>OU696696.1:1250000-2500000 GCA_916050605.2 Platycheirus albimanus | reverse complement strand
TTTGGACTTTTGGAGGTCTTAAAACTTGTGGGGAGGAAAAATGTACGTTAACATTTGGGAATCCCAATTTAAAGACCATGAATTAAAGGTAGAATAATTATTACTAGATACTTATAATAAGGATCTTTACTTGTGTACTTTGAAGTGAATTAAATGCATGACTGGATCGCATTCGCACGTACTTGTTTTTATTGCTCCAGGCTTAACCCTGGTTTGAATTAGGAACGCAAAACTAGTCGTCAACCCACACGCTATATTTATGAACATCTTTTTGTGTGACGAGGTCGCATTATTTGCTCTTGCAATATTATGCAATTTTCAATTCATGCACTTTTTTAATTGCGATTATAGGTACTTTATGCGAAGTACAAAAAGTTTTTGAGTTAATAATCAGAGATTTCGATGATGGAGAAGTCGAAAAAGGTGAGTCTACAAATTCCTTCCGTCTGTCTGTTTGCTCACACCTCTGCAGCCTAAATGGATAGACCGATTTGGTTCAAACTTGATACTTAGTAATTATTTGGCATTTACCCCGTGGCGTAGTGGTTAGTGTGTCGGACTACCACGCCGAAGGGTCTGGGTTCGATCCCTGACGGCTCCACCTAAAATGTTCTTTTCCGGGGTACTGCTTGCGAGGAAGTGACAAATCCTCCAAGAGTAATTAATGTCATGGAAAGTGCTTCTCTGTTAGCCGTTCGGATTCGGCGGTAAATTGTAGATCCCTTCCATTCCTGCAGAATATCAACGCACACACAGGAATGGTTGAGAGTGTAAGTCACAGGCCCCGGTCCCGCTTGGAGCTGTTGTGCCAACAAGTTTAGTAGTTAATTATTTGGCATTACCTCGCCGAGGACTGTTTTCCATTTTTGCTCTAATTTGAAAAATAACGGTACCTGCCATACAATCATTTAAAAAAAGTTTGATTTTCTCAAAAACCGCTCTAACGATTTTGATAAAACTTTCAGATTGCTACTTTTTGAGAACAATATATCATTAGGTTGGAAAAGATTTTTTTTTTATTTTTCATCTAACCTCTCACAGAACCGGTTTTTCAAATCAGGTTTTCTCGTAAACTCTTTTCCGATTTCAATAAAATTTTGGACAGAGGAAGTCATTTACAACTATATAATCTAAAAAACCATCGCGTTTCAAATTATTCGGCCATTTTCTTTTTGATTTTTTAAAAATTTCTAAAAAAAATTACTATTTGTTAAATATTTTGGAATTAAAAAAAAAAAACCGAAAGTATTGCACAGTGAAAGCCGTCGTTCTCCTTCATCGTTCTTAAACGGTAAGATAAGGTTTTTGTCTTGTGAAGTTCCTCACATAACGGCCTTAGTTAAAATAAGGTATAGCCCACTTCTATATATTAATGCATTTTTTCGAATATTGCTGGAACCTTTAAAATTCAATTCAATTCAACATGAACAGTTAAGGACATAAATTACTTTTAATTTAAATGGTCTCAGTCTCAAAACCTTTACAATGGGGCTTTAGTTTTTAAATGGAATGTATTATTCTATAAATAACTTTGTTTATTTTATACAACTTTAAATTGTAGTTGCATATCAAAAAAAAAAAAAATTAAAAATGCACGACTGGGTCGCACGAACTTGCTCTTATGATAAGCAATTGCTTAGTGGCTGCATATATGGATATTACAAAAATTTTAAATGTCAAAAATTCATTTATTTTTTAAATTAGTTTAAGAGTTTTCTCGGAAAAACTAAGTATGCAATGAAATTTCGAAGCTATATGTTAATCTAGGAAAAAAAATATTGAAAATCGTTCGACCAGTTTTTTTTAAAAAAGTTTATTTTTGAAAAAATATTTTGAAATTTATTTGAGTATGTAAATATATGGCAATCTGTAGTTTACATTTGAAAAAATAATTTAAAAAAAAAAATCAATAAACCCGTTTCCAACATATTTCGAAAACCAAATTTTTTTTTTGACAAAATTATTAAAAATCAAAAAAAAAGTTTTTGAAAATTTTGAAATGCCATATTAATAAAATTATGAATGACTTCCTGCGACCAAAATTTTATTGAAATCGGATGTATAGTTTATGAGAAAATTTGATTTGAAAATACTGGTTCTTATGAGAGGTACCGTTATAAGATAAATTTCGAAAAATCGTTTCTAACCAAAAGATAGACTGTCTTACAAAAAGAGCATTCTGAAAGTTTTATCAAAATCCTAAGAGTCGTTTTTGAGAAAATCAATTTTTTTCTTCACGATTGTATGGCAGGTGCCGTTATTTTTGGGCCTAGAGCAAAAATCAAAAATATGTTCCGAGGAACGGCCAAATAAATCTAATTACCAAATTTGAAGCAAATTGGCCCATTCGTTCAGCCTCTAGAGGCGCGAACAGACATACAGACAGACAGACAGACGGACGGAATTTCCAGACCCACTTTTTTCGACTTCTCCATCATCGTAATGTTATGTGTGAATGTTATCTCAAAATATTTTTTTTGCACGAATCCATAAATTGCCTTATACATAGTACCTATAATCAAAAGTAAAAATGACCCGAAGATAATGTGTTTTACTTGCAGTAGTGCCACGCAAACCTACATTTTATTTTTAAATATTTTTTCAAAATCTTTCCAAAAAGTTTAAGTGAGTAAAATTTTGCTAACCAATTGTTAACATACTCGTATGTACACAGAGTTTAAACAAAATCAAATAACATAATTCATAAAGATTTGAAAAATTCACAATCAGTAGGTAATAAATTTGGGTGCCGTGAAATAAGGCCAAGTGAAATAAGGCCAAATGGAGAAATTTGGCCTTATTTCGCTTTTGTAAAGTGAAATAAAGCCAAATTTTAACGTTTGGCTTTATTTCACACGCGATTTTTCGATTGTTTGCAGAGTTTCGCCCGCTTCATCGTTCACCCGTATCGTCCGCGTCAACAGCCACCCTCGCCGACAGCCTTCACCGCGCTGCACGTAGCCATTTTTTCGTAAAGAATCTAAATAGACGAGTGAGTGCAGGTATGTTTAAATTTTTTTATCATAATTTTTCCGTATAGGAAATGTTGACTTACGTGGTCATTATGAGCAAAGTATACAATTAATAGCTGTTTAAAGCCGCAAGATGGAACCACATTAAAAGTGCCATCCAAAAGATAATTTTGGGCGGATGATTTGGGTAGTTTTTGAACTGCAGTTGCAATGGTCGGAGACAGAAAAATGGAATGCGAAAAACTCTCCTCAACTAAACAGCGCCCCGTTAGAACAGTTTGCCTTATTCCATTTTTGTATAGCATTTGGCCTTATTTCACTTTGAATGAGTTAATCTATTTGGCTTTATTTCGCTTTAACAAAGTGAAATAATGCCAAACGTTAAAATTTGGCCTTATTTCACTTTAACAAAGCGTAATAAGGCCAATTCTCTCCATTTGGCCTTATTTCACGGCACCGTAAATTTGATGTTCAATTTTCGAAAAAAAAATTTTTATAAAGTATATTGTTAATTCTGTTCTTATATTACAAATTCAACAAAACTTGCTATACCAGAAAGTCGATTAAAGTTTGGATCATACAGATTTACAGAACTTTTTTTCCGAAAGATTCAAAAACTCAAACTGGAAGTGTGGCAACATACGAGTATCATCTTTTTATTCGAGGACTCAAATTTGTTTAAATTATATTATTTCCTTGCAGGTCTTCATTGTCTGGAAGTATCTTTACTCTTCAAAAAATATAAAATAACAACTGGAGGTCACTGACTAGGGACCGTCCTAGATGGCGGGTTTTGTCGGTTGAGGCCGTGGTTCACAATGGACTGTCTGCGCCACCTTAAGTAAGTAATATTCGAATTGCATTTCTCTGTTTCCGCACCACGCTCCACGCCAAAAATATACTTCCTACATTACATACCCTGTATTTATTACTGACTCATTTAAACGATGTAATTTTGTTTCGGTTCAGACAACATACGGTCCAAGCTAAATATCACTATAGATTTAATGCTGGATTTGGATTTAAATCGATTGGTAGAGGTATGTAGTATCAATGAAAATAAAGTGTTTCCACTCCAATACTTTCGGCATGAAGTAATAGTTGGAATTATCTAATAATGTAGGTACACTATGGCGTATGTGGAACTTTTTTTTATGCAAAAAAGTTTGTTTTTATGTTTTATTCTGCCAACACAGTTTACTGAGCGTATTTTCTAAATGTGCTTGCCATAAGATAACTTTTTAGCTATGTATGTATGTATATTGTTTAAGACTTCGGGTTTATTAAATAAGCATATTTTAAAGTAAATATTAACATATTGTGTAGTCTGTCTAGATATTTTTTTTGATTTTAAGGACGTGCACTAGAATATGACTTAAGATTTTAGTCTTTTAAGGATTTCCTTAACAATGAGTATATTCTTGTCTTTTAATACAGAATTTTCTCGATTGAAACCTTCTTAAGTCATGATAGCATTCTCAAGACTTCATATTTTCTTTAACAAGATAGACGCATAATTTATATTTTTTTTTTTTTACTTTCGTAGGGCAAGTATTGGTTTCTTGCAGACAAAAATAGAGACTTATTCAAAGATGTATAACATTACGATAATAGAATACCCAAAAACAAAAATGCTTTTCGTCTGTGTTCTTTTTTTTATAGTTAAAAAGCAAGTAATGGATTCGTGCAAAAACAAAATTTGAGTGACAACCACACATGACATTACGATTATGGAGATGGGTCTGGAAGTTCCGACCGTCTGCCTGTCTGTTCGCACCTCTCGAGCCTGAACGGGTTTGCCAATTTGCTTCAAATTTGGTATTTAGTATTTATATGGACGTCCCTCGGAAAGCATTTTCGATTTTGGCTCTAAGCCCTAAAATATCGGTGCCTGTAATACACTCGTGAAGAAGAAAATGGATTTTCTCGAAAATATCTCCAACGTTTTTGATAAAACTTTCAGAATTTTTTGAAGACAGTCTATCTTCTGGTTAAAAAAGATTTTTCAGAATATGTCTTATAACTCAAGTTTTCTCGTTTCAATAAGCTTTTGATCACAAGAAGTCATACCTATAAATATTTTTTTTTTTAAGCTATCATTAGACGGTCCTTGTAAATGGTCCTTGCAAGGACAGTCTGACGTCACAGAAAATGTATCCTTGTGCTGTCAGTAAATGGACATTCTTCACCGTGTCTTTGCTAGTAAGAATGTCCATTACACGAATGAAACAAGTTTGGCATTCTTGTCCCAAAGTACAATGTCCACCAAAGTGGACATTGTTACTTTTGCAATTCGGTGTCCTTGCAAGGACAAGCATAACAATGTCCATTACACGACATGACCATTTTGACAGTTGGTAGTGAATGAAACCGCGCTGAAGAATGCAATTTTTTGCAATGACCATTACACGACATTTATAAATTGGTCCTTGTTAAAAGTAAATTTGACGTTTCGGGGACATTTATAAATTGAGTGACTATCGTATTTTTTTTTTCTCTAGAAAATATTCACGAGAGGTAATGTGTGTGAAGTTTTTCGATAAAATAATTTCAATTAAATATAATATAATAAAATTATAGTTATAACAGGTAGGTATGTCGTACTACAATCGAAAGTTGCAGATGGCGATTCTCGCAGCACATATATTGGAGAGCAGCGACGACGACGACGACGACGACAACAACCAAGGGCCAACACGAAGAGTTCGTTCTGTGTGGTCCAAAAGAAAGTTCAGAGTTGGAACAGAGCAAATGCGGCGCAGGGGCATAAGGCCCAGGGATATAAAGCCCAAATTTTTTTTTTGGGCGTTATGACCCATTTACGTGGGACATAAGACCGAAAATTAATTTGGGCTTTAAATCCCACCCAAGTGGGTCATAAGGCCCCCAAAAAAAAGTTGGGCTTTATGTCCCACATAATATGACTTGACAAATGATAAAAATAAATGTATTTCAATGCGAGAAAAGTTTTTTTTCTTCCTGAGCCCTTAACTTTAATGCTTCCGCACCTGGTTTAGTTGACATTCAAACCAGTTTTTTAATCTCTCCCAAAATTTGAAGCGCTCATTGGTTTCGAAATTAAGACTACTGTTACATTTAATGTTGAGAAAAAAAAATGCATATATTCAAACCTTCAAAGTACATTAAGTGTTGATTGAGTGTTGTTCTTATAAGAACTGAAAGTTTAAAAAAAAATGGAAAATCGTGGTTTTGAATTTTTGCTATTGACTCTTCCTTTAGGGTTGAAAAGCAACTACTACATATTTTAAAATGATAACAAGGTAAGAGCAATAAATTTCTTGGGTTCTCGAAACATGCATATTGAATTTAAGTTTTAGAGGTTTTATAAAATTAAAGCCCAAAAAATCGCGCGAGAGTCAATAGCTCGAAAAAATGAATTATTATGTGCATTTTGCAGACAGAATTCAAAATACTTCTATTATTTTTTTTATAAAATTAACGTTTTCAAGATTATTGTTGAATTATATTTTTTGTTGTTGTTTATGTTTATGCTTATATAAGCTGTTTAATTTATTTTGTTGAATTGGATTTTTTGATTTTGAAATATATACCTATAACATGAAAATGAACTAATGAACTATTTTTTTATTCAAACTAATTTTTTGAATTTAGGTTTTATGTCCCATTTTTCAGAAAAAAAATTCGGCCTTAAGACCCACTTGGGTGGGATTTAAAGCCCAAATTAATTTTCGGTCTTATGTCCCACGTAAATGGGTCATAACGCCCAAAAAAAATTTTTGGCTTTATGTCCCTGGGCCTTATGTCCCTGCGCCAGCAAATGCACGCAAGGTTGTAAAAATCTGATGTCACTTTTTGAATTGAATTGAATTTGGCAGCTCATTGAAATTTAACAACAACAAATCCACCCTGAAAAGTGGACATTCCAAGCAACAATGTCCCGGCAGAAATTCGTGCTGTTGCATTGTTGGGACATGGTCTTTGCAAGGACAAGATGTCAAAAAAATGTGTCCTTGTGTCCCATCAACAATGGAAAGACCATTACACGGTCCTTGTAATTTGTCTTTGCAAGGACACATGACATTGTGACATTGTGGTGGACATTGTGGTTGTCCTTGCAAGGACAGCATTTTACAATGTCCATTACACGACATGTCGATTTTAGGACAGATAAATACGTCATAATGACGTCAGACTGTCCTGACCATTACAAGGACCGTCTAATGATAGCTTTAGTAATTTAAAACAAAATGCAGGGTCGTATGAACTTGCTCTGTGGGTGCAATAGTAAGGATGAAAACGAACTTTTCGAGCAATAAGAACAACTCATTTTTGAAAAATTTGGTAAAAACTAAAAAATGTTAGCTAAAACTGAAAAAAACCGATATATGGGAGGTAACGTTAAGAAACCTTTAATATTTAAAATTTAGATGTCATCTTATGGGTGCTTTAAATGATATAGCTTAAGGACAAACTGTTAAAACCAACTTCCGCTATAATCATTTGTATCCAAAAACTAAAAATGCAGTTTTCTTAGAAAGCATTCTACATATTAAATATAAAGTACATACAAAGTTTAATAAAAATTGATAGGGCCTTTTTTGAGCAAATTAGAAAAACCGAAACAATTAGGCCAAAACCTAATGGGTCGCGTTGTATGGGAGCCACCATTTAAATAAGAGTAACTGAAAAAAATGCAATGCCATCTAATAGGATGCTGTAAGGAATTATACCAAACAAACTTTGAGTGAACTACATACAACCGTTGACAACTTATGGCCATTTGAAAAAAAGCCGTAGAGAGCAGATCTTCGTCATTTGCATTTTTAGCCAACAACTAAAATCGCAATTCTTTTAGGAACACTGAAAAAAATATTACATACAATGTTAAATCAAAATCGTCAGAACTATATTTGAGCAAATTAGAAAAAACAAAAAAAAGTTGGCTGAAAATCAACGGCTCGTTGTTTGGGACCCACAGTTTAGAAAGGCTTTACTTAAAAATTTGCAGTGCCATCCTATAGAAAACTATTAAGAACTATGACAAACAAAGTTTGAATCAATTCAATCAAGCCGTTGCGAACTTATGGCCGTTTAAAAAAAAAAAACAGTTTAAACCTGATTTTCGTTTCGACCTTTTGAGCCAAAAACGAAAAACACAGTTTTGTTAGAGTTAGCTAAATTTTGAGTTGAAAATTGAAAAAAAAACCGTTACTTGAAAGGTACCAGTTTGAGCCGGACTAAAGCGAAATTAAAAAAAAACCTCGACAATCGTTTTGCTTCAAACTGCTATACTTATATCAAGTTTGAAGAAAATCCGTCTTGACGTTTAGGCTGTAGCTATGACGTGAAAAAGCGCACATCCGCACAGACAGACCCACGTACGGAGGATATGGCGAAACCCACTTTTTTGGGTTTCTCTTTCATCGTATTGTCATGTTTGATTAAAACCTCGATTTTTTTTTCTGCATGAAACCAATAGTTGCCCTTAGAGCAAGTAAAAATAAAGTGCACGACTGGGTTGTACGAACTTGCTCTAATGTGTTAAAATGAAATTTTGTTAATCACTTAAAAATCAATAGTTAAATTTTTTTTTGGAGAAAATGAAGTAAACCATCAGTTTTCTTTTGCTTTTTCAAAATTTAAGGAAATTTTTTTTCAAAATCGTTCGACCAGTTTAAAAAAAAAAACGGTTTTTTTGAAAAACTTTTCGAAAACATATTCCAAATTTTTTTTGAGTATGCCAACTTCTAGAACTTTGTAGTTTTTATCAAAAAAATAAAATTTAAAAAAAATTGATTAAACCGTTTTTGGAAAAAACAAAAAATAAAAAAAAAATTTAAACTTTTTTAAAAAACTTTTTTTGAAAAATTAAAGGTTTTTTATTATTTCGTTTGTAATAGGGCTTCTACATTAAAAATTTCATCGGAATTCGTCTAGTGCCTTACGAGAAAATCGGATTTCAAAAAAACCGGTCCTATGGGAGGTACCGTTATAAGACTTTTCCTGAAAAATCTATTCCAACCAAAACATTAAGTTTGCGGAGAAAACATCATTCAGAAAGTTTAATCAAAATCGTAGGAGCCGTTTTCGAGAAAAATTGAATTCACACTAAAAGTCGTATGGCAGGTACCTTTAGTTTTAAAGCTAGAATGCTAATTCCAAAAACCCCTCTGTAGGACGTCATAATAATACTATCTACCAAGTTTGAAGCAAATCGGTTCAGCCGTTTAGGCTGTAGGTGCCGATACAGACGGACGGACAGGCAGACAGACAGACAGAATTGTCGGACCCACTTCTTTAGGCTTCTCTATCATCGTAATGTTATGTTTGATTGCCAAAAAAAAATTTTTTTTTTTTACGAATGCATAACTTGCCTTATAGTACCTATAATCGCAAGTAAAACATAAAATTTGGTTTTAGAAATAATGTACATATGGTGGATACGGCTTTATTGAACATTTTCGTTTAAGCATGGCTGAAACTGGTACATTCCAAACAACTTTTTTTTTTTTTTAATTTGCTCGAATATGGCTCAATCCATTTTGATGAAACTTATATGAAAACAAATTTCTGCCATATTGACAAAACTGCAGTTTTGGTTATTGGCTTAAATTTTCTTAACAAAAATCAGGGTTTTTTTTACTTGCGATTATAGATAGGTACTATAAGGCAAGTTATGCATTCGTAAAAAAACAAAAAAAATTTGGACAATCAAACAGAACATAACGATGATAGAGAAGCCTAAAAAATAGGGTCCGACAATTCTGTCTGTCCGCCTGTCTGTATCGGCACCTATAGCCTAAACGGCTGGACCGATTTGCTTCAATCTTGGTACACACCTAAATAGCTGTCACAAGAAAAGTCACAAAAATGTGATTATCACATGTGACAATCACCTTAGTCAGACGAAATTTGTTGATTGTGACTATCACTTATCACAAATCACCTTAGCCGATTCCACCCCTGATTTTCTCGTAAACCACTTCACGGATTACGATGAAAATTTTAATATAAAAGCTCTGTTATAAACGAAATAATATAAATTCTTTAATTTTGAATAAAAAAAATTTTGAGTTTTTTAAAAAAAAGTTAATTTTCTTTTTTGACTCTTGGTTTTTTTCGAAAACGGTTTGTTAAAAATTTTAAAAATTTTTGTTTTCTAATAAGAACTTTAAACCGCTAAATTTTGACATACTCGAAATAAATTTGGAATATGTTTTCGAAAAGTTTAAAAAAAAAAACCGTTTTTTGAAAAAACGGGTCCAACGATTATGAAAAAAAAAATTCTTTAAAATTCAAAAAAGTAAAAGAAATCTAATGGCTTACTTCATTTTCTCCAAAAAACGATTTAACGTTGATTTTTAAATGATTAATACAATTTCATGATTTTTTTTATTGCTTTTTTTCCAAAATCTCAAGCCCCAAGGTGGCATCTACGTTTTCAAGGGTAAAGGTTTCCTAACGTAGCTCTCATATATCAAACCTTTCAGCTTTAAGCAACTTTTTTTTTAGTTTTTTACCAAATTTCTTAAAAAATGCACACTTCCACAATTTTGATTGATTTTGTGGGTATTATTTTGGGAGTATTTCAAAAATAACTGCGTTCTTATTTTAGGCTAAAAATACAAGTAACGGAGAGCTGCATACAAACAACTTGATTCCATAGGACTTTTATAAAAATTTCAGTATGCTCAAAATGCGGATATTAAATACTTCCTACACGTCTTTGCTCATTTCATATTACCAATATTTGTTATCATCGTGCTATTGGACCTATTAACCAGTCGTTAATTTATTTATTCAACATACCAAGGGCTTCAAATCTTTTTTACTCGCCTTGATAGGACATTTAACAGCGATTAGCAAGAAATATTCTACTCTTGATTTCTGAACTGATATTATTTCTCAAGTTTACATGAAATAAATCTTTGTATTGGTGTTGAAGGACTGTCTAGTCTTTCCCACTCTATACGTAGAGCGGTTATTCTACAACATCATTCTGATTAGGCAAATCAGTAAAGCAGGGATGCCAACGACTTGTGGAGTTCTTCTCTGCAGACACTGTCTTAAGTGGATGTGAAATCAATGAACACTCTTGAGTCTCTTCTGGCAGACTTCCCGCTGCTGGTCTGAAGCTGCGTTGGTGAGAACCGCAAGATATGAAATACACAATTCATCCACGAAGCCGTCTGCTTATAATTTAAAACATAACAGTGATGATCGATTTTTAATAATGTTTTATTTGTCTTTTTTTATTAATTTTAATAAGTGAATTTTATCTTATAATATATTTGCTTTTAATCCTGTATTGTTAAATATTTAATAATAATGTCGTTTTATGTTTAAACAGTGTTTAAGATTTGTAAATAATTACAATTTATTTACAAATTATTATGTACAACTATCTGGATGCTGGCTCTGTTTTCGTTTTGTCTTCGGTTCTTTTTGATGTTCCAACGATGGTCTCCTGGGATTGCCAAGAGTAACTAATGCACTTGCTACAGCTAAGCCAGCCGCTTGACCAGGTGGAGCATGCTGCAGGCCACCTATGTATACAATTAGTTAAATAGTAAAAAAAAAAATATATTAAAAATCCTTTCTAATAGTTGAATCTTACCTGTTGGTAACCGGACTAGAAGAGATAAAACTGCAGCTCGATTTCCATTACAGGGTTCGAGAGCTATAGGGCTTGGACAATCCTTGAAATAAAATTAATTTTTGGTTACATACAAATATTAGAAAATGATAGAAAAACAGCCACCTTTTTACGTTTCCTAGAAACAGTCGATATACTTTCAATTGTCTGCGTCAAATCTATGTGTTCTCTATTCTCGATTTCAACCAGGACCTAAGAAAATAGATGTGAGTACCATATTTAAAAAAACAATTATGATAGACTTTGACACCCACCTGAGAGAATGGCCTGGATGCCATCTGTTCCATTTCAACAAACAGCCGTTGTCGCCTACGGAACATATCATATTTCTGTTTTATTTTCCACAATATCGCAGCCATCAGCAAGAGCAGCAGGAAACATGTTGAAAACGTTATGAAGAACTGTTGCAGATTCAACTTTGGGTATTGAGAGAAAGCGATTTGAATCCAAATCGGTGGCTGAAAATCGTACACGTAAACGTAGAACGTCGTGAGTGTTGTATTGTCTTCGCTGTTGGCACCAAAATGATATTCGGTCTTTGGAAAACGATGTCGGAATGTAGAACAATTAATTCCACTAAATGCGTATTTTTCATTAGCTCCCGCTTTGCGGACTGTAATGTTCATTTTCGCCGCTACACTGCAAGTGATGGTGAAATCGGCATCTATGTCTGGCTTTCCGGGCGAATTGCGGAAGTTTATCTGTGTGAAGTGGCGATCCTCCTTTTTGGACAAATTGAAAGTAAACTGGTAGTCAATGGTCAAGTCGTAATAGCAAGACGACTTTAGGGGATCGCCGTGGTAGTGGTTCTGACTATCACACTTTTCGCAGTGGTCACCAACTATTCCCTTTGTCTGACAGAAGCACTTTCCCGAGTCAGAGTTGCACAAGCTTCCCTGATTGTTACACTCACACTTTTGACATGCTCCACCATTGACTGGATTTCCCCAGAAACCTGATTTGCATTTCTCACAATTACGACCAGTTGTGAGATTCGAGCAGGGCTGATCACATGTGTACTTGTCGAGACAAACGCTGTGCCCATTGCACTGGCAATCAGGGCAGGAAGTGAAGAACCACTGCGTAGCAGAACATTCCATAACATCTTGCGGGCCACTGGCCCCTCCTGGAAGGCACTCACCCAACCCTGTGTTGGATCCATCATCGCACCAGCCGCATGCGGGATCATCTCTGCACTGATTGCAGGTCTTGTAGAACCCACATTGTGAACCTGAAACTTCTGGGCGGCATTTAGACGGGTGCGTCGTCCATTCCCTGCATTGGCCATAAGGAAAACTGGCAGTGTAGGCATTCCTGTCGACACATCTCTGCTCGTTTTGGCACCAAATGCAGTCATCTTCGGTACAGTTGGCGCAACTGGTCAAATTGGCGCATGGTGGTGGGCACTGTATATCTACTGAATCGATAGTTCGATTTCCCAAAAACGGACGACACCTGTTGTTTTCAAGTTCCCAAATACAACTAGGATCCGAAGAGCAGGCATTGCAACAATGCAAGTGTTCACATTGGGTTCCGATTTCCTTTGGACACTGCTCAAGTCGCTTAATCGAAACCGACCGACCATCGTAAAACATCTCACGGCACTTGTCCTTGGAACAGGACCCATTGCCACAGTAAATGCATCCAAAGCTGTTGGACACGCATGATTCACAGTTGTTGAGTTCGTGGCATCGGCTTACATCGTTCAATAGTTCAGACGTCATTGTTAGACGACTCTTTACAGGACAAGGAATATAGTCATATTGTTCGCGACCAAAAATTGATGCTTTCTGAACTTTACTAATTGAAATGCAGCGGGATTTCTGAACATCCCATATGCATTTTACACCCGGTCTCGAGTTCAGACACTTCTCCTGCTTTGTAAAGTAATTACAGTGTCCGGGCGTGTACTTCAGCATGTCAGACAGTAGCTGCCCATCAAATCCGCCGTAAATATACAACGAATCCTCAAAAACTACCGAGCTATGTCCAAAGCGAGCCAAATCGGAGACCAAGTCTGTTGGTATATCTTGATAATGCCATGAATCACAGAACACATCATATACCATAAGATCCTTGCTATAGCACTTTGCACCGTAACTCTGAGAAGTATCGTTGTGGGTATTGCCTCCAAATACCAACATCAAGCCAGGAGTTACAAAGTCTGCGGTGTGAAGAAGCCTTGCACTTGGAGCAGATGTCAAAAGAGTCCAAGTACGGGTGGAGGGCTCATAGGCGTAAAGTTTGCTAGTCAGCACTTGGCTGCTCTCACTCTCTGATACAATGCCGCCGTAGACGTATATTTTCTCTGTGAGTAAGTCATACGACGCACTATGTCCGTAACCACCTTTCACCACGTACCCATTGGTTTCGACGATTCGCCACTCGCGTGATCCAAAATTATACTCCTGAACCGTGTTCAGATAACCGTACTGAGGCGAATGCCCAAATATAACAACCATATACTGATAGGTGCTCTTATCACCAAATCCAGGCACCAGTGTTGCTGTGTGGCCAACCACTCTTAGTGGTCCACACATTGTAAAGCTAGTCGCATTGCATGGTTCTGCTTTAACTGTAATATTCTCCCATGTTTTTGCGCTCACGTCGAACGCCCAAAGCTCACCACATATGCCCTTGTGCTGTATTACCCCACCATACATGAATATTTTGTCACCATACATTACTGTCGAGATTCCATATCGAATCTCAGGCACACTGCTGCCTCCTTCAATGTGCACTGCTTCCCAAACGTTGCCATTAAAGTCATACATGTTCAAAAGCTCACCGCGATCGTAGCTTTCGCCCCCGATTATATGCAAAGTGTCACGCCACACAGCTGCTCCATGGGATGCACTTCCTGGTGGTGGGGCAGAGTATTGAGTAGATACTGCGGTCCAAACTCCGAGAGATATGATTTGACTGCAGTCATATCCTGTAAATCCCGGATAGCATTCACAGCTGAAATAGAAATATCATTGTTAAAGTGACGACTTTACTGCTCTTGTTAATTATGTTCTTCTTACCGTCCTTCTGATTTTTTACATTCTCCTTGGCCCAAATGGAAGGAACAGCCATTAGCGCACTTGTGAATGTGACACGCTTCGCCCGTGTAAAGTGGATTGCAGATGCACGTTGCGTCTGATGAACGACATTCTCCATGCCCAGAACAGTCCAAGCCTGATAGTTGATTTATTTTTATTCAAAAACTTCCCTTTGCAATCAAAACTTACTTGAATTGTTTGTAGGACAGCCATTCACTTTGTATGAAATGTTAAAGCCTGACATGTTGTAAGCATCGTCACTAAAAAAGTGCAATAACGCTGATCCCGACTGAGCTACTATCTCGGGTACTTTTCGTATTGAAAAATTCTTCCTGTACATCAGTCCACTAAGAAAAATCAAAAGATTATTAGAAAACCTGGAGTTGAATTCAATTGCACGTGATTTTACCTGTAAACAGCCAACAATGGGGAGTCCACACTGTCCCCATCGTATATATACAAATGATCCCATCCGCATTCTGTGGCGAACTCCTCCAAATGCAAGCGAATTTTTGCTGGCTTCTTATTTCCCCCGGGATAGCGATTACTCCAATTGGTGTGGCGAGCGTCAATTAGCCAACTGCATTTCACACTAACAGAATAGTTGCCAAATCCGTCATGAATAACACCTTCGGGTTCAGTTAACCTACAAATATAAAAAAAATTTAATTTGTTTGTTTAAGCTTGGACATAAGCACTTAATCAAACAGCCCAGCTATGGTTTTTAAAGCCAAGGTCGTGGTGTACATTTCACCATCTTTTTGTTGAGAGAAATGGACAACAGATTCCCAAGAGGAATCAAGGTCAGAACGGAATTTCTAAGAGAATTGAACCTATCCAAGTGTCTGTAAAGCTTTGTAACATCGATTTCTTCGTGTTTCAAGTTAAAATCAGTCCACCGAATGGAGTAATTTCGAGTCATGCATTATAAATGTCTCAAGGAAATTAAAGACAGTAACCGCATTTGACTCTGAAGATCTCCGAGCAAATCATCGTATCCATCATTCAAATTAGGAGATAACCCGTGCTGTAGAAAAGAGCAATCACGTATCAATGGCTTATTTTGAAAAACTTTTGGCATTGTGGAAGAACTTTTTTAAAGCTAACCGAACACGAACGTTTGGAACAAAACCGATGATCCTGCTTTATTTTGGGGCTTCCAAGAAATGAAGTAGATCAAGTGTCAGTCAAAATTGTTTTGTCAGTGCGAAAGAAAAGCAGCTTCCTTTATTTTGCTCAAACTAGTTAATGCTTTTTGGGAGACGGAAACTTACCGAAGGGACTGACTGGAGGGATAAAGCAAAAATGTAAAGCTACCATCAAATAAAACCTCAAAAACTGAAATACCTAACTGGCGCGGTATTACCGTTCTGTCCGTTTTTCCGAAGTTAATGGCAACTATTATTTTCGATAGGGTAAAGTCCAGGGTCGAATCTACGCTCAGCTGGAATCAAGGGGATTTTCGTAGTCGTCGATCGGTCTGGTTGGACTCAAATTATAGTCGCTGCAACTGAATGGCTTAGGGATTAACTCTAATAAGGCCAAAATTATGACCACGAGTCAAGACACACAAGTTATTCTAAGGCAGGGAATCATCTAGGAGGTTACGCTGTTTAACTATCTGAACAACAACAGAATAAACAAATCGCGTGGAATCCTTTTTTCTGTTTGGAACTCCAGCAAAATATCGCTACGCACCAAGTATGGCCGCAAAAAATGGAACTTGGAACTGTGGAACAGGACTGACAGACAAAATTAAATGCTTGAATGCAGACATCATGCAACGGAAGTGGCGTTGCATAGGTCATGTTTTGATGAAACCTGACGACAATATAGCGAATCCTCAGGAGGTCATTATTTGTAGTGAGAAAAGCCCAGTCTCAAAGAATTCAACCATGGCTATCAGCTAAGACAGTCCCGTTGAATCGGGAGAGGTGAAAGAATCTTGTTGCTACCTATGCTACAGGGGTGGAAGCGCTGCAGTATTTGCAGCCGGACAATATACATTAAAAAAAAAAGATGTGGTTTGGTTAAATTTCCAAAATTTTCGAAAGATCATTAGGAAGAAAGAGTTTATGTTTGTTGACCTGCATTTTAATGGGCATGTCAGGGATACAAGGAAAAGTTATAACAAACCATGGTCAGCAAATAAAATCACGAGACTTATCTAGTAAAGCCATCTTCTGTAGACATAATTTTATGAAAAACTTTGTTAGCAATTAGTTTTTTGCGTAGGACAAGACAATGTTTCCCTTGGTTTATATTTTCCAATAACACAACTCTTTCAAGCCTTTGTCAACCGTTGTCTACGTTATATACTAAAGATCCCGTGATCCCAAACCATATCCAATAATGAACTGTGGCTTAGAACTGGCCAAACAAAAGAGCATGATCACATCAAGCAAGGAAGACAAAAGGAAACATGGAGATCATCTGTCATAAAGGAATCTGAGTCCTAGGCCGTGGTCACATCTGTGGTAACGTGCCAGGAGCCGAGAAAGGAAGCACCGGTTTGACTTGATTATATTAAAGTTTTTTTAAAATGATGTCAGAAGACATCCGGTTTCTGTTTCTAGTCTCAAAACTTTGTAGAGCTTGTCCTCCCTAAATATCGCACTGCTGCGATGATAAGCGTTTAATTAAGCAAATGTCACATGCAATGAACATTGGGAATTCAGGTATTCTGTGGTCGACGGACTTGAACTGAGGACAGATGAGGAACAGAACAGGGTGCTGTTTTTAAGGGATACTAAAGCAACAAATTGGAACAAATGTTACCAAGGACAAGACGAAGTATATGCTTTCTTCGTTAAAAGTCCAATCCACCAAAGATAGGTATAACTTTAAGGTAGTCAGTAAATTTGTCTACCTGGTCACTGCTGTAAGCACAAATAACATCAGCGCGGGAATTAAACGTATATTAGCTCTTGCAAATCGCTGTTTCTTTGGACTAAATCAGTAATTGAGGAATAAACTCCTATTGGAAAGATCGCAGTACATAACACTAAACGTCCCTTTCCTCCTATATGGCGCAGAAGCATGTACCTTCTCCCAATCGGATGAAAAGTCACTCGAGAGAAAAGTTCTGCGTTCAATATATGATCTTGTGTTAATAGAGATCAAAATATTTGGCGGAGAATATACAACGAGCTGTAGAGCGGCGTGAGCCTGTCCAGGAATATTCGAATTCAGTGTTTAAGATGGATAAATGATGTAGAGCGAATGGACTTGAATGCTCCAGGTTGTAAAATCTTCAACACTAAACCAGAGAGGGTCAGCAGCCATCAGCGATGGAGCGACCAGGTAGAGGGAGATCTCCGAATACTTGGAATGCGAGATTCGAGACCGCAGGCTAGAGATCGAGCCGGTTTGAGTGGCGTACTAAGCAAGGCCCATGCTTTAGTTGAGCCAGCATAAGTGAGATAGTAAGGCTGCTTTTCAAATAGAATCGCGAATCGGCAGGAAAATAGATGAGTGGGTTAGCTGGCAAGCATTTTGAAGAAGAAAAGTAAGAACCAGTACATTACCAGAAACTGTACCTACTTTTAAAGCGGACGATTGTATGGTCTAATCAAGGTATTTTGAATAAAATAGATAATAAATGAATCATAAATTTCTTTCTCACAAAATGACAGTTTATGTTCGTTTATGTTAGTAGAGGAGGAGTGTACACGCATAATGTGTAAGCTACATATTTACTTAACCTTAAAACATAGTTTAACTTAGCTACAGGTTTTTATTTCCATCTCTTGATGATTGCCACGGTGAGAAAAGCATCAGGGAGTTCAAAATACTTAAAATAAGTTAGCAGAACTATAAAGGAGTTGGGTCTCATATATGTACATAGTTTTATAGGGCTCAACATGAAGCACTTGACGATTTGTAACCGATTTCTCTCCTGAGACTGAGTCACTGCATCTTAAATTTTTTTGTTCATATAAATTCAACCAGCTTGCATAACGAAATACATCCCAAGCAGCAACAGCAGTGTTCATTATGACAAAAAAAGTATAAGTATATTAAATTGTGTTTATTTTTAAACAAAGCTGTGATGAAAATCCATAAAAACGAAGACGACAAGTGTACTTTTACACACAAAAGATATCAACGGCAGCCGCCATTCACTACGAAAAGGCAGACACACACAAATTATTGATGATTCAAGTTACAAAATTTTTTTAAAGCAAAACAAATTAAAAGACAGACAAGAATAGGCTATCAAGCAGGGTATCACAAGTTTGGAAGCAAATAAAAACTTTTAAAAGACTTAATCTGAATGAGATATCTTATCTAGAGAGAATAGAAAAGTAAACGGAGCAGTGCACGCACGGGAACGGGAAGTTCTACCAGTTTGTGGCACTGGCCCAGAAAAGTTTCACTTTATTTAGCATAAATAACGGACACAAGTTGGATCTTCATCTCCAACTAGGTTACCAAACAGCAAACACGAAACACCTACCTCACTTTCCCACCGCAATACTGACAGTCAGATCCCTGCCATCCATCCGGACAAATGCACGCATTATTCCTGCAAATGCCTCCGTTCTTGCAACTCTCGTCCGAGGTGCAATTGAAGGCATCTATAGCCTGCACCACCGACATCCAGATTGCCAACATTTGGATGAAAGTCATAATGAAGACTTTTCGGCGATACTTAACGTTGAAGGTTCCCGTAGAGGAATATTCGCAGCACATCATCTTCGAATGGAATTTCATTCCGTCCAACATTGTTGTAGTGCTGCTGCTGCGGAGCGGCGCGTTTCCAATTAGAATAAAATTCTTTTTTCTTTGTATTTCTTTTTTAATTCACTACGATTTTTGAGATTTTCTTATTATGTATTTGATTATGGGTTTTCTTTTGTTTTCAATTTTCTTTTTTTTTTGATCACATCTTTTTTTTTTTATTATTATAATTGTTTACTGGGTGCGGACGCGAAGTTGTTTCAAGAGAACATGTCGGTATCATGCGAGGGCTATTTATTGTTAATAAATTATTTATGTTATACGATTGTTAGATAATTAAGTAAATCATTGGTCTACATTTATGTGAAGGAGTAAAATTGGAAGTGGAATTAAATAATTTTTAACATTTTTCTTGTGGACAAGTTATTTTTCGACGTACAGCTGAGGCCAGCAAATAGTTTGACACACAACACACAAACACATATGCACATAGACATGGTGCACAACGTGAAGAAAATTAAAATCAACTGTCATTTTAAGACCAGTTCAGTGAGGCAGCAAGCGAGTGGATTCTACAAAGTGTTGCCATAAATGTACAACTTTTATGTTCGATAGCGATTGTATTCGTTTTGTCGCATCCTTTGATATATAATATATTAATGCATTGCACAAAAGAATTTTAGAATTCTGTAAATTCATCCAAAAATTCTATATCGGAATTCATTTTTATTATCAAATCACAAACTTTACGCTTGTTTTTTTTTTTTTTTTTGACTTGTGTTTGAAGCTATTTTAGTAAACATTATCGAACAAATCCACGAGCAGGCCCTGACTGTCATTCCATTAGCACACAAATGTGCGGTATGCGAATTCAGTCAGTCCAAATCCATCAGTCATGATCGATAATGGAAACCCCATAATTATTGGCATTAATCTGTTTAAATTTTTTAAACGTCTCAGTTCACTACACGATAAAACTGGAAACGTAATCATAAAAAACGTTGTTATGCCAAGCCATTGTATATAAAATCTATAATAACTACTCTTTAGATGGCGTATGACGGTGTTGCCTCTTGTGCCTCAAAACTTCGTTTCGAGTGACTATGTATGTACAATAATACAATCTTAAGACAGCAGCGGCACCTACTGGTGGATTTACACTATTCTGCATCTGTATTTCTGCAAAAAGAAAGATACAACATATAAAAATCATACTATTTCGAAAGAGAGAGGAGATGAACATCTTGATAAATCAAGATTATAAGAAATATAAGAAAACATTATCAAGATTATGGTAAAGACGAACGTGTTCTTACTATAGCATATTCCTCTGCATTTTGATGTTTCTTCAATGTCTATAGTTCAGGCCAGCTGTTTTACCTTTTTACACCAATAGTCGAATTTTCATGTCTAAAATTGAATTTTTCGACTCTGAATGCTAATCACTTGAATGCAACAAAACGTGTATGGGTATTTTTTCACTCTTCTGAATATTGACGTTTTCCTCACCCGCTTTAATTTTCTTGAAATTTGTACATCAAGAAGTTGCAGAACAATGTAAATCGACCATTTCTGTTGGGGTGGCAACAGTAAAAGCTTACTTTCCATAATACTATATAATTTATATAGCAAACCGCCAACCATTGATGGTATATTTAACTTTTCAGACTTATCGTGAATTTACATTGTTCTGCAACATCTTAATCTGCAAATTTTGAGAAAAATAGAGCTGGGGAGAGCGGAGAGCAATATACTATTTTTAGAAGAGTGAAAAGATAAACACATACCTTTTACGTAGGTACTCGTCAAGATGAACATGTTCGTCTTGATCCTGATTACTCCCACTTCCAGTAATTTTGATTTATCAAGATATAATGCATTTTAAACTCCTCTCTCTATCTATCGAACAAGTATATGATTTTTGTAATGTTGTATCTTTCTTTTTATGTGTGCAGAAATCAAGATGTAGAACAATGTAAATAACCATTAACACAACCACAACATGCCAGCATTGTGTATAAAATTAAAGTTATTTGGATCTGGACTCTATAGTGAATTAAAATTTTGTTTCTAATTGATAACATTATTTTTATTATAAAACACTCTTAAGATAGCAGCGGCCCATGATAGCAACTGATTGATATGTATTCCTCTTCATTGTAGTACTAATAGAGCAACAAATTAACTTTCACTTATTTTATTTTCGTACTTATTCGAAGATTCATTCAATAAATCATTGATTAAAATCTTTTTTTTTATGTACCCAAATTATTTCCAATTAAATATTAATAAATGAGCTAGTCCTGGATTCTGCAATTAAGTGCGTGTATGCTTGCTCTTTTAATTAATTCTAAAGTTGTATTTTTACATATATGGTAAAACTGGTTTGCGATCACTTTTGTATGTGATTGATTTCCGTGAGAAAGCTACCACCTAAATCTCATTCCACTGCACCATCAAAAATTATTTCCAATCTTACTGCTGGAACACAATGGAGCCGGAGCCGGATCCGCAATCGCGTCCGTATCGCATGTCAAAATATTGAATACACACGAATTCAATGTTGTGAACACAACGAGACGGATCAGCAAACGCAGCCGCAAACGCCGACGGACGAGTTGGCCAACTTTTAATAAATACGTGCGTATTTTTGACATTCCATACAAAAAAAAAAGAGCAACGTGCTAATAAAATCCTTTTAGAAATTAGGTCAGGTAATTACAAATTTATAGAAAAGACTATACATGATGCGATATACGTTTTATCATCTTTTATATGCATATATATGTATGTTTCTCAGTGGACATTTTAAACAAAACGTGGAGTACGTACGACTCCATTGTGGGCACTTCTAATTAGGTACGTACGGCATGCGATACGGTTGCGGCTGCGGTTCCGGCTGCGTTTTTCTATTGTGTTCCAGCAGTTACTATGGCATCTCTCCTAAACACTCGCACTGTGTTCATTCATAATATAAAGTGTATTTATAACCCTTTGAGTGTATTATAAATTTGTTACTCATTTAAAACAAATTGCAGAGCAGTCTTATTTTTCACTCACACATACAAACTTTGGTAACTTAACGGCCAACTGTCGAGTAGGTTTTGAAACTGTTGTTCAAAATTAACAATTTCGGTCCAAGCTTCGAGCTTCATATGAAAATATCTTCCATTTTGTATGTTTGGCTTGCTATTTCCGTATTATTTTATTTCATTAACAATTAAAAAGAAATAAGAATTATTTTACAAGCACTACGGGCTTATTTTTTTGTTATTGATGAATTCAGTTGACAATTTGCAAAGGGTATAATTTATATTATTGGAAAATGTAGGTGAATAATTGAAACAAACTTTAAAATTATTTGTCATAACCTTAGAAGGAAAATTCAGCAATTTTTACTTCTTGCTGGCCATTTTTACTTTAAATAAATATTAATAAACATAATCTTGTTATAAATTGATAACCTAAATGAATAAAGATAAGCTTACTATAAAGTTGTAAGACTTTTGTATTCTAATAAAATGCAATTAAGATATTTTCCGAAAGTTTCTTTCAAATTTCTATTTTTAAATTCTGTTTCACGAAAATTCAGATTTCTAGCCATACAACTCTACAAGTTTCTTGTTTGTTTATATGTCTTACCTGATCCTTCAACAAGACCGGAAATAACGTTATCGCTCGTTTCCATACTTCCAGATGGTAAGCTCTTAACTCGATTAAATCTCATTACAACATAACTATTTATCTTATTTCACCAATTTATGAAAAGCTTGAATTCCTTACCGAAGCTTTTAATCAAATATACCCGTCCCAGTTCCAACCATAAAAGGTGGCCAACGATGTACAGCAATGCATGGTAAAACTTAAAAAGTGTGCGCGCGAACCTTCTTTGATTTGTTATTTTTAAGGACAGTTATTTGTTTTATGAAAATTTTTGAATTCTTTTCATCTGGAATTTCGGACAAAATTATTTGAAAATAGGTTCCTATTAAAAAAGTCCATCTTATGTTGAAAAAAGAAAGTGGTGTTGTACATAATAATTTTGTTTAGCCTAAAATTTTCCTTAAACGTAATCTGTAATCTCTCAATGATGTGTCAATTTAAAATTATGTTTTTTTTTCAAAGAATAGGGAGGATACAAGTCACGTCACCGGAAATAGTAAAAAAAAGTCGACAGAATTGTCTCTGTACCTACTCGTTGCTAGGATATTAACAGCGAGTGCCCAGTGGCGTATATAGTGGTAAGTGTATTGGACTGCTACGCCGAAGGTTCTGGGTTCAATCACTGATTCTATTAAAGTTTTGTTCAAGAGCGAAAATTGTCGAGAAAAGTTCAACTCTACTAGCCATTCGGATCTGGTGGTCCCTTACATTCCTTCAGAGTACAGACGCACACATAGGAGTGTTAGGTCACTGTCCGTGACACAATACCTATGTATTTTTTTATATGATATCAAATGAGAGTTTGCATGTATAAATGGATGCGGATTTTTTCAAGGGCGCAGCTATTTTGGATTCAATGGAAATAAACGGTGCGTTTTCATTTGTAAACACTATATCATGTTAAACTTGTTTTACTTGTTTGTTCGTATACTGGGTGTTTCTTATTTGGTAAGGTTCTATCTCCAATTTCGACATCACTTACATAAGTTAAGAAAAGGATCAGGTAATTTGGCATACCCTGACCCATGCTTACGCAAATAGCTAGCAATATAAACTTTGTTTAATTTTAAAATATCAGTCTTTTAAACCCTCGTTTTTATACAAAACGAATTTTCTACTGTAAAGTAGTTTTTCTTAAAAAACAAATTGGCACAAATAGGTTTTTACTGTAAAGCAGTTTTTTAATTTTAAAAATGTCTATAAACTATTTCTTAAATTATTGTCTACGAATTATAGAAAACATCCTGTAGATAGACTTATTCCGTCATTTTTTAAATAAAAAAGTGTTAACGAAAAAAAACACCCGCATAAGCAATTGCATGTTACACATACCGGAGCCCTTAGTGCTTCCACAATTCTTTACATAACTATAGACGTTGACATTAACATTCTTATACTAACATCCCTTCTAACATCCCCGTTTATTGGATGTAAAAGTTGGTTAAGAAATTATTTTACTTCTCTATAGTTATATTCAGCTTTAAGAAATTCAAACAAAATCATTTGTTTTTTAATAGAACGAAAGTTAAACAAACGCTCAATAAAGATAGCATAATATTGCTTGGTTCTTGTGAATTTTATATTAAAAAATAATCCTTTTTCGCCGTATATACAAAAAAGGATACAATTTAAAAATTCAATAAATGGTGTTAAAGTGGATAAAATAAAAGAAAAAAAGGAAATTATGTATATAAAGTCCTTTCAAAGATAATTTTGCATAAATGTTCAATTAAAATAATAGAGCTAAAATTCAATTTTTTTTTTCAATTTTGACGAAAATTAAACTCCTTTAGATTTTAACAAAAAAAAAAAAAAAATGTATCATATTCATAGTTGAAAAATCGATAGTTATCTCTCTCTGTTAAAGTAACTGTCATCCTGGAAGAAATGTGAAACAATTGTTTTCCTAAAAATAATATAATGGTGCTTTTGGGTGTACTTGAAAAGCTCTAGGATCTAGATGATAGTCAGACTCACCAGACCACATACCAGTTGATGAAACTTCAAAAATTTTCCACCCTTTGAGGATAATTTATGGTGTCTTGATTTAGATTGAAGAAAAAGTACCTACATGTTTTTTTTACGAATAGCTTAAATTATTCCTTTCAACAAAAATAAATCGGTTGCTAATTTGTTTTGTTTTATGAATTGTGTATCTTTAAGCTGAACGGAACGTCCGTCGGTCGTCGCGTTTTTGCTATCCACCCATGATAACACAAGATTTTCGTAATAAAATAAATTGGTCAATAAAAAAGTTTAAGTGTGATGCATCTGCATTTTGAACGTAACGTTACTACAAAATGCGATTGCACAATTCTGTCCTTGTCATGGATGGGAAAAGTACCTGACGACATACCGGAGGTAAGTTTTTTAAACTCAATAATATTTTATATTAAAAAAAAAAAAAAAAATACTTATACACATACATATATAAATAATATGACCCTGGTTTTTATGTAATAAAAATATAGTTCATAAGTGCTGTGAGGGATTTATTGTCTTGTTGCATTCGAAATCAATCATAAAGGTGTGTAGAATGTATAGATACATACTCATAGTTTGATTGGCAGTTTGACTTAAAGCTTATTCTATTATTATACTCGTATGTCGTATGTGAGGCTGAGGCTGAGGCGTGACAACCCACAACACAAGAACCCTTATGTATGGTCCTTATAAAGTGATTAAATTATTATGAGTTATAAGTTCATCCATTTATAGTATACACTACATACATGCATACCTTACGTCCGTCGCCGTCGTCGCTGGAAATGTATTGAAAAAAAGATCGCCATAAGTGCTGCAGTTTGCTGCAAGCGTAATTGCTTTATAGTTTTAAATAGACTTTTTCTGTTGTTTCAAGGGTTTTAGAATTAGGGTTTTGAAGTGTGTTTTTTGTTGTTGTTAAAACAATTCGATTTTATGCTCTGGTAGTTTTTTAAAAGCCTTTTATTATATCTTGACTTATATAGAATATACAAAAGTAACTATAGGTTTTCTCTTGAAATTTAAGTCATTATTGAAATATGTACATATGTATGCATTTGCTGTGTTCGTTTTTCTAATATCCTTCATATGATGATTTCTTTTTCTATATAATGCTTTAAACCCCAGTTTCAAAAATAGCAGGAATGCTTTTTTTATGGTAAAGTCTAAAAATTTACTTTTTCAATACCGGCATGAGTAGGTACTCATTTTAAACCACTAACTGTTAAGTTTTCTAGCAAAACGGACGATTTTGAATTCGAAATTAATTCGATGCAACTTTAAAGCAAGTTTCTTTATTTCTCAGAATTTATTTGTGAAACTGTGGCGAGTAATTTTTTGAAGGCTTTCATGTACATATTTGGCGCCAAATGAATTTGTGTTTTACACAAGTTGCAAAAGCTATGTGGTCACGACTAAAGAGTGGTCGTTACCACCGGGATCTTTGAAATTCGTTCGATCAACTGTTTATTCGCACGCACCAATATTATAAGTCGACATTTTTAATTCTATCGGTAACATTGCTATACACTATAGTATAAAGAAAGATAAAGTAAATACTGTCGGAAACAGGGTCGCTGCTATGTTCATGTTTTATATATCAGCTATTAGTTTTGAGGCACTAGAAGGAAATACAGTCAAACAGCACCATCAATGTCAGCAATGTCGCTGAAGGCGTAGTTAGGCACCGGCCAGATGACTTGACATAGCTTTAGCGGAGTAATAATTATAATAAATAAGTTGCTTGATTGGGTGTAACTGTATGCACTTAAAAGAAAGTTTACATGTGCTGAGTTGCCGCTTGTAGCCAAAAAGAGTGAACAACCAACGCATCGGTCGGGTTTTTTGTATTCTCCTTTGCTCAAAAGGTATAAGAGTTGACTCTGGTAGCAGTGTTGCGTGCGGGTAGACATACCTCAAATCGCAACAAGCCTGTAGTGAATATATTTTGACAGTTGGCATTTGATTTCGAAAGGAAGTTTCACGAGAGGTGGACACGCTCACGGAGAAGGAAGCAGCCATTTTCGAAATAATGAATAATGAAGTTAATAAGGGTTGGTGAGTCAGTTGCACAGAAAATATAAGAAAAGCACCTTGACCGAATAATCTAACCCCTAGCTGTTCTACAATCTGTAACTATGTTTTCTATTAAGCCGCCAAGGAAAGCTTAGTACTATATCTCTTGCACCTACCTCTTAAGGTGGTGTTAGTGTACCTACCTATATTTATGAGAAACATCAGATGTATCAAATAATTTTTAATTTAAAATTATTTGAATGCTTCGCACTATGTAAAAATAAAATAGAAAACGACTTAAACAAATGAACTGCAAGCTATCTTTTTTTTGACGTTTTTCAAGAATATTTAGAACTGTGAGCAAATATCGCTTGAAATTTTGTGGAAATCACACTCAAAGGAGAAACTCATTTGGCTTATGTTTTCAACGTAATGTCTCATACTTTTTTTCTTATCGTACTTATACCTGTAAGATTTGAGGGGTTTTATTAAAAGCCACTATAGTTAAGAAACAATAAAAATTGATTGAAAACCTTGCGGTTTTGTTAATTCTGAGGTTAGTGGAAAGATTATATTAAAAGAGATCTTAAGACTTCATTCTCCTCTTGAGCATACAAAGGCAAAAAAACTGCAATAGTATTGTCAAGCACATTCGACTTTTTTTTAATGCACAGTTTAATTTGAATTATTTTTAATTTCAGGACGAAGGATGGAAGTTGAACAGAACAAACTATTACCAAGAGGGTTGGCTGGCCACGGGGAATATACGAGGCATAGTTGGGGTAACATTCACAACTTCGCATTGCAGAAAAAATGTAGAATATCCATTGCGAACGAATTACAATCTTCGAGGACACAGATCAGATGTCATTTTAGTAAAGTGGAACGAACCCTATCAAAAATTGGCTTCTTGCGACAGCTCTGGAATTATCTTTGTCTGGATAAAGTACGAAGGTCGGTGGTCAATAGAGCTGATCAACGATCGAAATACTCCAGTTACACATTTTTCCTGGTCACATGATGGACGTATGGCCCTCATTTGCTATCAGGATGGCTTCGTTTTGGTTGGCTCGGTTGCAGGACAAAGGTATTGGTCTTCGATGCTTAATCTAGAGTCGACTATAACTTGCGGAATCTGGACACCAGATGATCAGCAAGTTTATTTTGGAACAACCCAAGGCCAGATTATAGTAATGGATGTTCATGGAGCCATGGTGTCACAAGTTCAATTGTGCAATGATGTTGGAATAACTGCAATGTCATGGTCGTGTGAAAAATTCAAAATGGAAGAAGGTGAAGAAGCTGAACCAGGTGTTGTCAATGCTTGTAAGTTATTTAACTGAGAAAATTCTAAGTCAACATTTCAAGTAATCGTGATTCTGTTTTATAGCCAAAAGAACATTCGTCTTGGCAGTTAGCTTTCAAAATGGCTACATTTATTTGCTGAAATCTTTCGATGATGTTTCCCCAGCTCATATCAATACTGGATTAAATGGATCCTTAGGTTTGGTCATGGAATGGAGTAATTCTCGTGAATTATTGGCTGTAGCTGGCACACAAAATGCTGATCAAGCAAACGTTGATATTCAGGGCTCACCGATTTTTATAAATATTTTGAAGTTTTATACCGAAAGTGGAAATCTTTTATATACGACCCGAATACCAAATACTGCAACAGCTGTTTCCGCTCTTACTTGGGGACACAATGATAAACGATTATTTATTGCTACTGGGACACAAGTCCATATTGCTTGGGTCTCACGGAGGGTTGCTTCTCTACAGTTGTTGTGCCGTTTACAAATTCAAGCTAGCATCGGTACAGAATTGACATTGCCATTGTTGCCTTTGCCATCGAGGATTAAGTCTTTGATTGGGAATCTGTTTGCTCAAACAATACGGGTTAATATTTTGAATGAGTTATATTTATGAAATTTTTGAATGTAATACTTCTTCGACAGTGCTGCGTACCTGATCTTAAATATTTAAGAGAATTTGTGGCACGGCCACCAATTTGTTCAACAAGGTTGCATTGTACTATGATCAGACACGATGATGACACCAATTTGAGTTCTGGAAATTGCTACACTTTATATCTGGAGTATTTAGGAGGACTTGTGCCTTTGCTGAAGGGAAAGAGAACCTCAAAAATTCGACCCGAATTCGTAATTTTTGATCCACAAGTAGACGGTAAGTTCGTCAATGTCAAAAGTATCAAAACATTCCCACTTCTCTGAATGTACTGGTTTTGTCATTGTCATTGCAACACAAAAAAATATACATGAAATAATATTCAAAAGCAAAATATTAGTAGTAAATTATTTCTGTCAGCATAAATCAAAATGCTAGCTAATGGTTTAACTGGCGCCCAATTCAAAACCTCTTTTTTCTATTTTTGTATTTCAGACTCGTCAATGTATTCTCAGTATTCCTCTGATGCAAAGAGTTCATCTGGCTCTGGCTCTCACCACTCGGCTACAACAGGATTAAGTGGCCGCACAGATTCCTCAGATAGTGAATATGAGGAACGCTATAAGGGTTCTCCTCGGACTCCGAGAAAACGAAAAACTCGATCCAAGAAACGCAATGTTAATATCTCTGAGGCCAGAGCGAACGGAGTTGAATCTGAAAACTTAGATGAATTGACATATATTGACACTCTTCCCGAGGTTGGTATTTAATATTCTTAACCAAATAAATAGAATTTTGTTGTTTATTATTAGGAAGTAAAGCTGGTGGAGGTTACATCAAATATTTGGGGAACGAAATTTAAAATTCATGGACTTGCAAAAACCGTCCCAGCCAATTTAGGCCAAGTAACATACAAAACGTCCTTGCTTCACCTGCAACCTCGACAAATGACTTTGGTTATTACCGAACTCCGCGATGATTATCCGCCTGGTCCGGATCCAACATTTAATCCAAATGTATTTTCTGAGGATGAAGATGATTCAGCTGCAGTCGACCAAGGCACAGCTGATAGAACAGATGCCAAATTTGTTGTTCCCCGCCGAATGAGTGAAAACTCACCTCCAATTGCTCCAATGACCCCGCGTCCAAATCGAATAGTTACAAAGCGCAAAAATTCACGTCCAAGCACCGCCACCGGTGCTGTTGGAATGAGTCCATTAGCAAGAGCAGAATCTTATGATGATGACTCTTCGAATGAGTCATTAGATTCTGGCACTAATAACATAGCAAATAAGAATCACAGTGCACCATCAGGGTCTAGCAGTACAAGTAACAATAAGCACATACGGCCTAAGCATATAGATACATCTTTTGGGAGTGTGATAGCTGGCGGTCGGGCTGGAACATCCTTTTCAGGCTTTAAAACTCAAAACAATCGACCATCGTCAAATAGCTCCTGCCAATCGAGGCATGCCATATCACCACTATGTTGCGAAGGATCTGTCCCGACTCTCCAATCACCAAAAAATGCCGTAGCCCCCAGTGATATAATATTCGAAAGACCACCAGCATCTGGCCAAACAACTCTTATGAGCTATTCCAGCAATAATGATTATTCAAATAATGTTGCACATGTAAAGAACGCCTTAATGCCAGAAATGACTCGAAGTCCAAACTCACATGTTAACCCAGTTCCATTGAACCTAAATTTGAACCTGGAGCGCGTAGACCCAAGAATAAGAGAACGTTCGGTTGCTTCTTCGAAAAGAAAAGATTTGCTATTCATTGATGAAGACTCGCAGTCACCCGTAGCTCCAAGTGCACCAGTGGGAACAGAACTGCGTATGAAGAGAACTCCAACAGTTATTTCTATTGCTCCTGAGCTTCCTGATTCAATAACAAGAAGTTGTAGTGTTGGATATTTAGATTCGGTAGAAATAATTCCATCGGATGAAGCTCTGTCAGCGTTGCGTAAAGAAGCTCCAAATAAACGTTTAATACTAGTTGATAGTAAAAGGACCGCTCGCAGAAAGAAACACAACAATGGGGTAAGTCTACAGTTCTTTTATTGAGTTTCCGTTGTATTTTTTTTTTATTTGTTTAAATCTTTCGCAATCGATGTATGGAACTATCACAAAAAAGGTCCTTACTAGAAAATGCAATTAGAATGTTATAAATGAAACCCATCTGTTTTAAAGTATCTGAGTTCCTTCACGGAAAGCTTGAAAGACCTAATCTTTGATGCGAAAGATTAACTAATACCTTGGAATGAATATTTGATTTAAAATTTAAATGGACACTTATTTGATATTTTTACTTACTTAGTATTTCCGGAAACCGAAACTTAATCAATGCGGGAAATCAAAAAGTTTGGATTCGTGTATTATCCTTCCATCACCCAATGACAGTAGTACCACTAGGAATGAAAAGGCAGGGCTGAAATTTAAGGGCATTTCGGAAGGACAGCCTCTTGATTTTAACAGTGAGGAGAGTGAAAAAGGACTTAAATTCGAAGTTGTGGAAAACTGTCTGGAAGATATCTTAAGTGACAGTATGTTTGAAGAAGAAGATGAAACTGTTAAGGCAAATAAGCCAAAAGCAAACCGCCAGCTTTTTGACGCTTTTTGTCAACAACAACAAAAACAACAAAACCAAAACGGTGGTTCAATCAAAAAGAAGACTGAAGTATTAACCAGCTTTACAGATAGTCCACTCTTTACGAGAAAACATCGCTTTGGCAACAGATTTTATAGAGCTCATAAGGAAAATGAAAGCGATTCTCCATCGTTGAGACGTAAGGCGGACAACGGATTTAACTTTGTTAAACAGCTGTCTGAAGTACGCTGGAAGCGAAAGGACACACATGGCAGTAGCCAGACGGACAGTACCTCGGTTAGTAACAACCAACAAGTAGAAGCCACACCGGTTGAGTCAAAAACGTCGGTTTCGTTGCACACACAGGTTTTTTGTTTCCATTTCAAAAATATTCATTTAATTTTCGACTTGACTTATAACTATTTTTATTTTTAGGCTCTAACCACACTTGAGAACATTATAAGTCGGCTAAGAGATTTAGATGAAGGTAGGCTAACACCGCCATCGTCCCCTCAACGCCTGCCACGAAGTTCTCCAGCATCTCCGGCGGTTAGCAAAAAGGCTAAACGGTACCAGAGTTCTTCGCCAATTAGAAATATTCTTAATTCGCCACTGCTTAATAGGCGCCAGCGGAAAAAACAAATTATAGAAAGTTCGGACGATGAAAGTAATTTTACGAATGCCTCAGGCGAGGAGAACGTTACTTACAGCAAACAATATAGAGACCTGGAAACGTTTCAAAAGGCACAACTACGTCAAAAGGTTAGATAAGGTGCAAGCTTTGTAACGCATTTAAAAACTTAGGATTCTCGTTTACAGTTGAAGCGCGGGAAAATAGAGCCCAACGGAAGCTCTGCTTGCTTTAGCCCAGCTCCACTCCGACGTGAATTCGTTATGCACAACAAGGCGCCAATGTGGAATGAAATGAGTCAAGTTTATCAGTTGGATTTCGGGGGACGAGTGACACAAGAATCTGCGAAAAACTTCCAAATTGAATTCCGGGGAAAACAAGTAAGTACCACCAACAGAATTATTTGCTGTTGCACTTGCTTTTTATACGAGTTCTAACAAAAACTTTAACGAAAACCCTCTTCGAATATCAAAACAAAGCTAACGACTTGTTGTTAAAATTAAGGTACACTACAAAATGACGAAATCACATAAGAAGCTAAAATTTGGGTTTAGGTAAAAATCGCAGAAGAATCAACATATTGTTCTTGAAATATAATTCGACTCTGAAAACTCTGCTTTTCCAAATTCGGTTTCTCAAAAACTTGCTAGCTTGCTTGTTCCTTTAAACAACGTTACGTAACGCTAGGTTTAGATAGCTGTCAGCTATAGAACCGTTTATACTAAAGAGACCGTGGTATCGAAAACCGTGTCGGTTTTGCAGTTCCTTGGAGTATCTTTATGTCCTGGCACCCAACAGGGATGAATGTCAAACTGTTCCGCCATCTTTCTGAGTTTAAGGATGGTCGAGATCTGTGGAGATAGAATCCAGGGATTTCAGCATCCTGGCTGTCCGAGAAGTTGAAAATGTCCTTGGAGGATATCACGTTTTCCTTAAACCAGGATAAACCCTTCTTTATCACCTTTGATTCCGCCTGGAACACACTTCAATGGTTTGGAAGACAGGAGGAGATACTAAGATTTAGTCTGTTAGAATAAACACCACCTCCACTATATCATTTGCTTCTGAATCACTGAAAAATTGAATTTTCTCAATGTTCACCTTTCAGGAATGCATTTTCCTCCCAGAGCAGAGTAATCTAGAGGGTATGTTGATTCGGGAGTTTTTGTCAAAATCTAGGTTCAAGCAGTATGTTTGACTTTTCAAAGCTTATCACAAGCTGTCCTTGTTTCAAGAGCTGTACACCAAACTGTAATAATCACTGGGTGTGGCCAAATGGACTACATGGGGACTAGACACCATTTATTGGCAATGGCTTTTTTGCAAGAGAATTAGCTCTGCAGTTTTCCTTACTCCTTATTGTACGGTGCAAGTAAGTAAGTCCCCTTGTACTAAGTTTTCCCATAGACTTAATTCACACTAATCCACAGGTGAAGTGGACTTAGTTTCCATTAAAGGTGCGAATTTAATTCCCTACACCAAATCCAACAGTGAGCCCGAGCAGGGGCAGCATTAATAAGTCCTCGGTGGACTTAGTACCCGGGGGCTTATTTTACTGCACCGGAATCCCAGCTTAATTTATTTTCTAAAACAAGACCCAAGTATTTTACTTACCGAAAACTTTTTTTTCTTTTTAACACAATCTTAATTTTTTCGGATTTCTTGTGTTTTTATTTTTGTGCTAAATTGGAAAGTTTACGGCACATTTTCGAGTACAGCCAGAAACAAAACATTAAATCACTGTCTCGCCATCTGGCCTGTTTGTCACCAACGCCAATTATGACGGTTTTACGATATTGCATAAATACCCTCGCTCAAAATTTGTATGGAAAAACTTTTACGATAAATCGTAAATTAAAGTTCTGTGCGCACATACCAGGACATATCAAAGGATATTAATTTGTGATTTTTCTTTGCGAGGACAACTAAATTACTAAATTTCAAAGGGGAGTTTTATTAATGAATGCTCTTATGATGTTACGTCGTTGTATTCCCTTATAAGTGTCTTTGCTGGGAAAATGTGAATAAATGAAGAATTGTCTTCCCTTTACTATCTTTTCTTGCAATTCCTATTTAAACATTCCAGTGTGATATCCCAAATTTGTTTCTAACACACAAATCCCCCGTTCAAATGTTTAAGAGTTGCTTAGGTTTATGTAAATTAAAACTGTTGTAAAATGTCAATTTCTAAGTTAAATATAATTATTATGTACTTATGTATGTATTTTGAATTATTTCAGGTTATGCAATTTGGTCGGATAGATGGTAATGCCTACACCTTGGATTTCCAGTATCCATTTTCTGCTGTCCAGGCTTTTGCTGTTGCTTTAGCAAACGTTACACAGCGTTTGAAGTAAAAAAAAAACTTCGTTCTTATAGTTATAAGATAACATTAATTAAAAACAAATTTTTTGATTTTTATCTATAAATGCCCGTCCATTCACAACTTATCTTACATAATAACAAAATACATTTAATATCGATCGGTAAAGAAATAATTTTTTTAATATTTTACGGGACAGGGTGAATAATTATTAAGATAAGAAATTAATTAAATTACATTATAATATACATATATGTCGTGCAATATTAAGTTATTTACATACAAACATCTACATAAATATTTAAATATTTCAGTTACTGAGGTTCGTTGTCTGTATAAAGTTTTATGATACTTTTATTCGATATGAAGATAAAGATTTAATATTAATTATTTTATTTGTAATATAATGCTATTTAAAATATTACTTAATTTTTATTAAAAAAAATACAACAATTATGTGTTAATTATATAGTTTTGTTAGAAATAATTGAATTACTGTTATTTTTTTTATATAATATTGAAGACAATTTTTTATGCAGATGATAATGGTGAATTTTTATTAAATGCGAAAAAGAAATTGGCAATGGTGTTTTTTTTTTGTTGCAAAATTAGTTTAATTATACCCTATTCCTTAGAACGGGTATATTGTATTTGGTGTGGAGCTTGTAACATAGAGAAATAATACCGTTAGGTATAGAAAAGTATATGCATATATTCTGACTCTGAATCAAAAGCCTAGTCGATTTAGACATGTCCGTCCCGTCCGTCCGTCCGTATGTATACTCTCTAGAGGTCGCAATTTTTGAGCTAGAAGCTGAAATATATATAATCTTTGATTCAAGAGTAAGGCTAAGTTCTTGAACCGGTAAAATCCGCATGTGGGCAATACTTGTACATAAACATCTTGTGTGTGAAATTAAAAAAAATTGATTTCGGGTGTGGCTCACTCCCATTTTTCACTAGAAACTATAAAGAAAATTGTTTTTTGCAAATAAACGGTATATATAATGAATCCACAAGCCAAAATTTTGCGTATCTTAATAGAAACTAAATCGGTTGTGTATGAAAAGAAATTTTTGAATTTGGGGCGTGGCTTTTGCCCACTTTTCATGAAAGAACGAAAAACGTAGATTTAAAAATTTATGGTACTACCAATATTCAATTTAAACCTTTTCCCTTCCGTTCGTTTTATGAAAAATATATATCTACATTTTCTTGTGTAACATTTTTTTCAATACGCCCACTTTTAAAGACGTGATTTTGATAAAATACCTTTGTTCAGGTAAGATCTTTTAAAAACTACTCGATTCAGCTGTAGTTTTACACATATGCCTAAATACTGACCAAAGCTCAGTTAGTGCTTCAAATTTTTAAGACACACCCACTTTTAAGGGGCGTTTTCGTCAAAAGTCGTATAATGCATTAATTTCTTAACGTTTTTTACCTAGGTATCCGTCGCAGTTTTGAAGTAAAAAGATGAACACTTAAATTTAAATTCCTTGGTAACGTAGCAGAGTGTGGTTCAAGAATTGTTAAAAACACCTATAATCGCTATTTCTATTCAAAATCTAATTGTGAAAAATTTTAGTTTTGTCTTGTTTTGTTAAAATCGACCTTCAAGAATAAAATTGAATGCCACTGAGCTCAAACAAATTGCCTTGACAATAAAAAGTCTTAACTTTGGGCGTGGCACACGCCTTTTTTACTGTGCCAGCACTAATTGAATATCACACCACACAAAATAAATGTTACTGAATTTGTTTCTGTCTGCTTAAGAAGAATTTTTTTTCTGAAACTGGAACATCGGCTGGCTGCGTGAGGCGAAGGCATACACATACAAAAATAGAGGGAATAGGGTATCCAACAGTTCGTTGCAAACGTACTGAAGCTCTCGCTTATGTTTTTAATTTGATTTTTTAAAATCAATTAGAATTCAGCAACGTATTGGAGAAGGCAATCAATCGTTTTCCTCGTGCGTCACTATCAAAAACTATAATCCTTGTAAATCAAACAGTTTGATCATGCAGAACCGTATCTTTAACAGATGTGCATGCTTTAAACATTTTGTGTTTTGTCATTTCGAAGGGAGTTTTAAGGAAGTGTATGTCTGCACCCCAACTAAAAAGATTTCGGCAGTGTCGTCTTATTGAAGATTTGGATATAATTTAATTAAAACAGTTGTTTTCCCGGCCTCCCTCTTGACTAAAAACCGTTAACACTTTTACCCGAATTCAGTACGGTCATCTGTTTTCAAAAAAGCTTAGTCTCAGGGTATATACACTATACAGTAACTCGAAGCTGGCAGCAATGTTTCCATTGCCAGCCATTTTGTCATCTGCGCGATGTGATTTAATTTTTATTTGGTTTGACATTTTATTATGAATTGAGTGACGCCTGAACAACGAACTTGTGGCGATTTATTTCGAAACCATATCGCTCTTGATCCCGCTTTGCACATGAAAATTTTGTTAAATGGTGAAGCTCATTTTTGGACATCATTTGGAGAAAACTCTTTGGTGTATCGGCCAGAGGATTACAGTCACCTTTATAAAGGGTGTTTTTTAGAGGTATATAATTTTATTTTAAGTTAGCAACATTATTTTTACTGGCGGCCATTTTGTCAGCTGTCAAGTGATTTATTTTTAGTTTGGTTTGGCATTTCATCATGTTGAAGGAAACGTTCGGTGAACGCATAATTTCGTGTTTTGGTCTTGTGAATTGGCCTCTAACATCGTAATTTAACACCGCTAGACTGTTTTCTTTTGGGCTATGTCAAATCGCTAGTCTACACCGATAAGGCAGAGACTTGAAAAACAACGCCGATATACGACCTAGAAAGGATGATAAACAATCTACAAAAGACGACCTACAAAGGATGATCGAAAATTGAAACTTAAGATTGGATTATACCCGGTGCCGCGGTGGCCATATGCCCGAAATGATATTCGAATAAAAATGACACAAAATTATCTTTCAAATGAAGTCAATTTTATAACAGTTAAAAGAATTTATTTGTACTTTCTTTCATTTTATAGCTGTTAACCTCTTAAAGAAAAAACAATTTAGTATAGGTACCAATGTTTCATTTTATAAAAGCTTTGTTTTTTTTTAACTTAATCCATGGTTGACTCAATTTTTCTTGACAGGTCCAAGAGCTTTCAAAAAATCTGGGTTTTCGATTCTCAAAAAATCCAAGCAATAAAACAAAATGGAGGCTTTTGATTTTGTAGGTTGTGACAAATACACAATCGGCAGCCATAACATGTTTTTTGAGATCCGAAAAACCTAGGATTTTTTGACAACTGTTGGGGTTCAAGAAAACCTGTATCGACACTAGATAAAGTTGAAGAACAAAGCTAGTATGATGGTAGTTGCTTGCAGGGTTGCAGCCGTGTCAATTTGGTGTGAATGATGTTGAAAGTTGTTGACGTGGATGTCCTATTGAAAGATTCACTCTCAGTTATTTAGGGAGATCTGGAATTTAACGTTTTGTTTACCACCAAATTGAGTTTCTTTTTTAAATTGTAAAATTGCGCAATATTGGTAAGTTTTACAAAAAATGTCACAAGTATAATAATAATTTGGCTTCGATAATGAATATTTCTAGAGTTCCTAGTATCCCCTAACAAATTCAAAAATAATATTTCTTATTTCTTTTGCGCATGAATACAAACGGAAAATTTTCTTGACAGAAAATCAATAAATCAGGAAAATCAAAAGCTAAACCTTTAGTTTGTTGGTAAATAGAATTCGGTCTTATAAACCTTTAATTGGGATTGTCAGGCAAAACTTAAATTATTATTAACAATGAACACGGTACCCAACCACGAGTTCTTAGAAGTCCACACTGTTCATCAGCATCAGCCGCATTGCAAACAACAATGTTTTGTTTTCACAGAAATAGCTGATATTGAACTCCCACCGGAAATGAATAAGTTTACTACAGAAAAGATACGAAATGGGAGTATATCCTCGTGCAAAAAAGAAGCAATGGACTATGAATCCAAGCGGAGCAAAGGTTCGTCCTCCAGAGGACGTAAGGTAATAATTGCCCTAGGAGTAATACTAGTTTGCATTGCAATGGCTGGTGGTATACCCTTGGCATTGCAGCTACGGTCTTCGTCGTTGCTAGAGGCACGTCTTGCATTTATTCGTCGTTTGCTCACAGAGTCACCGTTAGTTGAGGGTTATTGGAGCCCAAAGAAGGACATGAACTTTAGCAATAGCATTGGGGAGGTGAGGAAGAACTTCATTGGTGCTGTTCTTTGGCCTATAGCAGTACCTTGTGGAGCACAATATCTAGATGCTGTGCAACTTGCATTGGAAGGGATTGATGAAGCAAGGCGAATCACATTAAATTCTGATTCCATGCACATAGTTGAATCAGCAGATGAAATGGAACAAACCCATATAAGAGGAGAAGTGGCTATACTCATGGGGCTCGGTGGTGGTCATGCCATAGGAGCTAGTCTAGCTGTTCTCAGATCTATGTACATGTTGGGAGCACGGTTTGTGTCTGTAACAAGCTTGGAATGTCCTACACCATGGGCTGCTGCTTCAATAAGGAGGCACGACTACATTATTGAGGATAATTCTACTAACACACTCACCGATTTTGGCAAAGTGAATTGAAAATAATTTTTGTTAAAATCCATTAAAGTAAGGTTCTAATTTTTATCTTTCAGACAGTATTATATGAAATGAACCGCTTGGGAATGTTAGTTGAGGTCTCGCAGCTCTCTGAATCAGCAATGACTTCCGCTCTGAAATCTGCCAAGGCACCAGTTCTGTTGATAAACGCAGCTCCACTATCGATTTGCAATAATACCAACTTGGCATCTATTCCAGACCATGTTTTAAGGTATGCATTATTTCTATGAACTCGACTTAATAAGTTATTTCATCTTGTTTTTTTTTTTTTTTAATGAAGCCTTCTTCCGGATAATGGAGGAGTTATCATGCTTAATATGGAGAAATGCGGTGAACGGCAATTAGGTGTCCGCGAAGCGATCACTGCGATTAATTACGTGCGAAAAATTGCAGGTGTAGACCATATTGGTCTTAGCGGAGCACCAAAAAGCTACGCTTTTCTTCTTGCTGAATTGGCTCGGGATCGTGTCTGGGGAAATGCAGCAATAAAAAAGCTAATAGGTGGTAACGTCGTTAGAATTCTTCGTGAGGTGGAAACTTTGAAGAATCGTTTGCCCCTGTATGAAGACTGGATACCTCATGACCTGATTGAAAGCTCATCCTATTGTCGCTATCCAGAGTCGTAAATGATATGAAAACTGTAAGTTCACTATATATGTAAGACGCAAGCAACAAAAAGGAGCAATAATGACGCGCAAATTTTTTAAAAATTATTAGTAGATAAACCGTTTTAGTGTTGATTATATTCATATTATAAATTTGTTTCAAATTTAATTCTTGTATTCCTAAGGACATTTTGTTGTGATTGTTTAACTTAAGATTTTGTTTAAATTAAATTCATAAATCCAATAATTCAATCAAAGGTTTTTATTAATAGTCCAGTCGACAGGTAGGAAAAAAGTGGGCTTATTTGGAAAAAGGTCGGAAGTTAATGAAACTTTGGGTTGATTAACATTTTACTAGGTTTTTGACGTTGGTGTAGGGAGACTTTAAAATTTTCGACTTTGCGCAGGGTTTTCCACAATAACTTTTTTCCTTAGGCCCAACGGGAAAAACAGAAAATACTTACTTTTGCTAGAACGTTAAATATCCAACAATTTTAACTGCGCAAACGTTGTTGTATGTCAATTCGTTATCGAGATATGGCGCTTAGAAAAACCGATAATTTTTCAAAATTCTCTTAAATTCTGAAATCAAAAACGGATTGAAATAAATGACATAAGATTTTAAGAAACTATCGAATCAGAAACTGACAACAAAACCTACACTTGCGCGACAGTAACTTGCACGTAACCCTGACGCCACACATGGCAGCTACTGGCAAGCAAGTTACTAAATGTATTAATTGTCAGATACCTATCTGTGTTCCACTTGGCTGAACGTTTGGTAAGTGGAAAATGTGAGTGTATTACAACTGTATTGCCAGTAGCTGGCATGTGTGGGTGTGGCGTCCGGGTATAGCACCTAAGCTGCGAAAATAGGTTGCCAGTATTTGTCAAGCTTTTTAACACCAAAATTTAAAAAATTTCCATTACATATTTCTGCATCATGATTTCTGCAAAAATTATGGGAAGTGCTTAATCATATTTAAGGAAATTTTATCTGCGAGAACGTTTTAATTATATTGTTTTTAATAAGCCCTTTTAAATGTTATTAACTGGGGTTTTACATTTAAAATAAATTTTTCGAGAAAATTGTATAATATAATAATTAAGATGCGGCACTGGAACATGGTACAGAATTAAATATTAATGAAATTTGGTGACACGAATTTATTATCTAACTAATGTGCCATATTAGTAGTACCCCGTGGCGTAGTGGTTAGTGTGTCGGACTGCCACGCAGAAGGTTCTGGGTTCAATCCCTGACGACTCCACCTAAGTTATTTTCCAGTTATTTTCTGCCTCTTGTGAGGAAATGACAAATCCTCCAAGAGTAATTAATGCCATGGAAAGTGCTTCTCTGTTAGCCGTTCGGATCCGGCGGTAAATTGTAGGTCCCTTCCTATCTTCCTTCTTTTTCTGTTTTCCAACCTTTCATTCTTCCTTCTTGTTTTATTTTGTTTACTAAACTGCCGTTGCCCTGGATTTTATTTCCAAATTATTATTTTGTTTTGTTTACTTTTGCCTTTGCCTTGGGTTTTGTTTCCAAATTGACATTTAAGAAAATATCTAATACTACGTTTTCATTAGGGCAAAAAATGTGATTTCGTTGAAAATTTCCAAATTTGAGTCCACTTTCCATACAAAATAATATTAAAATTTTGTTTGATTTGGACGAAATCAAGGTTGCAAATTATGTGAAAACAAATCAAACGCAACTAAATTGAAACAAATTGAATAGATATTTTCTAGAATGTCAATTTAAAACAAAATCCAAGACAACGGCAAAAGTAAACAAACCAACATGCAAAGCAAACGGCAGAAGTAAACAATACAAAATAACAATTTTGAAATAAAATCCAGGGCAACGGAAGTAGTAAACAAAACAAAACAAGAAGAAAAAATGAAAAGGTTGTAAAAAAGAAAAAGAAAGAAGATAGCCTGATGTCAAAACAAATGTGGAAACCTAGATGAAAACACTTTTTTAGCAATTTTTCAAATATCCTAATTTCGGCCCTAATGAAAACGTAGTATTAGCATTCAATTGTTTTCAATTTAGTTGCGTTTGATTTCTTTTCACATAATTTCTAATTTGCAACCTTGATTTCGTCCAAATCAGAAATTTTTTAAATGGAATCAAATTTGGAAATTTTCTACGAAATCATTTTTTGTTTGCCCTAATAAAAACGTAGTTTAGTTAAAAATGATTTATATTTCTTGAACTTTGCGAATGGAAACGTAGTAGTAGTAGAACCCTTTTAAATTCACCATAATTTGAATTTAAGAGTTTGGTTTCAAAAGTTCAGGTTGAAACACTTTCTCAAACCATGGTTCCTTGAATTGGTTGTTATTTCAAATCGGAATTTCGTTTCTGATTTTTATCACATGATCTACGAAAGTCGTAAAATTATTTGCAATAATTACTGTTGAAGGAGCTGTACAATTCTTCGAGTTCCCAAACAGACCTTATGTGCTGATGATAAAAAAAAGTGCTTTGATCTCGCACTGAACGCACTTACTGACAAATGTCAACAAGATTTTGACATTTTCTTTAGTTCAGAGCACATGTAAAAAGAATTCTTTGTTTTTGTTTACAATTTATTAAAAAGCTAAGAAGAATGTCTGAAATAAATGGATATAAAGGTAAATTAAACATTAAAACTATCAGGGAAATAAGTGTTACTAATTATATTTCTTTTTCTTTCAATTTTATAAGTGATACCCATTCGCTTAACTGCTAGTTCAATCAACTCCCATGTGGCCTACGCAAGAGAACACTATATTCGGCAGGTGGATCCAAACAAACCCAAAGGACGGACACTATTTCTCCTCAATATCCCGCCGTACGTTAGTAAAGAAAATTTAACAACTTGCTTCAGCAAAATCGGAACAGTAGTTTCAGTTAATTTTTCTGAACAACCTGGTCGCGAGGAAAGCAAAAAATGGGAACAAACTTGCCCATTCACCCTGGAGCGCATTCCGTGTATGTTCAAAGTTGCGTTTGTTGTCTTCAAGAACACCGAAAGCGTTTCGAAAGCTCTTAAACTAAGTTCAATTGATTTGTTTGATGAATCTGGGGATACTTTGGTGATATCAGGTTTAGTCAAATGGAAAAAAGCCTACAATCGGAGTTTCCTCAAAGCCTCAGAAATTCAACCAGTTATTGACGAGTATATGGAAGCCTATGACAAACGAGAGAAAGAAAAACTTGATGGTGAACGTAATTCTGTTGCAGATAACGATGGCTGGGTAACAGTCGGAAAACAAGGACGCAACGCCGGATTCGAACAGAAGGAATCTGTTATTAATCGCTTGGAAGACAAAATTGAGCGCGGACGTAAGAACAAAGAACTCAAAAACTTTTACACATTTCAAATACGCGAGTCTAAGATGCAAAATGTTATCAGTTTAAGAAAGAAATTTGAAGAGGACAAGAACAAAATTGAAATTCTTAAGAAGAAAAGGCGTTTCAAGCCGTTTTAGTTCATTATTTTAAAAAATGTTGTTAATTAGAGTCTTAATAAAGTAGCTTAAATCATCGAGTACCACATTTGCATAATCTTGTATTTAATTTTTGGTTTTGGGTTGTTAATTTTAATACCAAACTTTATGTGGACACAGAGCTTCTCGGATAAAGAAAACTCCTTATTGTGTCACACAGCAAACATTAACGTGTTCTTCTTTACGCGTTGTCTTCTAAAAAAAGGCTAAAAGGGTTGGGACTCTGTTAGTACATTTTCGCAATTGATGAAGACAAATACGCTCATGAGGCTCTGAATATTATTTTTATATAATTTAGAATCTCGTTATTTATATGGACTAGGAGCTCTTTCGTTCTTACTCAGTTAGCATAGACTACACCGAGGAGTTGTTCATCTTCGAGTTTTCTTAAAAAAAATTCAGTTAGCACTTGCAACAAACAGCTGCTACCAACCAAACACAAGTACAATAAAACCGCTCTCCTTGACCCAAATATTTGTCAAGAATTTGCCAACACCCTAAATGTATTGAAGCAGGATCTGAAACGAGACAACGAAGAGATGTAGACGTCCTGATATCTCAAGACACCCGGGATAAAATTACACCGCAGAGTACTCAAATCAAGTATAAGTAATGTAACTGATGCTCATCGGAAATTGCGAATCGAGTACTGATCAGCTGATAAGGTAGTGCAGAGGTGTAGGACGAGAAAGAATTGTCAGATTGGACAAATTGGCGGACAGCGCTGAAACTGCCAGAAGAAGAGGAAACTTAAGGGTGTAAATCGAAAGGTAGTACCAATCAACCTGGTTCCTGACACGAACGGTACCCTTTAAGTTTCATTAAAAGAACAGTTGAGAAGATGGAAGAAACACCCTAACGTGCACTGCTCAACGATTTTGTTGTTACTACTGGTAAAGACTGTTTGGGAAAACAAAACCTTTCTAAAGGAGTGGAAGGACGGAGTTATCAAATTGTAAATACTGGCGTGGTATCGCCATTTTGTCCATATTTTCGAATCTTATGGCAACTTTTTTTTACAAAAGGATAAAGTCTAGAATCGAGTTCACAATCAAAAGGTACCAAAAGTGAAAATTTAGAATGAAACAACAACAACTTGTGTGTGCTACCACCAAGTTCATAGGCTGGAGTTATAGCTATTTCACAGGGACCAACCCGATCATCAGACTCCTTTAGTGGTGCTTAATCGCTTTATGTTCAATTTAATTTTTGAAGAACTTTTGCCGAGCTTGGCTTGAACAAGCGACCTAGCGTGTGAGGAGCTAATGCACTCACTACGCCACCGCACCCACATGAAAGTTGTAAGCCTATTACAGGTTTTTTCGTTCTATCGAACTATACTGAACCGATTAGCATTTTTCTAAGCACAAACAAGTAAAAGTGTTTTCAGAGGGGTGGGTCTTATACGAATAGTCCATGGCAAATCTTCAAGCGAAGCTTTACCTGATGTTTGTCAACTTCAATAAGGCCTTTGATCATGTTAAATCGTGGCTTACGGCAAACCCAATGTGAAATTTGCCTCAAAAGAGAAAAATATTGCACACCAGCCGAAACCAATAACAGCAGGTTGTTGTGAGACAGAAGACAATTAAGGAAGTCACTCAGTTCATCTGTCACTCGATGGTGGAACAAACCTGGACGTCAGCAATAAAATTAATAAAGCTCTCAGTGCCTTCGGGAAGCTTTCTTTAGTCGCTTCGTACTTAGTTGAAACTCTTTGAATAGAACTTGAAATTTGTGGGGATATATTCCTGCGAAACGCGGCTCTACCAACATCTCGAGGAGGTAAGTCAACTCTTGTCTGCGTTACATCCTTAAGATCCGGTGGCGACAAACCATATCCAACAATGAACTGCGCCTTACGAGGACTGGTCAACCAAAAGTGGATGAAGACATCAAGCTGGATTTTTCATACACTGAGGAAACCTGATGACAACAAAGCAAAGCAATGCTTTCAATGAAAAACTAAAAGTGCAAGGCGGGTTGGAGGACCAGCTTAGTAACAGAATTTGCAGTCGTGGTCACCATTTAGGTATCACACATGGCACAGGGGGATTTAGTTGCCGCCCTATGCCCCAAGAGGAGTTAAAGTGTTGCAGCTTGCAGAGAACTCCAAATTCAAGAGCAAAAAGATACTACATTTCATTGAAAATCTTTTCGAAACAATAATCTCCACACTATTAGAAGAGTTTCGATTTTTATAACGTTTTTTTTTAACCCTAAGAATGCGTCGTTATTTATTATTCCGGAGAAATTACTGTTTTCGAGCTTAATTAGAAAATAACTTCAGAATTTCAAGCAGTTGCTTTAACAATTTGCTTGTCGTTCATAAATATTTAATAATTTAATGAGTTACCTTTTCATTGCTTGATCAGAAACATAAATATGAGCCAGGCTTCTTCCTTCAAATCTGGTTTAAAAAAAGGGCTTTGGCACTCAATTAAATCAATTTTGTTTTCATGCTGAATTTTTATTTGCTTTTATAACAATTTCCATGAGACTGTTTTGGGGCAAGGTCTCCAGATTGCACAGTAGTTGTGGTATACTGCCGTAGACACATTTTGCTGTTAGGGCAACTTGAATCGCCTGAGAAAAGCGCTCGAGACTTTTCTGAAGATTAGTGTCGTTCTCGGGTCGAATATTTTCACTTTCCAGTTTTTGGGCATACGCCCTTAGGGGGCTGACAATTAGCAGGAGATGTTGTGCGTTTAGAGCTGTTGGTGGTCCGGATGGTACGATTTGCAGCAAGGTCTGCAGTACAGACAGATGAAGATCACTGTGCGTAGGTTTGTTGTTTACTATCGGTGACAGTACTGTCCATTTGATGAGTCCAGCTATTGGGGTTATAACTGGCATTGCAATGGCTCCCGATGGCAAAGCAAGTGGTTGTTGTGAAGCTAGACAGAGACTAGGGTTATCGGTGACCCATTCGGTGAATACGTCAAGCAGCATGTCTGGTGGACTGACGAGAGGCCCTCTCTGTTCATTCATGTACAGGTCTGCAACTGCAGTCATGATATTGGCTGCGAATCTAGGAGCCACCATTGGCAATTGTTTTAGTTGATCTGAGGTTTTCTTGGCAAATGTAACAAAATCTTTGACTAGACTTTGAGCTATTTCTAGACTGGGAGCCGATGTGCATCCCAGTTGTTGCATCCAAGTGCCAGCTGCGCAGAGGACAGCTGATACTGATCCAGACACAGATGTACTTATAAGTTTGCAAAGGACACTCGATCGATTGGGCGTCAAATTGCCGCCAAAAAGTGAAAGGAATACCGCATTTCGTGTGGCATCAGGTCCTGGACGTGAAAAGAATTCTATAAGGCAGATTATGAGCTGAAATTCTTGGACCGAAGTCATTTGAGAAGTAAGAAATGGAACAGCGTTTGCGTTCTTCCGAAAGTCGGTGTCTTTGAACTTTTCCAGAAATATGAATTCCGAGATGAGAGTCATTGCGAAGTTCTGTTTACTCCGACTCATGTTGTCAACAATGTTTTCTGATGATAAAAAAAAAGGATTTGAATTATAAAGGATCAAGGATATTCTGAAAAAAAAATAATTATTACCTATTTTGGGAAGAGCCTCTATGGCACAGAGAGGAAACTCTAACTTTCTTAAATTGTTTTTAAAGTCTGCCTGATTCATGGTGAATGTGGTTAGTTTTTAAAGAAAGTATATACGGTTTTATATTTTAATTTATAGTTGAATTTGAAGCAAAATAAATTTTTAACAAAAATGTTGTAAACACAACAAACATGGAAATGGAAATTAAAATGCATATGTCAAACGTCAAACAATCAACCTAAATGAACGCATTCAGGCGAAGAATAAAAAGACAAAGGAAAACAGCATCATTGTTATGATTGGGCCTGTTCAAAGAAAGAAGCCTGATTTGGCAATGTGACACTGGCTTATGTCATGAATGACATACCTACATTCATACGGCACTGGCTTTGATAAAATCTATTCAAAATAAAAAATTTAACAATTCAACTCATGTCCATTGTGATTGTCGTTTTGCTCTCAAAAAATTTACAAAAATGTGCGTATCTACAGTTCTGGCAGTTGCGCATAATTGGTCATCCAAAAATTGTACACAAAATTAAAGTACTCTTCGGGTGTCGTTTGAATGTGTTGATCTCTAGTACCTCAAAATTTCGTTTCAAATACCTGATGTAATAATAATAATAATAATTTATAATACAATGCCTGTAAATACTACGTTTTCATTAGGGCCGAAATTAGGATATTTGAAAAATTGCTAAAAATGTGTTTTCATCTAGGTTTCCACATTTGTTTTGACATCAGGCTATCTTCTTTCTTTTTCTTTTTTACAACCTTTTCATTTTTGCTTCTTGTTTTGTTTTGTTTACTACTTCCGTTGCCCTGGATTTTATTTCAAAATTGTTATTTTGTATTGTTTACTTCTGCCGTTTGCTTTGCATGTTGGTTTGTTTACTTTTGCCGTTGCCTTGGATTTTGTTTTAAATTGACATTTTAGAAAATATCTATTCAATTTGTTTCAATTTAGTTGCGTTTGATTTGTTTTCACATAATTTGCAACCTTGATTTCGTCCAAATCAAACAAAATTTTATTGTATGGAAAGTGGACTCAAATTTGTAAATTTTCAACGAAATCACATTTTTTTCCCTAATTAAAACGTAGTATTAGGGCAAAAAAAAGTGATTTCGTAGAAAATTTCCAAAGTTGATTCCATTTCCCATACAAAATACAAATTAAAAAATTTCTGATTTGGATGAATTCAGAGATGATAGTTACTTAGATGGACACACTTTTGTTCATCAGTTAGGGGTTTGAAGAGTTTTCTTCTCGCGATGACAATCTCTTTGGATGAGTCGGTAGCTTTTGAGCCGTTTGTATCCACCACATTGGTGGTAGGTTTGACTTTAACGGGAATTTGTCGGCAGCCAGAGAATTTAAAACGAATCGCAACACGTGATTTGGCAGGAATCTCTAGATCTGGGAAGTAGTTGTCGATTGGTGTGTGTTTCTTTTCAGGAGGCGACCTAGACGATGACGAGATGATAATTCGCTTTGCTAAGACCTTAGGTATGATTTTAAAGGTGGCTGCGCGTCGTTTGAGATGGCGAAGGCGTATGAGCTTTTGATGGTAATCTGTTAACAGGGGAATGATGAAGAATCATTGACGCGATGTTTTAAAATTGTGTTGTTGGGGTGTACTTACGTGCATAGTGGGTCACGACTCACGAAAGGCAGGAGTCTATTTGAGCAGAGTTCGTTGAGCCATTCGTAGAGGAAAATGTCATCATGGCCGCGTAGGAAGATGGCACAGCGCTAAAAGAAATTGATTAAATTTATTATTGCAAAGAGGAACGTTTAGATCTTTTCAAAGCTACTGTTTCACAGAGTCTATGAATGACAGCACCTTTGTCAGCCGCTTGATATATTTTTTTTGACATGCATTTTAGCCCAATCCTAACCCTAAATAATTGCAAAACCCATCCCTTAACACAAAAAAAACTTCCCCGAATCTTTGAAACCAAATTTCAAAAGCTTAGAGTGAATCTCCCATTCCCACGACCTCATTTCATCATTACTTACAGCGAATTCAACCCTAAGACTGTCCGGGATAGCATCATTTTCCAAGATGTTCATCTTCTCCATGAAAGGTATGAATTCCCGGAAAGCATACTCGCCCAACGCAAACAATCCCCGGACGACAACGTAATCGACGACGACAACAACCACGACGGATTCAGATTTATGAATTGATCATCACCGCCGAACACAACACGACGACCAACGAATAGTTTTGGAATAGAGAAAATGTTGACGACCATTCTTCTGCGATCGCGATTAACTAGGATATATAAAACTATATTGTCCTATTCCAGAATTAATTCAACGAAACATTTTTTGTAAACAAATTTTAGACAAAAAATCATTTTAATTTAAACTCATCTTATTATTATTATTATTGACAGCAAAATAATATGACTTTGACTTCTGTCAAAGGGCTATACAAAATTATAGCAAGGAAAAATGAGTACGTATATTGTGTATTCTTTCACTCTTCTGTATAATCACGTATATCTCCCCCGCTTTACTTTTCTTGAAATTTGAAGATGAAGACGTTGCAGAATAATGTAAATCCACCATTAGACCCAAGTTTCCCAAGGTCTTTTGAAAGTTTGCATTCAATAGTTAGAAGGAATAGAAAGATAGGAAAATTTTTTTGTTGGCACAGTGGATTGAGAAATAGGTGATGTTTATCCCACGGATGGCGTCCAGTTGAAGCTGGGGTAATATTGAAAAGTTGCTGCCCAGGCTGGGGCTCGAACCCACAACCCTTAGGTTAGCAACCAAGCACTTCATCCACTGTACCATTGCCACCCGCAAAGATTGATGTACAATGCAATCTGAATGTAGCAGCGTTGCCTAGTAGCTACTGATTGCATTAATAATTCTTTCTTACTCATAGTTCTGTAGTTTAATAGCAAATATGAAATTTTAATTTTGCCCTTAAGTGGTCTGGTCTTTACTTCTTTAGTTAAATTTTCAGAGCATATCCTGTTGTTGACACCATTTTTACCATAATGTGCACTTTTAAAAGGGAAGATTTTCACCACACAATGTACAGTCAGAGATGTATGTATGTATTTTCACAGGTATTCATGGACAGCAGAACCTGATAGGTGTCAGGTTGTTTCAGGTGGTCTTTTTGCTTTAGTCTAAGATCATAGTTGAGTCAACAAAACAAAAATTGAAATTTAATAAAAGTGTATATAATTGTACAAAATTAAATTTATATTATATATACATGTATATAAAACAATGAATTATTTAAATAAAACTGAAGTATAAACTTATACATAATATGTTTACATTTCAATTATTTCAATAATTATCTTAAGCAATACTTAAGCTAAGCAATAGTAATTTAAATAAAACAAATTCAGCCGATCTGCAAAAACGGAGTTAGGTTAAAACCAACAACAATGTATGTACGTATATATACTTACTAGTAAACCGAATGTTATCGAAACACACTCTGCGTAGGCACTTAATTCGCATGGTAGGAACATTTAGATGAAGAAACATGAAAAAAAAAAAATACAAATTAAACAAAAACATCACAAAAGCAAGAAAATTAATGTACGCTTAAAATATAGCACACCCTATAGGGACTCACATTAAGACAATAACAAACAAAACAGCGAAAGCATAGTTGTACACAGGCATGATACAACTACTAGAGATAACGCATTCCAATTTTCATTTTTGATTTGTTCTGCGCATCACGTCATAAGAACACCTTAAGAACACCTGCCTTCTCCTTTTCGCCTTCCCGTTTAACTTTTTTGTTTCGCTCTACCCTATGCGCTACGTCATAAGAACACCCGGGACTTTGACAATAGTTTGAGGTTTTTTTTGGCACCATGCGCAATGCCATATCTTTATTAGTTGTATTGTATCATGGTCCACAGGAGTCTCACCAAAATCCAGCAATTGATATTGTTGATTGAATGATCTAAAGATAGGAAAGAAGATAAATTTAAACAATTAAATTTGATTTGATTAATAACAATAAACAACAATTTAGTTAACTAGCACATATTATACGAATAAATACATTAATTAAACACAAAAGAGGCAAACAAATATAACCTCAAAACATACTGAAATTTTCCATTAACAATAACACTATTTATTTCACAAACCACAATGAATATACACTTGAATTAACTAAAACATTATGCTAATATACGTTTTAACATTAAACATTAAACAAATCACAATTAATTAATATTATTTTTCACAAACAAAATTTGCACAACATGCGCACAAGAACTTCACTAATTTGACAGATAAACTTTATTGTCAGTGTTCACAGGGTGAACCATATATAAAGAATTTTATTCAAGGAACACGAAAATTTAGTTAAATTATTAAAAAGTCAATTATTTATTGAGTTATAAACAAATTATTAACTTTATAATAAAAACAATAAGTAAGAAAGAGAAACAAGATGAAATAGAAATACATTAAACTGAAAGTAAATCTGCACGAAAAATTGCAAATGGCAACGAAATGGCATTGCCTGAAATTCATTTTTTTTCTGTGTTTATTCACCACGATAGGTACATAAAAAGTTTTAAGCAATAAAAAAACATACAAAAACGTTATTAAATATTAAAAAGGGTAATATTAAAACAACCGAATGATAATTATTATTGATTTCATCAAAAATAAACTTATTTTCTAATATTAATGAAAATTTTTCTATATTTTCATGTGGTGAATTCAACAAAAAATTTATTCTACCGAATTGGCAATGCTAAAACCTGCCCGAAATATTAAAAATGGAGGTTTAAAAGACCGACAAATTGTACAATCAGCCTCTTTGATTCTCCAACCGCAACCCGCTGATATCCAGACGAAGCCGCAATTATCTTTACACAAAAAGGTAAAATCAGTGGAAATTGTTTGACGATTTATACGTCAAACATACATCTTTGATATAGTTAAGCTTTTATAAAAAGAACAACTAACACATATTTGATTTATACGTCTCACACATATGGTTTGACAATTGCTAAAAATTGATTAACAAATTATTTTTTTTTAAATAAAGTCAAATTGAATTTGTGGGACGATTTATACGTCTCACATATATGGTTTGACAATTGCCAATTTAGTTGATATATGCGTATAAGTTTGTTAAATGTATATGCTTAGAAAGTAGATAATAAGAAATATCAGAAGTTAAATAAAGAAATTTTTGAATTATTAATGAAAGTACGCTTCGTGTTTTTCTTTCATTTTATTAAAAAATATTCTTCAGAGAGGAATAAAACTTTTTCTTTAAGTCAGTTCACTTTGAAAAATATACAGGCATGATAGTTTGGTCAGAACAATTCTATCAAGAAAATGGAAAATTGGAAGATTTAAGCCACCTTGAAACACTTTAAAAGTGAAAAGCTGCATTGAATGCATTCATTGTATTTGACATAAAGAAAACTGTGCACCCTGTACCACCTGAGCTGAAGTGTCAAACAAATTACACAGCGTTGTTTTTTTAACTATTAAGATCGGCACAAATGCAGAGGTTTTCGTCTTATTTTATTAAAAACTCAATAAAATAATCATTTTGCAACATTCTCAAGGACTTACAAAAAAACATAACATTTATAACATAGTTTCTATAGGTAATACAAACAACCGGCTTTAGAAATGAGCCGAAAGCTCTCCAGTTCCGAGCAATCTCCCAAGTCAGCCCCAACTGACTTCAATGGACTCTATGAAAAATTTAAGGTACAAATAACTTTTAATTTTAAAAATAAGTGCCCTAATAGTATACCAATTGATGTAGGTTTCCCTAATGGAAGCTTTTCAATCAAAAGATGTTAAAATCCTTCGCCAAACATTCGAATCGTACAAATTCAATAACGATGCCGACAAGAAGTCTCCTCTGGACCAAAACTTCAGGGAATTGCTTCTGTTTGAACTGAGTGAAGATATCGAAAAAGTTGGCCAGCTTATTTCATTATCGGTAGATGCGGCCAGGGAAGAAATTGTCTCAGTAACAATTCCGGTAGTCTTGCTAGGGGACATCTTTGATGCCGTAACTCTGGACAGATGTGAGAAGATATTTAATTTTGTCGAAGACAAGGTTAATGTCTGGAAAGAAGATATATTCTTCACATCTTGTAAAAACAACATCCTACGAATGTGCAATGATCTTCTGCGGAGACTATCCCGTGCTCAAAACACCGTTTTCTGCGGACGGATTCTACTTTTCTTGGCCAAATTCTTTCCATTTTCTGAGCGTTCTGGTTTGAATATCATATCTGAATTTAATTTGGACAATGTCACTGAATTCGGAGTCGATGGAAAAGATCTGGATGAAGCACTCGAAGACACTGTCGAAGATGTTCCTGTAAAAATTGACTACAACTTGTATTGCAAGTTCTGGTCACTGCAAGACTTCTTTCGCAACCCGAACCAATGCTACAGCAAGGTTCAATGGAAGATGTTTCAGACTGTAAGTCTTTCTTTAAATAAATAAAAATCATTTATCATTAAATAACGTTTGTTTTAAGCATGCAACGAATGTATTGGCGGCTTTCTCCAGTTTTAAGCTTGAGGAACCTCGTACAAGTCCCTCATCAAAGGACGAGAACAAAGACATGATAACACACGACATTAAGATGGAAGTTGATGAAACAGTCAAAAAAGCAGAAAACTTCTTCGCAAAGTTTCTAACGAACCCCAAGCTTTTGGCGCTGCAGTTGTCAGATTCTAATTTTAGAAGATCAGTTTTGGTCCAGTTTCTTATACTATTCCAGTACTTACAGTTGACGGTGAAGTTTAAGACGTAAGTTTTGGTGACACAGTTGTGGTATTGCATATCTTTATTTAGGTTTTGCACTGAACATATGTTCGCAAACCAAATACGGTCGGAAAACAAAAAGGAACCACTTCATAAAAACAAGATCTATTCTTGGAGCATTTATTTCAGATTCATTTATTTCCCTTCTTCCTGGTACTCTGATAGGGCACCACACAAACTACGATACAACAAGACAACTTTCGGCAGGAGATCAAAGTCAGTCAGGGCAGCCCTTCTAATTAAGATTATTTGACCACCCACTAACTTGATCCGCTTACAATATTTGCCTTAGTTTTATATATTTACATTCAGAATCTTATCTGTTAACTCGGATAAAATGAGCTCAATAATTTCAATTATGTATTTCTTTTTTTTAGAGATTCTTACACCTTAACTTCATCACAGTCAGAGTTCATCAAGGAAACGGAAGCAAAAGTCTACAAGCTGATTGGAGAAACTCCACCAAATGGCAAAAAGTTTGCCAAAACAGTTGAGCACATGCTGCAACGCGAGGAAATGTGGAACAACTGGAAAAACGATGGATGCAAAGAATTCAAAAAGCCTGACTCCAATGAAGAACTTTACAAGCCGCCATCTAAGCGGCAAAAAAAATCACTGGGAGACAGCATCAAGGAAGCCAATCGTCAGGGAAAGTTTTTTTTGGGAAAGTAAGAAATTCATTTTGTGATTCCTTGAAGCAAATTATATTTAAAATTCAAACTTTCATTTCACAGTGATGTTTTGACAAAACTTTGGAATGTGTCGCCAGATAATTTGCAAGCCTGCAAAAGTGAAGACCGTAATTTCCTGCCGCCTGTTGATTCATATATTGAAAATCCTAGAGAGAAGAACGATCCGTCGTTCGAGTGGAGAGCCCTTCGTCTGCTGGCGAGACAGTCTCCGCATTTCTTTACATCTGTCAATGCGCCTTCATACAAAATTGCCGATTACCTCGAAAGCGTGCGAAAGAAGATCCAAAAAGAAAAAAACGAAAGCAATAAGACTGGTGGCCAGCAAGAGAACGCAGCTGAGATTGCTGTGGAAGCTCCAGAACAAGAACAAGTTGCATTCGAAGAGCAAATAGATCCAGAGCTTCTTAAAACCGAACCGTTGGTGGTTCAAGACGATAAGAACACCCACAAGACGAATACAGCGAGCAAGGAAAATATAGAAGAGCTGTCACCGAAAATCGGCACTGATTGGAAAAAACTTGGTAAAAAGTTAGGCTACACAACTGATGAGATGCTTTACTTCGAGACGGAAAATCCAAATCCAAATGATGCCTGCAAAGCAATGCTTACAATTTGGTTTGAGGATGACGACGATGCTAGTTTAGATAATTTGGCATATATCTTGGAAGGCCTGGATATGCACGGAGCTGCTGAAGCTGTGAAAACTATAATCGATCCACCAAATAAAATGGAAGACATATCTGATTAATCTTTTTTATTGAAATACATTTTGATTTGATAAATGAAACATAGTTTTTGAACCTTAATATGAACAATTTAAGTTTTATAATATCCGACGAAAAATATTAAGGACATTAGTTATGAGTTTGCAAAAGGCAGCTGTTTGCGAGTGGGCATTATTTGGATACAAAAGTTGCATTCATTTAACCACTAACAGCGAATAAGAATAAAAACAGCAATAGAACATCTGCTAGTAGTAAAATATTTTAAAATATTTTATCAGGGATGTTTCGAAGTGATCTCCAGATTCAATCACCATGGATGAGATCAAAGTCGACTTCCATGACGTAGAGCGTTAACTTGAACTCCGTAGACTGGTCAGGAATGATCAACCAGTCCAATCAAATAGTTTCAAGATCGGAAATACGAACTTACGTTGATTCAAATCTTGTTATTACAGTCCTGGAGATGCCTTCTTCGTTAACTCGGGAATGAATTCATCCCCTGAACTTTGAATCTATTGTATTGACCTCGATTTTATAAATTTGAAAAACTCTTTTTCCTCCTTATGCAGCGTCTTTCGAACACCTTCTGGCTGTAACTTACTAAAGTGAAACTCAAATTAGATTTTAAATGGTCTTCTAAGCATTCCGAAAAAATTGTGCTTGTGAAAAGTATTAAAAATAGTAATCGTTGCAAATGTATGAATTTAATATAAGTTGCGTTGATTTTTACTTGCGATTATAGGTACTATAATTTTTTTGACAATCAAACATAATATTAAGATGATAGAGAAGCCTAAAAAAGTGAGCCCGACAAAAATTTGTCTGTCTGTAGGTCTGTCTGTATTGGCACCTACAGTCTAAACTTGGTACATACATAGTATGTATTATTATAATGTCATACAGAGGGGCTTTTGGAATTAGCATTCTAGCTCCAAACCTAACGGTATCCGTAATATGATTTTTTATGAAAAACTCATTTATCTCTAAATATGATTTTGATAAAATTTTCTGAATGGTATTTTTTGAGTAAACTTAATGTTTTGGTTGGAACAGATTTTTCAGGAAAAGTACCTCCCATAGGAACAGTTTTTTCATAACAAATTTTCTGGGAAACCACTTCATGGATTTCGATGAAAACGTTTGTTTTTTCAAAAACGGTTTTTCAAAATTTTAAAATTTTTTGTTTTCTGATAAGAACTTAAAACTGCTAGATGTTTACATACTCAAAAAAATGGAATATGTTTTCGAAAAGTTATTTAAAAAAACCGTTTTTTGATAAAACTCGTCGAACGATTTTGAAAAAAAAAATTCTTTTAAATTTAAAAAAGTGAAAGAAATCTGTGGTATATCCCTAGACCATTTAAATACATTAGATTAAGTTCGTACGACCCAGAGTCGTGCACTTTATTTATTTAATCTTTTCAAACCACATTTTCCAATAAAATTTTGAAACTCCAATGTACCGTTAAAATAGCATTACGTTTATTCGATGTGTTCTTTGTCCCGGTGAAGATATTATGCATGTGCATACAGCAGAGGTGTTTTTTTTTTTTTTTTTAATTAAATAAACTCAGAAAAGTACTCATACGCCCGAGTGTACTTTTCTTTTTTATTGTTGAAAAATGGGCAATACCACCAACAAAATTTTCATTTCCCCCATTTCACCCTATAAACTGGTTGTTAAAATAAACTGCACGACTGTTACAGAGTGGTCATATGAAATTTTATAAGTCACTTAAAAATCACTAGTTAAAACGTTTTTTGGAAAAAATGAAGTAAGCCATTTGTTTTCTTTAGCTGTTTTCAATTTTAAAGAAAAACATTTTCAAAATCGTCGTACCATTTTAAAAAAACAGTTTTTTTATACTTGCTCTATAGGGCAAGTATTGGTTTCGTGCAGAAAAAAAAAATCGAGGTTTTAATCAAACATGACATTACGGTAATAGAGAAGCCCAAAAAAGTGGATGTGCTCTTTTTCACGCCATGCTACAGCCTAAACGGCTTGACGGATTTTCTTCAAACTTGATATATAGCAAATTCAAGAAAATCCATTGTCGAGGTTTTTTTTATTTTGTTTTAGCCCGGCTCAAACTGGTACCTTTCAAGTAACGGTTTTTTTCATTTTGGATTTGCTCGAAAACGGCTCTAACGATTTTGATTAAATTTAGAATTTAACTTACCTAAAATATTTCTAACGAAATAGCGTTTTTTGTTTTTGGCTTAAATGGTCGTAACGAAAATCAGGTTTAAACGGCTTTTTTTCAAGTGGCCATAAGTTCGCAACGGCTTGATTGAATTGACTCAAACTTCGTTTGGCATCGTTCTTCATAGTGTTCTATAGGATGGCTTTGCAAATTTTTCAGTGAAGCCTTTCAGTTTTAGCCAACTTTTTTTTGGTTTTTTCTAATTTTCTCAAAAATGGCTCTAACGATTTTGATTAAATTTGGTGTGTTATATTCTTTTAGTGTTCTTAAGAGAACTGCGTTTTTAGTTTTTGGCAAAAAATGCTAATAACGGAGATCTGATCTTAACGTCTTTTTTTCAAATGGCCATAAGTTGTCAACGGTTGTATCAAATTCAAACAAACTTTGTTTGGCATAGTTCTTTACAACTCTCTATCAGATGGCATTGCATTTTTGTCAGTTACTCTTTTTTAAATGATGGCTCCCATACAAAAAGCCACTAGTTTTTGGCCAAATCATGTAGTTTTGTCTAATTAACTCAAAAATGATTCTGCCGATTTTTATTAAACTTTGTATGTAATATACATAGAATGTTTTGAAGAAAACTGCGTTTAATGTTTTGGCTACAAATGATAATAACGGAAATTTGTTTTAACAACCAAAAGATGACATCTCAAATATAAATATTCAAAGGCTGCTTAAAGTAAGTCCAATTTATCGGGTTTTCCAGTTTAAACCAAAATTTTGTAGGTTTTCCCAAATTTTTCAAACATGCCCTTTTTCATATTGCTCGAAGACTTTGTTTTCATCGTACTATTGCACCAACAGAGCAAGTACGTGCGACCCAGTCGTGCATTTTATTTTAAAAACTTTTCGAACACATATTCCAAATTGTAGTTGAGTAGTATGTCAACTGCTAGAACTTTGTAGTTTTTATCAGAAAATAAAATTTAAAAATAAAATTATCAAATGTGTTTGAAAAATTTAACAATTTATTCATCTAATTTCGTCTATATAAAGGCTCCTTCATTAAAAATTTTATCGAATTCCGTCAAGTGTTTTACGAGAAAATCTGATTTGCGAGAGGTACCATTTTAAGACTTTTATTGAAAAATCTATTTCAACCAAAACATAAAGTTTATAGTAAACAAAAATTGTTGTCTGTAAAGTCGGTTTACGAACGATAATTTTACGTGATAACAAGTACACAAAACACTTCATGTGTATAGGTATCTCTCCAACCACCAACCACCCAACCCACCTAGACCTACAACCACCCACCATTTTTTAATTTTTTTCACCCCTTGAACACCAACCTCCAACCCCCACGTACAACCACCAACCAACAGCCTAACATTTGTGAAAATTTTTTCCTGTTCCCCTCTTCACCACCACCTCCAACCGCCCACCCCACCTACAACAGCCAATCAACCACCCACAATTTGTGACATTTTTGGTTCAACCCTTAACCCAAAAACCAACCTACCACATACAACCACCAACCAACATCCAACCATTTTTGAAAATTTGTTCCTCCTCCCCCACACAATAAAGCCAGCCCTTCCTAACCACCACCAATCAACCACCCACTATTTTTGACAATTCCCCCCACAACCACCTCCACCTACAACCACCTGCTACTCACATACCATTTTTGAAATTTGTTTCCCCAATTTTTCCTCTTCCCGGCACTACCCCCCCCCCCCACACACACACACTCCCACCACCCAATACCTACCACCCAACACCCTCTGCTCTCACTGTATCGACTTTCTAGGCTATCAAAGCAGCTAGGTAACGTGACTGTGACTGTGACATTTTTTCGTGCGTGCTGCCCATATATTCCAAACCGATTTATAAGACGTTATCACGTCAAAAACACCTTTCAGAAAGTTTTATGAATTGAATGAATTTTGCATTAAAAATTTATATGGCTGGTACAGTTAGTTTAAGAGCTAGAATGCTTATAGTTACTAAAACACCTCTGTAGGACTACATAATAATATGTACCAAGTTTGAAGCAAATCGGATCAGCTGTTGGTTTAGGCTGTATGTGCCGATACAGACAGACGGACAGACAGACATACAGCATTGTCAGACCCAGTTTTTTAGGCTTCCCTATCATCGTAATGTCGTGTTTGATTATTATCAAGTTAAAATTTTTTAAATCGGATTTTTGCATTTTTAACCCTATAAACAGCAATTAAATACAACAAAAGAACATTTTCACTGATGCGTTTTACTGATCGCTATAACCGACGCCTATAACTGACGCCATAAAATTTTGAGAAAACTTAAATTCAAAGTAAACAGCAGCGCCCCTTGCAGTCCATATAAGGCACATGGTTAACTGGCTGCGCACAATGGTGTAGCAGTAGCAGTAGCAGTAGCACGCAGCAATGTCAAAGTAAATGCAAAAAAAATGTAGCTCACAAAGCAGCATACACGAATACAATGTGTAGCACTAAACTCAAACAAAAATCATGTCTGCCATTTTGGTTTATTGTTGTTTTGCAGCGCAGCAGGTCGTGAAGTTCAAGTCAAGTCGACTTGTACTTCAGCGACTCTCTCTGCTGCATCTGCTACTTCACATTGTAGCCGTGGAATACGATTTTCATACATTTAACTTTGACATTGCTGCGTGCTACTGCTACTGCTACACCATTGTGCGCAGCCAGTAAAGCCAAGAAACTTTGTCAATAAACATGTGTAGCACTTTGCGAAAAACAGTGACCTACACATTTACAACGGTTGAGTGCTATTTAAGGTCACATAATTTGCACCCCATTGTAAAAACATCGAACGAACCTAATCAATAGGCTAAGATTACACATGTAAATTTTACTTACCACTTATATATTAGTCTTACAAAAGTAACTTACAGTTAGGTTTACACTATAGAATATAGATGAACTTGCAGAAAGAAATGCTTCCCGTAAGTTGTAAGCTTATCACTGCAGGGTGTGTAAGCTGTGAGATTGCCGTAATTGTCAAAAAATGCTTTTACACTTATAAGTTTCTCTTTCAACTTACAGCTTACGTGAATTGGTAAAATTTAGTGTAAGTCACTTACATTAGTAATTTTGTCAGAAGTTACTTACGTGAGTAACTTTCGTAAGTAAAACTTACATGTCTAATCTTAGCCATAGAATAATAATTATTTGATAGCAAAATAGATACCAGAACTTTTAAATTATTATTGAAAAAGGAATATTTTTTATTTAAAAAAGGGTTCATGTTAACAATTTATAATTATTTAAAGTAAAATTAAATACAGTTGGGTTTTTTTTTTATTTTTATCACATATAAATGGTTACGAGAACGGTTTGTTGTTATACATAGGATACAATCGAGATATTTTCACTTAAAATTTAAATTAGTAGCAACTACCCTGGCATTCAACCCATCACGCCATGTTAAAATAAGTCCTGTAGTTAACCCAAGCAGCGATGGAGTTTTGTGTATAATCGTAGGATCACAAAATACCATGACACTTAAGTTAGTCCTTGGAATGGTAAAAAAAAAATTTATTAAAGAAATAAAAAGTATGTCTTTGTTTTTTTTTTTTATCTTCGCTTAGCTGCGGGCTTCGGTTTGTTATGTAACATGTTGGCACACTTCGGTATGTGTCGATTTGCTGCAGCTTCATTGAATCTCCTCGAACAATGTGGACACGATACGTAGTCGGGATTCTCTGAAGGTGGAGGTGGGGGCAAATCAGAAAGCTTACCGCCTTTTGCCAAGTATACTTGAACTTCTTTTGCTGCTCTGATAGCAGCTATGAATTCTTCGTGCTTTTTGCGCCAGTTACTTTTTTTTGAAGAAGCGTCTGTTGGAGTTGTAGTTGATACTGTCGATGGATTCTTAGCTACGGTTGCCTTGGCACCTCGCATTGGTTTCTTTAAGTATTTCTCAGCTTCGGTGCCCTGAACGCGATGTTTGGATGCGTCAAAAATTTTGCGTTTTTTCATTGCCATCTTTTCGCAGACTTCTTGGTGCTTCGATAAGCGATCTTCGTTGAAAAATCTGTTGCAAATTTTACATGGAGCAGTTCCTGGGGGCTGTTGAGTGGGAGTTTTCGCTCTTGGAACTCTCAAAGAAATCTGGCGTGGACAAAGAAACCGTTTAAAGCTTTCCAAAGAAACAGAAAAGATTCATCAAGAAAACTTACAACTTGGGGACTTCCTAGCGGCTTAGCCATTTTTGACGAGTTTTTGATGGTTGAAGTCTAAATTAAAAATTTAAAATATTGAAAACGTTAGCGATTTAAAACTATTTCAAGTGCTCACTGATCAGTATTTTACCTTGGGTGCTATTGAAGCCGGTTTTTGAGTTGAATTCAAAGTAGGAGAAATACTTTTGCTGGGTTTTGTGGTTACATTCAAGCTCGATCTACTTGGCTTGGCGGGTGATTTCGATACTACAACAGGTGGAGATTTTTTAGTCAAAACTGGGTTCAACTTAATGCTCGAATTCAGTCTGGATTTGATCTCTGGCATTTGATTATTGTTTCCATCTTCCGCATAGTTATCCATGAGCATGAGTGCCTCCAGCTTTGATGGCAATTCCATTGCAATACTATCAAATTGCTGATCTGAAATAAAAAGAAGTTCCAAATCAATAAAACTTGACACTTTTTTGAACAATAATAAGATTATTTTACTTACCAGGAAAAGTTTCACAGTTGAGATCATCTTCATGGACACGGTAAGTTTCAAGTGCATTTCCATTTCCTATATAGTCTACGGAGTCATTGCCGTTAAAGCTTTTATTAATAGTAGCTGTCTTATTTGTTATAGTTCGATCCATTTTACGATCGTTAGTGGATCGGAGAGTTGTAGTTGTTTCCTGGCGTCGAGCGAAAGTGGTATCAGCAGTTTTAGATGTTACAGATGTTGTTGTGAGAGTACTTGATGAAGATGAGGATCTTGAAGTTATGGGCTTAAGGGGATTGCTTCTATCGATTCCCGCACCTCTTCGACGTTCATTAAACATTTGACGGACTTTCCCATTACCAACAGTGGAATTGAGACTCCTTGTCGTTGTATTTGACTTAACATTATGTTTTATTCTTGGATCATTATCAATAATTTCGGGAGCGACTGGCTTTGGTGTAGTCATCTCCATTTTTCGTTGTTCGCGAACCTCTAATTGCTTCTGTTGAAATCTCATCTGTTATGTAATAAAAAAAAATGTTCACTACTTAATAAATTAAATAATAATTTTTGTGTTAAGCAATTTAATTTTCTGACATAATTTTCTTTCCACATTGGGAAGAAGCACTATTCCCCCACTAATTTATCTGAAGACAATAATTATGAACAGCCGAAAGGACTTGAATTTATTCTTATAAGGCTTCTTCACTTGTGAAAACAGCTTTTTCCTTTTTTGACCCCTTTAACAAAACCACTAAGTTCTTTGATTATGGGATGGTACAGTGCTACAGGCCAAGAAGACAGCAGTTATTTGGTTGCGGTTCTGGGATAAGAGGAAGGACTGGAGTTAGGCAAGAAGCTTTAGGGTTTCATACCATAAGCAAACGCAAAGTCACTCTGTCGGCATTAAGTCTAAATTCAATGAAAACATACCCTCAACCAAATTGGTAATATTGCGATTGATAGGAGGCATGTCTACAATGTCTTGAATGCCCTCACTATCAAAGGCCCAACAAAGATTCGGACCACTGCCTTGTATTAGCTGCAATTGCAAGACACCACCAGAAAATTTGCCAACATTATTTCCTCTAAGCCCAAAAGACCAGTGGCGAAATTTCAAACTGGCCAGGCCATCAAAAATTCAGCTACCGATTAGGTTTCATAGGGCACCCACGGAGAAAAACAAGATTCGATGATGAGTGCAGGCTGACGCACACAATGCTGCAGACCAGAGCCACAGCTAATATTGTTACCTGTACGATCTACCAGCAAAAGAGCTGGAAAAGCGAGCGGTTGAATCTATTGACGGCACGAGTGCTGCAGCAGTTTTAATGTTCGAAAGTTCTACCAATGGGAAATGCATTCGTCCAAGGACTACAAAGCACGAGCAGAAGCTTTTAGAGACTAGGTTGGAAATGTCGTAGTCGATGCGCAGTCGGTGTTGAGAATTTTAAAAGAACACGTCTGCAGACTAGTACGGTGAAGACACTACAACTAGGACAAAGTTCGGATTCTTAACTTAAATCCAATAAAGCCGCTGGAGCAGGTGGCCTTCCAGCCGAACTCTTTATTGCAGAGGTAGATGAGTTGTTGAGGAGCATACACCAACTCATCTGTACAATTTTGTCGGATGAAAGTATGCCTGACGATTGAAATCTGAGCATTGTGTGCCCTATTTACAAGAAAGGAGATACTCTGAACTTTGCCAACTACAAAGATATAAGTAGTCACCTAAATTTCACCTGTAAAATCTTTTGGGCTATTCTGTATGAATCTTCAACTCTAACCTTGAAGTCCAACGCAGTACTGGAAGACCCCTATCTAAGGTTGCCTGATCAAGTGGAGGGTGACCTTTGACCTTAACCAATTATTGAAGTACGTAACTGAAGGTCACGGGCAAGGTACAGAACTAGCTGGCGAGGAAGTAATAAATCCTCCAAGATTTATAACATTGTCATCATGAAGTGCTTCTCCGAGTTGGTAGAATAGGTATTTCCTTTTAATATGCAGAGTACCAACGCACATACAGGAATGTATGGAAGGTCAAGGTTCCTCAAGTCTCCATATTTAGTCTGACTGTATTCGTTCTAAGTTCATAACAAAGTGCAAAAGGCCAAAGGTTGGAAAGAAATAATTTTGACACAAAATTTTGGAAAGAATTTACTAATTTTTTTTTATGGAGTCCATATAGAAATCAGACAATCCATTAGGCTGAAGACACTTTTTAAGTGCAAGCTGTGAGGTTTTTAATCTTAAATACCATTCTTTTCTTGAGCTGCGGCTGTTCCTTAAATTATTTTGAAATTTGTGTTATAAGTTTATGAAACAGATCTTTGATTCTAGACTTGATTACAGAATCTTTTTGATTAATGCACTTTTGAAATAAATAATTACAAAAACAATCGTTTTGAATTCTGTGAGTTTTGAAGACACTTAATTTCTTTTTGTTTAATACAACACCCACACGTATATGTATAGTTTTGTGCTTAAAATCACGAAACGTATAATACTGCACAATGCACAGAGAAACAACCAGAAGGCTGTGGGTTGAATAATATTTCACCTTTCAATAATATACAATGGAGTCACGTAATCATTCTTTTATTATTTTATATTAACAACAACTAAAATAATTGCTTTCGGCAGCGCACAGTCATGCGTTTCACATAAACAAAAACAAAAACTTACATCTGTCGAAGAACCAAATTTGGAAGGTGGCAATTGATTGAGTGCTTCTATCAATCGTCTTCCAGCCCATGACTCATTCAATTTGCTGGGAACAATGTGATGGTAGTTATTGTTAAGAGCACCATCCGACGAAAATCGTGTTAAAGCATTGAATTCAGAAATATTCATAGTATGTAGTGTCTTAGGTTCCGGCAGAAAAAATAAAAACGATACAAAATAATACAATCTGACTAGGTTATATTTAACTCTGTTGAAGACTAAAATGTGAGCAGGACTATAATTCCTTTTGGTTTTGGTAAGGGACTCCTTGAATCAACTCAAAGGTTGAGGACAAGATACTGAGTGCTAGGTATGGGCCCAAATGTGGCTGACCACTTAATTTTGTTACTTCCATATGCATAAATACACAAGCTCCATGGTAATTAGAGATAGTGTTACCAGGTGTAAGTGTTTCACTTTTAGGAAACAACAAAATCGACATTTTTATACAGCGTTTGTGAAACAACAAAGCCTATTGTCACAAATTTGTTGAATAGCGATTCAAAAATTGTTTATGATTTTCTTACAAGTACAAGTTGTAGGTACAATAACGGTTCAGCACTAAACGGTTCATTATGAAATTTTGTATCCGGGGATCACTAAATCCGTGGAAGTCTGTGTTTTAACTCTGAAGCCGCTCTTGAACCACCGTCTAAGCTTTGCTTTTGCAAACACGAAGAGAGATAATTTGTTTTTTGATTTTGATCTGAAGACGAACTTTTGTACAGATGACTTTTAAAGCCAAGGTACAAGAGTAGTTTGATCTAACCCACAGATTTATACGGATTAAATAAAGTTTAATCCACGGATCAAGAAATTTAAAACGAGTTTCAATGCTAAACCACTATTGTTCAACTGCGGCCCTTACAAGTGTAATTATATAGTCGTTTAACTTTGAAAGTTGTATAACCATAATTATGTCAACCCTAAGAATATCCAAGAACAAGAACATTCCCAACGTACGTGCGTCGCTTAGATAGTATTACGGCGAAAAGGGTGGCTCAAAATGCATTTTAATTTTTTTGTTTCTACAAAGATCAAGAGTTAATTTACATTAAAAATTATTTTTACTCAAACACTGATTGGACGTTAGAGTTAGTAAAAACATTAACTACCTACTTTTTTCAATTGTCTGGTGCGAATGGTCACACCTGTTATTAAGGGTAGGTGTGAGGCTCACATTAGAATAAAGACAAGGATGGCTGCGTTGTATTATAAATTGATAAACATTTACATTTATACTAAATATCTCATACATGCGTGGTTGATATAGCCTTGCATTCCTATTTTAAAGTATGTAAATTAAAAACGATTGTTGTGGGTAATATTTTTTGAAGGAACACGAGTACACACAAAAAAAAAGTCTAGAAATATGAAACAATTTAGCTAATGCTTTCACTTGTATGTAACTTGCCGCTACGGATATGCAAAGTTTGGCCTTGTTGTCATAGGAAACGTATACAAAATAGTTTTTTTTTACTTTTTTTTTCTCCTCGATGATTGTCTATTTTGTTTACAATAGAACATTTGCTGGATTGGAATATAAAGCGAGAATTTAAGAAGATGGTATATTAAAATTGGCCCTTTATGTGAGTACCAGATGGATCCCATAAATGACAGATCGTGGAATCTGAATTAACATTATAGCCCAATCAAATTCAAATTAATTATCAAAATAGCTAAACTTTGAACCCCCATCTAATAGTGCAAGGATGTGGATACTTTTGTTGGATTCATCATACATTTTTTTATCTGAAAAAGTTTTCAAATTATTCATTTCTTCCAGTTTGTTATTATCCTTAACTGTACCAGGATGTATTAAGGGTGTCAAGAAACGAAAAAAATCTATAGGTAGAAGTACAAGGACCCCTTTTATGTATTTTTGTATTTGGACTATTTTTTGTTGGAAAAAATGACTTGAAAGGAATAAAAACATAAATAAGTATCCAACGGCTTCTTTTATTTCAATTTTGTTTTCGCTATCAATTATATACAATCCGGTAAGCTTTTTCAATAAACACACAGCACTAACAGAATTTTGCGAAAGTTATTTCAATGGTTAACATTTTGAAAAACATCGCATTTATACATCATTTTCTGTTTTTCAACTAAAGGGTGTTTATTAATTGGTGCAGGGAAATAACTTCACTGGGAAATAACTTCACATGGGAAATAACTTCACCACCAGTGGGAAATAACTTCACTTTTTTGATGTGAAGTTATTTCCCACTTTGAGTGGGAAATAATATCACTTAAAAAAATAATAATATAAAGTAATTGTAAAAAATTCGCGCGAATTTTTCACAAATTACTTTATATTATTATTTTTTTTTTAATATAGTTTATATTCTCATATTATGAATGATCAAAAACCTTCAAACTTTGAAAATACAAACTTTGTTTTTTTTTGTTTTGGAAAATATAAAGTAATTGTGGAAAATTCGCGCGAATTTTTCACAATTACTTAATTTGAACACTTTTCACGTCAAGAACCGATCTCAGACTAAATTTTACACAAGGCCTATTTCAATATCACGAGCTGTTTGCAAAGAAAACTAACTTGTAACTTAGCAACATGAATAATTGCAACAACTCTGATCGAATCTTAAAAAAACTTACGTAAGAGTGAAGTTATTTCCCTTTTAAAGTGAGAAATAACTTCACCAACAAAAGTGAAATTATTTCCCACAAAAAAGTGAAGTTATTTCCCACTGGTGGTGAAGTTATTTCCCATGTGAAGTTATTTCCCAGTGAAGTTATTTCCCTGCACCTTATTAATTGCCATAAAATTAACTTTTTTTGAAAGATATTTCTTTGAAATTTTTAATTGAATATGATTTCTGGCATATAGACCCGCGGCTGGAGGAAGTAAATGGGGAAACGAATCAAAACCAGATTGCTGTTAATCCCAATTTAAACAAGAAAATTATGTTTGTTCAGCGTTGAAGCTCATTGTAGGTTGTGGCTTGTGGGCATTTGGCTATGTCAATAAGCAACACTGTCGCATTTGGAGTGTAGATTATCCTCAAGCCATTGTTAGGACGCCGCCGTTAATTCCAGAAAAACTGACAGTTTTTTGACTTTTAGTTCCTAAATTGAATCGCCACACATAGTGTGCCACAATCGTTTTATTGAAGGAAAGGTTTGGTGAGCGCGCATAATTTTGCGTTTTGGACCTGTGAGTTGGCTGCCAAGAATAGATTATTTTCTGTGGGGGCCGCTATAGTCTCCACCATTAGTCCAGAGACTATTGAACGACCAATATTATTCGTCGAATTATTGCCGATATGCTCCAAAAAGCATTCGAAGGAACTCAAGGCCCATATTACAGAGATCACATTTAAATAAAAATGGTAAAAAATTATCTTTTAAAAAAGGTAAATTTTATGACAGTTAATGCAATTTATCTGCGTTTTATATTATTTTATAGTTCTATACCTCTTAAAAAACACATTTTAAACTTTAGAATAAAAAAAGTAAATTTTGGATGACAGCACACTCAATAACTCTATGCGCCAGCTTCGTTTGAAAGCACACATTCAAATTGCTCTGCATCTCTCCGGAACGTTTTGCTCCAACTGTATAGGTAGGTATAGGATTTCTAACCCACTTGAAAATATTCCTATATTCGAAAGACTGTTCTTATGAGATTCCCCATATCATTGATTCATGAGTTTCTTAGAGAAGTGTATGGTAAAGAACCTTATGTGGAATTATTATAAATGTTGAACGTCCTTTGAGAAAGTTTGGAAATTTGATGTTTGGAGTTTCTACGCTCGTAAAGGCCATATCACACTGACAGTGATTTCACTGACCACTGGCAGGCAGTGACGTCACGAAAACTGACGTGAATTTTACGCCAGTGAAGAAATTGCTCGTCAGTGGTCAGTCGAGAAAAAAAGGTTATCACACCTACTGGCAGGCCTGTGCCAGTGTGTCCCAAAACTCACTGACACCTCATGCTAGTCAGTGATATTTTGTCCGAGTCGGTCAGTGAACTGACGCCTGAAAAACTGACTATCACACTACACTGACACATTCTTCACTGGCACACGACACTGGCATGTGGCGTCAGTGAAATTTACTCGAAATCGGGTCAGTGAGCAGTTTTGCTATCACACTGACTGACTACCGACAGCCAGTGGCTGTCAGTTCAAAAATGCATATTCGTGATCTAGGAAATGCCACCTTTCGATTGATGTATCGCATTATATGAAAAATCGACTTTTATCTTTAAACACGATTTGCGGCTAAACTAGACGTGCTAGAGGCATCAAAGTTGACATCTTTAAACTTGACTTGCGGCTAAACTAAGCGACCTAGCGACTTCAAAAATGCATATTCGTGATCTAGAAAATGCCAGTTCTAAAAAATCAAAAAAAGTTGGTAAAAAAAGTTTTTTTCAAAACTTCCCAAAAAATACGGTACTTGAAATTTTTCAAACAAAATATCAAAAAACAGGTCAGTTCACAGACGGGGTTTCTTCACTGGCACATCGAGAAATTTCGTGTGTTGCCAGTGATGGGACAGGGTCAGTACACTGACGCTCTTGTCATAAAAGTGTGTCAGTGGTCCTATGCGCCAGTGACTACTTATCACACTAGTCATTTTTCGAGTCAGTCACTGACGCGATTTGGGTTGGTCAGTGAACACGTCAGTGAACTGACACCTTCACTGGCGTCCCAAAACTGGCTATCACACTTCGGATGACTTCACTGACGGCATTGTGACGCGATTTTGACGTCACTGCCTGCCAGTGGTCAGTGAATTCACTGTCAGTGTGATATAGCCTTTACACATCATCTTTAAATTAAACGATACCTTACTTGAAGAAATCTTCGGCACTATACAAGTACTTACATCATATAAACCTACATAAAGTTAAATACTGTCTGATTCTATCTATACAGACCGCAAACTCATAGCCGGTTAAAAAATAATTAATTACTATATAATAAGGAAAACAAATAAAACTATTACCTGGATTTGAGCCAACCTTGAAGTGGAAGTACCTTGTGACGCCATCGATAAATCTGAAATTTTCTTTTAGTCTGGGTTTCAGATATTATTTGTCAGATTTTTTATACTTTTTTTTGTTTTTTGTTTTGAACGTGGGCTGCACAAGTTAATATTACTGTCGCCTTTTGATCAACTTCAAGCTTCAACTTGCTACTGAGGGTGACTCACATTGAGATTCGAGATCTTGAATACCATACAAAGACTGCTTATTCAGTTATAGTCTCAGCTCAAGAGTGTGTGGCTTTTTTTTTTTTTTTGCAAGGTTGATAGGCCCCTCGAGCGACTTTTTTGTGAGTTCCAGTACTTAATGCTGCTTGTATAAGAATGCGGGGTCCCAAGATTATTCTGTTTCTGCAAAGAATGAATTCATATTTTGATTTTCTTATTTGAATGACAAATAATAAAAAGATAGTTGTTTAAAGATTTATTAATAATTATGTTAATGCGGCTTTCAAAAAAAAAAAAAAAAAAAAACAAATTTGTTATAAACGAGGTTGTTGTGTGACAAATTCTACTTTACCTACTTTTTGATTTCTTTATTGTTTTCGCAAATAAAACTCATCCCACGTAGAAAATTAAATCAATCGCTATCCATGCGAACTTGTATAACCCCTTAGCCCCAACGCATTGGAATGTTTGTATGAAAAGATGTGTTACACTGATAAAGCTTAATGTGGTGAAGCCGTGGTGACAATAAAACAATATTCAATAATAAGAAATAGGAAAACTACGTACTGTATGTGGATTGGATTAAATGATACCTTATTGTCCTTTTCTTCATTAAGATACATTTCTATTATAAAAATAAGCCTGAAACTGTTTAAAACACTTGTTGCGGTTCCAGCTTCGAATTTTGTCTTTAGAATTAGTCATACTCATAACGAAACCAAAACGAAAGCCGACTTGATGGCACATCCAAAAGAGGTCAGTGTTCTTATTTTTATTATTTATGAGACATTCTGAACACTGTGGTTAGTATTAAATAAATTTTCTTGCATAAATAGTTTGAGATATATCGGTCAAATTGACTAAAATATTTTTAAATTATAATTTTCACCAAAATCTAAGATCTACCTAGTATTTTTTCTCAGTTTAAATTCTATGTTTATGTCAGAATGCCACAAATGTATTTTTGTAAAATTTAAAATCAACATTGATTATAACCAAGTTAAACAAAATTTCTACAATCTATAATGGATTGACTTTTAATATTAATACGTATGCATAGGTACACACGTATTTAGATTTTTGAAAACTCATCTAAACATGTCAGCTTGTGGAAAAAAAAAAAATTAAATAGGCGGACTATAGTGTGAAGCAGACAAGAGGGAGAGTAGTTACGAGTTATCCACCTGAGATCATTCAGAATTAATCATCGCATTACTTTAAAAATTCAAGCATTTAACGTCAAAGCGAATCTTGAATAAAAAAAAAAATAATATGCACGAATGGGTCGCACGTACTTGCTCTGTTGGTGCAATAGTAAGATGAAAACAAAGTTTTTGAGCAATATGAAAAAAGCATGTTTGAAAAATTTGGGAAAAACTACAAAATTTTGGTTAAAACTAGAAAACCCAATATACGGGACTTACTTTAAGAAACCTTTAAATTTTTAAATTTGAGATATTATCGTTTGGTTGCTAAAAATGATATAAATATCCGCTTACGGCCAAATTAATTAAATTGTAAAAACGAATTTCCGTTATTATCATTTGAAGCCAAAAACTTAAATGCAGTTTTCTTCAAAACATTCTATGTACATATATTACATACAAAGTTTAATAAAAATCGGCAGAATATTTTTTGAGTAAATTAGAAAAAACTACATAATTTGAATTAAAACCTAGTGGCTTTTTGTATGGAGCTACCATTTAAAAAGGAGTAACTGACAAAAATGCAATGCCATCTAATAGAGAGTTGTAAGGAACTATACCAAACAAAGTTTGATTGAATTTGGTACAACCGTTGACAACTTATGGCCATTTGAAAAAAAGACGTTAAGACCAGATCTCCGTTATTAGCATTTTTTGCCAAAAACTAAAAACGCAGTTCTCTTAAGAACACTAAAAGAATATAACACACAAAGTTTAATCAAAATCGTTAGAGCCATTTTTGAGCAAATTAGAAAAAAGCAAAAAAAGTTGGCTAAAACTGAACGGCTCAGTGTATGGGAGCTATCATTTAGAAAGGCTTCACTGAAAAATGTATAAAACCATCATATAGAAGACTATAAAGAACTATGTCAAACGAAGTTTGAGTCAAATCAATCGAGCCGTTGCGAACTTATGGCCATTTAAAAAAAAGCCGTTTAAACCTGATTTTCGTTACGACCATGTTAGCCAAAAACAAAAAAACGCAATTTTGTTAGAAATATCTTAGGTAAGTTAAATTCTGAGTTTAATCAAAATCGTTAGAGCCGTTTTTGAGCAAATCCAAAATGAAAAAAACCGTTACTTGAAAGGTACCAGTTTGAGCCGGGCTTAAACGAAATAAAAAAAACGTCGATAACCGTTTTCCTTCAAACTACTATTATATCAAGTTTAAAGAAAATCCGTGAAGCGGTTTAGGCTGTAGCATGACGTGAAAAAGCGCACATCCGCACATCCGCACATCCGCACAGACGCACAGACAGACCGACGGACGGTATGGCGAAAACCACTTTTTTGGGCTTCACTATCATCGTAATGTCATGTTTGATTAAAACCTCGATTTGTTTTTCTGCACGAAACCAATACTTGCCCTATAGAGCAAGTAAAAAATGGATGGAGAAGACTTATATAATAAATGTCGAAATATGTTGGCATTTTAAGCTTAGATTATATACCAAACTAAAACAGAGACATAATTATAATAAAATTTCACCCGTGTGTAATTGGCTATCGAAAAATTATTTTTGGTGCAAAGGAAAGAACTTAAAAAAAAATTATAACTTCCTTTGGAAAACTTTTTCAAGTATAATCTCTTTATCAAAGACTAAGAGTAATATGTACTTATATAAATTCAGGATTGGGTGCAAAATGAATAGGGGAGGCTCTGATTGGCATCAACCTGACGATGCCCAGTGTTGTAACTATATATCATAATTATCAATAGTGTTTGTAAAGGGTGTTTTTTTAGACGTCTCGTTTTCAATCTGGCAATAATTTTTTCGGAGTTGGTCTTTTTGACAGCTGTCACTTGATTTATGCTCAGTTTAATTTGCCATTTCATATTGAAAAGACTTACTCCTGAACAACTTTGCAAATCGTGCAAATTTACTACCAAAATAATGGTTCGGTTTGTGCGACGCATTGCGCGCTACTTCCAATATTTGGTCGAAATAATCGCTCAGGAATTTACTCGATCCAACCGCGACTACCACTTGCCCAAAACCATTTCTAAAACCTAATTGCAAATCCTTTCCTTTATAATAAAGCTAAGTTCTTGACCATAACATTAAGTTATATGCGTTTTATTTTTTCTTGAAAATCACACGTCTAAAAAAAACACCCTTTATTACCTCCAAAGGGTAGCCATCAATAACTGGTCATGTCCACCTGGACTTGACTAGAGAAACTTATAAGCGTGACACTATAATGACCTGCACAGAAAGGCCTTTAATGTTTTTTTTAGGTCTTAGTTTACCTGGCCGAACCCTTCAGAAAGTGAGCTAGCGGCGCAGCGTCTGAGTTCCATCATGAAGTGTCATCATGGTAAGAACGCCAATGAGATTTTTCGACATATTTGGTCATTGAGTCCTTTGAATACTAGTCAGAGGACAGTGAACCCCCATAACGTGTTACTGACTATGGATTTTCCAGCTCCTTTTGTCTAAGGAGACCAACATAGGGCCTGGGCCCACAGGTTTAATGGTAAATTCCCTTTCACTTATAAAAAGCAGTAGTTGCGAATCAACCAACTGCCTCGGATATGTAGTATAACCTTATTGTTGAGAACCCTAGCAAACGAAACAAGTACAACGAATCCCGTTTCTACATGTGGAATGTCCGGACTTTAAACAGGTCACCGTGCTAAGGAACAGGAACAATAAGTCTGCGTGACCATAATGAAAGGAGGTAGATTGGGTCGCATTCTGGATGATTGCTTTGAGGTCATGTTTTTTGTAAAAAAAAAGAAGAAATATTTAGAAACATCTTCTTTTTTAAGAATTTTCTAAATACTTTCGTTACTGAATATTTGTCTAGGCAAAAAAAAAAATGGACATAATTTGACTAGCTTAAATGTTTTTTAATTCTTTGAAAACATCATTTAGAAATTTTATTGAGTATCGATTAGGTATGGCAATAAAAAGAAATCTTTAGTTCTTAAGAGGAAACATTATTCACCTGATTCCAAAATCCTAGTTTCGATGTTTGGATGTTTGTTGCTCTATAACGATAGAATGGCTAAGCGGATCTGTATGAAATTCTGCACATATATAGATTAAAGTCAGGGATAGCACATAGGCTACTTTTTATCCTGCTAAAATTTATAGAATAATAAAGCTCAGGCTATAAAAGTAGCTAGATTACGAGAGACGACTCCTCAGGCTACAGGCTACTTCTAGATAAGCTGAAAAGCGATCGAAGCCGCGGGTAAGGGCTAGTATTTAATAAAGTGAAAATCTATTTTTGAAATGAATGTATTAAAAATCTTTAACATGTAGGTATTTGGAAAAAAATTGAAACGCAAATTAATTTGGTTTATAAAAAACTTTCTGTGTCCAAAATGAAATCATAAAAATCTGATTTTAAAATTCCCGTTATATAAAAGTTTAAAAAAAAATCCATTCAAACAGAAAGATAGATAACAGAACTCGACAAGTTTTATCAAAATTGTTGGAGCAGTGTAAAGCAAATGTGTTTATTCAATTGGGCTGTCAGAATTGCAAACAGTCACACCCCAACAAAATTTTTAAACCCACTTTTTTCCAACTTTTATATCACTGTAGTGTCATTGTTCGATTGTTATCTCACTTTTTTTGCACGAATCCATAACTTGCCTATAATCGCTGGTTAAAAACATAAATGGACTTTTTCAAAACTATTTGTTTAAATAGAATTACATTTTTTACAAAAGAAAGAGTCATCTTGCTGTACCAAAATGACATAATACAACAAAACACATTTGCGCCAAAGACGTCAAGAAGAACGCAAAATATGTATGACACAGCCTGTTTCTAGCGTGTTCCTTACACATATTGCTGAATTTTTAAGAAGCTAAGGAGATGCATCTGTGTGTCATGCTATAATAAATCCAGGAAAATCTTGTCAAAAACTAGGACAATATTTCAACACTTCAAAGCACTTAAGAAATTTAATTTTTTAAAAGCAATTCTTCAATTTTGTCGTTGTTTAAAACCTTTTGCTGTTAAATTTAATTTTCATGCGACTTTCGTCAAAAAAAATTTAAATTATTTAAAGTGGGCAATATTTAAATAATTTGATAAATTTGCAGGTATGAATTTTTTTTATCATTATATTAGTTCAACTTGTGTTGCTCTTTCAGTTTAATACTTATCATTTCAACCGAAGTCGAATTTCTTTTGGTTGAAACAGAACATATAAAGATGACCCACATTCAGATTAAAAAGAAATATGCTTACGAACTTTAATCAAAATAGTGCTCCATTCAAATGAAACAAACTTAAGTTACCCTATTTAGTCCACACACGCATTCCATGAATGATTCACGGTTCAATCCGGATGGGTATTAATAAATTAACCGTCCTTGTACTTTGAAATACCGAAGGAGCATTGGCAGATGTACTGAACTGAACGTCTTGTATACAAACAAATACTGAATAATTTCGAATCATTAAGAACAACAGCACTTAAATAAGTTTAAAGAAAAAAAAAAAAAACCATTGATATCATTTTATGGTTACAAACACGCACTTCAGCCGTTTCTCCAAATTTAAAATATACAAAAAAGAAGACTTCTCCCACTGGCAGATATGTAGGTGACTCATTTGGGGGTTCACTTGAATTTATATGCGAGTTCTTGTAGTTAATGGAATTTAGTCTTAAGTCTTGATATACTCTATTACTCGCTTTATAAGGACACACCTGATTACAATATATGGCACACAGCACACAGCATACAGCTGTTTCAATTCATGTGAAAATTTTCAGCCGGTTCTGAGAATGTCGGTTATTAAAAAATACTTCAAGGATTGATTACCTTTAAAAATTACGATACGCGTAATACAATTGAAAATGGCACAATAGCTTCGTTTTGTAAAATTATAATCAAATTCAAAAAATCATAAAATAAAAATTTAAATTAAATAAACAAGTCTTTATACTCTCTGGACAAACACTCTCGTTAAGTTAAAAGCTACGACTGGTAGATGTTGGGTTTGGGAGATATTCGCAAACTTGTAGATACAATACAACTCTATATACGACAAGTGGTCGTGACGTCACATCACGTAAGTGCTATCTCTATCTACATACATATATGTATCTATATCTATATCTACCCGCTTGAACTGGGAAACATTTATATTGAAGCGATTGCTATACGAAACGATACAACTCAACACAACGCAGGCACCAGAGAAGAGAGTATCTTTGAAGTTCGATTGTCTGTTTGGTGAAGTATGAAATTAAAGCTCGAGCTCGAGTCTTTTAGCTCTTCGGGTCTTGGCTCTTGGGTGATGTGAAACGTTCTTGCATTTTTACTTAATGCTTGTGCAGTAGGTATATAGCTATATCTTCTTATACAGCAGGTACTTTTGTCTGTATATCTGCCTTAAGAACTATGGAATGGAGTGTAGGAGGTAGGTATAGTTAAGCTAAGCAGTTTGCTTGACTCATCATCACCACAATAAAAAAAAATTAAAAAATAATATTAACTACAACATTGGTGGTTTTATGAGTGACAATCCAATGAAAAATAATAGTTAAGTAATTTATGTCATACATTGTAATTTAATTGATGAAAATAAATTGCTTTAAAATATTTTTCTTTGCTGATCTCAAAGATTTTTATTGAGTTATTGAAGAGGGGGTTTGAGATACTATTTGATTATTAGACATCCGAATGTAGAACTTTTGTTTGTAGGTTGTATCTTTTGTGAACCTATTGAAGTCCTTTACAAGGTGACAATTTTCGGTCATTACGTTGAAATAACGACCTTCTTAATTGAACATTCATTTTCAAAACATGATATGTCCACGATTTGACTTTGGGGAGACGAAAAAAAGTTCTAGTTCTTTTTGTTGTATGTAAAAATTATTTAGATAAAATAACTTTCACCTGGGTACATAATATCGTTTGGTTTTAGCTTTTTGGCTCTTTAGTTAAAAATATAAAAACAAAAATATGTTTAAAAAAAAGATGTGAGTTTATTTTTAAACCATAAATAAAAAGAAAATGAAAGCTCAGTGCATCAAAAAATTGTATTTGAGATTAGAATACTGTGTAAAGAGTATTTTCGAAATCAAAGTAGCCATCACCATAGACTAAAAATGAACAAAGCAGCTGGATCCGATAGTCTATACAAGCGGAAATTTTTAAACACGCTGGAGATTACCTGGTCAGGAATATAAACCAACTCATCTGCAAAATTTGGTCGAAGGAAAGTATGCCCAATGAGTTGAATCTCGTACCATCTTCCGATATTTAATGTGAACCTCTCAATCCGTTTGCTGATGATCTACCAATGCGGCCTCAGGCGCCAGAACCTGGAAAAAACCCAAGATCTTAACATCGATACGGATACCCTCACCTATTTGTCGATTTTAAAGCAGTACGGCAGTTTTAATAATAAAGGTTAAACTATATCGTGCCATGTGCAATTTCAGAGTTTCAGCTAAACTAATACGCCTTATCCAGAATGACGCTATAAAATGTTCCCTTTTTCGTCAAAGTTGGTAGAGACTCTACTGAAGCCTTCGACACCATCAGAGGGTTAAGACAAGGTGACGCACTGTCATGCAGCTGTTTTAACATATAGTACTTGAAAATGTCATACGGAACTCCTATGCCAGCACATCGAGCACCATCTTTTATAAATCGACATAATTACTTGGGTCCGCGGACGACATTGACGTGATAGGAAAAACAAATCGAGCAGTAACCGGTGCCTTATTAACAAGGACAAGATATCAACAAATGACTTGGTCAGTACGTCACCATCACCATTGATAGCTATAACTCTTGCTAATACTGGTTCTTTAGGCTGAATAAGCAATTGAGGAATGAAGTCCCATCGAGAAGAACCAAGGAGACGCTGTATAGAACTAGAACAATCATCGTCCCGGTGCTACTATATGGCGAAGGATAGCATGGACTCTATCCCAATTGGATGAAAAGTCACTTGGAGTCTTCGAGAGAAAAGTTCTGCGTACGATTTATGGTCCTGTAAACAGAGAAAACAAAATTTTTGACGAAGAAGATACAACGACGAACTATACGTGCTGTACAGCGACATAACCTAGCAAGAAAAATTGAATTCAACGACTAAGATATTGCTCGTATATAATATTACTTTCAGTTTAACAATGATTTCAAATAATAATTATCAATCATTCATAAAGAAATTAAGTTTAAAAAAGTTATGAGTTAGACCTCATCTTCGATGGAATGAACAGATCAAGCGAGATCTCCGAATACGTGGAGTGCGAGGTTGGAGACGATAGGCTAGAAATTGAGCAGGATGGAGGGGCATATTGAGTCAGACTTAGGAGCACCACGCTCTAGTAGTGCCATCAAAAGTTTAAAAGTAAGAAAACGAATCATATTTTATTTGTATTTCTTATTTATATTATGTAATATCAATTAATATAGTAATAATTAGGAAATAGAAACTTTTAGAATGAGCCTATGAAACTGTTGGTTCCTGTCCAAACTGGGTTAGTTAAGCTTGACTGGTTCCTGTTCAAACTGGGTTAGATATGCTTGGTCAAAGACAAAATCCTTAGAAGAAACCCAGGCAAAGACAAAATCCCCGCCAAGAGAAAATTTCTAAGAAAAATCTCCAAGAGATTTTATTGCTTGATTCACTACTTGCACATCATCGTTTTGACTAAGTTAAAAGGCAGTTTTTCTTTCTAGAAGAGATTTCGCAAATTCTTAATCTTCCTTATTTAATAGAATACAAACATTTTCTTTTAATGCGTTTCTTACCTTTATTTTAAGTGAAATACAAAAGCTCACATAAATCATAATAATTAGTTCGCACTAATCATTTAGTTACCAAGAGCAACTAGGATAGTTGAAATCAACAATTATTGTTAACTGTTATACAGGGTTTTCCAATACGAGGTGTTATTTTGATATTCAAAGAAAATTGACATTTTTTGAAATAAATGATCGGATGTTTATTTCAATATTAAGAGGAAAGTATGCCATTGATGATATGCCGGCATGGCTACGCTTTCACAACAATATTCTTTTCATGAAATTTTCCATCACCAAATCGCAAAGTTGCTGCTGTATGCCCTCAATAGCTTCACGAATTCCACCTTTGAGGTCTTCAATCGACGTTGAGCGTTTGACGTAGACCTCATCTTTTATTTGGCCCCAAAGGAAGAAGTCGTAATGTGTCAAATCACAAGATCTCGGTGACCAATTGTGATCACCTCTTCGAGAGATAACACGGTCCAGAAACTTTTCCCGTAAAAGATCAATGGTTTTTTTGCTTGTGTGGCACGTAGCACCGTCTTTTTGAAAGTAAACGTTGTCCAGATCAATACCATCTAATTCCGGCCATATAAACAAAATAAGCATCTCCCGATGTAAGGTCCAATGACCCCGCCGGCCGGACCATAAACCGCACCAAACAGTTACTCGTTGAGGATGGAGATTCTTTTAAACAATAAATCTTGGGTTTTCCGAGCCCTATATGCCACAATTTTGCTTGTTGATGTAGCCACCGAGTTGGAAATGGGCCTCATCAGCCAAGACGATTTTTCGATGAAATTCCGGATCATTTTCACGCATTTCAAGGACCCAATCAGCAAAGACACGATGTTGTTGATGATCGGCCGGCTTGAGTTCTTGTGTTAACTGAACTTTATAAGCCTTAATACCCAAGTCTTTATGCAAAATACGGTGTAATGACGTTTGTGGAATGCCCAATTCCAAAGAACGACGAGGAATAGACAAACCTGGGTTATCTTCAACACTTTGGGCTACAACAGCAATACTCTCAGTTGTTCTTGAGCGACGTGTTTTTTATTCTTCACATCGCTAACTTGTCCCAACAGCTCAAATTTCTCTACCAATTTCTGAATTGCGCTCCGACGACCAAAAAATTTTGTAGTCTTACGAACCGTCTCTGCCGATTTTCGCCATTTTTATAGTGAATTTTAAGAATTTTAATGCGTTGTTAAAGCGTGTATCGTTCCATTTTAATTAATGGCGTCCAAAAATTACAGCTCCAAAAGTGACAACTACCGAAATAGCGGGCTATTCAAAACAGCGCCTTTTACTGGGAAACCCTATAACTGCATCCTTATACCTTAATGTTGGGGATTATTGGAAATTTTGTGATAGTTTGGACGCCTTTCCCCATAGAGATTTTGTGGTGTTAGCTTAAATTTTTTTTGGAGATAACGTAGAAACATACTATTTCATGTCCAAAATAAAGTTTGAGTACATACCTTCATTTTTGAGACCCTTCGAATTGATAAAAACATCCCTTCAGAAAAAATAAAGAACAAACACTATGTTTTAACCAAATTCTATATTTGGGGATCTTTATTTGGCATTGGAACACATTTTCTCTGATTTGAATTACAAACCAAGTTCTTGATTGCAGTTGGTAGTTAATTTTTTTTTTTAAACTTAAAATATAGTTGATTTGCTACATTTCACATTTCTTCTAAAATCTGAAGTCCAACACAGGCGTTTTACTCAATTAAAAACAATATATCGCCTATGAAACAAGCTACAGGGTACATAGTTACTTTTATATTTATCTTTGAATACCGCTGAAGTTTAATATACTTCGACTTTTCGCAAATTATGTAACATCATCTTTAAAGACACATAAACAAGTAACTATACATAGCTTCTATACAACTATGACCACACACTGATGTTACATCTAACATTAAGTTACAATCTCGAGTAATTATATTATTACAATTTTATTGGATTCATGCCTTATTTTTTGTCATTAAACATTAATTGACAATAATAAAAGATGTTTTATTGATTTTGCTATATATATATATTTTTTTTTTAATCTTAACATTGTGTGGCAAGACATATTTAAAAAATAATCGTGTATACGTGATTTTTTATTTAAATATAGTCTTTTTTGTTTTTTTTTTATTTTTCATATACTTCATGCAGCTTACAAAATTAATTAGATAGATATTAACATCTAAACATATCGGCACGCTTTATAGTTTACATTAATATAGTTATGTTATACATAATATTTTTACGCTTGGTTTTTTTTTTTGTTTTTTTTTCGAAAGGATCAATGGTGAATTATATTTTACCGATTTGCAGGACCTTTGCATGCATTTTTTTTTTAATAATTCTCTAATTTTACATGTTTTTTTGTTTCTTTTATAAAATATTTCTTATAGATTTGGAGGGGTGGTTCAATTTTCTGAGAATTTAAGAAAATTTTTGTTATTCATGTTAATACATAGATATATATAATTATTTATCATTTAATTTAAGAATTCCCTTGATTGTTATATTGGTGAGTTGTGCATTATGTGGTATTTGGCACGTTATTATGGCATACACTTAAGTATATTTTGTTATACATTAAAAGTTTGTTTGATAAAAAAAAAAAAAATACAATAATAATCTTAATACAAAATATTTCTTTTTAACCAAAAAGTTAAAAATATATTTTTTGTATACTTTTTTGTTTGGTATTTTAATATTTTAAGCGTGATTTACATGTTATGTACAATAATCACGAAATCTTCAATAGTTGCAAATTGGTGTTTTATTCTTACATTGAATTCGAATTTTGTTTTGTGTATAAAAATGCTTTTTTTTTGTAATGTTGTAATAAAAAAATTTGTATGATCCATTTTTTGACATGTCCAAATAAAATTAAAGTATTTTAAACAATTTTTTTTACGTAAAAAGGGTTGTATATACGAACTATTCGAATTCTTTTTATTTAATAATAGGATTTTGATGTTATTGAAATCAATTGAACGATACATTTTTTTTATTATTACATATCAATCAACAAGTGTATCATCATGAAAAGGACTATTCAATCTGCTGGATTAATATTAAAGAAAAGCCGAGAAGCAGAGAAGTTAATCGGACATTAAATACTTTCGTATAAAACTTAAAGCTCAACTGTTATAAGATCCACATGGACATGGTATACTGTGGAATGCGATTATCTTATCTGTTCTATAGGTAAGTGCTCCAAGCTCAAATCAATTCTGTCTAATCGTCAGTTTTAATTAAGAAAACACGAAAGTTTCTCTCGATCTCAAAGTCCGTTTGGTTCCCATACATAAGCGTTTTTGATAATCTTGAATTTGTATGCAAATATTGTTTCAAAATTTTCAAAAATTTCATACAAGTTAACGTGTATGCAGAGGACATGTAATGGTTTCAAAGAATCCGAATGATTTGCCTTAAATTAATTTAATGTCAGTTTTCTTCATTTTTAAAGCATACATTGGTTGCATATCCTTAGAGCTTGTGCCACTTATTTCTACCTGGTAAACATTAACATTTTCCTTTAATGATTGATCATAGACACGAAAATTAAAGTTGCAAGATTTATGAATGGAAACTATCGTGTAACGTATGCAACACATCATTGTTATTTTATCCATTATAAATGGCTTCTCCTATAGCCAACCAATTGAAGCAGTTTTTGAATGAAAATGACACGAAATGACGAAGCTTTGAACAGGTAACATTGACATAATTACTTCTATTTGCCGTTCAATTGATACATCGTCAATTGCTTATTGATGAGCTAAATCCAACTCTGCTTATGGGTTCTGTATCTCAGTGGTTACAATTTGATTTAGATAAGGTTTTGAATCCTTGGATTGGTCTCTGTTTGTGAGAGTGTTGATGGCAAAACTAAACCAAAACTAAGAATACGCTCAAGTTATACGAATGTTTTCAAGAGATTATTAATGTTTGAACTTTGCGCCATTTCAGAAAGGAAATGAGATCTATAAAATTTATTCTGGACTAATTATTACGTTGAGTATTTAATGTCACACAAAGATATTGTCGGAGCCACGAAAATTGGGTTCATACAAAATGAAACACCTGCTCCGAAAGTCCGAGTTTTTTTGGAGGTATTTTGTTTCTACTGCCACGTAGTAATCTAATGAACTTGGTTGTATTGTGAACTTTAAGTTGGCATCACCGTTTTCATTGACAGCCATTTTGGCATCTCGCACTACGTTCATTTTATGGTCGACACAATCGTCCATGAGAGCAATTAGTTGGATTGGCGATGGAACGTTTTCGCACCACACGCTTGCTATGTTAATATTCATCATCTTGAACGTCTAACATAGCGTACATATGAAGCTATGTAGAGCGAAGCATCGAGGAAGAACCGACTGATTCCATATACTCCATTTCTACCTTTTTTGCTCCTGAATTGAATGGAATTGATGTGGAGAAAATGTAGTTTCAACAACACAGCACTTGTCACAACTCATTTGTTAAATAAAACGTTTATTGAATGCATAATTTCCCGATTTGAGCTCTTGAGTTGGCCACTAAAACTGTGGGATTTAACACCGCAAGATTATTTTCTGGGGGGGGGGGGGGGGGGGTATGTGAAGTTGCTAGTCTACACCAATAGGCCAGAGACTTATGAAGGACTTGGAAAATGCTGCAAAGAGTGGTCGAAAGTTGTTATTAGGCCTCGGTTACATCTGATCCAGGCGGGCATATTCCTGAAAAATCTTTAAAATAGAGTCAAGCTTAGCAATTATATCCCTTTGATATTGTTTCCTAATGTACCGACCCCTATGTTTAGCTACATTTATTTCAAATAAAGAGGATATCGAGAGGGACTCAGAGTATAAAGTAGGATATTCTGGTACTGAAGGAATCTATTTTTGTAAACAAAATTGTTGATAAGCAGTGTTTTTCAGGTTAACATGGTGGTCGATGGGCTTAAAGACCAAAGCTATCCGGCAGATTAAAAAATGAAGCAGTTTTTCTTGAGAAAGATTTTAAATTTTCTGTTTTCAAACCAAGAAGGACGGCATATTGGTATTCTACATCAAAGGACTGCACATGAAATTAAAAGTGAATTATATGAAACCAAAAAGCAAATCCAAATTTGATCGCCAGCCAACAAAGTCAAAAAAGTTATTTAGGTAAGACGAATATCGATTCAGACCGAGGTTAACATATTCGCCTGCAAAAATAATTTATGTTCCTTTAGCTCAAAGATTGAAATTTTGATTTCGCAATGTGAAGCGTTTTAATCAATTGTGAAGAAGATATTTATTTGCCAAATAAATTTGAACTAAGACTTTAAATAATGGATTTTAAGTTGGTTTTATTCCAGTTAAAAGAAAAATACTAAAATCCGAAGCAAATCTGAAATTATCCGTGAAAACACTGTAAAATTTGCTTTGACGGAAGTCCTTGAGTTAGTCAGATAATACAAATCTTGGAATCTTATTTATAAATTGGGGAACGTTAATTGGCTTTTGTTCTAAAATCATATTAATTAACAGAGGAAAGTTATGTTGAGAACAAACATTTTCGTAGATGGAGAAAAAAAAAACTTTGTGATAATACGAAAATAATTAATTTGTGCACAAGATTAAGGATAACCCTAATTTTTTTTTAATTACTCTGCTTCATTTTATACATTTGGTATTCTGTTCATGAAATTTCAATGGACCATTTATATTAACTTGCCAATTTTAAATAAACACCCAATTTACTGAAATCATTACAAAATGACATTGTGATTTCTAAAAATAAATTCTTACTAAAAATAAAATTGTATAAAAAAAAACAAATATTAAAAATGCCTTAAACATTTTGTGAAAAGTATACTTTTATGAATTTGCTTTTCCTATAATATATTATTCCTTTTAAATACTAAGGCGAACATTTTATAATAAATTATTCATACGCCTATATTCTTATTTTTTATTTGTTTGTTCAATAATGACTTCGCTTCATTAAAAATAATGCAATTTTTTTGTTTGCCAGAAAACGTCTAAACATATAAATATATATAAATGCACTAGTTTGCATTTTTTTTTTGACATATATAAATATACTCATTTATATATTTTTATGTATATATATATATCTGTTTTTTTGTTGTTGTATTATTACATCTAACATCACATTTAAAAATCCTAAGGGCTAATACAATTTTCATTTTTTCTTTGGTTTTTCCTTGAAATTCCTTTAATAACATTAATCTAGTATATTTTTGTTTTTTGTTTGGTTTGCTTATCATTTTTTGTTTTATTAATAACTCCATTGATTGTGGGCGAAATTCTCAGTTCAGTTCAATAAAATATATATCGATGCTATCGAATGGATGAATATCCCGCTCTTTTAATGAATTTATGATCTAAAACCAACATTTGGCTTTATGTTAATGTAATTTTTGGTATAATGCTGTGAAAACTTATTTTTATTTTTTTCGAAATCTATTATAAATTATTTCAAAAGTACAATTTACTTCTTCTATGTTAATTATTAAAAGGAAGTGAAAGTCTGCAATTAAAAAAGATACGATAGTTTCATCAAAGGACACTGGCCCTGGCTGGAGTATATTTTGAATCATACAAAAATAATAATGCTAGTCACTTTTTAGTTTTATCAAACTAAAACAGCATTTAATGTAATTAAAAATTTCAATTTCATCTATACTTTATACTAACAAGATGATTCAGGTGGTAAAATTGTTCATCTTATTTAGAAAAAATCCAATAAATCTATAACAGGAGTTGTGTTCCAGATCCAAAACAAGCTTAAGAGTGTTCCACGGAAGGTTTTTGAGTTTAAATTAAAATTTGTCTTTTTAAGGAGGATGATTTATAAGAGAGTTTGTATATTGTTTGGTTTCACAAGGGAGGTATATTAGGAGATACAAAAAATGAGATCCCCATACAAATTTGTTTTGAATGTCTCTATATGGACATTCCACATTCATGTAGTGCGGCTAAAAAATACCATTAATTCCCTTTTGGTTTGATACTTTTTGTCCTGTTTGAAAAAAAGTTTCTAACACCACCACCGTATCAATCACCGCTGGAGTCTACGTCGCGTCGGTCGGTATCAAGGAAACATAGTGACCATTTAAAGTTTCCGAAGAAATAGTTGAGACCGTCCCACTTGGCTTTCTCGTATCGCGATACGCGATTCTCTTGTTAATGTTTCCTTTATCTGATTTGACGGAACACTATACTCTATTCTACATTAAAAGGGCAGTATACGTCTTATGGGGAAGCTCTTTTTAAACCAGTTGCGTGCAATATTTTTGCACTATACTAAATTGAATTCCTCCATAAGAATTGTTGACCCGCCAGTGAATTTCCAATTGCATCTGACGTGGATCATACGTCTTATTTAGAACACATATAAATGTGATCTTTGTGCAATCTGTGTTTTTAAGACGGGTATTTTTTTAGAATTGGAAGAGGTGTATTTAATTAAGGTCGTCATTTTTTTTTGTGTGCTTCCAAATGGCTTCCAAATCATCAAAAGATTTAAGTACCAAAAAAAAAGATGAACCAAAATGTATGTTTGTTATATTTGTTATTTACTGTTATGTACTGAGAGAAAAGAAATTAGTCTGGAGTTTTTGGACATTGACTTGAGTTGTTAACCATAGCGGAAATCTCGGCTTATCTTTCTTCGAGTATTGCCTGGCCACGATAGAGAAGATACGTAGAGTTGTATACATTGAAATCGCCCGTAACAACGATTTCAGTGCGAAGATTATGGGGAACAATTCTTTGGATGGAGTCAGACAGCGAATCGAATCCTTAGTATACGGATTCGTTCTTCTGCAAATATAACAGGTTTGAACCACATGAAAACAAAGTCACCATACTGTGCTAGAAGCTGGTTAGCAACATAATTTCTAACGTAAACAGGTAGACCGTGGCGATAAAAGAAAAATGGTACTTATTTGTTGTTGTTCGGATAACAGTTTAGAATGATGTACTCATTTTAGTTCTTTGTGTAGGTTCCGCGCTTTGCACGCACTTCAATATTCCACCGGAAAGTAGGATCTGGGAAATTTGTTGCCCCATTTAAACTCCTTCTTTAACGAAGTTGTAAGTTGATATATTTTGTTGGTACTGAAGCAAAAATTCAATATGAGATCTGTCAATATTTTTTAACGAATTGAAAATTGAGTTGATACTGCTGCATTAGTTGCAACTTATTCTTTAAATTCAAGAATCTTGATCCAACACTTACAGCCATCAAAGTACGACTCAAAACACTATCAAGGGAACGAACCCAAAAAGCCAGCCCTTCATAATTTGAAGCACATAAACAGCACAATATAGAGAATTATTTCAGCAGGTAAGTATCTCAGAAGAGTGAAACAGTCAACATAAGTTTGCATCAGCCGCGCCGCCTTGAAGATTGCATTATCGTTTCAGGCTATTAGGATGGAAACACAGCATAAGACAGACAGTTGTTTAGATATCTGATAAAACTACTCAATTCGGGATCTGATTGGTGGAGTCAGCCATTATCTTGGTTCGGTTAATCAAGATGAAAACCAAGAGTTCAAGCACATTAAGTGAAACCAACCGCTTTTTTTCTAAAATATTAAATGTGGATCAAACAAGGCCGTTTTGGTTTAACTTAAGTTCGATTGGAATTAGGCTTTGTTACGGATAGTAGAACAAATAAGGATTTATTTCTTCAAGATAAAGTCTTCATAACGAAACAACTCTACGATATACTGGACTTTGTTATATCAAGCTTTAAAGTTAAATTTAAAGTTAAAATAAAAAAGAATTTATCAAATTAAATAAGCCAAAAGCAAACTTTGTTTATATATTATTTTGTGTTATTTACCCGTATCATTAAGCGTTAATAACTTTTCAGTAACTTTTCCCAAAAAACACATTTATAAAAATATACATTACGTTGATTTTAACAAATTTAAAATAAAAATATTTGCGTCTATTTACGATAATATTTTGCTATAAAATGAATCCGCATTATTTTGTGCATGTTTTTTTGTGTGTTTATTTTTTTTCTTTTGTTCCTAGTTTTTAAGTTTTTAAATTTAAAATATAAAATCTCCACAATCCATTGCGTAGTCAAAATCTTCACCGCCTAGATCTTCAACGCCTGTGGAATGAAAATCAAAGCCGCCAATATCGGTGTGATAAATTGCTCCATTGCATGCAACAGCATCGACAAGATTGGTGCAGTGAGTAGTTGGTAAGGCATGCAGGGTAAATGTGTCTTCGCACTGAGACCAAGTTAATCCTGAAAATACAAAATTTTACTTAAATTCGTTGTGTGTGTTTGTTGTTTCGTCATTCGGAAACAAGTCTGATTTTTTTTTTTTTATAGATTTCTTTAACAAAAATCCCAAAACACCAATCCCAAAACGTACATCCTCAAAACAAAAGATATTGTTTCTTGTATTAACTAAAATTTTCATAAGAAATAATTCGAAATAATTGAAAAAGGCATTAATTATAGTGGGATATTGTGAAAAAATTACTTTTATTTATAATTGAAATAAAATAATTAAATCGAATATTTATTTTATAATAAATACATTTTAAAATAACATTAAAGTAATTAAAAACAACAATATGTACAATCAAATACTCACCACCACTCCAAACGCCATTTGGCAAGGTAGCCCATCCCCAGCCATGTCCCCATGGCAAGACACAGGCCAAGGAAGCCTTTGAATCTGGCTTTTTACTAAGAACTGCAACAGCTGCATCGCTTTTCACAAGAGGATTCTGAATTGGAACTGGTGCTACCGATGGTGTTTGAGAATTTTGAGAATGCTTTTTCCTAGCTTTTACTTCATTAGCAGTGGCCGCTGTTAAAAAGGTGAACAAAAAGTATTATATATATACTTGGAAATGGTTATGTTAACAAAAAAATGTCAAGTCAAATGTATATTTAAATATTTTTTCACTAAGGGCCAGTTGAACAATAGTCGTTAACAAATGGAACAAAGTTCAAAATCGATTTACCTCAGTTCGTATTTGCATAATCAAAGTTTAGACGTTGGTTCAAGATAAAGTTGTTAAACTGATCAAAAATTTAAAAATGAGGTTTTGTGCTGAACCGCTATTGTAGAACTGGTACTAAAGGGCCATATTAAATAGACGATAGCTAATAATGATAGAACTAAAAAAAGATAGCGCCTTTTAATTCTCATTTTTGTTTCGTTCTGCGCATCTACGTCACTGATACACATGAAGTTTTCGCCTTCCCGTTTTAATTTTTGTTTCGTTCTACGCTCTATACGTTCTATACATTGACATTATGTATAGTATGTCAATGGTTCTACATGTTTGTTGTGCTCTCTACGTCATGAACTGGACATGCAATGGAGTTTCACGTTTTTCATTGTATCATGCGCAATGCCATATCTTTAGTAGTTGTATCATGATAGCAAACAGAGCTGATATTGAAACCGAATGAGACAATTTGGGGTATTTAATTTATAACGAGCTGTCAAATGTGTGGACGAAGATTTTGTACATCCGTAAGTAAAACTTATAGTAAGTCTGAAGATAAAGAGCAGTTTGCAAGGATACAAGACATATACTTCATGAAAGCGCCCAGGAATGTATGGTTTCGTAAGCAATGGTTTCAATTATTTTAGTTTATCTTAAGACGCTCTGTCAAATTCCAGAGCAAATCCTAATTAACCTACATTTACGGAAATGGAAACAGTTTGTTTCATCGAGAGGTTGAATTTCACTCAAAAAATCTACATGTGAATTCTTAAAAGTTACGAATAGGTAGAACGTGAAATGCTTAGGCATATTATCAGCATTCTATGAGGGAGCGAAACCAAAATAGAGAAGAAAAATTAAATATAAAAATGAACAAAATTATTTTAAAGAACGATTCTCTATTGACACTATTTCTAGCATCTTCAAAGTCAGAGGTGATATACTACTCAAAACAAAAAAAGGGCCACGAGAATATTTTTTCTTCTACAGTATTTTTTTTTCGGATATCGGATATCATCCCGATAATTTTTTTTTAAGAATGCCGTTTTGCTCCCCAGTATTGCGTTAACGTGTAAAGTAAAGTTTTAGGTATTATTTTTCTTCCGTGTACAGATTAAAATTGTTTGCTTCCCAAATTGTGAAAAGGTGCATTTTTGTTAATTGATTTTGGACTAGTTTAAGACAATTCTCTTGACTGTTTCTGTTATTTTTAAAAGTTTAACAAGTAACTTAATCATTGATGTGTAAAATGCCACAAACCCGACGTCATATGGACACTGTTTCTGATGCCAGGGCCGTAACGATGCTTGAGGCTGGTCAGTCCCAACGTTTCGTGGCCTTACAATTGGAATATTCACGACGGGCTATCCAAAACCTTTGGAACCGTTATCAGGAGACTGGGAGTGTATCCCGTCGTAGTGGCTCGGGAAGAATTCGATCTACCACCGCTCAGAAAGACCGGTGTGAGCGATTTAATGCGCGACGTGATCGCACTGTGACCGCGCGCGCATTACAAAACCGATTACTCCGGACTACTGGTACCGTTGTCAGCGACCAGACTATTAGCAACCGATTACACGAAGATCAACAACGCTCACAGAGGCCTGTAACTCAGATTAAAATAACCGGGACTCATCGTGCGAATGGTTTTAGGTTTGCACGCCAACATCTGGAATAGAGTGGCGTAAGGTTCTTTACACGGATGAGTGTAAAGTAAAGTTTTTTAGTGACGACCGGCATATTAGAGTGTGGAGAAGAAGCGGAGAAAGATTTTCTGATCCTTGCATTCACGAAAGTGACAGATTTGTTGGTCCCAATGTTATGATCTGGGCCGGAATCGGCTTACAAGGTAAAACTGACCTTGTTTTTCTGAATGAGGGCACTGGGACTTCTCAAAGTTACATCGAACGGATTGTCAGACCGCATATCATTCCATTCTTACAAAGATCGGTGGACGGTTTCATCCTTATGCAGCATAATGCACGACCACACACAGCCTGGGCGACCATCTCTGTCCTGGAGGAAGCCAATTTTCAGGTTATGGCTTGGCCTGCCTACAGTCCTGATTTGAATCCAATTGAACACCTTTGGGACCAATTTAAACGTCGAGTCCTGGCAGCCAAAGAAGACGTGCACAACTAACAACAGCTGATTCAATTGCTCAAAAGGTGCAGGGAGGATATCCCAGATGAAAGCATCCACCATCTTATTCAGAGCATGTCATCAAGGCTTCAAGAATGTGTTTTGAAAAGAGGAGGACATACCCGTTATTAGTTCAACAAAAATAAACAACAGAACCGTCGATAAAAGTCAATAATTTAGTGTTAATTTTAAGGTAAAACGCGTTAAAAAGTGTTAAAAAACGAAAAAAGTTCAATAATAAAGTGTTGTTTGTTTAAATGCAATTCAAATTTATGAAATTAAATGAGATATTGGTTGTTTTATTAATCTTAATTAACCAGAACATGGTTTTCCTAGCTAAACACAAAATAATTCGAATATTAGTGGTGGCCCTTATTTTGTTTTGGTGAGTATATAATGGACTCAAACTTGATCCCCTACAGAGAAGATCTTCCAATAATCTGTTAACTTTGCAATCTTCGTGAGAGAGAGAACGTTTATCATTTCTTGGGATGGTATCCAGTACTAAAGGAATTCAGAATCCAGGTTTATGGAAAGTAAGTTTTGGAAGAATTGGAGATGAAAAAAATTTTAAATGGAAATTAATGGAACAAGCTGTATCTATAACTGCTGTCACTGTCAAATAGCATCTATGTACATAAGTATAGAAGAGCAATAATCGAAGAATCCTTTTAAATACTTTATAAACGTAGTCAAACTTGAGCAGACGGCTTAAAGTCATCTCTTAAATTTAAGGTATTATACTCATTGTTAATTAATTCTATCTACTACGGAATCGTGGCGTGGCTGACAAAAATTTTGTACTGTTGTAAATGTTGCAACCAACAGCCTAAGATCCTGAAAACCGGGAAGTCACCATCATACAATGCTACGCTCCACCATGCTCGATTTATGCATCAGCGCAGCGGACGAAAAGATTTTTACGCTCTCTTTAATTCTGTGTATGTACTTCTGCAATGCTCGTCAACTTGTAATTGGTGATGCTTTATTCCCACACAAATAACCTGTCACAAAATTTGTGGTCGAACTGAAAATCCAATCGGTCACTTCATTATACACAGCTGCAATGTAGGAAGTCACTTTGCAATGTTCGGAACGAAAGAAAAGTTCACACAGGAAGTGCACGACCGCGTTTTACTGAAGTTATTGGCAATCAAACGAAAGACATGGTATCCAATGGAGACCATTTGATAGTTTTAGCCAAAAAGATTATGCTAACGATATTTTTCTCATAGAAGAGGTCACGCCGTTAAATTATCTCGGCAGTTTCATAGCACTCGATGGGGAACGGATCTGGAAGTTGACAATAGAATAAACAAAGCCCGAAAGTGCATTTGGAATCCTTCCTCTTGTGTGGAACTCGTTAAATCTTTGCTGTTATGCTTGAAAAACATGGAAATGCCCTGCCAACATCTCGATCAAACTGTTTGTCTGAGGTATATTATGTAGATCTAGATTCTGTGGCTGTGGCCGCAAACCATATCAAACGTGGATCAGAAACGGGCAGAAAAAAATTGGATGCAGACATCATGTAACGCAAGTGGCGTTGGATGGGCCATACACCGAGGACACCTGACGAAAATATAGAGAAACAATTTTTTGAATGGAATCCTTAAGGTAATATATGAGTCAAAAGACTTTGAGCAAATATGGCCACAGCTAAAGCCAGTTGCAGCAAAACATGACAGGTAGAAAGATCTATACTCCAGGAGGAGTTGCAGCGCTACAGTACTTGCAACCGGACAATATATAATGGAGATATAATTCAAACACGTTTCTGATCCCATTGATTTGTAGCCGCAATGTACTTTTAAACTCAAATGAATACAGAAGTCGTGTTTTCATTTGATCATGGATTTGTACCATCAAACCCGCAAATCCCTAAATTGTATCCGACGATTTAATTTGCAATATTATGCAACTTTGGGATCAAAATGCTTCCCCTGAGTAAAAGATTTTATTTAAATATAAAAATAACGAAAAGTATATAAAAGCTTTTATTAAATTCAACCACCGTTTAGTACTCACGTCTTATTCGAACCAGTGGCCTACGTAAAACATTCATCAAATGTGGCTTATCCACGACTAATTCAATTTGTGGTGGCGGTGGTAACTGAAAGATAAAACAATTCAGCAAAATAAACTGAAAATCCTTACATGTCAAAAAAAAAAAAAAAAAAATCTCTCCTTACCGTTTTTGTGATAGCTTTTATCCATTCGCTAAAAAAATAAAGAACAAAAAGAGAAAAAGAAAATGTTATTTATTCCAATCAAAAGTTTATAAAACTTGTACAGTCTAAATTATCTAAAAGATACATATTATATATAATATACAGATAAAGAAAGGTATATATATATATAAAAGAACAATTGTCAAATGTATTTACACATTTACTGCTTTCAAAATAAGTTATATAAGGACTCTCCCTCTCTTCATCCATACTTCTTAGAATCTTCGAAGTTGGGATTTCTATTAAATAAACGGATCATCGTACTTTGAAATGAAAGGACGCCCATTAGATAAAAATAAAGTTTTTCCATTCTTCCATTTAATACACTCTCATGCCCCCCCCCCCCAATCTGCGCGTCCTCTCTCCTGTTCTGATGGCCATCCGTTTTCGTCCAAGGCATAGAAAATTGTCATTAGAAATTGGAACGGGAAAACGACTAACAATCATTATGGTTATTCGGCCACACAGATCCGAGTCCAAATCCAAATCCAAATCCAAACTACAAATCCCAGACCCATAGTACCTATACCTACCATCAGATATAGACAGGATTCAATTTTTATTTTGTTCTCCTAATTCCATTTGGTCTTTTGGGCTATATACGTACCTAACAACAAATATAAAAAAAAATTACTTTCAAAGACAAAATGAAGAGGCTTTTTGAGCTGAAAAAGATTCGGGCAGCCGGGCCGGTGTGGTGGTCCTCGTTTTTCTATGTGTAATTACACAACAGTCTTCATCACAGCACCGCTGCCGCTAAAAAGGACCCTTGCCTTTCACAAGTTTCAATCTATCGATCTGGGCTTTCATCGTTAATGTTATTCTCTTGACTCTTGAGTATAAGTTGGAAAAAAAAAATAATAATGCATTTTCGCTTAGCGGAGCAATTCATGAGGAGGACGAACCACGAACCATATGTATAGGAGCAGAAGGCGGATGAGAAAAGCAACTCTAAATGAATAAGTTTTATGTATTCCTTTAATATAGGCCAGGCCGTCTCCATCATGTTCCATTCCACGTTAGGTAACGGTATATTCATAAATTTCACCGAATCCGAATGCACCGTGCATAATATTTTCTTGTCATTAAGAGAGGAAAATTTATGTTCTGGTTCTGGATATATAAATTCTTACGAATTATAAAGCGAAAGATACATTTTGATGGAATTTTCAAACGAGAAATAATCCAAGGGCAGCAGCCCAATCCCAAGCCCACCATACCATACCATCATCCACATATACATGTCTTCCAGTTGAATGCCACAGGATGATGGCAGCATGTATGTATCTATGATATGTATCTATATATCTACCGAGCATGTATTACACTTGACATACTTTGTGAGCAAATGCTTTTACATAAACCCCTCGAGAGGGTGGTTATCTTCGTCTATACAAATATTGTCGCTCTAGTGATAAAAACTATACCTTCAAGACCAAGACCAAGACCAAGACCATTAGGACCTGAACGAACGGCGGCGAAACGGGGAACTGTAGCGGGAGGCTTTGGCTAATTGTTTTATCTATCCGTTAACAAACGATGTTTAAGCACGTACCATCCTCCGAATATTTTACCCTATTAAAGACTAATTCTTGTGTTTGGGGATTGGTTTTCAATGTTCCCCAGACTTTATATTCATTTTTTGTTTTCTATGGAAAGTATAGACGACGACGTGTTGTGCCCCACACCAACCCCAAACCAAGAACCGTCTCGACCCGAGAGCCGAGCACCCAGGTTGGGTTCCCCCTCCAGCCTCCAAGGCAAAAAGATAGATTTTACATGCATCTTTGCACTACTTGTCTGGTACTTGTTATGGCACTATACTAAGAGTCAATAATACAATTTTTCTTTTCAAATTGACTTTCGAGAACGGAGGCAAAAACAAAAAAAAAAAAACAACATAATTACATTGCTACTATTAGAGGACGAAACAAAAACGCTTTTAAGTTGATATAAGAGACTAAAAGGAAGTGCGTGCTTTGAATAGTTGCACATCTATATAGACTCCAAACTAATACTGGGACGGGTGACTGGGAACGGAATCATAAGGCATCCCACGTCTTGGAAATGATAATGTTTTGCTCACACCCTTCGCTACATCAACATCCACTCCAGCCACGGCCACCAACAGAAAGAACCTATCCTGGTCTGACATCGCATCCGCATCGATAGAAAATTTATTAGAAATGAAAACTTTTGGCCTTTTGTTTTAGTAAAGAATAATTAGCTTTTGTTGGGGAGCTGGAGCGACGGACGACGACGAGGGAAGAATCTCTTCTAAATTTAAGTTCAGCACGTAAGGGATATGATTGAAAGGGAGAAAATTTCGGAATTATTGGCTCTTTTAGAAACTTTAAGGCGAGCGACTCTGTAAAGTGTTTTGGAGGACATTTATAAATTTATAAAATAAAACTTAAATTGCCGTATAAAAGCATTCTTTTAGCCAGAAAATAAGTAGAAAAGTCACCTTGAAATCTGGAATAAAAGCGGATGGAACGACGGATGACTTTCTTATGAAAACTTCCGTAAAATTACGCCGTAGGTATATTGCTGTAATTTAGAGATCCCACGACAATATGCCCGGATATCCACGCTGTTGTTGACTATAAAAATGTCAAAGAAGTGGGAGTTCCAGGGAGATGTTGACCTTATATAAATATGGATAGAGACCAAATCACGGAGTTAAATAAGTTGAGGTTTTTGTTTTTATTCGTATATTGAGATTTCTTTGAAACTCTTTTGAAATACAGGCATCTTTGATTCCAAAGTTCAGTTTGCCTTTCCGATGGTCAATCTTAGTGGTTTCCGTTTTAATGATGACCCAGTTATTCATGAGACCCTCTTTGTTTGGTGTTTTTAGAGTTTTGAGAAAACTTTAGGTATAAATCCAAGTTTATATTTGGCACCAAAATGGGAGCCTTCGATCTTTTTCGGAGCTTGGGGAACTGAATCATGATGTAAGCCCTCCCTGTAAAAGCTAGAAGGAGGGGTACTAAAATTCAGTGTCAATGTTGAAAACGAGGTCTTGAGGTCAGGAATAGTTTTTCTTAACAAGATAGTCGAATACAAAATCAACTTGATCATTTAAGTATATCAAACAACGATAGATAAGAAACGAGAGGAGTTCGAACAGCTTTTATACGGAGACGTTTCGATAACACAGCACCCAGACTAAAATTCTCACTGACCTAAATAAAAGGTGTGTTTTTAGACGTGTGGTTTTCAAGAAGAAATAAAACGCATATTATATTATTTAATGTTATGGCCAAGAAATTACATTTATTATAAAGATAAGGGTTTGCCATTATTTTTTAAACAATGATTTCGGGCAAGTGGCCGCCGCGGCTGGCTCGAATAAATTCCTGGGCGATTATGTCGACCGAATGTTGGACGCAGCGAGCCAATGTTTTGGTAATGAACTTGCACGATTTGCAAACGTTGTTCAGGAGTAAGTCTATTCATTATGAAATGGCAAACCAAACTGAGCATAAATCAAGTGACAGCTGTCAAAAAGACCAACTCCGAAAAAGTATTGCCAGATTGAAAACCACACGTCTAAAAAAACACACTTTATTTGTCGTGACTTCTGCCAACACCAACGACAAATCATTAAATGTGGGTACCGAGACCTCCTGATATCCCAAGGGATAAAATAAAACCCCGCAAAACACTCGAAATAAGAATAAATTGATTCTCATTGGAAATTGAATCATATTGCGAGTACATATTGATCAGCTCACAAGGTAGAACAGGGGCATGTAAGACGAGATGGAAGGGCCAGATTGGGCTGTACAGAACTACCAAAGAGCGTATCGTTTGACTAAGTTGTACCTATGACCCTGCTCTTGACAAGAACGGTAGCCTTTTGGTGTTAGAAGACCATTTAATAAGATGAAGGGAAAATTTCTATGGACTAGCTTAACGACCCTGATAGAGGGCCATCAGTTCACGCGCGAAAGGGTTCAGACGTTAATACAAAATAGTCGCTGATGCGTGGCATTCGGCATAACTTTTTCTCACTACTTACTGCACATCTACTAAGAAATTCCCGCCCTCATCTATACAGGCTTCCGTTCGGACTATCAAGATCAAAATATACGATTAGCTATAAGTATCACAATGCTATTAGGATCTTAGGATGTCTCAACCAAACGAGTTATTTGGTAATTTTTAAAATACTGGCTGGTATTCAAATTGATTTTGAATTTCCAGCTAAATAAAATGCACGACTGGGTCGCACGTACTTGCTCTGTGGGTGCAATAGTACGATGAAAACAAATTTTTCGAGCAATATGAAGAACTCCTCTTTGAAAAATTTGGGGAAAACTACAAAATTTTGGTTAAAACTGGAAAACCCGAGCGATAGCTTACTTTAAGAAACCTTTGAATTTTTAAAATTTAGATGTCATCTTTTGGGTGCTATAAATGATATAAATGTCCAATTATGGCCAAATTAATAAAATTGTTAAAACAAATTTCCGTTATTATCATTTGTAGCCAAAAACTTGAATGCAGTTTTCTTCAAAACATTCTATGTATATTCAATACAAAGTTTAATAAAAATTGGTAGAGCCTTTTTTGAGTAAACTAGAAAATACTAAAAGAATTGGCCAAAACCTAGTGGCTCTTTGTATGGGAGCCAGCATTTAAATAAGAGAAACTGGAAAAAATGCAATGCCGTCTGATAGAGAGTTGTAAGGAACTTTACCAAACAAAGTTTGTTTGAAATCGGTACAACCCTTTTGACAACTTATGGCAATTTGAAAAAAAAAACGTCAAGACCAGATTTCCGTTATTTGCATTTTTAGCCAAAAATGAAAAATGCAGTTTTGTTAGAAATGCTTAAAGTAAGATAAATTTGAGTTTAATCAAAATCGTTAGAGCCGTTTTCGAGAAAATCCGAAATGAAAAAAACCGTTACATGAAAGGTACCAGTTTAAGCCGGGCTAAAACGAAATAAAAAAAGGCTTCGACAACCGTTTTTCTTCAAACTGCTCTATATGAAGTTTGAAGAAAATCCGTCAAGGCGTTTAGGCTGTAGAATGACGTGAAAAAGCGCACATCCGCAAATCCGCACATCCGCACATACGCACATCCGCACAGACGCACAGACAGACCGACGGACGGTATGGCGAAAACCACTTTTTTGGGCTTCTCTATCATCGTAATGTCATGCTTCATTAAAACCTCGATTTTTTTTTCTGCACGAAACCAATACTTGCCCTATATAGAGCAAGTAAAAAACAAGAGACATCCTATTCATTACGAGTAGATCGAATACCTACAAATTGAATAATCCAATTTTATAAATTAAAATACTAAAAAATCCCTTCAATAATAAAAAAAACCATTTACCATGATCTGTGTTAAATAAATTTGATTAAAAAGGGCTATTCGAACTTCATCGGATAGAAAGCGTAATATTCAAAAGGATCGATTTTGTACCATTTATGGCAATATCAAGCATTTTTGTTGCTTCGGAATACGGAATACGGAATAATGCCTTCTTTTGAATGCTCTATGCCTTTGTACAAAATGCACCTTCTTTATCTTGAACCATTTATCTAAATCTATTTTCGATAAAATCATTGCCGTTCTACCTATAGGGATATGCCATCATCCCTTGAGCTATCCGCCAAGAGTCGAACGTCAAGCGTCAAGCGTCAAGCGTATACCTAACGTCATCCCCAGATTGACTTCCGAGTCCGAATTTTAATTTTCCCTTCTATACATAACCTCTTTTATTTCCCAAATTCAATATATAAACCTCTCAATGTGCCCTAATTGAATTGTAAGCAGGCAAGGAATTCCTCATCGGAATAAATCGAACATATAATAGAACTGATGACGGCGATTATGGTGAAACGACGTTTGTGGTAAACGATAATTTATTCAAGTGGTTTTTTTTTTTAAATCAATATAATCTCGGCAAGAATATTGTACTCAACTTCAACTCACAGCCGCAGCCGTCCTAGTCGTCAGTTCTGAATTGAACATAGCCCAGCCCAATTTAGCCCAGTCAAGCCCCCTCAGGCTCAGCCCAGACCCAGAACAAAGACCAAACCCATGCAATGAAATGGATTGAGAGATATCCGTTTAAATTAAACCAAACTAGATAATGAATTCGGAAGAGTTTTTTTTTTTTTTACTGTTGTTCTTAGTAAATTTTTATTCCAGCGTACTCGAAAAGGCACTTTGTGTGGGATATGTTCCTGGGTGGAAATTTGTGGAATTAATAATGAATGTGTTCTGTGCGGTGATAAAGCTTTAGCCCGATATTATGTTAGAACGTTTTCCGTATTTGTTTCGGGGGTTGGGGTACTATTTCCATTCAAAATCTATATCCCTTTCCCACAAGAGTTATAAAGGGTGTTTTTTAAGAGTTATAGAAATTTATAATGAAATAAAACAAAGAAAAAATGTATTAATTGCCATAAAATTGACTTTATTTGAAAGATGATTCTTTGCCATATTTATTTGAATATTATTGTTGGCATATGGCGGCTTTTTGGGTGAAGTCCAATCTTGAGGTCCAATTCTCGGCGATCAATTTTTGGGGTCGAAGTTATATCGGCAATAACGCAGCCAATATTGTTCTCCAAGTCTTCAATCGTCTCAAATTTATCGGTGGCAGAATAGCGACTTCGCATACTTCCACAGAAAATAGTTTTGTTTGATATGTTGCGATCTCTTGTTGAAACCACAGCTCCCCACATCAAGGCGATTCCATTCAAGAACGAAAAAGTCATCGATCATTGCTCTATAACGGTTTCCATTGACTGTAACCCACAGCAACGTTTTTTTTTTAAGTAGTAATTACAAATGATTTCACCAGCCAATAAAGCACACCAAACTACAGGCCCTGATCAGCCCTTAGACTTATTAGGCTGCAAGTTAACACACGCCTTTTCTTTGTAAAAGTAATTATAGAATATGCACAAAAGTGCACCAATTAGCAATATAGCACGATCGTCTCGATCATAAAATATTATGTTACATTTCAGTTTAATCACGTAGGAGCATGTTGTATTCCTAATAAGTGATTCATACATCTCGAAACCATAAGTTCTTTGTTTAATCATATTTGATGACAGTTTACTCATAAGCAAAAATGTATTCTAGAGTTAGTCTTAAGTTAGTATCTGAGATGATCAGACGTTGAAAAATAAAATCTTTTTTAAAAAACAAAAATCCTAGCGGATAGTTTTATCTTGCAGCCTAGGGATCGAAGGGGGCACGCTAAAATCATGTCTTCGCATGCACTAATCAAGCATCATTGCATCAACCCTACATATTTCAACTAGACCGAGATAAAACACTTAAGAGATGCGAAGGACCACATACAAAAATGTTGTCAGAAGAAGAAAGAATCCAAAACTGCATTTTGATGAAGTTAAAACGGGGCACATGGAGTTAGAAGGGAGACGATCTTTCATCGTTGATAATTATTATGCAGCTATTGACTGTCTTAAAGTGCCTTTTAAAAAACTGGCAAATAATTTATAATACAGTAAACTAAAAGTTTTGTTTCTTATGGAAACTGCATGAACTAGAACACAGTGAATTTATTAGAAGATAAGCGAAGGAGTTAAAACTAAGTTGTGGAAAAACACGACATGGATTTGGTTTTCTACTTGGTAGCCTGCAGTCACTTGTAAGCGTGAGCTACTTTGCGTTTATATGTACGGTCAGCTTAAAAAATGGTTTGCCACCCTTAGGTTGAATGTCATGCAGATTAAAGGACAACGTTTGTTTCGCTTGCAGATCGATCTGAAAACTTTTATAGGTAGGATGAACCATGTTAAAATTTGGACACTACTACTGTCCGAAACACACCTGGCAGGGGCGCGTCCTCATAATTAGCCCAGGGCTGTCAGAACTCTTGATCAGTCATTAACCAAACTGTCAGTTTTTCAGAATATAACGGAGTCTCAACCCCGTGGCGTATAGTGGTTAGTGTGTCAGACTGCAACGCCGAAGGTTCTGGGTTCGATCCCTGACTCCACCTAAGTTCTTTCACGGGGTACTGCCTCTTGCGTGGATGTGACAAATTCTCCAATAGTAAACCATGTCGCAGTCTCAACAATAGCACTTTGGCTTAAGGTTATGGCAAAGTTTATGGACCATAAAATGGATAAAGTGCGCGATGCGTTTCACAAACAGAACCGTGCTTTTCGAAATAAATCTGCACAATTTGCATGGGTTGTTCAGGCGTCAGTCGATTAGTAATGAAATAGCAAGCTAAACTAAAGATAAATCAGATGGCAGATGACAATATGGCTGTCAATGGATACACTGCACATTTGGTTAAAGTTCTATAACTCTATAAGAAAAAACACCCTTTAATAGGATGAATTCATCTTCAAATCAGTTGCTATTCCCCTTCCTTGGATATGATCCTGCAATTACTGAGGGAAATAATTTCAAATAATTCTTTCCTCGTATTACTTTGTCACAGGGATTTTATTTCAAACCAACCCATCATCAAAAAGCGTTAACCTTATACCAAAAGTTTTTTTTTATTTTTGTAATTTCTTTGTAGGGCCATAAAAGGCCTAACCTAAATAGATAAATAGAAAGTTGATCTGGCATCATACTTAAAACATTTCTTATGAAAATGTCAAAAAAGGAAATTTATTCATCAATAAAGTTGAATGTTTTTCAACGGTATCAATAAAACAAGCAAAAATAAATCGATAAAGTCAAGAAGTCACATGATAATGACACACTTCATTCAGTATAATATACAATGTTTGCATGTGTAAGTGTGTGTATTTTATACAGAGACAGAAAAATAATAATAAAAAAAAAAGTTACGTTTGATGGATGAGTTGTTCTCTTCAAAAAGTTTGACTTTCAAAAAACTTGAAACTTTTCCAGTTCGGTTGGGGGTGAGTAGTATAAAATCCTACTCTGCTCGGTTTGTTAGAAGATAAATAATATCAACTTCCATTCAAGCTTGGTTTTTCTATCCTTTTTTTTATATTTTTTATTTTGGTAAAAAAAAAGGATTACCTACCTACACTTTAAGTACCATGTTCAAGGACTTTCACGAATGTGCTAGGTTGACATGTTTTATTCATCATCACAATTTAAAACAAAAATATAGTATCTTTTTACCTTCATCATATCCTTAGGATGGTTTTGTTTTCGTTTCTCAGAATTTATTGAAACCTTTCAAAACTGATTGTGTGCTGATTTTCAATGTACATTTTTCGTTTGCAATAGTTCTCGCTCTCAGAGCAATAATTGTAGCCTTTTAAGCATTTGAAAGGGACACTGTGATGCAATTAACTAACAACACAATTTTTTTTTTGCCAGTTAGCGAAGCAACCTGGGTTTTTATGTATTGAGGAGAGGACATGATTTCTCATAATTGAGTCTCATTCGTCCATAGAACGAGGCTTGTTTCTCAGAATAGTGGTTCATATTTCCTATAGAAATGGGTTTCCTGGTATCCTAGGATGGCCGTTGTCCACATCCTCGTCTTTTATTCGGATACAAAAAAAAAACTTATTTTAAAATACTCGTAGATATGTACATATGTACCTGAAGGGAAATATTTTCCGATTCGGTTATGATTATGATGTAACTAATCTAGACTCCATTGCCTGTTTTGACCTTTTAGGCAATCACAGATGACGTAATGCGAGTAGAAAATGGAAAGAGTATATTCGATTGAGTTCTTGTGTATTTACATTGTATTGCGGGTGAACAACTGAAACAAGAAGTGAAAAAGAAGGGAGTGTCCTGCGGAGTAAAGGCTCCGACCCATAGAATCCATTGCTTCCTTTGCGGCAACAGATCCGTTGACGTTGTCTGACGCCACATATTTGAGTGACCTAATGAATACGTTGCCATAAAAATTTTACATTTCAGGGAGGGTTTTTTCCATAAATAAAGTTCACAAAAAATCTTATAACTGTACCAATTTGCTGTATCAAAAGGTTGAAGTTATGTCTTTTTTAGGTTAAAATGCTTAGCAAAAAATGCAAAAAATACGTTTGCTCAAAAATACGTCTTAGAAATTCAAAATTAATTTATGAAGCTTATTAAAAATATAGTATTAGCTATTTGATATAACTTGAATACATTTTATTGCATTTTTTATGTCTGAGATTTTTTTTTTTCAAATAGGTATATATTTCCTTATAAAAAGATCCATATCACACTGAACGCAACCATTAAATCAAATAACTTTAAACAGATCTGTCAACGGATCTCCGGAATGGAAAGGTTAAAAGTTGGGCTAATTTTTATTTTGCGTCCTTCGAAGGCTTTGCTTATGGGCCACATCCCATAAGAACGTGTGTATTTAATCGAACTGTCAAATGAACCCCGTTGCCGCAACGGAGCAACGCATTCTATGAGTCGAACTCAACTAAAGAAAATTCAGGGCCTCTCAAATGATTAAATAAACTGACCTAGAGCTCGCTCAGTGAGTGTTACGTCAAAAATAGAGCGTGACACGTGACATAAACTGAAATTAACATAAGTTACAGGCAAGAAGTATGCTACGATCTCATTAGAGCGAAAAAAATTATTTCGATGAAAATTTCCAAATCCGAATCCAAATTGTCCCATACAAATCGATATTTTAAAATCACTCTTTAAGTTTGTTCAATGAAGAAAAACTAGATCAGAACAGAACAGAACAGCACAAGTGTGTGAAAACTGTCAGAACAAGTTAGAACAGAAAAATGTAGTTTCGTATTTGACAGCTCCTCTATCAGCTGTGAAATTTTAAATCTTACTAATATTATAAATGTGAAAGTTACGATGTTTGGATGTTTGGATGTTTGGATGTTTGAATATTTGTTGCTAACTCACGCCAGAACGGCTAAACGGATCCGGGTAAAATTTGGCACAGAGATAGCTTATAGTCTGGAATAGCAGATAGGCTATTTTTTATCCCGGTAAAATGTATGGTTCCCGTGGGATAGATTTGAACGGATCTGAATGAAATTTAGCACAGAGATGGATTATAGTCTGGAATAGCATATTGACTACTTTCTATCCCTGTAAAATGTATGGTTCCCGTGGGATAGATTTATTTTAATTTTTGAAATTACACCAGAATGGCTGAACTCATCTAAATGAAATTTAGCACAAAGATAGATTATAGTCTGGAATAGCATATTGGCTACTTTTTATCCCGGTAAAATGTATGGTTCCCGTGGGATAGATTTGTTTTAATTTTTGAAATCACACCAGAATGGCTGAACGGATCTGAATGAAACTAAGCACAGAGATAGATTATAGTCTGGAATAGCATATTGGCTACTTTTTATCCTGGTAAAATGTATGGTTCCCGTGGGATAGATTTGTTTTAATTTTTGAAATCACACCAGAATGGCTGAACGGATCTGAACGAAATTTAGCACAGAGATAGATTAAAGTCTGGAATAGCATATTGGCTACTTTCTATCACTGTAAAATGTATGGTTCCCATGGGATAGATTTATTCAAATTTTTGAAACTACACCAAAATGGCTGAACTCATCTGAATGAAATTTAGCACAGAGAATTTGGGGATAGATTTGTTTTAATTTTTGAAATCACACCAGAATAGCTGAACGGATCTGAATGAAATTTAGCACAGAGATAGATTATAGTCTGGAATAGCATATTGGCTACTTTTTATCCCGGTAAAATGTATGGTTCCCGTGGGATAGATTTGTTTTAATTTTTGAAATCACACCAGAATGGCTGAACGGATCTGAAGGAAATTAAGCACAGAGATAGATTATAGTCTGGAATAGCATATTGGCTACTTTTTATCCTGGTAAAATGTATGGTTCCCGTGGGATAGATTTGTTTTAATTTTTGAAATTACACCAGAATGGCTGAACTCATCTGAATGAAATTTAGCACAGAGATAGATTATAGTCTGGAATAGCATATTGGCTACTTTTTAACCCGGTAAAATGTATGGTTCCCGTGGGATAGATTTGTTTTAGTTTTTGAAATAACACAAAAATGGCTGAACGGATCTGAATGAAATTTAGCACAGAGCTAGATTATAATCTGGTATATCTTATAGGTTTCTTTTTATCACAGTTTAATGTAGGTATTAAATTATAAAGCTATAAAAGAAGAAGAAGTTAGATTACGATAGACTATACTCCTCAAGGTACAGTCTACTTCTTGATCAGCTGAAACGCGAGCGAAGCCGCGGGTAAAGGCTATATATCTATATATATAAAAATAGATGTGTGTATGTTTGTATGTATGTTTGTATGTTGTCTATGGACTCTTAAACGGCCCAATGGATCTTTATGAAATTTTCAGAGTAAATATAGTTAAGTCCAGGGATTGTTCCTGTAAAGGTTTGATTCCGATCGGGTAGAAGACAAAAATAAAATGCAGGCATTTTTTGGTCATTTTTTTTTTTTTTTTTTTGGATTTTTCATAAATTTTTTAGCGGTTTGAAACATCAGCGAAAACTCCGCAATTGCCGATGGGGTGGAAGACAAAAATAAAATGCAGACTTTTAAGATTTGTTGGATGATTTTCTTTTTTTTTTATTTTTGATTTTTGTCATACATTTTTTTGCTGTTTGAAATATCAACGAAAATTCCGGAATGGCCGATCGAGTGAAGGACAAACAAAAATGCAAGCTTTTAACAATTGTTGGTTCAATTTTTTTATAATCTATCTATATATGTATATATAAAAATGGAAACCACCCAATGGATCTTTATGAATTTTTCGGGGTAAATATAGTTTAGTCCAGGGATGGTTCCTGTGAAGGTTTCGTGCCGATCGGGTGGAAGGAAAAAAATGCATGTTTTTAACAATTTTGGTTGTTTTTTTTTTTATACTTTTTTGATTTTTTTCATAAATTTTTAAGCGGAATGCCCGGGTGGAAGATAGAAAAATGCGGGCTTTTGGCAAATTTTTTTTTTTTCAACTTTTTTATAAAAATGTTTTGCTTTCGTTGAATAAAAGCATCATATTTATGGAACTGAGTGGAAAAAATTAAACTTTCAACGAACGTGCGTGTCCATTTATTGCAAGAATCGTCCACCCAAACATTTTCCAAACAACTTTTGAACATCGGAAAAAGGAATTGAATCGCACAACAAATGACATTTTATTTTCCCAAATTTTTGTCAAATGCAGCAAAATATTCAAGCTACAATTTATCAATGTTATCATGTTCAGTTTCACAATCAAATTAACTGCACTTTGTGTGTATGCCAAAAAATTTGTATATTTGTACACCAACCAAAACGACCAAAAATATTGCTTATCCGCTAGCATTGAGATAAAATATATAAATAAATTTAATTTCACATTAAATACACATAAGTGTTTTTTTTTTGGGCGTAGCAACGCGCGCCGGGTACCGCTAGTTTCAAATAAATCTTTTGTAAAATTTTTAGTTTGCGTTCAAATCTTTTTAATTATAAACTATAAAAAAATAAAATGAATATTTTGGAGGTGTTATTGCAAGAGATGTTAGAAGATTCAAGCAGTTCAATACTCACTATTTTCTAATGCAGATCCCGTTTTTGGAGAACACTCCACAGTCAAAACTTGACCTGATGCGGACCTAATTTCTATTTGCACTTTATCCATTTTAGTTTTTAGTTTATAATTTTATTTTATTTTATATCGTCGCAACTTTTCAAATAATTGCAAAAATTCAGTTTTCAAATAATTTCAAACAAGTCAGCTGACACTTTTGACAGTTCTCACGCACTTGCACCACCTCAAAAGTAGGTGTAGGAAATATTGTTCTAAACTGTGTTGGACAACTTCATTGAACACAAAGTGACAGATTGAAGAACAGAAAAGAACAGGATTTTTGCTCATTGAACACCAAATTTTGTACTTTTCAAATCTTTTCTGTTCTTTTCTGTGCAGCTCAGATTCATTGAACACACTATTTTTTAACCTGATTTCAACGATTGCAAATTGAGTGAAACCATTCAACACCAAATTTCAATCTTGTTCAATTTCTATTGAAAGAAGAATAAGGAAAGTCAAAAAAGGAAGACTGCTGTTTGCCAAACGAAATCACCAACTTAGATAACAACTTTTTCTGGAAATTTCAAAATTCCCTTTAGAGCTGCACAGGTTTGATTGCAAGCAAGGTGAAACCATCCACTACTTAAATCAATTCAAAGAAAACGAAGAAGACAAGTCATAGAAGAAATAAGACAGTCGGTGGTCCAACTATAAAATTTAAATAAAAGCAATTTTTCAGTAAATTGAGGAATTCGTTAATTTCTTAAAATTACACACATAAATATGTGAATGCTCAATCTAAAACTAAGTTTTTAATTTGACATTTTTCAAAAGTGCATATTTCGTTCGACAGCTACCTATCTCTTTTTGTCTGACGTTTTATTTCCTTAATACCTCTTTTTCTAATTTCATTTGATATTTTATCTGATAAAGCTTTGGTGTTGAACGGTTTTTAAATTTTTAACGTACATACATAATTTCGTTAAAAATCTAAAACAAGAGAAATTAAAATCGGATTCGAAAATTTTAAAAGAAGTATCCTGTTTTTTTCTAATTAAAATGAAACATGCAAAATAAACAAGTTGATATGGTTTAATTAAATTAGAAGCCAAGTTCTCAAGAGAAGATGTTCCTTTACATCTTTCACAGTTATGTATGTTTCTTTTTTAATAATTATAATTGGTACGTACATATACATATATATATACACACATACATTATTTTCCCTTCTTTCTTTAAATAATGCCAACACACAAGAAATATCCTTAATCAATGGCCTTATTAAACTGAAATATGACAGTATCATCATCACCACTGACTGCTGACAATGAAATATTTAAAAACGAAACTCTTCAGTCTTCAAGTTGTTCAAAAAAAAAAAAAAAAAAAATATTAAAGGCTGAACTGAATGTTGCCTGTTAAATGTTGACACGACGGACGTGCCCAGACATTTCATCTGTCAAAGTCAAACTTTTGCTTGAAATCTTGTTGATTGCTACAAAACAAAGTGAAAAGTTTGTATTTATACGAGAAATCGTAGTGAAATCAAACGAATATTTCTCCTTGCTCATTCATTTCTTTTTTCGTATGTTAACATTTTTTCATGTATGAAATGAATAGGTATGTAGGAAGGTGTAGGTACATAGTTGTTCATATATTATTTTGAAGAGTTGACGTACGGTATATTAAAATATATAGATATTGCTTAATACACAAAAATATAGTTATACATAAACAGTGTAATAAATAATGGAGTGAAAAAGATCTACGAGGTCTTGATATTTGTAATTCGACACATTTAAAACTTAAAAAGGTATTAGGTTTTCGAAAAGTAAAGGGTGTGGTTTTCAAGAAGAAATAAAAGGCGTATTATAATTTAATGTTAAGTTTTGAAAATGATTTCGGCAATTGGCCGCCGCGGCTGGCTCGAATAAATTCCTGGGCGTTGGGCGATTATGTCTACCGAATATCGGACGCATGCACTATGCGTCGCGCGAACCGAATCATTATTTTGGTAATAAATTTGCACGATTTGCAAACGTTGTTCAGGAGTAAGTCTATTAATTTTGAAATGGCAAACCAAATTGAGCATAAATCAAGTGACAAGAGTGTTGAATACTTGGTAGCACCATCTGAGTTCATCCGAATAAAAGTCTTGATTTGTTACAGCAATAAGGTGCTTAAAAGAACTAATTTATTTTATTTCATTATAGCAAAGTTAATAATAGTAAATGTAATTATTACATTATAATAAAGCAATAGGATATTACTTACCATTGGTATCCGCTTTGGTCGATGGTTCAAATCAAAATGGTATGGTTTCATTAAGATAATTCGAAAGAAGGCAAATGAAAGAGTTCAGATTTACGAAAAATGACAGCTGACAAAATGAGATCGGTCAGCGAGCGAAGCGTGAGACCAAAGGTAAGATCGCAATGAAGATGCAGCTTGCTGCGTTGATAACAAAGAGTATTGACATAGATTGAAAACCACACGTCTAAAAAAACAGCCTTTATACGGGAATTTCGGAATCAAGTACTGTATAATCCTTGTTGCTTTCCTTGATACTAAAGGAGCCTTCATTAAAATGCCAAATTATTTAGGAAAGAGTCCTTGTAAACCTTACTGTGAACGGTACTATTATCAATTGCAGAATGTGCATGTTAAGGCATCGACAGATGAATTCAGAGTTAGAATTAGCGCTTACTATGGTATCAACATCCAGGGATACCCCACAAGGTGGTGTTCACTCTTTCTTCCTCTGGATACTCGAGCTTAACGAGATTCTTATGAAACTTAGAAAATGTATAGTCAGGGTAGTAGCTCATGCAGTTGACTTAGCTTTGCTAGGGAAATTTCTCTCCATTATTAGTCCCTTCCACCGCCCCCGATCACCTCGATTTTCTATTAAAACCATCACGTGACGCAGTACCCACCGCTGCTGCAGCAAACTTGATTACACCGGCACCCCACACCACTGATTTAGACTGCCATTTAATTCCAAATACCTATATAATAGCGGAATAGAATTATTCAAATATTGTTGTTTCGGAGTTCAACACTCTTCAACCCTGAGTTTTCGCCTTCTTTTTGGAAGAACCCTGGACATCGACGAGCTAACCTCAGCCTAAGTACAAAAAACCATCACAGTACAAGGCTACAATATATTATGCTCAGACTACACAACACCCCGTTTGAATTTCGAAAGCCCACTTACCAATTCTTTCCCTAACAGAGAAGACTCTTTTAACAACCAGACACTAAACAGCCATTCAAATATTTACAAATGGCTCCAAGGCGGAAATTGGTGTTTGTAGTTGGTGCAAGTTTCTGTTTAGAAACACAAGAGCAGGCCGGCTTAATCAGGCTCCCCAATTATAGCAGCGTCGTTCAGGTTGAGGCCATGGCAGTGACAGCAGCTGGATATCACCTTTTTCATCGACGAATAAGCAGAGATTGAAGCAATTTCTGCCATTGAAATAAAATGTAAGCTTGTAACTTGCTAAAGCTTCTTATGGCGCGCAACATAACATATAAGACTCTGTTGGGTTGGGAAATGAAAAAGCTGATGAGTTAGCATGAAAAGACGATTGGAAATAATGTACTCGCTGCATCTAACGAGATATGGATCCCATTCGACTCCTGTACCACAACCTGATAGCTACGATCTCTTGTGAGCAAACTTACCGGGCAAAACATGCTAGGAATAACACAAAAACAATCAAAACCCAGCATGGATGACTTGTGCAGAAACTCCGCACTTTCTCTAGCCGCTTAAGAAATAAATTCCTAGGAAGTTACTTCTTCCAGGACGAACTATCTATCAACGCCTCAAAATGGTTTTAAATTGTATAGGTTTTTCGTGAGTCCCATGTTTATAAAACAGTAAACATTTGTCCCAGAAACTACAGTAGACAAAAGAGAAAGGACTTTGAAATGTAAGGAAATTTACGGAAGAACAAGGTATTAATAATTTTTTTTTTTGTCTATGATGCACGCCATCCAGATCTTGATAAACACAGAAGATAAGAAGAATAAAAGACAATAATACTGAAGTTACTTCACAGCAAATACGAAGAGCCTGGTATTATGAATTCCTTACACACCTTCAAGAAATATAGCTTCAACTACTCAAGCATGCTCTTCGTCTTCAAATCTGATGGAGCGGATGCTTTAGAAGTACTGCCATGACAATGGTTTATTAAAAGAGAGACAAGTCATTGCCCACAAGCGCCATTGAAAATTCCCTAATGAAGGCATTCACATGAATTTTATTGAAGAGGCTTACTTATTGAGTGGAAGTTGCTCAATTAATATACCTGACTATCAAAACGGTTTCAGTAAAAAGCGTGGATGTATTTTGTATCTAAAATGCAATCGCATACATATTAATCTTGCAAAATCAAAAGGAAAAAGGTTTTTTCATAAGAAGATATAGTTTCACTGGTGAGTTATTAATAGGAGTGTACAAATAAACAGAGCATTTCAGAAAATATATATATTTTAATATAATTAAAATATCACGAGTTGTATTCTACAGCGAAACCCATCAAGTCCACTGCTCTTTAATCTGTATATCAACGGCCTGGATTAGATATATTACAAGTCGCAAAAAAATTCTACAGTGTCCGAAAGGAAGGTACTCAAATTTTTTTGTCATTTGGAAAAAAAGTACGAAACTAGAATACATTTTCGGTTCCGACGCTATAGTTGATGCTAACGCTCCTTTGGGAAGTTCACAAGAGAGAGCTTACTTTACATCGCTTTGGAAAAAGTAAGATTATTGCACTTGATATTTAAAAAGCATTTGATAGAGTTTGGCATCAAGTTCTTTCATGGAAAATGCGTGCATTTGGTATCGTCAAACCCATTCTTCTATAGATAAAATGTTACTTTTCGGACCGTTGAAAATCGTTGCCTTGGACAGTTTTCAGTATGCTGTTCACTGTTTAACTGCTGGTGTGAACCAAGGCTCCCTTTTGCCTTTGACTCTCTTTCTTTTAAATGATCTCTAATCTAAGACTTATCTAATCCACTTGATTGGTTTGCTGACGACAGTACACTCCATTTTTCATATTAGTTTTCAGATTCACATCATTGTTCTTCGAATTTGGAACTGCAAGGACAGCGTATGATAAGCTCATTAAATTTCGATCTTGACAAAATTTTCCAATGGGGATTCAACCGTGTGGAATTAAATTTGTCGAAATTATGCGCTCAACGAACGTTTCCTTCAACAAATCAATTGTGGCACGACCTGTGTGACATGTTACTCCGTCTTGTTGAAACAGCTCCTGCACATCATGGTTGTTCAATTATTGATGAACGAAAATGTCATTCATCATGGCTCTATAGCGGTCACCATTGACTGTAACGTTCTGGCCAGTATCGTTTTTAAAGAAGTACGGACCAATTATTCCACCAAGCCATAAAGCACACCAAACAGTAAGTTTTTGTGGATACAACGGTGTCTTAACATACACTAGTTGGCATAAGCATTTTGACGAAATCGTTTTGTGACTATTGATCGTAGCTTTTTTTAGTATCGTTTTAATAACGGTACGAAAATGATGCTCAAAACAAAGCTTCTAGTTTTAGTTCTATGCATGTCAAATTTTATTTTGTTTACCGTTCGCATTCTCTTTCTGCTGATAAGAATGCATGCAGACGACGAATTTTTGAGTGGCATAAGTATTTTTACGGAGTCTTTGTCTTTACGTTTTTACAGTTTTGAGTACCTACGTTAAAACCAAACAAATCAAGTGCTTAACTTTGATTGGCATTTAACGTAGATAAAAAAAAATAAAATTGATTAAAAGTCATTAAAAACCGTGGGTAAAACGGTTGCTTTGAGTTTGGTTATCAGATCGTCAATTGTAGCAAAGTTTAAAGCTGTAAATGCAAATGAGTTCAATGTTTCGCGTCAAACCGTGCACTATCAAATTAATAAGTTAAAAAAGCATAATGAAATAATAAACCTAACGAGATCAGGTGCTAAGCGCAAATCAACGTCCACTAAAAACCGAGTCCTTCTACGGGAATTTAAATAAAATATTTTTATGAAGCCTCAATCTGATGCATATCAATGGGATTTGATGGCTAAGAATCTAATAACTGAGCGCACAGTCCGACGACGTTTAAAGGAAGGAGAATTCAAGACATTTAAAGCTAAGGATGTGTGCACATGGCAAAGACAAACAAGCTTAATACTGGTCTTTGAAAAAGAACATCGACACAAGCCAAAGGAGTCCTGGAGAAGCGTTCTATGGACAAGTAGACGCCCCCTTGAGTATAACTCATCAAAAACAAATTTTGTGTAAGATTGTCAAAGGTGGTAAGGCAAACAAAATGGCCCGTTTGTCTAAACATGATCCATGGTTGAGGCTATGTCATGGTTATTGGGGAATCATTTATCCAACAACAAGATAATGTCCCATGCCCCAAAAATCGGATCATAGCTAACTTTTTAGAGGATGTTTGGTGTTACACCACTTTGGATTAGCCACCTTAAAGTCCAGATTTAACTATTAAAGAGAACATCTGGTCTCTTTTGCAACGCAAAAGAATAGTTTTGTTAAATCAAACCAGAAAGAAGACAGATTCTGAGGTCACTTTTCATTGGAAAGAGATATCTCCAGAGATCCTTAAAAATTTAGTGGATTCAGTAACGAGATGCCTTCAAAAATGTATTGAACCCAAACATTTTACTAAATTCGTCTTCATTTCTTTACTTTTGTTAAGTTTAAACTTTTTTTTCTTAGTATTACATACTTGTCAAAATACTTATGCCAGCACTTGAAACTACTAATTATTAATTGATATCTTTTAAAGTTCCCATGAAAACATTTTTTTGCTTATTTTTAAGTTTGTATTATTTATACTTAAAAACGAAAAAATAAACAAGAATTCTTTATAAAGCCATTTAAAAGTTACACCCAAAAATGCGCGATTTTTATTTCGTCAAAATACTTATGCCGACTAGTGTACACTTGAGGATTATCATCACTCCAAATACGGCAGTTTTGTTCAATCAAAAGTGACCTTCATCGCTAAACAAAATTCGCGCGATACGTATTTCGAATTGAACCATGATACATAATATACAAGACATGGCATTGCGATAATACCATGCAAAACGTCAAACTCGGTCAAACTCCATTGCGTGCCGATGACGTAGAGCGCATAACACATTGACATATAGGTAGTTCAAAAATTAAAACGGGAAGGCGAAAATGAGAAGGCGAAAACTCTATTGCCGCAGAAAAAGTGTTAAAGGTTAAAATTAAAGAACTTGAAGAAATAAAACGAAAAACTAAAATAAACGTGCAGAGTGAAGCAACGTATTTAATGTGCTCGAGAAGTGAGTTCTTAAATTGCTTACGCAAACTATTTATCACAAAAAAGTGTTGATAATATCCGTCATAAGATAACTGTTCCCATTTAATGAGTTTCAAAAATTTTAGAAATCGGTTTTAGCCCATACAAAAATAATTAAATAGTTAGCAGAACAACTATTAACCTAGTTTATATTCTGCAGAAAAAGCCCATAAAGTCTTAGATATATTACCTTCCCAAATATTTTCAATCAGTAATATTGAATTTTCAAAAAATTAAGAATCTTAAACCAGACACGTTATTATACAAACCAAACTCTACAAATTTAACCATGGGAAAGAATTTGTGCCATCAGATTATGTAAGTTCCTGAATTATATTTTAATACATAATCGTAATCATAATTGAATACCTTCTGTTTAGAGCCTCAAATAACTAAATAATAATGTATTTCAAGCACAAATATGAGTCCGAATAAATTAATTAAGAATGAAATAATATGCATCATGTAATTCTCTAAAAGGCTATCATTTCATCAATGTGAAAATTTACTTGATTAGTTACGTCAGATTATTATTGGACAATATAATGAGACAAATATAATAATGAGTGACGTAAATATGAAGTTAATCCCAACCTTTCGCAACAACACCCAAATTTTCTAGTGGTAGGTACTCTGAAATATGTACATACATTATGTATGTACATTGATTTAATTAGAATATTAAGTTCTTGGGTTAGGCAACTGGGAAATTTTGTATACGATAAACCTTAAATTAAAGATAAACACGACATAATGTCTTTTGCTAGAAAAGCTGACTTATGTATTTAGAAACCGTTTTTGAACTAGGTACTTATAGCATTCTTCGGAGCAGTTGAATACTCATACTAAGGGGCCAGTTATAGCGATACGGAAAACAAAACCGAAAAAATTTTCAAATGGAAAATTTAGTATGTTATGGTTCGATTTAAAACACAAATGCTAAACTGATCGATGACAACCAACTCAGAGAATTTATTTTGCAAATAAAAATTTGAATTGAACTTGTACTTTTTGTTAAAAGCGAAATTTATTATTTTTCTTTTATACGTATAACAGAAAAATAAATAAATAAATTTTTAACAAAAAGTATTTGATCATTTAAAATTATTATGAACAAAAAACATTCTCTGCATTGATTGCCATCGATCAGTGTAGCATTTGTTTTAAGAATCGAATCAGAACATACAAAATTGTCCATCTGAAATTTTTTTCGGTTTGGTTTTCCGTATCGCTATAACTGGCCCCTAAGGTAGAACGATACCACTCACGCAACGTGCGTCCTTCAGGATAAATGAATTGTGGAGAAATATAATTAATGGACTCATGAGCTGCAACAACACCACTTCTTGACTTTCCTAGAGGTTGAATCATGATCAAGATATAATATACACTTGAGAAAATCTTTCAAGCGATGATAAGTTGATAAGCAAGGTTGAGCGCATATTAATTGCAATCTTAAGCCCAACGCCATTAAGTGTTATACTGATCGGGATCCACAATATCTGAGAGAACTGGCGCTGGAGTTTAGGGGTGACGAAAATAATTTCAAAACGAATGATAGAGTGCTGCACTCAAGGCATATGTCTCATTAGATTTCAACTGGTTTGGAAACTAAACCATGCTGTAGTTAAGAAGGATATGAGAAAACAACGACATGGAGAGAGGAGAAAATCTTGACAAGAGCTCACCAAGCTTAGACAGGCCAAACTTCTGCTTGGGAACCAGAAATGGTTTGAGGAATTGAATCAGTCCCAGCAGAAATAATCTTAAGGCAATCACCAGATTCCCCACTAGCCTCACTTCTGGCTAGAAAGACACCTCAACTTATTTGGTCTAGCCAGCACGTGGCACATCAAGATTCTGCGATGAACAGAAGAAAACGCCTGACCGCATGACATCAAATATTTCTTACAAAGTGAGTGTTTGATTAAGATTTGGCAGAAAATGCAAAATAAAAATTTATTCTTTGTGGCCTTAATTTTCGACAAGTTTTTTTTCTTTGTGTATTAAAAGTTGGAGTACGCTTGCCGCAGCAAGCCGCTACCAGTTCCAGAAGCAAAATTGTTCTTCAGCAGACAGGAGAAAATACAATTACATTGATTATGTGTTTCCGATGGTCAATTATTGCTAGCGTAATAAAAAAGGCACGGCAAACGCCCAATGTTTAAAATTCTTATTGCCAAGACAAAGCTATTGTTTTTTGTTTAGTGAAATAAAATTTTAAATTCACAGCTCTGTTCTAGTTCTATCTGCAAAACAACATTTTGAAAAATTAGAATTTGAATGACAATGTGGTGATTGTGGGTGTATCTGAACACAAAATTTTCATCTTCTTACTTCAGAATTGTGACCAATAGTTGGTAACTAAATATTGAAATTTAGTGCAGATTAAGTCTTTTCACGGAATGCCCCTAAAAAGTGGACATGCTCCAAAAAATTTTCAAAAGCTATCTGGGTTTTGATCTTTTATCAATTTTTAAGCATATGCTTAAAACTTAAGCTGAATCGAGTATAGGTTTTTAAGAATTTTAACAGAATAAAGGTATTTTATAAAAATCACCCCTCATCCTTTGCGTATTTAAAAACTGTAGGTACCTACACACACAAAATTTACAAATACATTTCTCTTTAAAGAACACAACAATTTTTGAATTGAGTATTGGTATCTTAAATTTTTAAAACTATGTTTTTTTGTTCTTTTATGAAAAGTGGGCGTAAGCCACACCCGTAATTCTTTTCATATTCAAGCCTTTTAAAAAAGACTTGAAGACACGCAAATTTGGGGATTGTATATCATAAGTACCGTTCATTTGCAAAGATAAGTTTTATATAGTTTCTAATTTTATTTTTTCTTTCTTACACAAGATGCTTACGCAACAAAATTTTATGTTTTTCTTTCGAATATAATAGAAAAACAATATATTCATTTCAATAATGCTTACCTAACTTCTTGCTCAGATTTCGCCAGCATCCAATATACTTTAGATTTTTTTTGTCTTGATCCAAGAGCTATTAGTTGCGAGACCGTACAACCCTCTGGTAGGGGCGGCCTTCGAGGTATTTGACCTGTCCAATGTGCGATCGCCAACATCTCAGGAGCTTCCTTAACGAGAATTTTCCCCGCTGGTGAAGATCGCCCTGGTTCCTATTAAGAATTAAAACCGTCCAATTAAATTCTATTGCTTTGAATTTTTGTTGAAAAATGCAAAACAAAACTTACCGTAAACCAAGCCATAGTTGAGTCATCGTAAAGAACGACCCATTCTTCTGACCACCGATTCCATAGGAGCTGTTCTGTGTAAGATGAAAACAATTGCTTTATAAAAAATTTATCATAAATGTATCAATTGAAAGTTGTTAAATTTTGCAAATGATTCCCTAGAGCAGAAAAAAATTATAAATAGTTTTAAATAAAATTATTTAGGGCGGTATACATTAAACAATATTAAACTGCTCCTGACTTTATAATGCACGCTTATTGAAGCGGCTGCGGCGAGAATGGATCTCGGGTGCAAAACAGTATCACCGTAAGATTAAACAAAACGTCACGATTGAACTTTGAAGTAGTCAAGTATCACTGCTGTTTCTACGGGCTTAGAATGCATCTTTGTAGCGAAACTCCCAAAAAACCAAGGAGAGTCTATACAAGACCCTTATCATCCCAGAGCCGTGACATTGTGACAAGCGTAATTTTGCCAAATTTAAAAATTTGGCACAGTGACGCTTTTGAAAGCTGAATTTGGCGGCTGGGGTGCTTTGAGAGAAAGATTATTCGGGTAATATTCGGTGGAATATGGACGAGAAGATTCAATATTAAACTCCATGGACTATACAGCCAGATTGACCTAGTCCAAAAGCAGAAAATACAGCGGCTTAAATGGCTGGGGCATGTGGAGCGTATGCAATCAAGTGGAAGACGACCTGTACCAACTTGTCGTGGGTAATTGAAGTCAAATCTCTGGGGACCTGTCTTGCTGGAGCGATATATTGGTTGAGGCCGTCGTCTACAATGTACTGTCCGTACCACTTTTAGTAAGTAATTTTTTGATTTGTGTTGTTTTCAAATTTATAAAATGGCCCCCCTCCTCAATCTTACATTTCGGTACGTCATCTTATTATTATTATTTATTAGCTATACTGCCTTAATACTAGTTACATTTCAATTTCGTTTTCCATTATATGTATATTATTATTTAGACAAATTATTTTACATTTTTCTTTTTGTATCTTTAAAATTTAAACTATTTTAAATAATATAAATAATATTTTATGCACAGGCAAAAGCCTCCCCCATTATTCTCCAATCGCTTCTGTTGTATGTTTTCCGGAACCATAGTTTGTCGAAAACACCTAGTTCATCTCTCCATCTTCTTGGTTGACGCCCGACTCCTCTGGTAGCACTTAAGGGTGTCCACTCTGTACATTCTTTTGACCACCTCTCATCTTGCTTTCTCATGACATGTCCTGCCCAATCCCATTTCAGTTTTCTTGTCTTCCAAACTACATCTTCAAATCCTGTCTATTTTCGTATGTTCACGTTTCTTATCCGCTGAGATGTTCTTATACTTAGGGTTGCTCTTTCCATTGACCTTTGAGTTGTTGCAAGCTTTCTTTTCAACGCCTCGTTGTTACTTCATGTTTGTGATCCATAAGTAAGCACTGGTAGTACTGTTGAATCGAAGATATATTTTTTGGTAGCCTTTGAAATATTTGAATCTAGCATAGGTTTAACGTCCCAAAATTGCCTCCAACTGTTCGTTATTCTGCGACAGATCTCATTCTCTTCTCTTCTTTCGAATGAAACTAGTTGTCCTAAGTATATGAAGTCCTCGACATATTCTAAAGTCTCTCCACTAAGATGTATAGGTGTTCTGGCCGCATTTGTCCTAACCTTTGTTTTGCTTATGTTGGCTTGGAAAACCGCGTTAGAGCATTCAGCAAGAAGTTCATTAACCAACTTTTAGACATCTTCAGGATTATCACTCATAAGAATGATATCATCTGCAAACCTCAGATTTGAAAGATACTTGCCATTGATTTGTATTCCAAGGTTTTCCCAATCTAATTTTTGAAAGCACTCTTCCAGAGTGGCTGCAAAAAAAGGTGGTGAGATTGGATCTCCTTGTTTTGTTTCACTTTGCAGTTTAAATGGCTTTCCGAAGAATTCTGTTTTTATTTGTGCAGTAAAAGAGTCATAAATATTTTTAAGAATTTTCACCCATCGAGCATTTATACCTTGGTTAAGAAGTGCATTCCACATAAAGTTTTGAATGATTGTATCAAAGGCCTTCTTAAAATCAATAAAAACAAAATACACAGGTAATCGGTACTCTTTACTTTTCTCAATGATTTGGTTTACAGCTTGGAGGTGGTCCATAGTTGAGAAACCTGTCCTAAATCCTGCTTGCTCCACAGGTTGGTGTTGATTTAGATCTACTTCTAGCCTTCTAAAGATGCATTTTGCAAAAATTTTGTAAATATTTGATATGAGGCTTATTGGCCTATAGTTGTTGATGTCATCTTTTCTACCCTTTTTATGTATCAAATTGATGTATGCTTTTGTCCATTGAACTGGAATTTCCCCTGTTTTTAGTATTTCGTTGAAAATCTCTTTTAGCCATTCTGAAGAGGTTTCAATTCCAAATTTCAGTATTTCGGCTTCGATCCCATCACTACCTTTGCTCTTTTCGTTTCCAAGTTCCATTATAGTTTTTTCTATTTCTTCCTTTAGGAATGGTAAAATTTCTTCGAATTCTTCATTCAACCTTTGCTCTATATTTCTATTTTCTGCGAAGTTTGTACTTTGTTGATCATTCGAGTATAGATCCTTGTAGAACTCCGTTGCAATTTCGTTTATTTTCTTTCTGTTCCGAATCTGTTCGTTGTTTTTTGTGACACCTAAAACCCATTCTTTATCCAATTTCATTGTTTGCTTAACTTTTTTAATTGATTTGGTGCTTTCCAGCAATTTTTTTTAATATTTCTTTCATTGTATTCTCTGATTTCTTGCTTGCTCCTTTTCCTTATTTCTTTTCTTAGGATACTCAGCTCCATCTTTTCGTTTTGTGACATATTTTCAATTTTTCTTAAGTCTTCTCTTTTTCTAATCATTTCTTGTGTAGTAGCCGATATTTTATTTTCTCTCATTTTCTCTTGGGTGGTAAAGATAAACTTGGACGATATAACTTTTAATGTTTTTTCGAACTGGTCGTATTTTTCTTGTAGTGTTCTATTTACCCTTGTTTCCTTTAAAATGCCATGACGTAGTTTTAACTCTTTGTTGAAATTCGCAATTTGAATTTGGCTAGGATCTTTTTCCAGTATCTTTTGGGTATTTCTATTAAGATTTCTTGTTTTATGATTGATCACTAACTTTCCTCTTAACATTCTGTGATCAGAATCGTAGTTAAACTGGTTCAAAACATCAACATCCTGGAACATCAGTCTATTGTTGCTATGAATAAAATTGTATTGGTTCTTATGCTGTCGGTCTATTGAGATCCATGTCCACATCCTGTTATCATTTTTCTTTAATAGAGAGTTAGTTACGGTAAGTTTATGTTGCCATAACCATTGCAACATCCTTTCCCCTCTTTCGTTTCTATCTCCATACCCATATGGACCCATTTGTGGTTCTTCTCCTGGTTGTCTAAATCCAATATTAGCATTAAAGTCACCCATAACTACTAACAATTCTGACCTGTGTTCATTAAGTGCTAAATCCAACGTTTTGTAAAACCTCTCAACTGTTTCGATCGAGGCTTTTTTCGTTGGAGCATAAACTTGTATGATAGCAGCTTTGATGTTCCCGATTCTAATCTTCAATCCGATAATTCTTTCGTTATATCCTTTTTTTTCTATTATAGATTTCTTCCAACGTTCATGCACTAAAAAGCCTACTCCATATTACGTCATCTATCTATACCCAAATGCAGGGCCCGATCCAGCTTTTTCGCCGCCCTGGGCAAAAATTTAATTTGCCGCCCTTTTGCAATGAGAACATATAAGATATAAAATTGTTGGTGTATTTTTTGACTGACTTTTGAAAAATGGAGGTATTCATTCCGGCCCGTAAGAATGTAATATTGTTGGAAATTTTCTTTTGGACAATCAAGCATGACATTACGATCATAGAGAAGCCGAAGAAATAGGTCGGACAATTCTGTCTGTCTGTCCGTCTGATTGTACACCCTTAACGGCTATACCGATTTGCTTTAAACTTGGTACACAGAACACAGTATTATTATAACATCTGATAGATTGATTTTTGGACCTAGCATTCAAGCTCCGAAATTAACGGTACCTACCTGCCATGTGATTTTTATTGACAAACTCATTTAGATATCTCAAAAACGGCTTATACGATTTTGTTAAAAAAAATTGAGTAAAATGTATGTTTTGGTTGGAATAAATTTGTCTGGAAAATTCTTTATAACGGTAACTCCGATAGGGCCGAATTTTGTATATCAGATTTACTCCTAAGCCACTTAAAGGATTTCGATGACATTTTTTAAGTGAAAGGCCTTTTATAAACGAAATAACTCTGTTACCTACTTAAAATTTCATAAAAAATTAAAGTTTTTTTTTTATTATTTCGAAAACAATTTAATATTTTTTTTTAATTTTGTCTTCCTGATAAAAAGCAATAAAAGGCGTTTTTCTTTTTTAGTTCACAGCAGAGCCTGAGTTGTCAAACAAAAATAAGTTTTTCTTTTTTGCTTCAGAGACTTCAGAGCATAGACTTTGTATTTCTTTTCTCCGTCAGAGTGTGTTCAGAGTGCGCTCTACGAGCTCCAAATAAATAGATGGGGCAGACTGAGCTAAAAGCCAAACATAATTTTAAGTGTTAAAAAAAATGGCATAAGAAAAGGAAATAAATAGGATATTAAATTCGTTTCATTAATAGTTCAGAGCTCTCTGAACACAATTAGTTCAGAGGACCGACAGAGCGAGCTCGATAAACTTGAACTTTGTTCAGAGCTCTTTACTGAATGAAAACAGAAAAACGCCTAAAGTAATGGAAAGTGCATTCTCAAAAAAAAAAAATGTGGAAAAATGTTTTCGAGAAGTTTTTTTTTTCTAAAAAAATCAAAACTGTTCAAGAAATCAGATGACTTAATTTTTTTCCCTCAAAAAACGTTTTAACTAGCGGTTTTTAAGTGATTAATAAAATACTTCGACTTTATATTTTTGACGGACATATACAATACAGTCAAAATTCTTTATAGCTAACCTTCAAGGGAGCAAAAAATAAAAAATTTATACAATTCGTTATAAAGAAATGTGAAATGTGTTTTGAAACCTCGTGCTCCTTTTTATTTTCAAAGAAAATTGGTATACAAAAATTAATGAAAAAAAAATCATATCTTTTGTTTAGAAATTCAATGTTTGATTGTGCATTTGAAATTTTGTTTTTTATTTTACTATACAAATTTTCCAATTTAGAAAATACAAAATTTGCAGCATCTTCTTTAGTTTTATCACTTGTTTCAATAAAACTTCAAAAATTCTTAATGCAGTTCTCTTATCACTATAGTTGGGCTTTTTCATCTCGTCTGAAGTAAACTCTTTCCAAATTGCTTGTTCTCGATTATTATTGATTTTATCGCTGATCCTAGTTTTCATCGTACCAATTGTCAAAAGTACCAACGACAGCTTTGTTAAAATAACTACTGAGGATTGAACTTGTTTTACCTTCGAAACGCGACTTTGCAAACTTAAACTAAATAACTGTACATTTTTTAATACATCTATACATTCGATGGAACCTAACTAATATGGGATATTTTTTTAAGAAGAAGGTGAACAAAATGAAGTTTGCTATAGAAAGGAGAGTTCGTTATAAAGTAGTTTTACTGTACCTTATTTTCTCCCTTGATGATCTTAATTAGAAAGAAACAAGTAAACATTTTTTGAAAATACAGCTTTAATAATCCTCAATTTTAAAATTTTGCCGCCCTTGAAATTTGCCGCCCCGGGCAAATGCCCGGGCAAATGCCCCGCATCCAGGAATGAGTCCAGGCGTCTGGCTATAGAGCGCTTACACAGACCAAAATCTCGCATGTAAAAAACTTGTATTTCGAAATCTTGTACCGTTAAATATCGCAACATTGTCATCTTGCAGACGAATAACTCTTTTTTATATGTTCGTATGTTTCCTATTTTAGACCTGTGGGAATGTTTAAGAACTAGCAAGATTTTCGATCAAAACGCGAGATTTTCATAATGCGTCTGGGTGAGCATTGAGCAAACCTTTGTCAATGTAGATAAAAAGACAGATATACTGAGCTCGAATAGACAGTAAGTTGCAAATATTTTTTGAAGATTCCGTTCGAAACTCTATGAACTTACTAGGTTCTTAAGTTAATTGATAGTGTTCGTTGAATGCTGCCCTAATATTTTAATTTATCTCAAATTTCTTGAAATAAAGATTTATCAAACAAAAAGAGTTTAAAATATTGAAATGAAATAATATAAAAAAAGGCGTCTCAATATTTATGATATAATTTTGTTTATTACTAAACCAATCTAATTTTTTTTTTTGTAAAATCATCTTCATTTATGTTCCTATACTTCAAATTAAAATTAAATATTTTTTTTTTTGTAAAAGCATTACTATTTACTTACTTTTGTATCTGAGTAAATAACCGCCTTTAACTTGCTTCCCCACTGCACCTGCAAAACACAAAAAGAAAAGAAAACTTTGAGATAAATTCAACATCGTTTAAGGTTCAATACAATCTTAATTTATTCATGAATTACAATCAAAGCATAAAAGTAAACAGAACAATCTCCTAACACTTCGAGTATTGTATATAATGGAACTCAATTGAATGAAGTCGCTTTAAATTGCAAAATATTCCAGTTCCAGCAATTTAGAGAGACAAAGAAGAAGCCCCAGATGTATGCAATTAATTAAATTTTATAACATGTAGTACACTGTACAACAACTGTACACTGAACATCGCAAGCCCCACAAGTTAAAAAGAACTCTTGAACTTGGCCTACATACAAATTCAATTATGCATGCCAAGATAAAAGTTAAAGTTAAGAGCTTTAATTTTGTATCCCTATTATCTCCTTTAAAGTTTGCTCAGATTGAAATAAGGGATAAGCAATCAGGAAGAGCATTATGAAATTTAATTGAGAACACAAAAATGTTATTCCAAGTAAAATTGTTTTAGTTAATTGAAAAACTCGGATTCTGCATTGCCTTGTTTCAGTTTTTCCCTCAGGATTCAGGAAGTGGTGGCTGGGCTGGGAAGGCGAAGAACATTCCCTCTACCAACCAAGAATATAAATATATATTATTACAAGGCGTTTTGTATCTGTAGGTGACGTTGCGTTTTCCCAAACGCAACAGGAGGCTATGGAGATGCTAAACAGCTTCCATCCTCACTCACTCACCCTTCGACAAGAACACAACACGGCCATGTTTAATTCTGACGGCTGGGCTGTAGCAGCGGGATTTGTCTTAAACAAGGCAGTTAATTGAAGTAGGGGAAAGGGAGTCGGAAATATCTATATGGGTTGTCAATTAGAGAGATGTTACCGAAATAGTCATGTTTTTGTTGCCTCTAGAGATGCAAGTAATATCTACTTGAATGGCATTTGATTAGACACATCAGGCAGCGTTTAAATTTGTGGGATTCATTAAACATTATGGTGTTATATTAAAAAAAATTTTTCATGAGAATAATAAAAGTGATGAGATATTTGCTTTCGAGCGATCTGGCAATATTGATATCGTTTGGAAGGTAATTGGCTATTGCCACGGGAACATCTTTTCTTAATTCAGCCAAGTGTTCTTCCAGAGCGACTGTTTTTGTAAATTTGTAAGTATTTCTTTGGTACCTTTCCTCACTCAGACGAACTAAATTTTAGTCTCTCATCCCGTGTCCCTAACCATTGTCTCGAAAAAAGAGGTTCTATCTTGGAAACTGTCGAATCACGTGGGATTCTTGTGAGATAAACAACACCTTAATCTCAATCCACTGTACCAACTATCAACAATAATCCTTTCCTATCTTTCTATTTCTTCTCTACTCGCTCGCACATGCTTACTCATTATAAGGGTATTCATATCCCCTTGAGTGAGTGTTCAGTATAAAAAAAAGCCAAGAAGCCCTTAAATCACTCGGTGCGGTTTCCACAAAGTCTACAACTGCCCGCTTCTGTCGCGTATCCATCATGGAGATGGACCCATCGCCACATGCTCATTGTTTAACTAAATAGTTACTAAGTGCATACAAAATTTACGAAGGCCTACTTGTCTTGCGCCTAGCGGGATTTTTCCGAAACTGAATTTAAAATCCACTTAGTGTTTGATATCCAAGCAGATGTCATCTTAGCTAAGTAATCGGTGCCATAACCAGACAGTGCTTTATAGGAAGACATGCTACTTTTTTTTTTTTTTTTTTTTATATAATGCACACGCGCTCAAGGGGTTTGTTATAGCCCTTTTAATGATAATTCACAGCGCGAGCGATAGGAATTTAGGGAGGAAGGGAAAGGAGGTGTCGATGAACATTGATCTTGAATGTCTGCAGATCAAAATGGTAAGGAAAAATTGTGCCAGGCAATCCATTCCACATTCGTGTTGTACGGCTAAAGAAAGAATCCCTATATTTCACGGTACGTCCAAAATTGGGCTCAAGTGTAAACTGATGAGCGTTCCTAGCAAGACGAGTGTTACGGGGGAAATGTTTAAGGGATGGAACGCAGCTGGCTACCTAAAGAAGACATGAAACATTTCGACGATGTTCGAGTGATGGAAATGTTTCCATAATGTTTCTCTCTCCTATCAATTTTAACGCTTTTTTCTGAACTCTGTCGAGCAGGTGAAGAAAAGTTTGAGAAGCACCTGCCCAGAGATGGGAGTTATACTCGAGTTTAGGGCGTATAAACGCCTTGTAAATTGTAGCCAGATCAGAAGGGGTGAAAAACTTCTTGCATCTATTAAGAAAGCCTAAGCATCTTGCAGCATTCTTAGCAATCTCAAGTATATGATTATTCCAACGAAGGTTGTCACTGATACACATACCGAGTACTGATAGCTTTTCGGCCTCCTCGATGCAATTACCATTAATGGATAATGGCATAGGGGGTATGTTTAGCTTCAACGACAAAAGACAGCATTGAGTTTTCGACGCATTAAACTCCACACGATTTCTAGTACCCCAATTCACAATGCTGTTTAAATCGGAGTTTAACGAGCTTATCATACGATTTCGTTGTAATAACACGTCCGAAGGCGAAGGCCGTGAATTATCAAACGTATACGAAAAGCTGAGGGTTGAGTCGTCAGCAAAACAATTTAATGGATTAGAAGTCACAGACAAGAGATCATTTATAAAAATGAGAAAGAGAGTCGGAGACAGAACGGAGCCCTGGAGCACACCAGCATTTATTTTGTGGAGATCAGACTTGAAACCGTCTAATACAACTTGTATTGAACGGTCCAGAAGATAGCTTCTAATCCAACGAATAAGAGTATCATGGATACCAAATGCACGCATTTTCGATAAAAGAGCTTCATGCCAAACTCTATCAAATGCCTTTGAAATATCAAGCGCAATAATCTTGCTTTCGCCAAAGCGATGCACAGATTTGTTCCACTGTTCGGTGAGATATGCCATCAGATCACCAGTGGAACGATTGCTGCGAAAGCCGTATTGCCGGTCATTTAAAAGCTCCCGATCTTCGAGATATTTCTTGAGCTGACGATTTATCAGCGTTTCCATGGCTTTGGAAAGAAGGCACGTAAGTGCAATTGGTCGGTAGAAAGAGGGGGAGGAGGAGTTACCTTTTTTGGGACGGGCTGGACAAATGCTGTTTTCCATCTACTAGGAAAGATTCCTGAACGATAGGAGCGATGAAAAAGCTTACGCAGTGGTTTAGCCAGCGATGAAGAACACTTCTTCAGAAGAATAGGATGTATACCATCCGGGCCAGCGGATTTGTGTATATCAAGATCTTGAAGTACTCTTGCTACTGTACGAGTGCGGAAAAATATCTGTCCCATAGAAAAATTAACGTTCTCAAGTACAGGAGGGGCATTGTTGCTTGCAGGCAACGTAGAACTTGCAGCAAAATGAGCTGCGAGCATATTCGCCTTCTCTGAAGAGCTGACAATAGGTTTATCGTCGACGATGAGCGTTGGAACTGATGATGACGTTGAGTTCTTGACGTTTTTTACAAATGACCAGAAGTTTTTACTGCCTTTGGGACATTGCAGAATTTTTTGCCGTAACTTCTGGTCATGTAAAAATTTCGTTTTGTGTATAACGGAGTTTCACGAGTTCCTAACTTGTTTGTGTTTCTTCCGATTTTCCTCAGTTGGGTTGGCTTTGTAGCATCGGAAGCTTACTTCTTTCAACCTGATAGCTTCTTTACACTCTTCGGAAAACCAAGACTTTTCTTTTGGTTTGATACATTTTGTTCTGTGAGGGACAAAAGTTCTCATTCCAAGAAAAATCACTTCTGTAATCATTTCAGCACTGGCATCAATGTCATTATCGAGGAAGCATAATGACCAGTTAAAGTTGCGAAAGAAATTATTCAGACCGTCCCAGTTGGCTTTCTCGTATTGCCAAACGGTCCTAGTGGGAATTTTTTCTTTAACTGGATGGTTGGAGATCGAGAAATTAGCTGAAATGACACAATGGTCCGAGGTGCCAAATGGAGAAGTTACTTTAATAGTATATTTATCAGGATGGGAAGTAAGGAACAAGTCAAGAGTATGGGCGGAATGCCCATCAACATCCGGTATACGAGTAGGCTCATCGACAAGCTGGGTAAGATGGTTATACTCAGCAAAGATCTCGGTATACCTTCCTTCGAGTGTTGTCTGGCCAGAATAGCGGAGCCAACTTGAATTGTGTACATTGAAGTCGCCCGTAATCACGACTTCAGTGTGAGGACAATGGGAAACAATTCGGGAAATTGAATCTGACAAAACATCTAACTCATCATAAGTAGACATGCTGTCAAGATTCGGACTCCTGTAAAGAAAACAGTAATGAATGATATGCTTGCGGACAGTGAATTTGAGCCACAGGAAATTAAAGTTCGTATTAGAACAATGCCCATATTGGGGAAGGCTCTGGCAAAGAAATATCATTCCTAGCATAAACGACAAGACCATGGTGGGAAAAAAGTAACGGCACTAAGTTATATCCAACCAAACAAAATTCTGATAAATCAGTATTCTGTCCAACCTGGGTTTCACTTAATGCCAAAACAGCTGGCCTGTATTGCACAGTATGGGCGTACACAGAAAAGAAATTCTTTCTAAGCCCACGAACATTTGAATAGACGACACAAAAATCACTTACCATTCTGAAAAACTTAACACAAAAAACTGGCAGTTTTCTTAAACGAATTCTGCAGAAGTTGCATTCATGAGTAGGAAGAAGAGATTACCCCACCCTCTCCCAAAGGCGAAATTTACATTTTGTAGAATTCTTTTTCAACGACACCAGCGATCTTACGCACACAAACCTTCAACGTCTCCATTGCCTACTTAACCTTACCTTCAGAACGAATGAAAAAGATCAAAATTAAGTTTAGACTTGAAACGAATTTGAATCCAACGATTAAAGATGGCTGGACCATGTAGAGCGAATGTACATCAACGCTGCAGATCGTTAAGTTTTCAACACCATGCCAGAGGAAGTCCGAATCCAAGTTAGACCTCATCTTCCATAGAGCGAACACGTAGAGGGAGACTTCCGACAACTTGTAGTGCAAAGAAATCGAGCTGGTTGTAGTGGCATTTAAGAATGAACAAAAATGTGGAAAGGGTTCACCTGAATGGTTTTTAGTTCTATTTGGGTAGGTTGCGCTGAAGTTAAGTTGTTAGGGAGTTCTTAAGAATTATGCATAATTATGTATTATTATGTTTTTTTTTAACTATCCGAAAGCCTTGCCTAAAATTAATTGAAATAAGGACTTTGCCTATAACTTTAGGAGTTTTTTTTATATCTTTATCGTTCAGTCATGGTTAATTACATTTTTAATGGCTGAGAAAAGTGTCCCCATTTCCGTTCTTAAACATTTTTAGAAGACCTACACAATTTTGCTTTCTGTAATGGTAGATCTTTTGGTTCCTTTTAACTCTTCAAGAAAAGAAGAAGTAGAGCTGTAAGAGTTATAGAAAATCTCCAATCAAAAATCTGCCTATTTGAACATGACACAGTTTTAACTTTTAATGAAATATGATTCCAAAACCACTGCGAGGGCTTTTTCAAAAAATAGTTGCCAATTTTCTTAATTTTCAAATACAAAAGCTATTTTCTGTTCATGAATATAATATTTTGAAAGATTTATTGCAAATGAATTAGATCATTTGGAAAAACATTTTATTATTCGAGTTAGCGTTAACAGGTGCTTGGCAATTACTGTTGATTTAAGAACAAGAATACCAATTTAAAAAAAAAAAAAACCTGGCAAAATACTCTAAAATCACTATCCTCTAGGATTGAAATAAATCGGATCAACCCTTGACTCGAAAATGATATACGGACTATACCGGACTAACTCGAAAGGTACTACATTTTGTCCTTATAAATCCGCCGGAAATATTTTTTTTTTACACTATCAGTTCTCGAGAGTAAGAAGCTTATATCAAGCATTAACTTACAATCAGAGATTAGCCAACACATATTATGTGCTCACTGTCTACATCATTTAGTGCAGGTGTTAGTTGTTAGTAAGCAAAATATACAAATAGCATAACACAAGCACACAAAATAAACAAATACATTTATACAAAATAGATACAAAAACATTAAGAACATACTATAATAGGGTTTTCACACTGGACCAAAAACTCAAAAAGTTTACGAAACCTAGTTGGAGCATTCACACTGAACAAAAACTAGGTTTTGTTTGACGTTTCATGAAGACGTGACTGTTTAAAGGTACTTTTTCCAAAAAATCCCTTGACATTTACTGAAAATCCCACTCAAATAAGAAATACACCTCGCTTTTTCTCTCTTTTGTAAAAATTCCATACTCTGAGAACACTACACTGTTTTATCGACGAGTTGATGGTGCCAAAAGATCAGTTTGTTTTCACATACTTGCGATTGCAAGTAGGTTTTGAGGAGATTTATCAAAAACTACTAGTTTATGAAAGAGAAAAATGTATGGAAACCTTGTGGTTTTGGTGTAGGTTTTGGGGTTTAAGACAAAAACCGAGTTTTTGAACCAGTGTGAAAAGCCTATAAACATAAACTATGAGCGTGGTGCACTGGTTTTGAATGTTTCTTTTAGGCCAGTTTTACTAATATTAAAATCAACAATACTTTTATTTGAGTTGAAAAGTTTGCACATGCGGGTAAGAGGTTCATTCATGCCATAATTAGTACGGTGTTGGGGACAATGTAATAGCTCTAAACTACGAAGATGATGAGCCCCTCCGCGATAGTTAAAACCTACACATGATAGAAGATCGGGTGAGTCCAAAGATCCCGTTAAAAGTTGGTGGATAAAAATAACATCATTGTTAATACGATTTTGTGACAATGTTTGAATCTGTAGAAGTTGAATCCGGTGTTCGTAAGGTGGGAGGTTGTATGGATCTGCCCAGGAGAGACCTTTTAAAGCAAATCGAATAAAATTACGCTGAACTGCCTCTATCCTAGACTTAGTAGAAAGGAGACCATACCTGTGATGCATATTCTAGATGGGGGCGAACATGACAGTTATATAAAGCTAGGGTTACATAAGGATTTTGAGATCCCTTCGACCATCTTTTAACAAATCCCAACATGGAATTAGCTTTTTTTACAATAGAGTTGATGTGTTCCGTGAAACTCAAGCCTGGGCTAAAGTTAACTCCCAGATCTTTAAAACTAAAAACGCGATGCAAAGCTTGTTGTGAAATGTAATAGCCGTGTGTACTTGGCACCCGTTTCCTTGAAAATGTCATTATCTGACATTTCGCTGGATTCAGACTTAAACAATTCTTGCTACACCAGATAGCAAATCTGTCGATGTCGGCTTGCAATTCTACGCGGTCATTAGCTGAGTTAATAATTTACATATCTATTATCATTTATCTGTATCATTGTGAAAACCTTTTCAAAACCCGTTTTAGTGGTTAAGAAGAAGTTAGCGGATAAGCAAAAGGGCAACTTCCTTTTATATACTAGTAGTTATGTAGGTATATAAAGACAATCTTGAAAAGCGAAAATAAATCATAATTTAATCCAACAGTGCTAAAGACTCCGCAGTAAAATACTTTTAAAAACGATATCAAATTTTGTTTGACAAAACAATTCGTTGAATTCAGATGATTGTTATTGTCCTAAAGAAAAGTTGCTATAAAATTTGTCCTTGAATAATAGAATTCTCTCCTTCTAATGAAGTTCTATTCTGACAGGATAACAAAGCCTTAATTGAAACGCCGCCGCCGTGCTAGGACAGTTTCGCTTTTCAAGAAAAATGTTGATTTGCTTTAATAACTTTAATAACAGTATCAAAGACAATAAATAAAGAAAAAACTGTTTACTCAAGCCTTTAGATAAAACCATGTAATTTAAATTATTAAAATACCGCGATAAAAGTTAGAATGATTTGAGTGCTATTATTAGTATTTATATAAAAAAATTAAAATACAAATTTCAAATTTAAAAACACCTTTTCGTAGATTCGTAGTATAGTTTTTACATCTTAGGAAATTTTTGAGTATTTTTCTTACACTATTTGAGCTTCTTTTCTGTACAGATGATGAATTCACCCATTTGACATACACTAGCTACAAGCACTAGCCAGCTCTTTTTACTTTTCTCTGCTTGAACAGCCCCATCTTCTGTTGCCATTAGTCTCTTTCTCATCCAAAGGCATGCAACTAAAAAAATATCTTTGCTATAGCAGCGAATGCCTTCTCTGCTTTGTCATCATAATAAAGAATACTTAGATGTAAGCCCGAAGGACCCTTATTAGAAAAATAGATTGACACAAGGATGAAGTATTATGCACCACATGCAGTGCAGGATCATCCATACATAACAAAGTGGGCCCCCAAGTCTTTTAAGAACCTCGAGATATAGCTATACATAGCTTTTTATGTTTTATTTGAAGTTCGCATTTCCACACGCCTCTAGACAGAAGTTGGTTAATTTCGTGGCAAAACATTGACGTTAATTAATTTGTGGTTTCATGATACATGTCGGAGGACATTGCAGTATGTATAAGAAGAAAATAAAAGTGAACAAATTTTGAAAAACTTCAAATTAAATACCTAAAACAGGAAAGAGTTAAGTGCCTAACGCTTTTTATGTAAATGTAAGGGCCTAAACATAACTTAATCCCACCCTGGTTTCAAGAATATACGACAAGTGCTGACACAACTTATAAAACTATATATTCTGTTCCATGTGTGTAACTAGCAGGAGCAGTACATCCTTTCCTAAGCACGACCACGAGAGTATATTCGCTCCTTAAATTGCATTCGCATTTGAATGAAGCATCTTTTAAAAGCTCTCTAAGCAAACAGCTTTAATGAAACACACACGAGACAAATACTATATGTGGGAGCTGGAAGGTTGGAAATAAGTTGTTGTTAAAAAAATAGTTAAAAAAAAAAATTAAAACATACAACGCACAAAACAGATATGTACATATAGCAAGCACAGGTTGACTTTAAGTTTTAATACAAAAGAAGACACACTCTTATTATTTGTAAAGGATGCCTCAGTGTTATAAAATTTAATCAAAACTGATTCATTTCCTCGTGTTTTCCTTTCATTAAAGAAAAGAGCTAAGTTTTTTGTTTTAAAAAGCAATTAAACAATCTTGCAGCTCGGTTTTGAATTGAATTAAAATTTAATTTTTTTTTGTCGGGCAGATTTAAACGAAGGCATTTCACCGATTGAAAGACTGTCAAAGTGTCAACCCTTTAAAGTGAAGTGTATATGGAAAATAAAAACCAAGAGGTCCATTCACATTCACTCAAAATCATCACTATAATTATTTGACTCACGATTCCCAAGAAGCAATTTTCCTTAAAAGGTCCTACACTTATTTATAAAACATCACTACTTCGGGTGAATGAGATGTAATTTTGAGGAAATATCCAGGGCGTTACATATACAAGATATTTCATCCGAGGACTACAACATCTCTATGGTGTATATTCACATGATGTTTCCAAGAAACAGGACTACTACTTGAATGTCCAGTGTTCATTCACTATCTCGTCTAGCTGAGTAAGAGTCATAACACCTCAAGTCTTTTTGCATTAAGTTTATTAAGCTCAGAAGGAGATTTTCAACATGACCATCTTTTGCTGCTTTCTTAACGAATTTATAACTATACTACCAATGTCATGAGGGTAACCCTTTGAAGATGAGGACTTTTGTCCTTAGATATAGGACTTTGAAACATTAACTTTTATAGGTAGTGTTCTGAGATACAACACAGCCAACTCTTAAGATGAGGTTAGGTTCAGGTGGCTGTCAGCTAGAGAAGCTGAAACACTTAGTCTACACAGTTTGGGGTGTTAACCGATAAAAACTTACACTTTTAGAACCAATTAGTGCTTCTAACGAAGCGCACAGGAAAATTGATGTATACACCCAACAGTTCATCAATATTATTGAAAATGATTTTCCTTAAAAGATTTTCCGTCTATAAGCAATTGCAGGGCATGTAGAAGGGGAACTGTCCCCTCCTCTTCTTCATCCTTACAACTTCTGCAAAAGTCGTTTCGAGCACGCCAGCATATTAACCTATATGAGGCAGTGTCTTGTATTGACACGTGTATAGACCTGTATTACCACCTGTCAACCTAAATAGCGATGGGAATACCCAGAAAGCTGGGCTTAGTTTAAATAAGTATGTTGTTCCTTGCTTGGCAAACTCAATATTAACAGAGGTGAATGTGAATGTCAAACTGTTACTCCATCTCTCTGAGAGATCATTGACTGTCGAGATCTGTTTTAGAGTTAGTCGAGATAGAATCCAGAGATTTAAGTGGAGCCTGGCTATCCGATAAAATGACGATGTCCTTGGATGTTATTAGGTTATCTTTAAGCAAGGATTAAACCTCCTTTACCGATATTTTTTCCAACTGGAACACGCTACAATTGTTTGGCAGACAGAATTAAGATTAAGTTTAATAGACCAACCACTACACCATTTGATTGCGAACAACTGGATTTGCTCATCTCCCAATTAAGTTCTTTCCTCCCAGAGTGATCAAGAGGGTATTCTAAGAAAGCAATTAGCTTGCTGAAAATATCTAGGGGGGGTATATTAAATAAAATTTCTAGCGCTGCAGAGGGAGTAATGAGTGTTGTACCACTTTTATGCACATACAAGCTGTACGTTAAACTTTTCCCAGCTTATCACATTTTGTCGTTGTGTCAAAGGCAGTCCTTTAAACGACAGCACCCCATAGGTGATATCGTTCTAATAATGACTTACACGGGGCTCTAGAAGTCCTTACTGTGATGTACCTCTTTAAAAGTACTTGTTGTTAAGCTTGGGAATTTTCACGTTATGGAATAGTTCCCATGCTTAGTGACTGAGTTTTTAAGGCATGTAGTCATAAGCCCCAAAGTCAATGAGTGATTTAAGAATATATTCCCTTAGGAAGTTTTTAAAGGTACCTACAGTGGATGTAGTGCTTGCTTGCTTAACCTAGAGTTGCGAGTTCAAACCCAGCTTGGGCAGCAATTTGTATTTGTTCCCGTGAGATAAATAACACCTAAATCTCAATCCACTGTACCAACAAAAATTCTTTCCTATCTTTCTATTCCTTCTCTTCTCGCTCGCACATGTTCACTCATTATAAGGGTATTCACATCCCCTTGAGTGCGAGTTCATTATAAAAAACATAAGCGAGAGCTACAGTACCTTTGCAACGAACTGTTGGGTACCCTATTCTCTATTTTTGTGTATGTGTATGCGTTCACCTCTCGCAGCCAGCCGATGATCCAGTTTCATAAACAAAATTCTTCTTTACCAGACAGAAAAAGATTCAATAACATTAATTTTGTGTGGTGTGATGTTCAATAAGTGGTGGTACAGTAAAAAAAGGCGTGCGCCACGCCCAAAGTTGAGACTTTTTACTGCCAAGGCAATTAGTATGAGCTCAGGGTGCAGGGAACTAACTTCACGGGCACTACCTTCACATGGGAATTAACTTCACCACTGGTGGGAACTAATTTCACTTTTTTTTGATGAAGTTAATTCCCACCGAAAGTGGGAATTAATTTCACTATTTTGTGGGAATTGATTTCACTTTTGTATGAAGTTATTTCCCACGGTGGGTGGGAGATAACTTCACTTCTTATTACAGTAAATGATATAATTATCGTTATTGTGTTATTTAGTTTAGCATGATAAACTAAAAAAAAAAGAGGGCAGAAGCATTTGCAGCGAAAATAATTAAAACCAAATGTTTGCAAAAATTAACTTTAGTTTAAGTTGAAAATTCGAGCGAATTTTTAACTAAAGCTAAAGTTAATTTTTGCAAACATTTGGTTTTTTTTTGCAACTTGTTTTATTTATAAGTAATTGTTTTAATGCAAACTTCATATCCATGTTTTAAATAAAACAAGTTGGAAAAAAAAAACCAAATGTTTGCAAAAATTAACTTTAGCTTTAGTTAAAAATTCGCTCGAATTTTCAACTTAAACTAAAGTTAATTTTTGCAAGCATTTAGTCTTAATTATTTTCGCTGCCAATGCAGTTTCAGTGCATTCTATAATACAATAATTTCTTTGAAAATATGAATAATGCATAAGTATTTCATTAATAGGTCTATCCCTTTTTGTAAAAACTTTTGCTTATAAATTATAATAAATTGCTCAAATCCATATGATCTCTTTAATTTTTCGAAAGTTTTTATCTCTTGAGATTTTCAAATTTTGGATGGGAATTTATTTCACACGATTAAAAAAAGTGAAATTAGTTCCCACCAGTGGTGAAGTTAATTCCCATGTGAAGGTAGTGCCCGTGAAGTTAGTTCCCTGCACCTGAGCTCAGTGACATTCAATTTTATTCTTGCAGATCGATTTGAACAAAACAAGACAAAACTTAAATTTTTAAAAATTAAATTTTGAATGGAAATAGCCATTATTTGTCTTTTTAACAATTCTTCGCCCACACTCTGCTACGTTACCAAGGAATATAAATCTAAGTGTTCATCTTTTTACTTCAAAACTGCGACCGACAGTTAAAAACGTTAAAAAATGAATGCATTAAACGACTTTTGACGGAAAGGCCCCTTAAAAGTGGGCGTGTCTTAAAAATTTGAAGCACTAACTGACCTTTGGTCAGTATTTAGGCATATGTGTAAAACTTCAGCTGTATCAAGTTGTTTTAAAACAATCTTACCTGAACAAAGGTATTTTATCAAAAGCACGCCTTTAAAAGTGGGCGTATTGAAAAAATGTACACAAGAAAATGTAGATATTTTTTTCATAAAACGAACGGAAGGGAAAATTGAATATTGGTAAATTTTTAAAATTTTTAAAACAACATTTTTCATTCTTTCAATCAAATTTTTTTTGATTTCACACACAAAATGTTTATGTGCAAGTAATACCCACAAAATTTAATGTTTTTCGCCTTAATATAACAATTGTTATCTTATAAAAACAATATTGATGGTTTTGTATGAAAAATGGGCGTCAGCCACGCCTAAACTAAAATATTTTTATTTAATTGGAAGAAAGTTTACCTAAAGCTTACGTGTGCAAAATTTTAGCGTAATGCTTTTATCGTAACTGTACAAAAAAATAATTTAATTCTACCAAATTGAGGTTGTTCATCAAAAATGACGATTGTGGGCGTGTTTGTGGGCGGATTTTACTGGTTCAAGAACTTAGCCTTACTCTTGAACCAAAGGTTATATATACCAAATTTCAGCTTTCTAGCTCAAAAATTGCGACCTCTAGAGAGTATACCTACGGACGGACGGACGGACGGACGGACGGACGGACGGACGGACGGACATGGCTAAATCGACTAGGCTTTTTATTCTGAGTCAGAATATATATACTTTTCTATACCTAACGGTATTATTTCTCTATGTTACAAACTCCACACCAAATACAATATACCCAATTCTATGGAATAGGGTATAAAAAGGGTACGTACGTTGCCTTACGAAACAGTAGAAATACATGTGATTTGTATACCCAACCCTATATGACTTTTGATAAGTTTCGGCAAGTTTCGTTCACTTTTGTTTCCGTACGTAATGTACGCTTTCAGTTGTATATTTATTACAAATGCTAAAGGCTATTATGGCCAACTGAAACTGATGTATTTGACAGATCGGAAAGACACTTTCCGTTCGCTTTTGATACTTGCTTCCGTTTTTCTTTCGCGTATTATGGTTGGGCCTTAAGAAGGAAACCCTGGTGAATTCTTTGTAATGCAAAGGTTTTTCTATCGGTTTAATACGTCATGCAGAGCCGTTTTCGGTGGGTCTGCCTTTAAAATAATCGTCTTTTTACTTCTAGGAGGAGACTTTTCTTAGATTCAACTAAAATGCGCTCGAGATTCTTCACTACAAACGATAGGCAAATTAGCCGGAAATAAATCATAAGCGGATTCGTGCGTGATGTTCGTAGCTTGAGGGAACTGTTTAGGGAACGGACTGCCTGGCTGGGTATGTTGGCTGAGGCCGTGGTCCACAATGGACTGTCTGCATCACTTTAAGTTCTGAAAAATTGATCCTCTCCTGTTCAGATAAATATTCCCCTCATGTTTTTCAAAGCGTAGTATGTATTAAGTTTAATTTTGTTCTTAAGATGTGTGTAGATGAACTTTTGAATAGAATTGCGCAGGGATTTATGTAAAGGGTGTTTTTTAGACGTGTGGTTTTCAAGAAGAAATCGCATACAATTTAATGTTATGGCCAAGAATAAAGATTTTTTATAAAGATAAGGGTTCGCTTTTATGTTTTAAAATGATTTCGAGCAAGTGGACGCCGCACCGCGGCTGGCACGAATAAATTCCTAGGCGATTATGTCGACCGAATATTGGACGCAGAGCGCGATGCGTCACGCGAACCGAACCATTATTTTGGTAATAAATTTGCACGATTTGCAAACGTTGTTCAGGAGTAAGTCTATTCATTATGAAATGGCAACCCAAGTCCCAAACCGAGTATAAGTGACAAGTGACAGCTGTCAGAAAGACCAACTCCAAAAAAAGGCCTGATTGAAAACCACGGGTAAAAAAACACCCTTTATTTGCAATGCAATGAAAAGAAGAAAATAACTTTCTTTTGAAAACCACGGGTAAAAAATCACCCTTTATTTTGTGTTTTAATGCGATATGAAAATAGTCAAGGAAATGGGTACGTTTTTAACAGCTAAGACCATTTTAGTCAAATGAATACCAAAGCTTCAGGTACGGTCATCGAAGTTTATTCTAGAAGAATTTTTGATTTTCAAAATAAAACGAAAATACTTTAGTAAGCTCAGAGTGTCCATAGAATTCTAGAATTACTTGAGCTCTCAAATAGACATCGAAATGATAGGTTTAAAATAAAAACATTTTGAAACCAAAACGGAACAAAACCTTAAATCGAAAACAATTCAAAACAGTGTAAATGTTAACATTTAATATAATATCAATAAAATTGAATTAAGGAAATATTTCAATCCGAAAAAAATATCTAAAAGCCATTGGTACAAATTTGACATGAAAGCAATTTATCATAAAAGCTATATGAGATATTTTGTATTTTTTTTATATACATACAATATGAAATAAAAGTCTCATAAGAGAAACGAAACGCAATCAATCAAGCCTAACGGTTTTCTTTTCTTATAGGAAGATTATTTCCAAAATTCAAAGCCAATTTTTCACACACAAGGTACGAGTAGAACACAACCCCTTTCAGCTCAGCACATTCTAAGGTTTCATCATGGTGATGTAAAAATGTGACACCATGAGACGAGAGAAATACGCTGCGATAATAATTTTCCATGAAATCAAAACCCCCAAAAATGTGATTATCTCCTTTGAGACATAATTAATAGCAAAAGCAGAATGCTGAGGGTGGATGTATCATTTCAAGAGAAAAGGCTTAAATCTGAAAAAGGGAAAACAAAAAAACCCATTAGTTGTATAATTAGTTTTCGACTCAACGAATTGAATAATGCTCGCACAAATACTCTTGCAAAGAAGATAATAACAGTTAAAATAGTTGTGAGTTGTCAGCAGAATGCTTATCGGTTGTGTATCCTATTTCATTCAATTTGTCACGAGAACGAAAAAAAAACAACAACGACGACGACGACGACGACGACGAGGATTATAGATACAAAAACCAACCACCTATAGTCCCCGGAAGTCCTTTTCTTCTTATTATCTTTCTTTTTTTTTTTGGTATTAGATTTTTGTATTTATATTATCTTGGCATTGCTCAATCAATATTCTTTTGTTTTTAAACTGGGCGTGTCCTTGGTGACATTATTTTCCAAACAACCACTCCAGCATCACTAAATTACCAACCAAAGTGAGATTTCAAATAAAACTTTCATATAATTTGGAGCAAAGGCACAGAAAAATGAACGTTTCACGTTTGAAGAAGAAGATTCATCCCACTTCTGATTCTTTTTGACTTTTATATTTTGTATAACGACGAGTAGGTAATTGTGATTATTTAAATAAACAAAAATGCAGAACAAAAAAAAAAAAAATAACTTTGAGAAACTCAAGTTTTCCTCATTCAACTACGCCTCTTCCGAGTACCTTGTATTTTTTTAAAGTTTTTTTTTTTTTTTTTGTAATTTAAAAAAAAGTCGAGCAAAATATGTAGGTAAAACTTTTTTATTATTCTAATCAAGAAGACGAATAAATTGCAACATGTACACTGTACAACAGTACAAGGCAACAACACTTGAGAGCGTGTACTTAACATTTTTGTGAAGAGAATTCCCTTACCAGTTGGGTGCTGATGCTGATGCTGCTGAATGCTGGGGGATGTTCTCGGTTTCACTTTGGAGCACATGGAGAACATAGCTTTTCTGTCTTTTTGTGTTTCTTTAATTTTACAGAAAAGTAATGGGCTGTGTTGTTTATTACACCTTAAGTAAAGTGTGTTGGAATTCCTCCTTAACAGCTGCTTGAGATAGCTCGGTGATGTTTAACAATTACTTTTTGGTCCTTAAGGCTAAGCACACGTATAAAAGGTTACATATATAGGTATATTTCACAGAAAGGTACACGTACAAAATAAAAACAACAACAACAACAACAAAAATGATGTCAATAACACTAAGGCTGAGTGAGATGGGCTTTTTCGCTTTTTCTATATACTTTATCGACACATTTCTTTCTTTCTTTTCTTTTTTTCTTTTTTTTTCTTCTTTGCTAGCTTTGCTTACACAAACAAACTGATAAGATAAAAGATATCCTTTGATGGGCCAAATTGAGAAATGTAAAAAAATTTCACTTCGCGCAATTTTTCATAATCCTAAGCCCACACACGATGGCAATTTTCACTTTCAGCAGCAGCAGAGCTACACACGCCTCGACAAAAGACTTTTAAAAAAAAAAAGGATATCGTCGATAATGTATGTGTTCTTTGTTGCTCCAGTAGTGTCACACCTTAATTGAACAGAATGCAAACCTATACTGCACGACGACGACGAAAACGACGACTACGATGAAAACGGAGAACGACAACGACGACGTTAAATGCAATGAAAAGAAGAAAATAACTTTCTACCAGGAGCGGCAAAGCACACCATACACTGAATGAATAATCCTTCCTTGCCGAATTCCGACCGACAGCGACAACGACAGCAAACGAACAATAATCAAACAAACAGCCAGGACTTCACAGGACTCAGAACAAGACAGAAACAGATGATTTTCATTTTTCTGAAGAAAGGAATCCCTTACCGAATCGAACCGAACAACGTTCGTTGTACCTAAAAAGCTCTTTTTTTGCTGTAAATGTGTTAGTAGGTTAAACGCCCCCATCATTTGAAGTGTGGACGAGACAAAAGCAATAATTCAAGTGGAAAAACTTTGGGCAAGACTTTCGTTAAGTTTTGTTTTTGTAAAGCCATCAGTAGCCTTAGTCGTAGCGATAACGGTATCCATGTCGTTATGCGTCTTGCTTTTGTAGATTGTGCACATGCACATCATATACATACATTTCGTTTCACACTTGATAAATTGACGAAATGTTATCAAAATGACAACGAAAAGTCACCACCATCGACGACGACGCACGGATGTAATTTTCGTTCTATAAAGAAGGTCCTGTATTTAGTGAATGAAAGCCCTGCTATTTGCTGCATGTGAAAGAACTTCCGTTTGAATGAAAAGTGTTTACAAAATGCTTTGGTTGCTTTGCGTTGCGTTGGATTCTTTCTTTCCTGCTTCGAACATTATATTCTTTTTTTTTTTTTGGTTCGAAATAAAGGAATAATTGTATGAATGACGTTATTTTCTGCATTTTTGTTTGATGGGCATTTTGAGACAAAAATAAATATTTATACCGAATACCAGATGATATATTTTCAATTTAAAAAAAACGGACTTAAAATCCACTAAGTTAACTTAAACTTGAAAAAGACAACATGTATAAAAAAATGCAGGAAAAGATATTTCTACATAATTCGGGAATATAATAAATAAAGTCAAAACAAAGTGGTCGCCGACTTTAGTCCGCCTCACTAAGCTTGGGCACAATCTGAGAATGAGATGCAATCGGTTGCAATAATACCATCCCTGAAAAGGAAATTTTTGATACTTACTGTTTTTAAGCTTCTCGTCTGTTTCAACTTAGCAGATCTTACTTCAACTTCAGATAAAGATGAAGACAGGAATTTGTTAGCTTCACTCTTCGAATAACATCCTCCAACTTCCATTTTATTTCTGACGAATCTATACTACCCATATTTTTTTGTAGTGATTTTCCAATTGTATACCGACATTTCAAGCTGTTTTTTGAAATTCGTCCCGAATTGGATTCATAAAAACTAGAAAAAAAAAAAAAACATAAGGTAAAGCTACATCAGTATACACTTACAACGAACTGTCGAATACCCTATTCCAAAACATGAGTTCGTTTGTGACAAACTATTTGGTACCAAATTATTCTTGAGAAAATTCATGCCCTAAGTTGGAGTGTCATAAATAACTAACACCTTTAGTAGATTTATTCGTGAAAACGTTAATGAAGGTGGTATAAAATCGACTTGAATGCAGTTTCAGATATAAACAGTTTTTCCTATGTTGTATATAAATAAATTTGGCACAAGTTCCTTAGACCAAATCTTATAGAGCCCAACACAGGGTTATAAACTGTCAGAAAAGTCGAAGTATTGTATTGTCCGCTGATCTTGATACTATGTTTCAAGTCTATTTACTTATTTTTTCTGTAAATCGTTTTTTAGTGACGATATTGAGACTGACGCTCAAGAGAAAAATCATTATCTTTAAACTCAACAAATTTTGGTTAATTTTTTGTTCTTACATAGTTGATCGTCATTATATGGTTCTTTTTCAGTTCAAGTAAGACCAAACCTATCAGTGCAATTTCCACAGGGAAGTCATTTTGGACCCATTATTTTTTTCTTAAGAAAGTATGACGTTGAGATCATCATATATATCATATCATCATATCATACTTTCATACTAATATTATAAATGTGTAAGTAAGTTTGTTTGTTTGCTGGGCTTTCACGCCTAAATCACAAAACCAATTTTAAAAATTCTTTTACTAATAGAAAGCCACATTATCTGTGAGCTGTGAGTAACATAGGCTATACATTTCTTTAATTTCAATAAAAAATCATTACGAAAATTACAATAATGTAACACAAGGTATCAAATATTTTCGTTGAAAAGTTATAATTTGACGTGCGCTGTCATTTTTACTTGCTCAATAGGGCAAGTATTGGTTTCGTGCAGAAAAAAAAATCGAGGTTTTAATCAAACATGACATTACGATGATAGAGAAGCCCAAAAAAGTGGTATTCGCCATACCGTCCGTCGGTCTGTCTGTGCGGATGTGCGGTTGTGCGCTTTTTCACGTCATGCTACAGCCTAAACCGCTTGACGGATTTTCTTCAAACTTGATATATAGTAGTTTGAAGAAAAACGGGTGTCGAGGTTTTTTTTTATTTCGTTTTAGCCCGGCTCAAACTCGTACCTTTCAAGTAACGGTTTTTTTCAATTTGAATTTTCTCGAAAACGGCTCTAACGATTTTGATTAAACTCAAAATTTAGCTTACTTTAAGCATTTCTAACAAAACTGCGTTTTTCGTTTTTGGCTCAAATAGTCCTAACGAAAATTAGGTTTTGACGGCTTTTTTTCAAATAGCCAGTTCACAACGGCTTGATTGAATCGACTCAAATCTCGTTTGACATAGTTTTTTATAGTTTTCTATAGGATGGCTTTGTAAATTTTTCACTGAAGCCTTTCTAAACGGTGGCTTCCATACAACGAGCCGTTGAGTTTTAGCCAACTTTTTTTGGTTTTTTCTAATTTTCTCGAAAATGGCTCTAACGATTTTGATTAAACTTTGTGTGTTATATTCTTTTAGTGTTTTTAAGAGAACTGCGTTTTTAGTTTTTGGCTAAAAATGCAAATAACGGAGATCTGCTCTTAACGGCTTTTTTTCAATTGGCCATAAGTTGTCAACGGTTGCATCGAATTCACTCAAACTTTGTTTGGTATAGTTTCTTTTAGCTTCCTTTCAGATGGCATTGGTTTTTTTCATTTTCTTTTTTTTTAAATGGTGGCTCCTATACAAAGAGCCATTAGATTTTGGCCAATTTTTTCGTTTTTTCTAATTTACTCAAAAAAGGCTCGCCCGATTTGCATGAAACTTTGTATGTTACATATATAGAATACTTGAAAGAAAACTGCATTTTTAGTTTTTGGCTACACATGATAATAGCGGAAATTGGTAATATCAGTTTTATTAATTTGACCATTAGCGGAAATGTATATCATTTATATCACCCAAAAGACGACATCTAAACTTGATATACTAAAGGTTACTAAACGTTAGCTCCCGTATATCGAGTTTTCCAGTTTTAGCCAAATTTTTTTTAGTTCTTACCAAATTTTTCAAAAATGAGCTGTTCTTATTGATCGAATAGTTTGTTTTCGTCGTACTATTGCACCCACAGAGCAAGTACGTGCGACCCAGTCGTGCATTTTATTTTGTTTTTGTTTTTGTATTAGATCGTTTAGTGTGTGAAAATCTCTTTGACAAATAACATTCAACTATGTATAACTGTAAATAAGCATGATACAACTACTAGAGATAACGCCTTCCAATTTTCATTTTTGGTTTGTTCTGCGCATCTACGTCATAAGAACACACGGAGTTTGGCAATGGTTTGACGTTTTTGTATAGCACCATGCGCTCAAAAACTACCGTTACCTGCTATATTTAAGTTATGTTGTAGCTCATTTTTCTCGAAAATGACTCAAACGATTTTGATTAGTTTAGCTCTTTAGGTATAACCGTATGACCTATCAAACGGCTGGAAAAAAAGTTACCAACAATTATTGCTAACAACGGTAGCTTCCATAGGACGGTTTTTACTTGCGATTATAGGTACTATAAGGCAAGTCATGGATTCGTGCAGAAAAAAATTTTTGAGATAACAATCAAACATGACATTACGATGATGGCGAAACCGAAAAAAGTGGGTCTGGGAATTCCGGCCGTCTATCTGTCTGTCTGTTTGTCTGTATGTCTGTTCGCGCCTCTAGAGCCTGATCGGATGGGCCGATTTGCTTCAAATTCGGTATATAGGATTTATTTGGCCGTCCCTCAGAACAATTTTTTTATTTTTGCTCTAGACCCAAAAATAACGGCACCTGCCATACAATCGGGAAGAAAAAAATTGATTTTCTCAAAAACCGCACTAACGATTTTGATAAAACTTTCAGAATGATATTTTCTTAAGGCAGTCTATCTTTAAGTTAGAAATTTTTTTTCAACATTTTTTAACGGTACCTTTCATAGAACCAGTATTTTCAAATCAAATTTTCTCATAAGCTATACATTTGATTTCAATAAAATTTTGGGCACAAGAAGTCATTAATAATTTTAATAAAATGGCATTTCAAAATTTTCAAAAACTTTTTTTTTTGATTTTTTATAATTTTTTCAAAAAATTTTTTGGTTTTCGAAATATGTTGGAAACGGGTATATTAATTTTTTTTAAGTTATTTTTCCAAATGTAAACTAAAGATTGCCATATATTCACATACTCAAATAAATTTCAAAATATTTTTTTGGAAAAGTTTTTCAAAAATAACCTAAAAAAACTGGTCGAACGATTTTCAATATTTTTTTTTTTTTGCTAGATTAACGTATAGCTTAGAAATTTTATTGCATACTTTGTTTTTCCGAGAAAACTCTTAAACTAATTTAAAAAATAAAAGAATTTTCGAAATTATTTAAATTTTTTTTTAATATCCATATATGCAGCCACTAAGCAATTGCTTATCATAAGACCAAGTTCGTGCGACCCAGTCGTTCATTTTATTTTATTTTTTTGCTTTCGGTTTTTCGAAGACGGTTAAACCGATTATGTCGAAAATGTACACATATGTATATAGGTTAAAGTAGCTCAATTAATACCTACTGCATTCCTTTATTTTTAGTTTTTTTTTCAAAAAAATTTCTCTTAATAATTTAATATTTTGAAAAAAGCTCATTAACTTTTTTTCAAAAATGATAAGTAGTTATAAATGATAAATGCAGGATGCCTATGTATAGGGGGAATTTAATTTTTTTTTAAAAATGTTCTCCAAAAAATACTTTTATTCTAAGAAACCAATCCACAGATTTTGATAATTTTACTACCATACATTGAAATTCATCCAAAGAATAAGAGTTTCGAAAAATATTTTTTTTTTTTCAAAATCTCAAGCCACGACCAATGTCTTATTAGGCAATTTGGTGCGACCCGGACCCAGTAGTTGAGTTTATTTTTAAAAATTTAGATTACTGTGCCGATTTCTTAGACACTGTATTTGACGCAAGCGAAGCCGTGGGTAAAAGCTAGTAACTCATACTATTAAGTGGAAAAATTATGTAACCGAATTTCACTACCTCGTGTACAAAATTGTATTAATAGTGAGCCTCTGCTTTTGTAGTAAGTTCCACTTATAGGTTTCAACTGAAATTCCAATTCCATTTTAAGGGTATTATTTATAGAACCTTTATGAAAAGCCAATTCTTGAATTTGCCTCACATCTCAACTAATTGAACAGTTGGCGTTGTCGCGTTGGATGGGATGATCCGTTGAAATTACTTTTCTTGTTTTCTATAAACACTGGCTTACGTTTCTGTACATGCAAACCCTAAGTCATAAGCTATTAACTGAAAACTTTGACTGTGCTTTTTTGATCCTAGATTTTCTGTCTGCGAATCCTGGTCTCTTTAGGTTATTTCCATTATTTCGTTCGTCAGAACGAACCATTGAGCAGAGTGCAATATGAAGCCAACATGTCACCTTTGGCCATTATTTTAGCAAACCCTTCCTCTAATACATATTCTGAAATTTAAATTCATTTGCTAATTTTAAGTTATTTCAAAATTCTTTTTCCGCTTGTGCTAGGGTTATAGTTTTGCAAATTGAATTGTATATACAGTTGTTGGTAATACCACATACTTTGAATTGCTCCCTTGCACAAAATGATGCAAAGCCAAAAGACAAAACGGTGAGAACCGCTAGACACCCATAGGGGCCAGTTACAGCGATACGGAAAACCAAACTGAAAAAATTTTCAAATGGAAAATTTAGTATGTTATGGTTCGATTTAAGACACAAAATGCTACATTGCTACACTGATCGATGACAACCAGCTAAGGAATTTTATTTTGCAAATAAAAATTCGAATCGAACTTGTACTTTTTGTTAAATATTTATATATTTCTTTTTCTGTTATACGTATAAAAGAAAAATAAAAAAACTGCAATTTTAACAAAAAGTATTAGTTCAATTGAAAATTGTATAAGCAAAAAAAAAAAAAGGAATTCTCTGAATTAAATACCATCAATCAGTGTAGCATTTTTGTTTTTAATCGAACCAAAACATACTAAATTTTCCATTTGAAAATTTTTTCGGTTTGGTTTTCCGTATCGCTATAACTGGCTCCTTAGAGAAAATGAACAGTATTCCTTAAAGCTAGGGTTGTGGAGTTCCGAAAAAGCATTCAATTACTATAGTAAACGGGCAGGTTTCGTAATTTACTTCTATGGAAGAACTCGTAGATTTACTTCGATTTTAAGAAATACAAAATACCTACATCCCTACTTCACTTTTCCAAGAAATATGTACTTCTCTTTTGTTTTTATTGAAAAAATCCTCCACCAAATAATAGTAAGACAGCACTCATCATACGCAACACACTATTTTAGTAAGAGGCAGTACTGGCACTGGGTTTTTCCAACAAACTCTGAATATTCAGAAATTATGTATATATTTCGAACGATTTCATTTTCTTCGTTTTTGATCTAAATGATTTACCTAAATTTTCGTATTCCTTAATTTAATTTAAATAATTTGGAAGAACTTATATTCAAAAATTTGTCAGAATATTTGACTCTTGCTATTTTACCTCACAGCAGCGTAGCAGCTGAGAGAAAATTTTCGGAGATGAATTTAATAAAAAACAAATTCAGAAATAGTTTAAATGTCAAAAATGTTGAAAACTTAATGTTTTCACGATCGTTTTTAAATAATAGTAGAGAAATTGAAGACTCACCCTTCGAGCTAATAAAATTTATAGAACAGTACAAATTTCTAAATTCAAATTCAAATCTACTTCTGAAATTTTGGATCTACTGCGCTTTTTCAAAATGTGCTTCTGAAATTTTAATAGGAAGTCTGAACCCTGTAAACGGGTCTATTGCAGGTTCACACGGTGCCGTGAAATAAGGCCAAGTGAAAAACCGACAATTTATTTTGAGAAATAACACCAAGTTGGCGATATTTCTCATTTAGAAATTCTCAACTATTCGCCTTATCAAGGTATAATTTGAAGATAGGAGGATATAGGTATACAAATCAAAATTATTTTTAAGAGGTGTCATAAATTAAAACCTATCAAAATAAATCAAGAATTAAGACTTCGAAAATAATATTTAAAAGTTCACGCGAATTTTCAACTATTATTTTATGTTTCTAAACTCCGTCAATGCAAAACTAGAACACAAAACAGTGAGCAGGGCTTGGATTGTAGCAGCCTCAGAAGTGAGTGTCCACGAAAAAGGCGGTGAGCCTTCTCTTGATCTATTGTCAAGCTTAATGAATAAACCACGAGACCATATGGTAGTATGTGAAGTTTGCTCTTAAAAGAAAACGCTCTTCGGTCCATGACAATAAAAGGTTGACCTGATGCCGGTCCGCATTTTCGCAATATACTCCGACGAACAGCGACGTGAAGAGCTCACAGTTTACAAAATATATAATATCAAAACTTAGTGAGATTTCTTTCTATCTGATATTCCCAGCAGCGTAACTTCGATTGATATCTCTTATCCAGTGAACTTTTTTATGTTAAGGGATGTGATGTGTCAACGGTCGAGTCTGGTTTTCATTGGCAAAATACACTCCTTTTACAAAAAGACAATGCTGTTAATTGTAAGAATTAAAGTAAACAAATACTTATAATTTATTCTCTTCGCTTTGGTTATAAAATTGCGTGTATTGCTAGCATAGGTATATATGAAAACGGTTGGCATGGCGATGACAGTCCACAAGGATGGTGGAAAAATGTGGCGGTGGTAATTTCTCTTGTATTGGATTGGTTTCATGCGATGAAGATTTCATTTCGGAGACTTTAGGAGAAATAGTATAACTTTGGTATAAGATGCTATAGATACATATTTCAATATGGCTATAATTTTTTTTCATTTTACATCCAAGCTCTTGTGAGGTTGATATCTTGAGAGGTATATTGTGATTCTACAGTTTTTATGTTAGAAAAGGATCCTCAAGATGTGTAGATAACTTAAAATTGTCGCTTATAGAGACACAAACAACTCTAAGAGTGGCCATTGCACAGGTTTTTTCATCTTCTCGAAACGATTAGCACCCTGTCGAATCTTCCCACTTACCACTTACTTATAACTTATGAGATTGAATTACACCGTTTGAGATCTTATTTTTGAGCAAATTGTTGCACTGATCTAATTTACTTATGTATTTTAATTTATTAATATTCAATTGGACATTAGAAGATAACTTTGAGAACATTCAATAGTAATTAACATAATATGAAGGTGTACTTTTTTAGTAATTTTTTTTTTGTCAAGTATACGCCACAGAAGCCATTTTTGAATGCAGACAAAAATATTTTTATCCGAAATCAAATAACATTTTTTTTCTAAATTTTTATTTTTCAACTCGTGCGATGCTTTTCTATAAAGTGTCCTCCACTTAAACATACCTAAGAGACATGTTTCACATTTGCTTTCGATTAAGTGAAGCAAATTTTTGTATCTTTGTGATGTGTTCTTGTGTGGGATCGACTTAAATTTCACATGTTTAAGTGTCTTGAAGTAAAACGTATTTTTTTTTGTGCAAAATAACAAAAAAAAAAAAAATACAGAAAAAGAATGAATGCGACATATTTTCAGGTAGAAAAGTAAAGGTATGAGAATTGAAAAGACGACTGATTGCACTTGACATGAGCAGGACAATTTTTGTATCTTTTCATGCATAAGACTTTTCTGTTCTGAAAAACAACAATCAATACGTTTTCAACCATCTTCTGTAACGTTGAAGGGCTTAGTACAGGACGCCATCGAATCAATGTCAAGGATGGATTTCATTGAAGTATCTTTTTTTTTTTTTTTGATGATGACAATTCTAAAGCCTCCCTTATATCTGTAGATTTATTGAAAACATTTTTTGTGGGAAAGATATTAATTTTTATATGCTCCAATAAATATTTGTATCTTTTAATTTGGACATTGAATTCATTTCTAAAGATTTCGTTCGTTAACTTACCTTTCCTTTGCCTTTGCTCCAATTACAAGAACAAGTTGATATTAACTTGGTTCTTTCGCATCGTCATCTTTTGGTATTATTTTTATGAATAACACAGTTGTTGTTATATCCGTTATAGATGAGAAGTATAAAGTGCTTATTTTTTGTTATTAAAATATTTTTTGATTAGATTTCAAGGTTGATGAGTGATAATCCTGATTTTTTTCCGCATAAATCAGCTAAGAACTTTTCATTGTAATTCAAATTGATTTCTTTTTAATGCTTATAGAAAAGTAAGTTTAAACCAAAGGCAAATATGTTGAACTATTAATCAAAAATCTTTAAACGTTCTAACAATTGGGCTTACCGAAAGCCCTAAGATCTACCCTAAGGTAGATTTCTTAGTACCAATTTTATGGAACATGTTGAGGCATGTCCACACTCCTTGGTGAGGGGCGAGGTCTATCTAACACCTCTTACATCCAATAATAAAATCCGTAGATAATATTACCCAATGCCATATGTTTTCGCATTTGGAGTAAACCACAACCACCACGATACTCCCACAAGGGGACCTACCTCATAGATAGTCTCCCAGGTGACTCGGCCGCCTGGGTGGGCACTATCTCCCGTGGTACCAGAATAAAGCTTCCGGTGGAGCCTCGCAACCGTAAGGTCACTTCCAGATGAGCACCATCAATACTCAAGGCCTGGCAGCCTAAGATATGCGCACTCAACCATTTGCCAAAGTAGAAGCAAACAGCCAAATACGCACATCCAGCCTTCCTCTCTTTGCCACATTCGAGTTTTACCCTGCATACGTTACCGGTAAGGAATCAATACTGCAAGAAAAGGAAATATAGCTGCAGATACTCACTCCTATTTCATTTACAACAATTTCCCTGCCATTCATATTGTTCCCGGGTTGCCACGCGGAGGCGGAGGATAGGCACATCTAATCTATCCCTCTCAAGTTCCAACTTAAATCTCAACCACATTCATGATTAGATAGAAGCCAGCCTACAAAATATCGACAATTCTAAGCCCGGCAGGGACCCTAAAGACGAAGGGGAACAGAAGGAGTATGCGATCTATATTTGCAGCCTTGGTTAAGCGTTCAAAACACTTAAGAGGGTCATAGTTCAACCCCTAATGAGAGCAGCAGTAATCTGTACGTTGATTACGCAATGAACCCTGGTATTGATAATTATCTTTATGCTCGACTTATACAATCATTGCTAACTAGGCAGCCAACTAACAATTTAAATTGTATAAGGTTCTTAGCAATCTAATTTGTATCCTGCTATAGAAGCAGTTAAACCTCTAGTGAAAATCATTTTGTAGCATGTAACACAAGCTATTTAACTGCTGTAAGGCTTTTGTTAACAGGTGTTACAGCAGCAAAGAGTTTTTCATTTAATGTATTAAGCTTGGCTCATCAAGCTATTTTAGGACAGCAATTTTTTGTTTGTATAATTTATTCGCACTCAAGGGGTCATTAATATCCTTATCATGAATTTACACTGTGCGGGCGTTTCAGAGGGAAAGAAAAGAATAATTGTAAAGAAATTTGGGTGGAACAGTGAATTGAGATTAAGGTGACATATATCTTACGAAAATCCAACATGTGGAATCCCGAATGATAATATTAAAAAATTGCTACCCAGGCCGGAGCTGTATCATTGCCACCCGCCATTGTTAATACCTTACTAAGGATGTTAAAAAAGGCATTACCAAAGCCATTTGCTGACAGCTAAACATAATACCAAAAACTATTAAAAATTTAGAAGAAAAACGGAATGAAGACTTAATCGGAAAAATATAACAACCAAATGAGTTTTTAACATGTCACTTGTTTGATTCAACCTAAATCTCTGCGTCGCAGCCTTATTATTTGCGAGAATCTATCTTTAGACATTTTTGAATAGTTTGGGAACTATTATTATCTTCCCCTTTTAATTTTTTGTTAATTCAGATATTTTTTTGTAGTTTTCCTTGTTTACTTTGGATTTCAGGAAAATGTGCAAAATTTTTGGTAAAAATGTACAATGTTTTCTTTTTCAAAGTTTCAGTAGTTTTGGTTTTTAAATATAGAAATAAATGAAACTATATCTGAACTTACTGACATGCAGAAAACATTTCTTTGTTGAAAGAAGGCTTTCAATAATTTGGCTTTTAAAAAAAATTGATTAGCAATTAGCAGCAACAGCAAATTACACACATTGATTTCAATTGAAGGTTTTGAATTTCCCTGCGGTATAAAATGCTTGGATTTATTCATATCTCCAAAGGAGATCCACATAGTTTAGTAAAGAAAACCGTTTTTCTTTAATATTTCACAGCAAGGATGACAAAAGAATCCAGTCCACTTTGGTTTTTAAGCGTAAGCCACCATTCGTACATAAATGTTTACCTAAATTCATTGATTACTCATTGAAATTTAAAAAAAAATGTATGTGAAGTAGTCCTTTATAGAGCTTAGTTCTCTAAAGCTTTAAAATGGGATTTTTCATCAGCTTAAAGTGTTCATCAACTAAAACTAAAATGGGATATTATCAATCAAAAGTTTCATCGCCATGCTTTTTAAAAAACTTCCAAGCCCAAGCTCAAAAAGTTTTTGGTGGTTTGTGTATTTTATAAATTAAAATAAAGCATTCCGTTTCGTCCTTGAATCTGAACATAAAAAGCTCTTCTTATTTTTTCTATTATTGCAGCTGTTAACTTTGTTAAACTTGAACTTAAAGTTGATTGAATTTTCTTTTAACCCGAAGCTTAAATTTAAACAGGGTGATAGCGATAGGTAATCATAATCATTGAGGGAATAGACAATATTCATAGAATCATGAAATCATTTCTACGTTTTGAACAGCTATTACAATATGTTAAATTGTCAAATATTAAAAAGAAAATTGTATTTTATAGTCTTTTTTATAAAAACATGTTCATTATTTTTTATTAATGGAAATCTTATAGCACTGTTATCATTGTTTTTGTTTAAAATGTTTTATCATTCAATGTTAATATTTTAAATGACTTTTATATGATATTGCTAAGAAAAAAATATTTAAAATAAAAATATATGTATATAATATTTATAATTGCTGAACGAATTTATTTTTAGTCCAGGATTACAGGATACAACCTAGTAATGAAGAGTTCATCCTCTTTGTCATTTCTTCCAAAATAGTTTCTATACAAATTTTTTAACGCACGTCAAAATGGAAATATTAGTTTTAAAATATGAAAATTTTCTGAAATACTGAGTCCGCAAAATCCATATTCTCATAAACATCCTAGCTTTGTAGTAAATTGATGAAAATATGGATTACCAAAGGTTCAATGATTTTTTTTTGATTTCTTGTATTCAAAATTTTGTCAAAATTCCTTTTTTAAATGATTTATTTGAGAAATTGGGGGTAAATAAGGTTGTATGTCTTATTCTACTCTTCTTATAATTTTCATCAGAGATAGGAATGGCGGTTGATGAATCAGAAACTGAAAAACCTTAGGGGCTTTCGTGGAACAAACAATTAGACGATGATGCAACTGAAACTCCAGAGGGTATGCCAACTGACCCTGTAGGCGAATCGTTTAGTATTCAAGGTGAATTTATATTTCCTCAAAGTTTTGATAACAAGGATCAATCGGTGGATTGATTCATAAAATAACTTTGAAATTGATAGGTGAAAGGGCCATTACGGTTTGACTTGAAATGACTTATGTTAAACTCTACTAAATCTACCTTTATTTACCCTCGAGACGTTCTATGGACTATGGAGACTCTTTTTCATCTGCACTACAAAATGTGGAATGCTATACTCGGGTCCATTTTTCCTTATAATTGTAATATAAAGATATTAGGAACCCTTTGAATACGCGCAGATTATAAATCAAAATCAGCTAGACGATCCCCTTGTCGACTGATGTTACGAGAATCGAAGGTAGAGGGTTAGCTCAGCTTATGGGTTAGTTAAGAATTCCTCGAAGAATAATATCTGCCATTTTATCATTTTCTTAATGAGTTAGGATACAATTAATCCGATAGAGGAGTCGTTCAGCATTAAAGGTAAGTTGGGGCTTTCTCAAAGATTACAGTTCATAAGATCTTTGTGACCGGGCCCCTTGTTTGATATTCTATCAACTCATTAATTCCTCAAGCTCGCAATAAACAACAGTTACGTTTGAAGTTTGAAGAAAAAGCGTTTCCGATGTTTATTTATTTCGTTTAAGCCCGGCTAAATCTGGTTTCTTTCAAGTAAAGGTTTTGGATTTTCTTGAAAACACCTCTACCAATTTTCGCGAAAATCATAATTTAACAAACTGTTCTTGACAAAACTGCGCATCTTTAGTTTTTGGCTTATATGGTCATAACAACGAAAATCAGGTTTTAACGAATTTACAAAAACTTTGCTTGGTACAGTCTTTCGTAGTTTTCTGTAAGATGGGGGTACATCTTTTTGCGTTGCTCCTTTTTCCGTAGGATTTTGATCAAACTCTGTAGTTTTTGTATTGAGATTATTCAAGATATCTGCATTCTCAGTTTTTAAAACTACTTATTTTATCGGTCATATTTTACAGGCAAACTAAGTTAAAAACGCCAAATATGAAATTTACCAAACCCACTTCTCAACGTATCCTTAATATATCCAACAAGGGCAATGTTATAGCCTTTATTAACAATGCTGGTCAAAAAAAAATAGGTGTGATTCAATTTTATATCTTAGCCATAGAGTTGGAGCGGACCTGAAAGAGCAACAAAAATGGCGTAATGTTCTTTGGAGTGACGAAACAAAAATTTATTTGTTCTTATCAGATTCTGGGCGTAATGTCAGGCGACCAAAAGGAAAGGACTATCACCTTCGGCTTCGCTATACCCGAAAGACGATTAAACACTTAGGAGGAAATATTATGGTCTGGGCTGTTTTTCCTGGTATGGTGTGGGTCCTATTCCCTATATTCCGTATTAGTAACATCTTGACTAAATCCTGTTAAAGAGATATTTTGGAAGGTATCATGCTTCCATTTGCCAAAATAAACATGTCTCTCCGATGAAACTTTCAGCAGGATTTAACGATCCGAAACATACGGCGAATCTTGTGAAAGATTGGTTTCAAGAGAAAGAAGTTTAAATTGTTTCATGGCCAAGTCAAACCCCAGATCTCAACCCGATTGAAAACTTGTGGAATGAATCTAAGCGGAAACTAAGAAGCTAATATTTTTCAAACTGGAACCGATTGTGGGATGCTGCTCAGAGGAAATGGTGTTATATACCCCAAGAAACATGCTTAAAGCTTGTAGTGACTCGCCACGCTGACTTCAAAAAGTTTTGGATAACAATGGTGGATACTCGGGTTATAAGGGAAAGGTAAATGAAAATTATAACAAAATACAACAAAATTTACACACAAATCATTATTGTTGATTTAGAAAGAGGCACCTATTTTTTTGTCAAAGCGCAAATGTCCACACCGACGGATTAATTCTGTAAAATTTATAATTACTTATTGAAAAGCCTTAAATGTTAATATTTTATTAATTATTGATAGTCTAATGAAAACTAATGTTAAATTAATATTAAAATAAATAAAACATATTTTAAAATTAAGTTTACATGAAAACACATTAATTGCGCCTATTTTTTTAACAGCTGCGTATGTATACGTAACAGGTGACTCAGTCAAATCCAAAACAATTATGTGTTTTTCCAACAGAGAAGGTTAAACGATTCTGTTCAATTTTCGTGTGGGACTTTGATAAATTAAACAGGACTTATAAACATTAGTTTAGTTTAGTTTAGTTTATTGAAGTATATATGGATATGTACAGGAAGATAAATATATCTTATAACGTACTAATCTTTGACTATTTTTAGTAACAAAAATGACAAAATAAAAGAGTAGAAAAAAAAACAATTTTTTTTTTTAAATTAAAATATCTTAGATTATATAAATCAAATCCAAAAATATCGATGAAATGAAGGAGAAGCAGATAAAGATAAAGTATAAAGATAGAAATAGTAAGTAGCAGTATGGAGAAGAAAAATCAAAGAGAAGAAAAATGAATTTTTATGCGGCGAATGAACTCGTTAATTTTACCGGTTAGCTTAATCTGCACCGGAAGTGCGTTCCACAAAATTACTGGATGGACAAAAAACATTCTTTTACTATTTAAAGTTGAAATGAGGAATTAGTAGATTGCAGGTTCTGTCATGAACACATTCGCGGATCTTAACATATAAATAATGCGGTACTTTAAGAAGCAAGAGCCTTTTGAGGAAGATACAGCTTCGCATATCTAAATAGTTTTGGATAGAGCAGCCAAGCAGGTTTGTACGTATATCTGAGATATGATCGAGCGTTTGTAGATGTATCTAAGAACAGCGTTGTGAGCAAGTTCTAGTTTGCGAAAACTCTGAGAGTCAAGATTGGGGAATATATTTTCCGCATAAAATAGGATCGGTCTCAATAGTGAGTTAGCTAGTTTAAACCGGGTACCTTGAGGAGTAAAACTACTGCTAAGCCAAAGCTGTCTTAAGCCACCGTATACTCTTGAAATAACGTTATTAATATGGTCAAGAGCTGATAGTTCACTATTGAGGACGACTCCTAAATTACGTACCATGTTATAGTAAGGAATTATATTGTTATTTAACAGTATCGGTGGAAACTCTTTGACGTCAAATGACGATTTAGAGACTACCAAACATTGGGATTTATCCGGATTAAGGGTAAGCAAATTCTGCCGAGCCCAGCGTAAGATATTTTCAAGATCCTCATTTAACTTACTGACAGCTTCCGTAAGAAGACCGGCTTGACGCGAAATATAAATTTGAACATCGTCAGCATACAAATGAATGTTGACAAATTTATAGTTTAAGACGATATCATTGATAAAGAGAGAGAAGAGAAATGGCCCAAGAATAGATCCTTGGGGAATGCCAGAAGATAATACAATAAGTATATTTGAAGATTTTAAATTGAATGAAAATACAAATATTAATTACTTGATATTAAAAACATATCAACTATATAAAATACGAAATTATATAGTATATTATTTGCTGATAAGAAGTGTAGAAGCTTCAACAGACTTATTACGAGCTCTCCGAAGAAAATTGAGTTTTAAGCTTCTAGCATACCAATATACGTAATAAAAGTCAAATTTTAATTGCCAGTTGTAGTTGACAAGGAAATGTGATTACGCATAGTTTGAAACTGTTGCCCATGAGCCGTTGCATTTTGACAGCTTAACGCTTTTATAAAGCTGTCAAATAGAACGTGTCTATTTGGATTGGTTTTGGGTAGACTTTTTCTTCTTCTTTTTTTAACTTTGATATACTGCGATTTGTCTTCCCGTATCAAATGTGGATTTTCTACATGCCGATGCCACTCGTGCAAATTGTGAAGGTTCATGTATCCATCCTTTTTAAATGTTAATTCATCGGACAACAGAATTTTGTCCAAGAATCGCGGATCTTCAATGTACCGTTGTAGTATCGTTCGACAAAATGCAACTCTTCCAGGGTAATCTCGGGGTAGTAGGCTTTGCACTCGCAACTCGTTGAACATGGAGCTCATTTTTCTTCAAAATGCGATGTGCTGTACTTTTGGGAACTCCTGTTCTTGTTTGAATTCCACGTACTGAGGTACTTGGGTCTTGATTGACTTCTTGTAGCACTTGGTTCTCGTAGGGCATGAGGGGCCTGCCCTCACTAGTTCTTTGGTATGGAAATCGACCTTCTGAGAATGACTGGTGCAAATTCACAAAAACCCGATGATCCGGATAACGCTCAGCATTTGATATTTCTCATGGTAAAGTCTAGCTACATCACTAGCATTGCTTCTGCATTCTCCATAAATAAGGTGCATGTTCGCATATTCCTGCGCAGTGTACGAAGATGGCATCGTGATGTTATTAAGTGAGATTATAACGCACTTAAATCCAAAGGACAACAAAAATATTCCAAGGACCGGATCAGTTTTACTAAACGACAAGAAATGAATCACTATCTGATAGCCCTTGGAAGTCTGGGCCTGCTCGTAGTTACTTCTAAATAATAACGGTCACTCCCCTCGAACTTAAACTTGGACGAGAAAGCCTGGAGTACATTCAGATTTTTTTTTAATGAATGAAAAAGATTTATCTTAAAACCTGTTTATTTGAGAAAAACATTTTTTTCCGTTATTTATGGAATATTCTAAAAAACCTTATACCATTTTGGATGGAGAATTGAACGCGCCAACTTCTAAGGTAACTTGCCAAAATTTAGTAGTACATATATTTTACACTACAGCCCATTGAATTAGGGTCATGTAAAATTTTTGAGTATTTAGTTGGGCAAAAAAGTGACATTTTCTTCAAAACTGATGCAGGTGTGTTTAAATTTTTTAATGCAATTGTTAGCGGGGTTATTCGAAGTTCCATAACAGAAAAAAAAATTGAGAAAAATTAAGACTTGTAATCACAGCACTTGAAAGGCCGTCAGAGGGTGAGCATTTTTTTGATTTTTTTTTGAATGCCTCTAACTCACAAAATACATGGCAAAGATTTTTTTTATAATTTTTCTGATAACTGTCACCACCTACCCTATCACCCGTTTTCGTTTCGACGTTGACTTTTGGGACACCCTGTATATATAAACAAATAAGTATAACCAAGAGCAAAAATTTTACTTATCTTTTAAAAATGGCAATTATTTAAAAATGCGTGACATAAGTATCACATCTTACAAAGAATTTCGTCTTTTTTGTTAATTTTTACAACTTAAAATAAGAGCTTTTGTCAATAAAATTAGTTTTTATCGTGCTATTGCATCCACAGAGCGAGAACTAAAGTGACGCAGCAGTGCATTTTATTTTATTTACAACTGGTGGTTGGTATTGGTATATCTTAGAAAAGTGTTTCCAAATAAAATGGGCCTTGAACTCTCCCATTTGGCTGTTCCGCAACCCCGACTGTCTATAACTTCCATACAGCTTAAAGCGACCTATTAGAAATATTTAATTGCGGTTTCACTGTCTGAGAACATAATCTTTAGCTGAGATCACATTTTCCTTAACTCCATAAACAAACAAAGTTTTTTTCTGTTGTTAAATGAAAGCAACAAAACCCTCAATTACCACATTCAATAAATATCAACAAATTCAAGTGTGTGTGGGTTCTTTATCGCGAGATAGGTATAATTTTGTCATTCCAACACGATAGTTTGTAAACAACACCAATTCCAGCTCCAGAGCCCAGGAGCGATTTTACTTCTTGTCCATGCATCAAAAGAATCCATTAAATACAATACTCGTAGTGTAGTCATGGGAACAAAATTCATACACAAAAATAACATTATTCAAAAATATCGTGTGAATACTGCGTTCCGTTGCAAATGATATGGCACAAATAAAATAATTTAAAAAATAATTCCATCAACCTTTGACTGAGGGAAATTTAACAAAATTAAAAAAAAAACCTTCTTTAGAACTTAGTTTAAAAAAAAAAAAAATACTTCACCCACGCCCGTACCCAAAACCCGAACCCCATATAAATAAGGAGTAGCGTAGCGTATAGAAAAATATTAATCATAATTATGCTCTAGCATCGCGTGCAATTAAACCTAGTTTTGCATATTTTAAAACGACAGCCTTGTGCACTTGAAACGAAACTTTTCTTATCGCAACACTGCACGCAAAACAAACTTTTTGTACATTATTGTTACAAAAGTCGTTTACACTTTCCACTGGCGATGCGATGGCGAAATAAATTTCCATCAAAATGAAAGGCTTCCAAGTTGAAAAGTTTTCCAGGAGCAGAAATGCATTTAGAGATGACATGAAAGTTTTTAATTATCAGTTCAACATCCCCAGAACATAGAACTCGAACCAGAACCAAAACCAGAACCGAATTCTGAACTGGAAGGACAACACACAGAACTATAATGTTTCGAGTGCAACGAGATTAAATAATACGACGAGACGCGTCGCCGTCGCGTCGGTTTGTCTTTTGTATCCATTGGATGTGTCATTTAATCAGTTCGATTTGTGTTCATGTGTCAAATTGTACTCGTACATCAGAAACTTTATTCACTGATTTCCGTTTTGCAACAAGCAACAAAAGTCTGCGAAAGTTAAGGAACACTTTGTTGACATGGTTTGTACATTTTGTAGGTTGGGTTCATTGCGCTATGAATTCAAATAGACTTTGAAGAGGAAAAGTTTAACTAACGTGTTAAAAAAAAGGGGGAAGAAGAGAAGACCCTTTTGTTTTACTTTTTAACAAGAGGATAGAACTCTCAACATCTTGTTATATTGTTTTGTTCATAAAACATAAGTACCACCTTCCCCTTTCTTAAAATTAATTAAGAAAGCGGCTGGTTTTGCTTTCGCAGTTTTAAAAAGTGATGTTGGCAAAGGATTGTTCATTCATTGTCTTATTCTCTGTAAATACACACAATTAAAATTTGTCTAATTTGAGATAAAGTGTTGACTTTTTCTAACCCTCATGGCCAGTTTAAGATCCTAGGCGCTATAAACACAAGTTCTTAAGACCAAGTTAGTATGGAGATGGGGAGCCATCAGGAGAAATTGTGACCGGTATACATACGTTGCAACTGTCAGGAATTAATTAAATATTTAAAGTGCCAAGTTGTAAGCTGAGACAAACCCATCCCTTGAATTCAGTTTTGTGCTGAAATCATTGATTAACTCATTGCACATCATATCAGCCAAATTCTTGTGCACAAAATATAAACATAGTACAAAGAACCGAACCGGGTAATTCTCGACGATTTCTTCGAAAACTTTAACTCTGGTCAATACACTTCCTTGATATTGACGTAGAGTATGAGAATTTTGTATTCCGAAGAGAATAAAATGTATCAAGCCAAATGAAAAATCATGCTTGAACTGGAGCTGTAGAGAGGATATTCATGTGAGAGAAGAAGTCCTAAGTTACAAAGTTAATGGGACACTTTTTTGTCATCGTGCAGAGTAAGAGTACTTAGGGATATCGATGAACGTGGACACAAGACACAAGTCCACTTACTTAAAATTATAAACAGTTCATTAGAAACCGGTATTTTCCCAAGTTCTTGGAAGCAGTCTGTGATAATACCTTTAGCAAAAGTGTGCAATACCAATAAACGTGAATAGTCCCGTCCAGTAAACATGCTTAGTTCAGATGAAAAAATATTAGAACGCTTTGTAGCGAATCAACTAGTCAATTATCTTGAGAAGAACAATATTTTAATAGAGAAGCAGTCTGGCTTTCGTGGTGGTCACTCTTGTAAAACAAGGCTTAATTTTTAAGTTTTTGACTGAAAGAATGCCGTTGACGGCGGTAATTCTGTTATTGTCGTGTTTTTGGATCTAAAAAGAGCATTTGAAACCATTGATAGAAATATCTTGTTGAGAAAACTTTGGGAGTACGGCATTCAAGGCAAATAACTGGATTGGTTTCGTTCATATCTAACGGGAAGAACTCAAAAAACTAAAGTTAATAATAAATTTTCAGAGGCAGTGTAAGTTAAGTTAGGAGTACCTCAAGGATCTGTACTAGGAGTGTACCTATTTTTTATATATATAAACAATGTCAAACATACTTTAAACTACTGTAAAGTAAAAATTTTCGCTGACGATACACTCATTTACTTCAGTAGAAAGAACATAGATGAAATGATCGTGCATTTAAATGAAGATCTTGTCACTATAAGTCAGTGGTTAAAAGTTAAAAAAAACTCTAGCTAAACGTTAGAAAAACAAAATATATGAGCTTTAATTGAAGATCTAACAACTCGGTTGTTATGGACAATGAGCAAATCGAATTCGTCAAATGTTTTAAATACCTCGGAGTTGTTTTAGAGAGTGATTTGAAATTTAAAGAACATGCTGATTATATTTGTAAGAAAATTTCAAAAAAGTAAACTATTTAAAAAGATTGAGGAGTGATGTGAACATGAGAATAGCCTTACTTTTGTACAATTCCCTAGTGTTACCACATTTCATTTACTATTCTACGCTCTTGAATACGTGTTCAAATGAAATATAAGACTGACTGCAATTTTTTTTCAAAACAAAGCAATGCGAATGATTTTAAAGTGTAATATATACACACCAATTCAGTTAATGACTCAACCGTTTTAAATTCGCGAAAATTTGCTCCCCGAATATTTGAGAAATAACTTGGTTCAACCATATAATCTAAGAAGGGGCAACAACACTGCAGAGGACTTCTATTTTTTAACAGTCTACATGAAGAACTGAAAAGTGAACATCGATTACAAACATTCAAACAAAAACTGTATATTTTCATTATAAATAATTTGTAAAAGGTAAACATTATTTAAATTTAATTTTATATATTAGCCGTCAGTATATTTTTATTTTGTAGAGGTTGTCCCTTAAAAAGGAGTATCTTCTTGGTGCCATGAACTAAGGCCATACGAATTTAAGCCATAATGCCGTAAATTCACATATAAGTACGAATTAGTGTCATAATCAGGATATGGCCTCAATTCAACTTAAAAGGAAAACTTAATCCGTATGGCGTTAGTTCATTGTGAAAAATGGACGTAAGGTGGGCGAAGAGATGGACGAGGAGGCAGACGAGGAGACAGACGAGGAGCCAGACGAGGAGCCAGACGAGGGGGCAGACGAGGAGGCAGACGAGGAGGCAGATGAAGAGGCAGATGAGGAAGCAGACGCGCACGGAAAGAATTGAAAAATCACCAATTGCGGAATATTCAGTTGCAATTTACAAAACATGTTTTTTTTTGTAAATCACGGCGCCTTGATTCGAAACTGATATAAAAATATGGCAATTTAACTTTCAGTTCATCTCAAATTACAACAATTCCTAAGTTGAGATTTACAATTAAAAGTTATAATTCAAGCTTGTGCCCTTCAAAGTAAATTACAACCTTTTTGTACCAATTTACTACTTCAAGGGAATAATTCCATTTATACTTTTTACCAATCTGGATTTGCTAAAATTTTTTCGTGATTTCCATTCACTGAGTGTTAAAATCAACTCAAGTGTGTCTGACGGCGAAGGTCCGGAGTTCGATCCCTGCCTCCAACTAATAATTATCTTCTTTTTTTTTTTGGTACTGTCTCTTTTGGAAAATGAAAAATCCTCGAAAAATAAATCTGGTTTATATTAAAAGTGGATCTTTGTAAGCCATTCGGATTCAGCGGGAAATGATATTCCACCAGAATATCAACGCACATACAGGAATCGTTCAGAATATAAGTAATTAGGCCCTGGCCCCGCTTGTGTCTCCAATAATGCCTTTTTGTAGTTCTATTATGTACATAGGGAGTACAAGGTTGAATTTCAACTACACATTGTATATAATTTCGTACCTTTATTTAAATGATCATCACAAAAAATTGTACATTAGAAGTTAGACGTCCAAAATAAGACGACTACATTTTTCTCGCCAGTAAAACATAATCTTAATTCAAAACACCACTAAAATGTAACTCATACTCAGGTTGCTTCTTTTTATTAATTTTGATATTAGACTTGGATGCATCACCATGGCCTAGTAGATGTGTGCTAGGTTGGTATGCAGAGGGTCTCGAGTTCGATTCCTAGAATCAGCCAAGTAAGTAAAAGTTACATTTTTCAATAAATAATAATAAATGCTTTTCAATAAATAGAAAACGTTGCTCCTCTCAAAGCAATATAATTTGTTACAAATTGAGTAAAATGGGGTTGCAATTTACGACTTTACCACTCATTTTTTCAAAAACATATTTTTGATTCAAAACAAAAAGATGGAAATCTACGACTCGCTTTTTGCAATTTACAATCGAGTAAATATAAAATTGATACAAATTTGGATCAATTTTCGATTCGCGATGGCAATGTCTTATTTCTCAGGATCGAATTATTGACCCAAAAAAGTGATAGTTTGCTATTTTTGAGTATCAATATCTTCATTTCGTTCAATTTTGAAAATTGCGAACAAGGAGTCGTAATTTACAAAACCCCGAGCTAGGGTGAGAAACTGCATAAGATTTTCGTGATTTGCAGCTCATTTTTCTTGATCTGATCTAAAAATTCTTTCCGTGCGGAGGCAGACGAGGAAACAGACGAGGAGGCAGACGTGGAGGCAGATGAGGAGGCAGACGAGCAGGCAGACGAGGAGGCAGGCCGCCTGCTCGTCTGCCTCCTCGTCTGCTTCCTCGTAGCTACATACATAGCTTTACCAGATCTCTTTTAGAATCGAGATAATTTAAAATCATTTTACAAGAGTATTATTAAAAAGACTTTCCTCGTCAGAAATATTCCTTTTTATGGAACAATATTTGAATTATTTAAAAAATGTCCACTCATCTTTCAAAAAAAGTTGATTGTGGTTATGTTCACTGAGGGTGGATTGACAAGTCATATTGGTTGCCCGTGCCTAGAAATACATTGTTTCGTTTTAGACTAAATACTGCAAAAAAAAAGTGCTGCCAATCCAATTAACCATGGTCTGGTCTAGGTGCTTAAGATCAACGCATACCGTCATATATGTAGTTACATTTTTTTTGTTTTGATTTTTATTTATGTCTAGCTGATCCGCGAACTTCGTTCCGCCAAAGTTTATCAATGTATTAAAAATAATAATTCTTTCTGTGCATTTAGTAAATAGGTTAATTTGTATTTATGTGTAAATATACTGGGTGATTTTAAGTTAATTCGGATTATCAGCTATCTGCCCGTGAAAATCCCGTCAAAATCGGCCCATAAATAAGAATTTTTTGAAAATTGCGACCGTAGCGCTGGCTACAGGAGTAATTAAAATAGCCTAAGTTATTCCTTACAACATCAGCTATCCGCCAGTGAAAATTCCGTCAAAATCGGTTTAGTCTTTTCTGAGATTAGCCGGAACAAACAGACAGACACAAATTTTAAAAATTGCGTTTTTGTTATAAGTATACCGTGTATACTTTCATACGCATTTAGTAAAAAACTGATATTTTAAAATTACAAACAGACACTTAATTTTTATTTATGTGTATAGATTTACATATACATTGGAAAAACCAATTTGGCTCGATTTGTATTTTTTTCTATCATTCGTCCTTACATGGTTGCCTACTTTTTCCTTTTGGATGTGGTTATGGACCAATGTGAAAGAAATATTATTTTAATAAAGGAACTTATATATGTAAATAATCACGGGAGTTCTCAAAGGTATGTTTTAAAAGCGAAGATAATAAGGACGCACTTTTTGTTAGATTGGTAAGTAATGACAACAATGCAGACTTGAATCCGCAATTGAACAACATGCGCAAGTCGTCTAGGGGTATTAACTCCAACCCTTCGAAAGTAAAGAGATAAGAAACATATCATAGGAAAAATTGTTCGATCGGTAAACTCCTTAATGCATCTGGAGATCGCTTTTTGGGAGAGGTATCCCTGAGAAAAATATCGCTGTATTAAAGAGTTTTACAACAACGCAAAGTCTCTCGTTCTGTACAATGGACAACTTTCCGACTTTCATTGCGTCAAGGAGATGTCTCGTCACCAACTCTGTTCTTGCTGGCTATAGAAGATGTGATGACTGCCACGGCGGGTACAAATGAAATACGTGGTAGCCTGGAGACCATTTCACAAACTAAGTCAGATAAATTATTTTGACGATATATTTATATATGTATCATGGCAAACAGCACAGCTGGTTTAAGTCAATTAAGTTAGTCGCTGCTACGGAATGGAGAAGTGGCTGGCTTCAGGATCAATGATTACAAGTTACACGCTAACATCAAGTTACCCAAGTAAGGTACCCATTAAGAATGTTATGCAATTACATTACCTGGGCAGTAGCACTCGATGGCGGAACGAACCTGGATGTTAACATAATAGAATAAACAAAGATCGTGGTAAGTTTGGAACAATTTTTCGAGCAAAATATCGCTGCGCACCAAGCTGAAACTCTTCGAGTCCACTATTAAATCTGTCCTTTTATATGCTCCTGAAATAAGGAAATACTCTACCAACATCTCGAGTAGACTGCAGGCATTTGTTACAGTTGTCTGCGGTACATTTTCAACATCAGGTGGCTGCAAAATATATCTGTGGAACAGGACCGAGCAGAATAGGCCATACACTGAGGAAACCTGACAATAATTATATCGCATAACAATATTTCGAATGGAATCCTTAGAGTTATAGAAGTACCAGCAGTACTTGCAGTCAGACAATATACATTAAGGTAGTTCCACACTATCCCACAGTGTAATACGACATGTCAAAAATGTGTGATGAAACACAGGAAACTGAATATGACAGCGCAGATCTCTTACGATTTGACATGTGTTTAGATCTGAAATATTTTTTTAGGATTGAATGTAAAAACATTATTTTGATGGTTACTCAGATAATTCCAAATAAAAAGGTTATAAATCGCATAATGCAAAAGAGGGTCTACTTTTATTTTCACTTTTATGTTGTTAAATCAGTTCATCAAACGACCTCGTAAAAAGACAGTTTTAGTTTTATTTACAAAAACTCACTCAAGCATCAACGTTTTAAAAATCATGACAGTTAAAATTCTCTTCATTACTTACATTGATAGCATTTGGAAAAAAAACTCAAAACCATATTCATACTTTTGCTGAGTAAATTTTGTTTTTATTATATTTTTTGTTCATACATACATATTTTCTTACGATGCCTATCAGCATGTTCCTTCAATAATTTAAGTCCAAATCTGAAAGGAACACCTTTGTTTTGAAATTTATCAAACAAATCCTAAGTTGTTATTGAATACCTCTCATATGCATTCCTTTTCCCTGATTCCCCTACTATTTTGATATATTTTATTATACAAAACATTAATAGCCCAGACTCCTTATAAACGTAAAAACTTTTATCCTGTGTAGGATGAAGGTGGTAGAAAATGTACCTATGTATATATAAATATTTGAACGGTAATCTCTATTGAATTGGGCACAGTATTACGTATGTAGGTATGTTGTAAGGCATCGTCACAAAAAGTACTTTTTATGTATTCCTTTCGGAAAAGGCCATTCATCGCAGATATTCCCTAATCTCAAAATTCCACCCAACCAGAAATCCTGCCAGACTCAGCACTCAGCAGTATCAAAACGAGCTCTTTGAAAGTTTCAGCTCAATCGTTATCACTTTTCTGAGGGTTTTGGGGTATGGTTTGGTATGAAATTATGTTTGTATATCCCATAACTGACACAAAAGCAAATTCTATCGGATGTCTGTCACTCACTTAGGTATCTACTGTACTGTACAAAACACTGACTTAAATTAATTCCCTCAACTAGTAATGATGACCTTTCTTGAAGCAAGCTTGAATTATTTCTCTCCTTCTGCTGCATCCTCAAGAAATAAGAAGAGTAGGTCTACTCTACATGAACTAAAGCAGTTAGTTACTGTTGCCATGTGCGTGTATTATAGCACAGGCCGATCGTAATGTGTTATCTTTCCAGGACGACAGAAACCATGCCACCTAACATCCAGTTCATCGGACCTTATCCTTGACAAGAATATCAGCATTCCAGCATGTGTGCTGGTCACTTTGCTTTAAAATTTATGTAATGGAACACAATAATTTAGTTAAGCTTACTCAAGTGGAAACGATGATAGTATCTCACAGATTGCTACTATGCCAACAGGAAACAGGGAACTCCACCTTCACACAACACTCTGACTACGAATGAAAATCGTCTCTAGCACAATTTCCCTCATCTCTGCGAAAGAAGGTTCAAATACTTGAAGAAGGAGAAAAGATATAGATATAAATATAAAAATATAAAAACAGACAATTTCCTCAGCGAAATGAATGCTATTACACCTTTAATCTGATAAGCTTCAGTTAAAAATTCCAATTGGATGGAAAAGCATCCTTGAATTTTTACACACCATACTCCATATCTACACCAAAAGCCTTAACCCCCTTCCCTTTTATCTTTTCACTCGAATAAAAAGAGAGCGATCCCCCCAAACAAAGGAATTTACATAAACTTCAGTATCCCAGTTAAGGAACTAATTGGCTGTGTAGCAATGCGAAGGTTAAATTCGCAACTAATGAATGCATCGACCGTTCCGCACTCCACAAAAAAAAACACATATACGACAAAAAGGGGAGCACAAGAGTTCCGAGGGCAAGAAATCGGCTTTATATTACGTATATATGTATGTAGGTACGGTACATACATATATGTGCGCTGGCACGAATTTCATCTGTTCACCCTCAATTTACCACCCAGAATTCAGCATGCAAATCTGACAGCTTTTTGTCAATAAGAATTACATGCCATTTATTTGTCAGGACAAAAGCTTTTACTACTCTTTGTCAATCAATAAATTGCATGCATGCTCCGGCAGTGCCATAGCTTTTTCATAACTTCCTTTCACACATATTATACAGGGTGTCCTTCTGCTTATTTTAATATCCATTCACATCTATTGACAACACACAAGATAAGTGAGCCTCATACACTCATCACGAGCTTTATCATCTGGAGGACATGCGCTACTAAAGACAGAGCTGTCGTTTTCAAAAATTGAATTCCGAGTATGTACATATTTAGCTTGAGCAACTTCAGGTGTATATGTGGGCTAGTGACGTAAAGGGAAATAACTATACCGGGAATATAGTTTTATGATGAGAATTTAGATCAAATTGGTAGTAGGATATACTCGTAACTATAAGTTCTTGAATTTGGAAATAAACTCCTTTTGAACATTTTTTTTTTTTTTTTTTTTTTTTGAATTAAAAGTAAGATCTAGTTTTTCATTAAAAAGCCTTCTCGGCTGAAAATTTTTGTTTCGCTGCGCTTTTAGTTTGTCAGTTAAACTACAATGTGCTATTTTATTTTTCGTAAGCATTAAAAAAAAGTGATCACATCAGGTACAGGTACATTTCGTAAATGGATCAACGTAGATAAATCTACGAAGCAGACACACTAACAAGCACTGGCATTTTTATACATTTTTATAGTAATTTCATGGAACATGTTTTGTTGGTTCTGAACTTCGTCAATGGCGGCGCTAGTTGTCTTATTTACTTTACATCAAATGGGTGGACAGAAAAAGAGACAGAACTGAAGAGAGAAACACCATGACAAGAGGTTGGAGTCTAACGATCCTCTAACCTCTAACCGACTGCTTACCATGCGCAATGTTGCTTGATTTTGCTAGATAGGGCATTTCAATTCTCATTTTTGTTTCGGACTGCGCATCTACGTCACGGACACACAATGGAGTTTGACGTTTTTCATTGCATCATGCGTAATGACATTATCTTTAGTAGTTGTATTTTGGTTTCCTAGGCAAGAATGTTGGTTTGTTTGTTTTGCAGAACGCTTCCATCCTCTCCCAGTTTGTATCACAACGTAAAACTATTGTTAAAAGACTTAAATGTTTTTGTTTGCATTATTAAATCTACCTTTAATAACTTTCGGTTGAAAAAAGTAATTAGACAAAGAATTAGAAGAGTTAATTTATTACTATATTGTGCTTGTAGGAAACATTTTACACTGTGGAAGTGAAATTATTGTCAAGTCATTTTGCATGTGAAGTGATGATTTAACCTAATGATATTTCCCTGCACTGGCTTTTGAATAATATTTGTGACATGACAGTTAAAAATTTATTTTCAAAATCAAAATTTCGAAAAATAAATTTCGAACCAATTTTTTTAAAAATTCTTCATTATAAATGATCATCCGGGCAGTTTCTTCCTTATAACTTCCTTCTTTTCTTGCAATTAATTTATCTTCAAGCAGCACTTTTTATTTTACTTAAAAATTTGGGGTTAGTTAGACCCATCGATCCGGACTCTGCCACCCACCAATTTAACAAAATGGCAACTCAGTTTTCAAGCGTTATCAAAGAAAAAAGTTTAGAATAGGATTAATCCAGTACTTTGTCAACTTATTGCATGCTCACAACACGCAAGATATTTATCAAACAATTAAAGGAAGGTAATTCCTTTAATTTACCAAATAACCATTAAGGTTAATCAATTATGTACTTAAAATAAAAAAAATTTTTCTTAAAAAAATTGTTTTTGTTATATTTTTTTTTTCTCAAAAAATACAAGACATACATTTCGGTATTATATTTTCAACGAAAAAAAGGAGCATTGGATATTGAAAATAAAAATAGTATATTTAAAAACATAAAATTTTGAAATTTTTTAAATGTTTGCCCCAAAATTTTTAGTTTGCAAGTAATTTGTTGACAAACTGTTCACTTTTTGTCAAACCTTATTTGAATCACCCTGTATGACAGGCAAAGTTTTTCAGCTTAACAAATTCGAAAATGTTCCTTTTGTGCTGTGTCCAAAAAAAGTTTCACACAAGTTACAAACCTTACAGACTTAAACATACATACAGAGTACAGACAGACATGCAGAAATTCAGGCAAACAGACATATAAAAAGACAGAAATTTCAGACCAATTTTTGCCGCCATCGCTATCATCGTGTCATGTTTGATTATTAATTCAAAACGTTTTTAAGTTAAATTACTATATTTATCATATTTTTCAGCCTTCTATACATCTTTTAAAGTACGAAGGTAAATAGTTTATACGTTAATTTTCTTATTAACTTTCTCTTATTTTCCAACGGTATGGTTTTCATATTAAGGCTGAGCCCTATAACACCCACATTCAATCACAAATCGGCAATATTCTGATATTGTTTCAACAGTTTTGGTTGGGTAACTTTTTCCTCAACCATCTCCGTAAGAATAAATAAAAAACAGGAAACTCACCACTTTCTTACATTTTCTGATGTCTTTGGAACCACAAATGTTCCTTGTAATGTTGGATCTTGTCAATAAAATTTTCAAATCAAATCCGCTTTTTATCAAAATACAAAAATCCTGACTCTGGGAAATTATAGTATGTCATATTGGTTCACGCTGAGTTACTCGATTAATTGAGCTTGCGGTCGCGTGTTCAAGCTCTCAAGTTCTTATTATGCTTTTTTTCAGCAAAAGGGAAGATACAATTATAAAACAAGATGATAGGTGTCTTTAAGCCGAGGCGAAAGTAACGTAGTTTGAGACTACGGTGATAAATAAAGAATTTTCAAATTTGTTACACATACGCCCGAGTGAACGACATTTTATACCGATACAAACGAAGAGAACAAATCTGAAAGTCCCTTGAATTTATTCTTAACAAATCATATCTGGCAAATGTCTGTTCTTTTCTCAAGTGACCAAAAGAACCTTCATTTCTTCAAAGGATCAAAGTGCTTTGATGTTGGTTCCGAACCAAATAAAACAAAAAATAGCACTATTCCATGTGTGTTGTTTAGCAATTAAGTATCAGTTGGCAGCATGACCTTTTATATATTTATAAAACAATACTCTGGGGAGCATCCTCTAAATACGAGAGAGGAAATGTATTCACTTAATATTCAAGTCTACAGCACTGGTCGTAAATGCTTTATCGTCGATTTGAGCGAGTGGGCGCAAATGACTACCTACTATTACCATGTGCATCACTCACAAGTCATAAATATCAAAGCTTCTGCAAGAGAGTTGAATGAAAATTCCTTCACACAGAGCTCCTCTTTGCAAAAAAAAAAAAAAATATAATGTTTGTTAACTTCTCCCCAACGCACATGTGCGCCAGCAGAAGTAGAAGTTTTGCACAAATATGTTCTCAAATATGACGACGCGAGGAAAGAGGGTACAAAAAAGCAAGCATCAGAAGCAGTAGCAATAGCAGTAGCGAGCACCAGCACACACCATCAACAGCAGCAGCAGCATACGCGCTATATGGAGGCTTAGTTCAAGGTACTTGATGTCAAAGACTCTTTTATGGAGGCACATCAGGAGCTTTAGAAGCTCTTTTTTCCATATTCCTAGAAATACGATACGAATCGTTCGTATCCCCGCATTAAGCTGGCGATGAGAGCGAAAAGTTGAAATCCAAATTTTAGTTTCGTGTCGGATGCAGTGTGGTTCGTTCATGAAATTTTGTCGACCTCGCAATCGGTGGGTAAAAAAGTGAAAATAAAAAAAAAAATGGTGTCCTTTAAGATTTTTCCTTTGACATCTTCTTTGAATCCTTCAAATATACCTACCATTTTATTATTGTAAATGCTTTTAAGAAGTTCAAAGTAAAATATTTCTCCAAATAATGAAAATTATTCTCTTTAATTAATATAAAAATATGTAAATTGCATAAAGGATATCCGTTAACTATATATTTTGAAGAAAATCCTTTGGGAAACGTGAAGAAATAAAGTATAAAGTGTGTGAAAAATGTCAGCGAAAATCGCTGGAAAAAATTCATATACATGCAATTGATTTCTGTGAAAAAAGCTCATCCTGTGTGGGGAGACACAGCAGGAGCAAGGCAAATAAATACAGTTTAGCAGAATCAAAAACAAGGATACCAGAAATATAATTCAAACAATATCATTATCAATATGATAGCAAGAATTATAATTAGCAACTTTTCAGGATACAAATAATGAAACATGCATTCTTTCGGAAAATTACAGCAAAAAGAAAATTTTAAAAAGCTCCTTAAAGCTTCTTCTACTACCATCACCACCATTTTTTGCCTCATCGCTATCATTATTACCCTTGCTGATGGTTAAATCTAAAAAATCCTCCTACATACGATACTAGTACAGTGTCTAACAAAATCTATGGAAAGCTCTCCAAATTGTTCTCTTTTCAAAAACAGAATATTTCAGTAAACAAAAAAAAAAAAAAACCATTCAGATATCAACTTCAAAAACGCACAAAATAACAAAAAAAAATAAGACTATTATACGCACGAAAGTAGAGCTTTCGCTTGATTAATAGGTTTTTGGGAATTTCTTTTTGAGTGAGTGAGGGAGGGAGTGAGTGAAACGGGGTGACAATTCGGAAAGAGCGCACACATCCAGTGACCGCGAATGGTGTGAATCGCTATCGCTATCGAAAAGTTCGAGTTCGAAATCTAAAATGGCGGCGGCTCTCTGTATGCCGAGGAAAAAGTTCCTCCATCCTGCCGACAACAAGCCATCACCTACTCAGTCCACTAACACAATCGGTGTCCGTAGAAAATATCGTAGTAATTGTAGTAGCGAACGTTTTCCATCTAAACTTCAATTAAACTTGAGTCCTCGTAGTACAAATGGTGTCCTTGTCATCGGTAGCGGTTGCAGCGGTGGTGGCATCGGCATCGGCATCGACATCGGCACTGGCAAACCGAAGGATAATGATGAAAATATAAACAACAACAACAAAAACAACTTGAGGCATAGGTCAGTGCGACTCGGTACTGCCGATAGCAGCGATAGCTGCGATAATAATCGTAAAAAAATCGTTAATTCCGTTACGGGAGGGGGTATTTTAGAGTTTCCGCGTTTGACTATGATGCAATTGATTACGTTCGGGCTGATATTGCAGCTGGGGCTATCCGTGTGCGGAGCGTTTCAATTGGACGGTTCGCAAAGTTCATTTGCTCAGTTTCGAAAATGGTATACGGGTCTAAATGGTTCCCTTGAATTGGAATTTAAAACCGAACAACCAAATGGTCTGGTGTTATACACTGACGATGGAGGGACCTATGACTTTTTCGAATTGAAGCTGGTGGAGGGCGCTCTACGTTTGCGATATAATTTAGGAGGTGGTGCACAAATTATAACCGTAGGACGAGAGCTGCATGATGGACATTGGCACAAAGTTCAGGTAAGTTTTAATTGGCGATATAAAAATTAATTACTTAAATTTCAGCAGCAAAAGCTTTCAAATATATTGTACAGTGCACGAACCTATATAAACTCTGACTGCACTTTCAAGGTCATAAAAGGGGTTCTTTAGATATTGCTGCTTGAAATGTACAATACATATATGTATAAGTATTTGTTACTATAACCACAAACTTTTATTGTGTATTATGGACCTTGAAGCGTGAAAAGTCATTTAGCAGCGAACTATATTGATGTGAGGTTAGCTCCCCTTGGGCAAAACTCCAATAGCTGGTATGAGGCAATAAAATATGCTTTTGCAAGTACCTCAATATTAAAACCCCGTTTTAATATTTTCTTTATTACTTGGTTTTGTTTGTTTTAGTTAAAATTAGTTGAAGATAAAGGTTTTTTTTATTTTTATTGATTCCAGCTTAATGTTGAAAAGCCTTGAAATCTTTAAAACTTGAAATAAATATTTCAATAATCAACTATCAATTCTCTAATAGTTCAAGCAGCTATTTTTAGAATTTGTTATTGCAGTAAAGTTCCCTTTTGTCCTTAGCAACTGTCCCAATTCCAAAGAACTTTATATTTACCTATTTATGAAATCCAAGGACCTTTCCCAAAATACCAATAAATCTTTTGATTTCACTCACACTCGTGTGCATGTTTATTTTGTGAAACGAAATCTCAAATACCTTGAAATAAATTCTATGATCTTTGGGGCTTTTCTTGCGAGGGTAGTATATCGATATCTTACTCCCAACCAATTTTGAAAAGTTTTGGCAATTTAAAATACTCAATTTATGAACAAAGAATAATGTTCATTCATTGTTCATAAATTAAGTCGAGTCATAGTGTCAAGCATGACAAAACAAAATTTGATTAAAAAAATTGATTTTCTGCATCACGCACAATCTCATTACCAGCTTCATTAGTTCTTCTTCCATTGTGTCCTCTCGGTTTTTGATAATACAGACTTGGACCGGGAAAATTCGAAAAGAATGAAAAGATGGATTCTATACTTTGGCATTCCGTACGTAGTGCATACGTCATTGTATTCAAAAATCTAGGATCTAGTTTCAAATATATTTAGTATAGAAATTGCACGATTCCTTCCCATTTTTGAGAAATTGCAGGTGGCGATGGTACAGTGGATAGATGTAGTGTTTTGTTGCTAACCCAGAGGTCTGGGCTTGAGATCCAGCCTGATTAGCAACAATTTTTATATTTCCCCCGCTTCAACTGGATGCCACAATGGGAATTTGCACGAGAAAAATACCACCTAAATCTCAATCCATTGTGCCATCAACACATGTTTTCCTGTCTTTCTATTTCTTCAAACAAATGCCATGCAATCGCATTGAAAAAGACCTCAGGTGTTGCATGAGGAGCCATGGACATAAGGCCATAGTGTCATGAGGTCACATTTCGAAATATGGCCCTGTGACACTATGGCAATATGTCATGGCACCTGCCTGGTTCTTTGGAAGGGAAACTGAAACGGCAACGTATAATTAGCGCGTTTCTGGTCTTGAAAGCATAGCTAATCGGAAACAACAGCTTTGCTTTCGCCTTGCCTCGCATTGTTGAGCTTTCCTAAGGCGATGCAAGAAATATACTTTCAACAGGGATCTAGCTAACTTTTATAAAAAGTACATTTGCCGAAAGCTTGAGTATATAATTCTCATATCTGGGAAGGTGCTCATTTTACCCACAGGCGTCTTCTGGAAGCTTGAAGTGTGCATTTAAGGTATAGGAGATAGGACTTTTCTACATCCCTATAATGAGCACATGACGTATGGGTCGACGTTTTGGAAGGAAATCGATCCCGTATAAGTCCAACACAAACTCGGATATACTTGTGAGTTGAAGCACACAAAGAAAGATGTGCGTCTGGCACTTACATGCAGTAGTTCTTGATGTTGGGCAGTATGAGAGTAAACAGCTCTGAGATGAAGATGCTTCGTATTACTGCAGGAGTAAGAAAGCCATATAAGATATATATACAAATTCGAGCAAACCCTCACGTCAACAATACTGTACGACTGGCACAGCTGGTACTGTTACGTTCAAAGGAGAAATCTAAGAACCCCGTAATTAATACAACGACACCAGTATTTAGATGGCCTCAGAAATGAAATAATTTTAAACCGAGAGGTTTGCGGACTATTTCTGAGGTCGAAACGGTGAACCGCCTTCAGTTGGATCCCAAGCAAACAAAAGAGGAAGGGTTGTGATCCAAATGAGATCATAACGCCAACGAAAAGTAATATAGAAAAGTAGATATAACACATTTTTATAGTTTGAACGTGTTTGAAATATTTCCTAACTCTCTATATTTTATCACTAATTTTTTGAAGTGTTCCAGCGATGCATTCTTTCCTTTAAACAATTTCTTTATTCCTTCTAACTGGGTCGGTAACCAGTTGGACACCACTGTCCTTAACGGATTAACTAACTTTGATAAAATTTTATTTTTGTAGTTGAACCCAACAGGTTGGTTTCAAGACCCAAAAGAGTGTTTTTATTTTTCGCCCAGATTTAATTTTTTTTTTTTTTTTCTAAACTTAGCTAATTTATATTTTCAGAAAGAAACCTGGGAAGCAATTTAAAACTGTTTTACTAATCCTTTAGAACTATAATGGAAGAACTAAAGTGATACATTTTGAACTCAAAGAATGGAGCTTTTCTCACTATGATGAATCCACTTTGAATACAAAAATTATAGCTTTTCATAATGACGTTGTCCTTGAAATGGCGTTGGATGCGGGTCTCTGATTAGACGTAAAATAAAAGGTTTTTAATAGAATCTGAGAGCACTTTCACGATACATTATCTATTTTTCAACTTGTAAATACGTAACACTTCAGTATAAAGCCTTCAGGTAAAATAATAGCAGCCAGAAAAGTATAAAGTCTGCAGAAAAGAAAACTTTTGATGGAACTAGGCAAAATTTCTTTATTTAGTACATCAAAAGAGATAAAAAGATGCTATTCAGGGTTGAAAATGTTCTTTTATGTTTCTTAAGCAAAATGAAAAGCATTACTTTAAGGTTTTATTTATTTGGTAATAAATTTAGATAACATTTAACAACAAACGGGATGTATAAGTAATCAAGTCAAGGACGAAGAAAGAGGCAATCAGAAGAAATGAGGCCTTATAGAAGTTGACAGGCTTGCTTCCAAGCCATTTGATTGGCCATGCCAACGCTCAGATAAGGGGCCAGTTATAACGATACGGAAAACCAAACCGCAAAAATATTTCGGTTTCGTTTTCCGTATCGCTATAACTGGCTCCTAAAAATTAATTTTTGTTTCTGCTTAACTGTTATATTGGTATACTGTTATACAGATATATAATTCAAACTTATAAATCAATTGTTAGTGTTATACTACTATTTCTATCAAATTTGCTGTCAAACAAATGTCACATTGATTTTTGTTTCCATTTTATTATGCAATAATGACAGTTTTATCTTACTTTTTAACAGAACTACTACGTATTTCAGTATGTTTAATAAAATACTGTCAGCTTTACCTAATAACATATGTACACATCAAAATAAGAATCTAAACATGCCTCCTGTATCCTGTTCCTTCAGTGATGGCTCAAAGAAGAGCGGGCCTCTCTACGACCTCCTTCTATCTGGCAAATGCATTGAAAATGAATTCTCTCTTGGCTTCTGACTTTTTCTGGTACGGCCGGCGCGGCGTTGAAGAGTGTAGGAGCTGGTGCATCGATGTCTTCTCGCGCTACATGGCCCAGCCATCTTAATCGTTCGCTTTGAATAATATTATTTTTGGCTGCCTATAGTATGTCAATGTGTTGTGCGCTCTACGTCATCAGCACGCAATGGAGTTTGACCGAGTTTGACGTTTTGCATTGTATTATTCGCAATCCCATATCTTGTATATTTGTAATCATGGTTAAGTTCAAAATACGTATCGCGCGAATTTTGCTTAGCGATGAAGTTCACTTTTGGTTGAATGGATACGTCAATAAACAAAACTGCCGTATTTGGATTGATGATAATCCTCAAGCGTATGTTGAGACACCGTTACATCCACACAAACTGACTGTTTGGTGTGCTTTATGGGTTGGTGGAATAATTCGTCCGAACTTTTTTAAAAACGATGCTGGCCAGAACGTTACAGTCAATGGTGACCGCTTTTGAGCCATGATTACTGACTTTTTCGTTTATCAATTGAACAACCATGATGTGCAAGAGCTATGGTTTCAACAAGTCGGCGCAACATATCACACAGTTCGTGACACAATTGATTTGTTGAAGCTTGTGAGCGCAAAATTTCGAGTTTTGGTCCTGTGAATTGGCCTCCAGGATCGTACAATTTAACGCTTTACTATTTTTTGTGGAAATATGTGAAGTCGCTAGTCTACGCTGATAAGCCCGAAAAGACTGACCACTTGGAAGACAACATTTGCCGCGTTATTGCCGATATACGACCTCAAATGTTGGAAAAAGTCATCGAAAATTGGACCTCCAACGGTGGCGGTCATATGCAAGAAATCATATTTAAATAATTATAATGCCAAAAGTAAAAGATTATCTTTCGAATAAAGTAAGTTTCATGTCAATCTATAAAAGTCATCTTTGTTTTATTCCATTGCAAAGTGTTATTCCTCTAAAAAACACCCTTTATATTACATTCTTCATATTAAGGGATTTTTCATCTGATTGTTCATGCTACTACATCATATAACAGGTCTAAGTTTCTAAGTGTTGCGAACTGCGCGGCGTCTCCTTGATTCTTCACAAATATGTAGTTTGTATTCTTCAATTGTTTACCAAGCCGAAAGAAATAGCTATTGGCAAGGGTCCTTCTACGTTTCTTTTCCACCCTAAAATTTTGTTCATGCTTATTTGAAGTGCCCCAGCTAGAGACATACGTATAAATGGTCACGTTCCGATCAAGTCGCAGGTGGATGCGAATTTTTGATTAAAGTATTAGTGTGAGTAGTGAAGGCACCGGTAACTTGCTCATTTTGTTCTTCCTATCACTTCAATGTCGTCAGCCAGCCCAAGTAATTGTGTGATTTTCTTACAATAGTATTTGATGTTCTTGCATTATTTTTGGGTATTATTTTTTTAAGCCCAATGTTGAATTTTGTAGTTTGGCTATATCCACCATCAAACATTGTTGGTCCAATCAGAATGCGTAGTTCTTTCTAGTTTTGCTTATGCAAACACGAACCGAGGTAAATCGTTTTTAAATTTTTATCCGAGGACGAACCACTATAATTGTACAACTGGTCCTAATCAATTCTTTTATATTGAAGAAGCCCGATTGATTGTAGAAAGTTTCTCTATAACCCAAATGCCAATTTTACGTGTTAGCTTAGGTTAGGTTCTACTCTGCAGCTGGGTAAATAGTATCGCAACTAAACCTGTCAAAATGTAGCCCTGGGATCAAATTTAGCCAACATTTAAATGAACTTGGTAATTGGCACAAATTAATACCGCCTTTTATACGGAATGGTGCGGTATACTTTATTTTGGTATTAAAATCTACCGTTTTTTGAAAAAAAATTTTACTGATTTTATTTCATTGCCTATTTTTCAAAAAAAATTTTAAATTCATTTTTTTTTACATTTTTGAAAATCGTTTTTTTGTATAATAATATGCTTGTTTTGAGAGCACAACATCTTACAGACAAAATAAATAAAATGCACGACTGGGTCGCACGAACTTGCTCTAATGAGTGACAGTGGTTTATGCGCTTGAGATTTTGATAAAAATAAAATTTTCAAAATTCTTAAATAAATACTTAAACTAATTTGAGCTGAAAAAAAAGTACGCCATTTCATTTCTTGGATAAATTTGAATTTATGAGAATAAATTTAGAAAAATCTGTGGAGCGGTTTTCGAGAAAAAAAGTTTTTTTTGAAAAACTTTTTGAAAAAAATTTTCAAAAAAAATTCAAAAACGCCAGTTCATAGGTATTCAGCAAATACATTTATTTAAATTTTTTAAAAAAAAAATTAATAAGCAGTTTTCAAAATATTATTTTTTTTAATTTTTTTTTTAAAAATGATTTTAAAAATACAAAAAAATATTTTTCAAAAATATTGGTATGCAATACAAATTGAGCTACCTACAGCTATATGTGTGTGAAATTTCAAAAGAATCGGTTGAGTCGTTTTCGAGATAGTCGAAAGCAAAAAAAACGGTCCTATGGAAAGTACCGTTCTTAGCCATTTTTTAAAACTTTTTTTTCAGCCATATGATTGGTCGTACCTAAAAAGCAACACTGATTTTTTTAATTAAAAATCGTTAGAGCCGTTTTTGAGAAAAATAAGCTTTAACGTAACGGTTGTATGGCAGGTACCGTTATTTTTTGAGCTAAAAAAAAAATTCAATTTTCTTTCTGTACAATACCTAAAAAAGTCTATATACCAAGTTTGAAGCAATTCGGCCCACCCGTTTGGGCTGTAGGTCCAATACAGACAGACAGACAGACAGACAGACAGACAGACAGACAGACAGACAGACATACAGACGGACAGAATTTTTAGACCATCTTTTTTCGTCTTCGCTATCATCGTAATGTCATGTTTGATTGTTATCTCAAAACTTTTTTTTTCGACGAATGCATAACTTGCCTTATAGTACCTATAATCGCAAGTAAAAAAAGATGTTTGTTATTATATAAGGGATTGTTTTTTTTTTTACCCCGAAACTTGTAAGCCAAGCTGAGAAAAATACTAATCCAGTTGATTGATTTGAGAAATAAAAATAAAACTCAAAGCTGTCTATAGTTGCGCTTGCATTGAAAAAACCGAACAGCTCTTCGTTCTAGCTCTGTGTATTACAAACCACCTTCTGTGGAATGAACAATTACTTGACATCTCCAAAAAATGCCGTAAAATACACCTCAACACCTGTTATGCAGGTGTTACCTGTAGTATTCAGAAAGGAGCCTCAAAATAGTTGTTAAAATTATTACGGTACAATTATTACTATTGGCCGGCGATGTCCTGCCTCACTTTGCTTTATTGATTCAGGGAAATAGCCAGGTGCATTCCTCCCCATAAGCAATTTCTTCGTAACACTCGTATCACTAGGAATGCCCAAGAATTTACTCTCGACGTACAGAGACTCATTTTTTAGTCCCACTACAAGAATATGGAATGCCTTACCACGATCGATTCTTCCATCCCATTTTAATTTCCAGAAATTCCAGAACCAATGTCCATCAATTCCTTTCCAACTTTCCTAAACGCTCTAACTGTGTCTATTCATTTTAAGGGTATAAATAACAATGAAAGGGTTTAACTTAAGACTATTGAATACAAATTTTGACATAGTTTCACAATTTTGAGGTCATTTTAAGTTTTTTAATTTGTATACCCTATTCCATAGAATGGGTATATTATATTTGGTGTGGAGTTTGTAACATAGAGAAAGAATACCGTTAGGTATAGAAAAGTATATATATATTCTGACTCAGAATCAAAAGACTAGTCGATTTAGCCATGTCCGTCCTTCCATCCGTCCGTCTATCCGTCCATCCATCCGTCCGTCCGTCCGTATGTATACTCTCTAGAGGTCGCAATTTTTAAGCTAGAAAGCTGAAATTTGGTATATATAATTTTTGGTTCAAGAGTAAAGCTAAGTTCTTGAACCGGTAAAATCCGCCCACAAACACACCCACAATCACCATTTTTGTTAAACAACCTCAATTTAGTAAAATTAAATTATGTTTTTTGTACAGTTAAACTTAACGCTAAAATTTTGCACACGTAAGGTTTTGGTAAACTTTCTTCCAATTAAATAAAAATATTTCAGTTTTGGAGTAGCTGAAGCCCATTTTTCATACAAAACCATCAATATGGTTTTTATAAAATAACAATTGTTATATTAAAGCGAAAAACATTAAATTTTGTGGGTATTACGTGCACACATACATCTTATGTATGAAATCAAAAAAATTTATTTTGGGCGTGGCTGACGCCTACTTTTCACTAGAAACTGCGGGTGGCAATGGTACAGTGGATGTAGTGCTTGGTTGCTAACCTAAGAGTTTTGGGTTCGAGCCCCAGCCTGAGCAGCAATTTTTATTTATTCCCCCAGTTTCAACGTGCCAACAAAAATTCTTTCCTATCTTTCTATTCCTTCTAACTAATACCGTGCAGTTTGCATTTAAAAGACCTTGGGTCTTACAGGTATATAGTTAAAATTATTATAATTATTATTATAAAAATTGTTTTTGCAAATAAACGGTATTTATAATGAATCCGCAAGCCAAAATTTTGCGTCTCTTAGTAGAAACTAAATCGTTTGTGTGTGAAAAGAAATTTTTGAATTTTGGGCGTGGCTTTCGCCCACTTTTTATGAAAAAACGAAAAACGTAGTTTTAAAAAGTTAAGGTACTACCAATATTCAATTTAAACCTTTTTCCCTTCCGTTCGTTTTATGAAAAATATATATCTACATTTTCTTGTGTAAATTTTTTCAATACGCCTACTTTTGAAGGCGTGATTTTGATAAAATACCTTTGTTCAGGTAAGATTGTTTAAAAACTACTTGATTCAGCTGTAGTATTACACATATGCCTAAATACTGACTAATGATCAAAGTTCAGTTAATGCTTAAAATTTTTAAGACACACCCATTTTTAAGGGGCGTTTCTGTCAAAAGTCGAATAATGCATTCATTTTTTAACGTTTTTTAACTATCGGTTGCAGTTTCGAAGTAAAAAGATAAACACCTAGATTTATATTCCTTGGTTACGTAGCAGAGTGTGGGCCAAGAATTGTTAAAAAGACCCATAGTCGCTATTTCTATTCAAAATCTAATTTTTAAAAATTTAAGTTTTGTCTTGTTTTGTTCAAATCGATCTGCAAGAATAAAATTGAATGTCACTGCGCTCATACTAATTGCCTTGCCAGTAAAAAGTCTCAACTTTGGGCGTAGCGCACGCCTTTTTTTACTGTGCCAGCACTTATTAAACATCACACCACACAAAATTAATGTTATTGAATTGTTTTCTGTCTGCTAAAGAAGAATTTTGTTTCAGAAACAGGAACATCGGCTGGCTGCGGGAGGCGGACGCATACACATACAAAAATATAGGAAATAGGGTATCCAACAGTTCGTTGCAAACGTACTGTAGCTCTCGCTTATGTTTTTATTTAATTTGGAGGACTTAGTTTTGGCGAATTCGACACTGAGTTTTGATAATGCAAGTTAAAATTATACCACAAAATGGCTTTCATGAGTGTTGTTGTTGCGTTTACAGTCATCATTTTCAGAATTTACTATTCAATACTGTTTTCTGGCAGAAAGACCCAGGGCACATATACCTAGAACCCCTTTACGTTTTTAATGAAGTCTTCTGGGCTATCATTCTATTCTGGAAATTCATCATTAAGGTATTTCGTTTGACGTCCTTCGTGTCACTACGCTTCAGCGTTACACCCAATCAAGGACTCGTTATGCCCTTTTTACTTTTAATGGATAATATCCTTGCGACTGGGTCAGAGATAGAAGATATTTCAAAACACGGATTCGTATAATTCATTTGATTCAACTTGGCTGTTATTTTGTATGCTACCTTACCTCCCTACTTAGTTAATAGTCAAGCAGTCGTCATTCCATTCGTCTTCTGCTTTTGTGTATCTTTATACAAAAAATGAGAAATGACTTAACATTGTCTTTTTGTGTCATCTTTCATAATAATTTTAAATTCCTAACACATCCTTACATTTTCACAATTTCCGTTTGCTTTTCGCTTAAAGAATTGGAAAAGACCATGCTTTTACAAGTTAAACAAATTATTCCTCCATAAAACATTTTTTCATAGCTCTCACTAGCACTATATAATATTATTGAAGGTGAGGGCTAGGTCAACTGCGATGGAACGGATAGATACATATGTAATGTATGTATGTATGTATGTATATTACCCACTATCAACTAAGCCTTACTGTCCAACAAAATGTGCTGCCATTTAGGATGGAAGCAATAAAAAGGGACACGAAAATGAAAACCTTCTTCTCAATTTTACTTTTTGTCCATTTAATGGGAAAACTTTTTAATTTTAAGACTATGCCCCATTAAAGATAGGATCTAAAACTGCCAAACGCGCTCTCGCTATACGAACTGAATCCGAAAACTTGACCTGGAGAAATAGAACAAACGTGCCTAACAGGGAACCAAAATCCATGAGGGTTTCTTTCTTTATGAATTATAGTTTCAAGTTGTGCTCTTGCTGGGTTTTTTTTTTTTTTTTTTTTGCTATTTTATTATTCTTTGCTAGTCCCTATATATGTTTAATTCCATGTTGTCACAACTTTTTATCGCTCTCTAATGTGAATTGTTCAAGAGTGCAATATAGAAATATGTCAGACGAAAGTTTGCAAAAAAAAAAAAAAAAATCACCTTATATTCATCATCGTCATCATCATCATCATCTTTAGGTACGTACCGACATAACGTGTGGGATGTGGGGTAGAACATAACCTGCAGCTAAGTGTTCTCTGGCAAAATATTGTGTATAAGTAGATACGGATATATATGTATGTATGTATCTCCGTATAAGTCATGCCACGTATACCATACCTACAGATACACGATGATGACGACGACGACGTAACCAAAAACTTTGTAATTTCTGAAACGCTGTGACACATAAAAGTTGACTTTTTGACACCCCGCAATATCACCTGAGTGGTGGTGTTGCAAAAAACAAAATTTTAATATTTTCGAAATGAAAAGCAAAGAACAAAAAATGGATACATCCTGTGGGATTGGAGTTTTGCCTTCATAAAGTACTTCCTGTTTCTCATGTCTAGGACTTTAATCATTTACGAAACGTTCACAGTTCACACACCACCCACATCGAAAAAACACACCCATCCCACAAAAACAACAACAAGAACAACAAAAACAAGAGAACAAGGCTAGATTAAGTTTGTATTGTGTTTCAGGAACTTGAAGGAGCAATTCAGCAACTTTCTGATTTTCTCATATCAAAGTGCTACGCTACGTCGTCGTCGTCCTCGTCCTCGTCGTCATCGTCGCCTTTGTCGTTTTCTTCAGAAAGTGAGCTTTTTAATTGAATGCGTAATTTGCTGTCACTGTCATAATTTTTCTTTTATATAAAAAAAAGTATATATATATATATGTACCTACTTCTTTAACTGTGTGCCTGTGCATGGATTACAAGGGAATAAAATAAAGTGGATGTTATATTAATGTGTAGGTGTTTTAGGTATTGTATTGTATTGTTTGTTTTCCGGAGGATTTCTGTCAATGAAATTGAATGTAAACGAATTTCACAAAACAATTCTTAAGAGCTTATTCAACTTTTCTTTCTTTATTCAAAACATTATAATAGGTAGGTGATGGTATTACCAAAAGTTTAATTTTTGTTCAAATCTGTTAGATGTGGTTAGAAAATGTGCTTTGGGAACGGTTGGTCGCGGTTTGTTAACCTTTACATTATTTGACAAAGTTGGTTTTGAAATATTTTTTTTTTTTTAAATGGAGGTAACAATACCAGCCAATTAGGGACAAACTTTCAGATACAGATGGGTTGTTTCTTTATCAATTGAGAATTCTGTCGCTAATTGGCTTTGCCAGTTCCAACAAAAATAGAAGTCAACTTTGCATCAGTATCAGATGTGGGACAACAGGAAACATTCGATTGGCTTGGAGGAAATATAACTGAAATAAATATTGAACTGCATGATAGGAGATGGTAGCGCAACATGAATTGTTTCAAAAAAAAAAAAAGGTTTTTTTTTTGTTGTTTTGCTTTACCAGTGACGGTTTTCAGTAGTACCAGCTCAGTTTTTTGTCCTCTGACCTTGTGGTCATTTGACGAAGGTCCATAATAATAAGAAAACAGCAATCGTCACGCCATCTGTAAAGTAAAGTATTTATTATTATTATTATTTTTTTTTTTTTGTATATATAATTTTGTATTTAGTTCATGACTTGAAGCTATCTTAAGGCTAGACAAATACCTTAAAAGTTAGCTAAAATATTATATACTGAAAATAACCTACCGGCCCTGCTGAACTGGGGACTTTTACTTATACCATTAAGATTAAATCTAATGTCTTTCGACTTAATAAGAAGTAAAATATTTGTTATGTATTTTCTACACTGTACCAATTTTCTTCATTTCTTGTCGGTTAATTAAATAACACAAAGTGAAAGTAATTCTGCTTTGGGAATCAAATTAATTCAAAAACTTCAGGTTAAAAAATATCCTTGCAGCAATTAATCGGTATAAGGTGGCTTAAAATAACACATCATGTTTCGGTAAAGAACACAAAGATTAATTATCCATACAATCACACCAATAAACGGTAAAACTGACCCGAAAATTGTTTGAAATTTATTGGTCCTCATTACTTCCTTGCAATTAAATTGTTTTGATGACGCCCCAACCCTCAGCTGTTCATATACGTTTGATAATTCACGGCCTTCACCTTCGGACGTGTTATTACAACGACACCGTTTGATAAGCTCATTAAACTCCGATTTAAACAGCACTGTGAACTGGGGTATTAGAAAACGTGTGGAGTTTAATACGTCGAAAACTCAATGCTGTCTTTTGTCTTTAAAGTTAAACATACCCACTATGCCATTATCCATGAATGGTACTCGGTATGTGTATCAGTGACAACCTTCGTTGCAATGATCATATACTTGAGATTTCCGAGAATGCTGCAAGATGCTTAGGCTTTCTTAATAGATGCAAGAAGTTTTTCACCCCTTCTGATCTGGCTACAATTTACAAAGCGTTTATACGCCTTAAACTTGAGTATAACTCCCATATCTGGGCAGGTGACTCTTAAACATTTTTACACCAGCTCAACAGAAATCAGAAAAAAGCTTTAAAATTGATAGATGGAAACATTTCCATCACTATAACTTCTTCGAAATGTTTCATGTCTTTCCTTATTTTACAAGTTCTTCTACAAAAAATTCTCACTCCAGGTAGCCAGCTGCGTTCCACCCTTTAAACATTTCCCCGTAACACTCGTCTTGCTAGGAACGCTCATCAGTTTACACTTGAGCCCAATTTCAGACGTACCGTCAAATATATAGGGATTCTTTCTTTAGCCTTGCAACACGAATGTCGAACGAATTGCCTGGTACAATTTTCAATTACCATTTTGATCTTCAAACATTCAAGACCAATGTTCATCGACACCTCCTTTTCCTTCCTCCCTAATTTCCTATTGCTGGCGCTGTGACTAATCATTTAAAGGGCTATATATACGTGTGCTTTACAAACAAAATCACAACGTCAACCTACATATCCCGACAGTTAGTACGGTGCAATTGAACACTCGGCGGGCTGGTGCGCTCCACATGCCCCAGACATCTAATCCGCTGGTATTTTCTGCTTTTTGACCAGGTGAATGCCGCGGTATACCACCAACAATATTCGTCATTGAATATTCTCGTTCATAGTGTATTTATACATACAGGACGGAATATCACCAGAAGAATCTTTCTCTGAAAGTATCCAAGCCATTTTTCATCCGATTGTGTCAGGGTTTAAGCTTCTGGCCCGTACAGCAGGACTGGGATGATGAGGGTGTTCTTTGTCGTTCAGAGAGAGTTTTGGTAATAAGATGCCTTTCTAGCCCCTTAGAATATTCACTGGTATTATTTTAAGACGCTATAGTGGAACCCATGACTACTTCGAAGTTATGTCTCTCCATTGTGACGTTGTTCAAAGCCTACTGTGATGAATGATGATGTTCTGCGCCCAAGTACAGTTTGTAGATACTTTGTTTTGTCTTCATTAACAGCCAGACCCGCTTTCGCCGCCACCATTTCAAAACTTGCAATGATTCACTGACATCGCTCATCGTTCTTCCGATGTTGGAGAGGTTAAAAGGTAGCGCGTTAGCCTTTCTCTACATCAAAGGATTAAGTGGTGTTCTTACCAACCTTGTTGGACAAGCGTGAGTTTTCCAAGGTCATCCTGCACAGTCGTAAGAGTTCAGGGAGGCCAAGTATTGACATGGCTCTGTATAGGTCTTCCCTATTTACGATGTCATAGGCGACTTTAAAACCGATAAAAACGTGGTGAGTATCGATCTGGAATACTTGGGACTTTTATAAAATCTTTGTGAAAGTTTGGTTGACTTACCTTAACTAAAACCAAACTGATATGGGTCAATCAGTTCACGCACTAAAGGGTTCAGAATTCAGACGTTACCACAGAATAGCTTACAAGATTTTATCAGTGTAGTTTAGAAGACTTATACCTCTATAGTTGGTGCAGTTTAGAGTATCTCCTTTCTCGTGGATAGGCCACACGATGCTGAGGTTCCACTCGTCAGACATACTCTCATCCGACCAAATGAGTTGGTTTCTGCCCTTCACCAAGAAGAGTTTGGCCGGAAAGCCATCCACTCCAGCAGTCTTGTTGGACTTTAGTTTAGATATCGCTACCCAAAAACGCTCGCTTATGCAGCTCTCTCTCTCTCTCTCTTTTTTCTTTCTGAAAAACCAATGTTCCTAATTCGTCCTTGCTCTTTTGCTGGTATATTGGACGGGTAGCGCTCCTATCCTGTCCTACAATACTAGTATTTATTTACTCTTATTCATATAACTTCATGTAAATCTGCTTTCTGGTGGAAGTAAACATTTTGCAAAAACACCTAAAGTTTCTATTTTTCAGGGACAGGTACCAAGCATTAAGCAATCGGGTACCTACATTTCACTGAGAAGCACCGCTTGGTTCCTCTTGATTAAATCCTCACTGCCACAAAAAAGAAGATTGATATTAATAAATTAATTAACGGACATATTTCTTTGTAAGAAATACAGAATTTTTTTTTTTGAAAACCCTGAAAACTGAACAAACATTTTTTTATTTAATGCCACACAAACGAAGTTATGGTTAGAAAAGTTTGAATCCAATTAAAAAAACTGAAATATTTCGTTCTGATGTCCCTAAATGGTTTTGTATTTTTCTCTTATTCTTATACAATTCTCTTTTGCAAATATCCAACTTACATCATATCGCTTTCTCAAACGTATTCAAGTAAAAAATTATCGATTTTGTATTGACCACTTTAATAACAAACGACAAATGGCCGCGATCATCAATCAAAACTTCAATTCGACGGTAACATTATAAACATTGGATTACCACTGTGTCGTTCAAATTACCCCTCTTCTCTATAGTAATGGGATTTCCGTACATTGCGCTTCTCCCAAACATGTTCAACAGCATTCATATCAGGGCTCAGCACAGGCCAATCCATAACCGCGATTTCCACTTTGACAAATAATTCATAACGCATCCGGTGACATTTGTCATAGCATTGTCCTGCATCAATATGAAGTTTTCACCAAAAAATGGTACGAATGGAAAGACATACATAGCTGATAGCTATATTCTTTAAGTATGTATGTTGCTGACAAGGAGAACTCTGATACGGCCATCTGGAGATCTCAGGCAAAATCTGGACTCATCAGTGAATATAACTTGGTGAATGAGTGCAAACTATTGGCGTCGTTTTTGCTGAACCGTGAGCTGTGGTACTCGAGCGGGTCTCAGACCATCTTGCACTAATCGCCGCCTAACCGTTTGCAGTATTCAAAGTTGTCCCCTTTATCACTTTCAGCCGGTGGTTTGTTTCCAATTTCGAAGACTTTGAGTGAAGGAGTTTGTTTCTTTGAACCATGGCTTGATGGCTTTTCTGACGGTTGATTCTAGTTTTCTGATAAAGATAGCGACTTACCTCATACTCTGTCTATTCTCAACTCAATAAAGCTACTGCACTTGCAAATTCCTCTCACGTAATTTGCAATACGATAGTGATACAATATATTAAAAATACAATGTATGCACTTGCCATGAATATTTCAACCATTTGCTCCTTAATTATAAATTTAATTGTCTCGGTTAATTTTTTATTACTACGCAGAATGCAGCTGAATAAAACTTAACGACGATATTTTTAACTTATACGTTTCTTCCGGCCATCAGGGATATATGATATCCTTAAAGTTGGACAATCCATATAGCCTTCGGCTACTGTTCATTATGACGACGAGGACGACAACGATAGCAGCAGTAAAATACACTCTTATAAAAACTCGTGTCTCGCCATTATTGTCAAAGGGGTTGTCATGCACTTATACTGTAGGACAAAGTCATTAAAAATTAATGTTCATGTGAGTTGGTCATTAGAGTCACATGCCTTACAAGTGTTTTTGGTGACCTTCGAGCCTTAGCTGAGAGTACCTACTTTTACTTTGCTTGATTGACAGGAGTTAAACATATAGAATTAAGGTGCCTTAACCGAATAATTCGCTCTATGTCGTGTGGGCAACCTACCTATTGCATCACATACACCTTCTCTAACCTTTTTAACTTCTGTATGCGTCATCTGGGAAGGGGAACTAGAAGGGAAACAGGGTATAAGCTAGCTATAAGGCCTTCCGTTTCGTGTGGATACGTCATTTTGTAGTATAACTACATTAACCAATCCATCATTAAAAAAAATTTCTTTCTTTATTTGCATAAAAGCATGGCTGCGTGATTTTATTGACGCAAGCACTTCATTCGCAACCACTCTACTTCTACTGCTACCGCAGTCCGCAGCGATCGCACCGCCAAAGTCTACATAGTCGAGCAGCAGTTCAATAATGACATGGCAATCTTTTTTATTTCAATAAAATAGTTATGTACCTACCTACCTCCTAGCTCCTACAACATCCTACTCTTGAAAACAAATTTTCCTAAATACCCGAAAAATCGCCTGCTCATTTATTTGTTTTCGTTTGTTTGAATTTAGGAACTCGCTTGGAGTGGTTGGGGCTCCGATGGTGGTTTCAGCTTTTCCGGTCTTTTCCCAGAAGTGGTTAAGCACAAAGTAGTGTTGAAACTAGGACGAGGGTTGAGAATTGTGGTGTGCTTTTTGTAACTTTTAGAAAAGGAAAGGAAGCAGATTTATCTGGTAAAGGTGTGCCCGGCGCTTGCATACCACTTAACACGAATTTAATTTGCGAAACGTAAGGCTTACTGTTGAGATTTCTACGAACATCTTAATAGTTTGAGAAGAATTTATTATTTGAAAAATAAAAATCAGCCGACGTAGGAGGTTAATTTTTTTTTTTGAAGTGAAACTTCTTTAGAATCGTTGTGATTTCAAACCGGATGCAACGAAAAAACGACATGTAAGAGACACAAATACAAAAATGTGTAGGATGAAGCCAGGAAAGAATGAGACAGAAATATTCATACTATTTTTCTGACGGAAGTAAAGCTCAGTATTCCAATATGGCGGCACCGATGACTCGCATTAGCTTACCGTGTGCACGAACGAGTGAGAATATAAATACTATAATCTTACTCATTCATGCACGTGCTCCATGGCATTTGTTTGTTTTGATCAATGTAGGGATGGGCAAGTAAAAAATATATCGATATTTATCGTATCGATATTCTTTAACAGTATCGATAATTATCGGGTGAAAAAAATCAATATATCGATATATCGTCAGTTTTCTCACGATTATTCATACATATTACGAAAGCATTCAAAATTCGTAAAAAAGAATAGACATGAAGAAAACAGTATGTTTTTTTTTTTTAAATGTTGTTTTGGCTAAAAATACAAATAACGGACATCTCTGTTTATAAACGACTGAATTTAATAAATAAAAATGCGGAACATAAACACAAGAGTTTGAACTTCTTTGCTCGGAAACTGTGTTATGTTTCATCGTATGCATTTTATTTTAAGTTGCATGAATGAATTAAATTGGGGAAAAGCGCACTGCGACCTTAAAGATCTATTGTGAAAGAGAACGAATGAAAAAAAAATTATGACACAGTATTTTATATTCTAGCTCTCATTTTCTCCTATCATACGTTTTGCCTCTCACTCAGGTCTACTAAGCATTATGTTAAACAAAAGCGAGTGAGCAGGCGCGTTGGTACGATTAAGTTAGTATGTTAGTTAATATAGGTACGTGATTTTACAAAAGGTTTCAATAAACTTAATTCAAGAAGAATGTAAAATTCAAACAAATACATAACAAAAGTATTTATAAAAAATTGGCATTCAAAAAATTATTTAAATTTTAAAAAAGTATCCTGAATTTTTGAAAATAGTCAGTTTTCGAATATTTTTTTGACTTGTTTTAAATAGTGGCGTCCTGGAGTTAATACTTTAAAAGAGAGTCAAAACGACGCAAAGTATGTCGGTACGTCTGTATGCTTGAATATATGTTGAAACTTTTGTATTTGTTCAGATACGTGTTGAAAGCATTTAGTCATACATAACATAAGGTTTGAAAGTAATCCGAAAACTGGTGCTGGGTGGCTGAGTTTTTCATCTCATTCTCTCGTAAATTAGGTATACCAACTTCTTTGAAGTTTCACTTCAACCGAGTGTGAATTACGCACACACATTTTTTTTTTTTTGTGAGAAATAATTGAAACTTTTGGTTTATTTGAATTCACGAATTTATTATTTTTTTTTTTTTTTTTGAAGATGCACGCACCTTGTCAAACTCTTCATCAAATTGAGATAAAATTTTTCTATCTTTGATTCCTCAAGTCGCATATTTTTCACTAGGGTGAAAACATAAAAATAAATAAATTGTTTGCACAACAGCTTCAAGCGAGCCCGGGGAATGTGTTTTACACTGCCATGCTTACCATTCCTGTGCTTGCATTGATATTCTGCAGAAGTGGAAGGGATCTACAATTTACCTTTGAATCCGAACAGAAAAGCACTTTTTTATGACATGATTTTCTCTTGGAAAACTTGTCCTTTTCCTCACAAGAAGCAGCACCCGGATACAAAAAAAAAATTAGCGGATAAAATATTTTATTATAGACATGCAATTATTTTCGCTTTCACAGAAGTAGACCATGGGTAAAACAACTGCAGCATATTATTTTATTTATTTTAAAAATGTTGGTAACATCACAGATACGTATTTTAGTGCTGTTCAATTCTTTAAACATTTATGATCAGTTTTGTGGTCTGTCCAGGGTGTAAAAGTTTCTTGTCGGAACACCTGCCCATGGTTGGTGATGTTATGTATAATAAACATTGTACAATGTAATTGACGATGGAGGGTCCTTTTTGATTTCTTTGATGTATTAACAACTGCCACTCATAGGTGATAGCATATCGTGGTTAAGCCAAAGAAAAGTCTTAATCAAATTAAATGTGATGATTTTGAATACTGGAGCAGATGATTCTACGAAGTAGACACACTTACAAGCACTGGCATCTGATGTCATTTTCTTGAAAGCACAACACACAAGACAAAGAGAGACAAACAGAATAGTAGAGAGAAGAACATACAGCACATCCACGGCACGCAGGATGCAACTAGAAGTATTGACGGTCCTCCATCGGACTACTACCCACGCGCATTGATGCTTGATTTCGCGGATCTATCGGGAAGAGATGCTTATCAGAGCCAAGGCCGTCGATTTATACAAATTAAAATGTTTTATTCCACTTTCAATTGTGTATCTATAGACTAGACTTAATACCGATTTTCTTCTCATTGTCTGAAAGATAATTTCTAATCCATTCCAAAGAGGAAGGGGTTGCTTCGATAATCGTATTTCCAATAGGAGAGAATGATGCAAATTTCAAAATATCAATCGCAGTTTTTAATTTTGGTCTGTGGAGTTCCGAAAAATAGTCCATGACATACCTATATACGGGGAAGGTACGGGCATATTGCCGGTTCACACATCACACTTCCCATTGAAGATCAAGAAGTGCAAAAAAAAAAGACAAAACGGTGAGCAGGGGTCGGTCTTTAGTAAGTACCTTTAGGTGAAGAGTGTCCACGAAGCAATGCGGTGAGTTTAACTTGGTTTGTGGTAAAGCTTAAAGAAACGACAACGAACGGTCGTCGGTGCATTTTCCTCTGAAAAGCAAATGCTCTCCGACTATAGCGGTTGGCCATGGCAGTAAATTTTGAGCCAAACTTAAAGAGATTTCTGTCGTGTACCGGTGTAGTGATGGTTGCTACAGCAGTGTGCGGCAGAGGTAGTGCTGGCTAAACATCGATAGTCTATCGATACTAACGATAGTTTTAAACTATCGGCGATAGTATCGGTAGTAAAAAACTATCGATGCTATCGAAGAGGACAAATATTTCAACAAATATTTTAATATCAAAATTGAATATAACTTTTTTGAAAATTTGTCTTCGCTCTTTGACATCCCTCTACACTTGGAAATTCAAATTCCATTTCTTTGATGCACAAACTGTAGTAATGAGTGAGTTTCTTTATTCGTTCCGTATGTTCGGAATATATAGAACGCGCCGTTTTTGCGTTTCCTTACTCAATGGAATATTCCGGATAAGCTATTTCCTTGTTTCTTTATTCAATCTGGAATATTTGGAATGCATTCTTTTCATTCCAAGTGAAGAGGTGGTTTAAATGGAATATAACACTGTACGTGACCAGATGTCAAGTTCAACTCGCTTGACAGAAGCAGAAGCCATAATTGACATACGTCAGTACTTGGAAAAAACTTTAATGGATAGAAGTTCTTGTTCACTTACGTATTGGAATCAATCAACAGGTAAACTACGAGAAATCGCGATTAAGTATATCTCTGCATTCCAGCTCCTTCGGTTCCTTCTGAACGATTTTTTTCCAAAGCAGGAGAGATAATGACCAAAAAAAGAAATCGCCTCAAAGATAAAAACTTAAACCATTTGGTTTTTATCAAACATAATTCAAAAATGTTTGAAGACTTATTTTATATTTCTTTTTGCTTTTCCTTCTACTTATGCCTTGCACATTTCTCTTGAACTTATAATAAACTAACATGGCATTGTTTTATTTTGTTAAAAGCTTGTTCTTTTTTTGTTTTATTTTTTATTTAAAAAGAATTATTTCATTTTCACTTTGATTGATTAATGATTTTAAGAAACTATCGATATTATCGATAGTTTTTCCGTAAATCATCGAGACTATCGATAGTAAAATATTTCGATGTTTAGCCAACACTAGGCAGATGTGGTTTTGCTTCTATTTTGTCATGTGAGAGCGGTTCTGCTTCAGTTTTAGATAATTTAAGAAAACGTCGTTACATATAGGCTCGGTGAGTGAAAGAGTGTAGCTTCAATACACCACGTTTGACCAACTATTTGCCACTAAAATTCTTTAAAATTCTACCATTTGTTAGATTTCCCAAAACTTCCGTACTATCCGTCGGCCTCGTCAAGACATTGAATAAAAAACCCTTATTTCAAAGAGACCTTGTGAAATTTCTTCAATGTCTGATTGGTCTCAAGTATCTTCTTAAGATACCTACATAATATTTTAATAATTTCTTGTATAATTACTTTTAAACTCATTTCGATGGGTAGGTGTGTATACATGAAAGCATTAATTATTTGAACGCATCAGTAAATTCTTCATTTCCCACATGACAATCAAATGGATGACGTCTGACAGCCATCATCAACGTTCTTCAATCAATACCCAAATCTCGTCATCTTGGTGTAGGTACTATACCGTCAGTTAAACATCACGCCAACGAACGACAAGAAAGTTGCATTTTCTAGGCCAACTTTTGAAACCTCATAAAGTTTTCAATTTCGAACTTTCATACAAAGTGCACACTCGTCACGAGTGTATTTATTTTTGGTTCGGTTAGGTTCTTAAAGTCAATAGTCTCTGGGCGGCTACAGGGCAAAGGGCCCTGGCAAGGGGTTAGTTTAAAGATTAATGAAAACTGAATACGATATACGAAACGATACGAATAATACGACGAATACGGATTCTATTGGGATTCACTATAGAATGCCAAGTAGGACGCGAAAATGTAGCGTTGACACACTTATCCATCCAGCCAACGGCAGCGGCAGCATGGCAGATACTCTCGACTCGACTCTTGAGTTCGAGTCTGAATTTGAATGTAGCGGAGGAAGGGTTGAGGGAAGATTCACATTGCATTGCAACTGAGACCGAAGAAATAAAAAAAAAAATACAAATAAAATGATATTCTGCGAAATCCTTTGAATCACATATATACACAATGCTATATGGTTAAAGTCCTTATGAAAGGCTCTACACATGATTTGAATAAAACAACATCGAGCTTTAAGGCTCATCATTGCTTTGTGATTGTTTGTTATGCCCGTAGAACTGTTAGGCAATGAATTTATTGCTCAACATCAAAATGCATTTAAGCGGCACTTGGCTCCCTCTTTTTTTGTCGGTTAGAGGTATAGTCGAGTCTTTTGAAATATGAAATTTTTGCAAAAGCAAATTTAATAAAAAAAAAATACATTTTTATTATGCAAAGGTATTAGTATATACAAAGCTATAGATAGAATTTTTTGTTTTTGTCTTTTGTTCACAGGTACTTCGAAACGATGAACAAACTACCCTGGTTGTTGATGGGGTCTCCCAAAGCCGCTCGTCCAGGGGCAAGGAATTTCAATTTGGCAAGTTTGCAACGAATTCGGACGTATACGTTGGGGGAATGCCAAACTGGTAAGTTTACACTTCAACAAATTATTAGATTTGTTAACCGTTTATATAAAATGAAATATAATACCTCTTTTCAATGTGGGGATTAAATGAATTACGGGTATTATATGGGTTTGCGTATAAGAGATTGCGGAACATGGATTTGGGTAGGTATGTGGATTTTACATTCCATTTGAATGCGTCGTCAGTTTGAAAAGGAATCATTTTGTGGATTTTTGTGAAATGTGAGCCTGATGCTGCACTTTTCCTTGTTTGTGCTCATGACATTTTGCCAAATCCCAACTGGAGATGCCGAGATTTAGGACGCTGTCCATTTGAAATAGATTAAATAGGGGCTTTGAGATGTTGGATTGGTTGATAAAAATTTGATTATGTCAGCAAAACTTCCATAAAATTAATTATTGCGTGAAAAAAAGAAGTAAAATTTTAAAAAATGTGCCATTTCTCACGCCCATCACTATAGGTATGTGATATGTTGTATCTGGCTTGAGTTTCATCGAAAAAATTGAGACTGAAATTATTACATACATCCTTGTATTTCTTTATGGTATGCACAACAAACGTTTATTGGAAAATCAGTAAAAATATGTGTCTTATACGTGTCTTGCAGATTTTCAATATAAGTGAACTTCAACTTTTGACAAACTGCAAGCTCAATATCGCAGAAACTCAAACCAAACAGATATCGAAAACGTATTTAATAGTTTCCTGTGACAATTTTAAAACTTATGTTTTCGAAGCAACTAGGTATAAGAATATATTTTTCAGAAGACAACGTGACAATCAAGTTTTTCTATCCATAACACAAATAGCCACGAATTTATATGTTCCATCATATTTCACTTACATAAAGTAAAATAAAACCGAGTCTTATTTCGCTTTTTATTTATCATTCAGATAAACCTTTAAAAACCTTTAAACCGTTTTATGTATTCACACATAATATTTTAAACACATTCAACATTTCGTTTTTATTTTATTTAATTTAATATTAAATGGACCTGGCGGGCGTTGTTACGCCCAAGAAATAAAATGCACGACTGTGTCGTACGAACTTGCTCTAATGTGTGACAGCGGTCAAAGGGCTTGAGATTTTGATTAAAATACATTTTTCAAAATTCTTAAATAAATACTTAAACTAATTTGAGCTGAAAAAAAGTACGCCATTTTATTTTGTGAATAAATTTGAATTTATAATAATAAATTTATAAAAATCTGTGGAGCGGTTTTTGAGAAACAAAGTTTTTTTTTTGAAAATCTTTTTGAAAACATTTTTCAAAAAAAATTCAAAAACATTAGTTCATAGGTATCCTACAAAACCATTTATTTATAATTTTTGAAACAAGTTTCAAAAGCGGTTTTCCAAATATTAATTTAAATTTTTTTTTAAATGCTTTGAAAAACACAAAAAAATATTTTTCAAAAATATTAGTATGCAGTATAAATTGAGCAACATACACATATATATATATATAATTTTTAAAGTGTCGGTTGAGCCGTTTTCGAGATAGTCGAAAGCAAAAAAAATAAAATGCACGACTGGGTCGCACGTACTTGCTCTGTTGGTGCAATAGTACGATGAAAACAAACTTTTCGATCAATAAGAACAACTAATTTTTGAAAAAATTGGTAAAACCTAAAAAATGTTGACTGAAACTGGAAAAACCGATATACGGGAGCTAACGTTAAGAAACCTTTAGTATATCAAAATTAGATGTCGTCTTTTGGGTGATATAAATGATATACATTTCCGCTAATGGTCAAATTAATAAAACTGATATTACCAATTTCCGCTATTATCATGTGTAGCCAAAAACTAAAAATGCAGTTTTCTTTCAAGTATTCTATATATGTAACATACAAAGTTTCATACAAATCGGGTGAGCCTTTTTTGAGTAAATTAGAAAAAACGAAAAAATTGGCCAAAATCTAATGGCTCTTTGTATAGGAGCCACCATTTAAAAAAAAAGAAAATGAAAAAAACCAATGCCATCTGAAAGGAAGCTAAAAGAAACTATACCAAACAAAGTTTGAGTGAATTCGATGCAACCGTTGACAACTTATGGCCATTTGAAAAAAGCCGTTAAGAGCAGATCTCCTTTATTTGCATTTTTAGCCAAAAACTGACAACGCAGTTCTCTTAAAAACACTAAAAGAATATTACACACAAAGTTTAATTAAAATGGTAAGAGCCGTTTTCGAGCAAATTAGAAAAAACCAAAAAAATATTGGCTAAAACTTATCGGCTCGTTGTATGGAAGCCACCGTTTAGAAAGGCTTCAGTGAAAAATTTACAAAGCCATCCTATAGAAAACTATAAAAAACTATGTCAAACGAGATTTGAGTCGATTCAATCAAGCCGTTGTGAACTGGCTATTTGAAAAAAAGCCGTCAAAACCTAATTTTCGTTAGGACTATTTGAGCCAAAAACGAAAAACGCAGTTTTGTTAGAAATGCTTAAAGTAAGCTAAATTTTGAGTTTAATCAAAATCGTTAGAGCCGTTTTCGAGAAAATTCAAATTGAAAAAAACCGTTACTTGAAAGGTACGAGTTTGAGCCGGGCTAAAACGAAATAAAAAAAACCTCGACAATAGTTTTTCTTCAAACTGCTATATACCAAGTTTACAGAAAATCCGTCAAGCCGTTTAGGCTGTAGCTTGACGTGAAAAAGCGCACATCCGCACATCCGCACACACGCACAGACAGACCGACGGACGGTATGGCGAAAACCACTTTTTTGGGCTTCTCTATCATCGTAATGTCATGTTTGATTAAAACCTCGATTTTTTTTTTCTGCACGAAACTAATACTTGCCCTATAGAGCAAGTAAAAAGCGGTCCTATGGAAAGTACATTTAGACAATTTTTAAAACTTTTTTTCAGCCATTTAATTAGTCGTACCTAAAAAAGTACAGATTTTTTTAAATCAAAATCGTAAGAGTCGTTTTTTTCGAAAAATAAGCTTTAACACGTAACGGTTATATGACAGGTACCTTTTTTTTTAAGCTAAAAAAATTTCAATTTCCTCAATATCTTCAATTTGGTTTTTTCTTCCACCCGATCGGCACCAAACCTTCACAGAAACCATCCCTGAACCAATTTATATTAACCCACAAAATTTCATAAAAATCTGTTGGGCGGTTTAGGAATGCATACCGGACATATGCATCCATTTTTATTTACACAGAAGATAGATAAAGTTTTATTTTTAAAACTAAACTGAACAACGTTTAAGAAAAAATATATACTAAGAATATGAGAGACAGCATACTTTGGTGGTATACTTGGGATACTTTCAGCAATTTGCCAGCATTCATTTGGAATGTCGTGGATCGATAAACACATATTGTGCAGTTTGATGAAAGCCATTTCAATTCAGGGGTGATTACCCCTGAGGCGGTTCAAAAATTTGGTAGGTGCCATTTATTGACATTATAAATTCTTTGGACTTAACTTATCTTCATCCAGTAGGCAGTCTACGAGCTTGAAACAAAACCCTAACTTTGACCAAATTCCGGCATAATTGTTAATTATTATCACTCCGCAGCGCTTGTTGTTTTCATAGAAACTCTAAAAACGAAAACAGCTGAAGAAATTTCCTAAACATACAAATATGTACACTGACAGCTGTTTCCCGCACGAAATCTTGACTCAAAGTCAATATCATACCTCCGCTTTACGCTTGAATAACGTAACTTTGGGAAATATTGAAAACTTATTTCCAAAGTGAGTGATGTGTAGCCCAAACAGTCCGTTTTTTGAAAAGAAGTTTTGGCTGAATTGAAGCACCCACCGCGCCTGCTGCAGGTACAAGTTTGTGCAAAAAATGGACAACACTATAATGGTCACCGTCGACGCGACGTATGGTTTGCATTGTGCACAGAGGAGAATGTGGCTGCTGTAACCGAGAACTTCAACTCCCCATAGATCTCAACAGCTCAACATTTCACGCACTAACCTGAGGAGCATTCTGCACAAAAATCTCTTACATAAGGTCGCAGGACCATTCGCTTCGTTGTCGGTTCGCAGTTGGGGCCTAAGAGAACCTTGAATTGGGCAACGATTTTGGGCGCCTACGTTAACAAACAAAATTGTCACATCAAACCCGCACGTTATTGTCGAGAAACCAATGCATCCACAAAGATTGACAGTTTGGAAAGGATTGTGGAGTCGTGGGTGGTGGCATCATTGGACCATTTTTCTTTGAAAATGAAGCTGGGAACAACGTTTCGGTCAAATGTGGCATAGGCATTACAGAGCCATATTATCCGTTTTTTTACTGAAGTTGAAGACATTGATGACTTCTAGTTAATGCAGGATGGCGCTCCTTGCCACACAGCCTATGCCACAATCGATCTTTTGTACACCCAATTCCCAAATCGTGCATCAGCCGCCTTGATGATGTCAATTGGACTTTTTTTTCTGCGGAACCGTGAAGTACCGATTTTAAGTTAACAATCTGGAAACAATTCAAGAACTTTATGCCAAAAATCATCCAAGCAATTCGTGAGCTACAGCCCGAAACCATCAGCAAGGTCTTATCAAATTTGAGTCACAGAATGCGCTTCTGCCGAAAAAAGTAGGTCCCACAAGTCTGTCTGTATCGTTACCTACAGCCTTAACAAACGCATGGATTTGCTTAAAACTTGGACAACAGTATTTTTACAACATGCTTCGGAGAAGTTTTTGGAATTGGAATAGTATTCAAGCTCTAAAACAAACGGTGCCTGCCATATAATATTTCATGAACAACTCATTTTTTACTTGCGATTATAGGTACTATAAGGCAAGTTATGGATTCGTGCAGAAAAAAAATTTCGAGATAACAATCACACATGACATTACGATGATGGAGAAGTCGAAAAAAGTGGGTCTGGAAATTCCGTCCGTCTGTCTGTCTGTCTGTCTGTCTGTCTGTCTGTCTGTCTGTCTGTCTGTCTGTTCGCGCTTCTAGAGCCTGAACGGATGGGCCGATTTGCTTCAAATTTGGTATCTAGGATTTATTTGGCCGTCCCTCGGAACATATTTTTACTTGCGATTATAGGTACTATAAGGCAAGTTATGGATTCGTGCAGAAAAAAAATTTCGAGATAACAATCACACATGACATTACGATGATGGAGAAGTCGAAAAAAATGGGTCTGGGAATTCCGTCCGTCTGTCTGTCTGTCTGTCTGTCTGTCTGTCTGTCTGTCTGTCTGTCTGTCTGTTCGCGCTTCTAGAGCCTGAACAAATGGGCCGATTTGCTTCAAATTTGGTATCTAGGATTTATTTGGCCGTCCCTCGGAACATATTTTTTATTTTTGCTCTAGGCCCAAAAATAACGGCACCTGCCATACAATCGTGAAGAAAAAAATTGATTTTCTCAAAAACGGCTCTAACGATTTTAATAAAACTTTCAGGATGCTATTTTTGTAAGACAATCTATCTTTGGGTTGGAAAATATTTTTCAAAATTTGTCTTATAACGGTACCTCTCATAGAACCAGTACTTTCAAATCAAATTTTCTCGTAAACTATACATTCGATTTCAATAAAATTTTGGCCACAGGAAGTCATTTATAATTTTATTAATATGGCATTTCAAATTTTTCAAAAACTTTTTTTTTTTGATTTTTTATAATTTTTTCAAAAAAAATTGTGGTTTTCGAAATATGTTGGAAACGGGTATATTGATTTTTTTTTAAGTTATTTTTTCAAATGTAAACTACAGATTGCCATATATTTGCATACCCAAATAAATTTCAAAATATTTTTTGGAAAAGTTTTTCAAAAATAACCTTTTTAAAAAAAAACTGGTCGAACGATTTTCAATATTTTTTTTTCCTAGATTTACGTATAGCTTCGAAATTTTATTGCATACTTTGTTTTTCCGAGAAAACTCTTAAACTTATTTAAAAAATCAAAGAATTTTCGAAATTATTTAAATTTTTTTAATAGCCATATTATGCAGCCACAATAAGCAATTGCTTATCATAAGAGCAAGTTCGTGCGACCCAGTCGTGCATTTTATTTATTTTTGCTCTAAGCCCAAAAATAACGGCACCTGCCATACAATCGTGAAGAAAAAAATTGATTTTCTCAAAAACGGCTCTAACGATTTTGATAAAACTATCAGGATGCTATTTTTGTAAGACAGTGTATCTTTTGGTTGGAAAATATTTTTCAAAATTTGTCTTATAACGGTACCTCTCATAGAACCAGTATTTTCAAATCAAATTTTCTCGTAAACTATACATTCGATTTCAATAAAATTTTGGCCACAGGAAGTCATTTATAATTTTATTAATATGGCATTTCAAATTTTTCAAAAACTTTTTTTTTTGATTTTTTATAATTTTTTCAAAAATAATTTTGGTTTTCGAAATATGTTGGAAACGGGTATATTGATTTTTTTTTAAATTATTTTTTCAAATGTAAACTACAGATTGCCATATATTTGCATACCCAAATAAATTTCAAAATATTTTTTGGAAAAGTTTTTCAAAAATAACCTTTTTAAAAAAAAACTGGTCGAACGATTTTCAATATTTTTTTTTTTCCTAGATTTACGTATAGCCTCGAAATTTTATTGCATACTTTGTTTTTCCGAGAAAACTCTTAAACTAATTTAAAAAATCAAATAATTTTCGAAATTATTTAAATTTTTTTAATAACCATATATGCAGCCACAATAAGCAATTGCTTATCATAAGAGCAAGTTCGTGCGACCCAGTCGTGCATTTTATTTACATTAACGATTTTGATTTTGTTTCAACGATTTTGATAAAACTTTCTAAAGCTGTTTTTATGTAAAATTTGTTTTTCGGTTGGAATAGAATTTTCAGGAAAAGTCTTGCACTCAATTTCTCGTAAGCCACTTGACGGATTTCGATGAATTTTCAATTTATTTCATTTTGAAATAACGCCAAGTTTTTGAATTCAGCGTTATTTCACGGCACACAACGATACGTTTTCCTTTTAGATAAAATTCGTTTGAAGACAACCGCACACGTATAAGCAAACCCAAACATCTGTTTTGTGATTTTCAAAAACGACTATACGAAAATCATTTATCTTGTATCTACAACTTACACTTTCTTACCAAAAGCCATATTATTATTTGTATTTATAAATTTTTTATATTTTTCCAGGTATAACTCAAAACTTGCTCTTTTGGCTTTACCAAGTGTAATCTTCGAGCCAAGATTTCGGGGCTCAATTCGAAATTTGGTTTATGCCGATCAGCCAGGAGTCGTAACCAGGCGACAAGAAATGAAGCAAGCTCGAGATATTAAGGTAAGTCTTATTTTTACATTCATATTTACAAAATCTAAATCATTATCAAAATATTCATGATTGCTTTCGGGTTGCTTATTTTTTGCCTAATTAATCGGACATTATAAACTCTTCCCTAAATATTTTCGATTTATTTCAATCAGGGAAACAAAAATAAATTAAAATACTTAAAAATTACAAAGGTCGCTGTACTGTGTATTATTATTACAACGAGAATATGTATTAAAAAAAAAAAAAAAGATACCCGTCATCAGCAAAAACAAATTGTAATATGATGAACTGAAACTAGAGCAAAGTTTCACAACCCAAGAGAGTGAGTGTATTTAACCTTTTTTGGGTCAGCTTCAGCTTAACCAGGAAATGGAACATGAAGCAAAAATCAATAGATGCGTTCACCCGCTATCTTATTAACCCCTTTCACTATCTTTCGTTGCACTTACCAGTTACCACTAGCTTTGCTACCCCCATTAAGCCTACATCATACTAGACTTTCACACCACAAGATAAGTGAACCGACGTAATTAACTGAGCAAGAGAAGTTTTGTCAATTAAGTAGATAAAATTATGTAAATCCATCATTAGATACACTACACCTACATCAGATACTCCTATACTATCGGCTTTGGTCCTTAAAACTGGGTTGTGTTTAGTAGTTGCAATTTTTTTCAATTTAATTGCCAATTAGTGCAATTTTTTTGTTTATTGAATTTAAATCGATTTTTATCGTATTGAAACTAGTTTATAAATGTATAAAGACTTACATATATAATTATAAATGCACTGTATGTTCATTGGTGAATAAATAATGTGCGATGAAATAAAACTCCACTTCAACTCTTAAGCAGTTGAAAGTAAAGATAGGGCATAGAGAATTTTCTTTTTCAATCCAATTGGCATCATGTCATGTGCATCGGCTGTATTTTTTTTTTTTTTTTTTTTTTTTTTTCATTTTAATCAATCGATATGGTTCAAGGAAATTTCTTTATATTCCTCAGAAATGGGCTGAAATTTATTTTCTGCAGGATCGTGTTGTATAGTAAAACGTGAGTAGTTAGTGATGTGTGCCTGTGTGGCAATGGCAAGAGAAATTCAAAAGTTCGAAAGTCAAATAATTTTATTTTACGATTCCATTTCCACACATCTTGCCGCGAGTCAACGCTTTGACTTATTACTTACTCATGTGTATAGTACTTAAGGGTTATTTTTTTAATAGGGTTTTTTATATCAACTGCGGCTTTCAGTTCTTATTATAGATGAAGTTGAGACACAAGGATACTCGTAGATAACTATAATAGAAGAGCACTGACACAGTCATTGAATGCTTGCTTGTAGAAAGTATTAGTGTTTTTGAATCCTGACTCCTGAGAATTCATCTTGATATAATTTAAATTTTTTCAAAGAAGACGCAAAGAAAAAGAAAGTCACCTAATTCATATATACGTTTGTTATTTTTTTTCTTTTTTTTTTTTTTTTTTTTAAATACATAGTATCTGGAATAATTTTTTTTTGCTTTTCTTGAGATTTTATCAAGAGCTGACAAGTACAGAAGACCACTAAATCCTGGGAAGATGTAACAAATATGAACCTAGGTGATATCTGCAATAAAAACTGCAATAAGGTTTCCCGAAATAAAATTATAATTTTAGTTTTTTTAATGAAACATACATTTTGGAAATTATTCAACTTCAAGAAATGCAAATATAACGTTGAATAATATATTCTAAATTGCTTCAATTGCATCTAAAAAGAACATTGCTATAAAAAACTAGTTGAGACCAACAATTTTCGAAAACCTAGTTTCCTACCTTCTACTAGGTTAGGTTAGATTTAAGTGACTGTCAGCTAGAGAGGTATAATCTGACACACTAGGCCCAAAGAGGACGGTTGTGATACCACAAAGTTTTATGTGTTGACTCCTAAAAACGTACACCCCTAAAACCAATTCGAGCTTCTAAGGAAGCGCACAATAGAATTTATGTACCCAACAGTTGATCAATGTCATTAAAAAATCATTATGCTGATCCTCTTCTTCGTCCATACAGCTTCTGCAAAAATCGTTTGAGAGCACGTCTAGTATTGTGGCGTTTCCTTTCAGTAGCAGTGAAGCAGTAACAGTGATGGGAATAGGCTGTGCTTGGTTAAAATGGGCAATGTTGTTCCTTTTTTGGCAAGTTCGTCAGCTTTGAAGTTCCTTGGAATAACAGAGGTGAATGTCAAACTGTTCCTCCATCTCTCTGAGAGATCATCCACAGTCGAGAGCTAGTGTGGAGACTGAATCAAGAGATTTCAGAGTTGTCTAAATATACGATAAAATGATGGTGTCCTTGGGGGATGCCATATACATATATCGCCATTATTTCTGCCTGCAATACCTGGTTCGGAAGACGGAAGTTGATACTTAGATTATGTCATGCCAGTGCTGAAATGGTTATAGAAGTGATTTGTCTTGGAATTATAACTTTTGTCCCTCACAGAACAAAAGGTATCAAACAAAAAGAAAAGTCTTGATTTACCGAAGAGTGAAAAGAAGCTATCAGGTTTAAAAAAGTAAGCTTGCGACCTTATAAACCAACCCAACGGAGGAAAATCGGGAAAAACACAAACAAGATAGAAAGTCGTGCAATTCCGTTATCAATAAAACGAAATTTTTGCATGATCAGAAGTTACAGCAAAAAATTCTGCAATGTCCCAAAGGTAGTAAAAACTTCTTGCCATTTGTAAAAAAGTCAAGAACTAAACATCATCATCGGTTCCAACGCTCATCATCGGCGATAAACCAATTGTCAGCTCTTCAGAGAAGGCGAATATACTTGCAGCTCATTTTGCTGAGATTTCTACGTTGCCTGCAAGCATAACGATACCCCTCCTGCACTTGAGAACGTAAATTTTTCTATGGGACGGTATTTTTCCGCACTGTACAGTAGCAAGAATTCTTCAAGATCTTGATACAAACAAATCCTCTGGCTGATTTGGTATACCCCTATACTTCTTCATCGCAAGCGAAATCACTGCGTAAGCTTTTCCATCGCTCCTATCGTTCAGGAATCTTTCCTTGTAGATGGAAAACATCATTTGTTCAGCACGTCCCTTAAAAGTAGTCTATTACTACATGGGACACACAGTATATACACACAGTTTTCGACAATCCATTTAAAGAGGGTGGAAAATATCAATTTGGTCTGGTGGATAACGACTGAAAATACTTTCAACTTAAGAACCATTACAAGAATATGAGGAGTAGGAAGTATTAGCAACATACAACATCACAACATGGCCATGGGTGCCATGACATAATACCACAGTGCAATAGGGCTTTACTTCGAAGTATGGCCTTATGACGTATTCCAATTTCCAAAGTGATATAAGATCGAAGTGATGGCCCTACGTCGCCTCACCAAAGTGTCATAAAGCCATTATGGCCTTATTATACTTTCTAGATTATCTTCATAATATATGACGATAACCTGAACATTTGTTATAGTTCATAAAAAAAGAGTTGATTTAACGGCTGTTAAATAGCTCTCATAGTAATTCTTATGGCACTTTCTTAAAGCGTCAAGGTGACATAAAGCCCTAACGTAAATTATGATCTTATGACACTTCACAATGCGAAATATGGCCATATTTCGAATTATGGCCCTATAACACTATGGCCTTATGTCATGGCACCCATGGCCAATTGTGTTTGTACAGGCTTGACAGCCTCCCGTTTTAAGTTCTCGAATGACCGACCGCTTACCACTTCTTTCCCTTGCAGAAGAGAATGGCTGAAACACCTCAAAGTGAATCATAACAGTTGGCTCAAAAATAGGAATTGGTGTTGCTGAACCAATCCTTGAATCAGCTGGATCAATAAGGCTCTCTGATTACATTAGCGTCTTTCACTATAAGTTCTACAAAAGCTTTATTGAAGGCAACATGATCATACATATGTATCTATCACTTGTTCATTGTTAGGGGCCAGTTATAGCGATACGGAAAACAAAACCGAAAAAAATTTCAAAAGGAAAATTTTGTACGTTCTGCTTTGATTTTTAAGGCAAATTCTACTCTGATCGATGGCAATCAATTCAGAGAATGTTTTTTGTTCATTATAAATTTAATTGAACTAATATTTTTTGTTAAAAATGAAATTTGTAATGTTTCTTTTATACGTATAACAGAAAAAAAAATAAATACATTTTTAACAAAAAGGACAAGTTCAATTCAAATTTGTATCTGCAAAATAAATTCTCTGAACTGGTTGCCATCAATCAGTGTAGCATTTGTGTTGTTATAATTCAGATTATAATATACTAAATTTTCCATTTGAAAATTTTTTCGGTTTGATTTTCCGTATCACTGAAACTGGCTCCTTACTCATTGTTCTCTTCTCAAAATTGGCATATCGAGCCCATTCTAACGTTAAAAAACATTCGATTCCCCGGCAGAGCCAAAAGCTAGGCCGGAGGAAATTCAAGAGGACGATCTAAGAAAAATATTGAAGTAGAAAGAGAACGGATTTCAACACAAGTAATTATTTACATATGTATTATGATAAAACTTTATTCTACTACAACTGATTTTACCCAAAACAAAATTATTTGTAATTAGGGATACGGTTTGATATGAAGTATGATTATGTATGTGTAGATTGGTATAGGCTAGAGGTAGACCTCTGAATAGATACAAGAGAACGTGACTTCTGTCTACAGCTTAGTTACAATTTGTAAAACATCAGATAAATATGAGAAATAATTGCTAAATGCCAAAGAGAAAGATATTATTTTTTAAAGTTAAGATTTCAATTTGTATTTATTTGAAAACAATTTGCTTTTTATTTCTTTTAATATCGTCATTTTCGAAGATTCCATTCCAATTTCAACATTGGAGCTGGGAGATTTCTCTCAATCCAATCGAGTTGAATCAATCCAACCTTTCCAACATCCCAGAGTTCTGGATTTTCCTTTTTGAATGTTCCATACCACTTCGCAACAAGTGGATAGCGTGACATATCGAAATTGATTGCTTCAAGGCATAGTGTTGTGGCGATGAGTGTGAAGTCAGCAACGGTTAACTTATCGCTGGCACAGTATTTGGTGCCTAAGCGTTTCAAATAAGTTTCAAAAACTTGCAGCGAGTTCTCGACTTTCTTGAGAAGTACTGGTGATTTTTCTCCACTGTACAACATTGTGCCTAATGTATACATGCCAATTGTGGAATAATAGTATCCCATGTTGAAGCACATTCGCTGATTCACTATCGCACGAGCAACAGGATCTTTAGGATACAAAGGACTTTCAGGAGCATATTTATTGCAAAGGTACTGAAATGAGAAAAATGCAAATAAGTATTAGTTGCCACTGCTAAGAGCCAGAGAAACAAACAATTATGATTGCGATGGTTTCTTGAAGATAGAATCCATTATCGTCTATGGCAGGTATTTCCTTTTGTGGGTTTATCTTTAAATTAAAGGATAATCGTAAATATTTTTGTATAATGATTTCGATTTTCTGTAATGATTACCAAAGCGAAGGCATCTGTCTTCTGTTCGCCTAGTCGGCAGTTGGTAGTGATGAGCTCATATGGAATATCTAACGCCTTCAAAGTCATAATAACAGCGATTGTACGGGGTCCATCGGATAAACCATATAATTTGATTGGCATTATGTTCTTTAAGAAAAAATATATTTTATAAAAAAAGTAACCTTAAAATTATAGAAAAGAATTAACATTCTTGTAAACAGAACCTACTGTAAATTGAAGTTATTCCTTGTGGGCTTTGAAGAATTTTAAAAATATCACCTTCGTCTGACTAAGTGAAACAATAGACTGAGACGTCTTTTGGCAGTCTCAATTTCTTTATATAGTTCAGTCGGTATATATGTGCATTGTGTAATCTTAAATTTGCAAAGGTAGTAAATTAATTGAATTAATCATCTAAAACAAAAGCTAGAAATTGCATGATAACTGTGTATGAATCCTCTGAGAATAGATTTGAGTTCAAAGGTAAATTGTCTAATCAACGGCAGTGGGTTTTTATACAAGAGATGATGCAATATGAGATTTATTTACTTTAATGCATATCAAAGATACGCTCTTAATTTAAAAACCTAACAAACTTTAAGTTCAAAGCATATAAAATGAGTAGGAGCTAGTAAATTAAGTATAATTATTTATTTCGCACAAAACAATAGTGCTACTCTGCCTCTTTCCTAGACTAATGAACATTATAAAGGCTGTGTTCCATGATTTTGAAATTCCTTTTAAAAAATCCTTACATACGCTTTCTTTACAATATTGAATTTTACTTCCAGATCCTTAAAACTAAAATCGCGAAGCAAAAATTGACGTTAAACATTTAAGTCATATATACTGATTACTGATTAACTTTCCTTGTCTGACATTTTACTAGATTTAGGTGTAAGCCATTTTTCCTGCGCCAACATTATTTGTTCATCAGAGGCACATCTATATACGTATAAATAGGCAAGCAGTTTTTTTGTGGTACATACCAATTGCGAGGTGGTTACCCAACCGATTGAGATGTTTCTCAAAAACGGCTCTAACGATTTTGATAAAACTTTCAGAATGCTATTTTTTTAAGACAGTCTATCTTATGGTTAGAAAATTTTTGTCAAAATTTGTCTTATAACGGTACCTATCATAGTACCAGTACTTTCAAATCAAATTTTCTCGTAAACCGAACATCCGATTTCAATAAAATTTTAGGCACAGAAAGTGATTCATAATTTTATTAATATGGCATTTCAAAATTTTCAAAAACTTTTTTGTTTCGATTTTTTATAATTTTTTCAAAAAAATTTTTGGTTTTCGAAATATGTTGGAAACGGGTATATTGATTTTTTTTAACATTATTTTTTCAGATGTAAACTACGTATTGCCATATATTTACATACCTACTCAAGTAAATTTCAAAATATTTTTTGGAAAAGTTTTTCAAAAATAACCTTTTTTAAAAAAAACTGGTCGAACGATTTTCAATATTTTTTTTTCCTAGATTGACATATAGCTTTGAAATTTTATTGCATACTTAGTTTTTCCGAGAAAGCTCTTAAACTAATTTAAAAAATAAAAGAATTTTCGAAATTATTTTAATTTTTTTTTTAATATCCATATATGCAGCCACTAAGCAATTCATAAGAGCAAGTTCGTGCGACCCAGTCGTGCATTTTATTTTAATATACATATGCAGCCACAAAGAAATTGCTTAGCATAAGAGCAAGTTCGTGCGACCCAGTCGAACTTTTACTTTCGTATAAATTCGCTGTGAATTTTTTTCCCACAGTTTTGGGCATTTTAATGGCCGAGTTTTGGCCACTGAGCAATTCTAGTTTTAATAATTTCATCACCATATTTTTTTTTTCTTTCATAAAGTAGATAGTTTTGGAGTTGGATCTTCACAGAAATCCTCTGGAATGGAATGTCTACCACCTATATTGGATTATTTTGAGCAAGAATATAAGAAACCTTCATAAAATTTAAAATCTTACTCCTTGTCTTGTTCGATGCGCTTGACATTTTAAAATCTCGATGTTTGTGTATCGTAGCTCAATGGATTGTATGACCATCTCAATTAATAAATATGTAAACGAAATGAAACACGATAATTTAGAGTGGAAAAAATATTATAAAAAACCACTTAGCACATTATTTATTCCTTCTCGGTTCAAAATCCTGCTTAAGACTAACTCTCACTCGTGCTTGTTCGCAGAACAAGCACTCTTTCGTTAAGTTCTTACGTTGAGTTTTATTTACGTTTTGTTTTACCTTCTTTATGTGACCATCGAATGCAGAGTTACCAGGACTCATGCGATTCGATACAGTTTGAGTTGAAAATGAGCACTACTGATGGTATTTGCGAAAATGCCTTCGCAAAAGACTTTTCCTACTTCTATTCATTTTCTTATAATTTTGAATAAATAAGACGTTTGCGGGAAATCGTACATAACTTGGTTGCTACCCTTGAGCTGTGCGTTCAAGACTCAGCCTGGGCAGCATTAAAACATTTCCATAGCTTCAACTGGTTGCCACAAGTGTGATTTTCGTGAGATAAAGATCACATATAGATCTAATCCAATTCTCCCAACACAAAACTCTTTCCTAAATTTCTATTGCTTCTCTCTTAAAAGCTCTCACCATATTAATTCACGAAAAGGGGTATTAATAACCCCTTGAGTGCGCTAAGCTTAAACAGGTGTAGGCATATACATATGACTTTTATCATCTTACTCTTCAATTCTAAAATTTAAGTAAATTTCAATTAGGTATTAAATTTGGGGGTATCCGTTCACAATTATTTGTATTATGAACTCACTGAGTAACTGTTTTTGTTCCAAAACGTATGGCAGAAGGTATGTAGAATGGCATCACAATAAAATCATTTTAGACTTTCAGTCTGGTGAAGGTGATCTTTCCTTATCGTCTTTGATACTTATTACTGTAATCTTCTCCCTATATGTGGAAGCGAAGAACCTCTGCGATTAAATAATTGAATAACCCGAAAAATTATTAAGTAGTAATTAGCAAGGTTTAATTTAAATGATATGGTTGTCATCTCTCGTGGTCTCGAGAGATAAGCTCTATGTTCAATGCCAACAACAAATTGATCTCAAAATGATTCACATCAAATTTAAAAGTAACACCAATTTGTTCGCTAAATTGTTCAGATCAACGATATAGTATTTTAACAATTCCTAAGTTGGTTGATATTGTTCCTGTCCGATATGTTCAATGTTGTTACAATTAACAGTGTTACAATTAACAGTTCAAAAAATTGTATTCACCATTCGCACAGAAAGCCTGTGTAATGGTCTAGTTCACTTAAAGTTCCCATTTTATGTTTAGATTTTGGATCAAAATTCAGAATCAATATTCTAACCGCCCGTTAAATACTTTTAAAAGCAGCCGGAAGTAGTTGCCATTGCCACATTTAACAAGCCACCATTTTTTTTTAAAAAAGCTCCTAAAACTATGCAATCTTGCTACGGTTTCTTTGGATTTTAAACTAAATTTTAAAGAGCGTAATCAGATTCAGGAGTTTGTAATTCAATATTTCGTATACAACGTTTTGATCGGAGTTTAATGAAGGGAGGTATTGAAAAAGGCTCTAAAATATAGAAAAAAGCACTTCGCACATGTTTGAAGTAAGACTCTAAGGGCCAGTGGTTCATCCTCGATTCCGGTGGATTTCGATCTATTAAATAAAGTTGACCCACGGATCAAGAATTTAAAAACGAGGTTCAGTGCTGAACCACGATTGTACAACTGGCACTTAGACAATTAAGTACAACTGGCACTTAGACAATTAAGCTGCGAGATAATGCGTGAGACGACGAGAGGCAACGCTTGGTGCCCAAGAGAAGTCGAAGATGAAAGCAATATACCTACATGTCTAGCAGGATAAATACTACATTATGTTAATTCGATATGAGTATTGCTTTTCCGTAACCGTACCCAAAGGGTGAAAAAGGAACCCTATTACTGAGACTTAGCTGTCCGTCTGTCCGTCCGTCACCAGGCTGTATCTCATGAACCGTGATAGTTATGATGTATTATTGTGTTCGCTATAACAACAAATACTAAAAACTAAATAAAATAATAATTTAAGGGGTTTAAGTGATGTTTTTCTCGTTTTTAAAGAGAACGGTACGGAACCCTTCGTGCGCGAGTCCGACTCGAACTTGCCTGTATTATTTGATGTGTCAACATCTAAGTCTTAGCTCCCAGTTTGGAGTATCACAAAACTCCCAAGTTACTCCGAACTTTCGAGTTTTGTTAGACATGTAAACATAATATACTTTCCGACACGAAATTGTGTCGTAATTGTGATCAACTGCGCTAGTGATAGTGATGTTCAAAAATTGAGTTCGCACAGGTCAGGACGATTGGTAGGATCGTCATTTGTATTTAAAAACACTGTTCTATTTTTGAAAGAAGGTGTTTTTTTCTTTTTGAATGAAGCACAGAAAGTATTTGAATATTACCTAAAATTTAAGGGTTGTAAGTCTAAAGGGTCTAAGTGCCAAAAAATCTAAAGTCAATATTTTTAATACAAAAAAAATCTAAGTGCCAAGCCTAATAATATCCAAATGGATCCAAGTGCCTGTTTGACCACACACAAATAAAACTGTGGTACGGTATAAGTGCCAACGAACTTTGTATCATGTTTTAAACTGGAAGGGTCTAAGTGACAGGAAATTTTTATTATTTTTAGTTCGTTTATCTCAAAATAATAAAATTGGCACTTAGACCGTTTAGACTTACAACCCTTCAATTTTAAAATGAATTCTTCGTACATATTAATTTATTTATTTTGTACATACGGGTACATAGTACATATTATCGTACTTGCTCTGATGTCTAAGATTTTTATCCAATCGAGTTGAATCAATCTAACATAGCCAACACTCGGCACAGCTCTGGGGTTTCTTCTGTTTGTATTTTTTTGTATTAGGTAAGAAGTTTTTGCAAAACAAACTGATTTTTATTGAATATCTTTTTATTTATTAAAGAATTTAAACGTCATAATATATAAATGTACCACAAATTTAAAAATAAATGTATGTATGTATTGTATGTACATAGCACATATAATTTTATTTAAATACATCTGTAGTCATGAGTTAGAAGGATTTATTCCAATTTTAAAATTGGAGCTGGAAGATTCCTCTCAATCCAATCCAGTTGGATCAGTCCAACGTTTCCAACGTCCCAGAGTTCTGGATTTTCCTGCTTGAATGTGGCATACCACTTCGCAATAAGTGGATAGGGTGACATATCGAACTTGATTGCTTCAAGGCACAATGTTGTGGCGATGAGTGTGAAGTCAGCAACGGTTAATCTATCGCTGGCAGCGTACTTGGTGTCTGAACGTTCCAAATAAATTTCAAATACCTTCAAGGAGTTCTCAACCTTCTTGAGAAGCTCAGGACTCCTTTTTCCATCATACATCATAGTTCCCATTGTGTAAATTCCAATTGTGGTTAAATAGTAACCCATGTTGAAGAACATGCGTTGGTTAACTATTGCGCGAGCAATAGGATCTTTAGGATACAAAGGACTTTCGGGAGCATACTTGTTGCAAAGGTACTGAAATAGAAAGTATACAAGTAAGTTTCGGTATGTTCTGGGAACTATCACAATTACAAACAATTATTATTGCGATGGTTTCTTGTAAATAGAATCCATTATCGTCTATGGCGGGTATTTCCTTTTGCGGGTTGATCTGGAAAAATAATAGAATATAAATGATATGATGTGGAAATTTGTTCATGCTTAAAATATTTACCAATGCGAATGAGTCTGTCTTTTGCTGACCCAATCGACAGCTGGTACTGATAAGCTCATATGGGATATCTAAGGCCTTCAAAGTCATAATAACGGCTATAGTTCGGGGTCCATCGGACAAACCATATAATTTGATTGGCATCATGTTCTTTAAAGTAAATTTTTTTTTAAATAAACCAAAATTATTTTCAAATGACGTAGGAGAATATAATTCCTACTATGTCTTTCAAGGAAACATAAATTTGTTCTTACTTTTGTATTTGTCTTTCGGTATCAACGTCTGACTATGTGAAGCAGCAAAATTAGACAATTCTACTATAGACCATATGCTCCTATTTATATAGGTTGGTGGCTCAGTTTAATCTTTTATTAGTTGAGGTAGCAATTTTTGTTAACTCATTTTATACAGAACCATAAATGCTATTGCTCGTTTTTTATAGGTATTTGAGAATACTTAGAATAGATCCGAGATCAAAAGGTAAGTCCTCTTATCAAATTAAGACAGTAATTAATTAATTCAAATACTTTATAAAAGAAATATTTGATTGAGCTATGGCATTAGCTGATAAACATTCTTAGTTCCATTCTGTTGTTATTAAGATTGCATATCACTGACCAGTTCTAAAAAAAGACCATGCCAATTCAAATTTTAATTCAAATTCAAAAATTATTCAATGATATGTCTTTTTATAAAAATTGATATTCCTTTGGGTAAATTGTTATTCACTTATTATATTATATAATAGAAATGGCGTTTCGTTTTAAGAAAAAGTACCTTCACAGTCCCTAAAGTTGTTCCGCTTAAAGCAATATATTTTTATTAAATCAGTCTTAAATGAAGTGTACAACGGATATAATTTGCCTTGAAAAAAATTCTTAAAAAAGCGTACCAAGTTTGAGGCAAATCGGTCCAGCCGTTCAAACTGCAGGTGCCGATACAGACAGACATACAAAATTATTGGACATACATTTTTCAACTTCCTTATCACGTTTGATTGACTTTTTACGAATGCATAACTTATCTTCAAGTATCTATAATTGCAAGTTAAAACCGCATAGATAATGTGACGAGAAAATAATAACAATATTTTTTGTTGTTTCATGCTTATAGCTCCCAGATTTTGTAAAATAAAGCAAATCATATTCTTAAAACAAAATTTTTCTCAATCAGTATAGAGAAGCCACAAGCCACACAGTTAAAGATATTCCTTGCTCATGTTAGAGGATATATTCAATCCATGAATTAAGAATTTATAAAAACTATAGAGAATTTGGTTTTTGATTATATTCACATTACTTTTGCAGTATGATTTTTGCCACTATTGGATGCAGCTATGCAGGTGCGCAAGATATTCCTTACAGATACATAATCGATCGAGGCGCACAATTTGAACATTAGCGAAAATATTCAGCGGAAAAAGAAATTAAACATTTACTTTTAAAATTTAAAAACACATTATATTAAAGTTACGCAGTTTTTTCAACATTTGGTACAAAGTTCGATATTATTTTAATCAAAATAAAAGTCCTTACTGATATTCAAAATGTTGGACATTCAATTTTTGGTATTCAAAATTTTGGACAAAACAGCGAAAAATTCGTTGTATTGAAGAAGTTAGGAAAATGTCAGAAATCTGGGATCCCATTGTGGATACATTGCTTAAAAGTAAAAGAATGTTGACGCGCGTCGATATGAAGAGGTAAAAATGAACTGTTGGTTATGAATTAACCAAGAGCTTATACAGTAACTTTACTTAAGCCTCATAATCACCTCTACACCGCGTATTCAGGTCTCAGGTGTAGTCTTTTCTGATTAGACTTGTAGGTGTACTGGTGTATTCAATAACTTACATAAATGCTCAAGGGCTATATGTATTGGTTTTTATATAAGTGTGCCTTTATAATTTCTTTCGTGTCAACATAAAGCTGATAAAACAATCAAATTGCAAATAAATTAGAGAACGACTTCACCTCTGATTTTCGCTTTGCTGGAGGAGAGACAATGTTGCCCCTTTATTGGAATTGTAGTGTTTTTGATACACTTTGATTTAGTCATTCTATTGATTGTGTTTTTTATAAATAACCCACATTTTTATTATTTCATTAAAAAATTGGATAAATTGGTAATAATTTCTGGGTAGAATAGAAAGTGTTTCAGAATCTTTTATTATCCATATAACTTCATTTAAAAATATTCTAAAAATTAAAACTCAAACCTTTCCTAGTTTTTATTTCAAATGCAATTTCTAATACTCTGATTGTAATACTATGATTTATCTACTACTTATGTACATTATAATGTTCATAATTTAAAATTTCACTTCCGATTCCTTTGCTTTGATTTGTTTTGCTTATCGATTTATGGTTTTCATTTTCTTTCAACAGAATTGTAAATAAGCATTAAACTAAATAAATAAATATAAAAATAAAAGTATAGTTAAAGCCGAAAACACATGTGCAGTCAGACACGCGTGACTGCATGCAGCTCCACACCTAAAACAGATGTTCATTCTCTTCAAAAAATTTGATGCATACTTCTGTTAAATATATTTTGGTCTTTGTCTGTTCGTATGAACTAGTGTCACCAGTTTCAAAAAAGGTACACTTATGTGAATGGCCAACGTTTGCAGGATAAACTTCTATTTCGTAGTACCTAGCTAAACCTAACTCAAGAGTTTTTCAGTTCAAAAAAATTCAACCATGTTAATTCTATGAACTGTCAACTGGTGTAATTTTCGACACTCATGCATGTGAATACACGCTGCATTTCTTTTAAATACAAGTTAGTTAACCATCGGCCAACCATTCGATTAGCCAGAAGATCTTCCAACCTGTCATTTTAATTTTGGTAACAACAGCTACAATATGTCATCACGGTATAAATGTTAGTCAGGAGTTCATCCAGAATACATTGCCGTTGCCAATATTAATTTCGAGTGCATTACAAAAGGATCTTTTTGCTTATGTTTCTCTTGTGAAATTCTTTGTTAGAACTACAAAAAAATTTTGAAAAAGGATGATAATTGAATGTGCTGTTTGTATTCTGATAAGCACAACCTTTTCCAGGCACGTATGTATATGAATTGAACAGTACTTCTAAAGTACACACATTTAATGTAACTGGAAACTATTTAACAATACCACCTAAGGACAGCCACTAGGATTGCTTCCAGGACTAAGAAGAAGCTTTGCAGGAAAGCAGGATTAACTAGGTATGGGAGATCAGTTAGTACTCGCATTGCAAGGCCTTAAAATTATGCTGATGTCGATAAAAACAGCGCATTAAATAATATTGTGTTATGGATGCTCATATGTAAATCTCATCATTATTGATGGCACACTTCACTAGATCGTGGCATATAACCAGTGACACCTCCATGTGGGCTATTTTAAACTCTTCTAATTGTGAATTTGTATTCCCAAGGCACGGATAAGGATATTTGTAACACTTCAATAAACCAACATTTTACTGAAAAACCAAAAAATTGAGAAATTTTTTCCTTCCATTAATGAATTGAGCTTATTTTGAAATTCTTCCATTTTCTTCATGTGTTCCAATAACAATCTGAGTTAATATTTGACATTATGTTAATTAATTTCCATATTATTTTATAAAATCTACCAAACATTATACATTCAACAACCTGTGGTACAATTTTTGATTAAATGTTTGATAATAGCAGTCATTAAAAGAAAACCCAGACAATTCCAAGCACCTTGAATTATTCCAAAGGGTTCCATGTTAAGAGCTTAAAGAAGAAAAACACGGAGTTATTAAGCATCACAGGGAAAACTTAAAAGACATAGAGTTGATTGATTGCTCTTTGTTTTCATTCAAAAAACAAAAATAAAGTGAGCAAGCGGATCACATACTTTCTAATTCGTACAAAACTTTAATCACCATCAAAAATTATAAAATTTTTAAAATGATTCCTTAAAATAAGATGAATGCATAATAATATTCGACTTAAAAATAAAACTAATTTTTACAAGAAACACGTTTTACATTTTTATGTAATGGTAGATACCAAACTATTTAGTCGACAAATTATTTTCGTTTTTATGTATAATGTAATAATTGGCTAAATGGGCTTTAAACTCAAACTGGACACAAATCATGCTTTTACTCTGAATCAGTATATTTATTTAAAAATCTTGAACATTTTTCCTTTATAAATTCAAAATCAATTATTATGTATACAGTACATATTAATATTTTCTTTGATTTGCACTCCCCCCTTGAAGTGTTCCAAGAATTTATTCCAACTTCAAAATTGGAGCTGGAAGATTTCTCTCAATCCAATCGAGTTGAATCAATCCAACGTTTCCAATATCCCAGAGTTCTGGATTTTCCTGTTTGAATGTGGCATACCACTTCGCAATAAGTGGATAGGGTGACATATCGAATTTGATTGCTTCAAGGCACAATGTTGTGGCGATGAGTGTGAAGTCAGCAACCGTTAGCTTATCGCTGGCACAGTATTTGGTGCCTATGCGTTTCAAATAAGTTTCAAAAACTTGCAACGAGTTCTCGACTTTCTTGAGAAGTTCAGGAGATCTTGGTCCATCGTACATCATAGTTCCCATTGTGTACATTCCGATTGTGGTTAAATAGTATCCCATGTTGAAGCACATGCGTTGGTTAACTATTGCGCGAGCAACAGGATCCTTAGGATATAAAGGACTTTCAGGAGCATATTTATTGCAAAGGTACTGAAATGAGAAAAATGCAAGTTAGAATTTGTTGCTACTTTTATGGTGCCAGAGAAACGAACAATTATGATTGCGATGGTTTCTTGAAGATAGAATCCATTATCGTCTATGGCAGGTATTTCCTTTTGCGGGTTAATCTGGAATATTAAATGAATATCAAAGATGTTATGAACAAATGTTTTTATGTTTAAAATATTTACCAATGCGAAGGAGTCTGTCTTTTGTTGACCCAATCGACAGCTGGTACTGATAAGCTCATATGGGATATCTAAAGCCTTCAAAGTCATAATAACGGCGATAGTTCGGGGTCCATCGGACAAACCATATAATTTGATTGGCAACATGTTCTTTAAAATAGAAAAAAAATGGCTCAGAACAAAATTTGAAACCAAGGAAAACCACAAGTTATCCTTAAATAATCCAAGGATGTTAACTTACAATTTTTAATTTTTTTTCAAGTGAAGTAAAAATGATAGCGTTAAGATTGCTGCGATTTTAAATACGAAAATCTAAGTTTAGTCTGACTTTGAGAAGCAGCAAACTACGACAATTCTACTGAAAGCAAAGAGCCCCTTTTTATAGGATGATTCTTTTAGTTGAGGTAGCTATTTCTTTTTTGCTATATTTAATCTAGAATCTATCGCGGTCTAGGAATATATCCGAGATCAAAAGGTAAATTATACTATCAACGTCGCGCAAACATTATTTGATTGATCTCTGTCACCTACTGATTAAAAACAAAACTCTTGACCAACTTACATATATTATTTGCGGAAGACATATCGCTAAAATAAGATGTCTTGGACTCCTTCTCAAACGATACTCTTTGTTTTCGAATTGTTTCCATAGAAACGAAACTATATTAGGTATACATTGAAGTGTTAGAAAACTTGCATATTCTCCTCGAAATTGTTGATTAACAATTTATTAATAGCGTTAATAGACTTGTTGTTGTATGATGAATTAAAGAATGCTAGATTTCATCTTGATTTCATAAAAATCCATACAACACCTTATATTGTGTCAATGGCATTTTTTGGAAAATAACTACAATCTTCTGTACTGAAAGAAAATTTAATGGTTTTAACCTGAGCACTCCCGGATTCCGCAAATCAAGTCGATATCTTCCGAAGGCTGGAATTTTTCGATTGGCATTTGATCGTTTTACTGTTGTATTAAACAGGAATATTAAAACTTTACGAATTTGCAAAGGACACAAAAAGTGAAAAAGTTTGTCGTGCAGTTGTAAGGAGGTCATTGAAACATATCCCGAGTAACTAACAGATATTATACTTCGAATTAATGTCCCGGTTTAAGAAAAATAGGCCAAAGAGAATAAATCTAACTAGTCATTGAATCCTTGAAATAGGGATAACAGAATTGAAAAGAATTTTTAATCCGTAGGATTTTATGATAGGGACCATTGATTTTATTGAACTTGAAAAATTAAGAGTTGTGTCGATGGCGAGTGGTTAAATTGAACTGTTTGCAAAGAAATGGCTTAAATGTATTCCAACAATCGTCCACAAGTCTCATTATCGATTTCAACGTCTTTCTTTTGGTTCCTCCTGCATTCTTTAAACGTGTATTTGTGAATGGAAACCTTGAATTTCTATGTGTACTATAATCGTGTGTTATACAAATCTACTATCTTTTACTTGAGATTTTGGTATGACCTTATAATTTCCTCCCAGAAATAGGGTATTAAAAACAAAAAAATAAAAAAAAATAAGACGAAATTGACACGATAGCCATTAAATTTTAAATCAAATCGAAGGCGCCGTCATATTTGAAGCTTGATATGTTGAGAATTGATGGGGGAGACAGTGTTGCCAATTTGCTACAATTTTACTCTTTGTGAGAATGCATCTATGTATATTTCATTTTCCACAAGATATTTAAACAAAGCATTCGAAAACGTCGTGAGCACTTACACTATATCGTCACTAAATGAATTTTTGGTTATCCACCTGGCCTTTATTAAGATTTGCTTAAGAAAATCAATTGAAGTTGAAATTGACCAGTGAACAGACTTAGTTGCTCAGACTAGGCCTATAAACGAAGTTTCATAATTTTTTTTTCATTGCACACAAAAATCGTCGTTTTCGACTTGAGTTTGAGTAATTGATTTACCTATTGATATAATGGATTCGCAAGCGTTTGAACTTCTTAATCGATAAACTTCATTAAGTAGTATCTACCTCTTTTCGAACTCTGATATTACAAAAGTAAAGCATGAAATTGTACAAATACAGGAACTATCAGTTGAACCTTAATGGAATATGTTTTAATATTTAAGGGAATCTCTTAATAACAACTTCAAATAGATAAATACTACATCTGCTGTTGAAACACTATCGCTAAAGGGGACGAGATTATTATTAACTGGTTCAAAAGATTTTTAGTGCCACAATGAGAAATTTTGACTTAAAGAGTTTATTCGTAGTTTTTCTTTTTGAAGTGAAACTTCTTTATCGGCGTTGGAAAAAAATTTATCGTCACATTTTTCGGTTACGCGTCACATTTTTTCGTTACGCGCAATCTTTTTCTTGTTTTGATTCCATCACTGCACATAGCCATGGAGCGAGAGTAGGGAGCAAGCGAGTCAGAAAGACCGAGAGAGAGAGAGAGAGAGTGATATAGAGCTAACGTCGCATCACGCACAGTGCCATGGGGAGAGAACTATAGGTTAGGTTAGGTTAGGTTAGGTTTGTTTTATAATAGCACAAACTGGTTCTGCATATCAGCTGTAGGAAGGTCGGCGGCTGATTGTTAAAAATAGAATGGCGGGTAGCAGAGACGGTATGCATTATTTGTGTCGTAGCAGACAAAACTGTTTCGTATAACCACTGTAGGCAGTCACCGCATTGTTCCCAGATTGGTTGTTTTTCCCGCCAAAATGGTTGGAAAAACTATTTGGTGGGTAAAGTAGTGGGAAAAAAATTCTTGGTGGTTTGTATGGTTGGAAAATTTCCGATTGGATTGTTATTTTATGGGGTGATATTATTTTAAGGATAATTCAGTACGACATAGGTACATTTATGTAGGTACCTACATACATAAATATTAAAAAACTATTTTATCAGCAAAAATAAAAATATGTACAATTAAGGCTTAAAGTTTGACTTACAAAAAAATAGTAATTGAGCTCAGTAAGCATTTTTTACAAAAAAAAACTAAGATTTTTTTGTTGTTTCCCGAAAACCGAATAATGACAATTGTTATTTTTATAATCTAGGTAACTAATGAAAACATACAAGACTTTAATTTCATTCCATAAGGGTATCCCTACACGAATAAACCGTTTTGCAATTCCAGTTTCAAACTGGTGCTAAATCGATTGAATTTAAGCTGAATAGTGTACTTTCAATACTTAATTACATGCGCAAACTTAACGAGTTGACTTTAATGCGATCAAATTGACTACGGTTTGAAACTGGGATATCACATTTTTGACACAAGTGCAAACGTGCGGGTCTAAGGTTTTTTTTTTTTGAAAAATGCATTGAGTAGGATTTTAGTGTTAAACTTTCTTTTAAACAAAATATAGTGTTTTTCCCCCTACAGTACAAAATTGGGATTTTATTTCGAATCCGGTGAGATTTCTTATATTTCATCTGGAATCATTGGCAGGCAGGTTGTTGATGGTTTTAAATTGGCGGGTAGCAGGGATGTGACTTGGTATGTGGTTAAATGAGCGCTGGAAGGTTGATATGAAAAATGCGATGTGTATAATATTAAATGTGTTAGGCGGGTAAGCGGACTTAAGAAGCTGCACTGGTCGGTTAATGCAGTGCAAAAAAATAAAAATTAGTTTGCCAAAGAAGTTTCACTTCTTACATGTGTACACTAGTACACGCACACATTTTTTTTTTTTTTTTGTCCTCTAGTAGAAATATGACAATACATATACTTTTGTTTCAGGACCACGGATAAATGTTAAGATCCTACCAAAGCAATAGCTTAGAAATGTGTCAACGATTACTAAAATTTAAGTGCTTTAAACATTATAGTCTTATAATATGAACCAGAAACACAAGATCATAATTCATTAACTCTCTTGATATTGATATTCTCATCTCTTTAATCCCTACTATTTTTATTGTCCTCATAAATACCGAAATCTAGAGGAAGAGCTCACTGAAAAATGTTTAGGTAGAGCCGAGCATTTTTCAAAAATCTTATCATAAGGAAAATTTTAAAGGTTCCTCGAATAGTAGAAAAGTAGAAGAATGCCTCTGAACCTTCCGAACATATTTCAATTAGTTTGATATCTTAATTAATAGCACTGCGAATATTTTGAAAAAGTTCGTTTCAGCGAAATGAATTTGCGTTCAAAAAGCATAACTTGGCAGTTAATGGAACAAACTTTATTGAACTTTTCTGTGACAAAAAGTAATTACAACAGCGTGTGTTGTGGTTTATTTTCAATTTGAATTAAAAGACATTTAATTAAAATATCGATTAAAGGTATAAATAACAATCAAGTTTTTGCTTCAATTGATGTTATTGAAATACTTTTTCTTGATAGTCAGGCTGCAATCAAAACTTTAAACTCGGCCACCACTTCCTATAAATTAGTTAAACAATGCCCGGGTGCGCTGACCTCAGTAGCTTTCATGGATATGAGCGCGCCGATAAGCTGATCATTCCAAGATCGGCCCATCACAATTCACTCGGTGAAGAAGTCAACATTCCGCTGATTGTGATGTGATTGGTCTGAGAACTATACATTTCGCCTAGGTGATTTCTTTAAGAATATTTTAAGCCGTACCTTTTTATTGAGCCAACCTTTTCATGAACGGACGACCTTACAAACCAGCAACCTGTTTAGGTAGCATAAAATCTGGAGTAAATTACATTGGTCGGAATCGTTTGGTATAATTTCTAACCAATTCTCCCGCATCAGCTTAAAAATCAAGGGCTGGTAGATCGCCTACCTGGGAATCATAGACTTCGCCTACATGGCGAGTTATAAATTATAATTTCACGGATAGACAGATGGACACAAATCCTATCCGTAAACTAAACGAGCTCTCTGAGACATCAAATGTACCCCAACCAAAGCAAACTGCATGTCTATAGATGGCATAAAGTCTGGAGTCTGGGCACATTGATTGTCTAGGAAATTGTTTTGATTATTTCGGTTTTAGTTCATTTCGATTTCGATTACTTCGCCATCGTGGATCACTTTGCTTTACTGTCACTTTATTACAGTTTATATAGTTTTTTGGTTATTTTGGATTTGAGTTAAAAGAGCAAAGCGTCATTAAGGCAAAGCTTATCTTGATAACGTTTTTTTCGTTTCCAGTTTATTTTGAGAGCAGTTCATTCTGCTCGAGTTCAATCGGAATCGGTTATGATAATAAAACCCTACTAACATAGTTTATTCATTAAAAAAGTTTTTTCAGTTTTGTAATAATTGTTGTTAATAATTGGAACTAAATTATTAGCATATCAATTTCTTTTTTGTAGATGAATTTTAGTTTAAATAAATTCTTTTTTGTTGACAAATGTTAATTTTAAAGTAAATTGTTAACATTCTGTTGGAATCCAAAGATTTTGTACAAATGCTCTTGGTCTCTTTACAAACAAAACAGGAACGAACCAAACAATGTCGAAAATATTTCACCCCAATTTGAAAAGTCTGGGCTCTTGAAATTACCAAAAAAAAAAAAGAACTTTTGATGAAAAAGCTATATATGTACATTTGTACAAAATCTTTGGATTCCAACAGAATGTTAACAATTTACTTTAAAATTAACATTTGTCAACAAAAAAGAATTTATTTAAACTAAAATTCATCTACAAAAAAGAAATTGATATGCTAATAATTTAGTTCCAATTATTAACAACAATTATTACAAAACTGAAAAAACTTTTTTAATGAATAAACTATGTTAGTAGGGTTTTATTATCATAACCGATTCCGATTGAACTCGAGCAGAATGAACTGCTCTCAAAATAAACTGGAAACGAAAAAAACGTTATCAAGATAAGCTTTGCCTTAATGACGCTTTGCTCTTTTAACTCAAATCCAAAATAACCAAAAAACTATATAAACTGTAATAAAGTGACAGTAAAGCAAAGTGATCCAAAGGCAAAGTAAAAGAAAAACTAAATAAGGTTTTGGGAACTAAACAAAAAATATAATGTATGAAAACGGAACAACTGATTGTTTGAAAAAAACGAAACAATAGGCACCCGGGAAAAACAATGTTGCCCCTTTATTATAATGGCAGTTTATCTGTACTCTGCCACATTTTGATTTGAGTCATTTCACTTAAAAAGTACCCATTTTTTAATAAGAACCTGTTGGGATAACTTTGGTAAGTTCATGACGTATTCAGAAAAATAAATTATAGGAATTGAATTGAGGTTCTTACGGCATGCGGAATTTTTAATAACTCGGATGATTGTTACCCCTTATCTCTTTTATTTTCCATGATATACATTTTTTGAATAGATTTGGAAAAAACTTACTGCTTGTCTCTGCTGGTTATGTTGGTGGAGTTTCCACTTGACTTGTTGTTTCCTTATGGCATTTAAAAAATTATAAGATCAAATAAGGTCTAAGATCCCTTTATGATTAATTTAAAATTGATATAAGTAAGAAGAGCACTACTGCCATCGCTGTTGATTTAGGCCAAGCTAATTAAGAAAAATGGACCAATTATAAAGGTTATGGAATGGCCATTAGGAATTTGATTTCGATAAATACCTAATAAGGCTGCATTATGACCACATAGCCCGAGTTTGCCAAATAAATTAACCACAGATGCAATCCAAAGTATCTACAATATTATTATCATTATTGAATTAACACATTGCAAATGCTTAGAAAAACTTATTGCATACTTTATTGGTTTATTTTCGAAATGCTTTTGAAACACCTACAAGCACAATAGGTTACCCTTAGGAATACAGATTACAGGCAACAAAAAGATTCAGAAAAATATATTGTTCGTGGACACTGACAAAAGTCAAATACCCATTAAAAGTCACTGAACGTTCTTATATAACGCTGGTGTACATTGTACAACAAGTCTTTGGTCCAACACTATCGTTTGTAGGAACACCAATATGGTTTAACCATTTGTATCCTTATCACCCTTTGCCACTAAAATTTGACGAATGGGTGGGGTAGGGGTAGATCGTAGATGTTTACAGGAAAAAAAACTAAACTAGTTCTGCCCGTTTTCTGGGCATCATACAGTGAAGTCCAGATTTTGCTCCTAACTCACCAATCAAGTGTTTGTGAACTTCGTGCCACTTATTTAGAGTACTATAATTTATGAGCCCATCAAACACTTTCGACATTTCAAAACTTTCATCAGCGATTATTGAAGCCATTATCAAAATTAAATGAATAAAATGCTAATACTGCACATTATTTGAAGGAAAATTAATTTTTACCAGAAATACATTTTGCTTTTTTATGGAATGCCATACCAAACGACTAATATAAAGTCGAAAAACCATTTTCGTTTTCGATGAACAATTTAATTGGCTTTTAAAAAGGATAAAAATCGTTCTTTTATTTTGAATCACTTTATTTATTTAAAAATCTTTAAGATTTTTATTCATAAATTCAAAATCTATTATTATGTACACAGTACATATTAATATTTTACTTTATTTGCATCCCGTTGTCGTCTTTTAAGAATTTATTCCAATTTCAAAATTGGAGCTGGAAGATTTCTTTCAATCCAATCGAGTTGAATCAATCCAACGTTTCCAACATCCCAGAGTTCTGGATTTTCCTGTTTGAATGTGGCATACCACTTTGTAATAAGTGGATAGGGTGACATATCGAACTTGATTGCTTCAAGGCACAATGTTGTGGCGATGAGTGTGAAGTCAGCAACCGTTAGCTTATCGCTGGCACAGTATTTGGTGCCTATGCGTTTCAAATAAGTTTCAAAAACTTGCAGCGAGTTCTCGACTTTCTTGAGAAGTTCAGGAGACCTTGGTCCATCGTACATCATAGTTCCCATTGTGTAAATTCCAATCGTGGTCAGATAGTATCCCATGTTGAAGCACATGCGTTGGTTAACTATTGCGCGAGCAACAGGATCCTTAGGGTACAAAGGACTTTCAGGAGCATATTTATTGCAAAGGTACTGAAATGAGAAAAATGCAAGTTAGTATTTGTTGCCACTGTTAAATACCAGAGAAACAAACAATTATGATTGCGATGGTTTCTTGAAGATAGAATCCATTATCGTCTATGGCAGGTATTTCCTTTTGCGGGTTGATCTGGAATATTAAATCAATATCAAAATGTTATGAAGAAACGTTTTTATGTTTAAAATATTTACCAGTGCGAAGGAATCTGTCTTTTGCTGGCCTAATCGACAGCTGGTGCTGATAAGCTCATATGGGATATCTAAAGCCTTCAAAGTCATAATAACGGCTATAGTTCGGGGTCCATCGGACAAACCATACAATTTGATTGGCAACATGTTCTTTAAAATAGAAAAAAAAATGGCTCAGAACAAAATTTGAAACCAAGGAAAACCACAAGTTATCCTTAAATAATCCAAGGATGTTAACTTACAATTTTTAATTATTTTCAAGTAAAGTAAAAGAGCGTTAAGATTGCTGCGATTTTAAATACGAAAATCTAAGTTTAGTCTGACTATGAGAAGCAGCAAACTACGACAATTCTATCGAACGCAACGAGCCCCTTTTTATAGGATGATTCTTTTAGTTGAGGTAGCTATTTCTTTCTTGCTTTATTTAATCTAGAATCTATAGCGGTCTAGGAATAGATCCGAGATCAAAAGGTAAATTAAACTATCAACGTCGCGCAAACATTATTTGATTGATCTCTGTCACCTACTGATTAAAAACAAAACTCTTGACCAACTTACAATACATATATTATTTGCGGAAGACATATCGCTAAAATAAGATGTCTTGGACTCCTTCTCAAACGATACTCTTTGTTTTCGAATTGTTTCCATAGAAACGAAACTATATTAGGTATACATTGAAGTGTTAGAAAACTTGCATATTCGTCGCGAAATTGTTGATTAACAATTTATTAATAGCGTTAATAGACTTGTTGTTGTATGATGAATTAAGGAATGCTAGATTTCATCACAACGGATTTGATTTCATAAAAAAATCCATACAACACCTTATACGAGTATGTTGTGTCTATGAAATTCTTTTTGGAAAAAAAACCACAATCTTCGAAACTATAAGCAAATTTAATTGTTTTAACCTCTTAACCTTAGCACTCCCGGAATCCGCAAATCAAGTCGATATGTTCTGAAGGCCAAAATATTTTGAATGGTAGATATTTGATCATTTCAATAAAAACAGGAATATTAAAGCTTAATAAATGGGTAAACGATACAACATAAGTCCCTTATTTTCGAGCTGCACAAACTGTTTACTGTTTTCGAGATAGGTCATACAAATATATGCCAAGTACCTACCTATACTTCGAATAGATTTTCAGACTTTAGATAGGTAAAGACTTAATAGAAAAAAAGGCTTTACTGATGATATGCAAAATTTTGATAAATTTTTTCAAATCGGAAGCTAAGAGTTGTTTCCATGAGTAGTAATTAGAATGAACTGTACATGAGTATTTAATTAAGTAACCGTTCACAAGCGCCATCATCACCTTTACTTTTACTGATCACTATTCTTTGATTCTTCTATTCTTGAATACGTGTATTTTCTTTGTATACAAGTCGTATTTCGTATATAAAGGTGTTTTTGGTGGTATATGTTTTGTTGTGCATCATGTATAAGTGTGATCAGTGACTTGCAAATGCTATCTTTAAATAATTTTCTGAATAAATTTTTAATTCCTCTGAATAATGTGTGGATTTATAGGTAAGACGAAATTTTAAAGAAGTTAAAAATGTTTACCTATATGATGTTAACACAGTGTTGCCCCTTGGCTATAATTTATTATTATAAGTTCCTTGCAGAACGATTTTTTTTAATTTTTACTGAATGTATTTTAGTTTTTCGAAAAAAGTAGTGCCAAAAAACAAAATTAAAAATTCAAGTAAATTATTTTTTAATTTTAGTAGAGCATAATATTAAAAGTCTATAACACATTGCGAATGGGAATATACATGAAGTAAAATTTCAAGCAACTAGGAAAACATTTATTTTGGAACAGAAACAACCAAACGAAACATAATTCCTAGAGTGAGCTACATATTTGAGTTTTTTTATACTTCCGTTGACTTCGCACGAATTTTAATTTTATTTTGTTGGTCTCTCGAAAAATCAATTCTTTATAAATATTCATCTATTCCTTGCTTTGAATTAGTTCAAAATCCGTGTGAATTTTCAATTTGTTTCCTTTTATTCATAAAATTTTACTTTCATCTCGATTTTTAACTGAATGTTGCATCCATTAAATTATTGAGTTCTGAATGTGGCAGAGATTCAACGAGGTCCACTGTTTTTGGTGCTTGGAATATGGTGTAACCAAAAGTGTTTTCCAATGCCGTATTTTTGAAGAACGGTTTTTCACTTTAACATTTCGATATTCTTAAGTTTACGGCGTTCTAAGAAAATCACAATAGTAAAACTTGTTAGGCTATGATTGAAAAGTACTTTTTTGGTCTAAATGGTACAGTTTTAAAGTGCATCGCTTCTTTTTTTTTTTTAAATATATGAAGTGGGACATATGTCCAGAACTTTTTTTAAGGACTTATGTCCCATAAAAGTGGGATTCTGTAGTTCGATTTAAAAAAAAATGCCGACCAATGACGCACCCGCGCCCCGGCCGACGACCGAAAGTCCACACTAAACGTCAACTTTTTGAAGATGTACTGCAACCTGATTAACCTCGGGTGTATTGGTGCCGTCCCATATACGGCATTTTACTTGGTAATACAATCATTCATCTAAAAATGAGCAATTCTCACTTTTTCACAAAGATAGAAAAAAAAAAAAAAACAATCTGTTCAGAAATTAATTTGAAAACAATGTTGGAAACAATGTCTTCAGTAGCTCTATACAGATACGGTCTGAAGGAATAAATCTTCTGTAATTGTATAATAAATCTCTTTAAATGGAATAAATAACTTTGGAGCTTATAAAATTGCTTACGCCAATAGATGTTCTCAAACAGATATGCTGGGGAGTTCCCAATCATGTTTTCAATTTAACTATGACTTATTCAATAAAACTCAAATTTTTTTAACTGTCTACGTAAAATGATTAACATAAAGACACTTACTGTAAGCCAATTTTTTTTTTTTTTTTTTTTAAGGTTCAAACCATTTCTTAAATCCTTGTCAACGAAAAATGAAACACCCTGTATTAAGGGTTTCTTTGAATTGTTGCATAGTTTAAAAAAAATATCAAAAAGTAAAAGCTTAACAAATTGATTTCGTTTTTAGGAATACACTAACAACATCGATATGATATGATGTTAAAAATCTAGACTAATCTCTCACATAATTAAATACAACTTAAAATCTTGGTGGTCTAACTAAAGGGCAGATTTTACAGATTTCGAAACAAATGTAATTAGCTAAAATAGTTGTTTGAAAGTGATTTACCACATGTCGGTTTCTAATTCCATTTGAATACGCATATAAATGTTTAAGATTATTTTAATTGAACAACAAAAATTCACTTTGTTCGTACTTCTGAGGTCGCTTGATAAGGTTAATTACTTTATTTAGAGAACAACTAAACTAAAGTGCACGACTGGGTTGAACGAACTTGCTCTAATGTGTTAAAATGATCTTGAGTGCTTGAGATTTTAGGAAAAAAGCGTTGAAAAAATCATATGAAATTTTATAAATCACTAAAAAATCAATACCTTAAACGTTTTTTGGAGAAAATGAAATAAGCCATCAGGTTTCTTTTTTTGAAAAACTTTTTGAAAATATATTAAAAATTTTTTTTGAGTATGCCAACTTCTAGCACTTTGTAGTTTTTATCAGGAAAATAAAATTAAAAAAAATAGATTAAACCGTTTTTGGAAAAAACAAATATTGAAAAAAAATTTTGAAACTTTTTTAAAAAACTCAAAAAAACTTTTTTTGAAAAATTTAAGAATTTTTATTATTTCTTTTATAAAAGGGCTTCTACATTAAAAATTTCATCGAAATCCGTCAAGCGGCTTACGAGAAAATCGGATTTAAAAAAAACCGGCCCTATGGGAGGTACCGTTTTCCTGAAAAATCTATTCCAACCAAAACATAAAGCTTGCATATTAAACACTATTCAGAAAGTTTTATCAAAATCGTAGTAGCCGTTTTTGAGAAAAATTAATTTTTCATCAAAAATCGTAAGGCAGGTACCGTTAGTTTTAAAGTTAGAATGCTAATTCCAAAAACGCCTCTGTAGGACGTCATAATAATACTATCTACCAAGTTTGAAGCAAATCGGTCCAGCCGTTTAAGCTGTAGGTAACTATACAGACAGACAGACACACGGACAGACAGACAGACAGAATTGTCGGACCCACTTTTTTCGACTTCTCTATCATCGTAATGTCATGTTTGATTGTTAGAATTTTTTTTTTTTTTTTACGAATGCATAACTTGCCTTATAGTACCTATAATCTCAAGTAAAAAGCATTGAAGATTATTTACTTTAATTTGTCGGTTTTTTTCACTCTGGTCTCGCTTAAAATAAATTAATCATTTAGAATAATTGATATGATTTTGATACATAGCTAATAATGATTTATCAGCCTATTTTCAAAAAATCCGTTACGCTGTCCTACGAAATGGTAAAAGGATCACCTAACTCAATAGCAATAAAGATGAAGTGAATGTAGCATGGGCACCGTATATGGAACATAAACATTTTATTTGGATTGTAGAAACCTTAACAGTGTCTGACATTTGCCTTTAAAAAATGGTGTTTTGTTAATACTGCCGGCAACTACGATGCCCATGACCCATTCTGAATGTCAAATTTTGGATCACTGCTTCCAATGCGAGCGGTATTTGTTGAATTATGGAAGAAATGTTTGCTTCCAAATCCTGGATCGTAACTGGCTTATCGCTAACCCTAAAGTAAAAAGTCTAAAACTCGAAATCGATTCAAAATAGATCTGTTCTATCAGCAGAAATTATATTATACAATATTAAAGCCTTCTTCAACAGGGTGTTTCCTAATTTGATATCAATAATTTTTGATTTATGTACGCCAGAGGATTTAATAAAATGCTTTCTCTGGCGTACCCTGATTTATGTCAACACGGGTCTCTAAATGTACCTAAGCCTAAGTATAAAAGAAACTTTGTTAAGGTCTACATTTTAAGAAAAGATATAATTCTAGATATAAGTCCTAGCTTAGTTGTACTTCGTGGTGTAGTAGTTAGTATGTTGAACTGCCACGCTGAAGGTTCTGGCTTCGATCCCTGACTACTCCACCTTAGATCTTTTCCGGAGTACTGCCACTTGCGAAGAAGTGACAAATCTGTTTCTCTGTTAGCCGTTCAGATTTGGCGAGCAAATTGTAAGTCCCTTCCATGACTGCAGAACATTAACTCACACGAAAGAACACTTGAGGGTGTAAGTCACAGATTCCGGCCCCGCTTGGATCTGTTGTGCCAAGTATTTATTTATTTTCTTAACTGCCTTAGCTTTATGTGACTTTCAAGTCACTTTTGTCTTAAGTCTGCGTAAAAAAACATACAATTTTACTGTTTTGTTCTTAAAATAAGTATGTAAAAATATGAAAGCTTTAAATACTATACACATAAATTATTTGGTCATTTTCCTTTTCAAAAATGTAAATGGACCCTTAATTTGGAACAATTTTTTCCAGTCCATAAATCATTTCCCAAACTATTGTCTACGAATTAGGAAACACCCTTTTAAGTGAGAACTGACGGACTACTCCAAAGGGACTGCAAATCAAATAAAATCCACCTTTGTCTTATTAAAAAAAAAAACTGAAATTAGGAATGAGATTAATGACAGATTCGTAGACAGGAAATCGTTATAGTAGGATTGGACAAACGCCTGTAAGGGAAGTTTCTTCACAACACTGTTATTATTTGTGGAATATTTGAAAAGATTTTACTATAGATTTAAAATAGCTTTTTATGGCCTTTAATCCAACACAAATTTTGGAGTTTCATCCAGACATACTGTAAAAGGAACCTTGTTAATACGCAATTCATATTTGTATTTTAGTAGGTACAACTTACATAGAACTTTGGACAAAAACCCTAATGGGAACTAAGTATATCCAAAAATATTAAGATTTTAATCATTATGAGTACCTACTTTATAAACCTACAAGTACCTATTAGGCATACATCGGCGGAATTCGAACTCAAATTGTATTCAAATAAGATGATGGAGAAATGAAACGAGCACTTTAATTCTCAGTTTTTAATGAACTGTTCTTTAAAAACTGATAATTAAATTGCTCTTTAAGTTCCAAAATGTTTAAAACGACGAAATCTTCCTATACTTTTTTATTATAAAGGGTATTCCAACAGGGACCTCCTCAATTTGCAAAAATTGAAAGTGAACAATAATTGTTGAAGCTAAATCTGTCAAATTAGCTGTCATTTTTTCAGTCTGTTTTTCCAAATTAACATGGAAGCGTTCAACAACACGTGCAAATTATAAATTGATTTATGAAAATCGTTGTTCTCCTGGGCAAGGTTTCGCTTCGCGTACTTTACAATCGCCATAATGTTACTACCGCAGTCAACTGGACAACTGGTTCAGTACACCATAATTGACTCACTTAATTTCGAAAAAGGCAAGGTGACGCGTTATCATGTAACCTCTTCAACATCATTCTTGAGGCAATCGTACTCAACTCGCATGTCAAAATCTAGAGGTACGATTTTGTTTAAATCCATTTAATTACTTGGCTATGTTGATGATATTGACATTACTGGAAGAGCGATTTGCGCTGCCCCTGTCAGTGGAGCATTCACAAGTATTAAAGTGGAGGCAATGAAAATGGGTCTGTTCTCGGGTGCAGAACATCATCACCATTATAGGCTTGGGCAAAACGTCACGGATGGACAGATATTACTTTGAAGTTGTCAAGGACTTTGTCTATTTGGGTTCGACTTTAACCTCTAAAAACAACATCAGTGAAGAGATTAGTCGAAGAATCATCAAAAGGCATCCCGAAAAAGTCAATGTTTGGTGTGGATTTTGAGATGGCGGCGTCATTCATACTTCTTATTTAAAACCAAAGTTGGCCAACCCATCACCGTCAACGGCAAGTGCTATACGTCGATGTCGATGGTTACCAACTATTTTTGGAATGAATGGAATGATATGAATGCCTTTACGACATGTGGTTTCAACGCAACATATGAATTTCTGCACGAGTGATTTGGGGGCACTGTCTTTCCCATGTAGAGGTGATGTGAACTAGTCATAGCCACCAAGATCAAGCGATTTGACCCAGCTCGACTTTCCTTGTGTGATTTTCTGAAGTCTGATTTATGCACCAGAGTCATGGAAACTTGGATATTTGAACAATGTTATACTCCATACACTATGTCCTCGATAGGCCTTTTAAACGAATACAAAATGTCAATGATATCTCACACACACATTGTTTAATTTAGATTTTAAAATAGGAAACGCTTAATGAAAGACCAGTTGCAGTTGAACAGTTGAATGAATAAAAGGTTTTGAAGATGAAAGTGTGTCGCAATGATCTTAAAGACAGTCAACCGTTTTTTTTTTTTCTTTTTTCAACTGTCTTCATCAGCTCTAATAATTAAAATGTTTCTTGTTAATTTGCCAAAATACTACAGAATTATTTATACACCCTCTTTCATTATTTTAACCCTAATTTTGTCTACGAATCAAGTACCTATACTTTGAATTGACCGATGGACTCTTAAATATTATGAAGCTGAATTATGTTGTTGAGAAATGTAAGTAGGTTATAGCTTATAACCCTTTTGGGTGAAAGTAATACAGTTCGGGCAAAACCAAAGCTAACCTAACTATACGAAGAAAAGAAAAAAGTCGAAGGAAATGACCACGGCTCCTTATTCATTCATGAGAGTTTCTTTGTATCTATCTAATGCTGGTATCAAAAGATACTTTTTCCTTTAAAATAATTTTTTTTCATTCAATGTGTACATAAACATCAGTGTAGTACAGAATACCCATCATCATAATGATCATTAGATATATTTTCTTTGGCGTACATACTCATACATTCAAGGCTAAAATAAAATTTGACATAGATATTCCTTCAACATAGAAAATAAAATGCACGACTGGGTCGCACGAACTTGCTCTTATGATAAGCAATTGCTTATTGTGGCTGCATATATGGCTATTAAAAAAATTTAAATAATTTCGAAAATTCTTTGATTTTTTAAATTAGTTTAAGAGTTTTCTCGGAAAAACAAAGTATGCAATAAAATTTCGAAGCTATACGTAAATCTAGGAAAAAAAAATATTGAAAATCGTTCGACCAGTTTTTTTTTAAAAAGGTTATTTTTGAAAAACTTTTCCAAAAAATATTTTGAAATTTATTTGGGTATGCAAATATATGGCAATCTGTAGTTTACATTTGAAAAAATAATTTAAAAAAAATCAATATACCCGTTTCCAACATATTTCGAAAACCAAAAATTTTTTTGAAAAAATTATAAAAAATCAAAAAAAAAAGTTTTTGAAAAATTTGAAATCCTATATTAATAAAATTATAAATGACTTCCTGTGGCCAAAATTTTATTGAAATCGAATGTATAGTTTACGAGAAAATTTGATTTGAAAATACTGGTTCTATGAGAGGTACCGTTATAAGACAAATTTTGAAAAATATTTTCCAACCAAAAGATAGACTGTCTTACAAAAATAGCATCCTGAAAGTTTTATCAAAATCGTTAGAGCCGTTTTTGAGAAAATCAATTTTTGTCTTCAAGATTGTATGGCAGGTGCCGTTATTTTTGGACCTAGAGCAAAAATAAAAAATACGTTCCGAGGGACGGCCAAATAAATCCTAAATACCAAATTTGAAGCAAATCGGCCCACCCGTTCAGCCTCCAGAGGCGCGAACAGACAGACAGACAGACAGACAGACAGACAGACAGACAGACAGACAGACAGACGGACGGAATTCCCAGACCCACTTTTTTCGACTTCTCCATCATCGTAATGTCATGTGTGATTGTTATCTCAAATTTTTTTTTCTGCACGAATCCATAACTTGCCTTATAGTACCTATAATCGCAAGTAAAAAAAGTACCCTGTGGCTAGGTTTTGTTTTATCTTTCATATATTTTTTTTTGTCTATTCGAAGGATAATAATAGAAAGGAAGTATTAATGGAACGTTGATTGGACCCAAAAGCACACAAACCTAGCAAGCACTCTTCTTCATGCACCACCTAAATATTTAGCTATAAAATCTGTGATGTGAAAGGATGTGCTTAAGAAAGATGCTCTTGACACTCATCTCTTTCAGGCACAGCAACAAAAACAACAACAAATAGCAAAAAGAAACATGCATTTACACTACTTGTGTGCTGTCGTGAAGCTATGATGGTTTTTCTTATCTTGAGTCTGGACTTTTAGTGAAAGCAAATTGTTTTTTTTTTTTTTTTTTTTTTTTTTTTGCTCATTATATTTAATTCTATTTATGGAATTGGGCAAAATTTAATACCATGTCTGGCGTAGAAAAGATATTCTATAAGACGTTTGTTAGAGCAAAGAAACAAATTGTGTGACAGAAAGGCTAGCCACATTGCTTTGTTATCCTATAATGTAATCATCAATTTGTAGGGAAGCAAAAAGGATATATACATAAACTAAACACGAAAATCAAAAGGAGTAACAAATTACAAATTATTTCGACCTCATTTAACAGGAAAACAGTTAAGGACCAAGTGACAATTTATTAACTGAAAGCTGCTGATTAATGTGTAATTATGTGCTGTTACTTGCTTATATTGAATTCTACGAGGACGAGGACAAAGGAAATTTTACTAATGCGTAGGTAATTTTATTTTAATCCTAACGACATAATTACCATTGACGTTGACGCTCAACTCAAATACTATATAGTCATGATGAGTCCCCGAAATTTAGGAGGATGAATGGAAAAAATATACAATTTAGGTTGATGAGAAAACCAAATCAAAAGTATAGGATAGGTTTACGAATATCCTGCAATAAGCCACTTGTTTTTGTGTTGGGGTGTCGGTGTGGGTGCTTGCTTATTATATTATAATTTGTAATCGGTTCAAATAAAATATCATTAAAATTATTAAAGTTGTTTTAAATGAACTCGTCAAAAAGATAAGCTAAATTTATACAAACATATTGTAAAGGTACCTTAAACTTTGAAGTGGAATAAAACAAAGAACATTTCCTTCAACAAATCAATAGTAGCACGAGCTGTGTGACATGTTGCTCCGTCTTGTTGAAACCACAGCTCCTTAACACCTATAGCGGTCACCATTGACTGCAATGTTCTGGCCAGCATCGTTTTTAAAGAAGTACGGACCAATTATTCCACCAACCCATAAAGCACACCAAACAGTCAGTTTTTGTGGATGTAACGGTGTCTCAACATTCACTTGAGGATTATCATCATTCCAAATACGGCAGTTTTGTTTGTTGACGTATCCATTTTACCAAAATTGAGCTCCATTGCTAAACAAAATTCGCTGATGAAAATTATTGGGATACGTTTTTCGAACAGAACCGTGATTTTCAAAATAAATTTGCACAATTTGGAAGCGTTGTTCAGACGTCAGTCTATTCGTGTTGAAATGCCAAACCAAACTTAAAATAAATCACATGACAGCTGACAAAATGGCCGCCAGTTGTAGTAGTGTTGCCAACTTAAAGTTATACCTCTAATGGTGATTTTTATTGGTAATCCTAGATTTTATTGTCAGATGTTTGATTTTTCTTGCACAATGGAAAAACAAAAACGAGATTGATTTTTTTTTTTAATTGTGTGTGTAACAAAATGACAATGTCACAAAAGAATTGCATTCTCGCAATGCTAAAAACAAAACTTCAAAGTCTGCTGTTCGAGAAATGTCAAAAAGTATTGTGGTATGTGTTAAGTCTCGAAAGGAAACGAGATTTAAGATATGGATCTAAGATCGAAAAAAAAATTGATTAAAATTTAGCTGTCAGATCAAAACACATTGATCTTAGATAAAAAAATATTGATCTAACGTGACCAATAAAAATCGCTATAAATAAAACAGCCGTTTTATATGAAGTGTAAAAGCTTTATATTCATTTACATATTTACAGTTTGAATCATTATTCGTATTTAATAATTATTAAACTGAGATTATAAAATAGAATCTATTTTGACAGCTCATGCTTGTCTCATGTGTCTAGTATCTGGAACATCTAATTCCAGCTGAATTTTCTTATATTCTAGCTTCTTGCTAAACCCCAGGTCGATTTTTTTGAATTCAATTAAAATGATCAGAACCAACATAGTGCGCATTTTTTCGTTACAAGTTGTTTAAAAGTGTCTGTATTTTGAATTCAAATTTGCATATTTTTAGTCGGTTCCAGAAGGTTAGGAGCAGGAGCATTAGGTGTTATACGTGAATATATCTTCGCAGCGATTTACATCATCTGCGTTCAAGATTTAAGATTCTGGAAGTCAGCTTAGGTACTTCATAAAAGTTGATCTCGAATCCTAACGAAGCTCACGTGTGTATCGTTTATTTGTCGATATTACAAAACCATTTGACATTGTTGACTATCAGATAGTGTTGAAAAACTTTATTTTATGGTTTTATGTTGGAATGGTTTAGGTCGTTTCTACATTACAGATCACGAAGATTTAAAATACAATTTTATTTTATTAAACATAGGTGTGCCTCAGGGCTCGTACCTATGACCAATTTTGTTTTTATTTTGTAAGAATTATTTAGTTCAAAATTTAAAAGCACTCCTACCTTATTTTCTGGTGACAGAGATTGTACATTATGGTTCAAATGGTGCCCTGACCCTTATTAAATACATAAATTGAGATTTAGATTTACTAGAAACTTGGATCTCTGGACACAGGTGGAGGGTGGACATGTTTTACAATTTGTCTTCTCAAAACAAGTGAAAAGAATGTGTTTTTATGCTCCTAAGCTGGAATACGCAATCACCTATTAGGGAAGAGCTTATCGAAACCAAATTCAAAAGCAACATATTTTCCAAGAATATGTTATAAGGGAGATCGGTAGAAGAAATCGTCGACATCAAAGTTTTGAACTTTTTATGAGCAATGATTATGGTTTTCTGAGAGTAGGTGCATGTCGACAATCCAGTGCCTTTATCACTTAGATTAGGACTTCTTCAACATTTTTTTAGCCAACTCCAATGCCACAATTCAATTTCGGAGGTGGTTTGCAAATACTAAATCTTTAGAATGTTTCGCAGGCAGCGGGGAATATCCTGCTTAATCTGCTCCAGATATTGATTCATGTATTTAACAGCATTGTAACAGTACCCACAGATTTGACGTTTTTGATTTGGTTCTATAATTTTTCGGAACTTACAAAAAATATATAATGTAGGTACTTATATTTAAACGTTTCGAAATAAAAATAACTTTGATTAAAAATAACATGGAAATCCTAAACAAAAGTCAATTATCAATAAAATTAATTTTTTAAATCATTTCCACAACCTTTATTTCGAAAATACTATGTATGAGATTAAAAATTCAAAAATGTAATAATTTATTTATTTAACATAATATGAACTTTTCTTTTCAATTTCAGTGTGGCGATGGACCATGTGATCACTCTGAATTGCCCAGAGAAAAGGTCACGCGGGTACGTAATTATGTATGTATTCAACATGTTATTAAATATTCTTTTGCACCACACAAAGGCACTCATTTGCTCCTAATTCACTCTCTGCTCCTTTAAACACACTTCCGCTTGAATGCCCTTAAGTAAATATTTATTATATGGATTGTATATATGTATGTATTACCTACATATAATTAAAATAGGAATTCAAGGATTTTTAAAGCACTACTTATTTATTTTAAAATTTTCATACTTAGTACCTGGTGCTAGTAACAAATTATTTTTGTATAAAAGATGGTTTGTCATGCATTAAGTAAATAACTGGCGCAAGTGACTTCTTTCAAAGCAACATGCAAGTTCAAAACTCACACATACTCGTCAATTGGAAAAATTCACTAAATTGAACAAAAGTTGAGATAGCTATGTATTCCAAAACCATTGTTAGGCACTACTCCTTTAAGTTGCCCTCATTTGTCTAGCTTAAATAATAAATAAAATAATTTCGTGCGGCTAATTAATTAGTTTGTAAACGTAATTGCCTGAAAATATACTACCCGCTCGACTCGACTAAGTTCCTCATCCTCACTCAACCCAGTTGTAAAAAAAATGGGCATCTGTCTTCTAGCACTTATTTTTTTTTTTTACTATATATGTATATTATATATGTAATGTATGGTTACGAATAAATGACATGATGAATTAGGTCTTAATAGCTTGTGTCCGTTATGGAGATTGCTAATTACTTCTGTCGGTACTGTTTTGCTTTTTGTTTTGTCTATACTCGATTCCAAGGTATCAAATAGCTTGATGTATCATATTTCAATTATTACTTTGATTGATGTGAGTATGTTAAGTCACTAAGAAAAGAATTCTTTGATGTCAATGATGTGAAGATTGATTTCGTATAGCAATAGAAAAGGACTTATCTTATTTCTTCCAAACCTTCCCCAAGTGAGCTATGCTTCTCAGTTCCTTTCACTACAAATCTTTCCACTTGGCAATTAAGTTTTTAAGACTAAAGCCCCACAGCGAGTCTTGGGCTAATTAATGGCATGACACTGTTAAATGCAGTCAACTTCTAAGAGGCCGAATATTGTTAACAGATTTAATTGCGTTGCAGGGATTTTGACAGGGATAAACAACTTGACTCAGCTTGCTGGTGAGGAAGCAGGATACTTCTTATGTACTCTAGACCTAATCCTGATAAATCCTGATTAGGTTATTGGTAAGGAATAGTTAATTAACATTTAAAGGAAGTTTTGGACCTCGACGGCAAATGCAAAATGTTCGACCTTGCTCCGGTTTTCCCTCAATAACTTTTTTTCTTTACGTCCTACGGCAAAAGCTAACTCTACATTTTTGTAGTTCCTTAAATTACCCACAATTTTAATGGTTCAAAAATTGTATGTTAATTCTTGACGAAGAAATAGGTGGGTGGAACTGCAAAATTTTCAAGGTAACTATGCTTCCTCGATATCAATATTGTTTCCAGCGGCGATATGATAACAATAACTCATATCTAATATTATTATCCATGGGACCATGGCATATGAGAATTAGAAACCGAAATATGATTCATGGTTCGACTTGAGCTGTTAAGTGGCTACCAACTGGAAGAAGTAAGTTTAAGATGTAGATGTGTTGAAGAAAACTGAAAATACTTTCAGAAAAAATTATCAAAAATGAAGGCAAAAAATAATACAATTACAATATTGTTGCAAATATCTAAATTCATACACATCCATTGACTCTAGTAGTAATTCTGAAGAGGTCAGCTTCCACAATATCTACGCTACCTACTGCTTTAGATTTTCCATCTGTTCCTTCTATCCAAGGATATGAAAACACTAATAGATCATCACATCAAAATATCTTTTAACAACGGAACCTCCTTTACCTAATGGTATATTGCACCGAACATTGCATTCAATCTATAAAAAATTTTGGCGTACCCCAAATCTTTACTTTCTAACTAGTAATGATCTCTTGTTAAGGGTGTTTTCTATTAGCTGCATGAAAAGTTTCAAAGGTTGTTGTCTATGGTTTGACAGTTGGGTATGTTAAATTGTGTTGAAATTTCTATTCAGTAAAGTTTGGCAATTCATCATGAATAACGCTTTTAAATTGTGGAAATTTACTTTGAAAGAAATAAATCTGTTGAAGTTCATAAAGCACTTCGTCCATTTGAAGGCCTAGTGAACAAGCAATTCGTGCAGCTATTGATCGTTTTCGTACCAATTGTACCATTACATCCATTAAAATTGACTACATTAAACTTCTCATCCTCCAAATTATTTTGCTGACGACAGTTTTCTCAGCTTTTTCTATTCGCTCCCAAATTCACAACACTATTCTTTGGATGCGGAACTACAACGCCAGCCAGATTTTGACAGAATGGTCCTATAATTTAAATGTGACTTCTGTCGTTGATATTTTTGTAAGACGAACACAACATATTAAACTCGTAAAAATGTCGCGAAAATATTAGGATTCTAAAGACAAAACTTCAGAATAGTTCTCCTACGTTTTAAGGTAACATTGAATGGACCATAATGTCTGCAAACTGCAATAAAATCGGTCAACCTTATTTGTCAAACTTTCAACAATGTTATCGGGAATATTTATTTAATCCGAGCTTGTAAGTTTCAGTTCTATTTTCAATATTGTTTTGGTATATAAATGTTGAGTTTTTTGGTATTCTATAAAATGATTCAAAGCAATTGGAATTCACAACAATCGCTCTTTGTAGTCTGGGTTAAGTTTGCGGGGTGATGAAAGGAAACTAGTTCCACTCCACCACACTTAGGACTATAAATCCCCATCCCGATACCAATTTTTCTTATTATTTCTTTTATTGCTGCCTGGCTATTGGTAGGTATTTTCAACATCGATACCTCTCAGGCTTATCACGTTACGGCTAGGGAGTTAGCTCCCGTTCTAATGCCCATTTTTGATCCATCTGTGAAAATGAGTTTAGATGAAATCTGTGGATCATTGTTCTTATACCTGTCCTCCCGCTTAGGAAGATGAAGTTTGTTTTTACACTAAGAGTGAAACTTTAATTAAATGAAAAATCTTTCACGAATTATATACTTTATTTGTTTCTGCACACATTATTTTTTTTTTTTTTTTTTTTAATAATTTTATTTAAAGTTTATTTCGACACAAGTTCTTACTCCAAATAAAATTTAAGCGTTTATAATTTTTTGTAATTTCTTATGCACAATATAAAATGTTAATAACTGACAACTTTAATGAAGATTTTCAAATAAAAATAAACATACTTTGAAATTTATTTAATTAAGGGCTTACGTGGCGGTAACATGACTGATGCCTGTGAAAGAAATGATCCTTGTCAACATGGCGGAATATGCATATCAACAGATTCTGGTCCAATATGTGAATGTAGAAACCTAGAATTCGAAGGACAGTATTGCGAAAAAGGTAATAAAAAAAATAAAGTATTTTTTTAAAAATCTTATCATAAAAAAAAAGTATGTTCTTACATCACAAATGAAGTATAGTTATTAAATGGTGGTGTGAAATAAGGTAGAAGGCAATAAAGTCGAATACCTTATAACCGATTTTGGGTAATAAGGTCGAACGTTTTTGTGGCACCAATTCTGCCAAAAAATATTGTTCGACTTTATTTCACAGGGGAATTCGACTTTTTTTTTCCTATTTTTCGGCTTTTTTTTTGTACTTTGGGATCATTGTTTATAAAAACTTAAGGCTTTTGCTTTTGTAGAAACAGAAATGTTCTACAGCATGTTGAATGAAATAATGTATTGGTTTAACGTGAGTAACATAACTATCGAAGTTTTAACCTCACGGTGTGCCTCCACACTATTAACGGAATCTTGAAGACCAGATTAACGGTCATCATGTATCATTTTCTGGTATGATACACTTCTTAGTTGCCTGACCGAAGTCAAACAACTTGTCTTACTATCTAGGTCCACGCACAACCACTACGATGCTGTCCGAAGACGCGAAGGGGGGCACTTGCCCCGGGCGCCTGGCCTTGGGGGAGCGCCAAATGGAAGATGAAGAAATATAGGAGAGCAAAAAAAAAAGGTATTCAACATTTGAAAAGGGCGCCAAAGTAATGCAATGTTTATTTATTTCTTGTTCCAAATATGAAGGAAATATGTAATGAACCACTTTCGTCACCCTTTAAACAAATTCGTCGCCCCTCATGGGGGCGCAAAATTGGAAGATGAAGAGGGAAATGAGATTTAAAAAAAAGGTCTTCAAGTATATACTTTACAAGTAAGATTCCACTTCCAATATCTTATTTTCTGAAACAAGTTTCAAATATGCTTTCTTAAAATCATAATTTATTTCTGCATTACTTACTAAATGCTATTAAAGCATTGAATAATGGACAAATCATTTCAATTTGAGTTGATGATTGATATGTTTGACTCGTTTCAGCACCTGGATCTATAAAAGTTATTTTTTTTTTGGCTCAATGCCTTGATGTTCTGAAATAAGACCGTTATTAAAAAAAATAAGAATTTAATAACGAAAGGGTCAACTTCGATACAAATTCAGTAATCATAGAAGCGACACATTCTTGGGATGTTTATGTGGAATTCTTGAAATCTAAAACCACAGACCGTTTGTCAAGTTAAAAAAAAGTCAAATTCCATCGAAAGGATGGCTACGATGTTGACGGATTCAGAAGTTTCAAGTTGTTATGTTTCGTTTGGAAAAAGTGCGATTATAGTTTGTCCCCCGTCGCCCCGTCTGTCAAGCAACAAAAAGTCAAATTTAATCGAAGGATGGCTACGATGTTGATGGATTAAAAAACATCTAAAAAAAACTTTGGTATTGTTCCATCAGCTTTTCTGGAAGGATTGGTTAAAGTTGATCATGTAGTTTAGCCACACGGTGAAGAAAGGTTCGACGCGCCGAGTCCTTGAAAATCTTCTATATTATTTGTTTGTTTACTAAGACTTAACTCAGAAACCACAAAGATTGGAAGGTTGTAATTTGCGGGTAGAATAGGTTATAAAAATCTTTGGCAAGGCTAAGCTGTTAATAGAGTGAAATGGGCTAAAAGCAAAAAGTGATATAAGACTTAGGGGCCAAGTTATAGCGATCAGAAAAAGCAAACTGAAATATTTTCATATACAAATTATCTTGTGTTATGATTTGATTGAAAACTGCTGTTGATTTAGTATAAAAAACGTTAACTAGCGAACGGATTGAACTTAAAAGAAAAATTTGTTGCAATTGCCCATTTCTCAACCTAAAAACAACACTCGGGCGTATACGTACTTTTCTCAGTTTATTTAATTTTAAAAAAATCATCCATGTTCTAATATATTAGACAAATTAAATGGACGGTATAAATATAATTAAGAAGTCAAACTTATCCCTCAATGTTCAACATTTTTGTATCTATCATGTTTTGTATCATCGCGCTATCTGATGCTCGTTAGGGCAGCACAACGTCTGTCGGAATAGCAAGTGAACTATAAAATTTCTAATGTACGAGTTTTTCAAAAGTGGTCCTATTTTTTTTTTATCAAAAGATAATAGTTAAATGTTTGAAATAAATAAAATCCACGACTGGGTCGCACGTACTTGCTCTGTGGGTGCAATAGTATGATGAGTTTATGGCCATTTAAAAAAGCCGTTTAAACCTTTCGTTACGACCATTTAAGCTAAAAACGAAAAACACTTGTTTGTTAAAAATATCTTATGTAAGTTAAATTCTGAGTTTAATCAAAATCGTTAGAGCCGTTTTCGAGCAAATTCAAAATGAAAAAAACCGTTACATGAAAGGTACCATTTTGAGCCGGGCTAAAACAAAACAAAAAAAACCTCGACAACCATTTTTCTTCAAACTGCTATATACCAAGTTTGAAGAAAATCTGTCAAGCCGTTAAGGCTGTAGCATGACGCGAAAAAGCACACATCAACACAACCGCACAGACGCACAGACAGACCGACGGACGGTAGGGCGAAAACCACTTTTTTGGGCTTCTCTATCATCGTAATGTCATGTTTGATTAAAACCTCGATTTTTTTTCTGCACGAAACCAATACTATTGCCCTATAGAGCAGGTAAAAATGAAAAAGAATTTTTGTTGCGTACTACTGAGCTATTTCAATAAAGCTGTTCTATGGATTAGTTATGATTTTGTATATCGGTGAGTAAATACAAAAGCTTTTGTCAACAGCATCAAGCATTAGAGCATAAAGATAAAAACAGGTTAACGATACGAGTTCAAGTTTTGTACGTAAACTTAAAAAAGAAAAAAAAATTGCTTGGAGGGGGGGCGCCAAATTCAACTTTTGCCCCCCCTTGAACAAATCCTAGATCCGGCGCTGCCGACAAGGTACAACTCAAGGGGACAGCACATTAGATAAAAGAAGTTTATTTCGTCCTCTGGAGAGAGCGCGGCGCCGTAGCCAAGCCGCGTCCCGTGCCGCGCTCATATTCTCATATCTCGTCATGTTCTCCTGTTACACATTTGCCCCTCCTCGATCATATAATTAAAAGATGAGCCAGGTGTAACAACCATTACCGAAACACTGTTAAGTATACAGAGAGTATTTTTTTAACCTGGCTCGATATTTTCCTCCCATTGTGATTTCTAATACCAAAACCACTGTGAATCGATATGTATCTCCTTAATTCATTTTAAGGGTGTTAATTACCCCTTGAGTGTGCAAAAATTATAAAATAAAAAAAATATAAATCCAACATCTACATCTTGAACTTTGTATCCAATTTTCCTCACCAAATATTATTTAACGAATTCAATCTGCGCAAATAATTCTAATCGATTCATTGTTGAAGAGGCTAATTCTACAGCAGTTCGCAAGGCATGCATCTTTAATAAAAATTTGCAATGTGGGCTTAAGCTTTTTTCAAAAGGACCTACAACATCAAGTAGGTACCTACAAAATCTTGAGACATCTAAGATGCATCTATCTACTTTCGAATAGTATCTTCTTATGTTGTGTGTCATTGTGGGGTATTTGTGCGTTTAGAACGAGTATATTTTGCATATATGTACATATGTCCATTCAACTGCTTTTCTGTTGCATTCATTTCCGGATCGTGTTTATATTTCATTATGTTTGTTTAGGATTGCATACGATACGATGTGAGTGAGTAGTGCTATTTACAACTCTTACGTTGAGGGTTCAAAATCCGATGATGACGGCATAAATGGGATTAAAACACACATTTGGAGCAGCCAGTGTGTGCTTAATAGTCACACACTAAAGCTAAAAGGAAGCGGAAACAAAACCATACATTATGCCTCTGTTAAGTTGTACGAACATAAATATATGTATTATAATATGTGTGCCATTTTGTTAGTCTCACTCGAAGCTTTTTTAACGAACTAAGTGAATTTACACACACTCACGACTGTATAGAAAAAAAAACTTCATTGTTAACACATGCGATTGTGATGTGGGAATAAAAAAAATATTGTACCATTACTTATTTACTATATAAAGCAGTATTTTACATCTCATGAATATGTTAATTTGAACATTTAAGGATAATCAATAAAGTGATAACCTTTTTGTTATCTTTCTTATTTTATTTTATTTTATTTTATTTTATTTTATATACATCTTTTTGCTTCGTTTTCTATTCTATTTTTTATATATCAAACTATCATGGCGTTTTATCTTCTTTTTTTTTATATCCTCACAGAAAAAGCTCCTTCGGAAGCCACATTCCGAGGAACCCAATTTCTGTCGTACGATTTGGGCCAAACTGGAGCCGAACCGATTGTAAGCGCACAAGATGCTATAACACTATACTTTCGAACACGACAGCCAAATGGACTACTCTTCTATACAGGTAAGTGGAAGCTCCTACCAACAACAACGTTAAACAAAAGAATGTATTTTTAGACGAATAAAAGAATTGCAAGAGGAGGATATACGATATAATAAAATAGAAGTAGGTAGGTTTGGTTGAGGTACCTACTCTTGGTTTTATCTCTTCAACGGTAAAATTGATATAGTGTACACTATGTGTATACATAGCTAGTAGGTATAGGTAAAGGTACCTCCACCTATACCTTTATCTAGTCTAGTACAGTGGTATATCTTATCAAAATACTTGGAACAAAATTGAAATTTTTCAAAGACATATAATATTGAATAAGGACTTGGTTTAGGTTTTCGTGTAATATGGTGTAAGGAATGGGTCTTTTTTTCTTAGAAATGAAAACCCTTACTAGACAAATATGTATATCCTTTATCCTTTGGAAACAAAGTATCCCACTTCAATTTATATATTGGTGTACGTCGATGTCAAGAATTGAAGGACAATTGGTTTAAAATTCTTGAAATTAGAATAAATATAAATACCAAAATGGTTGATTGGTAGCTGATAAAAAAATATATACAAATCAGTAAGGATTTTATCTCTTTGTCTAATCAGGGCGGAATCAGATTGTTTTTATACATTTTAGTACGTTGATGAATAACTCAACAGCTTATGGGTATGCAAACAATGCAGATCATCGGATATCATTGGGATTTTTAGAATGAGAACTTCCTCTCCTCAAAATTTGCCTTTAATTATGGTGACTTTGGATGACGTTGTTAATGAGTTTCTGCACCGTCAACCTGATTCCATTGCATTATGAATTTGAGTTGGCAATTCCTCATCATTTATTACTCCATCAACCGATTTGAAGGCATAGTAATGCTGTGATTTGATTTCGAATAGTGAAATTCAAATCACCGGCATCTTAATTCTTTGCATAGCTTATATTCGGGAACACTTTGATGATGAACTTTTCCTTCGATGATGTGAATCACTAAAACTCGGGGAAATCGGCAGCCTGTCATTTCCAATTGCCACCAGATATTTTGAGATCGTTTTTCGAAGCTAATCGTATGTCTGTCGCCAGAAAAACAAAAGTTTCAATCAATGGTTGAGTTCATCCAAAAGCTTTGATCGATTATTATAGGTATAATTTGTCGGATATCCCCGAATAGCAGTATTATTGCAAATCTTTTACTGCTCGATCAAAAGCCTCCAATGCTTGCATTGTGTTCTCATCCAGTTTTCAACATCTTTGACATAGCAAAGTTTCTTGAAATATAACACGATTTGTCATTCATCTGAAGATTTAATGGCAATTTTAACGCTTTCTGATCGCCTAGCTATTCCAGAAGAGGCAACCTGCTCCATGCGTGATATCGGATATTGACCAAATTGACACCAAAATCAACAAATTAAGAAACTTTGAAAACGATTTGATATAATTCTCCCTCGCTCCGATTAGAATCTTGGAATACAACGTAAACGTACACATCGTCACCCTACTATTGAAATGCAGTATACGCCATTTTAACGTTTTTGGGAAATCGCATTTTAAGGTTTGACAGTCTAGTGCGGAAAAACTGGCCGATGGAATTTTTTATTTTTTTACACAGTATCTGTTCGGAAATCCTCTTTCAATAACTGTTATTAAATTCCTTCCGCCTGTTTAAATTTTTAAAATATATACATTTTTGTTCAAAATGAGTTTGCGGTGCACGCCAAAAACTACGTTTTTCGTTCTTTCATGAAAAGTGGGTGTAAGCCACGCCCAAAATTCAAAAACTTCTTTTCATATACAAGCTTCCTAGTTTCGACTAAGAGACACACAAATTTGGGCTTGTGGATTCATTATAAATACCGTTTATTTGCAAAAAAAAAATTTTATAGTTTCTGGGCGTGGCACGCCCAAAATCATTTTTTTGATTTCATGCACAAGATATTTATGTACAAGATATACCCCCAAAATTTCATGTTTTTCGCTCTAAAGTTAGCATTGCTATTTTATAAAAACGATATTGACGGTTTTTGTATAGAAAGTGGGCGTCAGCCACTCCCAAACTGATATATTTTTATTTAATTGGAAGAAGATTCGTCTAAAGCTTGAGTGTGCAAAATTTTAGAGCAATACTTTTATCGTAACTGTACAAAAAATGTAATTTAAATTTGCTAAATTGAGGTTGTTTAAGAAAAATGGCGATTGTGGGCGGATTTTACCGGTTCAAGAACTTAGCCTTACTCTTGAACCAAAGATTATGTATACCGAACTTTGCTCCTGTCAAAATTTTATTAATCGCTGGGTGAAAAAAACAGAAACTTATGTCTAATTAAGTCAACGAATGGCTTCGAATTTCGTAGATACGAAATTCAGTTTTAAAAGTAATAGGGTGCTTTTAAGCTTTTTAAGTTATTTGTGTACGAGTTGTGAATTTTCTCGTAAGTTGTGAATTTTCTTAAATGTGTCCTTTATACTTTACTTTAGGACACGGCACTGACTATCTTAACCTAGCCCTCAGAGACGGGGGTGTATCTCTTACTATGGGATTGGCAAATGGGAAACAAGAAATGCATATCAAACCATCAAAAGTACGATTTGATGACCATCAATGGCACAAAGTAACTGTACATAGAAGAATACAAGAGGTATGTGCCATGCACCAATTTTCTAAACTTATATAATTAATTGCAATTTTGTATACAAATATATATTTGTTTTTGTTAATTTATTTTCCAACAGATATCATCAATTACAAGTTTCTGCAGGGTAAGTTCCTTTTCAAGGGTTACCTATTTTTAAGGACCTGTAACGATCAATATCTTCTAATTAAAATTGCAAATAATTTTTTAGCTGGTAACGGTAGTTGACGATGTTTATACTGATCATTCACACATTGCCGGTAAATTTACGATGCTCTCATCATCACGAGTTTACGTTGGTGGAGCAGTTAATCCTAGAGCGCTTTTAGGCGCACGTGTTCACAACAATTTTGTTGGATGTTTGCGAAAGGTTTTTAATTTTCTATTGCATAAGGCTTTTCTAGTACTAAAATAAATTGATTTTTAAATTAGGTGGAGTTTTCAGCCGATACACTTTGCTTGAACCTCATTGATTTGGCTAAAAGCGGTTCAAAATTGATTCAAATAGCAGGGAACCTGGAATACCAATGTCCACTCGGTGATCCACAAGACCCAGTTACATTTACAACAAGGGAGTCCCATTTGGTAAGCATTCTCTTAAAGATAAGCATCAAATCAAATTAAAATTTAAAACTTAAATTACCAAAAGGTTCTTCCACCGTGGGAAACTGGAAAACAAAGTTCCATATCGTTTAAGTTTCGTACGAAAGAACCAAATGGTCTTCTTATCCTAACAACAGGATCACGACCACCCCGAGCGAAAAATGTAAGTCTAAATAGGGACTCTGAGATAAAAAATAACGAAACCCATGAAATTCAGGCTGTTCTTTTTGCGGTTGAACTACTGAACGGCCATATTTACATCCACTTGGATCTCGGATCAGGTGCAGCTAAGGTTAGAGCATCACGTAGAAGGGTTGACGATGGTGATTGGCATGAATTGATTCTTCGTCGAAACGGTAGAGATTCAAAAGTCAGTGTTGATGGGGCATGGAACGAGTTTCGAACTCCTGGGGATGCAACAATTCTTGAATTGGATGGTCCCATGTATGTGGGAGGAACTGGTCCTATCTACAGCACTACTATTTGGCCTTCGGCAATATGGACTGCCACTTTACGACAAGGCTTCGTAGGTTGTCTGCGGGACTTGGTGCTTACAAGCAAAGCCATTGATATTGCAGCCTTTGCTAGGCAACAAGATTCAGGTTTGATACTCCTAATGGTCGGTCATCTTTTGTTCGGATGTTAAGGTTCTTTTATTTTTCAGCATCGGTGAAACCATCTTGTCACGTCCAAGCAAATGTTTGCACTGGAAATCCATGTTTGAATGGAGGAACTTGCACTGAAGGATGGAACCGCCCAATCTGTGACTGTTCAGCGACCCTTTATACCGGACCTACCTGTGGAAGGGAATCAGCAACTTTGGCTTTCAATGGAAGCCAACATATGACCATTTGGTTGGGTAATGGTCAAGGTACAAAGACTCAAACCGAAGAGCTAATACTTAGGTTCAAGACTGCACGCCCAGTGGGTCTACTCTTGCTCACAAGCGCTGAGTCAAATTCGCCAGATCGGTTAGAAATTGCTCTTGTCGCGGGGCGAATCCGTGCCAGTGTGCGACTGAGTGATCGGGAAAAGGTAAGTTAAAATATACGACCTTCTCAATAAAAAAATACATTGATTGACAATCCTTTCTTTCTGTTTTCAGAATCTTCTTGCAGGTCAGTCAGTTTTGAACGATAACAACTGGCATACGATTCGTTTCTCGCGAAGAGCTTCCAATTTAAGGCTACAAGTTGACGGGGCTCCCCCCGTCAGGGGTATGTTATGTATGTATCAACAGCACTTATATTTGCCCTAATACGTGTCGTGACGTGTCGTTTTTTTAAGGAAAAGTTCAATAATAATCCGAAATTTAAATATACATGTATCATTGATAAAATCATTTCGGAAAATTATTTTGTCAAAATTTTGAAAAGAAAAACCGCGATAATCATACAAAATAATGAAAATTTATTTTACAACAAAAAATGTGTTTTGTTCACTGAAATTCCCAAAATAAAAAAAAAAAAGAAAATTATTATCTCATTTACATTTTATATATAAAAATTTTTAACATCTATATGTGTGTTAATCAATATATATACATATTATATATACATACCAACTTTTGTAAGAAATTGTTTCCAAAATATCAGTAATATATATTGTTTTACTTGGTTTTATAGAATTTTTTTTTTTAATATTTTGTTTTGTTTTTAGAAAATTATGAAAAATCATTATACAACAAATTATTCAACTTTTATAAAATTTGGATTTTTAATGCTAAGTTCTTGTTTTTTTTTTTTTTTTTTAAATAATTTTTAAAATTTTATGGAATTTTGTAACATTTTTACAGTTTTTTGTCCTAAACCAAATTGTTTGATATTATTTTTAACCTAATTGAAATGTAGGTAATTCAGTATATATTGACATTTTAAGAAAAAATATTTTTTCCCAAAAAATTATCTAAATGTCGTGTGTTTTCTGTGCGATAATATCCCTTAAATAATATTTTTTTTTATACTTATTTAAATGAATTTCATTAATCATCTTAGTTGGCTATTTTTATTTTTATTGTTTGATAAATAACAGTTATAAGCTGACAAATTAATTGTTATTGAATTATTTATTTATCAAAAACTATGATTTCATTATTTCAACAAAAGAGTGTTTCACAAAAAATTAGTATTTCGATATATCGCATTTAAAAATTGTGAGTTTTTCACATCACATTCGACTCGATCCTAAAGTATTTTCAGGGGTATTTTTTTTTTTTTTTGCGGAGAAATGAAAAGTCCTAAAAGAGTTTATCTTAGGCTTGGGCTGCTAGAAATTCCGATTCATTGGTGATTGTTTCTTATTCCTGCAGGCTACTTAATTCTCATATATATGTATGAATGATTATTAATAAAGGGCGTTTTTTTAGAGCCACAGAACTATAAAATGAAATTAAACACAAATAAATTATATTATTTTCCATAAAATTGACTTTATTTGAAAGATATTTCTTTGTCATTTTGAATTGAGTGTAATTTCTGGCATATGGTCCAATTTTCGATCACTCTTTGCAGTACACTCACAGGTCCAAAACGCTGTTATGTTCTTGAAACCACAGCTCCCCCGCATCAAGGTAATACAAATCAGGAACGAAATAATCACCATGCAACAAAAAAATGAGCTTCATCGCTGAACACAATTTTCGTCTCACGAACAGAGCAATGTTTTCGAAATAAATCTGCACAATTTGCATTCGTTGTTCAGGCGTCAGTCGATTTATGATGAAATGACAAACCAAACTTAAGATAAATCACATGGCAGATGACAAAATGGCTGTCAATTAAAACAGTGATGCCAACTTATAGTTCTATATACCTGGCATGCACATTGTAAGTGAAATTTGTTTGTATGTATAACACAAACGTAAGCACACGTTTACGGCCATTCCAAGTATATTATACACAGCTGTTGTTGTGACATTTTGTCTTGAGTAGGGCTGACGAGGGAACATTTGTTCCCAGTGGTAACCATGTACAGGACCCCTTATTTCAAAGCAGTTGCATAGCTGTAAATAAGAACTTATAAATAGAAACTGGGTAATCAAATTAAAACTTTATCAATAACATATGCGTTTTATTTAAATCAGTATAAAAATCCCTGTCATTGCCAGGGAATGTTTTGCTTATCCTGATTTTGGCCAGAAAATGAACAATAATATTTGATGGTCCTTCCAAGAATGCTCAAAGATCACTCAGCACTGGCTACTGGGATTGGTATTGTACAGAATATACGCAAAGCTATACAAAAGTTTGGAATAAGTGTGGCCATATTTCTCCAAAAAACTGTCTCTGGCGATGATGACATTGCATTCTTTCATCTTCGGAAACATACACACAAAGAAAGGAATTTCTGAAACATTTTTAACAGCGGATTCCTGTTGGTATCTGAACCGATTATCACGTAAAAACTATACTTCTTTAATGTTTTCTTGATAAAACTCAAAGTATCATCAATATCCAATGCGTGCTCTCAAACTCATTATTCAAATATGATTTCTGGCATATGACCGCCACGGCTTACTCGAACGTAGTCTAATCTGGAGGCCCAATTTTCGACTACTTTTTCTTACATTTGTGGCCGTATATCGGCAATAACGCTGAGAAATGTCTTCCAAGTGGTCAATCATTTCAAGCTTTATGGCATAGACTAGCGACTTTACATATCCCCACAGAAAATTGTCAATCGGCGGCGTTAAATCGCACGATCTTAGAGGTCAATTCATAGGCACAAAAAGCGAAATTATGCGCTCACCAAACGTTTCCTTCAACAAATCGATTGATACACGAGCTGTTTGACATGTTGCGCCGTCTTGTTGAAACCACAGCTCCAGCACATCATAGTTATTCAATTAATGAATGAAAAAGTCAGTAATCATGGCTCTAAAGCGGTCACCATTGACTGTAAAGTTTTTAAAGAAGTTCGGACTAATTATTCCACCAACCCATAAAGCACACCAAACAGTCAGTTTGTGTGGATGTAACGGTATCTCAACATACGCTTGAGGATTATCATCACTCCAAATACGGCAGTTTTATTTATTGACGTATCCATTCAACCAAAAGTGAGCTTCATTGCTAAACAAAAATTCACTTATGAAAATTGGGTACGTTTTTCGAAGAAAACCATGATTTTGAAAATAAATTTGCACAATTTGGAAGCTTTGTTCAGACGTCAGTATATTCATGTTGAAATGTCAAACCAAACCGCCAGTTAAAAAAGTGTTGCCAACTTAAAGTTATATTACCTCAAAAAAGAACACCCATTATAAAATGAGCAAAAAAAGTTCAAATTTTTCGCAGGAAATTTTAAAATGTCCCAAGTCAAAATTGTTTAAACCTTTTGTTTCGAAAGCTTAGTAAGAACTAAAAAAAAACTTGGCTAAAACTGAACGGATCGATGTATGGGAGCTACCGTTAAGAAAACCTTTAATCTCAAAAACATAGATCCCATCATATGGGTGCTAATAACATACCAATTCTGAACCATTTCGCTCGCTGTATGGGACCCCCCATTTAAAAAAGAGAAAATTGATAATCCATCTTATAGAAAACTACACCAAATAAAGTATGGTTAAATTTGATCAAGCCGTTTCAAACTTATTTTTATTTAACCCATTTAATCCAAAAACAAAACGCAGTCTTACAAAAAATTTCCTATGTTTGTTAAACTATGAGTTCGATTAAAGTCTTGTTTTCGAACAAATCCGAACCAAAAATACGGTCACTTGAAAGGTACCACCAGTTCAAGCCCGGCTTAAACGAAGTACAAAAAAAAATCGACAATCGTTTCTGCTATTATGAAGAAAACTGAAGGCGTTAAGGCTGTAGCATGACTTGAAAACCCGCAGAGACGCTCTAATATTGTAATGTCATGTTTGATTAAAAACAATACTTCGCTCTACTCGAAGAGCAAATAAAAATGAAGGTTTATGAATACAAGAATTGGAAGAAGGACCTATCCATAACACGTTCAGGGCCAGGCCACCTTTCCTGTTGGTTTTCAGGAGATGAATTATTCAGTTGTGTTTGTGAATACTGCTGTTCAATGAAAGTCGTGCCTTTTTTACCGGAAAGCTCTGTGCTCATTGGACATCCATTTGCCTAACCAATATCCAACATAATAGTGAAATCCACAAACAGAATGATAGGGGTAAGTTTTTTCTCAGACAACTTTTTGTATGTTCGGTACAGTTCCTCCCATGTATGCTTACTCCAAGCATTTCCTACATGATCCTCTTAACCTTAGAGCATGTAATAGTGTTCACCAATTTTCTATGTACAGTCTTGAACTCAGTTTCCATAATAATTCTTTTTGTGTCTCCACACATGACTAAGACTTTATAAAGTGATAAAATTCTGTAGAGAAAGATACTTTTTTTTTATTCAGGGGTTGCAAATTTTTGATCCATTTCTCGAAAGACTCAAAAACTTAAATTTAAACCTCCTTTAAGGAAAACGAGACTCGCACTTGGATGAGTAAACAAGCTTTCTTTTTTGACTTTTGTTTGAAATCTTGATGAATCGGTAGAAATGTGTTGAGTTCTGGAATTGTAAGAATATCGCCCACAAAAGAGTGAAAGACATTTTTGGGTTCCTAGAAACACTTACGTGTTCTTAAAACGCCAAACAAAATTTAGTTTTTTTTTTAATTAAACAAATTTGTTTAGATTACCGATTCAAAGATATTCATATTCTTTTTCATTAATTGTTTAATTTAATTCATTCAGTCAACAGTCACTCTGCCAAAATATTAAAACAAAGCACTGTATAAGGATTGTAAACACTTTAGAGCGTATTTTATGTTCTAATTGATTTATCTTATTGAATGCAAAATACACTTCCCTATTAAAAGTGCCTGGTTTTGATTTGTTATTGCATTGCTTCAAATAATGTTATAAACTAAAAAATTATTTAATTTTAAGCTTGGTGATACATAAAAATGAGACAAAAACGATGCGACACATTGGCTAAGCTGCATCGTTTCTTTCATTATTCGCTGTCGACAGCGTTTCTAATTTGGTCGCGTCTGAATGCTTAGCTTTGGTTTGGGCTATAATAAGGCTAAAGGGTTGACCCTCGTCGAATAGATAAATGTTTGGGGTTAATTTTTGAGGAATCGGTTAGAAAAACTTCGTTCTAATTCCTTACGAGCTATAAGAGTAGATATTTTAACTTTTCAATTCCACGAAAATATTTTGTTGAAATAATAATGTATCTCCCAATTAGTTTGATTTTCGTGTTCATTTTATGTTTCATTATTCTAAAAAATCTTATTTCAAATAGTTTATGCTTTGTATACATGTAAAAGCCATTTAAGTTTAAATAAATTCTTTACCTAACCAAAAATATTTTGTATGTTAAGAAAAAAAACGTAATATTTTAACTTCATTTAAATTGTAGGATATCATAAAAACATGTAAAAGTATCCCCGAATTCAAATATCAGTCCCTTTCAAATTTGTTTTTCTTTGTTTTTAATTTAATTATTAAAATTATTTTTTTATATACAAAATTGATAACGAATTTCAAATAAGAAATAGATAATTGAAAAAAAAAATTGGAAAATTCTTTGGCAAAAACATCAAAATTATCAATGAAGGAGAAAATTCGGAGCAAGGCGTTATTTGAAAATCGTGCATTCAAAAAAAAACTTCATAATTTTTATAACCAATTCCAAAACAGAAAAAAAAAAAACAAAAATCGACACGCAAGAGTTGAAACATTTTTTTATCGAAAAAAAAAATGTTACGAGCGTTAGGGCGCTGTTTTATTGCACCAACAATGAACGTTTTTTATTTATTTTTATTTTGTTTCGTAGAATTTTTTTTAAAAACAATTTTTTTTGCATTTTTGAAATGTTTTTTTTTGTTCTTTTATGTTTTTTTTTTTTTAAGGCATGCATTCAGAACATTTGCTTAGCAAATTCCTGAATGGAATAATTTTTATTTCGATTGAAGTGTTTTGAAAAAAAAAAACATACAAATTAGGGAATGGTTTTATTGAATGAGAGTGCAGTTTACTATAAAATTTTGTGTATGTCTTTTTCGAAAGCAAGAACTTTTGTTTATGACTGAGAGCTTTAAAATGTGTGCTAGCTAGCATCCGTTTGCTTTAAATCGGATATGAGTGTCTTGGGCGACTTTCTGAGTGCTATTTTAAACCTGCATGGCTTGCGAATCTTGATGCACAACATCCCATTTATTTGTCAAATTATATTTCATTTTGTTTTTTTAAATTTGAATTTAGTTTCTTTACTTCATTGGAAACATTCAGGTTTTTTTATTTTCAAATAATATTTTTTGTATCAACATCGACTTACTTAAATGCAAGGATGTTTTAAAGATGGATGGTGTCACAAAGGATGTATCTTCAATGCCTACTTTTGAGATTCATTAGGCTCTCAAACGCCTTGTTGGGGTGCAAAATTATTTGATTTTTGAAGTCGAAAATAAAGTGTCCTTATGATTTGATGATTTGAAGGTACTTTGTATTTTCGTACCCACTTGGCATTAGGAGGTACGGGCAACTTAATCATTAATTCCCATACTTCTGTGTGGAAAGACGACGTTGCAAAGATTTTCCTAAATATCTTTTGCGAAGTTAAGTATGTAAAATGAAAAAAGTTAAGTCTTTAGTACCTAAATGTTTATATTTAAAGTCTCACAAATTAGTCTTAATTCATAAACTCTTAATACGAATACAATAATACTACGTTTTTATTCAAGATTGCTGTTTAGCGGTTGCACTTAATTGGTAACTTTTTTTAGTCAAAATTAGATTGAACTCACGTAGTTTGGAAAATCAGACACTCTCTCCATTGGAGAAAAAGAATCGCCCGAAAGTATCCGGAAGCTTTCTCAGGCGTTTCCATTGGTACGAAATTGAAACCTCCGACGATTCTAAGAAAAGAGATTTAGTTCATGATTCAAAGTCAGAATCCCCTAAAGAAGCACAAATACGAAATGTGTCTCAAATGTCCAGCACAGAACATTTGCTGAGGAGGTGTCTATTCGCCCGCTGAAAACAATAGAATGGGGTTATAATTCATTCATCCGGCAAATCAAGCTGCACACACTAGTTGAACAATTGCTGGAAATGGTGCATGCGAATAGACACTGCGTCAGAATTGAACAGAAGTAATTTTTCTTATAACATTTGTTTTCTGAATGAGTGGTTCAATGATTGAAACCAATGGAAAGTGATATAAGAACTCGATCTTTTCGAAGTTTTTACCCAAACCAACTCAATTCTCTTATAGAAACATAATAGTATAAAAAAACTGATTTTCCGAAGTGAGTTTAAATAGTACAGGGTGTTTTTTTAGAAGTACAATTATAGAACTATAAAATGAAATAAAACATTGAAAAATTGTATTAGTTGCCATAAAATTGACGCTGTGCGACATGCTTCTTTGCTTTGTTGAAACTACTGCTCCCCTGCATCAAGTCGATTAAATTCAGGAACAAAAAAGTCGTGGATCATGGCTCTATAATGGTCTCCATTGACTATTATAGCTGTCCATTTGTGTCTGGATGAAACAGAACCATGTTTTTTAGAAATAAATCTGCACAATTTGCATGCGTTGTTCAGGCGTCAGTCGATTGATGATGAAATGGCGAACCAAAGTTAAAGAAAAAACAGCATGGCAGGTGACAAAATGGCTGTCAATGAAAAGAGTGCTACTAACTTGAAGTTGAAAGGCTTATCAGTTCAAATTCCAACATCCTTATCAGACACGTCATGATAAATCAAATAACGTGTGGTTGAATTGATTCTTGTTTCACCTCTTACCAGGAGCCAACTATACATACTTAGCAGTTGGGAAAAGCATGCCCCTTTTTAGTGAAACGAAATCGTGCTACCTTTTTGCTGCATTAAATTATTTGCCTGAGCTTTGATTTAATGTTTTTCTTTTCTATCAGAAAAATTTAATATTCGACTTAATTTTACTTTGGTTATCCTGGAAGAGGTTTAGTTGAAAATCTCGTGAAACATCAATGTGTTATTCGATTTTCATAGATTGGTTGACTTGGATTCAGGAAAATGTAAACAGCTCTCCCAAAGATGTGGCGGTAGGAGTACCTAGGTTTCTTGGTTTTCAAGATAATTCCCAAAAGATAAATGCGTCTTAAAAATTTGTAAGTGACTCCTGAATGTTGAAACCTCAAAAATAAGTAACATATTTAATTCGTTTTCATCTGGAAAGCTTGAAGTAACAGTTTTTTTTGTACAAATCTTTATAGGTTAACTAATTCGGTCATAACCTTATCACTAAGGATTGAAAATGCTAGTTACACAAATAATATCACAAGTAACAAAAAGGATCAAATAAAAACACCGAACTTATTTTCTACGTTTTATATAATTGATTTAATAGTTTCAGTTGCAATTGATTCTTATGTAGGTATTTTTTACAAATAAGCTCCAATTTTTGGAGTTTTACGAATTTATTACATACAATTTAAAGAGATTCCATGGTAGAGAATTAATAATTTTGAGCTATACATACAATCCAAAGAAGGACACACTGATTTATTCTTCGATTAATGAAGCATTATTCTTGATTTAAAATACCGTCAACTTCGTTGAATTAAAAGAAAATAATACAAAAAGTATCTAATGGTTAGGAAATATTTATTACTTTTATATTGTTTATTATTGTTTTATTATTATTGCTTGCGTTCGCATGAGCTTTTTATTTTTATTTGAGATGCAGAATTGAATCTTCCAATGAATGAAAACTTTACAAAAATGGCTTCAGTAATAATTTAAGATTTTATTAATTTTTTTTTAATTATAAAAGTAGCAAAACTATTCACACACATCGTAATTATCCCCCTGAAAATAAATTGTTTTATTGAGATCGCGCTTTTTATTAATAAATTTAAAAAAATAAATATTTATAAATATTTCAATAAGACAATCACGTATCCCCCATTTCCATTTAATATATTGCAGAGCACATTTTTTAAAACTTTCGTTTATATAATAAAAAATATTTTTTTTCTAATTTCATTTGTTTTCTTTACATTTTTACAAATCAATAAATTTAGAAGAAAAAAAAATCCTTAAAATTACAAAAAAATCTCACTTGTTGTTTACTTAATATTTAACAAAACAAAAAAAAAGTATATAATCTGGTACTGCTTGCCTGAGTCTATATATATATTCGTATAAATATGTAATTCACAACTAAGTGAAGATCTAGTGCATTCACGTGTGTTTGTGTGGAAGTGGTTTATCATTAGCATTTATTCTCAGCCGAAACAATTCTTGGAAGACATAGTACAATGGAGATTAGATCAATTCACCTGGGAGGACTTTTCCATGCTGAGGAAGAAATTCAGATGACATCCACAATGCCAAACTTTATTGGACAAATGCAAGGATTTGTTTATAATGGTCATAGGTAAGTAACAAATTGCATGAAATTCTTCTTGTTTTGAATTCATTAGATTATATATATTTATGCAGTTATTACAATATGACTTATCATCCACTTATTTGCGTGTTTGAAATACAATACTGATGATGACTAAAGCCAGGCATTATTAATACACCTCATATTTTTCTAGTAAAAACGTATTGGCCAAAATATCAATGTCACTTTCAAATTAACGTGCGATTGACTGCACGATTGGCTTTTAAATAATTCTTAACGCTTTTTGTTTTTGTGCGTATGGTACATGTTTTCGAACACGATATTTTACAAAATTGCTACGAAAAATTTGTTTTTTTCTCCGCTCTCTTAGCTTTTCCCAAATTTCGAACCCTAGTGTGGAATTGCTTTAATGTTTAACATACCTGTATAATAATATTCCCCATATTTCTGAAGAGGTGTGCTTCCATGCTGGGACTCTACAGGTCTCTTTCCAAGTGTGATGAAAAACAAAATTTGTCCAGCCCCATATTCCCCATGTTTCTGAAGAGGTGTGCTTCCATGCTGGGACTCTACAGGTCTCTTTCCATGTGTGATGAAAAACAAAATTTGTCCAGCCCGTTCCAAAATGTACTCTTATCTTAGATAACCGCTATGTATTTTAAAAACAAAAGATTTTTAGAAATAATGTTAAAATAATTCAATATATCCGTTTCCAACACATTTCGAAATTTTTTTTATTACTACATACTTACCTCTATATAGGTAGGTACATATACAATCAAAAAAAATTTGAGAATTTTAAAATGCGTTATCAATTGAGTTATAAATGACTTCCTGTGTTCAACAAAAATAACGGTTCTATGATAGATACCGTTATAACAGCAATTCCAAAAAAATCTTTTTAAACCAAAAGATAGACTGTGTTAGAAAAATAGCATTCTGAAAGCTTTATCAAAATCGTTAGAGCCGTTTTCGAGAAAAAAAAACAATTTTCTTCTTCACGATTGTACGACAGGTATTCCCGTTATTTTTGGTCCTAGAGAAAAAATTTAAAATACTTTCCGAGGGCTGTCCAGATAAATACTAAATACCAATTTTAAAGCAAATCAGCTATAGGTACGTTCAGGCTCTAGAGGTGCAAACATACAGAAAGACAAACAGACAGACGGATGGAATTTCCAAATCCACTTTTTCGACTTTTCGATCATCGTAATATCATGTGTGACTGTTATCTCAAACAAATTTTTTGCACGAAAATCCATAACTTGTCATATTATTGCTTATAATCGCAAGCAAAAAAAGGTATTTTCATCCCCCTCAAACTACCGACAAATTGCACTATGAAGGTCATGGAAACTCCGATAAACCACCAGATTAAAGAATGTCTTGAAAAACAGAAACTTCGTAGTGACCGGCAGTACCTACGGTTTTTGTAGCAGTAAGTCAAATGATGATATGATGGTACACCGAACAGTGGAGTCAATCCTTACATAGTTTCGGAGAAAGTAAGATTATTACGCTGGATATTTCAAAAGCATTCGACCCAGTTTTGCAACAAGCTCTCTTATCGAAAATGCGTGGGTTTGGTATCGACGAACTCCTTCTTCGATGCAATAGAAATTACCTATAACACCGTTCCATTCCATTCAAGATATTTTGGATGGTTTCCAGTCTGATATTCATAAAATAAATGTTGGTGTACCCAAAAGCTCCGTTTTGTCTCCGAATCTCTTTCTCATCTTTATCAACGATCTCTTGTCTAATTCACCTAATTGGTTTGCTGATCACAGTTCTCTCAGCTTTTTATATTCGTTTCCAGATTCACAATTCTATTCTTCGAATGCCGAACTTTAACGGTAGCGTATTACGTATGGATAAGCTCATTAGATTCCGATTTGTGCAGTTTTATCCAATGGGGAATAATCAGCCGAGTGAAATTTAATACTTCAAAAACTCAATGCTTTCATCTATGGTTAAAGCATAAGCAGGCCCTTTGCCACGGTCCATGAGTGGTTCTTGCATTGAGGAAACCGAACAGCTTTGCGCTTAGGTCTCCTAAGTCGACTTAAGAAATACAATTTCCCACCTGATGTGACTGCAACATCTACTTAGCCTACATTCGTCCGAAGATTGAGTATAATTCTCATATTCCCGGACAGCTGTGCTGTAAAGTTTCTTGTCTTCTCTTTTTTTATCTGCTACCTACTTCTACAAATAGTGCTCCTGCAAAATAGCCAAATGCATTCCACCCCTTAAAAAATTCTAGAAATGCCTGCCCATCATTATACGGACTATGTTAAGTAGGTATAGAACATCATTTTTTAGCCGCACTACAAGAATGTAGAACGCTTTACAGCGGCTTTATGTTTCCCTTCCATTGTGGTTAACAAACATTCAAAACCAATATGCATCGGTATTTCCTTTGATCTTCTATCTAACTTTCCTAAACGCTTGCACTTTGTTAATTCCTGTTAAAGGTACTAATAGCCACTTTAGTGCGTGCAAATTATTAAAGAATAGTTACGTTGTTGGAGGTGTTTCGTAAGACCCTAATTCTGGAATCGGAAGGTTTTTGCAATCCATAACTTTTTAACTTTTCACATTCGATTTTATATTTAACGTCAGCCGTGATCAACTTGTTGCATAGAAACTTATAAAAATATGAGCTTTTAAGCTTTTCACAAAAATGAGAGCTTTTAAATAGAAAAATAAATAAATATTCAGCATCAATGGTTTTCATTTTTCAATATTTTGAACGTTTTCGAAGTATTACAAAAACTCCAAATCTTCTTCTCCAAATTTCTTGCATACCCCACTAATTCAGCTTTATAAGATGAGTTTTGAAGAAAAAAATCGCGTTGTTGGAAATCAAAAGAAAAGAATTAAAATCACAAACAAGAGTTCTGGAATTCCCTGTGTTCTTACTGTCTATTAGTCCATTTGTATTTCTTCTCTCCAAAATAAATGAGATAGTGGTTAAGGCCCACATACCGCACCTTTTGAAAAGAACAAAAATAAGAACCAAATAATAATTTAAACAGACAAAATAATAATAAAATTATTTAGTTTCCATAGATGCAACATCTACAAAACTATATTTTTTTCCATTTTAATTCACAGATACATTGACATAGTAAACAATCTTGGTCCCGAGCTGTCGGCCCTTCCAACAACAACATTTAAACTAACAGCACGCTTCGTCAATTCTCCACCTGGCAATCCATATCATGCAGCAACGTTTCGTTCCAAGCATTCATACGTAGGCCTCCCAATGTTAAAAGCCTACGCCACGATTTCAATAGATTTCAGATTCAAAACGGTCGAACCCAACGGTCTGCTTCTATACAACGGTGGAAGGCGTAATGATTTTGTTTCCATTGAACTAGTGAATGGTCACATTCACTACACCTTCGATTTGGGTGATGGTCCGGTAACGATTCGTGACAAGTCCAGAATTCACATGAATGACAACCGATGGCACTCGGTTAGTATAAGACGCCCAGGCCCAAAGACCCACACCCTAACCGTTGATGACACATTTGAGATTGTCACTCTTCCCGGCAGCAATATGCATCTTGAATTGTCTGGCATTCTGTACATTGGAGGAGTGTTCAAGGACATGTACTCGAAATTGCCATCGGCAATTTCCTCGAGGTCTGGCTTTGAGGGTTGTTTATCCTCGCTAGACTTGGGCGACACTTCACCCTCTCTGACGAGCGATGCTGTTGTGCCAAGTTCTTTGGTTGTTTCCGGATGTGAAGGACCGACAAAGTGCAGTCAGAATGCTTGCGCAAATCGTGGCATATGTGTACAACAATGGAATGCCTATGCATGTGAATGCGATATGACATCCTACACTGGACCGACGTGCTATGATGGTGAATCCAAGAACTTTTCATCTTACTCTAATGTCAGTTGCTATATCAATCTCTCTTCTTCTTCTCCTTCTTTTTCTTTTTCTTTTTTTTTATCTTTTCTTTTGAAAAAAAAAAACAGAGTCGATTGCTTATGAATTTGGTGCCAACAAAGGGATTATTCAGTACACCTTCCCAGCTGGACTACAACCCGACACCGAAGAGGATAACATTGCTCTGGGTTTTATCACAACAAAATCGGATGCTGTACTGCTGAGGATGGAGAGTGCCACTACACAGGATTATATGGAGCTTGAGATTGTGGAAGGAAACATTTTTATGGTCTACAATATTGGAACGCGCGACCTGCCCCTCGGGGAGATAACGACTAAAGTCAACGACAATAACTACCATGTGGTGCGATTTATCCGCAACGGGGGTAATGCGTCTCTTCAGCTGGATGATTACAACGTTCAGACAGTTCATCCCCAAGGTGAGTTTAGAGGGTGGATGTGGAAATGGGGATAGTAGTGATGTACGAAATTGATTTGCTTTCAAGTTAGCTTTTAATACAAAAAAAAGGACGACATTGAATGGTGACTGGCAATACTTAAGGTGTTAGAAAGTTGACATGTTTTCTCAAGGGGTACAGTCATGTTGTTTTTTTTTTTTTTTTTTTTTTTTTTTTTGAATTTATACGATGGTGGAGTCTAAAGTGTTTACAATGAATTTAAGTGCAAAGGTTTAAAAACAAATCACTGGCGTTATAACGTCACCTTTAAGTACAATCGGTTATCATTTTGTTTTTCATCAGATATGAAAATGTTTTTAGAATAAACATATTTTGTAGCTTTATTTTATTTTAACATTTAAGAGAGGTGGAACAGTGATGTATGCCAAGATTCCGTTGCGAATAAAGTGAGTAGACCAGAATCGATATAATAATGTATATTATACCTACTTCTTTTTGGCAGGTATTTATTTTAATTCATGGAGATGACGATTGAATTGAAACACACTTTGTTATTGTCAATCAATGTTTGTGCTCCTTTTGTAAAACTGGACTATCTGCAGCGAAGACTGCTGTTTTTTTACCTTAGATTTTGGCATTTGCTTAGCATATTTATGTTTATTGGGAATTTTGAAATATGTTTTCTAATTTTGCAGGGTTTAGAATATGGTAAACATTAAATGGAGCCCTCAAAAAAGGTACCTACGCTATTGAAGCAAACATCATTTTGCAGTCAACTGCAAATGTCTTCTTTCTCTTGGTCTCCGGAAACAGCTTTCGGCAGCATCACTTTAACTCCTCGTGGAGCATAGGGCGGCAACCAGTTCATTCTATATCTCTCTGTTTGTAGCACGATACCTCAACTGTGCCCACTACTCCATATTTTTGGAAACAGCTTCTTCCTTCTTTCTTTGATCTGAAAAAGCGCTTTTCACCACAAAGATTCCATTGAAAAGACTGATTGGCTGTTATGTCATTGATCTTCTTCAGTGTATGGCCACGTTTCAAAGGCATATAGCAGCACAGAATTTACGTTGGATTCAAACAATTTCAACTTTTTACGAAGTGAGTTCCACCCTTGATAAAGCATTAAAAAACCACTACGAGCTTTATTTATTATATTGCTGACGTCTAGATGTCTGTTCCACCATCCAGTGACAGATAACTACCCAAATAGATGAACTGAACTCTTCTATTGTCTCCTGGTTCACAATAACCTGCTGTTGTTGGTTCCGGTTGGGGTACATTAATATTGTCTTTTCAGCATAGTCCAAATTGCTTAATTTGTGAAATAGGTTCCATTCGATACCAAGTCCTCATTTTGATCCACCGCCCGTGGCAGTCCTAACATCATCAATCGCAAGTTAGATCGGAACCGGGAAGAGAACATCACCCTGTCTCACTTCAAATCCACTGTGCAAAACGAAACACCTTGCGTTGTTGTACGATTCTTTTATTATAGCAACAATTTATTATACCAGGGATGCCTCTAGCGCCAAGACATTTCAAGATGCCATCGCGACTAACGCGATCTAAGGGCTTGTCGAATCCAACGAACATGGGGTAGAGTGGCGTTTGATACTCCGATGATTTCTCAAGGATTATTCGTAAGGCGTTAATGTGATCAACAAATCGACTCCGAAACTCTACTTGGTGCCTCTTCAGCGTAGCCTCGATTCTGGACTTTATACTCTCGAGAATAATAATTGCCATTAAATTCGGAAATACGGACAAATTGTTATACCATGCCAGCTATTACAATGCGTAAGACCCCCTTTTTCGTCTTTCCAAACAATCCTTAACGAATGGTAACAAAATACTTGCTGCCAAGTCGGGGTATGCTTTTGGAATGCCATGGTTTTTCAAAAGTAGGATCCAGGTACTTATTTCTGTACATGTCATGTCAATATAAGTGCCTTTGGAGTTTGGAACCCCTACGTATGGCAAATGTCTTAGAGAAAGTAATTCATTAAGCAAGCCAACGATCACGATAAGATTTTTGCCGGTCTTTTATAGGATAAGCAGATAGATCGATCCTTCAAATAGCTTAGACAGAGTGTAAAGTGATAATATTACACCGTATAAGAGGCTTTTAAGGAGTGTAATACATATTTTGATCTTTGTACTTAAGCCTTGAGCAACGCCTTTTTAAGAATTTGCTATTTTAAAAGCTGTTAAAAGTTTAGTTTTCTGTCATTTTGATTGCGAAAATTTGTTTCTTTTCTTTAAATGTTTAGCCTTTATTCTGAAAATAGCATTGAAAATAAATTTTTATTTGGTTTTTGTACAATTTTTCGCTCGTTTTTATCTTTTGAATTAGATTGCAAAAAAGTTGGTTCTTACTTAAAATCCAATGATTCCTTAAAACGTAATGGAGTTGCACATTGTTTTCAAGAAGGGTATAGGCGATGGTCTGATTGACGATCAATTTCAGTATTTTATTGATTAAAGCACCCGTCTACGAGCATTTGTATTCACAATTTTTGATACAATATATCTTGAACTAAGGATGCAGTAATTCTGAATCAAAATTAATCCTTTTTTTTAACCACCCTGCAAAAAACACATCAAGTTTCTCCCAATTTAACTCTAAATGTTAACGGGGGTAAAATGGCTAATACCAAGTACAATCTGCTAAAACGTTTAATAGATTAAGATACAATAAAAATAAAAACAACTTCTAGATACTTTGTTCCCATGACTCCTTGGCTTCTTGCCAAACATGTTAATGAAAGCTTTTTATTTTGCTAATAGCCTACCCCAAATTATGTAACTATCTTTTATATATGTACTATAAATTTTAATTTTTAATTTTTATATTCCCAGGTCATCAATCAACCGTATTCAATACAATGACAAATATCCAAGTCGGAGGCAAATACAGTCGTTCTGGACGTTTTCGAATAGAACGACCATTCGCCGGAGTAATAGCTGGACTGTCAATCAACAAGCTTCGTATATTGGATCTTGCCGTTGAACGCGACCCCCACATAACAATACGAGGAGATGTACAATTGGTAACTGGAGTATTAGATAGAAATGATCTGCAAAGAATGCAGCAGGTTAGGGAGTTTATTCAAATCAAATCAATTCAATTCCAATCAAAGAGCGCGAATCCAAAACTGGTCGCCTCGTTATTCGTTCGTTCGTTCTTCTCTTTTTTATTATTTTTCGAATCAAGTCGATATCAAACTCTCAAAATCAAAAAAAAAAAAATCAGCATTGTTCTCTAATCTTCTTTTATTCTCATTATATGTGTATGCGAATAAGTAAATATTTAATTTGCTATAATCATTTCAATTATATTTTAATTTTCTGTGTTTTTAGTTAATTATTAATTTTGTTTTAAGTTTTTCATTCCAATCTTATCAACTCAAATATATTTATTTTTTAATCTGCAAAATAAATATAACAATTTAATGTCTGTGTATTTCGACCCTTGCATTTTTATATGTATTTTTGCCTTTTTATAACTTTCTCTCGTATATATTTGTAGGATTGATGCAAAATAATTTAACAAAACAAAAAAATTAATATTTAGAATGCTTAAGCCCTTGCATTTTGAACACAAAATACAGTTTTTTTTTTTACTTTGAGATTTCTCAATGATGAATGTTAATAGTTTTTTTTTTTAATATTTGTTTTTTTTTTTTTTTTGTATTTTTCAACCACATATTTATAAGAGTAAAGTTTAGTAAGAAATCGTTAAGCAGATCAAAAGTTGTTATAGAAAAAAAAAAGAATTTAATTATTTTATTTCGGCTACGGGTTAAAGTTGCAAAATAATTTCAAAACAAAAGACATTAACTTAAACAAAACCAGCTGCAATCAGTCAGGTTCATTCACATTAAAAAAAATCCCTTAGCATTTATGTTTTAAATATGGTTACGTTTTTTGTTGTTATTGCTAAAACACAAAACACATACTCAGAACACAAGAAAACACAATGCATTTTTAACTTAAAACAAAGCCATTTAGAAAAGCTTCATATTATAACAGCAAAGATCTTCCGCTATGTATATCGGAAGAAGCAGTGGTATTCTTGGCTAAATCCAGATGAACCATTTCATTTGAATTGCTTTAATGCCATTCTTAACTAAGTTAAAAAACAAATTGGAAATAATTCAAAAACACTTAACTAAATGTTGGGTATTGTTTGGAAAAGGTTGAGAACCAATTAGTTTTTGCTTATACGTTCGTACGTATTATATGTTCCACAATATTTTTCACCAGTTAAAAAACCTTCGACAATATTTTTTCAAAAAATATATTTTATTTCAAGATAAATAATGTTGTTTCGTAGCTCAGCGGACAGTATAAAAAACCATCTTCAAATTAAGGATAAATGAAATAAAACACAAGAATTTAAAGTGGAAAAATTATATAAAAAACCACGATGCACGAATATTTCTTCTCAATGCCTGCTTATGACTAAAGGGCTAACCATAATTGAAGAATGGGTACGTACGTTGCCTTACGAAACAGTATAAATACATTTTATTTGTATACCCAACCCGAAATGACATTTTGATAAGTTTCGGAGAGTTTCGTTCACTTGCGTTTCCGTACGTAAGTACGTACGTTATGTACATTACGTACGAAAATCTGACATTCCTTTTTTTCTAAAGGGTATTCTTCTTCTTTCTTTCTTCTTATTTCTAAAGGCTATTATGGGCAACTGATGTACTTTACAAATCAGAAGGAAACTTTTTGTTCGGTTTTGACAATTGCTTCCTTTTTCTTTCGTGTATTATGGTTGGGTTTTAACTTAATAACTTAATATAAAATTAAAATTTGGAATTGGAATTGGATTGGAAAAAGCTTCTGGCTTCGTTCAGTTTTCCTTCGCTGAGTTTATTTGTATAAGTACTTGTATATTGTATTAACATCGAACGCAGAGCTGCAATACTCATGCAGTTCGATACAGTTGTTATATGTAGAGTTTGTAAATTTCTCACCGAAACATTTGAGTATACACACACACGGTGTTTCGAATGGTGCAGGGAAATAAGTCCCCGGGTACTAAGTCCATCGAGGGACTTAATTCCCACTAAGTGTTAACTAAATTCACTTAATAATATATTTCCACTGGCCTGATTTAGCTAAATCACTTGATTTAGCTAAATCATTTAATAAATTATGTGATTTAGGTACCATACCTTTTCATGATTTAGATTTACGTGATTTAAGCTAGATTTATTTTAAATTACGTATCTGTCATCTGAAATCTACACAAAATAAAATCAAACATACTCTTTCTTTTCTCTCTCTTGATTCAGCGCTTCATTCAGCCACAAAAAAATGATTATTTTAAAACTGTCAAATTTTTAATTTAAATTGCTTGTGGTCTGGTCGGTGAGTTTTTCGGTTATTTTATTGGTTATTTATATGTAAAAATGAATTTATCCCTGTTAGAAATGCTAAACAAACTCAGACAGATAAAAAACAGATAAAATGGGCCGATTTGGACGCGCTATTTTCCGGAAGCTTTGGCAGTAGAAGTTTGTGAAATTGAAATCGAGAAATGTAATGTCAAAATTGACATACATGTCAGGCTAAATCGGGTAATTGTTCGGTGTGACCGCCTTTCGTGATTTGTAAATCATTTAGCTAAATCAGGCCGGTGGACACATAGTACATATAAGAGAAGTGCCATGAAAGGTTGAAAATAGATCCCAAGAACATTTTTTGGATTTAATTGCCTTTAAATGTGACATAAGGTCTACCTTGATACCTACATTTTCAAAAACGAAATACATAATAACAAATATGGATTTCGGATTTATTTCATGAGCTTTATCGTTTTCAATTTCTTAAGATCACGAATCTAGAAAGGACGAAATCTGTAAAAAGAAATTTTGAAAGAAAAAATCTAGAAGTAGAAAAAATTAAAAAATTTAGAAAGATGGAAATCTAGAATAATCTAGAAAAAAAGGATTCTCGATTTTTTTTTTACTTTAGATCTAGAATTAATATTACTCGTAATTTTTGAGAAAATGGTTACAATTCGCACGCGCATATTGCACTATGTCTCAAAAATTATTATTAATTCTAGATTTAAATTTCCTCTAAGTAAAAAAAAATCTAGAATCCTTTTTTTCTAGATTATTCTAGATTTCCATCTTTCTAGATTTTTTCATTTTTTCTACTTCTAGATTTTATCTTTCAAATTATTTTTTTTATAGATTTTGTCCTTTCTAGATTCGTGATCTTAAGAAATTGAAAACGAAAAAGCTTGTCCATTCTAGATTTCTTTTTCTGCATTTTCGGTTTTCTGGATTTTCCTAATTCTAGATTTTTTCACACTTGAATTTTTTTTTCTAGATATCGTGGTAAACCCCAATTGTTAACCAAAATACGTATGGAAAATCTGGAACTTAGACTAAGGGGCAATCGCAATAGACATAAGGCAATGTGAAAGGGCCAATTTGGCCTTATCTCACTTTTTGCTGTTTTCTCCTTATGAAATGTTTGTTGTTATGATTTGTATGTAGTTTTGGTTATTATTTGGGTATGCCAGAAGAAATTAATTGAATTTTTTGACATTTTTTTGGCATTTTTTAGCAAATTCTGAAAAATTACCTGTTTTCCGAAGCGCTATATCTCGGTAACGAATTAACATACAACAATTTTTGTATTAACAAAATTGTAGAAAATTTAACGTTCTACTATAAATTGGAAAAAAGTTACCGAGCATCAAAAAGTTTCATTACCTTCCAACTTTTTTCCACCTCAACCCACTTTTCCAACCTTGTCTCATGTATTTTTATAATAAAACATACTGTTTAGCAGAAAAGTTGGAAAAACAGTTTATTTGACCTTTTGACCTTGAATAACTTCTTACCCACCGGTAGGATCGATGGGGATGCTGCTTAATTTATTTGAAATTGTGTTTCCAATGTCTGTACTAATTTTCAGTTCTATGCTAGTTCTTCTTCTTCTAGTTTCGAAGCATGTTATTGCCCAGATAGGACGCCTGTTAATGCTTTTAATAGCTTTTCTGTGTTTTTACAAAACCATATGTCTGTTCCTTTTCTGTGGTGCTTTGGCGTTGACGAGGGTTGCATTTATGTATGTGCCTTAAACATAACAAAAACAAGCTCATTATCAGTATTCTTGCTTCAGACAACTGTTTCGACAATGTTGTTTCGGGCAGTTTCTACACTTTTCCCTTTTAAGTATGCATGTTGGTCCGGAGACAAGCATTGAGGGTTGATTTCGTTGCGGATGTAAACTTAAAGAAGCTTTTCTATAGGGTACTATGAAAGTTGCCTTTCCGGCTTTGGAAATTAATACTACCTTTACCTCACTCCATGTTTTTTGTATATATAGCCGCGAATAAAAAGTCGTTCTAACTACAATTTAAGTACATGCATTTCCGGCTTTGGAAATTAATACTACCTTTACCTCCCTCCATGTTTTTTGTATATATAGCCGCGAATAAAAAGTCGTTCTAACTACAATTTAAGTACATGCATTATAAAATTCTCTGATTTTTATCAACTTGTATGGCAAGAAGGAGTCAAAATTGCCTATTCTATTCGTACTATACAAATCAACCTTTCCGGAACATTTTCTTTTTCTTCTAGACTTGAGGTATTGTCAGTTCGTACACATTATAGAAAGTGTGTTCTCACTTGAAGCTCTAGAATTTCTGATCACGACTGAGTAGAGTTACCGCTGTTGTCTTTTGGATAGCCTAGTGAGTGGTTTCTTCGAAAGGATTTTTCTTTGCCTGGCTGTTTCTGTGCAGGTCGGGTTGCACTTTGAGTAGCGGCACTTTTAAATTTTCTTTGGCTAGCTTTATAGGGTTTCTTGTTTCACGAATGGGTTAACTTTGTGGGGTTTCAACTAGACACGAAATCTCATATGCATGAGGATTTGGCCAAGTGTCTCTACCGTGTCATCAATTTCTAAAGGAGATCTTAATGATAGGGATAGACGCGTATTTTACTTATCGTATTGGGTAATTGTAGTTTTTTCTTAACATTTTCATGAAAATAAAAATAAATACCAAATAAAAATAAATTGATTTATAAATGTAATAAAAGCAATAACATTTAGAAAAAAAAACACAAAAAGACTTTAAACAACACAAAGAAACAAAATAAAAAAAAAAGCAGACTCACAATTAATTAAATTATTATTTATTTTAAGAATTTTATTTTATTACAATTATTCATTCATAATTCATATGGCATTAATTCTCATCAAAAAATAATAGAACTTCTATTTTCTTTAATCTTAAACTCACTTTTTTTGTTAAATTATATTTTGCACCTTTTTCTATCTTTCCACCCCACTTTTTGGTTTTCTTTTTCAACTTCATGCCAACACCAATCATTTAATTGCACCAATTGCATGCTTGCATGAATTTTGTGTTCCCGTTGGTAATATTCATATAAATTGCAGACCCCAGCGAGTGGTTATCCAGGTGCAATGGATGATCTTATATTTTCTGGAGCTGGATCTGGCTGTAGAGGAGATGATGAGGATGAGTGTACTCCTCCATTTGAATCGGGCAGTGGAGATGACTTAATAACTCCAGTTTATGTTCCTCCAACAAAACAACCAACGAGTCCTCAGAAAGGAGTACTTGATAAGGGTGAAACAAGCGTCACGGAAAGGACGTGTGACGATGAAGACTGCCTTCATGGATCTGGTGATTATGGAGAAACAACAGATCAGTTTACTTCTACAACGTCAACCAAGGGAACAGGTTAGTTAAAGACTTCGTTATGTATATAGTTTCACTCTAATCCATATCCAAAAATACATTATTTTTGCATTGGGAATCCACAGATGGTGCCAATATTTCATAGCAATAGAAACTGACCAAATTATTCAATTCTTCAATTTCAGAATCTATAGTTGACACATCAAGTTCGACCACCACCACTGGTACCTCAAGGAAACCAGATGCTGTGATTACCACTGAAACTCAACATACAACAGCTACTATGAAGGTCGAATCAGAATCAACCAGCACCACTCACGATACAACTATTGCTGTAACTACGACCAAGATCAAAACAACGCCATATCAAACAACTGCTATTGCCACAACACCTCAGGGTACAACAACAATAACAACTACCACTCATCAACAAGTGCACACATCAACACCGGAACGCGAAACAACACCATATTACATTACCCACACTGTCCCCGAAACTCCCGAAAGGACGCCAACTACAGAAATTGAAGAAATTCCACTACCACCACCACCGCCGCCTCCAGAACCTGAACCAGAAATTCCACCTTACAACTATCAACCTATACCACCACCGGCCCCACCATACAACAACAACATTTATCGACCAAAGGGTAAAAGTGGAAGGGGTAACTCCATCGAAGAGGAACGCACTGCCATGATTATCGGAATAGTAGCAGGCATCCTAATAGCAGTCGTCCTAGTAATCCTGCTCGTCCTGTGGCTTAAGTCTAACGGCGACCGGAACTACAAAACCGAATCGGAAAAGGCTGCCGCCTACGGAAGTCACAACCCTAATACGGCTCTTCTGGGAAATACCAGCACAAACGGATCATATCATCAGCAGCGCCAACAACACCTTACAAATGGCCACAATAACATGCCTGGCCAAAGTGACCGTGGAGGTGGCTCATACGGTGGCATGGGCAGTAGTGGTGCAAATGGAGGTGGTGGGAATGCCGTCATAACTGGGGCTGATCGTCAACAAGCGGCAACGGGTCTAGTGCAGCCCAAACAGAAAAAACGCGACTCAAAAGACGTCAAAGAGTGGTATGTGTAAAAATAGTCTTAAATCAGCTAACAATAAAATTTAGAAAAAAAAAATACCTACATTTATAAAGTTACACCAAGCAACAACAACAAAAAAATGCATAATTCCTAGCGTTTAACTATTCAAAGTTGAGCTATTCAAAAAAAAAATATTTCAAAATAAGTTTTAAAACGAAATTTCAAAGAAAAAAAACCTTATTAAAAAAAATCAAAAATTTATTAAAAAAAAACCAAAACAAAATGAAATCTTATTCAAAGGACTTAAGCAATTTGATTGAACATTTTCTACACAAAAAGCTTTAAACAAAAAAAAATACCAACCAAACGTCGAGATATTGATATCGACGATGGTTTTTTTTTTATTTATTTTTTTTTTTTAATCCGGCTTCAGCTATTTTATATTGCAAGTAAAATTTATATTTTATACAAACACATTAAAAAAAGAATGATTTTGTTATAAATTATAAGTAAAATGATAACAACATAATATTTTAAAAAGAAAGTGTATAGTTAAAATGATATAAGAAAAAAATAGAACAATTTTTTTAAGGTATAATGTTATTAGTTAATTTTTAGAATACAAAATATACAAATACGTGGTGCTGTAATTTAGTCCCAAAAATGCATTTAGTTTAGTAATATTAATTTAAATATTATATCTTTGTATGTACTTTTAATCAAAAACTAAGTCCTCGTATGTATGTTGAATTGACCTTTCGTAGATAAAATTAGCTTTGCACAAAAAAAATATATACTTTTTGTTGGTAAAGATTAGCTGTTCAGTGTTAAATATTAAATAAATAATTTTAGTTCAGTGTAAATTCATTCAATCATGCAAAGCGGCTGTTCCAAGTTATTAAAAACTCCAATATGGTAGACCATTTTAAGGGAGAAGTTATTAAGACTCAACTGTTTTCGAGAAGTTCGCCATTTTTGAATGTGTCTTTTTTAGTTAAATAAACGGTTTGCTTATGTTTGTAAGCTAACATTTTAGCCAAAAAATGCCCATTGGGTATACTTATGTGACGTGACAGCTTAAGCTTCAAACGAGACTTTTTGGTACTCCAATGACGGTGTTCTTGAGTGGTGCCCTCTGACTTACGAGAATGAGGTCTTAAAAGCTAATATATAAACCACATTGAACATAGCAGAGACACCTAGCGTGCAGAAATTGCGAAAGAATTATTGTTCAATGTAAATATTATAGTCTCTATAATAAAAGAAAAGCAGCGTTGCTGATTTTAAGCTTTTAAAGTATATTCTACGTGCGTTGGTTGACAACGTTTTTGTTACAGTGACAATTTGAAAGTCCTTGTTTTAAGGCCGCAGTTGGAAATGTTTGGCTGTAAGAAAAGTGTTTGTTGTAATTTGATTTCGAGTCCGTAAACCATTAACCCTCCTCTTTGTCATGATTCTACCAACTACTGATGAGTATAAATTTGGATTTGGGTTTTTGTCTCCATGTTGTTGTTTACATGTGTGTGTGCGTTATTTTACCCATACTTCGCCGAAATTGAACGGTACGAAATCTCGAATAACAAAATCCCGACTATTTTCAGGGACAAAAATGACAAAATCCCGAAATCCAAAATCCCGCAGACTGAATCCCAAATAAGTATAAAAATCCAGAGCGACATAATCCCAAATTTCGAAAAAAAATCCCGATTGACCGATTTGAAAATCCCGAAAGTCAGTACTTTTTAGAACTTTCTAATTTCCCACTATTTAGTGGAAATTCGCGCAAATTTCTCGCTAGATATTGGCTTTAAAAATTTGAGACATCGCGCAGTTCATACTATTTCTTTATTTTATGCTAATGCGATATCGAAAATGGAAAATACCGCGAAACGGGCCACCCAAATACTGTAGATTATTAAGAAAACTATAGAAATCTGAACTCTTATTTGCGTCATTTTATAGAATATCGATTTATATCTCTTTTTGAAAATTAGTTCGCAGTGAAAAGAGCGGTTAAAACAAAAATAAAAAATTTCACAGAAAAAAAATTATATATAAATATAGGTTCGTATAGATTTTTCTACATTTTTTGATTCCACTTATGCGTTAATGTTTCATACCGTTCACGCAATAAATTAAAATTAAGATTCGTAATCATTTTGCAAAATCAACATTTTTATTCAACAGCATAGCTTAAGACAGCTTTACAAATAACAATGTAAACTATATTGTATTATAAATAGGAATAGGAAGTGGGTACAACGCTACTATCTATAAATTATACTGTATAAAACAATTAAGGCACAGTGAAACGCCATCTTCTGAAAATCCTTACCCGTTTTCGGCTCCCTATTCTGAATGAAAAAAAAAAGAATTCGATTTGTTGAGTCTTTTGCTTTGTTCGTTGAACCCTGAAGTCACCATAGGGTGTCGCCACAAATAGTTTTTTGAAAAACCTTAACTCTCCCAATTGAGAAATTTTTCTGTATTTTAAAACCTCGGGTCGACCTGGAGTCACCTTAAAGTGTGTATTTCTTCTGTATTTGATTTTTCATTTGAGTTTTTTGATAACTGAAAAACCCGAGTTTATGACAACTCCTGGGGTTGTTAAGAAAAATCTTGGTCGACCTTTTGTAAAGTTCAAAGAAAAAAGTATCGAAACGTACCTGGTCATCTGAATCGAAATTTTGAATCATCCTAATTTCGGGGTTATAATCAAGTTAACCTAAGAAAGCCTTTTTTAAATTTATTTTAGTATTGTTAGTCACAAAAAAAAAAAATTGGAAACAAATGTTTTATGGCTTCGAAAATTTCGTATCGATAAAATATGAAACATAAGAAACTTAAAATCAAAATCATTGGTGCATCAAAAATGTATTTTAAACAAAAATTGGCAAACATAAACCCTGATTTTCATAGTCATTAGAAATCAGAGAAGTTCTAGAAATTTCGTTTTTGCTAGAACTATGTATAAGTAGGTACATAAAGCTAATTCTTCCAATGGGCTTTTTAGAAAATATGTGCTTAACACTGTGAAAAAAAATGTGTGTAAAGTTTTGAGTAAATTGGAGGATTAAAGCTGTTGTGTAATCTTACAGATTAAATTTGTTCTAATATAAATACTAATAAAACCCTTACTTTTGGACATAATTTGTTAGTGTATTGTATAATAATGGAATAAATTTAATTAATTAATTAACTATATTTAGTTGACTTTAAAATAATTTTTCGCTAAAAAATTTACACTGAACAGCAACGTCTTAAATGTTAATTTTTTTTAAATGTAAACATATATAAAATGTAAACACTTTCGTTTTTAGCTTTTCAAGCGACATCATTTTAAGATGCAAAATATATCACAGAAATGAATCATTTACAATATTATAGCTACAACAAGTAGATTTAATATGCAAACAAAAATTTAAACATATCATAGGAAGGATACAAACTCGTACCAAAAAAAAAAAACCAAAAACAAAAATCAGACTCAAAAGAAAATTTTGCACTTCTTACTTATACACTTGCGTTTATCAAGAAACTAAAAATATATTTTAAATCTTTTTAAATAATTGTTTTTATAAGTACGCTTATTGTACTTGCTAAAAGGAGACTAATTTTTTCTTTAATATTTCTGAAGACTATATTTATAATGTGTAATGATATTGAACAATTTTAACGAAGACTATCACGTTTCTATGCAAAATTTATATTTTTTTAATTTTGTTTTATGAAACGAATTTTAAAAGGATGTCGCTTTAGCTTTTTTTGTTTTGTTTATCTTTTTTTTTTTATAAAAATAATTATTATAAAATAAATGAGTTCATTTGCACTGTACATACAAATGTTTCAATATTGCAACATAACAAACCAAAAAAAATATTTAAAAAAAAAACATTTTTGCATTCATATCAATAATAAATGATAAATTTAAATGTAAATATTAGATAAAATAAAAATTATAACTAACACAAAATGGCAAATGCAAAATTAAAATTGAAAAATGAAAAAAAAAAGTTTAAATTTGATTCTCATATATGAAATCATAAATTTTAATATGAAAAATTAGGAAAAATTTTATTTCTTTTTTATTTTTTCATTAAAGTATTCATAATACAAAATATTTGTTAGCTTAATCAATGCTGTTAATTCATTTAAGTTTCTTACATCATGTTCTAGAAATAAAATGTTATTGTTGCATAATGATTTTGTTTTACATACTACATACATAAATACTCAACACTTAACAACTCAATAAAGTTTGACAATAAAATAGTAAACAAAAAATAAAAATAAATACAGTACATATAATAAAAAAAAGCACACCTAAAAAACGTTTTAAGAAACAAAACCCCAGCTAGAACAATTATTAAAAACAGTTGAAAACTTATATTTTAGCCACAGTACAGTTTTGAAAATATCATATTTTCAATACGTATCTATATATATATAGACAAATTCAGTATTAGCAACATATTTGGTATAAATTGTAACAATGAATGAGAATGTTAAAAAAAACAGTGTACAGAGACAAGGTAATGTAAATATATAAAAAAAATTAATTAAATATTTAATTTGGAACAGAATTTTTTGTGTATAAGTTTTAAGTTTATTTTTAAATTTTTTTTTTTTCTATAAGCTTGATTTAAAGCTTAAACCTAATAATTTAACTATGATTTTTTTTAGTAAAATTTATATTAACCTTATGAAATAGGTAAAAGTTACTTTAATTCAGGGCCAATATTTTTCCCCACTTGTTCTTAATTTCGCTAGGTGCAGTACCACAAGAAATGTGAGACGCTAAAGTTGCTTTTGGCATTTGTAAGGCAGATGAATTTTGATTCCAAATCAATAGAACCTGTCTAAAGAAAAGTTTGAAAAGTTCAGAATTCAGACAAAATTTTAAATAGAAATTTAATTTTTACTGAAAATATTTACAAGACTCAAACTTTGATCATTCCTTCATCACCATATTTTTCATTTGCTTAGCAAACGAACGACATAACTACACTGAGAGAAAAAATCATGTTTAAATCAATGCGACATCTTATTTGTCAATATTTTCCAATGCAATGGATTTCACAAAAGATGAATATTTAAAGTCCAAAAATAAAACACTTCACATAAAATAAAAAAAAACCCACCTTTACAGTGCTTATAATATAAAAATAAGCAAAACTTATTTATCTCAATTAAAGCGTATCTTATTCAAAATTATACTCCCATACTCAGACATAAATTACCTGGCCCGTGCCCGAATACCTTTTCTTGTTTCCGGTATCTGCTGGTTAGCTGTGACACTTTATTCCTCTTTGAGCATAGGGCAGCTACCAAATCTTTCCTAGCACGATATATCAGCTGTGGCCTCGACAGCAAATTTTGGGATTGAACTTCCTTTATGAAAGTTGACCTCCGTGTTTCCTTTGGTCTTCCAACCCGGCCACCGGACCTCTAGGATATAGCACGTTTCCCAGGAATATAACAGCACAGATTTAACATTGGAATTATAAAGTTTTAACTTTGTTGTACGATTCTTTTACTCCAGCATCAACAGGTCTTCAGATGATATCGCGATTAACGCCATCAAATGCATTCTCGAAGTCGACGAACATGAGGTAGACCGTCGTTTGATACTCCAATGATTGACCTTATAGTATTATTCGTAAGGTGTTAATGTGATCGACACATGATCGATTACTCAGAAAACCCCCTTGGTGCCTCTTAAACGTTGACTCAGTTCAACGCCAGTTGTTATAACTCTCGAGGTCACCTTTCTCCTTCCCAAACAGCCTTAACCACTGAGAAAAAAATACTTGCTTCGAAGTCAAGGTCAGCTTTTAGAAATCTACGATCAAGTTCAGCCGTTTTGTTATTTTTTTTAAGAGTATAATCACGGTCCTTATTTCTTTACTTGTTAATCGGGTCAGAGGTACCACCTACCCACACACGCCACACCTGACGAGTGTTGCGAAAATCGACAAGCACATACTACCATTATAATTTCGCTGGCCCAATCCATGTCTACCCATGGCCCTAAATCGCTCAGGGCAACCAAATTTTGCATTAGGGTCATCCCTGTTAATAGTGAGATCCTGTATAACATTGTATTATAATATCTTTAGTAGCCTGGAGGAAAGAATCGACTGTGGCGACACCTAGACTTTCCAAATTATATATGTAAACTTCTAGTTTTGGAGAGAAAATATAGGTTAAAAGGTTAAAATATGTGATAATTACCAGCGACATCCATGGCACAATCGCATTATTTTTAAGTCGCTCTACAGATTACTATAGATTTTATGTACAATGATAACATTTTACCTATGTATATTATACAAACAAGCCTTTTCGATTCAAAAGGCACACACTCTTTTTTAGATGGTCGGGTGACGTTACCTATTAGTCCCGTCAGTTTTCTCCGCTCTTTTCTTCAATTAAATCGGCCAAGAGTGCATATATGTATATACCCATAATATACTTGTTTCATTTTAGGAAATAAGTTATTTTTGAGCCCAATCCAATAACCCTTGCAGGAAGGATTGGCAAAATAATAGAATTTCTCGTATTCCAAAGTTTCGACTTCACAAAATCTTATATTTATGGGAAGCATCTTTACAAACATTTTCAAATGAGGCTCCAACTTTCTTATTTGAAGTCTTTTTTTTTTTGTAAACTTTATTCCTATAAGGATCTCAAAACAAGAATTTGACTTCTTATAAAATTAAGCATTATTGTACATCAACTTGCCAACTGGCATAATACAATGAGTCAATAAAACAGTGCTTGTACTTTCGGTACGTATTCGTTGCAGAATTTGGTGTAACACAGTTTGTTGAAAGTCGCGATTTTCAATATAGGGCCCAACTTTCACAACATAATCTTCTTTTTCTTATCTCAATCAAATGTGTTGGTTACATTTATAATGCAAAGGATATATTATTTAAATGAAATCAATTGCACCTCCTTCTTTTTACAATCTAACAGCTCTCTAAGAACATTTGAAACCATATGCAAAATTAAGGATTTGTTCAAGAAATACTCACCGTATAATCGGAAATTCCGTCCGCTTAAATAATAAATTTAACTGCAGCAGGATTATTTTGCAAGCTAGAAAGCATTTTAACTTCCAGATGTGTTCGTTTAAAATATATAATATATAAAAGTCTTAAATTAAAAACAAAATCAAATATTTATGCCTTTAAACTTATTCAAATCTCGTTTGACTCTTATGTCAAGGTGATAAATTTATATAATCTATTCTCACTCACTACAAAATAATATTACACTTTTATTTAGTCTTTCAAATAGTTTAATATCCATATAGACTTTTTTATGTTATAAAGTCTTTACATTACCTTTTAACATTTTGTAATTATTCTTCTTTTATTCTTTTTAAAACCGATTTATTTTTTCCTAAATCAAGACATAAAACAACGCCAACGCTCGTTCAGCACCAATCGATTTGAAAAAACAAATACTTTATATTTAAACTATAACCTGCATATTTCCACTTATAAGTACTCCACATAACTAAATACAAAATTATTTATCTATGTATAACCATTCTCAACAACAAGAAAAAAAAACACATGTAATGATTTTTATTTATTTTTTCCTTGCACAAAATCTAGCCAAAGTTTTTTAAGTGTCATTTAGATCACAAAATACAAAAAATGCTGCACTGTTTTCTATTAATCCAATGAATTTCAAAGAGATTTGTTTTAATGTTTAAACAAATTTTAAAAAAAATATATAAAAACACTCAAATATAAACCACACACAATTAAAAAATTTTAAAAAAAATATTTGTTATTTATTTTGTATTATACAATTTTTATTATTATACATAAATAAAATTATATCTTATCTACTGAGAGAATATCATTTTAGGAAAATGTAAAGGATGAGAAAATATCGTGAAGTTTATGTGTATTTTTTAATATTATAAGTATTTATTAATACTAAATAAAATGTACTAATAAAAAAAAATACAAACAATTGTTGTAGTATGCTTTTAGTATTATACTGCATCATAAATTAAAAAAAAAAAAAAAACAAAGGCATTCCAAAAAAACTAAATTAAAATTAAAATGCAACAGAATGCGATATACGAGTCATATATGCAAATTTGAAAAGAAAAATATTAAATTAAATTAGGTATAAACTTATATTTAATGTATTTAGATTATAATTTATTTTAAATAAATAAAAAGTGTGCGACTGACTGTTTCAAAAAAAATATAAATATAAACGATTAAACATACGAAAATGTATATATATGCATGTGAGTAGATCTACATATATTATACATATAAGCACTTGCATATATATATGTATTCTTAGGCAAGTGTAATAGAAATGAATAGAAACAATTTATCTATGTAAAGCAGATAAGCAAACCTATAGACTTATAAGCTGTAAATTTTAAATGAAGAGGAAAGTAAATAATAAAATAAATTGTATAGGAAATAAATTGTTGTTAAGTATTATTTAAGTATGACAAAAACATGAAAATATAAAACAAAATAATTTAAGAAAATTACACAAAGCAAAATTAAGTATATATAATTTAATTGTGTTACTTACATAATATCATAGCAATCAATATAATAATAATTTTTATTAATTTAATTTGTGTACCTAATTTATTGTGTTCATTTTTATGTATGTCAATCAGTTTTTGCCCAGTATTAGACAATTTTGTGTAAAAAGAAAATAAACGGGCAATTTTTTTAACATAACGTAAATCTTTATGTATTTATTTATTTTTAATAAATAATATTCTTTGCTAAAATATTTTATTTATGTATACATTATTTGAAATATACACGCATTTTGTATGAAAATACGTAAAGTTAAGGAAAAGAAATGATGGTATAATATTGTTATGATGGTTTATTTTTTAATTCGATTATGTAACAAATGAAAAATAAAAATCAAATAAATAATATATCTTTGACGTGTTTTTTTTTAATAAATTCTTATGAGAATAAGAAACAAAGTAACGACTTTCAGAAATCAAAATAATTTTACGCCTATTTCCGGTTCCGTAAATTTGTTCAGGCTATATTCTCCTCCTGTCAAGCCAAAGGTCCCCTTCCTTTCCAATGTCCGCGTTAAAGTCAGAAGTCACCAAGAATAATCTAAGCCTTCAACCTAATAGGGCAGTCCACGAATACGTCGGTGTCAATCACTTTGAGGAAAAACATTTTTGGCGGCAAGACATTTCATACAAAATAGTTTCCAAATACCTATGTAAAGAGACCACAAACAAAATTAATAAGTAAACAGAAAAACCTCATGGTTTTAATGTTGTCTTTGATACTATTTGGGGTTCCAACTAATTGTTCGGCTGCACGTGGACTGTTTAAGGACTGAACATTTCACATGCAAAACCAAAATTCGTTGTCCTTGTTTCGTTTGCTAGGGTCGTCATTGTTTTCCGTAACCAATTACTTTTTTTTACGTGGTAGGGAAATCAAACTCCGACGAAGCTCGACCCCCAACCTTGTGGACCAAGGTCATAATGATGTTCTCCTTGGAAAAAGGAGCTAAAGAGTCCATAGCCAGTAACCCACTACGGGGATGTGAGAGCTACCGTTGGCCCTTTCAGGGGTCATTCAAGCCTGAAATTCAAATATTTCTTTTCATACACAAACTATTTAGTTTAGACTAAATGCCACACAAATTCGGGCTTGCGACTTTATTATATGTATAGGTACTTTTTATTTCCAAAATAAGTTTTTTATAGTTTCAAATGCAAATCTATACGATACAAACTCCACACCATACCCATTTTTAGGACCAGTGGTACAACCCACCGATTTTCACCATTAAATATGGGTTCAAAGGTTATACAAATGCATTTTTTTTTTTAAATTTGAGTCATTTAAAAATATCGCACGGTTTGTTTAAGGCAAAAAATTTTATATACAAAGTGTAGCTGAAGCAATTTTTAACACAAACGGTTATGAGAGTTTCGTCAGTTAAATTCACCGTGCAAAAGTTACTATGCAGTTCAAAGAACCCCAAGTATCACACGGGTAGTAGAGATAGTATTAATCCAGAAAGATGGGGATGGAATAATGTTTTGGAACCCATAACCACTCTGCTTCAACCACCACCTGATGAGCTTCTTACAACAATATTTTGTAATTGAAGTAAAGATTGCGGTTCTTATTGTGGTTAACAAAAATCGGGGTTAAGTTGTTCCTACGTTTGTGGTCAATGTAATGGACTAACTCTATTCATGTTGCTCCATATAAAGAGAATGTTGGTGATGAATCATTAAAAAACCGTTTTTTTTTTTAATTTTTCGAAAACATCCCACATTTTTAATGAGTACGCTATTTTGTTTTTTTCTTTTTATCAGGAAAATAAAAGAGAAAAACTAATATACAAGTCTTACACAAAACACACTATTCACACAGACACCGTTAGTTGTAAAGCTGGAATGCTAATTCCAAAAGCCCTCTGTAGGACACCATAATAATACTGTGTACCAAGTTTGAAGGAAATCGGTCCAGCTTTTAAGCCTACAACGACAGGCAGACAGACATATAGGCAGAATTGTTGGACTCACTTTTTTAGGCTTCTCTGATCGTAATGTCATGTTTAATCGTCAACGAAATTTTTTTTTAAGAATGCATAACTTTACTTATAGTACCTATCATCGCGCTAGTAAAAGACGCACCTCTGGCACGTCTGAGGTGGTGAGGAAGAAAGTGCAAAATAACATAAAATTTGCGATATGTATAGATACTTACAATTCTTTGCATTGCTATAACTTTTTAACGGTAAATCATTTGTGTTGGAAACTGCCTCAACTACACATTTGTGGAACAAATGTTTTTTCTCAAACAAACCGTTTTTGGAGTAATTAAAAAAAACCCATTTTCATGATCTTTGACCCCTCGTAACTGTCCTAGCGTTCATCGGCTGGACTATAACCTCGATTGATTATAACAACTTATAGTTTGCTGTTTTGAAATGAAACTTTGTAATTTTTAATAAAGACTTTTTTCAGTGTATCCGTAAAGAATACCAACAAAAGATTCTCGAATATATTGAATAATATGATTCTCTTTGCGTAGTTCAATTCTAATAAAAAATTTTGTAAATAGTTTCGGTTTTTTTTTTCCCTTAAAAAAGGTGTATTTTCATGGATATGTTTTGACAAAACCATCATAATTAGGTATGTAAGACTCTTGCACTCTTGTTTTGCAATCGTGTTGCCACCATAGCACCCGCATTCATGGACTTAATTTATTTTTAGCTATGCACCCAGCGCAATATGCATTCATTAATTAATAAAACCATTGCATTGTGTATTTTAGTTAATTTCATTTCCTTAAATGCACAAATAAAATTCGTCGAGTCATTTAATAAAAGGTCATTAAAAATATAAGCAGATAACCAATCGAAAAGCTAAAGCTCTCCAAAAAAAAAAAGTATTTTCAAGTACCTTCATCGTAGCTCATTTATATGAATCAACTTCAAAACACTGCGATTATATACTTTTGTAAAGTGTATCTAACGTGTGAGGTTTTGCCGGCAAATCAAGTTCTTTTTTTCACTTTTGTTTTCTCGATCCAATCACTTTTGTTTCAAGAAGTGATTTTTTAGATCCATTCGAATAGAGTTTCCAGTATTCTCTTAACATTTGCCTTGAGTAGACGTTAGCAAGTCCCAACTTTTTCCGTCTCTTCACACAGATCGTTTGGAACTAAAGAACCAACAAAAAAGTAAGAGCTGGCTTCTCAAATAGCTGCTTTTTTATTTTTATAAATTTGATTGAGTGTAACATAAGGCCTTGCTTCGAAAGATATTTGAACTGAAAAGTAATTAAGAACAATTTCTCAAATAATTTTAATAATATACTTATTATATGTACGAGTATGAATCTTGAAACATAATAAGCTACTCATGTATCTATTTCATGGAAATTTAGATAGGTACCTATCCCAACTCGCTTTTGTTTTGTTTGTGAATTAATTAAATTAAAACCAGTCACGATTTGGAAAACAAGAATTTTTTCAAGTGGTAAATAAAGTACATAAATCTTTGTAAGAATGCATTTATGGAGATACTAAAGTCATGGGCAGTAAGGCTCTATATACTACACACAATAAAATATAATAAATTGTTTAAAAAAGTATCTTGTATCTTTTAGAATATGCCAATGAAATTGTACGGTGTTTCCGATGGACCTCCATCTTTGGCTGTTCGCATGACGTTGAAAGCTCTAAACATTCCGTATGAGTTGGTCAATGTTAACTTTAATAAAAGTGAGCATATGACTGAAGCTTACGCAAAGGTTAGTTTTTATAAAGCCGAATTTCGTGCTCGTTTATATTGCTATCTTATTCCACAGATGAATCCCCAAAAAGAGATTCCCGTTTTGGACGACAATGGTTTCTATCTTCAAGAAAGTAATGCTATTATTCAGGTAAAGGTTCTTGGTAGACTTTAAAACTGTTTTTTTTTTTTTTTTTGTATCTTCTACTCAACGATTTCTTGTTTCATAGTATCTTTGTGACAAATATGGTCCGGAAAGTCCTTTGTATCCAAAGGATGCAACTGCACGAGCAATAGTCAATCAACGTTTGTTTTTCAATATGGGATTCTACTATAGCAGCATTGGAGCATATGCATTAGCACCTATTTTCTTTGATTATCAAAGGTCTCCAATGGGTTTGAAGAAGGTTAATAATGCATTGGAAGTATTTGAGACTTATCTTAAGCGCTTAAACACTAAATATGCAGCTGGTAATGGCTTGACGGTGGCTGATTTTGCACTTATTGCTTCAACAATGTGCCTCGAAGCTATTGGATTTGACATTTCAAGCTATCCGCTGGTTAAGAAATGGTATGAAATGTTTAAGAAGGAACATCCAGAATTGTGGGAAATCGCAAAGAGTGGAATGGTTGAACTTGCTGAATATGAGAAGAACCCTCCGGATTTATCCGATATGAACCATCCATTCCACCCAACAAGAAAAGTTGCTAAATAAAATCTTTAATTATTGAAATCGAATTTCGTTATATTTTTTTCTTCTTTTTCTGGTAATCCCAGGAAAATTGATTAATAAGGAAAATGTTTCATATGTCTCACATTTGGTATAGAAACTATGTATAGTGCATTAGGAACAGCCGCAGCTGCCCCTTTCCGTCTTCTTCCTCCATGGTCTAGTCTACTGATAAGTTGCTTGGAAAGCATACGAATGGTCGACTGTCAAAATGTCGACTGATGTTTGATCGGCAAAAAACAGTTGACAGTTTAAAATCCCCACTATGAAAATGTCGAAAAAGTGTCGGTAAAAATGTTGACTTTTTTTGATTGCATCAATAGTTACAATTTTTAAATTACTTTTGAATCTTAATTGTAGTGGCAAAGTGAATGATATTCACATTCACGCTGCCACTGTCGATTTTTTTCGAGTCGAGTTCTTCAAAATCGACTTTATAAGATTCGATATTTCCATCAGTCGGTATTTTTACCAATCGATTTTTCGAAAGTCGACTTATGACGAAACGGACAAAATAAATTGCATGTGAATGAAAAGTCAAAATGGACTAATGTTCGTTCATTCGTTGGTCGTCGGTCGCTTTCATGTGAATAGTCCCTTACGAATTTTCGATCCTTATTCGCGTTCCACAAACCATCCACATCGCAACAATTATTCGTGCACGACTTACCTCATAATCTCTCTGTTCAACTGTGATTAAATTGCATGTGAATGAAACGTCCTAATGAATGAATGTCGATTCATTCATTGGTCGCTTTCATGTGAATAGTCCTTAACTGCAAAATTATTGCTATACAAACTGTTAAAAGTCTATTCGCCTTCCACATACCATCCACATTATTGTCAGTGTACATTAATTGTGGTATCCGTTATTTTGAATGTTGTTAGCAAGAAATAGAGGATATTTTATTAGAATGAATGAATGTTTTCAAAACAGGTGAATTTTCGTTCATCCGTTGTTCGTTTGTAGCTCTCATTAGATGTCTACCTATACCATGATATAAATTCTTATAACCTATTTTTTCTTATCTTGAATCAGTGTTTTTCTTCTAAGACGGATCAGTTCTTCTGTACCTAATGATATTCGTGCTTTTGAGTATGTGTATTTTACAAGAATATTACTTCATCGCTCGCACCAAGATTTCATGAAAAAGAAATTAAATTATAAATTTTTTTGTTTCCGTTGAATGCCCATTTACTTGTTCGTCGTTCTTATTTCTCTTCCTTTCTTTCTTCTTCTTTGAATAGAAATCGTAGTAGAATCAATTTGGGGTTTGAGGATAAACGGTTTTGCGTCATGCGAGAACCTTATTTCGTTGAAATTGTTCTACGTTTACCAAACCGAAATTAACTCTTTTTTAGTTCCTTTTTACTCCTTTCTTTTGTTTTGTTTTCTTTACTTCTGCCGTTGTTGCCTTGGATTTTGTAGGTGGAAATGAGATAATTTCAAAATTTGATTTCGTATGGGAAATGAGATAATTTGGAATCGAATTTGGCAATTCACTAAAAAATACCTCATTTGCCCTAATTAAAAAAAAAGCGTTTATGTGTTTTTCCGTCTCGTCTAACCCGGACGCCACACATGCCAGCTACTAGCAAGACAGTTACAATACGATCACATTTAATATTTAATATTCCTATCAACCTTATCAGCACAGACCAATACAGTTCGCCAGCTCGTTCTCCTCTTGCCTGAAACACACTCGAAATATTTTTTCATAACTGTGTACATCTCTGCCTCTGCATTTTGTGATGGGAACCATCCCTGCGTATGTTTTTGGTGTGTTTACTGCTCCCACTTACTGCTGGAACACAATAGAGACGGCGACGGATCCGCAAACGCAGACGTATCGCGTGTCAAAATATTAAATACACACGAATTCAATGTTGTGAACACAATGCGACGGATCCGCAAACGCAGCCGCGAACGGCGACGGACGAGTTGGTTAACTTTTAATAAATACGTGCGTATTTTTGACATTTCACACAAAAACAAACAAGAGAAACGTGCTAATAAAATCCTTTTAAAAATTAGGTCAGGTGAGTACAGATTTAAAGAAAAAAACTTGTATACTTCCATATATATTATGTTTTATCATCTATTATATGCATATATACGAGTATGTGTATTTGTCAGTGGAAATTATAAAAAAAAGGTGGAATACGTACGACTCCATTGTGGGCACTTCTAATTAGAAACGTACGTTTTCATTTGGCTTGCGATACGGCTGCGGATGCGTTTCCGTATGCGTTTTTTTTTATTATTTTCCAGCAGTTAAAAAGCAAGAAAGAGCGTCACACTCTCAAAATAAATAGCATATCAGCTGATTTTCCGCTTGTAGGCAAAATAAGAGACCATACAGGGAGCTGGCAGTCTGTATCTTATTGGTCCGTGCTTATCAGTTTCTTAAGCAATTTATTTTTAGAAACTTGGCATCACTGTTATTGAATTCCTTCTTATTTCCGGCCACGAATGTTTCTCAAAAATTCTTTGACATTTTCTTTTGAATCGACATTCCTTATGACATGTCATCTCATATGTCAAACAAGAAATTTCAAACGACAAATTTTTTCGCAAGCAAGAAAATATATTAAATTTAGTTCTCGTTAACATATTGGTTCATTTATTTTGTCAATTACAAGTTAAATGAATCTTAATTATTAGAATATTAGCACAGAACCAATTTTGATAAAATGTTTTCAGTACATAATAGTGTATTTATTCTGATTTTAGTTTGTTTTCTAACGAAAGTATCGCATTGCGTAGAATTTACATTCGAATTACCAGATAATTCCGAAGATTGCTTCTATGAAGAAATCAAAAAGAATACATCAGCCTACTTGGAGTTTCAAGTGAGTAGTAGTCAAGTGTTTAGGGTAAATAGCTGATAACTTAACACAATGGATTTTATTGCAGGTATCTGCTGGAGGTCAATTGGACGTGGATGTTATGCTCAAGGATCCACAAAATAGAGTAATCTACGAACAGAAGAGGGCAACCTTCGATAGTCATCAGTTCAATGCTGAGGTAATCCCCCGCTCTAAGTACACGTCATTTCGTTTACTTAACCCCAAGACCTTGTTTATTTTTTCATTTACAGACGACGGGAGTGTACACAGCCTGTTTCAGTAACAAATTTTCGTCATTCTCTCATAAGTTTGTCTACGTGGATTTCCAAGTTGGTGATGAGCCTGCTTTACCGGGAATCGACGAGCATGCAACCGTCCTCACCCAAATGGAGACGTCGTCTCAGTCGATCCATAAGTCCCTGAATGAGATCCTTGATGCCCAGACTCATCACCGGCTCCGAGAAGCTCAAGGTAAGTGACAAAGTCACAAATTTGTTTAAAAATTCACAAGTTTCCTTCCCACCTTCCATCATGTAGGTAGGAAAAGGGCTGAAGAACTAAATGAACGTGTTTGGTGGTATTCGAGCCTGGAAACAGCAGCCGTACTTCTCATTGGAATCGCCCAAATCTTCGTGCTGCGAAACTTCTTCACAGATCGCAAGCCCAGTCAGGGCACATATGGAAGATTCTGATTGTAAAATCGAGTATTCGAAACAAAAAGTCATATAAGTCCCATCATAACCCAATAAAAACAAAGATTAGTTACTACGCAGTTTCAGATAAATGTAAATTTGTTTCATTGCAACTGGATGCAGATGCAGATACGGTGACGTTGCGTTGGTGACCTCTGTATTGATTCAACATTATCATGCTACCTTCAACTCGGTCATTAATTGCTAATAGGTTATTCATAAAACAAGTAGTTTGGTTTGCTTTAAACCAGTTTTTTGTTTACTTTTTTGTTGTTAACGGCCTTAAGATTAATAAAAATGACTTATTAGACCAGCCATGTACATAAATTAAAAAAAGCACATTCCTTTTAAGATCTGCAAGGCTTAGCCATCAGGATAGTCTTCTATTATTTTTTTCTTTACATTGTTATGCTTTCTTATATTTTTTTTGTTTATAAAGTTTTAAATTAAAGCTTCTTTTTTAAGCGTTGACAACGAATATTTTAAGTTCTATTGGATTGGTTTTATTATTTTTTAATAACAGGTCTTGTTTCGATATTTGAACTTGTCTTTTAGATGAGCTGTATTTTGTTGTCTCCATTGACCTGCGATCCAGTTTTGATTTGCTTCGAAAGATATAACCGTCTTCAACACACAAAAGTCATCTTTTTGTATGAATCTTGTGTTACTGCTGTGTTGTAATTTATAATTAATCATTGAACACAAAACACAGCAGCTAGTTCTTAAGTTATACAGCTTTCGGAATGCTTACTGCAAACGGGTAAGTCCAATTATATAAATTACGAGCGAAACGATCAAAACAAAAACGTCAATGTTGAGTTCCTAACTGTACCGAGACTTAAAAATATGCCAAGTTTTAAGTTTACGCTGATTTAACAGTATTTTAAGGAGAGTAAGTTCGATTACTTGCAAGTTTTCAAAATTTGTTGAAAAATTGAGATAACTTGCCGCCAAATTTTAGTCATTAACCAACGAACGAAAAATACCTAATGCTGCTCTATATCAAATAATATTATTGAATAAAACTATATAAGATCAGAAATTGGCATACTCCTAGATTCCCATGCTCTTCACCACCGACGTGTTTGAATCAGCTTTATAACGGTGTTTTTAAACATCAATGTATTTGATGTGATTACACCCCATTTTGCAAAAAATGCATTTTTACCAATTAAAAATCATCACTGCCAAATTTCAGCATTCTACAAGCTTTTTTTTTAGCGTAGATACCTAACACTTCTCAATATAGAAATTAAAACCCAAATTAATTTTCTGTTCGTCACAAAGCCTGTTATAGCACTCCGCCAGATTAGGATAACATTTGATTGAATTTCTAACCGAATATGCAGATACCACTCACCATGAATGGAAAATATCAAATGTTTCATTCATTTTCATCAAAAACCCCACCAGTCTACTAAATTATTCATTACCTCAACGGGCACAGGGCCAACTAATAACATAGCTTGTGTAAAGTTAAATTTTACATTTTGACAAGTTATAGCTTGTATAAAGCTCGTTTAATTCAAACTTTTGCAAGCCACACTTTTCAAACACAGACCATATTAGTACATATCAGCTATAATGCCTTCGAAGTGAGCTTGAAAAGTTCTAAGTTCTATACAAGGCTCGCAGAAAAAGGTTCAAAATGGCCTGTTTAAAGCCTTAAGAAATTGTTAAATTAAAAAAACATAATAGCTGCTATAAGGCTATCCCCGACAAGTGAATGTAAACAACTTTAAATAAGTTTGCCAATAAAGGCCCCTTTTAAATACCAAGATCGACTTCAGGGCGACCCCAGATTTCAAAAAACTGAATTTTCTCTTGAGGGCGAGTTGAGGTATTTCAAAAAACCACTTCAGGGCTCAACAAACAAAGCTAAAGTAAAATTGTATGGAATTTCGTGTAACTTTTGATTCGTGTTGTCAATGTTCGGTTTTTCGAAGTTTGACTGTATACGTATTGAGGGCGAGTTGAGGTAATTCAAAAAACGCGCTGTGGCGACCCCAGGGTGACTTCAGGGCTCAACAAACAAAGCTACTTTGTATAATCTTGAAATTTAACATTTGAATTCGAATGGAATTTCGGGAGTTTGCATTCACGAAGAAGAAAACAGCCTTTTTCTAATTAAAGTTAATAAGATTGGTAAATAACACATTTATATAAAACCTGTCGAAAACTTTTTGGAATACAAAGCAAAAACACCTAAGTTTGTTGTGATTCTTTCAGAACACACCTAAGTTTCTTGTGATTCTTTCCAAACACACCTAACGAAAAATATTCGAAGTCATTGTCTGTTCGCAAGCAGCAGTGTAACCAGTTTTATTTCAGTGCTTAATCTGCAGTGTCGAAGAATTGGTTAGAAAGCCTTCCAGTCCTAGTCAAAGAGGATATATACATAGAGTCCAATCTTGTGCCTTGTTTTGATTTTGCCTACAAGCTACAGCTGTCATATTGTTCTTTTTGTTAAACTTGTGTGTGTGCTACAGCTGTCATATTGTTTTTTTTTTGTTAAACATGTGTGCGTTCACACCTTACTACTTACCTCATCGTTTCTAGTCGTTGTTTCACACGGACAATGAATACAATAGGAAAGAGACCACGAACATTTTAGCAGAGGAGGCAAAGAGGATATATACATAGAGTCCAATCTTTCCTACGTTCCACCCTCCTCTGCTAAAATGTTCGTGGTCTCTTTCCTATTGTATTCATTGTCCGTGTGAAACAACAACAAGAAACGATGAGGTAAGTAGTAAGGTGTGAACGCACACATGTTTAACAAAAAGAACAATATGACAGCTGTAGCACACACACATGTTTCACAAAAAGAACAATATGACAGCTGTAGCTTGTAGACAAAATCAAAACAAGGCACACGATTGGACTCTATGTATATATCCTCTTTGGAGGAGGATGGAACGTAGAAAAGATTGAACTCTATGTATATATCCTCTTTGTCCTAGTGGAGGAACGAGGTTGTTTAAGTGGGTGTGACCACGGACCAATATGATACAGACCGCCAACCTACTGTATGGTCTCTTTTTTTGCCTATAAGCTGAAAATCAGCTGATATGCCATTTATTTTAAGAGTGTGACGCTCTCCCTTGCTTTTTAAATCCATTTAGCAAACACACCAACAAAATAAATGGTATACGCAGGGATGGTTGCCATCACAAAATGCACAGACAGAGATGTACACGTATTCGCAGACATGAAAAAATATTTCGAGGGTGTTTCAGGCAAGAGGAGTACGAGTTGGCGGTCTGTATTGGTCTGTGGGTGTGACTATAAAAAATTGAGTAAAAATTACAAAACAGGCAAACCAAATGATTAGAAAATAAAAGTTCAGTGTGTTAAGACTGCTAAGTACGAATATACTACGATTTTTATCGATTTGGAAAGATAAAACAGATAATACAATCAGTAAAATAATCGCATTGCTAAGCTAATTATTTGTTTGGGCTAAATAATATTTGACGATTCTTTTTAATTTTAGATCCAATTCAATGTTTTCTTTTAAGTCGTGCTGCAAAACAACAACAAACCAAAATGGCGGATATTATTTTTGTTTCACGATTGTCGCAACCAGTAAGAGTGTTCGATGAATAGCACTTTTCAAACTTATACTAAAAGGCTCCTTAAGTTAAGGGTTAAGGCCCTGACCCATAGAATCCGTTGGTCCGTTGCGGCAAGGCATCCGTTGACGTTTGCCGGATCGCCGGATTGGGTGAAAAAATGAAAGCGTTGACGTTCAATTTTTGTCTCTTTTTTTTCTTCGAACATGTTGCAAAAAATATGCTTTACATAATTACAACTGTAACCAAAACCCTTAGAAGAAGAAATGTATTTCTCTTCTTCAATGCCAAAACGAAACCACTTCAAATCGAAAAAAAAATTGCTGTCAACCAGCTGTCAACGTATTACCGGAGAAGAAAAAGTTAAAAGTTCGGCTACTTCTGTCCGTTGCGTTGCCGCATGCGTTATCTATGGACCACTTCTCGTAAGAATACGTGTATTTAATCGAGCTTTCAGTTGATTTGCTGGACGCACGGACGCAACGGATTCTATGGGTCGGAGGTCGGGGCCTTTAGCGGTTTGATATTGTTCGATAAATATGGGCCTAAGTCCAACACCCCAAATAATATTACAAAGTGTTAAGTGATATCGATTTGATAAAAACAAAGGTGCAGATGCGAAACTTCCCATGAACAGAAAAGCTCAAATGTTTATTTTCACCCTAATCTCAATTTATCAAGAAATGTTCTGCATTTTGATTTTTCCTCTTCCACTCAATTTTTAGTACGTTTTTTATAAATTTTTCTCAACACTTTAATCCACCTGCATCCGATATCCAATATATGAAGAAAAAGATGTCAAGATGGCATCACTTAAAATATAAAAATACTTTTAGTCGACAATAACGGTCTCTTTCGCACTCACAGCTATCAAACAACGACTTGCCATATTCGATTTTCCATTAGATTTTATTATTTATACCAATCACCCAAATAACCAGTCGAAAAACGACTTGTGCCTGTGACAGACAAACATGGCAATTTTCCTCAGAGGAAATATTTTTTAAAAGAACTTTACTAAATGATTTATCATTAATGTTTAATCCGTGGCTATATCAGCAGCACGTTCGTCTTCATCGTTGGTGCGGCAACAAAAAATAAACTTAAAAAATATCAAAATAGTCCATATTTTCTTTAAATCTCGTCCGCAAACCGCAAGTACTCACAAAAATAACTTCACACTTTGCTTGTCTTTTTCTGTTCGTTCCTTCAGTGCAAATGTCAGAATTTAAAGTGAAAAAGTAAACAAAAAAGGGAAAAAATTGCCAAATAAAAAAATAAAATCACGCGAATAAACCAAAACACCCGAAATTGAATCTGTTGGATTTATTTAAAAAGTGAAAAACATTTATTCCCATTAAAGAACACTAAAAATGGATGATGAGTTCGCTCTTTGCTGGAATAACTTTCAAGATAACATCGCAAGTGGATTCCAGAATCTCTACGATCGTGGTGACCTAGTGGATGTGACACTGGCCTGCGATGGCAGATTGCTGCATGCCCATAAGATTGTCTTGGCCATTTGCAGTCCATACTTTCAAGAGATCTTCATTTCGAATCCTTGCAAGCATCCTATAAGTAAGTTCGTACTTTTTTATGTAAAAAGCAAATAGCTAGATTATTATGAATCCAAAGACCTTGCGCTTTTCTATTGAACTTAGGATTCTAATTTTTATTTAAATTAATTACTTGAAATGGACTTTGAAAGTTCTTCATTAGAATCGCCGCTATCAAAACGCTTACTCGTATATCTATCTAATTTTGTATTCGAATGTAAATTTCAAATTTCATTTCCCTGTACGCAGAGGCAAAAGAGTGCAGTGTTTTGATATAAATTTTCTAATTTTTATTTATTTTCGATTGTTTAGCATTAGGTATTAAGTTTGATACCGGAAAAAGGTAGGCATGACATGCAAAGTGCTTTCTTTGGAAGAGGCATTAGTGTTTTGTTGGTGGCAATTAACGCGCAATTGATTCGACTATCAACACTATTATGGTCTGAACATCGTCTGTGGGTTTGTGAATACCTTCCACAAAGCTAAGGTTTATTAGTCTTTTAGTTGATAAAATTCCTTTTAGTAGGTCCTTACTTCACTTAAAAAATATGGTTTCTTTGTTTTTCCGAAACTACATGCTTCTGTGTTAGAATTTTTTGAATTTATTGAATTGTTAAACTTTCTTATTAGATCTTTATAGATTTTGTTTAACTTTCCAAATGAATATAATATATGATATTTTGCTTCTTCATTGTAAACCACTTTTCTCCCCTAAACAGCATGGCTTTCTTAGCGGTAGGTCTACAACCACCAACCTAACTGAGTTTATATCCAATACCATTTGCTCCTTGGAAGCTGGAAATGAGGTTGATGCGATTGCAACTGATTTCAGTAAAGTATTCGACAAAGTCTCCCATAACATTATCATTTTCAAATTTAAATCCTATGGCTTCCCGCCCTTACTGATATCTTGGATCCAATCGTATTTAAATGATCGTCGTTACACAGTTATTTTTAGGTCCTGCAGCTCCAACCCTATCTGCCCAACACCAGGAGTCCCTCAAGGAAGTCATCTAGGTCCCTTGATTTTTCTACTGACCATTAATGATGTGGATCTCATCCTTGAAGGATCGGACGTTCACATTTACGCTGATGACATGCGAATTTCTAAAAATATTAAATCCAAGGACGATTTTCGATTACTTCAAACTGACCTTAACAATTTTTTTACTTGGTGCCAACACAACCTTCTCGAACTGAATGTAAACAAATGCCAAGCCATTACATACTCCCGAAAACGCCCTCCTTTACCACAACGTCAATATTTTATTGACAATGAACCAGTTGCGATTGTCACCAACTCAATTTTCGAGCTCACTATGATAATATTATTAATAGGGCTAACTCTACTCTAGGTTTCGTAAAACGCTGGTCGAAAGAATTCTCTAATTCCTATGTTACCAAGTCTCTATATGTCACATTTGTTAGACATCTTCTTGAGTATGCCTCTGTAGTAGGGTCTCCGTACCACCATATTCACAATAAACGTATAGAAGCTGTACAACGTAGATTCATTCGCTTTTCCTTGCGTAGTCTTTGTTGGAACGACCCATACAATCTTCCTCCTTACGAAAGACGTCTAAAATTAATAAATTTACAAACTCTTAGTAGACGTCGCGATAATGCCAATATACTTTTTGCACACCAGCTTTTGAATGGAGTCATTGATAGCGAATGTATTCTCAATAAATTTAAACCAAACACTCGGAATCATCATTTGAGGACCATTCCCCTCTTCTTTGTCCCTTTCCATCGTACCGAATATGGCCAAAATGAACCAATTACTAGAATTCGAATTAATAATAAATAATTCCAACATTTTTGATTTAAACCTATCTAAATCCTCTCTCAAACTAGCTCTCCAATCTTAATCTTCCGTCTATCCTTTTTATCCTTATCTTTTTCTTCACACTAGCTCTAAGATATAAGTTGTTATTTAGTCTTAAGATATTATGTGCTTGTACTAAGCGAAATAAAATAAAATTAAACACAACGCGTCTGTGGCTATAATTCTTCACCTTTTGCCTCGTTATCACTATTTGATCGAATTATTTATTTATTTATTTCATCAAACGGAAGTTACACACACATCATATAAAAAAAAAATTAATAAATCTCTACTCTTGCAATAAAACAAATCTACATGATTACAAACAGAATTAGGTTTTCATTTAAAGAGGCTCATATACCTAGCCCATAATTCGTTCTATGAAACGGTTCAAAAAACACAACTTCTTGTTCGCAAATATCTCGAAAGAACATAGAATTCAATTAATTATAACAAAAGAGGGCAATTGATGTGATGGCATAATAATGTGTCTAAAAAAGATGATAGACAAATATTTACGGAGCTTTAGTAAACCAATAAGTTGGCGTCTTGAATCATCAAACGAAGGCATTCGGATATTCCAATGTAAACGATAAACTACGAATCTTTTTGAATATTGTCAATCCTTTGAGAACTTGTTTAGTAGAAGGGGCTCCATATAACAGAATAGTAAGTAAGTAAGTAAGTAAGTAATTCATTTATTTATGTTTTATAGTTTAACAATTTACACTCTATTATGAATTTTAAAGCTATGGCTTAGCCGTCAGCCTGGTTAGCAATACCTAATATACCTAACAATATAGTTAAACAAATTTAAACTTTAATTACATTATGTAAAACGATTTAAATTAATGAACTTAAAAATCAAACAAATTCTTGTACTAATAACATTCTTTACTTTAAGATGGCTTTCAAATAGTTACTTAACTTTTTCCAGTCGCGCTCGTTTAAAATATTGATTGTATTTTTCCAAAGAAAGCTTGTCTTTGTGGTTTTAATATGGGACATATACTAAATATGTGAAAGCAATCTTACTTCGACATAGCGAACAAAATTGATTAAAGCTTCCATTATAAGGGGTACCATTTAGACCGAGAAGCTCACATCTTGCTTTGAAGATTAAAGAGATTTCGCTGTAGTTTAGCGAATCATGGAAGTAATTTCTATCACCGAGATCATAATTGAGCTGACAGTATAAAAGTCTACTTTCAGATTCCCGAGCTTTTTGAATAAATGCAATCCGTATTGAGTCTTCTTTCTTCCGAATTATTTGGTAAAGTTGATTTTTTAAATGGGATAAATTACTTAGATCGATAAGTAGTTCCTCTTCACAGTCATTGCCAAGATTTTTTCTAGCAAAACACCAGTGTTTGTTCCTTAGTTCATACAAAAGCAATTTTTTCGTTAGTCTGGAGTCCTGGTGTACACATGTTTTAATTATAAAATCAGCCTGTGACTTAAGAGTACTTGTAAGAAGTTTTGGAAGTCCAGTTTCTATGTAAAGTGCGTAGCTAGTTGTATTCTGAGATAGGTTAAAGAGTTTTTTTAAAAATTTTCTATGGAATTTCTCAATAGCTTCATACTCATTTGCACCCCAAACTTGTGAAGCGTAGCAGAGTTGATTTTACTACTGAATCAAACATTTTATATTTAACTGACAGATTAATTTGTTTGTTTGAAAATACGTTTTTCCAAGACATGTTCAGTAAGCTTTGAGAGGTGTTGGCTTTCTCAACGAGGTGTTTGTTAAAATCTAACGTTGGATTCAGTTTTACTATTAAGTATTTAATCTCTTTCGCCATTTCTAGAAGGTTCTCATTGAAGTACCATCTCCTTCGATTTTCTCCTTGTGCAGATCGTGAGAAAACCATAATTTTAGATTTTTCGGTATTAATTGTAAGTCCCCATTTCTTGCATTAGATTGCTAACCGGTTGATCATCAACTGCAGGTTTTCTGATGATTCGGAAAGTAGAACGAGGTCATCGGCATACAATAAAACATTGATAACAGAATTAGCAATCCTTATTCCTCCTGGTAGATCGTCTACTATATCATTGATAAATAATGAGAACAGCAATGCAATGAAAAGGCAACCTTGTTTTACAACAGAAACAGCAATGTCCAAGGCACCTTTTTTGTGTATAGGGAAGATTACGAATTTTTTAAACGAAGAATAGTATATTAAAACAGATCCTGCAGAGGCAATGAAGAGAAATAAAGCGTCAGTAAACTCATTTTAATTTCTAGAAATGTTAGTTTAGTTACCTAGTTAGTTCAAAAAAATTTAATACAACTCACAATTTTCCTTGTATAGAGTATACCTATATAACTTAAGTCTTTAAATATTTATTATAATGTATGTACATTATATAACACTAAAGAAAACTATTATAAATATTTCGTAAATTAATTTAACGATTTTCGATTCTTCAAAAACTTTCTTCTGAATCGAAACGCGTTCAAATAATACTTGTATAAAAGGTCCCAGCCTTATTCTCCATTCAACAAATTTATCGATTCCTCCAAATGAAGGGTTTCCGCGCCAAAGTATCGCTTACGGAATTCTTTGAGAATTGGACAAACTCCCAAAAAAAGGAAAACGTCTTCTCGTTCTTTGCGATTACACACCTACCTAAATCACACAAAATAGGAAGATCTGGACGATGAGGAATTCATTTCAGACCGATGAGTTTGCCTCTTACTTTAAAAATCAAACAGATTTTGTCTGTGGTGTTTTATTTATTTATTTATTTATTTCATCAAGCAGAGGTATAGCTCTTAAATACTACTTAAAAATAATTAACAATACGTGTATTAAAAATCAAAAAAATTAACCACCGTAATTAACACTTAATAACAACCTTTTTTTAAAACAGTCTCTACTTAAGTTAGAATTAAAATCAATAACACTACATAAAGAATTAGCGTGTCTTAAACAACGAGATAAGGGTTCATTGGTTCCATAATTAACCCTATGAAAAGGTACACAAAATAAACGACTATTACGTAAGCCACGATTTGGAACATGAAAACCAACTAACGAGAGCAAATGAGGGCAATTGATTTTATAATTAATTAAATCATATATAAACATCACATCAAAATATTTCCGGCGTATTTCCAAGGATTGAATGCCCAATAGTAAACACCTCGTATTATATGATGGCATATAAATATTTCATCGTAGGATCCGAATTGCAGTTCTTGTGAAGCGTTTCTGTACTCTTTCAATTCTTATTGAATGAACAGCATACATTGGATTCCAGATGGATGAACAGTATTCTAATATTGATCGGACATAAGAGTAATATAAAGATCTTAAAGTAAAAGGATCTGAGAACTCTTTTGCACTTCTGGAGATAAATCCAAGCATAGAACTGGACTTAGAGATGATGTAGTCAATAGGGTTGGAAAACGTAAATTTTAAGTCAAAGATCACACCCAAATCTTTTTTTTCATTCACTTTGGATAAAACAGATCCATGAATATTGTAAGAAAATAACATTGTCGACATACCGCGATAAAACATCATACTATGACATTTAGAAACATTCAAGTGTAGATCATTATTAGTACACCAAACAGATAAGTTAAAAAGATCATTTTGCAGTTTTATGCAATCTGAAATAGATTTTATTCGCAGGAATAATTTAAGGTCGTCAGCATACATTAAACATTGACTATTTTTAAAAAAAAATTGGGATGTCGTTAATAAATAAAAGAAAGAGAAGGGGTCCTAAATGACTTCCTTGTGGAACCCCGGAAGTTACCACAATCGGATTCGAAATAAAGTTGTTAATTCTAACGTATTGAATCCTACCAGTAAAATATGATTCAAACCATTTTAATAAGTTAGAATGAAAACCTATATTATGAAGTTTGGCAATTAATATAGAATGATCAACCCTGTCAAACGCTTTAGCGAAATCAGTGTATATAACATCATTGATATCCCTGTCTCTAATACATAATTACTAAAAACCGTAAGATTAGTCAAGGTTGATCTGCCACCCATAAACCCGTGCTGCAAAGGAGAGATAATTTCTTTAACTGAAAAAATAAGCTTATTATAAACAATTCTTTCAAATAATTTAGGAATCATCGATAATTTGCAGATATGACGATAGTTTGCAACGTTATTCTTTGATCCAGACTTAAAAATAGGGTAGACGTAAGAATGTTTCCATTGTTTTAAGAAGTAACCATATCGAAGAGAGCGATTAAAGATAACTTCTAGAGGGGTTACCAAAGAAGAGACACATTTTTTTAAAATAATGGGAGGAATACCATCAAATCGTGATTGCTTGTCATCATTTAATTTTTCGGCCAAGAAATAGGTCTTTTGGTCTAAGAAGTGGTTTACTTTACTGTAGTAAGCTCTGTATATACAATATTGACGATTCAATAAACTTGTAGTACATCCTATTTTCGATTTTCATTAACAAATTATCGAATTTCAATTTGAGAGACACAAGGCTTTCTTCAGTTGATAGTGTAAAATTTATTGAGCAATCGGTTGTCAGTTTATACTTACACCACTCTCCTGAATAGAGCTCCCACGGTTATCCGCATATCAATCTGTCTCTTAAGATTCCGCTGAAAAATATTTCTGCATTTGTGATCCCACTGAAGTTTTTTAGGAAGGCTAGGTTTATTTTCAATTGGTCCGTCACGCTTTGTTCTTATTTTTAACAAGACCTCTAACGGCACCTGGTCCGAAAAGATTTCACGGACACTTGAAATTCTTCAAAACACAAGATCCAATCACCAGATAGCAAACAATAGTCTATCACTGAACACGCTGATCCACGGATGAAAGTGAATTCGGCACCAAGATCGCCTTCATAGCTTTCATTTAGAACATGACAGTCCAAAGCATCAGCTAGTTCCAGAATTTTGATTCCTTTAGAATCACACACCTCGTCTTTTGATTTTCGATCATAATAAATATGAGTTAAGTTCATTCCGCTATTAAGGTTGATTTGTGATAGGCCCATCCTTCCATTTAAATCACCGATAATCATCAGATTTGCTGGTCCTAGCTAACAAACAAGTTCTCGTAGCTTATCGAAGTCTCGCTGCCAATGGCTGCAGTTCAAACATATTCTAACGATGTCAAATATTCGTGATTGCTCCAAATTTTTAAATTTCACTGCTATACTGAAATAAATCGTGGCATAGAATTATCTTTGGCTACTATTTAGTTAATGTGAAGATTTAAATTGAGTTTATGATAAAATAAAATGCCTAGTTCTTTTTTTTTTTAATTCTGCAAAGATTTGATGTCCATTTTATACGAAAAAAGACGTTTTTTGGCATTTAGAGTAATTCAAAAAAAAAATATTTATTTTACACCACTCACCAAGGTCTTTTTGGAGGCTAATATCATTTATTAAAATTAAAAACCAAAGCGGTTCCCAGGTGGCTTCCTTGAGGAAACATGAATTTGATGTGACTTAAAATTATTTATAAGAACGTTTCTATTGCATACGCTTACATGAATAAGATCAAAATCAATTAAATAGATTTTCCTCATTTTTCCTACTTTGTCATCAAAATTCTTGTCATTTATTCGACCAAAGGCTTGGGGGATTCGGTGTAAATGACATCACATTGAGATCCACTTTAAAAACAACTAACAACATGATTATAGTGATACCATGTTGGTATGGTAAAATAATTTCTTTCAGAAGAAAGAAGAGTTATTTATAAATGATTTTTTGTAATAATTTTGAAGTAACTGAAAGCTTGCAAATTGGACAGTAGCTTGAAACATCCTGTTTAGGCCCAGCTTTATGTAATAAATTTTCCAATCGTTTAAAAATTCACCTACCTACTGAAAAAGCTTGCCGCCAATCTCTATATGGGCTTTTACTTTTTTTTTAAACGATATACAAATTAATTCCTCTTTTCGGTGAGATATAATTATATTGCGAGTTGACTGATTGCTAGGAAAACTGTACTGCGTGTTAATAAGAATTGAGGGTTATCAATGTGTTTCTTTTTTTGGTACGGGCTGGACAAATGGCATCCACTCGGAAAGAGACCTGCGTGTAGTACAGAGGACAAAATTCACGAAGTGGTTTTGTAATAGGAATCATACATCTTCCGAACTATAGGAGTGTAGAGTCGAATTCGCAGCAAACCTTACGGCTTAAAAATCAGCTTGCGCTTTAGGGTTAACTACAGGACTTTCGTTGTCAAAAAAAAAAAAAAAAACTGAAGACGTAGCGTTATTTTTTTTTTTTTTTTTTGTATTTATTTTCATAATTGACCAAACAATTTTACTGCCTTTGGAAGTAGTTTCGCCTTTATTTCGTGCACAAAAATTGCTTTTATTATATGTGAGCCCTACAGTCTTTTCATGCTTGTTTGAACTTAATGCAAGCTTCGGAAAATAACTTCTCTCCCTTTTTGATCGAGCCAAGAGTTCTCTTCCGATTTGATACTTCTTGCTCATCGTGTGTCGCAGTCGTAATACAAGGTGAGATTCCATATTTGACTTTTCTCGACGTTATTCACGAGAAAGTAGTATTCACTAGTGCTATTAATGCACAGTGGCCTTTCTGTCCTCTATTCTCTTTAAAAAAGTCTGGTAGCTTAAGTTGTGGAACCAGAGTTCTCTCATTACCCGTTGTCACCCTTGAAACTATTTGTTACCCCAAAAGTTTAGTAAATATTCTTACCAATTTAGGGGTCCTAGTTAAAAATTGTAAGGTGTCAATTACACAAGTTGTCACATCGTGCTTATCCTGTCATTTACTGACACCTTTAAAAAACTCTTGACTTTATTGGATGTCCAATCAATCAGCTATTGGACAAAACAGAATAAAAAAAAAAAACCTTAACTGACATCCACAAAAGTAAGGTAGTTAAAGTTAGTCGTTTGTCAACATGAGCTCTTTTTATTTATCGTAACATGACAACTGTGATATTTCATCCGTTATTATTATAGGGGCTATAAAGCTTACGGAAAGAAGGTATCCGATAAAAGTGTTTGTGATAAGTATCGCCTAGCTGACGCTGACGACGGACGAGCCACAATAAATTTCAATAAATCAATAAAATAAATTTTTCTAGTCTAACATGATAACAAGGTTCAATTGACAATATTGTAGGTACTTCTTCAGTAGCATTTTGGATTTATTTGTTTTTATCTATTTCTTTCATACAACGAACAGTTAACAGTAACAAAAATGTATCTTAAACAAATTCATTGTCCTTATTAAAAATAAAAGATTGATTTTTTTTTGTATAATAATTACAAACCGGGGCTACCTTTTAAAGTCTCAGCATGAATATGATCCAATATATCTGATAAATTGTTTTTACTATCGAAATTATTTATCTATCAAGTAGGTAGCAGAGCGACAGCCAAACCAACAACCGTATCGCTTATAATCATAACTAATATTGCCCCTAGTAAAGTCATACACAACATCACAGTTTTTAAGTTTAATAAATTCTTTATCTGTTTATCATAAGCCGTAATCTTTTATGTCTCGGAATCGAAATGTATATGCGGACATCGTTTTTAAGGGTTTTGCTGCTCTTTCCTTCTTTGTTGCTTGCATTAGTTTATTATCCAATCATTCACAATTAATTGTTTAAAAATAATAAATATCTATTAGTACAATCGTAGTTTGAGATTTTGAGTAAATACATTTTGTGTTCTTAAGATAAGCTTCTGTTTTTTTTTTTCAAATGCTATCGAGTTTTGTCAGCCTGTTTGGTCTCCAAAATTCTTGTACTTTGGTTTTATGATTGGTTATCGAATTTTAATTTATCTCAATTTAAAGTGGCGATAATAGGCAAAAAAAAAATAATAAACGATATTATAAGCAATAACTTTTTTTCGTAATATCAAGATACATTCATTTTGATAAGAAATATTTACTCCTATTTATTTTAAAGCCGTATGTTTTTAGTTTAAAAATGTGGCTGCTGAAGAAATTTAGGTTAAACACTTACTTACTTATGATGGCTCCACTAGAGCGCGGTGCTCGTAGGCCTTGTTTATTATGCCCCTCCATCCGGCTCGATCTATAGCCTGGCGTCTGCAATTTTGCACTCCAAGTTTTCGGATATCTTGTCCGACTACCTGGTCGCTTCATCGGAGATGAGGTCTACCTTGGCTTCTGACTCCCTCTAGTTTGGCGTAGAAGACTACGAGCTGGAGCGTCGATGTCCATTCGCTCCACATGGCCCAGCTATCTTAGTAGGTGAATTCGAATTTTTCTGGCTAGGCTTATGTCGCTATACAGCACGCATAGTTCGTCGTTGTATCTTCTTCGCCAAATGTTGTCTTCTCGGCTTACGCAGACAGAAACATAAATCTTTCGCAGCACTTTTCTATCAAAGACTCCAATGTTCTATACAGTGTCTCCTTGGTTCTTCTCGATATTGCTTTATTCTTCAATTGCTTATTCAGCTCAAAAACAGCGATTAGCAAGAGCTAGTCTGCGTTTGATTTAAGCGCTGATGTTGTTGCCTGTGTTTACAGCAGTACCCAGGTAGACAAATTCATTGACTACTTCCAAGTTATACCTATCAATGGTCACGTTCTGACCAAGTCGGTGGTGGGATTGCGAAAGCATATACTTCGTCTTGTCCTCGTTTATTTTTAGCCCCATTCTGCTTGCTGCTGGTTCCATGGTAGTGAAGGCACCGGTTACTGCTCGCTTTGTTCTTCCTATCACGTCAATGTCGTAAGCAAACCCAAATAATTGTGTCGATTTATTGAAAATGGTGCCTGATGTACTGGCATGGGTGCTCCGTATAACATTTTCAAGCACAATGTTAAAACAGCTGCATTACAGTGCGTCGCCTTGTCTTAGCCCTCTGGTGGTTTCAAAGGCTTCAGTAGTCTCTACCAACTTTGACGGAACAGCGAGCATTCTCCAACGTCATTCTGATAAGGCGTATCAGTTTAGCAGGCATTCTAAAGTTAGACATAGCACTATACAGTTCAACTCTATTAACACTGTCGTAGGCGGCTTTAAAATCGACGAACAGGTGGTGGGTGTCGATGTTATATTCTTGGGTTTTCTCCAGGATCTGGCGTAATGTCAATATTTGGTCGGTGGTAGATTTTCCAGGACTGAAGCCGCATTGGTAGGGACCTATCAGATCATCAGCAAGCGGCTTGAGACGTTCACATAAATCGGTGGACAGGATCTTATAGGCGATGTTTAAAACACCTCTATAGTTGGCGCAGAGGAAGACCGTTTTTTTTCCGTATGGGGCCAGATGGTACCTACTGAGATTCAATTCATCGGGCATACTTTCCTCCGACTATATTTTGCAGATGAGTTGGTGTATGCTCCAGCGTGTTTGTAAAGCTCCGCTTGTAGACCATCGCATCCAGCTGCTTTGTTCAACTTTAGTCTGGTGATGGTTACTTTGATTTCATTTTGGTCGGGCGGCTGAAGCTCATGGTCGTCATCTAGATTAACTGGTACAAGTTGATCTTGGGCGGGATAATAAGGTTAGATACGGATTGTAAAATAATGTAATACAAACAAATCGTAATGCTATCCATGGCCGTTTCTCAAATCTTCCACTTCTAAGAACATTAATTATTATTAAATAAATTACTTAGAGCTAGTTGTACGTTAGTGGTCAACATTCTCTCATTGAGAAACCCCTAGGATAGCCTACTTGTCAAACATACTTATCCTTGAAACTTTAATAATCCGGTAGCAAAAGGCTTAAGGATAAATCAATGCTGTTGTTGCAACATTTAGTATTCAAAAACTTTGTGATGTTTATACTACTTAACTAAAGCTTATCTATTATTAACATATGTATATTTAGAGGCGCTGGACACCTGGTAAATTGAATTTTTTTCAATTCCAATTTATTGCATTCATAATAAAAATATTTGACCATCAAGATAAAATTTGTTTGAATTATCTGTTTTCTGTGCGAGAAAACGGGTTTTGAAATAAAATTAAAATACAATTTTCAACGACAACGCAGCCTCCTGTATCTATCTGTAGCGAAGAAAACATCCAGGTGAAATTAAAACAAAAATTTTCAAATTTAACGAAGCCGTTTAGATGAAGAGTACTAATGAACACACGTAACGTACATCGAAATAAAAAAATTTAGAATTAATACCTGCAATTCATCTCGACTCACCCTTTTTAAGACCATTACAATTGTGACAGAATTTTTTTTTTATGACATTGCAAGGACTACACAAAATTTTGTCTACAACCAAATATCTTGCAAGATCTTAAGCAGAAACACTAATTATGATTAAATTACTAAAATATGTGTACGTAATCGATTGCAAAGCTTAAAAAAAGAGGTACCTTTGCTAGATCAAACATAATTGACTCTTCAGGGTCATCATGTCGAGATCGTGTGAGCTTTAAATTTTGGTTTTAAAATAATATTTACTTTTTTCTTCACAAATTGTTGACACACATACATACATACAAGTACAACAAAAGCATCAAAGGATATAAAAGAATCACTTAAAGATGATATTTTAGACGATAACTGGTTCTTGGACTTAAGATGCTTGTTATTTGAGCAAGGTACTAATGTTAGTCATGCGAAGAAACTCTATATCAGCTACCGTTTAGGCACATTCAAATTTTAAGATGAAACCGTCCACCGATCTGAGAATGGAATGATATGCGGTCCGACAATCCGTTCGATGTAATTTTGAGAAGTCACAGTGCCCTCATTCAGAAAAACAAGGTCAGTTTGACCTTGTAAGCCGATTCCGGCCAGATCATAACATTGGGACCACCAAATCTGTCACTTTCGTGAATGCAAGGATCAGAAAATCTTTTCCGCTTCTTCTCCACACTCTTATACGCCGGTCGTCACTAAAAAACTTTACTTTACACTCATCCGTGAAAAGCACCTTACGCCATTGCTCCGCACTCCATTCCAGATATTGGCGTGCAAACCTTAAACGATTCGCACGATGAGTCCCGGTTAGTTTAATCCGAGTTACAGGCCTCCGTGAGCTTTGTTGATCTTCGTGTAATCGGTTCCTTATAGGCTGGTCACTGACAACGGTACCAGTAGTCCGGAGTAATCGGTTTTGTAATGCGCGCGTGGCCACAGTGCGATCACGTCGCGCACTAAGTCGCACATACCAGTCTTCCTGAGCGGTGGTAGATCGAATTCTTCCCGAGCCACGATGACGGGATACACTCCCAGTCTCCTGATAACGGTTCCAAAGGTTTTGGATAGCCCGTCCCGTCGTGAATAAACTTAAACTTTACTTTACACGTTAACGCAATACTGGGGAGCGAAATGACATTCATAAGAAAAAATTATCGGGATGATATCCGAAAAAAATACTGTACAAGAAAAAATATTCTTGTGGGCCTTATTTTGTTTTGAGTAGTATATATAATTTCTATTTCGAAGAATACGTGTTAGGACATAAAAGGACATAAGACAGCCTTTCAGAACAAGAGTATCCAAAACATCATTAACAAAATTAAAATGCATTGAACTTGCCTGCGACATTCAAGAGTTTTTAAATCGAAAAGGTAACATCCTGCTTAATACTCAATTAATAGGTATACTCCATTTCAGTTAAGCTTTATCGAAGTATAGTTAATAATTCTTTAACTTCTTCCACAACATGGTCAACGTTCAAACACTGTCTTTAGTTCCATATGGTTTAAATTCAACTTCCAAAAGAAGATTAGCCATTCCTGTTTTTTATATAGAAGTCCGAATCAGGGCAGTATTTCGACTCCTATACTAACGAATTCGATGCGCTATCCGTATCCATCGAACGAATTGTTTCCCATTGAAATGGTTGTTTCGGGCAATTTCAATGTATAATTTTCAATTCTACGTGCCTTCGCTACTCTGGTTAGACAACATCCGAAGGAAGGTATTTTTAGTACTTTGTAGTTACAGAGGACTGCCCGTGAAATAAAATACACAACTGGGTCGCACAAGCCTGCTCTTATGCTATATAAACAATTATTTTGAAATTTGTTTGAGTACTATGTGATTATTTTGTAATTTAAAGTTTGCATCTAGGCTAAAAATGACATCCTATGTCGAATTTTATTGAAATTAGATGAATAGTTTACGAGAAAACCTGCTTTGAAAATACCTATATTCTAAGCAAAAAATGGACTGTCCTAAAAAAAACATTCTGAAAGTTTTATCAAAATGGTTGCAGCCGTTTCCGATGAAATGTTACTTCTTGTTGTTCGTCACAATTGTATTGTCGGTACCTATTTTGGGCCTAGAGCAAAAATAAAAAGTATTTCCCAAGGGACGTCCAAATTAATTCACTTACCAAATAAAGAAAATCGCTCCATCCGTTCAGGCTGTAGAGGTGCGAACAGACAGACGGACGGAATTTGCAGACCTATTTTTTTCGACATATCCGTCATCGGAATGTCATGTCTGTTAATTCAAGTTAAATTTAGACTAACCGGATGGATATAATTATTACCTCTGTTCGCGTACCCAAATGAAACAGTTTGCATTCGATTTCATACGTTTACATTAATACAAAAAGCGTTCGCGTACTGAGAGATGAACGAAAGAAAATAACAGCTGTTTTATTCTTTCGTTCATTTATTTGCAAGTTTTTACCCACTGAAATTTCATTTGGTAAAAACTTGAACTCTGTCAAAAGCGAATGACGTAAACAATTGTTGTTGCAGATGACCCTTACCGTGAAGAGCTAACCAATAAAAAAATTCGAATTTGACGTTTTTCAAGTTTTTACACAAAAAGTGTTCGTGTACTTTTCGGTAAGTGAGAGAGATTGGTCTCTCATTTGAGAAATTTTGACAGTTTTCATTTTTTGGCACAAAAAGTACGCGAACAAACACATTATTTTCACGGTTTCAGAAAGCATGAATTACAGCTTCAAATACGATACTGCAAATTAGGTAGATTAATGAATGGTATGGGAAGCAGTCCGGACCGGACATTGGTTTTCCACATTTGTTTGTAAGTGTTTGGTGGGAAGCGATGGATTTTCCAAAGGGGTTGAACTTCAACAAACTGCAAGAATAACAAAACCTTGGATTCAGAGCCAAAATGTAGACCTACTGACATGGCCGCCTTAAGGCCCAACCATGATAATTGAAGAATCGGTACGTACGTTGCCTTACGAAACAGTAATTTGTATACTCAAATTGAAATGACTTTTTGATAAGTTTCGGTCAGTTTCGTTCACTATTGTTTCCGCATTCAGTCGTACATTTCGTACGAAAATCTGACTTTTTTTTTAAATTTTTTTTTTTCTCAAAGAGAAAGAAAGAGACAAATGAAATATGTATTTGAAATATCGGAAAGAAACTTTTCGTTTCTTTTCTATTGCGTATTATGGTTGGGCCTTTATCACACTACCTGAAAATCATAGAAAATGGCTTTCAAGAAAAGTCTACGAAAAAAGAAAGCAATACTCTAATAAGGAAAAGATAATTGAAGCCATAAAACTGGCCTCCTCTGGTGCGAAATTTCACTAAACTTCCTGAAACGAATCTATTAATCTCTTTATAGCAGTCTTCTTGAGTGAAAAAGTATAATACAAACTATTCTTTCATATTCCATTTGGGTTTTCCCATTTTATAGAAGGATTTTTAGAAAACTTGGAAAATTAAACCAAAGCACCACCTGTTCGTAAATGGTGAATGCTGTGTGGCCAATGTCAAATTGGGCAGCCGCAGCACAAGTTCAATCTAATTAAGACCTAAACGGGGTACCCACATTTATCTCCAAAACGTCCATCGCTCCATCATCAGCAAAAAACATCATTTCTAGAAGAAACATTCTATTTCAAAGTAACAAAGTAATTTTGTTTCAACAACAGATAACGCAGTCATGACAATATTCATCACATTTTGATAAAACTTGGCTTCTCAGATTGACCTAAACTTAAACAGAAAACCTTAAGTTATTATCGTCTTATCATTTTCAAAACAAGTGATCAATAAGTCTATCGTGTTTTGCTCGCTGTGTGCCTGTGCAGCAGCAGCACATGCCTGAATATTGATAAGATAGATCAACGGTGGCGTTACTGAATAAAAGATGCTACTTAACAAAAACACCCAACCCAACCAACACACATTTATTTATCTCGAACCAACCGAATGAAACGATGATGATGTTGTTTAAAACGTTTCCAGTGAAAAAAACTGAAAAAACAACACCAACTCAAGATTTTCTGCTCTGTTTCGAGAGATGATATATTCATCCAATAATAAATAGGAGACCCCTAAAGTTTATCAATATTGTTTAACCTAAATTGTATAAATATGCGTTCAATATTATTATTTATTAAGGCTTATCATCCACATCCACACAAATTTCCAATGATAATTTTCTGTTATGAACGTTTTTTGTTGGCTTGACACTGCTTCTGTTCTGTTCTCTAGATGCATGAAGTTTTAACTATTTCTATTCCAAGTATATTATCTTTAAAGTTCACGAGGTTAAGAAGACGAGAGCAGCTAAGCAGTGATAAGCCCAATTTTTATGTCTAAATGTTTTGATCGAAAGAACAAAAAAAAAAAAAGTATAAAAGTTTCTTATCTTATGATTGGATTGGTAATTTCGTTTGAAATTAAATTTTTTGATAAGACAAATGCCATTACAAGTTGTGAACTTGTGTGCTTATGTTTGTCGAATTTTATTTTTTTAATTTTTGACGTAGATAGTGGAGAAATTTTAGCGCCCGATACTCGATACTGAATGCGACAATTTATTATACCCTGATGCCATTGGGTATTTCGATAAACGATCGGATATCTGGAATTCGTATATCATTCAATTGATTGATTGGGCTGACCAAATGAAATGGGCTGGCGCTTGTCAAAGTGGGGGTGGGTTAATTTGCTAGCCTTTAGAGCGATGTTTTTTGGTAAACTATTTTTTTTTTCCTTTGTGAGCTATAATGTTGGAATATAGTAATGCAACTGCAATCTAAAAGATTTTCGGGTTTTGATCCACCTGAACAAAAGATTTAATTTAGGAATTATTATGGTAGTGTTTAAAAGGCGTGCATTTAGTACGGATTATCAAGATGAATGATGACTTGCAACCGGTGCTCTAAAAATACATTCAGGAATATGAAGACAGATCTAATACTTTCAACCATCACTGACAATGGTTTCAAGCGTAAAACTGATCGGGACCAAGCTTATCACGGATAATCAAAAATCCCGGTTAATAGAATTTCTTAATAATTTAACAAGAAAAAGTTTTTTAATTTTTTAAATGGTGTTTTTTTAGTGGTACCTATAGAACTTTGAAATAGAATAAAACAAAGATTATTTTTTTTAAATTGACATAAAATTTACATTATTCGAAATATAATCTTCTGGCATTTTATTTTACCTAAATACGAAATATGGCATATTACCAAACGCTCGGACGTGGTCTAATCTGAAGGTCCATTTTTGGATGACTTTTTCCAACATTTGTGACCTTATATCGGCAATAACGCGGCGAATGTTGTCCTCCAAGTATTCAATCGTTTCGAGCTTATCGACGTAAACTATATACTTCACATATCCTTACAGAAAATAGTCAAGCGGCGCGGCGTCAAATCGCACGATCTAGGAAGAAAACTCACATGACCAAAACGCGAAATAATGCGCTCACCGAATGTTTCTTACAACAAATCAATTGTGGCAATAGCTGTGTGACATGTTGCTCCGTCTTGTTGAAACCACAGCTCCTGCACATCATGGTTGTTCAATTGATGAACGAAAAAGTCAGTAATCATGGCTCTATAGTGGTCACCATGGACTGTAACGTTCTGGCCAGCATCATTTTTATAGAAGTAGGTATATGTCACGGTGGTGCACACTTTCAAAATGTGTCATGTGGCTGTTCGATTCCCGATTTTATATTTGTCCACCATCATTTTACAGGAATATTGTTCTTACTTTATTCTTTTATCAATTTCGTTTATTGATAGCACTTTAAGTGATCTTTTAACTGCACGCGTAGAAGGAGATGCCATCATCATGAACAACTTGAATTTTCCACAAAAACGGATCAAACCAATCTAGAACAGAACCCAAAAAATGCATAAAGCCCGTTATTTTAATGTGCGTGTCTGACTAATAGTAGAATTCAACGACTATACCTACAAAAATTGATTAAACTTGATCTTTTTCTCTTGTTACGGAAATTATTAGAGTTAATCCCAGATGTTAAATTTAAAATTTAAAAAAAAATTAGTTTTGATATTTTAGAAGTGAAATATTTGTTGTTCTATAAACGGATAAAAATATAAAATTATTATTCCAACGAAAATCCCTGTTGATAGTGTGTTTTTTTTTTTTTTTTTGTCAAAATCTGGATCGCATCTTTAAATGAATGCATCCATATTTTAATCACTTAGTACTACATTTTCATTAGGGCCGAAAGAAAGTAATTTGGAAATTTGCTAAAAAGTGTTTTCATCTATACAGGTTTGCGCATTTGGTTTGACACCAGTCTATCTTCCTTCTTTTTTGTACAATATTTTCATTCTTTCTTCTTGTTTTGTTTTGTTTACATTTGCCGTAGTCTTGGGATTTCTTTCCAAATGGACATTTAAGAAAATGTTTTTTTAATTGTTTTCAATTTTGCTTTCAAATAATTTGCAACCTCAATTTTTTCAAGACACAAAAGACAAATACTTTGCTCAGAAAGGGATTGATTGGGGTGTTAATACTCACATTTGTAATATGAGCCTAGTATGCAGCTTAAGCCGAAATGTAGCTCTTTCTCTTCAAACGTCAGCTTTAATCTTAGCTTAGTTTTGACACTAGGCAATCTGTGCAAAATTAAAGCAGTTATAACATGTTGAATTGAGCGTAGTAAAATTAGCAAACAAATAAATTCTTTTCCTTTTATCAAATCTTAAAAAAGATGTACCTACCATAATAAGTGCTTCCTGTCCTGACTTTTATTTTTAACTAAATCATAAAAAAATCAATGTATTGGTGAAAATCTTTATTTAAGGTGTTGTTTGGTTCCTGTCCATTCTGTAGGTTCAATTTTCGACCACTCTTTGTGTGTTTTGCTACGCCAATATTTTGAATACCTATGGTGATCAGGGGCGTAGCGAGGATCCAGCCCATGGGGGGGGGGTGATTTTCAGTGAAATGCCGATTATCTGTATGAATTTGCCGACTGTATCCGAAAAAAAAATTTAATAAAGTTGGCAATTATAATTTTAGAGAAAGAAAAGACATGAAAGTATTATTTTCACAATTAAAGAAAACACGGTTAACATGAAGCAAACTAGTTTAAAGGCTAAGAGAATCACATTTATTAGTAATTTAAATACTTCTTTGGTAAGTAAAGAGTTTGACCTTTCGTTGCAAGAAAAAAGAAGAATAAGCAATTAAGATAAGTAGGTATAGCATTCCACATCTTTTTCTAAAAAAAATCCCATTCCACAATGTATTCCACTATGTAATTCTATTGTGGCATTGGCTCTAGAAGAGGGTATTTTCAATTTTGTTTAAAATAGGTTAAAAATGGTTAAATAATCTGTTAAATTATATTTTACGCGTGACGTAAAAGTTTGAAGAACCATTTTGAACTCTTTCCTATAATATGTTTCCAAATTAAAAACAAAAGCTGTTTCAGAATTTTTATCAATGCTCTTCGGTAAAATTATTTTCGGGATTTTTCTTAAACTTTTCAGTAAATGAAATGGAACTTTTTATTATATAGCATTTATTTGATTGTCATGTCATCATCGTTCGTTTGTGTGTTTGGGCTTCGAATTAACATAGAAGTATCACAAACGTTCAACTATTCAGCTTCTAGATTTGTTGTCAAATTTGTTCTTGCTCATAGGGCAAGTGTAAGATAGAGAAGCCCAAAAAATTGTTTTGGTGGTCTGTCCGCTGTGCGTCTTTGCGCTTTTTCATGACAATTTACAGCCTTAAGCCGCTTGACGGATTTTCTTCAAACTTCATTAATATGTATATTAGTTGAAGAAAAACGTTTTTTATTTCGATATAGCCTGGCTCAAACCTACCTTTCAAGTAAGTTTTTTGCATAGTGGATTTGCTCAAAAACGGCTCTAACGATTTTGTTTAAACTCATTATAAAACAAACCTATGACATTTTTGATAATATTGCATTTTTAATTTTTGGCTTAAATGGTAAAATGGCCATAAGTTGGCAACGACTTGATTGAATTTACTCAATTTTTTGTGTGTGCATAGATCCTCAAAGTATTCTATGGGTTGACTTGAACAATGCCTATATGTCTTTACTTTGTTTCGGGAAATACTCTGAGAACCGAAAAAGCAGGTGCAATGTGCAAATTTTCTGTACATATGTACCGTATTTGTTATTCATCTGTGTGCTATGTTAGCTTTTAGTTTAGTTTAGTTTTAGTTAGTTTAGTTAGCTTTAATTAAACATTTGAAGATATTACATAAACTTACATAAATAAATGATTTGCTGATTCGGGAAATCGTAGGGGGGTGAGACATCCCCACGCCTCTGGGGATATGTGAAATCTCTTGTTTACGTAGATTTACATGAAACAAATGAAGCTTGGAATACCGACCGATATGCTTGGTGAGACACCCCTCACGCCCCCTCTCGCTACGTCCCTGATGGAGATATGTGAAATCTTGTTTCGGTACGTCGATTAACATGAAGTTTAGAATAACGGCCGATAAGCTTGAAAAATTGAATTGTAACTACAGAATGGGCATGAACCAAAATAGCACATTTTTTTGAAAAAAAAGTAAGGAAGATCTTATAAGATCACTCGGTATCTATTTTCAACTCTTTATACGAAAATCTGTAAAATACAAATCTGGAATATTATCTAAAACTTCGTTTGAGACTTGCATCTTAGAAGATTATTATTTCTTCTTCTTCTAATTTTTCACCGAGGTGATTAAGTATATTAATGTGAGTTTCCTAAACCTGTTGATGGTCTTCGCGATGTAGCAGCTAAAGATTTTACTCGCGCTTGTGTAATATTTGGTATTTGGGAAATGCCGTGGTTAAAGGATACATAGCCAACTTCGAGGTGATCATGATTTTTCCTTCGAATTGACAATTCCACATACATTTTTGAGTGAAGTCAATTTCATTCAGCTCGAACCTGATGTTGACTCTTTTAAATGTTTTTCAAATCCTTGCACATAAATGGCTATTGCCACTGTTGAAAGGGTGTTTAGTTGTTTCACAGAGAGTTAAACATTTCTTTGGGCGCCCTACAAGCACGAAATACCAAGTACAAGAAGAAAAGTAATACATCATATGACCAATTATTTGGCAGTACATGAAATATTGGTTTGAATCACCTTCAGCATCTTACGCCCCCAGAGCGATCTTCACCTTCTTAGAAATATGAAATTTAAGATTCTGTGTTTTTCAAAACACCGATGAAGAATTTTCTTTGAGTTCCACAAGATACCCTGTTTACACTTTTTTACACTTTTATGACACAAAATTCTAGTCTTTATTTTAACATCTATTTTTTAAAAACTTATTCCAATAAACGAGTAGGTTTGTAATTATTTCCCCAAATTCCCAAAAAAGAAATGTATATGTTCAAAATAATAGATTTCTATTTGCTTTTTTCATCTTTAATGACTGCAAGCTATCATGACATGAACATGGACAAGGTGCCACTAAAAAATCTACAACACAAAAAAAAGCTTAATGTTGATTAGCAAATGACAAAAACACCAATTTGACTCAAATTTGTTAAAAATCTTTTTTTTTTTTTTGCAGTTATTCTCAAAGATGTGACGCACGGTGTTATGTGCGAGCTATTACAATTCATGTACCAAGGAGTGGTGAATGTGAAACACACTGAGTTGCAAGCTTTTATGAAAATAGCACAATTGCTTCAAATAAAAGGCTTAGCAAGTACGGTAGCAGCTGTCCATAAATCTCCTAGTCAACTACAAACTACTTCAAGCTCAACTGCTGGTGGTCAAAATACCTCTACACCATCGGCTAGTGGTAGCGGAACCAATCAAAGTCAAAGTCACAAGCATACATCTGGAATAAACACTGAAAACAATAATCTAAATGATACAAAAAATATCTTACCTGCGCCTTCGTCTTCATCATCAACCTCGTCGCCTTCGCCGATGCCCTTTTCGCACATAAAAAGCCCGCCAGAGAACTTAAATCCCTTCCAAACGGGACCTGGACTCAAACGCCTTCCTGAATATAGTACAGAATCGCTTTCGATCTACTCGAGGAAACAATATCGACGAAACACTGACAGCAGCGAGCATGATATGGGCCCAGACCCAATGGACCATGCAAATTCTGAAGATAATTTCCTCTCGGCTATTCCGCATATTTCCATGCCGGAATCACGCTTTGACTTGAACAGCGTTAAACGAGAGAGCAATGATCATACGTCCAGTCCAGGGGGTTTGAGAAACTCTCTTCCCCCGCATTTTGGATTTGACTACAATATTTACAAAAATAATCCCGAATATCCAAGTGATTTGCACATACCCAATGACTATTCGAAAAGCTTTGGTAACCATATGGACATCCCTCCAAGTAAGTGGCCATCTATTTTTTTATGAATGTATCTTCCATTATACTTTAATCGCACTATTTTTCATTCAGATTGTAATTTAACATTTTAATTTTTATATTTATTTTACTTTGCATTTTTCATTGAGATAGCTTCTTAGTGCATGTTTATGGTTCTTGCATTTTGTACTGTCAACTAATGTATTTTGTATTTAACGTTTAATATTTTAATTTTTAATTTCAAAATATATTTTTTATTGCTTGGTCACACTTACTAATTTTTGATTATTGATTAATTTTCTTCTTATTTATTTTTACGCTAATTTTAACAGCCAATTTTTTTCCAATTTGTTAAGAAAGCGTCTTAAAATTCAAACACATTTTAATTTGTCAATTTTTTACTTATGGGCTTTGAGAAAATCTAAAGTAGGAACATATTTGTCTTCAAGCGTTTTTTGTTTAAACCATAATTTTGAAATGAATTAAAACGCAACTCGAAATGAATTACCTCAACTCGCCCTCAAAAGAAAATTCTCTGTTTTTTGAAACCTGGGGTCGCCCTGAAGTCAGCCTGAAGTCGATCTTGGTATTTAGCTGGGGCGAGTTGAGGTAACGAATCAGCTGTTGAAGTGACTTTTGCTGCCAAGCATTTCTTATGTATTTGATTTTTCATGTCTTTTTTTCGATAAAACTAAATGAAATGCAAGTGAATGCATTTATTTTGATGAAAGTAAATACAAATCGAACAAATAAAGCAAAATGGAAGCTTTTGATTTTGTGCGTTGTGAAAAATATACAATCAGCAGCCGTCATGCGTTTTTTGAGAACCGAAAAACCCAGGTTTTTTTGACAACTCTTGGAGTTGTCAAGAAAACCCAGGGCGACTCTGGGTAAAGTTCAACAAACAAAGCTAGTGATTGTCGCAAATGATGCGTGACTGCCACTCTTGACGTTACGCGAAAACTACGATAACATTTTTAACAGAAAAAATAAACAATTCGAATTGTTGTCAGATCTTCAGATTGTATGGCACCACCCTTTCTAAAAAAAAAGTCATAGATGTAAATTGATTTATAAACACATTAAGTAATTCCATACAAGGTGGTGCAATAGTTGTCACAAAAACGGAAACATTTTTTGCGAATGGCATCAAAAATGTTAAATTGAAACAATTATTCTACATTGTTCAAAAGTATAGTGGTTTAAATCATGTTCGCTTGTATTTTATATACATGTCAGTTTGCTACACAAAAATGTCAAATTAAAATTTGCCGCCATTTGCAAAACAAAATTATCATCTTTCGACATGGTAATTTGTCTTTTGTCATTGAAAGAAGTAAACATTATATAATTGCTAGTTGATAATTAATTAAATAATTAAAGTAAATATTAAGTTCTTCGTTCATTATTTGTTTATTTTTGATTTATTTATCACAGACTGGCAGAATTTCACAACAAACGACCAAAAATAACAAATTATATCTCATTTGACTTTTGACAGAAAAGTATTCAGATCGAATCTCCCAAGTCCCAACCAATCAGAGATGCAATCTTTCGTGTTGAGAATCGATCTAGAATTGTTTTTTTTTTTTGTAATAAAACTTGCAAAATTGAAAAAGATCAAATCTTTTGACAGAACAAATCTTTTCTTGATTGAAACTCGCTATTAAAAAGTACTAAATTCGGAATGCATACGTCTCTTTCATTCCTACAAAGCAAACACGTACTTATACAAGAGCGGGTCCTTCTTAGTTTTACTAAATGCAAAATAAAATATTAGAAATTGTTCGAAAAATCTTTCAAATGCGTGGTGATATTTCGATTGAATGGAAATCAGAAACATTTTTTGTTGGCATAGTAGATTGAGTAAAAAAGAAAAAAATCGAAAATGTTTTCCGCAGGATTCTTCTCAGCGTTTAAAGCAGTTCGGGAAAGCTAATATGTCAACATTGATAATAAATTGTTCCTTCCATACATTTCAACCAAATTACGTAGAACAATTTTGTGTTATGGAATGGAATCCTATTTCTATTTATTTTTTCATTAAGTCCAGATGCGTTGGGTTCGATATTGACCGCAGACTAAAATCTCGTTCTTGAAATCGAATCTTAAATTTCGATCCTGCTGGATTTAAAAAAAAAAAACTAACGAGATTTTTGATCAAATCGAAAGATTTTGATAATGCGGGATTTTTTAGTAAACAATTTTAAAAATTGTAATATTATGAGATTTTCGGAAGCTTACCGCGTAATTATTAGAAATATTTATTTATTTCTTCTTCCCGACGTTTCGAAGAAATTTCACTCTTCGTGGTCACGGGATTAGACTGACGTTTGATTGATGCTTCTATACTCTGTTACACATAAATCGGCGGTACAGAGAAGATAGGGATGTTTGTCTCTCATTCGCACTCTTTTGTTTTCCGTAAGTGCGTTTCATACAAAAGCTCTTGCAGGGTTTCCGTAGTAAGCATTTCAAATAAGCAACAATCTTAAAAAAATGTTAAAGCTCTAAAACCAAAAGCTTTCAGCAGAAACCCAAGGAAAGAAAGCTGAACGAATTACCAAAAGAACACTGTTAACTCTGAATGCACATCAATTAAAAAGGGGTTGAATTTTAAATAGCAGCAGCCACAGACAATCAGTGCACATTTAGATGTGCTCTGAATGAGACGTAGGATTCAAGTCAGATCCAATTGGAAATTCAGTGGTGGGTGAACAATTTGTAGGGGGGTTTCCTTCAATTTAGTGTGGTGCAAAAATATTTCACGCTACTGATAAAAGAAAAGCTTCCTCATAAGAGGTGTACTGCCGATTTATATGTAACAGAGTATAGTTACTGTTTCTTTTAGGATGTACGAGTGTGTTGTTGTTGTTGGTACATTTGTTGGGGGTGGCAGATCGTTTGAAAGTTGTTGTTGGGTTGTGTTTGCATAAGCTTGGGTGCATACAATGCTTACAACGTCAGATGTTTCGGTGTTCAGTATATTCGATTTGAGTTTGCTTATAAGTGGATCCCATGTTGCAGATAGTTTGAAGCTAGAATCTCTTTTGAAATTCTTATTTTTTTTTTATTTCAATTGCTTCTCGTACTATCCTTGGCACATCAAATCTTTCTGTAGCAATTGATTTGGCTTGATCAAATCGAATAAAATGATCATCGTTGTAGGATAAATGCTCACAAATTGCAGATTTTGTGACAGAGAATTATGTTGAATAGCTTTTATATGTTCATTTAAACGTGTTTGTATTGCTCTTTTTGTTTCACCGATGTAAGACGAACCACAACTTCAGGGGACAGAGTACACTCCGGGATTTTGGAAAGGCAGTATGTCTTCGGGTGTTCTTAGAAGCTAGAGAGCTGCATGAATGCACTCAAATACATCGGCTCTCAGTATACTCATAAGTGATACACGAAAATTCGGGTACAGCATACAATGAATATTGAGTACAACTTATTATGAGTGATTAGTGTATTAATGTTTTGAATATTCAAAGCCAAATAAATGAATGTGAGTGAATGTGGCGACCGGTTTGAATGAGTGAGTTTTTAAGAGAGTACAAGGTAAGCCGAACAAACATTCACTGTACTCAGTGTACTCATTGAATTAATATGTGCGTTTGCTGCAATAGCAACATTATTTTTTTATTATAATTATATTTATATTTAAAAAAATGGATCACCAAAGTTCTTCCGAGCATGTTAGTATTTGTATATATGAAAATATTATTAGAAATAGTGGCAGTATATACGATAAAGTTTAAAATCTTTCAAAATACACTGAGTACACTGAGTACACTGAGTACACTGAGTACACTGAGTACACTGGGTTATATATGGCAACAATATTCATATTCACATTCATTCAATTCGTTTTCTTCTGATTTGAATGGTGTTAATGTCTCTCTCATACCAACACTCACATTCATTACATTCATTAGAAAAAGTAGCGGAAACTCACTCATTCATTTTTGCTTTGAATGACTCAAAAGCCGTTTTGAATGCATTCATGCAGCTCTCTATTAGAAGCTGGCGCACTTTGGTTGGGGGTTTAAAGACAGTTTTTTTACCGTGTTGTTTGCTCAAAATTCTCCCAATTCCATCTGAAATCCCTTTTACAGAGGTTAAAAATTAACGTTTTTCCACCGGAAGTGGAATTTCGGGCCTGACTTGTCTTGGGCTTCCAAGCTCATTGTTTCGAATTATAGCCATTTTTAATTAAAGCCCTATCCACATGACTTAATTCCTCCTGAATGTGGTCTGGGTCACATAATGTGTGTGATCGATTTACGAGTGCTGATGATAAAAATGTTAGATTTTATGATGAGGCATATTTGAAAAAAGCGAGATTTTGTTATTAGTGATTTAAGTCTGCGGTCAATGGTATAGCGTTCCCGCCCAGATTCACCTGACCAAATATCTTGACATATTTTTGGATTCCAATCTAGTTTAATTCTGAAAAGTGGATAATTTTGCATGAAAAAAAGGAGCTCATGTTTCTCATTCTTTTTTTAAGCTTTTCTTCACTTATTTGACTTTGGCTGACCCAGTCCATGTAAAGTACATATTAGGTATAATGTAAGTTATCTATAACAGGGTGTTTTCTAATTCGTAGACAGTAATTAAGGTCGTATCTTTAAAACAAATCGTTTGACAGTGAGGGCATACTTCAAATTTGAGAACACTTACAAAGATTTTATGGCTGATGAGTCTGTAAAAATGATGGCTGGGCGGCGCGGCGTATGAAAAAGGTAGGCTCTGATTGGCATCAGCCTGGCAAAGCATATATGGTACTGGTCGTTTCCACCTGCGGCACCCGGCTCACTTTGGCGTAACCAGGCTGCTATAAATTTCATAAAGGTCCGTGTCCATAATAATTGTAATAATTGTTGGCTTTCAGGCCACTTTTAAATTAAATCTGCAAAATAAATCTGAAACAAGTTTGCAAAAAAAAAACACAGATTTCCTTATAGTAGACCCTTAACGTAGAACAAATTCTTTCTTAGATGGTTTCCCAAATTATTGTATACAAATTGGGAAACAGCCTTAAGAATGGGTTTTTTAATGCCTACCATCGAAATGTGCCCTGATCAAAATAATGATACTAAAGAAAAACTTATTTTTTAATATTTTTATAGAAAAGATTTGTTGTTAAAAATTAAGTTTGTATTAATAAAAGCGCAACAAAATCTGGGGAATACCATTTGCGCCAGCTAAAAACCCCAAAGCACATACACTATAATATTTTTGTTTTGTTTTTAATTATTAGGTTAATAAAAGCCAAAGCATTTGTCTAATTCTTTTCCAGATTAAATTAAACAAGGTCGTAGGTGCATTGTTCTATTATGTATTTTGAAAACTTTTCTTCGCCCATTTTTACAAACCCTATGAACTAAATTTTGTTTAATTTATACAAAGTTTATTATTCACTTTTTCTAGGATAAATATAAGCTTTCCATGCAAAGCTTTCTATGCTTTATTTACCTTTTTTTATTTTATCAAATAAATCTCTTTTCTTTGCGTAATGTTTTAATTTTATTGTGCTATACAATAATTTCCTGTTTAATTTAATTTTCACTGAACATTTAAATAATATTTTATATAATATTTTAATTTTATATATGCATTTCGCTAACCTGTTTTAAAAGGCCTTTTTTGTAAATAACTGCTTACTTTTTAAATTAAAACAACAACAAACAAAAAAATTCAACATTCAATACACTCATTTTTATATTTTCTAAATGCACAAAATGTCTTTTTTAAAATAAAACCGTTAAACGACAAAATGATGATTTTATTAATGTATCAACAAAAACTAGGCGGCGGTAATGTAACTATGTTATCGTCTACCTCACTGCTGCATGCGAACTGCGTCTTTAATCGCAACAACACTGTGGCTACCCAACAAGGAATGAAAACCTACTGGCTATGTAAGTCCTATCGCATAAGTATGTGCCGAGCGAGATGCATAACCCACCAGGGACGTGTGATATCGGCAACTGGCGTTCACAATCATCCGCCACATATGCGAAATGTCGGTGGGGGCTTGGAAATGATGCCGCCTCAACAGAACAGTTCGAGTCTTATGGTTCCAAATAGTTCTGCGAATCTTATGCAGATTCCCACATCTAGTGCAAATCTAAATAACACTCTACCCAATATCCGTCTGCCTCAAAGCGCCACCAATCTATCCCAACATAATCTGGCAGTGATAAATCACCAGCAACAACAACAACAACAACAACAGCAACCGCCACAACCACTTCCGCCACATCATCATCACCTGCCACAGGGAATTCCCTCGAATCCCCCACACCATCAAATGCATCAAAACGCCCCACCTAGTCACCACCATCATCAAACGCAACATGTGTCGCCACATAGCCAAAGTTCGGTTATACAGAATATGATGCACAACGTGAATCTCATGCATTTGTCTAACATGGCACCAATGTTGAATACACTTCCAACGCAGCAGCAGCAGCACTCTCCTCAAATGAATTCTATGCAACAGCAAACGCATCATCACCACTCCCATTCGCATCACCAGATACCGCAGCCTCCATCGAGTCTGGAAATCACACCCATTCTAACCGAGAGTCCCTGCATCAACAGTCCTTCGAATCGCAGTAGCAATCCGTCCCAAATAGATAACATAGATTCACCCATCATGCACTCCTCGGCTGGACCGAGTGGATCCGGCGGTGGTGGTGTCGCCTTAGAATCGCCTTCCCAGGGAAGTGAAGGAAACGCTTCTTCACATGTTCCCGATGCAACAGCATCGCTTGTTCCTAACTCGGCAGTGTCACCAGATGATATCAGCAACAACTGCCAGGACTCTCACAATTCATCTCAGCACTCGCACATTATAAGTTCTATTACGATATCTCCTGGCAGTGCTCATAATTTCAAAATCGAAAACATGTAACCAGAGTTCACTGATGTCTGTGATCTAATGCACGATATTCAGCATAGCACCGCAAACGTTTTGAAACTCATTTGATACAAAAAAAAAAAAAACAGTGCAATATTATTCGTTATGAAACGTTTTATATAATAAAATATATTCTTTTTTATTTTTATTAATAAACTACAAAAAGCCAATTGATCCTTATACCTTCTCCCAGGAACCTGAACTTCATAGTGTATGTCTTCAATCTTCAATGACATGGCTTAAAAACAGTATAAAATTATTGTTTTGGGTGTTGCTTCCAAATGGCCAATTGAATTCAGTTTACAGATAATAATCAAAGGCAGTGCGATAAAGCCAACTCAATAAATTGGCTGAAATATCTACTACATTATATTCCGATATTTTATCACACAAGTTCTCAGATACACCTGATGGTGTGTATATAGACTGTTCATATTATATCGTTTGCACTTTGATAATTTTTATTACTTCGCTATGACATCCGATAGCTTAACTCTAAGCCGTTCGATTAATCAAACACCTTACACCTATGCGATTCGGATTCTTGCATTTTAAAGTTCTCATAAAATCTTTACGAGCAAAAAGATAAATTAGTATCTGTTGTATATTGGCTTTGATTTTTTTTTAAATTGAAAAGTGTATTTTTTAATTTAAAATTTTAATACACATACAAATGAGTTGGAAACTTGAAGAAATATAAAATTGTAAATATGAAAATACATAAGAAGGAGTTTTTTGGGTTCGTACTTACATACCTACATATAAAAAAAAAAATAACAATTACTGTGTTTAACATTTTATTTTATTAACATATTTTTTTGTTTTGTTGGTGATGTTATATTTCAAATATTTATCTATAAGTTGTGTATTTATATAAAATTTATAAAGTTTTATTTAAAATATACATACATATAAGCAAAAAATCTTCTTTACTTACTTCGACAGACGACGCGACGCGACTCAAGTCGCGTCCGTCGTGTGTTTCATAATATTAAATAATTAATACTACCTACATATAAAATATGTACCTATAAAAAAGTTTGGAAATATTATTTACTTAATGCTATTGTATCGTGATTTTGAAATCAATAAACAAGAAGTATATAAAGTTTTAAATTGCAAATTTTTTTCGTTGAAAGTGAAAGCTTGAAAAGGAACCTTAATTATTTTCGGGAACATTTTGCATGAACTACCCACGATATTCATTTTAATTATGCATGAAATAGGGAAAAACTGAATTTGTAAGGGCAGTAGGATACTAAAAAAAACCGTGTTCGTTAAAGGACCAACAGAATTCACTTAAGACGAAATATGGATTGCAAGTAAGTTCTAACGCAAAATTATATTTAAAATTCTTTAAGATTAAGTAGAAAAGAAAGAATCGTGTTTCATGATTAAACATCTGAGATCTGACTGTTCTATTCTGCAACATGGTTTTGCAAGAGAGTTTTCCATTAAAATTGACACAATGTCTACGCACGCACAAGTTTTGTCAATGTCAAACTGGTTTCGTGAAATAACTCCCCAAGAAAAAATCCCCAAAAAAAAAATGAAAAAACCCCCACAATTTTTTAATAAGCTTAAAAAAAAGCTTAACTATTAACTCGAAAAGTGAAGGGTGTTCATATTGAATCAAGTGCGTGTGTACAAAACGTTTTCACAGCCCATAATTTATTTCTTGTGGACGAGTTCACTCGATGAAACAAATTTCTTTCTTCGATTTTCTCGGAGCATAAAAACGTACCATGAATTTGTTGTCCATCTTCATAATCATGAGTAATGCATTTTCTTAAGAAACGACAAGTTGATTTAACAATTTTAATCTGTGTCAAATGTTTTAACAATAAACATTTTAACTTTCATTTTATGAGTAATAAATTCCATTTTAACATTACTGAATTGGCATTGGCAAATATGTATATTAGGGACTGTTGTTTTAATTATCTTTCTTTCTAACGAAAAACAACAAGTTGATTTAACTATTATAGATGTTTTTTTAATCTGTCTCAATTTTTCTTAGATACAAATTTTTGTTTTAAAAATAAACATTTTTATAATATTACTGAATGTTGAAACTATTGAACAATTTTATTTTAACATGGACTCTCCGTTTCCGATGATTTGTATCTCTCTAATTGTTAAATCTATAATAATATTTTTCATAATAACATGTTTGAATATTAAACAAAAATGAAAAAATGTTAAATCGTAATGAAATCAGAGAGAAAAGATAAAATGACATTCCAATAAAATCGGCAATTCTTTGTTTTGATTTTACATTGCATTATTTTTCTGTGTGTATGAATTTGGGGATTTAATCCATGTTTTTGGGGGCTTATTTCATTTTTTATTTATGGAGTTACTTCATGATGAAATAACTCCTCAAAAAAATAGTGAAAAATAAAATTTGAGAAAAAGAAAAGAAAGCAGAATAAGATTTTGTTTCTGAGATCTAAGAAAAATTAAAATGAAACTACATTAAAAATTTATATTAAAATCTTATTTTGCCTTATTAATTAATTGTTTTTTATTGGAAAATATACATATAAGATGGTAAGACAATTCTTTAATTTGGGGACTTATTTCACTATTTTTTTGGGGACTTATATCATGCTCTTTGGGGACTTATGTATTTAATATTCGAATTTGAGGACTTATTTCATAATGAAATAAAGCCCCAGTTTGGGGGGCTATTTAATTTTTTTTGGGGGAATTATTTTTTGGGGAGTTATTTCACGGATCCGTTTGAGCAGCCTTATTTGCTGTGAAAAGGGATTCTTACTCGTTCCTTGTATTAAATACCACTCACTCAACTTCGCTGCTGGGCTTCGACGGCTACATCATGAGATTCGGATTCAACAATATATGTATCAAATGTGCCGACACTACCATAACATTTGGAAATGATGTATGCGTATAGACACTCCCCATTTAATATGCTGTCTCTGACATAGGAGTTATTAAAATTAGTGCATAAACTCTTAAATATGCCATGCTCGTTTCGTAAGCCATATAAATGATTATTGAAATTCATAAAACAACAACGAAAGTTGTTGCTTTTAAATTTAATTCCAACATGTAGTTTACCTTTAGATTATTAAAATTAAAATTCCATTGAAATTTTGTTGTTGTTTTTTTCGTTTGATTTTTCATCTTGAATTTTTAAGCATCAATTGGAGTTAAATTAGTACTTGTGCTTCTTGAGAGGATTCCAGTTTCAAATCAGAAAGCTTAGTTCTCATTTTTGTACCAACGTAATAGTTTCAGAAAACTTCCGGATGCTTTAAGACGCTTCTTTTTCTCGAATGAAAAGTGCTATTAGTTTCATTAGTTTAATAGCACTTTCCATTGGAGGAAAAGAAGCGTCCAGAAGCATCTGGAAGTCTTCTGAAACCGTTCCATTGGTAAGCAAATGACACTTCTGACGATTCTGAGAAGAGAATTTCGCTTCTGGATTTGAAGTCAGAATCCACTCAAGAAGCACAAATACAAAAATAACTCAAATGTCACCCATAGAATATTCATTTGTTAAGGTCTATTCGCGTGCAGCAACGTCAATAGTTTTGTTAATTTCGACACATGTGACATAGTGTTAAATCAAAATCTGATGATAAAAACGTCGAAGGTCAGCAACGAAGTTGAGTGAGTGGTATTTAATACGAGGAACCAGTAAAAATCCCTTAAATCCCACTAAATTCTTCTTAAATCGCAGATATCATTATATTACCTTTATATTTAGGCGTACCAGCTTTAAACGGGTGCAATTTGGTCAGAATAAGTAATATCAAACCCTGTTGTTCATGTCCATCATGTCCATGTCCATGTTTTTAAAGCATTACAAAATCCAAAAACTCAAAACACAATTACCTTATAAGATTTAAAATTATTCACAAAAAGTAGTTTGTCGAAATTTTTATTTGGGTTTCATAGGTTAGGTTACACTCAAATAATATATCAGAAAAATAGGTTATGTCGTTATCGAGAACATCGAAGTTCTCTAGGAAAATTTGCAAACAAAATTATTATTCCTATTAAAAAAAAAGACTTTTGCAAGCATTTAATAATTTAATATTGTTTTGACGTAAGATTTCAATTCCATAACCTTCCTGTAAGTCTTTCAAAAAATTGCAGGAATTGATTTAGAAGCAATCTTAGTTTTTCTTGAATATATTTATTTCACATTACATCGAGTTCGATTCATAAAAGCAAAAAAGCGTCTAAAAAATGTGAAATTTAAAAACTTTTGCATGTGGGAGTGCTTTTCTTTTTTCAGGACAAGAAAGGTCATCTGATATCAAAAAAAAAAAAATGTCTTCAGAATATATCGGAATGTGCCTAGGTACTGGACACGACAAAAGAAAAAAAAACTGATATGAAATTGTTGGTTGCTTGTTTTTGAACCAAAATGTTTAATGACCAACATTTTGAGCCAAATGCGTACAAGATACAATGCAAGTATGAAGCTGCATCACAAAAAATTTTAATGAGAAATTAGAATTATACGGGGCTTTGTTTTCCCCACCAACACAATATTTTCTTAGTTTAATGATACCTACAGAAGTCAAAAGTTGATGGAATGCCCAAGGCCCCAATAAATAAATGCCGCTAGAGTTATTCAAGCAGTTCGGTTTAATGTTTAAAAGCCACAGCAGGCATAAGCATGGACATGGTTGGTCCTTCGAGCAGATTCCCCGTGTGGGATATAAGACTATGCTGGGCTTAGGTGACCCCGACGCATTTCAATTGGCTGGGTGTGATCAGTACCCCGGAATGACGATGAGACATATTCGATTTCCCTATGAATCGTAATATTCTACATTCGTCCAAGTTTAAAAGCCACAGTAAGTACATTAATTTAAAAAAAATATTCCTTAAGTTTAAGTCAAAATATACACATAATTAAATGGTAATTTTATTTTCATAAAAAATCAGATTCATGAAATCATATAAATGTGCTTCATTACGGGATAAATACTAATCATCTAGCTCATCAAGTTCTCGTTTTTCTAGCCCAACACATTGAATACGAATAATAAAATTAATATATAAAAATCTTTAAAAACTCCTTTTTATTAAAAATTGTAGTAGCACCAGGTGAGCGATGGTTCCATGGTAAGCTAGAATTTATGCTCAGCCAGCGAGGTAAGCCTTTGCTGGTGCACGACGGTCATACATTCGGCATACAATATGTGCGCAAGGATAAAAAGTACTGGCAGTGTAATTTGTCACGCAAATTCAACTGCAAAGCTCGCGTCACAACCACCGAAACTGGAGAAATAATCGTTACCAACAATGAACATTGTCACACCGAAATTCGACAACATCTTCGCAAAGACTATCAGCGGAACAAAGTCATGATGAATGCCTTTCTTAACCTCAGTAAGAGTCATCTAAATGAGCTGCATCGTCAACAAAGCTGCAACAATAACCTTAATAATTTTGGAAACATTAACAATCTCAGTACGTCTAGTAATAGGTTGGAAAAAGACTATAGACCACCCTATCTGGAAATGGCTCATGAGGCAATTAATGCAACGAGTCTTGAAGTTGGTAAAATCACACCACCGACACCGACGCATATTGACAAAGTCGATAGCAACCTTAATACCAAAAATAACAGTAACAGCCCCATAGATGTCAGTTGGAAGGGTAAAAATGAATCGATCTAAGTCAATAAAAAAAGAAAAAGAAAAACCATTTCCTTTACATTATACCTACTACATCTGTAATTTATGTTATAATATAATAATATTAATTTTTATACAGAGTTAATGCATTGTCTTCTGAAATTCGATTTAATCAAAGTACAAATTAAAATTTAAAGTCAAACAAAAATACTCTTTATATGTACATATACATTGTCTTCAATGAATATAATATTTTAAACAGGGTTAAATCCAAATATAAAAAATGAAGACAATTTTTTAAAAATATTAATTTTAAACATTTATAATATCCTTTTTATTTTGTTATTAGTTTTATATACAAAATATATTTTTTACTTAGCATTTCAGGTTTTATGCTTATGACTTTTATTGTTAATTATATTTTTGTTGACAATGTTTTTTTTTATAAATAATTTAATTTTTTACAGTGGATATTTTATAAGAGCAGCCATGTTATCAAAAGAAAAAATAATATATAAATATGAATTTTGGGTGAAATAAAAAGTATGTTTTATTTGATTTAGCAACAACATTTTTAAAAACGGTTGCAGTGAAGTTAAAGTAAAAAGTAACAAGCAACTTAATTATTTGAGAAGATGGCATGTAGTTATGCAGTTCAGTTACGGGTTATGTGGATGATCATTTCAAAAGGAAATTGTAAGGTTTTGACTTCGTCAAAGGGCAAAATAAATTATAAACTATAAAAGCGCATTTCTTTGACCGAAATATTTGGTTAAGAAAGAATTTATATAAGGTACCAACAATGCCAAAACATAAGTTGATTTCTAAAACATTGAAATGATTTAAACAATATACCTACTGATGGAAATCCATTTCTAACTGTTTTTGAAATGTTTTAATAGCTTTTTAGAATTGCTGAGGTAAGCTCGTCTCGTTTTTTGAAGGTTGCTTTAATAAAAACTTTTTTTCAAGGGAAAATTTTGTAACAGGCTAAATTTTGGTACAACAGGTTGGTACGGAGTTGGTTTACAAACTGAGAAACATCCCCAACATTCACATGTACGCTAGGTCAGTTATAAGGGTTCAAAGGTAAAAAAAATAGGGTTTCCGCTTATTTATATTTCTAAAACAGTGAGCTTTAGGCTTTGGCCACGCAGACGCAATGAGCGACGCAAAACTTTAGAACACAAGAAATTGTATGGAGGTGGCCGCATAAACTCTGAGCGACTTTGTCCAAATATAATATTGACTCTTGCAGCGCAGCTGCTGAGAGGAAGTTTTCGGAGATGCATTTGATGAAAAACGAATTCAGAAACCGTTTAAATGTCAAGACTGTTGAAAATTTAATTTTATTCACAATCGGTTTTAAATAATAGTAGATACGTTTATGACTATGAACTTTCGAACTAATAAAATTTATAAAACAGTAAACAATTCTAAACGGGCAATTCATTTTAAAGACAAGCAAACTTAGGCGTAATAATAACTTATTTATTTTTTTATAAAAAAGTAATATACATATATACATATATGTATAATATAATATTAAGAAACATTTTTTTGAAAGTATCAGATTTTGTTTTTGTTTTCAAAATGTGCTTCTTAAATTGTAATACAAAGTCCGAACCCTGATCGCTCTGCAATCAAATCTGTTTTAATTTTAAAGTCGATCGCTGAGCGACGAAGTTATAAGATGGAAAAAATAAATACCAAAATTTTAATTTCAGCTGTTCAAACTCGGCCAGGTCCAGTGGTATGGCAAGACAAGCACAAAGAATACATAAACAAAAATACCTCCGATAAAGAGTGTCTGCATTTCTTTGAGTTCCGTTGAACCCAACTTTCAACTAAAAGGCTACGACGTACCTACAGCACTTGACGATGGCATTTTTGCAACTAAAAGTTATGGTACAGTGGATATAGTTCTTAACAGAGAGTTGTGAGTTCAAATGCCCAGCCTGGGCAGCAATTTTTATTTATTCCCCCAGTTTCAACTGGATGCCACCCGTACCCGTGGGATTTTCGTGAGATAATTATCACCTAAAACCTCTATCTTTCTACTCCTTCCCTAGTCGCTCGCATATGTTAACTTCATTATAAGGGTATTCATACCCCCTTGAGTGCAAGTGCATTATTAAAAAAAAATTACTCATCGACGACGTTCTTTAAATGGCCATCCATATCGCTAAGGTTTGTCGCTCATTGCGTGGCCAAAGCCTTAGACTAAAAAAGTTTTACATTTAGGTGCCATTTCACAAGTTATATGGCTTTAAAGTTTAAAGTCCTATATGGTTCCCAAAAGTATGCAATTTTTGTATGGTGCTTTACTACTCGCATGTATTATTTGTAACTGAAACGTCTGGTTTTAATCCTTTTCTGGTTTCTGGTTTTCATCGCCTTCAAATAAATGGCGAAGGGACTGGCTTAAGGATCAACGCAAATAAGACCAAAGTTATAATCACGGGCGTAAGCACACAAGTTACTCTTTGGCAAGGGGGCATGGGGGAGGACACATGCTTTCGAAACATGGAAACGCTCTGCCAACATCTCGAGTAGACTCCAGGCATTCGTTAACCGTTTTCTGGTGTACATTCTTAAGATCCGCTGACATCAAACTGACTGTTGGACTATGGAATAGGAACATTTGATGTAGACATCATCCAACGAAAGTTCATTAAATGGAATTCCCAGACGTGTTGGAAGACCAAAAAGAACTACGTGGTCAGCTGTTTTTAGAAAGTTGGTCTCATTTTATTTTTTTTTTTTTTTTTTTATAGAGTTTCTGCATACCATCCTGGCTTAAGCCAAGAGTACCTATCTTTGTATTGCAAAAGATTAGGCTCTATACTTTGCCTAGAAAAGTAAAGAAAAGAAACAAAGTAATTAGTTAAAAAACTTTAAGATATAAACGATAAAAAATAAAAATCACAAAATTGTTCATGACAAAATGATATTGTTTTTAATAAAAATCTTTAGTTTTCTCTTAAATTGATTTATTCCACTTTCATTTTTTACATCACTCGGAAGATTATTAAAATAATTGATTCCATCGAAGAAAATGCTACGTTGTGTACTGCTAAGACGACATCTCTCTGGTCTCAAGTTGTTGTTGTTTCTCAAGTTGTATGGCTGGGCCTCAGAAACTCCCAAAATTCCATCAGAAACGTAATCAGGAAGCATTCCATTACGCATTTTAAATATAAAGACCATAGCATCGTAAGCCAGTTTTTGTTTAACATTTATCCAATTAAGACACTCCAGCATAGCACGAATCGGTGTGTATATATTCAGCTTCAAGATGACTCTCATACCCTTATTCTGCAGTCTTTGTAGTCTTAATTTAACATCAGCATTACAACCGAAGAGTAAAGTTGAACAATAGTTAAAGTGCGGCAACACAAGAGAATTATACAAAAGAATAGAAGTCTCAAATGTCAGATGTTTTCTTATTCTACTCAAGAAATAAACTTTTTTTGAAATTTTTGAACAAACATGACTCGCGTGTTCCTTAAAATTGAGCTTTTCGTCTATTATTACCCCCAGATATTTTAAACATGGAACTGTACCGATTAAAACGTTATCCATGCACACATTAATATCATTATCTATTCTGAATTTCATGCACTTAGTTTTGCTAACATTCACCTTTAATTTGTTCATTTTCAACCAATTGTCAACACTTTTCAAATCCTCATTCAATCTTTGGCACATCATTTCACTGTTATCTCCACAAATATAGATGAGGCTATCATCAGCAAAAAGCTTTATACTGCAATGTTTTAAGCACTTTTTAAAATCATTTATATATAAGAGAAAAAGAAATACTCCCAACACTGAACCTTGAGGAACACCCAAATCATTATCATTTGCATTCGATAGTTCATCATTCACCTTAGTTCTCTGACTTCTATTATTTAAATAAGATTCAAACCATTCCAATTCTCGACCATGCACACCATACAAGTACAACTTTTTCAACAAGATTTGTCTATCAATAGTTTCAAATGCACGTTTCAAATCCAAAAACACTGCTATCACTGATTTTCCGCAGTCAATTTGTCTCTTCCACTTCCACACAACACAGTTTATCGCAGTTTCACATGAATGACCTCTTCTAAACCCAGATTGTTCATTGATCAAAACATTATGGTTCTCTAAATAGCTCTGAAACTGATCTGCAACGAATTTTTCTAATATTTTCTCACACGTAGGCAACATATTCACTGGTCTAAACTCTTCGCAATTATTCGTATTTTTTACTTTTTCTACAGGAACAACAACTGACTGTTTCCATATTTCAGGAAACTTACCCGTTCCTAGCGAAGTATTGATTAATTTCATAAGCACTGGTCCAATGATCTCTATTGATTTTAAAATAATATCTCTATTTAGTCCAAAAATATCTTTTTTATTATTCAAATTTTGAATTAATCTGTAAAGTGTACTTTCATCACAAAATCGAAAAGTAAAAATAGAGTTAACACTAATATCTGGTGACACAAATGAAACCGCTGGAATTGATGCATTTATTTCCCGAATGCTGTCTACAAAGTATGCATTAAACTTGTTCGCAATTTCATTTGCAACAATTGACGTCACTTCCCCAAATTTAACACTTTCAATCATATTCGATTTTGTATTTTTTAATACAATATTTTTGAGAGTCTTCCACATTTCTATCTGATTGCCAGATTTAGCTGTAATTTGAGATGTTATGTAATTGTTTTTACTAGATCTTATTTCCCTTTTGTACTTATTGCGAATAGATTTATATTTCGACCAATTTTCTACAGAGTTATTAAAAACCGCGTTGTTATAAGCTATAACTTTTGACTTTTTTAAATTTCGTAAATGGGAATTGAACCATGAATTATCTACTGTTTGTGTCACAACTTTTTGAATCGTCAAGGCTTCACAACACGCGTTAATCTTTTCACAAAAAATTCTCGATAGCACATTCAAATCATCTTCAAAGTATATGTCTGAGAACCTTTCCGCATTTAGGAAAAAATCGAAACGTTCTTTATTATAACGAATGGATTTATATTTTTGTTTTTTAATTACCGATTTATTTTTTATTCGCACTTCCACTCTTATAGTTTCATGGTCTGTTATTTTGTCGTCAGCATTTATCATGACTTTAACTTGAGATTTCAAGTCCCTACTCGTTATTATGTAATCTATCAAAGTTGCTGAGACCTCAGTGGTTCTAGTTGGTTGATTCACTAATTGGACCAGACCTTGGTCAGCAAAAACTTCCAACACTTTGTTTGCATTACGATCCTGGGTTAACAAATCAATATTAAAATCGCCAGTCATCAGGATATTGTTTTCGTTTTCTAATGAATGATCACACCAATCGGACAAAAATGTTAAAAAATCAACTTCTGAAGCACTAGGAGATCTATACAACGCTACTAAGGTCCACTTTTCTTTATTAAACCAGACATGCATTTTCAAAATCCAAACAGAATTTTGAAATTTTGATATATCCACCACTTTAAAACGTATACCTTGTTTAACATATAACAACACTCCCCCGGTGTGCCTAGAGTGTGAAGTACAAACAAAATGCTTGTAGCCAACAATACTTATTTCAGAATCTTCAATTTCATCTGTTATACATGTTTCAGTCAGCATTACACAATCAGGATTATAATTTTGTATCAATACCTCAACCTCACTTTTGTTAGCCAACAAACTTTGAGTGTTTAAATAGTAAAAAATTAAGGTTTCCGTGTCTTTTTTTGTTTGCTACAAGTACTTCCCCTTTTCCACCTTAAGTCTACGTTGATACACTTCACAATCATTGTCAAATGCACTATGGTTTGTCTTTAGATTTAAATTCAATTCATTGTTCATTCTCACACAATTCACACAACTAAGACTCTCAGCTTGGCATTCAGTTCCCAAATGACATCCACCGCATTTAGAGCACAATTTATTTTCTGCTTTACATACTTTGCTAGTATGGTTGAATCCCAAACATTTATAACATCTTTTAACATACAATGACTCTTGCACAAAACATTTGTCCCAACCAACACTTAACTTACCGGCTTTCATAACTTCATTATAACTTTCATTATCAAGTTCAATCACTGCACTATATGATCTTTTATTTTTATTTTGCCATGTTGCTTTATGTGTTAAATTCACATTTTTAATAATTTCATTCTGCCGCTTTAGTGAACTAATTAAAACATTCTCGTCTAGTCTCTCCGATAAGTTGCAAATTTTAATCCTGGGGTTATTTCTTTTTAAAACATTCACATCATAATTGCTGCCCAAGCTTTCTTCCACTTTTTCTTTCATTTTATTCACTGATTCAATGTTATCACAAGATACAACTATTGCTCCTTTATGCACTTTTTTAATTCCTGAAACTTGTATAGCGGAATCACCCGGATTGACATTTAATTTAACTTCAGACTTGGTTTTCTCAGCATTCTGATGATCTTTTGGCTGAATCAAAATAGCACCTTTTTTTACTTCACTTGCGTAGGATTTTTTTTCATTTTTAAGGCTCTCATCAATTGATTTTTTAATTTCACTTGCATATGATTTTTTTTCGTTTTTTAAACTTTCATCAATAGATTTTTTTATTTCCGATATAATTTTATTTTCACTTGGTACTTTAATTTCACTGTTTATTACTTTATCAAATTTTAAACCTAGCTCTTCAAAATTTTCCTTTATTTTCTTAATATTCTCTTCGATGTGTTTAAGAGAAGTTAGTTTTTCGCGACACTGTTCACATAATATAACCAAATATGGTTTGTTAATAGCTGTTTTGGCAATGTCATACTCAGCTAGATTAATGCACTTGGCATGAAATACACTTCCACACCCCCCTCTGCATGTCACCATTACTGATTCTCCTTTACCATTATTGCGGTTCGGCTTTTGGCACTCACCGCAAATGCCACTAACACTCATGTTTTTTTTTTTTTTTTTTTTTTTTTTTTTTTTACATGCACTGTATATATGCTGATTGTATTGTCTCTTTTTTCATCTGTTCTCCACGCACACTTCTATATTTTTCTTTAATTTATTTATTTATTATTCACTCAATAAGATCACTTTTGCACTCGTTTTTTTTTTTTTTTTTTTTTAACCGTTCAGTTATCATAAAATTACGAAATTAATTTTTATAATAACCCTCAAACCGATTTGATATTCACGTAAATAACAAGCTTATCTTTTAGAGCATCAAAAACTCTTCCGATTAAGCCAAAATTAATTTGCTCAGTCAATACTTATCCCTTTTTTTTTTTAATAAAATATCGACTGTCATGAAACACGTCTTTCCGCTTTGAATGTCACTCAATCCAGTTGCAGCAAATCGAAATACGTATAGTTGGAAGGATCTTGTTCCAAATTGTGTACATGAAATTTTTTTAGGAAAACCAAATCAAGTATTGATTCAAAAGTTCAAGTTAATATTTATTGTTTAATTACAATGTTAATACAAAATATTTAGTTAAACGCAAAGAAAGGGAACATTTTATAATTAATTTTAAATATTAATAACTCTACTCAATTTTTGAATGCGATTGAGCAACAAATCTCCTTGCTTAATGGTTGCCTGGTATTGCCAGTTCTTGTTATCGGGACGGTTTGTTTCCACAATTCCACCTACGCGATCGACTTTACAATGCAAGCGGCCAGCCGCAATAAAGCGTGACAACTCTTGGTCGATGTAGTCCACATCCACACCAAATGCTTCAGCCATATACTGTAATGTAAGTGAACGGTATGACTCCAAAAGCTGTGTGTAGGCTAGGATGCGCATCTCGCGGACATAAAAACGGTAATGAGGATTTGCCAAGTAATCATTTCGAAAAATAACCTCGACTTCAGCTAGGTGTTGGAAGAAATCGGCATAGTGACAATTATATAGCGAGAACAGATACTTTTTAACGTCGGGTAGGCCGTGAAGGACTTCTTGAATTTCAGCACCTTTGACAACTTTGTCTCTTAGTTCGTTGCGAGGTAAACTTATCATCGAGACATAAACAGTATAGCGGACGAATGTTGGATAGTCCATCAGCTCGTATGATGTAAATGTGCTCACAGTGTCCAAAAAGAATTCAGCGGCAGCTTTGAAATCCCGAATCGCCACCGAATAAATACCTTGGTAAACCTGTGAATTTATAATTAAGTATAAGAATGTAAGATTTAAGCCTAAATTAGAATAGAATTTTTGTTACAAACCTTCAACCGATTCCGGCGATCCCAATCACCACCTTCTTCGATCAAATACTTGGCTTTGTCTATATTTCGAGTAATGAGGTCATGATCCAAGTAGAACAGACCCAAACGAATCAAATGGAATACAATGTCCAAGCGGTGTCCGAGTGATACGGTTTTTTCGTAGGTCTTTCGGAATGCTGACTCCGCACTAGCTTTGTCTCCGATGCGACATAAGAATTCAGACTTCTTTAGATTTGCCTCACGAACTTCCATCTCGCCAAGACTTTTCTCTGCATCTTCGATGGCTGCATCCAGTTTTTCCAGTTCAGTCGTGTTGTTTTCCTTCATTTTTGCTAGTAGATCCTTGTCTACAGGCCAGTTTAGTTCGGCACAGACATGTTCATACCAAGGAGCCATATTATCGGCTTTGATTGCATCGAGAAGCTTTGTCTTGATAGCGACATCGTTTTTGTGTTCTCCCAGGGACAACAAGAACTTATACTGGGCCAAGTCCAAGTTGGGATTCTTTTCAAGTCCTTGTTCTTCGAGGTTTTCAATTGGCATTATGATAATTTGCTCGTAAAACTTATTTTATTTAATAAAAGAACAAAGCCGCACAACTTTTTCTTTGGGGAAATTTTATGTTTGACAGAACGAGAACGGTAAGGTGAAGCTGACGTTTAAAATCCGCAAAATCACGAACGAAGTGAAGTGATGAGCAATTGGTTTTCTATGTTATTTTTTTGTTTGAGCTCAGATAGATATAAAACTCAGATCTCTATTTTGCAATAGATGGCATCAAAATCCTACGGAACACTGCCTGAACATACGAGTAGGTGGCTTTACATGGAGCTGCAAGCCAAGATATGGATAAAAAGAGGATGCAGAATATATATATAATACTTGTGTGATAGAGAGAGAAGACCAAAATGAACACGTGTTCATGGATGCAGATTTATAGGAAAATTGTGGATGCAGCTTCAAAATTATTGTGAAACGAACATATTCATCTTTATCGTCGCTTTGTAATTTTTGTTGCTGCGTTTTCGTCTGCACTTTAATTTGTTGCAACTTGCAACTCCATGTAAAGCCACCTTTTAAGACTGCGCTGCACGTATACTGTATATAAATTTGTTTGCAAGTGGCAGCGGAATCGCACTTTAGCGATAATAAACGAAAAAGTTGGTAATCTTACTAATTTTGCCACGTCGTTCAACTGGAGTGAAGTTCCAGTGTGATTTGAAATAAATATAATGCATATCATAGTTTTTATAACTTTATTTGACTACTTCAATGAAATTCTATACAAACTTAAAAATCATGTCGCAAGCTTAAGTTCGGTCCTTGGTATAAAATGTATAGTATGTTGACAACAGGTACCATTGCAATCTTCACTTTGTACTACATTTTTCTTTACACCACCGCACTGGAGAATATACATAATTATGTCAGCATGATAGTACAATAGGTTCTATAAACAATAGTGCAGTTTGGAAAAATGTCACTTCAATTAAATGCGGTTTTGCTTAGTGTGATCTCAACTTAAGGCAGTATCCGATTTTGTCTGTTTTCTCTCCCATAATTCATAATAATTCTTTTTTTAAAAACTATGACGTGACATTGGAGACAGCTCATTTTACTTAAAATTGCATTGAAACCAAATAAGAAAATTACTATATATTTGAATATAATAATGATATTTGACGGTTGTGACTTCTGGTGTACCAGAAATTTGTCAGGACCGAAACTGCAAGCATAGAAGTACAGAAATAACCAGTGGAATATGTTCGTAAAAGAAGTACTTCCTTTCCACTTAAAAAGGAAAGGCACTTGAGAAAAAATTCAGTTATATACCTACTGTATATAAGAATACATGAAGGCATTATCTCTTTCTTAAAAAGCAAAATATCAAAAAAGTACTGCACTTCCCCGCCAATAAAAGTACTTGCAAGCACATTCAAAGTACTTCTGGGGTTGCACTTACTTCAATGGATGTACATCTGAAGTATACAAATCATTACTTGAGTTAACCCTTAATATTGTACTTAGATTTGTACTTCTAAAGGACTTCTTTGAAGCGCATATTCCACCAGTTATATTCGTACTTCCACAGTTGTACAGCGCTGTGAATGTAGAACTACGAATATAAGTGGTGTAAATGTACGTCAGAGAAGTAGTTGGCACGACCGAAATAGACATGCACCTTTGAAGTAAAAAAATAGGAAAAATGCAGAAAACTACTGCGGTTGGTTTGCAGGGTAGTGTCATCATTGTATATGAAATCTATAGTAGTCTGGGGAACGAGTATGAGATAACGGGGTTTGGAGACACATAGATGTCGCTGATAATTATCACATATTTAAACCTTTCCACCAACATTTTCTCTCCAAAACGAGAAATTTGGAAAAAAAGGTTTGGAGGCTCACGGTGTCGCCACAGTCGATCCTTCTATCCATATTACTATAGATTTCATATACAATGGTGTCATAGACATATTATTATATGGACTGCTAGTTGCCAACTTCACGTTGGCTCCAACATAACTCACAGCGCCACTCAATTACTTGAACATAATGAGAAATATAAATTTAAATATAAATAAAATAAAATAAATAAATTGATTTTTGCCATAGACAATAGACATACTATACAGTACCTAGTGATTGACATTTTTGCATTGAAAATGACATCGGCATCATGAAAAATATGATGGATATTAGTATTCCTATTCGCCTCTGTAATTGAGTGGCGCGATACGAAGGTATCGATTTTGAGCAGCATTTGTATGGAAACTAAATTCGACTAGCAGTCCATATATATGTATTTTATGTTTTGCTGTGTCAAAAGGTCAGACCAAATTTCAAACAAAAAATAGTTCAAAAGGAGGTTTGGTTGTATATAAAAATAAATAACAACGAAACCAAAAACAACCTTTATTTTCTCCTAAGACTTCCAACATTAGCAAATTATTGACTGCAATATCTTCACAGAGCTTCATTGTTTTTCTTTTGTTGCTTATTTTTGGCATTTTAACCGATTAAAATATTTAAAAGACACTTTTTTCAGAAATATTAAGAACTGATATTCTGAAGTTTCTTTTTTTTTTTGACGTTTCGTTTCAAGATTTATGTATTTTACACAGCTTGCTTTACGAGTGCGTTCATGCAAAGTGAAGCGTAAATTTAGGCAAATACATAATCGACAAATTTATCTTATTGCATGAATATTGAATACCCCTAATATGTCCATGCAGTGTTGCCGCTCGTAAATTTGAAAAGGTCGCAAAAAAAGGGCCACCAGACAAAAAAAAGTCGCACAACAAAAAAAAAATTTATTTGTACTTAATACAATTTTTATTAACAGGTAGGTATAACAAAACATCGACATTTTTTTAGATTGTGTTTTTTTCTTTTGGTGTCCTTATAATAAATCTTGGAAAACAAAAAATGTACATAAAATACAATGTAATTTCATAATTTTTGTAACTTATAACTTAATAACTTACCTGTCCATTTTGTAAAGACGTTTTTAATAGTTTTTTGTTTTGTATTTTTTTATTTTATTGTAAGGGGCCAGTTATAGCGATGGGAAAACCAAACCGAAAAAATTTTCAAATGGAAAATTTGGTATAGTATAATCAGATTTAAAACACAAATGCTACACTGATCGATGGCAACCAACTCAGAAAATTTATTTTGCAAATAAAAATTTGAATTGAACTTGCACTTTTTGTTAAAAATGAAATTTGTTATTTTTCTTTTATACGTATAACAGATAAATAAATAAACACATTTTTAACAAAAAGTATGTGTTCAATTAAAATCATTATAAACAAAAAACATTCTCTGAATTAATTGCCATCGATCAGTGTAGCATTTGTCTTAAGAATCGAATCAGAACAAACAAAATTTTCCAGGTGCCATGCCATTTGGCCATATGCCATATGGCCATATTTCAAAATATGGCCATATGACACTTGAATTGTGTCATAAATGACCATATTTTGATATATGGCTATTTGTCACTTTGGTAATGTGTCATTTGACCATTATGGCCAAATGACACTTTGAAACTTGTTCTTAAACTGCAAAAACAAAAAGGAAAGAAAATTTTGCATATACAATATTTCTTTCACCGACGATAGCAGCCGCGATTCAAAATTTGCAAAATGGTTCGAGCAGGAACTATCTTCTAGATGGTCTTTTAATGTTGTACCAGCTTGCGGCTACAAACAATTGATAATTGTGCACTTCGCTCATGATACAAGTACACAAACATTCATACATCATATGTACATTCATACTTCAGGGTTCAGGCACAACAATTGGTAGCGAGCGAAGCGAGGGGAAAAAAATTTGCCCAAAAGAGAATCAATTTGGGGTGTGAAAATAAAAAAATTCGCGCGAATTTTTTTGAAGTATGAAGGTACATTATTTACATATGAATGTTTGTGTACTTGTATACACTCTACAGATATCCAATTAAAAATATGGCTATATGACACAAGAAAATATGGTCATATGACACAATTCAAAAGTGTCATATGGCCATATTTTGAAATATGGCCATATGGCATATGGCCAAATGGCATGGCACTAATTTTCCATTCGAAAATTTTTTCGGTTTGGTTTTCCGTATCGCTATAACTGGCCCCTAACACTGAAATTTTCCTGCCAAACCAAACGAAAGAAAACAACGAGTTGGTTTTTCAGCCACAGATTTGAATTTACCGTTGCATTTAACATTCACCAAAGACAATAACAAACAATAATGAAAACAAACAATACCTACAACTAAAAGAATAGGGAAAGGCGCAAGGGAACTGCAAATTTTTTGTTAAAGAATTGGAACTCTATATTCTACACACTTGCACACACACAAAGTGGTAGTAAGTGTGACCTGTCGTGACGTTCTGGTTTTCTGGTATATGAGAAGCCAAACAGATGAGTAAAAGCAGTGTGGTGAAAAGTAAAAAAACACAATACATGTAAATTGAAAGGCGCACTGTACATTCCAGATATCTTATTGGAATATTGTTGGAAGTTTTCCTAGCGAATAGAGAAGAGATAACAATTTATTCGTTGGATTATGCAATTTTCTAGAGATGGGGTCAAAAAAGTCGCAAGAATTTTGAAAAAGGGTCAAAACAGCTTCTTTTAAAGAAAGTCGTCTCATGGTCGCATGAGGGAAAAAAAGGGGTCAAAATGCGACTAAAGTCGCACAGCGGCAACACTGTGTCCATGGGTAGTGTATTTGGCGATAGTAAAACGTGCGAAGGGACCCCCTCAATTTCACTCTATTAAAAACATAGAAAAGCTCTACGCGAACTCGAACGTCTGTCATAATCAGCACTTGTATCGACGCTACTGTAATCATCTTCTGTCAACTGTCATTTACAACCACAAAAAAAAGGGTGTCGGATCGATAAGCTAATTGGAGAAAAGAAAAAATTTAACTTCTAGGAAAAATCTTTGAAAAATTTGAACAAAAATATCTAAAAATGATCGGTGGATTGTTTGTGTACAACCACAAAGGTGAAGTCCTGATTTCCCGAGTTTATCGAGACGATATTGGACGCAATGCAGTCGATGCCTTTCGAGTCAACGTCATACATGCAAGACAACAAGTGCGCTCCCCAGTTACAAATATCGCTCGCACTAGCTTTTTCCACATAAAGGTAGGCGTATTGATAAATTTAATCAAAAATTTAGACTCTTTTTCCTTCATAATATAACATTTATTTTGATCAGCGTGCGAATATTTGGTTGGCTGCGGTGACCAAACAAAATGTCAACGCTGCAATGGTCTTTGAATTTCTCTTGAAAATAATCGAAGTCATGCAGTCATACTTCGGGAAAATCTCCGAGGAGAACATAAAGAACAACTTCGTACTCATCTACGAGTTGTTGGATGAAATTCTCGATTTCGGTTATCCCCAAAATACTGATACTGGTGTATTAAAGACTTTTATTACACAACAAGGAATCAAATCTGCAACAAAAGAGGAACAAATGCAAATCACTTCGCAAGTGAGTTCATTGATCTTTTTCTCACATTTGCATCGGCAGAATTGAAGATAACTTTTTTTCATTTTCTTTCAAGGTTACCGGTCAAATCGGATGGCGTCGTGAAGGCATCAAGTATCGTCGTAATGAGTTGTTCCTTGATGTTTTGGAGTATGTGAATCTTCTTATGAGTCCCCAGGGTCAAGTTTTATCTGCGCACGTTGCTGGAAAAGTGGTTATGAAGTCTTATCTTTCTGGTAAGTGTTAATAAGCGGTCTGATGACATTAAACTTAAGTTCATATATTTGGGTTGCAATTGTTAACTCCTAAAAAAAATTTTTATTGGTTTTACTCGTAAATGATTGAACCAAAATATTGGAGATATGTATAGGTACCTACTGCTTATTCATATTAACGTGTCGCCCTAGAAAATCAAGTTTTTATCTCACCGGAAGTTCAATGACATGACTCAGCCTTGTATTTCCGAACGCTTTCTTGTAGAGCACTTGCACAATTTTGAAACATGAAAATTCGACTAAGTAAGGCAAAATCGCATCGTGACCTTAAAGTTTGGTCAATAGGGAATCCAAGCCTAATTTAGTTTCATAGGTTTCACTAGTGCATGCGAGAAACCACTCATCTGACTCAAATTGTCCTTACACAAATAAAACTAGGTTACTTCACATGAGCCTGGTTGTAAAACTTTATAAAAGAAGAAGCGAAAAAATCAGAAATCCATCCGGCCCGGAGTTTACTAGTTTCCTTAAACAAAACCGTTTGGGTCTTGGAAATTGTTGCAAAGCTGTTAAAGAATGGTGATCTATAAAACTAACAATATTATCTTTCGTAAAACTATCCAGGGAACTGCAAAGCCGACTAACTTGCCAAAAAAAAAAGAAGCAACATTACCCATTTTAACTCTGCACAGCTTTCTGGGTATTCTCATCGCTACATGTAAATTTTTGCTAAAGGGAGATTGATCGCTTGATCCTCTAAGCAAACATTAGCTTCATTATGTTTGTCATTTGCATTTACGCAAGATTTGGCGTGATCGCAAACGACTTTTGCAGGAGCTGTATAAACGAAAAAGAGAAGAAGACAATTCCCCGTCTCCTATGTACATGCCTTGCTTATAGACGGAAACTCTTTTTAGGAGAGTCCTTTTTCAGTAAAATTGGGGAACTGATGGGTTTAGACATCAATTCTCTTATGCGCTTTGTTATAATTGGTTCTAAGTGCGTAAATTTTCAGGGTTTAATACCCCAATCTTGTAGTAATCACAACGGTCCTGTTTTGAACTAAGTTTGTCAGCTTCTTTTACATTTCTAGCGGACAGGCACTTTAACCTAACCGAACCTAACCTGTGTCCGTTCTTTAGCAATCAGAAATATTTATGTCATCATGTTTTTGGATGGAAGAGGCAAAACGAAGTTGATAAAGAATTTGCCAGCTATTGCTGATTTATTGACTGCCATGAGACATGTCATCTATTGGAGAAAGTTTAATAGGGTAGTACCGACGATATGTTTTCTGGACAGCGGCTGAAGAGTTGAATATCGTTATGAAAATCAAAAAAAAAAAAAAAAAAAAAAACAGTGCTACAAAGTTTGAGATAGTCAAATATTTTAACAACAATTTACATGACGTTAAGAGCTTAACAAACGCGGTCTCTGGTTTGGAAATACAGTCAAGTTGTGTTTCCCAAACATTTGTTGTTGGACCCTATGTTTGATCCCTGCTTTTTATGCCACACTCCACACATCGAAGCCCGTTGTCAACATTAAAATTCGTGCATATTTAGAGTTTTTCGTGTTTGAACATATAGTTTTTTTAAGGTGGCTTAAAATTACTTAGCGAATCGTTCAAACCTAGAATATCAATTCCCTATACAAATCTCAGCAAGAAGATCCTTTAAAGACAGATCGGCATTTTCCGCCTTTGAAAATATGAACTCTGAATATTTGTTAGTAGTTCTTTAAGGTGTCACTTAGTTACTCAGTTCCTTCTTCCGAAAAAAATTGGATCCAGCTGTAAATTGAAGGTCCATTCCAATCCTGCAGAGTATCAACGATCGCACAATAACAGTTGGAAGTGTACGCCGTTGGATTCCCTGAGTTTTTCGTGCCACAATATTTTTATAAGCTTTTATTAGCGTGAGAGTGAGGGAAATGTATTTTCGGTGCCGTGACATTGTGCCAAGCGTCATTGTGCCAAATTTGAAAATTTGGCACAATGACGCTTTTGAAAGCGACATTAGGCCAAATTTTTAAATTTGGCACAATGACGCTTTAGTAAAGCGTCATAGGGCCAATTCGGCACAATGACGCTTTGAGTACATATTTAAATTTTTCATGATTTCAAACTTTTAAGTTATGGATGCATTAATGTATTTCAATAAATTTTCATATCTTATCTTTACTTTTTACTATTATTTTATCTTATGCTCAAAAACTAAGCATTGATTTTAATAATTTTATATCGCGTTAGCATTAAATAAATAATAGTAAGAAATTTTTGCGATATTTAATTTTTAAAACCAATCTTTAGATTTTGAGCATAAGATAAAGTAATAGTAAGAAATTCGCGCGAATTTCTTACTATTACTTTTTCTTATGCTCAAAAACTAAACATTGGCATTCAATAAAGTAATAGTAAGAAATTCTTGCGAAATTTAATTTTTAAAACCAATCTTTAGATTTTGAGCATAAGATAAAGTAATCTTAAGATTTGTTTTAAAAATTAAATATGGTAAGAATTTCTTACTACATATTAAATTCGCGCGAATTTCTTGCTATTACTTGAAGAATAAGAATTATTTACTTACATGCTCATTATGAGAATTTGGCATAATGTCCCAAACTTATTTGGCCCTATGACGCTTTACTAAAGCGTCATTGTGCCAAATTTAAAAATTTGGCCTAATGTCGCTTTCGAAAGCGTCATTGTCGCTTGGCACAATGTCACGGCACCGTATTTTCCTTGGCCACTCTCTTTCAAATTCAAGGCAATTGGTCTAGATCTTTTGCTTTTCCTCACTGTGTTTCTTGTAATCCACTTTACCTTCACCATAATTAATGTTTTCAAGCTGTTGTTTTGGCTTTCCTTAAGAATCTATTGCCGGTTCATTATTTTTTTCTCTTTTCATGGAATTAGAGCTCACAGCTAAATGCACAACGGAAATAATAATTGATGTTTGTAATAGCAAACAATGATTTGTAAAGTAAGCTTACAAGACTTTTAAGTGTTTTTAAATTTACTAATGAAAGCCAAGGACCTATCGAAAATAGCTGTGGCATCATGGTCTTTATAAGCTTACCCTTTATTTTTCAAATACAGTAGTCTCTCGATAATGTGAATCACCGATAATGTGAATTTCTCCAAAATGTGAATTGCCAAAACTTAACATTGTCATCTCTATTATGTGAACTTCCGAAATTTTGGAACTCTAAAATGTGAATTCCTTTGAAAGTTTTGTATACCTTCCTACACATATATTATATTTTTTTTTTCTCTTGATAATTTTGCATGCAATATAAAAGAAAGGACTACCTAACTGATATTCGTCTAAACAAATTTTGAAGTTTTGCAATAGTAAGATCAAGTCAGGCTATTCACTATGTCGACACAGGTGTTTTTTTTTTTTTGCGTAGTAATTACGTACTCCTTACCGAAGCCGGCTAATTCACTGTGCACAATTCACAGTGCTCAATTCACTGTGCACAATTCACTGTGGGGACACTTCACTGTGCACAATTCACTGTGGCGGGCAATTAACTGTTAAGGACAATAAATTTACAGTGGTGGACAACCGTGGTGGGCGTATTCACTGTGGCAAAAGTTGAATAAATTCCACCTATATTGTGATGAGCAGACATTGAAATACATCAAATGGAAGATGATTTTGCTTATGTTGTGTTCGTTTAATTTTCTGAATATGACCTTATGAAACTAATAAAAATTTTAAGTGTTCGACATCTGACAATTTTCGACCTGGTTTCAATTTGTTTGAAAAAATTATTACAATCGGAACCAAAATCTGTTAGATTTTTGTTCTCTGTTTATTAATTTAATGAAAAAACTTTGTAAAGAATAATATTAAACCGTTTTAAGATTTAGGCATTGGGGACAGTTCACTATGGTGGACAATTAACTGTGTGCATTTCATTGTGGTGTCCTATTCGCGCGCGCGAATAGTACACCACAATGAAATGCACACAGTTAATTGTCCACCACAGTGAATTGTCCGCCACAGTGAATTGTGTCAACAGTGAATTGTGCACAGTGAATTGTCCCCACAGTGAATTGTGCACAGTGAATTGTGCGCAGTGAATTAGCCTAGACCCACTCCTTACATATGTAGGTATTGTATTTTTTTTTCTGAATAAATGTTGAAACTGTGCTTTACCCGTTATTTTGTTTGTAATAAATGGATACGAGTTGTTTCAAACCCTTAATAAGAACCGAACAAAATGTTCCAATAATGTGAACACCTCTAAAATCCGAAAACGCCTTGTTTTAATTAGTTCACATTATCGAAGGACCACTGTATGTAACTATGAACGAGTATGCTCACAAGCATTCAAGTATATAACGATTTGTTGGAGTTATCAGTTCTAAAAAAAATAGTTTTAAAATCAAAGCCGAAATCAAATAATGGTGTTATTTTCAACTCTCATACTTTTTTTTAGGAATGCCTGAATGTAAATTCGGTATCAACGATAAAATTGTAATGGAATCCAAAGGCCGAGGGCTATCAGGAAACAACGAAGCAGAAACATCTCGCTCGGGAAAACCCGTAGTCGTTATTGACGACTGCCAGTTCCATCAATGCGTGAAGCTAAGCAAATTCGAAACCGAACACTCAATCAGTTTTATTCCACCAGATGGTGAATTCGAACTTATGCGTTATCGGACTACAAAAGACATTTCACTGCCCTTCCGTGTGATTCCCCTAGTACGTGAAGTAGGACGCACCAAAATGGAGGTGAAAGTCGTACTCAAATCGAATTTCAAGCCATCATTACTTGGCCAGAAGATAGAAGTGAAAATTCCAACACCGCTCAATACTTCCGGAGTGCAGTTGATCTGCCTCAAGGGCAAAGCCAAATATAAAGCTTCAGAGAATGCAATTGTGTGGAAGATAAAGCGCATGGCTGGCATGAAAGAGACCCAATTATCTGCTGAAATTGAATTACTTGAAACAGACACCAAGAAGAAATGGACTCGACCCCCAATCTCGATGAATTTTGAAGTTCCATTTGCGCCGTCAGGCTTCAAAGTTCGCTATCTTAAGGTGTTCGAACCAAAACTCAACTACTCAGACCACGATGTCGTCAAATGGGTACGCTATATTGGCCGCAGTGGACTCTATGAAACTCGCTGCTAAAAGGTGTCTCTATTGTAATAAGAAAACACAAGATGTAGAAAACATTATTACATTATTTCCTAAGCAAAATGTTCAATCTTTGTCGTTATATTCCAATATTATAGATTATTCATCATTTTTATTATTTTCTTATCTTAAAAAAATATGATATACATACATATATATATAATTATGAAAGACCTATGCGAAGCGAAATTTCCCCCCAACATAGATTAGACCTGGTAAATATTCAAAATTCCGATATTATTCTAAGTGTTATATAGAATTTCCATTGTTAGTAAATATAAATAAAATAATTTAACTATCTTATGTTTTTACTATCAACTTTAAATCCAGTTAATTAATATTTAAACTATAAAAAAAGATGTATCTTAAACTAAATACTGTGTTGGGAAGAAAGAAACTTCGAGACAACAAGAAGCTCACTCTATAACACTTTCTTAGGATAGTGCTAAATCTATGGCTCTACTGTTGAGTAGCAGCGAAAATATAAATATAAATATAATAATATGTACTCGAATGTAAAAAAAAAAAAACAGGAAAATAATAATAACTATTATTATTATTATTAAAACGTTGAGTTTGTTAAAATAAAATTAAAAAAAAAAATAATAATAAAATGCAATGGTATAACTCTCTCTTAAAAATGGCTCTTTAGCAATAATGCCAAGTTGTTTTTTGCGGAACTCTTTTTGAACAATATATCCCTGTTAACATCATCGGTTCGATTGGCTGTTGGCTTGTATATTCGATTTTGTAGCTATATCAAAAAAGTGATTTGGTGCCATGTTTATAAAATAATCGCAAGTAATAAAGAAACTATGTAAAAAACGAAGTGGTGTGTTTCCGCACACCTATTTTCAAGCAGCAAAATTCATACACAGAACCAGATTTTTGAATTTAAACATTTTGTATGTAACTTTAACGTAAGAATAAGAACCACAGACATTTATATATACAGACTGCCAACCAAAGAGGATATATCGGGTTTTTCAATAAGAGCGCTACAAAAGTTTTTTTTAAATAAAACAAAAACGGTTTTGGATATCAATAAAATTCTTTATTCCTGTGAAAGTACGTTCGATGCCATTATGTATGGAACTCGATTTCTTTTGCATGGCCACCACGGGCACGCTTGCAGAAGTCCAGACGCTGAATCCAATTTTCGACGGTTTTCAAGCATAAATCGGCCGATACTGCTGCAATTTCACGTTCGATATTCGTACGAAGTTCATCAATCGTCGATGGCTTGTTGGCATAGACCATGGACTTGACGTAGCCCCACAGGAAATAGTCTAACGGCGTCAAATCGCACGACCGAGGCGGCCAAGCGACTGGACCATTTCGTGAGATAACACGTTCTCCAAACTTGGTTTCCAATAAATTGATTGTGACATTCGCTGTGTGGCGTGTGGCGCCGTCCTGTTAAAACCACATGTCCTCCAAGTCCATATCATCCAATTGGGGCCAAAAATATTCGGTTATCATTCACAGTAACCTGCCGGTCTTGATCATCACGGAAGAAGTACGGCCCAATGACGCCGCCGGCCCATAAACCACACCAAAGCGTAATTTTTACTTGCGATTATAGGTACTATAAGGCAAGTTATGCATTCGTCGAAAAAAAAAGTTTTGAGATAACAATCAAACATGACATTACGATGATAGCGAAGACGAAAAAAGATGGTCTAAAAATTCTGTCCGTCTGTATGTCTGTCTGTCTGTCTGTCTGTATAGACACCTACAGCCCAAACGGGTGGGCCGAATTGCTTCAACTTGGTGTATAGACTTTTTTAGGCATTGTACAGAGGGGAAATTGAAATTTTTTTTTTAGCTCAAAAAATAACGGTACCTGCCATACAACCGTTACGTTAAAGCTTATTTTTCTCAAAAACGGATCTAACGATTTCGATTTAAAAAAATCAGTGTTGCTTTTTAGGTACGACCAATCATATGGCTGAAAAAAAAATTTTAAAAAATGGCTAAGACCGGTACTTTCCATAGGACCGTTCTTTTTGCTTTCGACTATATCTCGAAAACGACTCAACCGATTCTTTCGCAATTTCACACACATAAAGCTGTAGGTAGCTTTATTTGTATTGCATACCAATATTTTTTGAAAAATATTTTTTTGTATTTTTAAAAGCATTTAAAAAAAAAATTTAAAAAATTAATATTTTGAAAACTGCTTATTAATTTTTTTTCTAAAAACTTTAAATAAATGTATTTGCTGAATACCTATGAACTGACGTTTTTGAATTTTTTTTTAAAATTTTTTTCAAAAAGTTTTTCAAAAAAAACTTTTTTTCTCAAAAACCGCACCACAGATTTTTATAAATTTATTCTCATAAATTCAAATTTGTTCAACAAATAAAATGGCGTACTTTTTTTTCAGCTCAAATTAGTTTAAGTATTTATTTAAGAATTTTGAAAATTTTATTTTTATCAAAATCTCAAGCCACTAGACCACTGTCACACATTAGAGCAAGTTCGTGCGACCCAGTCGTGCATTTTATTTCGGGATGCAATGATGACTCATGGAGTACGTGTGGATTGCTGCCTGACGAATACCGCATATTTTGTTTATTGACGAAGCCATTCAGCCAGAGCCTCATCGCTGAAGATGATTTTTCGATGAAAATCAGAATCATTTTCAAGTTGTTGCTCAGCCCAATTCACGATCATACGACGCTTCTGTTGGCCAAGCTGCTTCAGTTCTTGCGTCAAATTAATCTTGTAAGGATGTAGGCCAAGACCTTTTCGCAAAATTCGCCACAACGACGTCACAGAGATGCCCAACGCTTGAGAACGACGTGTGAGAGACACATTTGGGCTTTCTGCAACTGAAGCCTCAGCGGCAGCAATATTCTCGACACTTCTTTGTCTCACTGGCACGGGAACATTTTGTACTGTGCCTGTGGATTCAAATTTTTATACTAGACGCTCAATTGTTGATCTGTTAGGACGATTATGACGAAATAAATTGAACAACAACGAGTCGGATTTCTCCATCCACATCTTCTGTAAGGGGCAACAAAAATAAAAATTCAGAAATCAAGTTTGAAGAGGCTACTTAATGGAGAAGGCACAATTTTTTAAAGAAGGAATGCAATAGAAGGCGATAGGCGATTAATCTCAATGGAAAAGTGATCGATGTTTATTCTTTAAGGGTAGTACGCAGATCGAGCTAAATTTTAGTTTACGTTTTTCTCTCCAAACCTTAGCTAAAACCCTAGCTAAATTTTGACATAGGAGAGTTGTGGAGAATTTGTGATTTAAATGGCGACTTTGTGTAGAAAATGTCATAAGAAATTTTGTTTGACAAATTTTAAGTGCCGTAAAAATAAACACAAACATTTTCTTTTATTTATTTTTTGAAAGTTTTGGATGTTAACCTGAGGCTTCTCGGCTAAAATGCTTTGCTTAATTTTAGCTTGGCTAAATTTTGGAGAGAATTTTGTATGGGAGCTAAATTTTAGCTCGAGCTGCGTACTATGCTTAAGATTGCTATTTCACAGCTCATCTGTTTCAAAATTAAAGATGAATTTTTAAAATTGGTTAGAATATAAACTTTTAGTCTCGAAATTCAGTCTACTTCAGCCTACAGTCCGTTGTTAGGTTTTTAGATAAATTTTCAGTAGTTTCAAAAACAATTATTGAATTCTGCTGTTGTGAACAAAAAAAAATATGTACCTTAAAACAAAAAAAAATTGTATCTTCGAAGTGTTATCTCGACTTTATAATTCGAGTAGTGTGTGCAATCTTGTAGGGGAAATTGGTGTGGAGAAGTGGTATGCTCATAGTACGTGCATATGTGTGCGTGTTTTACGCATACATGCTCACCTACTATGAGCAGCAGCTTGTAGGCAAAAGCAAAAGAAGGCACAAGATTGGCCTCTTTATAGTATTTTCTCTACGGTGGAGGATGGAACGTAGGAAAGATTGGACTCTGACAGCTCTGACTCTTTATCTTTATAACGTATCCTCTTTGACAACAGTCTATTCATTGAAAATAAAAAAAATGGGTTTTAATAATATAAATAAAAAAACATTAAAATAACAAAATCCTTTATTGTTTGTATTTGAAACCGCACCCTCAACATTAACCAACATCATCAGAGAGAAGAAACAAGAAACTAATAGAGAGAGACAACTTTCCTCGCCTCCGTCCCGGAAAAAATTTTTGTTTACATTTTTTCTGACATTTGCGACATTTGTTTTGTGTTGATAAATTGAAAAATGTGATTAGTAAGAAGTTTGTTTTATAAATACTTATTATAAACAATTAAAAATAAAGAATTTAATTTATAGTTTATGACGGTGAGTGCGCTTTAATTATGCATAGCAGTATTAACTACAACAAAATCATGAAACTTCTTTCATTTTTTATATAATGTTTAGTCAGAGAAAGAACGAATAGAGAGGACAACTTTCCTCGCCTCCGTCCCCACAAAGCTTTTTGTTTACATTTTTTTTAACGAGTTGAACTCCTATCGGTGTATACATGTTTTCCCCTCGTGCAGAACAAAAAAAATCAAAAAAAAAATGTGTGTCTCTTTCTCTCTTAAAGGTAGTTCCACACTATCCCACAGTGTATTACGACATGTCAAAAAAAAGTGTGATGGAATGTGTGATGGTTTTACATTCAATCCTAAAAAAATATTTCAGATCTAAACACATGTCAAATCGTATGAGATCTGCGCTGTCATATTCTGTTTCCACACTATTATACATCTGTTTCATCACACATTTTTGACATGTCGTATTACACTGTGGGATAGTGTGGAACTACCTTAAGCGACATATACACGACGGGTCAAAATCTCATCAAGCATATGAGAGTGTGTGCACCGTGATTGATGAAATACCATTTTTTTTATACGTATTGCAAACACTCTCACATGATTGATGAAATTTTGACCTGCGTATATGCCGCTTTATGTAAAGGTCTCTTGAATCTTGATTGATTGATCTGACGCTAATTACCTAAAATTAATCAAGAATCTATCGATAAGAAAAAACACAACATAATAGCGCGAAAATTTAATAGATTCTTGATTAATTTTGGTTAATTAGTTCCAGAAGATGGGAATTTAATTTCCGAAACGCTTAGCACATAAAATATAATATAAATTGTGATATAAGTTTTGTAATAAATAAATCTTAAATTGATTTAAGTTTTAATTTACATAATCTCTTTTATTTCTCACAGTCATATTTTTGTTTGTCTACAGTCCGTTGTTAGGTTTTTCTGATAAATGTTCAGTAGTCTCAAAAACAATTATTTGATTTCTCTTGTTAATATAGTGTGTGACCAAAAATATAATACGTGATTAAAAAAAACAAAAAAAAACAAAAAAATTATTATCTCGAAATAATGTAATGCAATACTTCGAAGTGTTATCTCAACTTAATAATTCCAGTGTGTACATTCTTGGCGGGGAAATTGGTGCGGTAAGGTGTGATTCGGGTTTTTGTTTATGTATGCGTTTTTTACGCACACATGTTTAACAAAAAGAAACATTTGACAGCTGTAGCTTGTTGGCAAAATCAAAACGTTTGCTCTATATATATATCCTCGTTGACTCTTCTCTGACTCTATCTTTTTTATAACGTATCCTCTTTGACAATAGTCTATTGTCTATTCATTGAAAATTTAAAAAAAAATGGGTAAATAATAATATAAATAAAAAACATTAAAATAACAAAATCCTTTGATATTGTTTGTATTTACAGACAAATACCGAAGAAACAAATCATCATCACCATCAACTAAACATCAACCAGTAACTTCGTCTGTTGAAACCGCACCATCATCATCACCATCAACTAAAAATCAACCATTAACTTCGTCTGTTGAAACCGCACCCTCAACATTAACCAAAATCATCATTCGCAATGCAACTACTGCGGCCAAGGAAGAAGAACCTTATTCTATTAATAGAACTGTTGATCTCAACGATGTTTTTATTAAGAGAAGAATGGGTAATTATTATTATTAATAGTTCTGTTTTTTATCTCTCGAAAACAGCCAATTTCTACGAATTTCTGCCAATTTCTGCCAAATCTTGTTTATTTACACACAAATTCGGTAGTTTTCGGCAGAAGAGAGAGCTCACGAGAGAGTAAGACATTTCCCCTTCCTGCCGATTTTAGCCCAAGAAATTTCTTTGGGCAGAAATTGTGAACAATGTCAAAAGTCAAATTTGACAATTAAAACAAAAAAATTATTTATCATTTCATTTCATTTTCGTGGTTTTTGCGTCCTGTGTGTATTTCATTGAAATTTATATTGTTTTATTCATTTTTCAAATTTAAAATTCGGAAAATCACGACAAAAAACCGAGTTAAATATTTATTTTTTCTTGACGTTTTAATTTTTTGACGTTGAACACAATTTTTGTGTTCAACGCGTTTATTTACTTTTTCACAAATTTTCAATCTCTGAGAGAATTTCATCCCCACTCCTCAATATTTGACAGTCTTCCCATTTTAGCCCACAACAGTTAAAAAACACAACTAATAATAGAAGGGGTAATTATCATCTCTGCTCTGGGTTGATTGATAGTAAAACGTTTTTTCTTTGTTCGTCTTCGTCATTATAGCTTTGTTTGTTGAATTTTACCCAGGGTCGCCCCAGGTTTTCTTGACAACTCCAAGAGTTGTGAAAAGCATTTCTTTTAGTTTTTTTTTTGTCGATAAAAATATATCTATAAAAAATCAAATATAGAAGAAAAATACACAAGAAATGCACGACAGCAAAAATCACTTCAACAGCTGATTCCGTTACCTCAATTCGCCCCAGCTAAATACCAAGATCGACTTCAGGGTGACTTCAGGGCGACCCCAGGTTTCAAAAAACACAATTTTTTCTTGAGGGTGAATTGAAGTATTTCAAAAAACGAGTTGTGGCGACTTCAGGGCTCAAAAAACAAAGCTATTTATTTCCATTCTTATTGCAACATTTGTTTGATGACAGCTTATCCTCGTTAATAATCAGTCCCATTCAGCTTGCTCCTGACTCCATGGTAGTTAAGCTCAATTTGTTCTTTTTATCCCGTCAATGTCGTCAGTAAACCCAAGTATTTTCGTTGATTTATTGAGATAGTTCCTGATGTACAAAACAACTAGTAACAAATAGTAAATGATGTTGAGCCTTACCATTTCAAGCACAATGTTACAAAAAAACTTCTACATGACAAGGTGCCTTAAGGTTTCAGCAGAGTCCCTACCAATTTCCCCGGAACAGCGAGCATTCTCCAACGTCATCCTAGTTAGACGTGTCAGCCTAGCAGGAATTCTAAAGCTGATCATGTCACGAGATTTGAACTAAGGAACAAAGGGCTATTGATCTGATCTACAACTTTTTTGATGGGGCATACGTCGGTGGTATAAGGTAGGTATCTTGCCTCATCCTCGCTTCTTCATTTCGATTTTCGATTTGCTATTTTCCCTTGAAGCTTTCTTAGTTGTGTTGTTAAAATTCGTGTTATGGCTCTAAACTTTTCCTTTTCATATACCTATTTTGAAGGCAAAGTACTTAGAAGCCAATCCTTTGTTTAAGGAAAGGTAAGCTCCAATTCATCAGCAAAAGAATATTTTGTTAATCTTTGAAGGTTCTATTAAAGTTTTTAGCTTCTAAATCGTCTACAATCAACACACCAATATACTTCGTCCATCAACAAAATAACTATCAAAAAAACCATGAAGCAACATCATTTCAACAATCAACATTCAGCAAATAAAACAAATGTGAATGTGAAGAAAAATATATTGGCCAAACGAAAAGGAATATAGAAATGAGAATGAAAAAACATTTATATAGCATTTAAAAACAACAAGCAACAAAATCCGCTGTCGATCTTCATGCACTAGAATAGAACATCAGACATGACCAGCACATACTCTAGGATATTAGCAACCTCAAATTAAAGAAACATTGTTATTGTTTTTATTTGTTTGTTTTGTTTTAAACTTTTCTCTCTTGTACCTCGCCCATCACAGCTTAAACTTAGTACAACGTGCTCGGTGAGGATGACAAAAGTCGAAATGCATCCAAAAAATAATTAATTTTTGTTTAAAACTTTTAAATAAATTAAATTAAAATTGGCAAAGTCATTTAAAGTCTTTAATTTTGATGATATATAAAAAGTACAAATTAAAATAAAAACTCTTAAATTTCTTGTAACGTTGAACCATTTATGAACCACAATTAAAACTAGAAAAAGGTATTTTTTTCTTTGTTAATTTTCTTTCAATGTTTCTTTTGAATAATCTCTAGGCGAAGGAGCAAAACCTTTATTTTCAAAATGTAATAGTCCCAATCTCAAAAAGACAAACAATTCAAGGTCTTCATCATCGTCATCATCGGTAAATTTTAGACAAACAATTTTAATCATATTATGTTCTAACTACTTTAGTTTTTCATAAATCCACGGTACACAAAATGCTCTTGATCGATATCGTCGCACGCAGGAGAGATCACAAACCACGAAAGATAAACTAGAAGAACGTGTTCGAAAACTTTTTGAACGAAGAAGGTCACGTAGCTTGAGTCGTGATAGAAGAAGACCAAATTTACGCAATAGAAGCAAATCACCTTCTCCGTATTATCGAAGACAACGGAGCTACCGTAGATTGCCAAGTCGTGAACGTTATAGCCGCAGGAGATCTAGATCGATGGAACGACGTAGAAGAAGTCCGACGAATCAAGCATTGGGACATCACAATGATGCAACCATTCCTCATTTCAACAGAAGCAAATCACCTTCTCCGTATTATCGAAGACAACGGAGCTATTTTAACCGTAGATTGCCAAGTAGTGAACGTTATAGCCGCAGCAGATCTAGATCGATGGAACGACATAGAAGAAGTCCGGCGATTCCTTATTTCCAAGATCAAAAACGAGAAGAAGACCGTGTTCGAAAACTTTTTGAACGAAGAACGTCACGTAGCTTGAGTCGTGATAGAAGAAGACCAAATTTTCGCAATAGAAGCAGATCACCTTCTCCTTATTATCGAAGACAACGCAGTTATTTTAATCGTAGATCGTCAAGTCGTGAACGTTATAGTCGAACCAAATCTAGATCGAAAGAACGACGTAGAAGAAGTCCGAAGAAACAAAATGATTCGATGGATGCAAGGCAGTCACTTCTACCACCAGTACCATTTATTCAAATTTGTGTGCCTTGTGTAAGGATATTTTTTGTTTTTGTTTTTAAGGACTTAAAAAAAGATAATATTATGTACATAGATGCCGCCAGCGTGGGGACCCCCAATGATGCGACCCCCTCAATTGTTTCGTCATATGAATATGCCGCCACCCTTTCCAATGCCGGGTCCCAGCAACCCAATGCCACCGCCACGGCCACCTCCACATAATACCTATGCCGAATTTCAATTTAATAATGGTGAATTACCGTCTTAATTAGAAGGTGTAAGTCTTAAATAAAAACTTAAACTGGGCTTTGAAAAAAGGAATTTATGTGTTAAGGTAGTTTAATATTTAAATTTAAATTTCTAACAAACTAAGCTTTGTCTAATTGAAGTAAAACAAATTATTTTTATAACTCTAATCTACGTTTTTATACAAAATAAATTGTTTACTAGTAACTTCCAGGCAAACTATTATTGTTCCTAGAGCCTAGATATCTTAAGAAAAAAAATATTAAACTGTATACAATGAGGCCAACTATTTGTTTAATTATGTCAAGACATTGTTTTCAAACATTAAACTTGATTTCTTTAATAAATATCTTTTATATTAGTATGTATATTGATATATAGCAAAGATAAAACTTGATAACGTATCAAGAAAATCATTTTTTTTTCTTGTAAACATCTTATTTCAGTAAATTTAAAATTAAAGTCCGTTTCAACAGTGTCTTGCAGGTCCATACTATAAGGTTTTTTTAAAAAATAGATTTCAAAATTATCTGGCCTTAAACAAAAGGTACGAAGTGGGCTAAACGGCTTTTTTGCAGGGAAAATTAACTTTTAATAACTATAAACATAAGCGAGAGCTACAGTACGTTTGCAGCGAACTGTTGGATACCCTATTCCCTATATTTTTGTATGTGTATGCGTCTGCCTCCCGCAGGCCGCAGCCAGCCGATATTTCAGTTTCAGAAACAAAATTCTTTTTTAGCAGACAGAAAAAAATTCAATAACATTAATTTTGTGTGGTGTGATGTTCAATTAGTGCTGGCACAGTAAAAAAGGCGTGCGCCACGCCCAAAGTTAAAACGTTTTATTGCCAAGGCAATTGTTATGAGCTCAGTGACATTCAATTTTATTCTTGCAGATCGATTTGAACAAAACAAGGGAAAACTTAAATTTTTAAAAATTAGATTTGGAATGGAAATAGCGATTATGTGTGTTTTTTAACAATTCTTAGACCACACTCTGCTACGTAACCAAGGAATATAAATCCAAGTGTTCATCTGTTTACTTCAAAACTGCGACCGATAGTTAAAAAACGTTAAAAAATTAATGCATTATACGATTTTTGACGGAAACGCCCCTTAAAAGTGGGCGTGTCTGAAAAATTTGAAGCACTCACTGAGCTTTGATCAGTATTTAGGCATATGTGTAAAACTACAGCTTAATCGAAAAGCTTTTAAAGAATCTTACCTGAACAAAGGGATTTTATCAAAATCCCGCCTTCAAAAGTGGGCGTATTGAAAAAATTCACACAAGAAAATGTAGAGACATATTTCTCAAATAACGAACGGAAGGAAAAAGGTTTAAATTGAATATTGGAAGTACCTTAAATATTTGAGACTACGTTTTTCGTTCTTTCATGAAAAGTAGGCGTAAGCCACACCCAAAATTCAAAAATTTCTTTTCATACACAAACTTTTTAGTTTCTATTAAGAGACGCAAAATTTTGGCTTGCGGAATCATTATAAATACCGTTTATTTACAAAAACAATTTTTTAATAGTTTCTAGTGAAAAGTGGGCGGTCAGCCACGCCCAAAATCAATTTTTTTGATTTCATACACAAGATGTTTATGGGCAAGTAATACCCACAAAATTTAATGTTTTTCGCTTTAATATAACAATTGTTATTTTATAAAAACAATCGGCCCTATCGAGGTAACCGTCGGAACGAAAAATGCTAACATTTTGTACGATTCCGAAAGTTTTTGCTTCGAGGTATTCTTCCGACCGAATGTTTCTACGCACTTTTTTAACGCACACCGGTGAATTGCGTTGCAGTGCGATCAAGTGCATTTTTTAGTTTGGTTTTTGACAGGTTAGCATAGTTTTGTTTTCGTTTTGCTCCGACAGAAATTCTTGGCGAAATTTGTTCACGCATCATAGAAAATTGTTGGAAAATGTAAGAAATAAATAAAAATATGCTTATAAATAGCTTCGTGTACTCATTTCTCTAATGTTGTGTTTCCAGGGGGGTCATTCCGTAATTTTCAAAACGATCATCGTCCAGACGATAGTCGTGAACGATATCGTCAATAATTTGCTTCACGTAACTTACTACTATCGTCTCGTCTATCGTGTCGTCTATCGTTTATTTTAAAATGTAGTTTGAGAGCGTTTAGTATCTTTCAGAAACTCTCAAACTGTATATAATGTCAAAAAACAAAAATTTTACGCTTTTCTTTGAATAAATTTAAAAATGTTTCAAAATAATGAAGTAGTGAATGAAATTTGTGTATTTTTTTTTTTAATTTTCGCGCATTTTCGATACGTTTTAGCTTATTTTTCGTGCATTCGCGGTTTCGGTTTTATTGATTTTTTTTTTGAGAAAATTTTTTAAATTTAATGTATTTTTGTATATATGTATGATATTTTTTTAAATACATAATAACAAAAACGCGTATTGAAATGAAAGTTGGTTTCCCAATCAGTCGTTTAAAACTATCAATTAAAGATAAAATTATCAAACATTTTAAAAATCAAATAGAAACGATACCTATTTAGCTATCGTGCAAACGCTATCGTTTAGACGACATTGATTTGACGATTATTGGCTTACGTGAAGCAAAAATTTAAGTATCAAAACGATATCGTCCAGACGATAGTGATTTTTAATTTTACGTGAAGCAAGTCTATCGTCCAAACGATATCGTCTGACGATAATCGAGATACGGAATGACCCCCCAGGTCAAATCTAAAAGAAAAAACAAGGCACCAACAAAAATCTGATATAGCCCAAAACTACACCAAAAGGTCACCAGAAGATGTTGCTGCATTTTGGGACGAGTTAAGGGACCAACTTAACCAAGTTGGATCAGGAGGAGAGATGCTAGTGGTTGGAAAAAGGTATAAATTCCAACAGAACAAGTTCATTCGCAAGAACTTTTGACAAAAGTGCATGGAACTGCTTGAAGACCAAAGCAAAGACAAAGAGAACTACAAGCAGATTATGTCAGTTGAGCAGGAACCTTAAATTGGGTGTTCATGAAGATTCATTTCATTCATTCGATTTCATATTCATACATCTGCATATGGCTAAGATTATGTTAACCGCACTAATAAGCCGCGCCTAGCACCTCAAGGAATATAAAGGCTGGTATATGTCTGACCAAAGAAGGATTAGAATCGCCTGAGGACAAGGGAGAGCAAAAGAAGCGCGAAGAATACAATTCAAAGTTTTAAAATCATTTTATATCAAGAAATAAATAAATATAACTTTATTTTTACAATCTTTTTCTTATCAGCTTCCTTTTTTTCATCCTCGTCAACATTCGGCTGTCGGTCCCCGTTCTTTCTTCGTCACTTGACTACCTACTCATAGTCGGGCTTTTCTCGACGAGCAACTTTCACGAATTTTTAACGAACAGAGAGTGCTTCTTAGGCATTTCGTTGTTCTTGCTCTCCTTGAAATATTAGTCCTGGTCCTCCTTCATACAAAACTATCTTTGTAGGCTAAGAACTGTCCTGGTGAAGGTGTCTCCAGCAGCAGATTACCACACGTATTGCTCATCATCTTTAGGCGGCGGAGTAGATAAAATAGAAACCCACACCAAACTGTCCGATCATAAACTTCTTCCTTTTCATGCTATTTACTAAGGTTTTTAGTTGAACAATTTAGGAAAAGTAAAACTTGAGTATTATTTTTATCTGACTTTTGTAATTTTTTTCCAACCTTTGACAAATAGGTAAAACAGCTGTTTGAATTTAGAGATGGCGTTCTTGAAAATATATCGATATTCACCAGTTCGATACATATCGAATGGAAGAAATATGTTTAAATGTTTGTTCTATTTTACGCCAGCGTATAAAATTATTCAAATCTTATCATTCTTACTAGTTATTAACAATTATTTTCAACTTTTTTTGATATAACATAATTTTAATCTGGTTTGGTATATATATTTATACAAATATCGAAAGATGTATCGAATCATCGATATATAAATATATTTTGCGCATCTCTCTTTGAATTAAAAATCTGTCGCATGTCAAATCAATGCATCGAGCATCGACACATTTGTGATATTTCTGTTCCGATGAGAGATACCTCGAACGCGATTTGAGCCTCCGCAAACGTATGCGTTGCAGACAACTGTTCGCTCCGACGGTTACCTCGATAGGGCTGAATATTGATGGTTTTGTATGAAAAATAGGCGTAAGCCACGCCCAAACTGAAATATTTTTATTTGATTGGAAGAAAGTTTACCTAAAGCTTACGTGTGCAAAATTTTAGCGTTATGCTTTTATCGTAACTGTACAAAAAAACATAATTTAATTTTATTAAATTGAGGTTGTTCAACAAAAATGGCGATTGTGGGCGTGTTTGTGGGAGGATTTTGCCGGTTCAAGAACTTAGCCTTACTCTTGAACCAAAGATTATATATACCAAATTTCAGCTTTCTAGCTCAAAAATTGCGACCTCTAGAGAGTATACATACGGACGGACGGACGGACGGACGGACATGGCTAAATCGACTAGGCTTTTGATTCTGAGTCAGAATATATATACTTTTCTATACCTAACGGTATTATTTCTCTATGTTACAAACTCCACACCAAATACAATATACCCATTCTATGGAATAGGGTATAAAAAAATAAACACAAATAATGCACAATTTACTTATGCAGCAACCTGCTTCCCACTAGCTGGCATGTGTGGCCTTAAGGTAAGCTACGTTACATAATTCAATGCATAATCTTATGTCATCTTTATCAGGATGCCGTTGCAGAATACCCTTTTAAGGGTATCCTATTTTCGTAGGATTCAACGAGTTATATGTACGTGTTGTACCTGTACAGCCGGGCAAATTATGAAGTGTTTTCGTTGGACACCATCTACTTCCTTGTACCTACCCAATGTGTTGTTGTCATAATATCAATTCATAAGTTAAACTACACCATCAACTCAATCGTAAGGATACATTTTGTGAGGTATTGTGAATTAAAACAAAAAAACAAGCAAAATATGAATTTTAATAAAGATTCCTGTAGTTTTGTGATTTAAATTTTATTTCAAAGTATTTATTGTTACGTTTCACTTTAAAAAAGTGTGGTAGGTCTAGGTACATACAGTTTGTTCACAGCAGCATAATTTGTCTTTTTTTTTATTATTAATTTTCAATATTTTTGCAGTAAAAAGTTAACAACCACTTTATTAAATTCATCCGGGTATCTAAGATGAATATTGTGCTTTCCTTCTCGAAATTCATAATATCTGCAAGAACAAAATTCAATTATAAAAGTCACATATTGGTGTGTCAAATCATCCTACCTGCATCCCAGAATTCTCTTGCGGATGTATGGGATATGATCTTCGTGAATCATCGGATCTTTTTTCCCATGCAAAATAAGAGTTGGAACTACGATCTGTTCAAGTGCTTCTTTACAGTAATCTCCATTACGTTTATTGAGAAACTCAACCTGAGCATCAACCCACTCAGACCATAGTTCTGCAAAGCGTTCGGCACCATAAAGTTCCACCATCGGCACCCTCATGCGCTCAGACCATTTGGAGACGTCACGAATAGCTGAGTTAAAAATAGAATATCATTAGGTTTTTTATATTCATAAATTCCTCCAATGCGCAACCTTCTAAAGCCTTAATCTCTTTTTCATTAATATAAGGGCCTGCCCCCCAAATTACCAAATTGTCTACAACACGCCGATGCCTTGCAACTAAGACGAGTCCAGTTATACCACCATCGCTCCAGCCGAGAATGGAGAAATTGGGATATCCTAGAATCTCCATAAATTTTTTCGCGCACTCAGCATCATTTCGGAAGTAATCCAGCCCAAACTGCCTCTTAGGGGGTATGGACTTGCCGTAACCAGGCGGATCCCATGCAATGATTGTGTAATCAGGCAACATCGGCGGTAGTTTTTCAATCTGTGGTTTATAATCCGTCCAAGCAGAGCCAATTGCTCCTGGCATTAGTAGAATGGCATTCGGTCCCTTACCCGTTTGTACATAGTTGATGTTAACACCTTCAACATTAACTTTTTGTTCTGAGATATTTCTTGAAAATCGGGTAAAGATTCCGATTGAAGATTTTACTCTCTGAAAGACTACCTGTCTGATCATTTTTTTAAAGATTAATTTGTTGTTGGCTTTCGCATTTCAAGTGTGACAGAGTACCTAGATCTTTCGTTTTTGTTATCACTTGGTTTGATTGTCAACATACATTGTTGTAAATTGTAATAATGGCGTAGTTCAGGTTGGAAATTGTTGAAAGCACGAAATGAGCTTTAACCCTTTAACCAAAATAAACATTTTGAGCGTGTGCTTCAATTAGTTATACTGTTAGTGTATAATTGAAAAAGTAATATTTACATAAATATACCTAAATGTGAATAATTTTTAAAATTCTATTTTTTTTTTTGGGCTGGCACTGTGGTGAGTTTTCTTAAAGTCATTGGGTGTGGGGAAATTATATTTGCCCCTAGGAACAGAATAAGGGCACAGTGACACATATTCAAATGGTACGCCTACACCATGTATGGGTTGCGAATAGTTAGTTTACCCTGACTCCACACATGCCAGCTACTGGCAAGCAAGTATTAATTGTCAGATACCTTGCTATGTTCCAGTTGGCAGGAAGTTTGTGTGAGTGGAAACTGTGTGTATTGCAACTGTCTTGCCCGTAGCTGGCATGTGTGGCGTCCGAGTTATATAAACTAGCATCACAAAGATGAAGTGAAAGAAATTGCTGTTGCAAACATTGGCTACACTAGATTCCACAATCCACAGACCAATACCAAAGAGGATATATATATACATAGAGTCCAATCTTGTGCCTTGTTTTGATTTTGCCTACAAGCTACAGCCGTCATATTGTTCTTTTTGTTAAACATGTGTGTGTGCTACAGCTGTCATATTGTTCTTTTTGTTAAACATGTGTGCGTTCACACCTTACCAAAGAGGATATATACATAGAGTCCAATCTTTCCTACGGTCCATCCTCCTCTGCTAAATTTTTCGTGGTCTCTTTCCTATTGTATTCATTGTCCGTGTGAAACAACAACAAGAAACGATGAGGTAAGTAGTAAGGTGTGAACGCACACATGTTTAACAAAAAGAACAATATGACAGCTGTAGCACACACACATGTTTAACAAAAAGAACAATATGACAGCTGTAGCTTGTAGGCAAAATCAAAACAAGGCACAAGATTGGACTCTATGTATATATCCTCTTTGCCCCAGACCATGGACCAATAAGATACACACCGCCAGCTCACTGTATCCCTTTTTGCCTACAAGCTGAAAATCAGCTGATGCCATTTATTTTGAGAGTGTATGACGCTCTCCCTTGCTTTTTAAATGGAAGCAGCAAACACACGAAAAATATAAATGGCATACGCAGGGATGGTTGCCATCATAAAATGCACAGACAGAGATGTACACGTATTCATAGACACGAACAAATATTTCGAGGGTGTTTCAGGCAAGAGGAGTACGAGTTGGCGGTCTGTATTGGTCTGTGCCCCAACCATACAATCACTTATGCCTATAAAACATTATAAAAGATCAGTGTATACAATACAGACCAGCAACCGAAGTTCGGTTCTCTCTTTAAGCCTATACAAACATAAAATCAGCTGGTGCATTTTGTTATGAGTATATGTATGTATGTTAACGCTCTCCCGTCCATGCACACTTAGGATTGTACATATACCGTGGTAAATACAATGTTTCAAGCCTGTTTTAAGCAAGTGAGGAACCAGCTTACAATGAATGTTCTTGACCCACACGTACGGGTCGGATTCCTTTAGTTTGTAAGTACTTTCCCTTAGCATTTCGTTTTTTGTATTGATGGATATATTAAAATCTTTTCATATTGACTGAAGTTTGTGAAAATAAAATTAAAAATTAATATCCCAATATTATGTGGGGAAATAAATATAATTGCTGATTGACTTATTTAAATAAATTTGCCAACCAAATTTTATCATTTGAATACTTCAAAGTACAAAAATTAGTTAAAGGAAAATTATCACACATACGAAAATAAAACAAAAAATATTTCTATTAAAATTTACATCTGAGAGCAAATTTGGAACAAAATCCCTTGCTGTGAGGAATTTCATATTTGTTTGTATTCAATAATAGAAACTATTATATTTTAGGTACATTTGCCATACTCACTCAGCCATCTTAGTTGAAGTCATACAGATGTAGACACAACCTTAACATTAGAAAGAATGCTTGTGGAGGGAACCAAATATCTACAACAGCCAATCAAAACACTTGTTCTATTTTAGCACGTAACGGAAGTGAGAACACTTTAAGATTCGTTCCCAAGCTACAGCATCTGGTCGAAACTCGAAATTTTGTGCCCATTCAAGTGAAATTCTCTGAAGAAAAAGGTTGTCGTAAAAGCGTCTCGAAAATTGTGTACTTTTTCTAACTGTGAGATATAATACATAAAAAATTATAGATAATAACTAAAGGTGAGAAAATTTACTTAAATATTCATTTTTAAATTATTGCTACCGTGTTTATAACATTGATTATAATTATTTTAATATGAAATGGAACTTAAAGATTGAAAAACCTTTCTGCTCTCAAAATCGAAGATGGCGGTGGTACATATTCATTTCGAAAAAATTTCCCAATTTTTGTTTGCCTTTAAAAATGGGAATTAATTTTTTTTTATTTACAAATTGAAGTGATAATTTTTGTAATAATTTTAAGAAATTTTCGTTATTTTCATAACTGCAGAATAATTAAATCATCTTTTTTTTTTTCTAAACGCAAGCGCGTTACTTATCTTCGTTGGCATTGATTTTGTATGGTTTTTTTTTCTTTTTCAGACAAACGTAGGAAGGCGTTCATTTGGTGTTTTTTTTTTTTGTGTCGAGTAAATGAGTCGCCGACATGGCGGACGACGAGCAGTTTTCACTTTGTTGGAATAATTTCAACAGCAATTTATCGGCTGGTTTTCATGAATCACTATGCCGAGGCGACCTAGTAGATGTTACTTTGGCGGCGGAAGGCCAATTCGTGAAAGCGCATCGGCTTGTTCTATCTGTATGCTCGCCATATTTCCGCAAAATGTTCACCCAAATGCCAGGGAACCAGCATGCGTTTGGTAAGTTAAATAAAAATTTTTAATTTTTTCCCACAATAACAATATTTAATTATAATTCTAGTATTCTTAAAAGATGTAAGTCACTCAGCTTTAAAAGATCTAATACAGTTCATGTATTGTGGAGAAGTAAATGTGAAGCAAGAGGCGTTGCCTGCATTTATCAGTACAGCTGAGGCTCTGCAGATCAAAGGACTTACAGACGTAAGTATCTACAAACATTTTGTGTACCTATTTTACTTTCGAGAGCTATTGGTTGTCTGTCCTTGTATGATGAGAAAAGTATTGATTTTGAGCAACAATTATTATATTTCTCCATGCTGCACGCATGCATACTCGGTCTTTTTTTTTTTTTTTTTTTTTTTTTTTTTTTTTTTTTTTTTTTTTTTTTTTTTTTTTTTTTTTTTTTGCGTATCTACAAAGTTGCAGTTTGATAAAAGGTAGATATTTAGGCGTAACCGTTTTTTCTTGCCTATTACCTATTAGAAATCAAAGAACTGGCTAATTATGGTGGTGGTACATACGACGCGATACTTGGCTTGGTTTGTCCCGCCACTTCGTGTTTGTCTATTTATGTTCAAATGCTAACCTCGTCCATTTTGTTTGCAGTCCAGCGTCGCTTTTTTTCAAAAATAAATCGGTTATATACAAAAACGTACCTACGTCATATCAATCTTTTTTGTTTTTTTATATCTTTCAATCGAGATGCGAGATTTAACATATTGATAGTTGACTTGAGAAGTGTTGATTCAATTGAATTTAACATTTGTTAGAACTTAATTCTAACTGAAATTCTTAAAATATATAAAATTCGTGAATTGAGTTTATTGAACTACATCGAAGACCTTTGTAGCCGTGCTATAGGAATTGCGTTCTTTTTTATTTAATTACACAGTGCTTCGCACTACAGCTACAGGCTACATCATTGTTCCAGGGCAGTTTAGTGGCTTTTGTAATTACATATTGCAAGCGACTCACATAGCTATATCGCCAAAAAGCACGCATACAAAAATTTAAACAAAATTAAAGGCCCAACCATAATACGCGTAAGAAAAAGTAAGCAAGTAGTGTCAAAACCGAACGAAAAGTTTCCTTCCGATTTGTTAAGTACATCAGTTGCCCATAATAGATAGCCTTTAAAAATAAGAAGAAAGAAAGAAGAAGAATACCCTTTAGAAAAAAAGGAATGTCAGATTCTCGTACGTAATGTACGACTCAAAGCGTACATTACGTACGAAAACGCAAGTGAACGAAACTTGCCGAAACTGAACAAAAAGTCATTTCGGGTTGGATATACAAGTCACATGTATTTCTACTGTTTCGTAAGTCAACGTACGTACCATTCTTCAATTATGGTTGGCCCTTAACTTGGTCTATTCTTATTTAAATTGAGGGAGGAATATCTGTTTAAGCTGAATCCATGATAACCGATGGAAAATCTTTTGATGCAATGCCGTTTTTGGTTTTAAATAAATGCACCATGTCAAGGTCACAAATTTCCGCCATTAAAATCAATCTCCAATCGCCAAAGATAAAAATTTATAACGGGGATTATTGAAGTGAATTGATATCTAAAGCGATGCTTGTCATCGGTGCTTTTAATTCGCCATCTTTAAGAATACAAATTTGAACAAAACGGTTAAGCTGCATAATGGGGGGATGAAAGCTAAAATAATTACAAACAAACAAAATTCAGTTCGTGTTAAAGTGAAATGTGCAGACATTGGACCATAACATAAACGTGCTGTTAAACATTTTTAAACTTTATCAATAGCTCTAAGGAGCTGAAAAACAAATTTTATCTGAACCAGCTTTGCGTTTACATATTTATTTAGCTTTATTAATGAAATACCTACCTGCAATTCAATGCCATAATAAACTAATAAAGCTATGCATTGAATCGAAACCTACGAGCAGATCACTTCAAATTTCTTTTCTTTTTTAATACGCACCCTTGTTGGTATTTAAAGAATGGTCTTGTAAGATTGCGATCTCTGCATTCAAGGCAATTCTAAAAATAGATTTTTATTGTACCTATACGGTATGCGTACTTTTGAGAGATTCATCAAAAATTTGTAAATGTATGAATGAGACGTAAACCGCCATAACCTAAGCAAAAACAACAAAAATGTTCCTAACACTGATTAAAAATGTTTGCTATAAGGTTCAGAAAACAAAAAAATTATTGTAAGATCGGTTCGCAGACGCTTCAAGCAATTTTTTGGTAAATTAACTTATTAATTTTGACTGTCGAATTTTCTCGTTGCTACTTTTCATAAATAACCCTTAAACCCCCGTACATTGTTCAGTCTGTTTGAAGGCAAATTTGGTATACATGGTATCGCATTGCAAGAGAAATAAATATGCGTACCGACGCGCATCGCGCATACTTGACATAAAACAAAAAAAATAAATCTTTGAAGTGGAATAATCACAGCACAGCAGTAGCAATTTTTAGGGATGAAATTACAAGCAGAAAGCCTCAAAACGAAGAAAAAGGAATCGGAAACCAAAAGTGGATACATAGATAACCTGGTTTGTCTTTTCTTTTTGTTTCAAAATATGTAGGTATAGGTACTCCTAATACTATTTTTACTTGCGATTATAGGTACTATAAGGCAAGTTATGCATTCGTAAAAAAAAAAAATTCTAACAATCAAACGTGACATTACGATGATAGAGAAGTCGAAAAAAGTGGGTCCGACCATTCTGTCTGTCTGTCTGTCCGTATTTCTGTCTGTATAGTTACCTGCAGCCTAAACGGCTCGACCGATTTGCTTCAAACTTGGTACATAGTATTATTATGACGTCCTACAGTTACAGAGGGGTTTTTGGAATTAGCATCCTAGCTCCAAAACTACCGGTACCTGCCATACGATTTTTTGTGAAAAATTAAATTTTCTCAAAATCGGCTCCTACGATTTTGATAAAACTTTCTTGCAAACTTAATGTTTTGGTTGGAATAGATTTTTCAGGAAAAGTCTTATAACGGTACCTCCCATAGGACCGGTTTTTTGAAATCCGATTTTCTCGTAAGCCACTTGACGGATTTCGATGAAATTTTTAATGTGGAAGCCCTTTTATAAAAAAAAAAAAGTTTCAAATTTTTTTTTTAACTTGTTTTTTCCAAAAACGGTTTAATCTGTATTTTTTTAATTTTATTTTTCTGATAAAAACTACAAAGTGCTAGAAGTTGGCATGCTCAAAAAAAATTTGGAATATATATTTTCGAAAAGTTTTTCAAAAAAAAACTGTTTTGAAAAAACTGGTCCAACGATTTTGAAAAAAAATTTCGTCAAAATTCAAAAACGTAAAAGAAACCTGATGGCTTACTTCATTTTCTCCAAAAAACGTTTAAGGTATTGATTTTAAAGTGATTTATAAAATTTCATATGATTTTTTCAACGCTTTTTTCCCAAAATCTCAAGCACCCAAAACCATTTGAACACATTAGAGCAAGTTTGTACGACCCAGTCGTGCACTTTATTTTTTTTGTTACCGGGTCAAAAAAAAAAACTCTAGATACGCCATACATCGCTTGAATTCACTGTGGTTTTGAAATTTAATCCTCGAGCTTCGCATGGATTCGCAACCCGTTGTACCTATGATTTTTATATTTTTAACGGATATATATTCATATACCTATGTACGTACTTAATTTGTTTCATATTATACTTACTACAAGGTTCGTGCATTTCGTACCAATCTTGGGAAATTTCTCTCCGGCCGATTACGATGGCTATACGGCTTTACCTATAGTATTTTCAAAACATGATAAATTGAAAATTTTCAGGAGATGAAAAAAACGTACATAAGTATGTAGGCATATTTTTTTTGGTTGTGTGAAATTTTTTTTTTAAATACATATGTGTTGTGTAGAACTTTTCCCTGGCTACAGAATATATTTTTTTTTCACACAACCAAAAGAAATACCTATAGGTTCCATGTTTTCATCTCCTGAAAATTTTCAAATCGTGGGCTTATCATGTTTTGAAAATAAGTGATTAAATTGTACAAAATATTTAAAATAATATTCGACTGTATTCACTTATGTCGAACATCTAGTAACGACATCCTTTAAACTTGCCTTTATGACTTAGTGCTTTCAGAAATATTTTTTTTTTATTTGACGCCAACATTGAACAAAGTACATAGGTACATTTCTTTTTCGTTGTCCTGTCAGGGTAGATGGACCATTTGAAGTCTTGTCGATTTTTTTTTTGATCACGCCAGTGCAAATTTTTTTTGGCTCGGCGTTTTTTTTCTTACTCAGACCAAGATTTGAAATCTCATTTTCAAACGAGTTTTAACACACGCCACCACAATACTCTCGAACAGCTGTTGTTTTTGAAGTTTTGTTTTTTGCCATTGCAAGAATTCAATCATTCGATTCTTTTAATAAAAGATTGTTAGGTTGGGTAATTATTGAAAAATAATAAATAAATTAAAAAAAGGTGTACATTTATTCATAATTCATTACAAATTAAAGTAGGTATGAACTAGCAAAGAACGATTTAATTTTTTTGTGGAAGTGAAAAATTAATGCGGTTTTTTTTTTGGTGTAGGTATCCTAGTCATTTTGACACAAACAATTGCAAAAAAAATTATTTATTTATTGTTCCATTGAACGAAAAAAAAAAACAGACATCTGGGAGTATACCTAATCTAGGATTACCAAAAAAAAAATTGCCATTAGTAAATTAAGTGCAAGCAACATTTTATTGGTTGGAACGGATCATCATAAGGTTTTTTTGAACAATTCATAATAAGATGTCTTTTTGAATGGTCCCACAGAAAGTTTTAAGAAAACATAACCTACTGGATTTCGACCATGCGTATTATTGAACTGCATTTCCGATTTTTTGGTTTTATTATTGATCTTGTAAGAGATAAAATCTGAACAAGTCTCAATGTTATTACAGTACAGCCTCGCTAGTCCGGACACATAGTTTCGGGCGTGTCCGTAAAAGCAAAATGTCTATACTTAGAGGACAAAATTAAACAAAGAGCACTTAAAAACATCTTTTTATCTTTTTCGAGTATAATCTCTAATGAAGAGGGATGTCTATTAGCAAGTATACATAATTTACTTGCTTCATTTTTTTAAACTTTTTTGTTTACAATTTCATTTTTTTCGCTGTCTTTTTCATATTCATCAACATTTTTGTATTTTTGAGAAGACATTAAGAAATTCAAGTCATACCTACATAAATGAAAACGTAACGGAGAAGGCTCGATGGGAAATTTCTAAAAGCATGGACGGTAAAAACAATGGTAAAATTGTTAAAGGGTAATTCCGGAAGACAGAGTTGTCCGGATTATTGAGGTATCCATTGTAGGGAGTGTCCTGTTTTTGAAAAGGGCATGACAACCATTTTGATTCATAACTTCTTCGATCGACGGGTTAAATTATGATTCGAGTGCTTTCTGAAAAAAGGTCGATGAAAGGTTTGGCTTTTAAATTTTCTTGCAGACTAATAGATATACATAGCTTAATTGCCGTACAGGTCATGTAGGTATTTTTTATTACATAGGTAGGTACATATCTGCATATTGACATGACAACCGATAGAAGCGCGTTTCAAAATCTATCTCCAAATAAGTCAAGGACTCGTATGTTTACTAAATTATTTTTTTTATTTTTTTGCAGAGTGATCCAGCGCCTGCGCAATCTCCGGCTAAACCATCCACACCAGCGCCCCAACCAGCGCCGCCCGCCCAAACAATAACTCAAGCTATCACTCCTCCGCGTGTAAGACAGCGAAATAGTACAAGTCGGTCATATAGAATTGAAACTGATGATTCGGATGATAAAGGTACCCAAATTGTTTTGCAAGCAACTCCTGTTCCGCAACAACAACAACAGCAGCAGCAACAACAACAACAACAACAACAGCAGCAGCAGCAAACACAACAACCTACCATAGTACAACAAACTACCACCACGACAGCGATAGTTAGTCAGAAGAGGACGGCACCCCGCAGTATAAGCACCCCGCATACAAAACGAGTAAAGAATACCATCGATCCACTTGAGGCATCTGAACCGACACAGATAACCGTTCAGACAGTTCCCGAAAGCAAATCGACCAGCGATGCAGAATTCATTGACTTGCCCATTGAAATACCGACAAAATCAGAACCTGACTATACTGAAGAAGCTGGAGAGGTTGAGACTGCTGAACAAGATACAACATATGTTGAAGATGATTCATACGGTGATATGAAATACGATGAAAGCTATTTTACAGAACAAGAAGAAGCGGGTGCGGCGACGGGCAGTGCTGGTGGGGCCACCACGTCAACGGCAGTCGTCAAACAGTCATTCATTGTTAATCCATATGAGGAACAAGCGGATCAATCAGCAAACGAAGCACAGGGTTAGTTGAAAATTTGATTTTCTAAAAGAACTCAAAAGGAAAGATTTGGTTTTACGTGTTCATCATTATCTACCTAATATTTTTTTGTAAATTCACTTTGTCTCTATATTGAATTGAGGATAATGATGCCACTAAAACGGGGTCTTTGACAATTCAAATGGGAATTTTAAAAGACAATTTTTGGTTTACGTCAAGTTTAGAATTGCCATTTGCCTTGTGCTTTTGATATTGTTATATCTTTAAAACTATATTGATTGACATATTGAATTTAAAACATAATTCCGTATAAAAAAGAGTATTCGCGAATAAAAAACTGCTGAGTTTCGCGAAAAGCAGTTGCGTTCGGTTTCGAATTGTTGAATATGTAAGTATATTTTGAAATATTGGTTAAAAAACATCAAGTGGGTGAACATTTATAGTTAAAACAAAAAATGTGTATTTTGTGTTGTGTGAAATTAAGACGCCCTTTGAAGATGACTACCGAGACCACCGACCTTTTCATTCTGACCTTCCTCCCAACCAACAAAACAAGCAAAAAAGATTAAAAAAGCGAATGATGTGGAGTGTATAGCTGCTGGCGTTAATATTAGGTGGGTTTCTCTTCTTTTACATAAAAAACCATACTTGCTTGGATTTTTAATCGAATGTTGTTCAAACGAATAATATTTTATGTTCTCGATTAAGGATCTAAACATTTTATTACATTGAATTATATTGTCCTTAAAAATGATATATTTTTTATAATAACTGACCCTCCCTGAAAAAATGTCTTTATACCTACTAAAAACCAACTTAGATCAAAATAGCAATGATTTCTTTGGACAAACTGGTCCTACTCTTTCTAAAGTATAGCTGTTGTGGTTTAAATTTTAGTAACAAATCGAAATGTTATTAAAATTTATTTCATTTAAGCTAGTCTAGAAAAGTGTACTTATTTGTATCCAATCCAAATCATTGGTATCTAAAAAGAACTTGTGAAATTTAGCTTTTATTAAAAAAAAAACGCGTAATGTTGAATTCGTATGAAAATAGCTTCTATCATCGTAAAATGTATGAAAAAGTTTTCAATTTTTTCTTTTTGTGTTTAAAAAATGGTTGTAAAATCTAAATTAATTCATTTTTGCTTTGCATTTGATCAAATTGTTGCTTAATTTATTTAATCCAAAAGTACCTACCAGTGATGTCATTCAGATTTTAATATTTATTTAAAGATTTTTTTATAGATCTAAAACCTTGGATTTCATTCTAATATTTTTAATTTTTGGTAGGTACCTACTGCAACTTGATTGAAAAAAAAAATTGAAAACTTTTCTCATTGTATAGCTAAAATTTAACATTAGCTAAAAAATTCAACCGAACTTAGCTAATTACATGAAAAGTTGAACCAATTAAGTGAAAAATGTGCTTATATAAAGTAAAATGGTGTTTAAAAAAAAAAAGATTAAATATTATGCTTATGCAAAATACAAGTGCATCTGTATTTTGGCGTTTTTCTGCAAGGTGTTAAATTGTTGATGACCAGACCAGACTATAGAACGTGAGTACACTTTCAAATAAAGTTTTTTTGGAAAAATGTTTTTTTCTTTTATTGAAATTTTAAGTGGGGTTGCAATATCTTTGTTTTTAAATATACATTCATACATCTTTACCTCTAGATTTACAGAGTATGGGGTACATTTAAATACACCTTATTTTTTTTTGTATTAAATACAAACTTGTTAAAAAAAAATGGTGTTAGATAGGTTTAAGAAACAATAACTGTGTCCGAGGGATACGACCTACGAACCAACCAACTTCTTATTTTGATTTTAAGTGGGGGCTCGCTGATTATTCTTGGGGCCCTGGATCGTAGTCAATTGGATTGAATGGAACGAAATGAGCCTTGAATTCATTACTGATTTTATTTAAATATGAATATACAAATCTACGGAGCTATTGAAGAAAACTTGGCGTGCAAGGCCACTAAGTGCAAATTACTGTATTCAACCAGGTAATTTATATTTTCAAATGCATAATCAATACAGTTAACGAAGTAAAGGTTTTTTTTGTTTTAAATTATAAATTTTGTATGACGCTAATTAATAACATTTAATAAATCAGTCGGGTAAAAGATTCGCCGTGGAGCCAGTAGTTAAGTCGGGCGTTTAACTTTTGTTTTGCGTTTGACTCTCCATTAAAATTCACGTGTTACAAAATCAAATATTAAATTTAGTGTTTCGGATTAATTTTTAAATATGCACATGTTTTTGCTGATTTGTCGAATATTGAAATGAAAGTGAAATTTTTAGTGAAGTCGGCCTCCTAAATTCCAGAGGGGAAGACCTCATAATTCTTTCAAGTAGTCGACCGCAATTAAATTCTATATTTTCCATTCTTCTCTGACTAGGAGATAAAGAAAAGACCACTTGAAATGTTTGACATCATTAAAAGCAAATTAATTGAAAATGTTCTTATTTTTTTTTGTTAATTACTTAAACCATTTTCATAGTTCGGTTTCCTTCAAAATATTTTTTTACACCGTTTTCATCCTATGGCCACATTTCGCAAGGTTGATTATCAACCAAGCTTCTCTTCCTTACTAAGAACCGTTTGAAGCCCATTTGTTTAGGTTTTCCGGTAACTCTAAGATGAATTTGGTCCTGTAAGGAAGCTATTGGAACGTTAAATTATCGATTTGCTTACCGGTTTCAATGGAAGGTACGTACAAATGTACAATTACTCGTCCACATACAAGAAATTTTCAGCGGCTGTATCGTCACAATTTTTTTTTGCAAGCCGTTAGAAGAATACCACAGCTTTTAGAAAAAGATATTTTAATAGGTGTTCCCAATCATCCTTAAATTTAAAACGTGGTTGCCGAACTCATGCAATCATCCGATTATGAAAAGTTTGTATTGTATGTCATTAATACATAATTTGTAAATTTCATCATTCGGGGGAAAAATCTGCCTTGGATTCGAGATACGCAAAGATTATTTACTTGCGCTTAATTCTATAAGAAAATCGTGTAGGTTCAGACAAATTTGCCATGTACATATTACCCCGGACTTGTCATCGTTGGATATTATTTCTTAAACAAAAATTTGGCCGCAAAGAACAATGTTAAAACGTATGTGGATGAATCAATAACAACTGTACAACATGGTTGCGCAACATATCGGAGAACAACTGCAAACAACAATTTATTGGGCATCCGTGTGGCTCTTTGCGGATAAAGCTTCGAAAAACTATTTTTCAATGGAATTTGAGGTTCACATGAGTTCCCAAATTTGTAGAGAATGTAATAATGCACAAATTAAGAATCCTAAAATTGTCTATTTTCATAGTTAAAATAAAATAATTTTGGTAGAATTAAATTAATCGTTGCGAATAGCGCTGTTCCCAACGACCAAATAATTTTATCAAAATTTACGTATTTTAGGTATGATGGTTTCTAATGGCAAAGACTACAAACTTTCTTAGAACATTCTCTATCATTTGGACATGGTGAAGATGTAGCTGTTGTCTGTTAGATTCGTTTTCATTTGCTTTAAAAGCGAACAGCAGAACCCTATAACTTTTATAATAAATTTATTAATACATATAATGTAATTTTTTATTTCAATTAATTTTGAAGTCAATTTGATAAACTTTTACTTCGTTAACATAAGTATTTATATGCACCTACTAATATAATAAAATCTCGAGATACGGAGTTTAGTAACTTGGTGAAGGTTCTTTGCATACGAATATTAGTACAGGCAAAGCTAGAAAATTAGAATAAAAAAGTTTTGGCGAATTCTAATTTTCAAATGTTTCTAATTTCCAAGCGTTTTTTTTTGTACAGAAGAGATCAATACTTACCTGTTACATTAGTCTTAAAGCTAAATATATATATCGTTAAAATTAAAAATAGTATTCAATACTGAGTTATTTTTAATATTAAGAGCATAACATAACCGTTAGATCCATGCATAAAGTTTGCATTCCATTGTTGGGAATTCAGTTGAATTCAATATGAAGGGTTTTTGTTTTTAATGGCAAGAAAGACTAATACCTTGGCCATTATTAAATGTTACTTTTTCTTTAAATGAGAAATAAAAGACAGCGCAACATTATATATACCTAAGAGCAAAATATAAGTTTTTCTGAGTTACTATTCTAAAGCTTGAAAATTAGAATATTATATTCTAATTTCCAAGCTGTTAACGTTATATAAAATGTTGTTCTAATTTCCAAGCGATTCTAATTTCCGCGAGTTCTAATTTCCGAGCTTTACCTGTAGATACAATTTTTCTTTAAGTATTGAAATAAAACAGTCGTAATCAAAATGTACATTAAACTACCTACCTACACATAAATATATTCAACACGGCTGAGGAAGAACTAATGAATGGAGAAAATGCTATGACTGACTGACTGGCCATTGACTTGTGGCCTGATAAATTGAATTCGCGAGATTTCGTGCTTCAATTCGACGAAAATGATTCATCGAATATATCGTCATAATCTACCTATACTACGTACAAAAAAAAGCAGCTGCTGCTGCAACTGTTGTGGCCTTTCCCATTGGTGGAAGAATTGCAATAATTGGACCCCGGCACCTATACATTTCAGCTCTGTATTGCTTTTCTTTAAACGTGCTCCAATAATTTGTATTGTAAAAACAAACGCCACAACAATCGTACATTAAACGGCTACGGATATCATTTTTGATTATTGAGATTGAGATTGGCCAGTATGAAATGTTTGTAATTAAAGTATTAGCGATGCATAAAAATCATTATGAAGCAGCAAGCTTAGATCGTATCAGTTCTGGAGAGCTGTCTTTAATACCAAGTTTCAATAAAGTAGCAAAAGACATCAATATTGCAATTCATATAATTTTTCCATACAAACTTTATTGTTTATTTTAAATTATGTAAATCACAATAAATATAACGACGTCTCTAGTTTTTGAGGACGTAAATGGCGGATGAACTGAAGTAAAGGTAAATTATTACAAGTTTATTGCTAAAATCAAGTCTTACAAAAAATAATAACATTTTATATAGTTAAATCCAAACTTCGTACCTACATGTTTTTCAATAAAATTATAATTAAAAATAAAATATTGGTGTTACGCTTCGTAAGTGGACATTACTGTCAAGAAACAAAACTAGCTGTTAAATCTTCCTAAAAATAAAACCAGAATGAAAAATGTAAGTGCTTAGGCATTGTAAAGTTCCGACCGGGGAAATGTTCCGATCGGAGCATTTATTGTGTTCATGGTAACCGAATCGGAAGGGAAATACAAATGCGTACCGACGCGCATACCATGGCATGAGGAACACAAAATAATAAAGTATGAACCTCCTTTGTAGTCGAATAAAACTGCACAGCGCAGCTGTATTTAGGGGATGAAATACATAGCACAAGCAGAAAGAGTCAAACAAAGGAAAAAGAATAAAAAAAAAACAAATACACAAGAAATTAAATAGTTTGTATTTTTTTATTACCATCCGACAAAGGTCCGCAAGTAATTTGCTGCCGGAGACAATCGAGAGAAATACAAATATAAAAAAGCCATGCATCGCATGAATTCGCTGTGCGTCATTGTCATTTTGACATTTTCAACGCATGCTTTATTATTTTTCGGATGTGTGTCCGATTTATCAATCGGAGAGGTACCACGTGGCGTAGTGGTTAGTGTGTCGGACTGCTACGCCGAAGGTTCAGGGTTCGATCCCTGAGGTTGCCACCTTAAGTTTTTTTTCCGGGGTACTGCCTCTTGCGAGGAAGTGACAAATCCTCCAAGAGTAATTAACGTCATGGAAAGTGCTTCTCTGTTAGCTGTTCGGATTCGGCGGTAAATTGTAGGTCCCTTCCATTCCTGCAGAATATCAACGCACACAGGAATGGTTGAGAGTGTAAGTCACAGGCCCCGGCCCCGCTTGGAGCTGTTGTGCCAACAATTTATTTTTATTTTTTTTTTAGAGGTACCATGATACAAAATTCGTACATTTCGCCCGAATTAGAGACAATTTTTCTCCGATCGGTTACCATGATAAGGCCCAATAGGTTCGTTTGTTTACTGTTGTGGGCTAAAATGGGAAGTCTGTCAAATATTGAAGAGTGTGGATGAAATTCTCTCAAATTCTCTCAATGAGAGAAAATTTGTGAAAAAGTAAACGAACGGGTTGAACATAAAAATTGTGTTCAACGTCAAGAAAAAATAAATATTTAACTTGGTTTTTTGTCGTGATTTTCCGAATTTTAAATTTGAAAAATGAATAAAACAATGGGCCCTATCATGGTAACCGATCGTAGAATCCTCCGACCGGGGAAATGTTCCGATCGGAGCATTTATTGTGTTCATGGTAACCGAATCGGAAGGGAAATACAAATGCGTACCGACGCGCATACCATGGCATGAGGAACACAAAATAATAAAGTATGAACCTCCTTTGTAGTCGAATAAAACTGCACAGCGCAGCTGTATTTAGGGGATGAAATACATAGCACAAGCAGAAAGCCTCAAACAAAGGAAAAAGAATAAAAAAAAAAACAAATACACAAGAAATTAAATAGTTTGTATTTTTTTATTACCGTTATGACTTGTTGGATTTTTACAAACCATTTAGGAACGATACTTGCTGATTGTTAAACTGTCGACACTTGCACATTTTTTTGGTGAAATATCCATTTTATTCTTGTTGATCACTCGAAGAAAATGATTACGTTTTTAGTGCAAGTTGTACAATTGTAGTTCACTGAACCTCGTTTTTAAATTCTTTATACGTGGGTCAACTTTATTTAATCTTCGAAAATCGGTGGGTTAACTCTTAAAGGGGATGGACATCGATTGTACAACTGGCCTTTACTGCTGAAATCGAGAATTTATAATTTTTTGATTTGACATCAACAATCTCAACTCATGGAGGTGAGTTGGAAATGGTAACAAATCGTAACTATTTGACACTTCTACGTGAGTTTACGCTATGGTGAAATTTTGTAAGGTGATAGTTGATAGTCACAATTGCGAATTTGGTATCATGTGAGGTAAGGTGATAATCACCGTGACTGTCGCCTTTTTGCGATGAAAATTGAGTGACGCCTATTTAAGTGTCACATCCATACATTATTGCGTGATTTTTGGTTTTGGGTTTTGGTTACAGTTGTAATTATGTAAAGCATAATTTTTTGCAGCATGTTCGAAGAAAAAAAGAAAAAAATTAAACGTCAACGCATTCATTGGGTCACCTCCAATCCAGCAAACGTCAACGGATGCGTTGCCGCAACGGACCAACGGATTCTATGGGTCGGGGCCTTTAAATGTCATCTTTCTGTGTTCCAGTGGGCTGGAAGTTTGTCTTTGTGAGAAAATTGTAACTGTCTTGCCAGCAGCTGGTACGTGTGGCGTCCGGGTTAGGAACGCTGTTATGACGTCTTAAAGTTACAAATCGTAACTAAATTTATAAATCAAAGAAACACCTTTTTGTTGACATGATAGGGGGAATCATGGTATCCATTCGGAGAAAAGCTCCGATCAGATCATTTCTTGTGTTCACGGTGTGGAATAAGCACACCACATCAGTATTTTTAGGGGGTGAAATACATGATAGGTATAAGCAGAGAGCCTCAAACAAAGAAAAAAGAATCACAAAACAAATAGTACACAAGAAATTAAATAGTTTTTCTTTCTTTTTTTTTGGAAATATGTATATTTTGTATTATCGGACAAAGTTCCGTATGTGATTTGCTGTCGGAGACAATCAGGTGAAACACAAATCAAAAAGACGCATTTTTCAGAAGAATGCCCGGTTAATCAATCGGAACGGCTACCATGATACAAAATTCGTATATTTTGTCCGAATCCGGGGAATTTTCTCTCCGATGAGTTACCATGATAGGGGTGATTATTAAATATGGTTGACTGGTTAGAAAAGAACGCGCCACTAGCATTGCCATATCACAATTTATTGGTACATTTTTTCGACTTATTGTATGAGGAATGCGAGGCTGACATAGACTTATCAGCATTGTATATAGAACCTATAGTTATATCACTAGGAAGTTTTGCTGCTCTGCCGGGGACGGCAAAACAAGGCATTAACTCATTTCAGATTGTAGGTGAAAAAGGAAGAGATGGAAGGGAGAAAGGAACTCATCATAAAAAATAATTAAACGAGAGCTCTACATTATACGATTTCAACAAGTCAAAAGTATTCAATGGAGGAAAAAATAAAATGAATTTTTTTTCTACACATGTGCTGCATCCGCAGCGCTCTTAACGGCAAAACAAGACATTAATCAAAACTCCGAAGTGATATTACTATAGGTTCTATATATACAATGACCAGTCCTATTGTATATTTTTAAATTTAAGCTAGCATTGTATATAATATATATTTCTATCTATGGAGCAATCGCACAAACACTTGATTGGAGAGGTTTTTTCTAGATTGCCATGGAAGCAAAAACAACAATAGAAGACATTTCATATTATTAAAAGTAGATAAGACAAGAAGTAGCGCCGCCGTTGAGCAGATACAGAAACAGAAAAACATGTTCAATGGCATTACTATAAAAAACAATGCCTAATAATCTCTTGAGAGTTTTTGGTACTGCCTTGTTCTGCCGCTTAAGAGCGCTGCTGAGGCCAACCAAACCCTTTGATGATTGTATGATTTATATATATAATGGCAGTCCATACATAGTAGGTCCGTGTTAAATAAGCTATTTCTTAAAAAGTGGTTCAGGTGGCGTGGTTATAGATTTAAAGGCCCAACCATAATACGCGAAAGAAAAAGTAAGCAAGTGTCAAAACCAAACGAAAAGTTTCCTTCCGATTTGTAAAGTACATCAGTTGCCCATAATAGCCTTAAAAAATAAGAAGAAAGAAAGAAGACGAATACCCTTTAGAAAAAAAGGAATATCAGATTTTCGTACGTAATGTACGACTGAGAGCGTAAGTCAACGTACGTACCATTCTTCAATTATGGTTAGCCCTTAACTCACTTGATTTGATTGAAGTTTATCAGCGGATCAAAAATTTAAAAACGGTTCAGTGCTGGACCCATACTGTTGTACAACTGGCGTACCTAGCGAAGAAAAATAAAGGCACAAAGCCGCACTAGGCGAAACTGTACTGCACAGTAAGATAGTTATCGTCAACACCAGTGCTGCAGTTTACCTGCAGCGAAGTGCAATTTAATTCATACAATTTCAGCCAAAGAAAATATGTAGATCAATAGTTGCAGTGCAGTTCCGCCCAGTGCGGTTCTTGGCTTAACCAAGAAGTTTGTGGAATGAATTGTTGCGTGAGTGATCTTGCCACAACAGTACTATCAGTGCATGTGCGTAGACAGTGGATTGAAATGTCATCTTTGCTATAGAAGGACTATCATGCCATCTTTGCATCACGACTGTACGCAATACACAATACATAGTACACAATACAGCAATGAATAAGAATAAAATTATAAAGACAAACCCGCATATACAGATTTTGTGTGGTATTATTGTCCTTGAACGAAAAGTAAGTATGTATCTTTTAAAAATGGACTATGTCCCATCAGAAGCCTGATTGGGAATTGGAAAAAAACGTAATTGAAGAAATTAAATTATTCAGTCGCTGCAAAACAAAAATTAGGTTGCATTTAAAGGAACTACCCTCATTGGTATATGAAATCATTGTATATGAAATCTATAGTAGTCTGGGGAACGAGTAAGAGATAACGGGGTTTGGAGACACATCGATGTCGCTGATAATTATCACATATTTAAACCTTTCCACCTACATTTTCTCTCCAAAACGAGAAATTTAAAAAAGGTTTGGAGGCTCACGGTGTCGCCACAGTCGATCCTGCTATATCCATATTACTAGCTATCCATATTACTATAGATTTCATATACAATGATGAAATCTATAGTAATCTGAAGCTGGCATTTTAATGTGTCACCCCCTTGTACACCAGAGCAGCTGGAGAAAGTGGGGACTTGCAATTTAAGACCGAAATGAAATACCGTTACTATCGTAGAATTTCTGATCGGAGAAAAGTTCCGATAGGGACAAATAAAGATGCATAACGACGCGCATTCATGGCATACAAAAAAGCCCCCTGTGTAGTTGAATAATCGCAGATAGCAAGGTAGTATTTTTAAGGGATGAAATTAATGTTAGAAGAAGAGAGCTTGAAAGAAAGAAAAAAGAATCGCAAAATAAATTGACAAGAAAGTAAAAAAAGTTTGTCTTTCTTTTTTATTTGAAAATATGTATTTTTATTACCGTCGGAAAAAATTCCGCATGTAATTTGCTGTCGGAAACAGTCGGAAATGAATTTGCAAGGCAGATAAGATAGTGCTCTGTGGAAATTGCCATAAAAACTAGTATAATAAAGATTAGGAACAGTAAGTATTGTCGCAAACGCTGGCTGCTTTCTTAAGAGCTATGAGGTAGCAGACCGCAGTTAACACATTGTATATAGAACCTATACCTATCACTTCGAAGTTTTTTTTTTGTTTAGCCACGCATGGCAGAACAAGGCATTAACTCATTTCAGATAATAGGGGAGGAAGGGAGTATAGAACATGCTGAAAATTGTCATCATTGACAAATAATTAAACGAGAGCTCTACATTATACGATTTCAAAAAGTGACAAGTGTCTTCAGCATTATGACAGTGCTGCACTGCATTTTTGACTTTTCAAAAGAAAATTCATTGTATTTATATAGAAACCTAAGTAATATCACTGTATATAGTATTATCACTTGGGAGTTTTGCTGTTTGGCAGCGGATTGCAAAACAAGTTATCAACTTATTTCAGATTGTTGGTCAGGAAAAAAGAGATGGAAGGGAGAAAAAAACATGCCGAGAATATTGTCATCATTGAAAATAATAATGAAACGAGAGCTCTAAATTAAACTGTTTAAAAAAGTGACGGGTATTCAAGGGAGGAAAAAATAAAATAAATTTTGTTTCTACACATTTACTATAACTACAGCGCTCTAAACGGCAAAACAAGACATTAATCAAAACTCCCAAGTGATATTATTATAGGTTCCATATACAATGGAAAAATACAAGCGAAATGTGACCGGGCAGCATTGTATATGAAATCTATAGTAGTCTGGGGAACGAGTAAGAGATAACGGGGTTTGGAGACATAGATGTCGCTGATAATTATCACATCATTAAACCTTTCCACCTACATTTTCTTTCCAAAACGAGAAATTTGAAAAAAAAGGTTTGGAGGCTCACGGTGTCGCCACAGTCGATCCTGCTATCCATATTACTATAGATTTCATATACAATGCGGCATTGTATATATAAACTATAGTATTCCCACCTTAGGTGCGCCATCTATCGACGAAAAACTAAGCTCTAGAATACCATGGGAAGCAACAACAACAATTTCCACCATTTTAATTGTTGTTGTTGCTTCCCATGGTATTCTCGAGCTTAGTTTTTCGTCAATAGATGGCGCACCTCAGGTGATAGTACTATAGTTTATATATACAATGAATGCGGGCAGTAAAGCACACACTGCAAACTACAAAAATAATCTGTGGAATAATGTATGTTGGAGAAGTATACTCTGTTTCCAATTTTAAAGTATAGGCGCTTTTGAAAAACTCACTCCTAGAGGCGTGTATGTTCGTCAGAAAATTATGTTGGCTCTACCGAGTAAACATATGCATGCACCCCATTTTTATTTAAGCAATTTTACAACACAATGAAAATTGATGTTTTGAATGAAAAAACACTCGTCAATACGAAAAAAAATGACAAACTTTTTGTACTTTATCCCAGGTTTCTTTATCGCATAGTTCATGCTAAGAAAGTTAAATAAAGAAGAACATAAATATTTGGTTGTAGTAAAAAAAAAAAAAAAAACTACTGACGTTTGGTATTTGGTTTGCTGCCAACCAATAGCTCGCAAGTGTGGACGAAGGGCTACGTACGACTTCTCTCCATAATGCCCTCTATGTGTGAAGCTTTAGTATTGTACTAGATTCTTCAATATAATATAGCTTTTTTTTTAAATTTCTTCATTTTACAATTTTGGTGGCTTGACTGACAGATCTATAGGCTTGTTGGGAAAAAAGCAAAATGCTTAACTTAAAATCTGTTTGTGAAAAGTGTTAAAATAAAACCCCAATTGTTTTCTTTTATTGAATTGACATATTTAAAACTCTTCAGTGTCATGTGCATTAGAAATGTACATAATGTGAATAAACAAAAGTATTATTAGTTTTCTAAAAAAACGCTCCAAACAGTTGTGCTTTTTAAGGTGCCTAATAAAATAAAGTGTGTTAAAAACTTTAATTAAAAATTTCATACATTGTAAGTCTTAAAATGGTCATATTGCTTAATTTATTTTTCTTTAAAGGCTTTTGCAGTGCTTCGTTCTGTTTTTAAATAGGTACCTACTTAAGTAAATGTTGTAAATTCTTCTCAGACACAAAAAGATAAATAAAAATATTAAAAAAAAAATACAACCATTGACTTTTCACTTGGGCTTCCATGTACTGTCCAAAAGTACGCGAAGCTTTAAAATAATGTATGTTAGAGATCCACTCCAAAAATAAATAATAAATCTCTAAATTAGATAACAAAATAAAATATGGTTGTTTTTCGCGTTTGCTTGTGTCTTTTTAGAAGAAGTACGATTCATTCGAAGTCAAAAAAAGAACGCTCAATTGGTGTTCAAAGGATTTATCTACAACAAGAAACTAACCCAAGCTAATGGGCACACAACGTGGCGCTGCATTGACGTTCTTAAATGCCGATGCAAAGCCGTGGTCATAACCAAAGCAAGTTGTCTTGTGGCAGCCCGTCGAACTCATAATCACGAAGACCATCTAAGTCGCATTGGTTCGAGACCTCTGTACCAAGAAGAAGATGATCTGGGGGATTATATTGAAATCAAAGCAGACGACCCAAAACTGAATGAAATAATAACAGTATCGCATGTCGAACTGACTAAAGATAACTACAAAATATTTGTTCCAGCAATTAAAGCATATAAAAAAAAATAATAAATGCTAGTTTGCCGACGAACAATTTAAAAATATTACCTTTTGAAAATTAGTTATATAATATTAAAAGAAAATATTTAAGTTCAATCAATAAATTTTTCGTTTACCAAACTGTATATCTAACATTCAGCAAGATGTTTTTAAAAGTAATTTTGTTATAAATGAATCTGAATATACACGAATTTTATAAAATATTTTCTCCATAAATGCGAGTTTCATTCACTTAATTCAACTTAAATGTATACCTCTTTTAGATAGAACAATTTTTCATAATTTAAATATTTAATCCATTTAAAAGAATATTGAAACAGACGTCAGTACATATCAGGTTACTCTTAACTTGGACATCGACTGCAACATGATCGGTTGAATCCTTAACTATTTCAAGTGACTTAAAATTCTTTTAAACTACAAAACCCTACTTTGTTTTCTAAAACAAATCCCCTTTTCATTTTGCCACCGGCTCCGGCTCCGGGGGTGTGTCAAAAGACAGACTTAGAGAGTTTTAGCTAATACACAAGTTTGATGAAATTATTGTAATTTCAAAACTATCACGTTCACACTTCTTGGTACCCATTGGTATCTTATCAACGACCAATTGATAGAACTATTCTTCAGCTTCTTTTTTCTTTGGTTTTTTTTTCAGAATTTGGCAAATGCAAAGGTTTCTAATAAGTTATATATGAACAAGGTCGTTATGGGTTTTTCCACACTTCTTTTTAATATTAAAAAAAAAAAAAATTAAAACCCAACAATAAATTTAGCATTCAAAATAATAATTCCAGGACTTGTATTTAAATTAGTTTCAAATAGCGGGTGATTGATACAAAGGTTTACAAAATAAGGGAATTATATTTAAGTCTTTGTTATTTTATTATTTTTTTAGTTAGTCTTAGGACTCATTCTAAAATATAGGATACAGATAAGATAAGTTGCTTATTTCTTTGTTCAGTAATTCAACCGATCAATGTTTTCGGGAGAGGTGTTTTTTGATACCTACAATATTAATTATATATATCTTAAAATTAAAATTAAAAAAAAAAAAAAAAAAAAAAAACATCCTAAAAAGTATCTTCAATTTCAACAAAATTCATTGCGTCTCTATTTCAGAAACTAAACTTTTATTTATCGAAAGTCCGTGGTCAACACCGTGTCTTATACTCGACAACAGTTTCATGTACAACTGCCACAGCAAGAAAAACGGCAAGGAATACTGGCGGTGTCATAATTATTCGAAAAAGAAACAATGCGAACGCTGCCGTTCAAGATGTGTCCTTGAAAACGGTAAACTTAAATCTTGCACAGGGGGTGCTCACAATCATCCGCCTCATATGGACAAAATCAACAAGATGCTACAGCGGAATCGCACAAAGTTGAATGTTAGAAGGATGTCGCCGCGGGTTATGATGACGCAACAACATGAGCAGGAAGATTTGATGGACGACGATCATGGGAATAATTTTTTATATATAAACAAGCTGTAAATTATTTTTATAGTTAAATAATGATTACACTGTATAAATAAATAGTGAAACTATAAAAATCATATTTAATTCAAAAGCTTCGAAAAATCATCATCACTCACTGGCCATTGTTCAAACCTTTTCTTTGGATTAATCACACATGAGTAAGGTATACCTTATTTACTTAATGTATACATATATTTTATACATATGTGTATTTTGTATCTTATACCTACATAACTTATATATTTATTTAAAGAACAGATACTGACGTGTTTACTATAAAATTAAAAGAAAAAATAAGTTTTGAATTTGTTTAACAATTTCGATTTTTCGAAGATATCTTGATCCTATATTACGAAAACCAATGCTTTTAAAGTTGGGTCTCATTTTAATTTTTATGTTTCAAAATTTATTAAATATTTTTGACTAATTCCAAGGAAATTTGATTATCAGATTGTTGTATTTGGTGCTCAAAATGTTGCTTTTAATGTTTTTTGACCATGTATTCAATAATTCTCTCGACTAAGAATCCTTGTAATATTTAAGGAGTAGATGTTGCTAACATCAAACACGTTCATGACGACAGAACAATTTTTAAACAGGGACCTAATTTTGGGGCAGTAAAACATTTCAATTAATAGCTTAGATTTACAAATTTTCTTAAAAAGCAAAGAATTTTTTTTAGTCTTCCACATCAACATGCTCCATGACGATTTTATTCCAAAGACTGCTTCCCTATACATATCCAATATTAGTTGGATGGTTTGCCGTCGATCAACGATATCATGGGAAGCAATATCTGGTGAGAATAAATGTAGTGGAGTGGAATCAGAAAACTTCTATCTATACATCAAGTATTTTCAATGCAAGGATTTTTGACCACTGACCGCATCTACTTCGTTGACTGTCGGAGGTTTAGACGTGTGCTTATGCACAGTTGAAAATCATATCAAGAGAGATGAGAAATTCATTTGGAGGTAGTTCACAATACTTTTGCCGGCTGTGAATGATTTTGTCATCCTCCAAAAGTATATAAAGTTTTTAATGAAGTTTGGTGAAAGAACCTCGAGGGTATTTTCCGTCTTTGAGTGGGTATTCTCTTATCAAGACAGTTTTGCTTCAGCAATCTTTATAAATATTTCCTCCAGTTTTATAACATTTTGAGACAACTGTTTAAAAAATTATAGACTTATACAACCGCATCATAGAAAAATATGACTTATTCTATTTCCCATATAAAAATTAAGCTCCAGAGGTGCTGGTATAAAATTATCTAAATCTAAAAGCATGCACGAGAATTGCATTTTTGCTTGTTCATAATTGACTTCCAATTAATTTTGTTATATTCCTATAGTTCATATGTTCCAGACGTAATAATAAAAAAAAAATAATAATAATTGCCTGGACCATTCAATCATTGAAGATTATACCACTCAGAATGACAGTCAAAAACAAATTTTGTTTTATATATTTTTAGGCTACAACACTCTAAGTCCAAACAATGTGTTTTTTGTGAGGAGCCGTTGGGGCCGAAAGCTTTTGGTCTACAACAACTATACATTTACATCTAACAAGCGAATACATGCAACCAATACGACTTATTGGCGTTGCACATTCTCAAGCGCTAGAAAAGAAGTACCCTGCCCTGCCCGTTGTACAACTCGCAAAGGAATGATTATAAACTTTCTAGGAGTCCACAATCACCCGCCCATGCCTCCAAAGGTCTCAACTGATAGACCAATTGTGGTATCCTGTGACTATAACATTGAGGATCCTTAATCAAAAATATAAAATTTAAAATTTATTCTTGTGACAAGAAAATGCAATTTCAGCCTAACTATTAAGCCTTTAATAAAATTTATTGTAAAAACATCATCAAAATATTTTTTTTTTTTAATGAAATACATAAGTTAAGAAATCCAAAAGAAGTGAGTTTTTAAAGAAACCATGAAGAATCTTTATGAATTTTACTAACTTCATTTATTTTTATTTTAGATGATGATGAAACAAAGTTGGTTGACGACAATCGAGTCAATTACATAACTAGCTTAAAGGGAACCTACCAATTGTGTCTTGATGGATTCCCCTATACAAGGCATCGTGTGAGAAGTGGTACAATTTATTGGAGATGTGTTCAATTCAGGCCGCTCAAGTAAGTTTTTTTTTTTTAATTTTGATTCTATTATATTTTTTGTTTTATTTTAATTGCCAGGTGCAAAGCTCGTGTACGTACAAATGAGAAAGGAGACAGAGTAAGCATTGTACAAGAATCACACAATCACGATGTACTCAGAGAGCGACGCAAGAAAGGATCACTTAAAATTGTATATGAGCTTCGAAAGCTCGAAAACAAAAATAAAACAAAAAGGCAGGATTATTTAAACTAACAAGGACAATCTCATTAAACTGAATAAAAAGTGTTTGAGGAGTGAAATATATTTATTTTTAAAAAATTGTATTTTGTGCATGGGTTTTTTAAAAATCAAAACTTGTTATTTTGTGTTATCGAAAGTTTTTACAACAAATGTAACAAGTATTATTGAATTTTTTCCAATGTTTATGTAAATTATTGAAGAAATTATTTGTTTGGGGCGGCTAATTGGTTTGTTTGATGTTCCCAGCCCTAGTGTGCGCTGAGAACTGACTATGAGTTTCTGTTAAAAAAAACTTTAAAAACATTATTGTTTTTGTTAATTTCAGTTGAGTTCTTAAAGTTCTTCCTGGGTTTGGAATGACGATGTGCGAACTCTTTGCGGCTTACCCCGCAATCTGTTCCAAATGTGCCAAACCAATTCTCAGCCTTATTTAAATTTATGTTTTCAATTAATGAAAATTAGGTCATATTTGTAATTGATAACGAAAATGGCCAATTTGTATCGATGTTAGTACAGAAGAGATTGTGATACTTACCACAGTCCATAGGTAAATATCCAAACTTTTTAAAAATGTTCTTAAATCAAAATTAGGTACCACTTTAACGGTTCATAATATTTATAAAAAATCCAGTCCATGGGATTCTGATGCTATAGCTAGCCTTCTTGTTTTCAGAAGCCAGACAGGACGTTAACATGATTTCCTTGCCTCGACAAATTCAACTCTTAAGAAGGGAACCACCGATTGAAACAAATTGTCAATTTCAAAGCTGGCCAACAATATCTAATCCACGAATAATTAGAAGTAAACATTTGAATATGCCAGCGACTTCTGTTGAGGAGTTCCTGGATCTCGAAAGAGAAATCCGAGTGGACAGCGCCAAAGAGAGTATTTTTGTATGTTTTTCAAACTCTGAAAATTGTATACAAATTTAATTGATTGAATTGTTTTGCAGGTAAATGAGTTAAGAGCTACCAGTGCTCCGACTCTAGAAAAGTATGTTCGAGAATGCCTTCGCAAAATGATAACTGATGATGCAGCATCTCATTTTTCATGGCGTGGACACAGGGAAAATATAGCAGTGAAAGCATTTACAGTTTTAAATATTTTAAGAGGTATATCAGCGTAAGAAAATTACAAAAAAGAAAAAAAAAACTACTTTATTTTCAGATGAAGCAAATTTTAAATATTATAATACCCTGGGCAGTGATGTGGAAGAAATTATTAAAAAATGGTTCAGGTACGCAAAAGACCGCTTCAATAAAAGGAACAAAAAGTATAAATAATTTTAAAATTAATAAAAGATTAAATTAAACATTAAATGAAAATGTGTTGGTTCTTAGAACGAAAATGAAAAGTATAAAAAGTATGTTGTTACGTTTTTATCAACAAATGATTTAATTTTAAACTAGAGTCAGTGTTACGAAAGTAGTTAAACCGAAGATCAAAATATCGCTTCGGTTTAATAATCGACAATTTTGGCTTTCTGTATCGGCACTGGCAGCGTGAACTGCTGGACTGATTTGCTTCAAACTTGGTACACAGTATTCTAACGCCTTCCTACAGAGGTGTTTCAGAATCGGCATTCTAGCCCCCACCTGCCATTTGGCTTTTGACGAAAATCTCATTTTTTACCGTTACAAGTTTACACTTTAAAATTTTTGTTCGTTATTTTTTTTTCCATTGAGTAATACATTAATTAAGATCCTTAATTTGGTTATACTAAATTGGATTCTGCTAATGAAACGTGGGAACGTAAATTCCGTTTGCAATTTGATAACATACCCGATCATTATTTACAGAAAGACAACCTTAATCATATGTTGCCTCCTTGGGTAGGTTAACATTCTTTTAAATATATTATACGTGGCGAATTTAGAGGATAATTAAATTATGTTGGCTTTCATTATGTTCTCATGAAGTTTAATAAACATTATCAAAATAAAATAATTTACAATATTATGAACAAATATGGAACACATTAAATTAAGTTTTCAATTGAGTCGATTTTTCAGTTCTTCGAAAACTATCCTTTTTGTAATGGAACCATTTTTTCATTATCATAACAATGTCGTCTGATTTTGCTTGTGGGAATTTTTGTCGCGCGCACTCTTAAAAACAGACAAAGAACAAAACGTTAAAACATTATTTTAAATAATGTTAGTACATACATACCTATAATGACACTTGATAAAGTGAAATCTCCGACTGCCAACTTGTTGTTTTCGCCCTCCCATGTGCATTGATTCGCCACTGTGGTTGCCATACAATATTCCAAACAATTACTTAGATATTTCTTCAAAGTGAAGTTCGGAATCTTGTGCATTATGTTTTCCTAAGCATGGATTTAATATCAAAATTTGATAACTTAAATAAATATTAATTTTTGTTCGTACCAAAGCATGGATTAATGGCATATCATCTTGAATTTTCGCCTCAAATAGAATTAAGTCATCAAGGGTGTTACATGGGAGTTCTAAAAGGGGGACACTAGCTGCAGCTGCTTCTGAATTATCAGAAGGGGTGTTTCCGTATTTCGTTTTAAGCTCCTCAATTGGCTCACGCAGTAGTTTCGTTTCATTTATATTAGCCAATATCAAAGAACGCAAAGCTTCAATGGCACTTAAAACTTTTGCTAGAAATGTTAAAATTTAAATAATTTATATTGTTTTTTGTTAGTAAATTTCTTGAAATATTTACACACTGCTATCTTCTTACCTAGTGTTAGTGATTCTGAAATAAAAAAAAAAGTTATGATTATTAGTTATAGTGTATGTTGAAGCTTTGAAAAATTATAAAAAAACAAAAAAAGAATGAAAATAAATTCCGAAAATTATAAAAAAAAATCCAATTCAACAAATATTTTTTGGTTTTTTTTTAAAATTATTTTTAACTGTTGCACTTTCTGTCTTTCTCAATTGTTGACCATTCCATATCGATATTAAGAGCATTTTCGAACAGTCATGTTGGAAAATAACGCTTATTAGTTTGGTTGTGTTGATCTTCAATTGCAGAGAAGTTGCTTCAATTTCAGGAGTTCAACCACAGGATTCCTTATTTTTTTAAAAAACAAGACAAGTTTCAAGTAAAAATTAAATTTTCTTTCAAATTGTCGCGTTTCTGGAGGTTCGATCTTTTGGAGTAATGTCTGGTGCCAAATGTGTCTAGCTGACCTGCTTAAATAGGAATGTTCTAAGTTTTAAAATAAAATCAATTAGCTGTTTGGTCTATCTTCTATAAGGTTATTAAAAAAGAGGTGGTTAAATACACAGGAGACTAGTCTCTAAAGACACACACATTTTAAACAATGCTGTGACAGTTTTACACCTAAGCCAAAACATAACCGATGCCCTTTTGACTAAAATTCTTTTTCTTCGAAAGGTTCTTGATCAAATGATCTGTAAATTATCTTTAAATAAAAGAGGTTCAAAAAACAAATGATTTTTAAGTTATTGAATGTCAAAACAGCTAAGTTTTCTTCAAGTTTTTTGTACTTAACTTACTTTTATAATTTACGCGTACTCAAGGGGTTATTAATACCCTGCTCATGAATTAACACAGAGCGGGCGTTTAGGAAAGTTGGATAGGAGATACCGATGCACATTGGTCTTGAATGTCTGTAAATCATAATGAGAGGGCAAAATCGAGCCGGGTAAAGCGTTCCACATTCTAGTAGTGCGGCTAAAAAAAGAGCCTCTATACTTTACAGTACGTCCGAAGTTAGGCTCCACTATTTCATATTACATGTATAACTTCACATTAACCGAATATATGCGGGGGTTTGGAATCACAAAGCTAATCTTCAGATTTTATTTATTCGAAAAAATCCTCAAACAGTATTCTTCTAATTACATTTTTTTTTAAATTTTGTATCTGTATTTTAGGTCGGCAGATTCGAGGGCAACAAGTAAATGAATACACATCATCTCTGTTTTCTTATAACCGTCGAGGGCAATTAGTTTACAACGGTTATACTTATTCAGCCCATACAAGGAATCCAGCTGCATGCACGGTTGCAAGACGCTGTTCATTTTATTCTAAAAGTCGATGTCCTGCAACAATATATACTAAAGGTCTTGAATACTTCATTATAAAAGGACAACATAATCATAATCCAACAAAAGTTAAAGGATATCAACCCATAGAATGGAAGGGAGAATAAAATTGTACTTTAAATATAAAAATATTTGTTTTTAATATAATAAAAAAGAACATCATCACCATCATGGATTGTTATTGCTAGTCAATAATATCGTCTTGGAAGAAATAGAAATAAGATAGTCTTTTATTTCGTATGAGTGTCTACCGTTATTTTGATTAAGAGCTTAAAAATAAATACTTAAGGACACTACAAAAAAAAAAAAATCTATTTTGTGAACTTGTTCAGATCCATTGAGTTTGTTTGTAAGATGGGTCTGAGCACTCAATTTCCCGTTGATGCAAGACGAAAGAGTATCTATGAAAGTATGGTTGGTGATAATGCGATGAGGATTACTCACACTATGGTCGATCCACTTAAAACAAAATCGATGGAGTTATTTAATTGCATATGAATAAGTATATTTTATTTAAGTTGTAAATCATACAGAAATATATTACACAAACTATTTTTTATTTCTCTTGTCGTTACTTAACTAATAATTTATTTCGAATTTATACTTTCAGCGAAAAAACCTAGACTTTTGAAAAACTTGAATATTGTCAAATCAAAAGTTGCTCCCAGATGGCGGTCTAAACCAGGAGTTCAAGTTCAAAAGGTTCAGCAGCGGGTACGTGTCGATGAAAAAATAGTAATTAAAAAGCTGTCCGATTGTGCAGACTTTACTTCACCAGAAAATATCGTCAAAACCTCCGAAAACAAACACACTCTGACTATTATCAAGAAAAACCGTCTCAGAGGCATTTGCGTTCGATGTATTAAAGAGTCAAATAAAAGCAAAGAAAAGAAGGTTTTGAAGAAAATATGCACATACTGTCCCCAATGTCCAGGAGGAGAATGGATTTGTGAACCATGTTTTGATTTTATCCACGCCCGTAAAAATTATATAAAACCTGATAACTGATTGAATAATATTTTTTCTTTGTTTTGAATTGAATTCTCTTTTAATTTTAAAATTGATTATAATTATTAGCATTTCATGAATAAATAAAAATTGATTTTTTTTTTTTAAATAATAAATAAAACATCCAACCAAACACTTTTAATTTAAGTTCTCATCCAACAGAATGAGTGCCAATTATATAATTTTTCCTTTTGTAGGTTCGTTTAGGACGGTCATGATTGTGGTCTTTGTACAATATATAGAGCTTGGAATCATATCCTACTTGTAATTTTGCACGGCATTTTGTTTTTATGCGGTTAATGCATATCCATTGTACTCCCTTAATAGTTTGCAAGAGTTTAACAAATTGGTATCCATCATAAGATATTTGTACTCCGTTTAAACGATCTGTTGTGTAAAAATATCGAGGTTGTTGAACTTTCACTGAAAAATAAAATGAAGATAAGAAATATGAAGAAATTAGAAAATTTACACTATCTTTTTCAAAACACATTTATTTTGCTTAGATTGAAGTTAGCTTGTGTGTGCTTAAAAGGAAAGACGGTATTTACGCACAAATGTTCATGTCCTACATCTTGTCAGTTCTAGAAGGATCTTACCCCAAATTGTTTTCTTTTTAAATATTTATTGTTAAAATGAAGCGTGGGCTCGAATCCTATGGTGTGCATAAAAAGTTTTTCAAATAAAATTGGATTAAAGCTCAGCACCACAATATAAAAGGAGACTGATGAGTGCAAAAGTGGCAAAGCACTAAATAGCTACATCTCCAGCCAAAAAACAATTGGTGGTAGCGCCTTTAAGGTGTTGTTGTTGTTCAAAAATTCAATTGAAGCATGGTTATTTTTTTTTTTATAATTGTGATGATTTTATTTTATGATTTCAGTTACATATATACGAGCCTTAAAGGATGAATGTTTATGGGATCAATTTTTAAAGTACAAATGTTTCATAAATTTACAAATTTACAGATTGAGCGTTTACAGTTACATAGATAAATTCTCAAATACTTTTTCAAACAGTTGTTACAAAAATTAATTTTGAAGACACACTAACATTATTCACCTTAAGGGTAGGCATAAGTGTGGATTTCATCAGTGTGTAGAGATTCAAAATTTTTCTTGAAATATTGTCATTCAAATTGGAAGTCCAATATATGGATTTAAGAGTAAATATAATTATAAGCAATAATTAAAAAAATTAAGAAAAACAAAAAAAAAATTAAAAGGAATGTTGATCCAAACATAAACTTTTAAAACACTAAAAGATCAAAATAAATGAATAGAACAAAGATATCAAATCACACAATTTTTGTTATAATTCAACTTTTTTTTTTAAAAGGATAAATAGATTTTGTGTAAAATAAGTAGGAGTCTTTTTTTTTCAAAGTACAATCTACCGAAGTCTGAAATGCAGAAATGACTCCAAATCTTAGGTCATTAGGAATATATGATTATATGAACCTTAAAAAAAGCTTAAGTAATTATATTGTTTATGTAGTTGGTCCGTGAAATACAACTGCAAAAAACTGAGACAAAAAAAACTGCAAGTCATTTATACAAACGAAAAAGTCAGCTACAGAATATTTTACTCAGACGATGTCGAAATTTATGTATAACTTGTCTTAAAGTTATTGGAGTTATCAAAAAAAAAAAAAAAACTTTCGATATGTTTTATCACTCGAAACTGGTCGTCTCTTGGGTGTGTTTTAATGTTTCAGTTGTTTGCTGCTCTTCTATTTTGTTTTCTTCAGTTTTATGTTCTTCAAAAACCGTTTCGGTTTTCTCTTGCTTTGGTTCTTCGGTTGTAAATTCTTCGATTGTTAATTCTTGGGTTTTAAGAGCTTGTGGTTCTTCATCAATACTCAGTCGAGATCTTGGTTGGCGATTTTTCGCGTATTGGAACCATTTTTTTATTATCTGAACGATTTCCATAGAACCCGCTCCTGGAGATTTTTTCTGCGCGCATGCTATTACAAATTAAAAAAAAAAAAAAAAAACGTTTACAGTAAGAACGTATGAAAAAAAAAAATTAATTTATTAAAATAGCAATTTACCTGCAATCACATGTATTATAGTGAAATTGTGCACTTTTAATTTGTTGTTTTTACTGCCTTCCAATGAACACTTAAGAGCCAATCGTTCAGTGATACAGCATTTCAGGCAGTTGATTATGTAACTTTGTAAAGTTCTGAAGGTTATATTGTCCAATAAATATTCCTAAACACACGAAATTTAATAGTTAATATTTTTTCGAATCAAATAAAAAGCAAATGATCTTCATACAAAAGCTGAAAAAGATGGCATATCCTCTTTAATTTTGGCCTCGAATGCCAGTAAGTCACCAAGCTTGTCGCATGGGATTGGTAAATTTTGAGCACCTGATGCAATTGCTGCTGAATATTCTGGGGTAATGTTATGTTCGGCGTTCCCAAGCTGCTTAATTTCGTAGCTGATGTTACCACACATATCTCCTGACATACTATTTTCAGAGGCGTATTCAAAAGCAGGCAATAGTTTGTTGGTAAATTTAGGAACGACTTTTTTTGAATATTTGCGCTTTTGAACATTTTGTTTAACTGTTGGTGATGTATTCAAAGGATCTTGGGTTTCTTGGTTTACATCAAGCTGCTGAAATCCTTGGCTTGTTTCTGAAGGAGGCATTAATGATTTGGTAGTCACAGGAACGATTTTTCTAGTATATTTGCGCTTTTGAACTTTCTGAGCGGGTGTTGATGTATTCTCAGGAGTTCCTTGGCTCACATCAAGCTGTTGAAACCCATGGCATGTTTCCAAAGAAGACGTCGGCGTCAGTAATGTATTGGTATTCTCAGGAACAACTTTTCTGGTATATTTGCGTTTCTGAACTTTCTGAATGACCGTTGATGTAGCCCCTTCAATTGCTTGATCACCTTGGCTTGCATCAAGCTGCTGTTGGCCTTGACTTGTTTCAAAAGAAGGCGATAATGTTTTGGTATTCTCTGGGACAATTTTTCTTTTATATTTGCGCTTCTGAATCTTTTGCCTCAACAATGTCATCGTATTCATAGTGGGTTTTTGGGATTTTAACTTTCGGAAATTCATTACGGTGGTCAATCTTCGTTGACCGCGATGATTTGCGTATGCGAACCACTTATTCATTCTTTTGAAGATTTCAACTGAACTTGCATCCGGGAATTTTTTAAGCGTATATTCTGTTTTATAGGTAAGGAAAACAAGGCACAATGAACTTTTCATAGAATCATAATATGTAAATGAAAATTCATACCTGTAATTAATTTCACCAGTGTATAGTCCTGAAGTGATAACTTGTTATTTTTGACGTCCATTGAACATCTACTTGCCAAAGAATTTGTTATACAGGCATTTAGACAGTCAATTACATATTTCTGCGCAGTCAGCGAGGATATATTTTCCAGTAAGTTTCCCTAAAATGATTCTAACTTCAGTAAAAAGTTGCAAAAACAAATATTTTTTAACATACAAATGCTGATAGTGAGAGCGCATCCTCTTTGATTTTGGCTTCAAATGCAATTAAATTATCCAGGCTGTTGCAAGGGATGTCTAAAATGTTATCACAGGTTGCATCTGTTATTGGGTTCACAGAGTTTCTTTGTTCTTCCAAACATTCAAGCTGCTGAGTTTCTTGGCTAATATCAGCAGGCATGATTGTTTCTGCATTGTCGAGAGTGTATTCTCCTTGGGTCGCATCAGGCTGCTGAAAGACTTGGCTTATTTCAGAAGAAGGCGTCAATGTCTCGATATTCTTAGGGACATTTTTCCTTATATATTTCCGTTTCTGAATTTTCTGACGAATTATTGTCATTGAATTAATGATTGGCTTTCGGGATTTAAGGTTTTGATTCTTTATGATACGAGATTTTCGGCTACCACGGTGATTTGCATAATGAAACCATTTTGACATTGTCTTGAGGATTTCTGATGAACTTGCATCTGGGAATTTTTTGAGGGCGCATTCTAAAGAAAAACACGAAAAACATTGTCAATGAAAGAAAAAGCATACGATTTGAATTTTTATTCAATTCAAATATTAAAATAATAATCAGCCCCACTAAAAAATCTTCTCTTCTTGCCCTATCATTTCGATGGATTCATATCAACGAAACTATCACATGTAAATACAAATCAACTTTCCAGTCATTGGCTTATTCCTGGACAGGACGTGTGAATGTCTTTATAAAGATAGTTTCAAGACATTTTAGCTTAAAGCAGTTAATGACAAAAAACAGAAACTTTCACAGGACCTTCGAATTTTTTTCTTAATATCATCTACATTAGCGACCGGGAAAGCATTAATAAGGATTTCTTTTGAATATGCTTACATTTCATAATAGAGCTGAATATTTAGTGTACATACCTGCGATCAAATTTACTAAAGAGAATTCCCGAAGGGCAAACTTGCCCTTTTTGCCATCCATTGAACATTTACGAGCCAAAGGATCAGTTATACACGATTTAAGGCATTCCATTATATATGTCGGCAAAGATGTCACAGGTATATTTTCAAGTAAATTTCCCTAAATATAAATAAATGTATTTTAGTATTATAAGGCAAAGCAAATTTAATGTGATTGTGTTCATACAAAAGCTGAAAACGAGAGCATATCCTTTTTTATTTTGGCTTCGAAGGCAACCAAACTTTTAATCTTGTTGCAAGGGATGCCTAAATTTGTATCACAAGTTGCTTCTGCAATTCGGTTGTCAGGGCTGATTTGCTCTTGGCTTCCAAGTTGATTAATTTCATGGCTGGTTTCACCAGACATAACAATTGATGCATTTTGAGAGGCGTTTTCGACTTGACTTGTATCACCAAAATATTTTATGGATTCACTGTTTTCGGGGGCGACTGTTTCTCTTTTGTATTTCAGCTGGATCTTTTGAATTTTCTGTCGGAGTAGTTTTTGGCTTTTGATGTTTTGTATTTGGAATTTTGGATTTCCAGATATTGAGGGACTTGACAATCGACGGTTGCGATTGTTTGCATAGCGGAACCATTTCCCTATTATATCTAGGATTTCATCTGAACTTGCTTGGGAACATTTCCTTTGCGCAAACTCTTAAGAAAAATAAATAAAAACATAATAATCGTTAAATATACAAAAATTATAATAAATATATCAGAAAAAAAAATAGTTGCAGCTATACTTCTTTGAAGAATGTGAAACTCGGACTTGGTCCCATCCTGTTAAAGTAATATCGAAAGAAAGATACGTTTGAAGAACTTAATTATGACGCTTTTAGTTTGTTCGCTGAAAGGTTTCGAAAAAATTCTGAATTGTTTTGAAAGCGTTCGGTACTAGGTAGCTCAGAAGCGCATAAACATGCAAATAAATGCAGAATTTTTGAGCAGCAGTTTCGTTAAAATGTAAATGTTTTTTATTTGCAAAATCAACGTTTATTTCGATTCTTCGAAAATAAACTAATTTTGTTTAGAAGGAAGTGGACAAATTAATCAATTATTTTCTAGGTTTTTTAGAACCTGAAAATTAAGTCTCATTATCCCCATTGTCCACAAATACAACGAAACTTGGATTTTTGAACGTTCTTTCTCATTTGAACAAAGCTTTAAACTATTCGATCCGCACATAACGCGTCAATGTAATCTTTTTACACAAATGTATGCTTCCAACACGCAGAAGGATATCTTGAAAACAATCAATTTACTTTTCTTAAAATCTTAATTTCCATACATACCCATAATTAAGCTTATAAAAGTGAAATCCCGAACTGCTAGCTTATTGTTTCTACCATATAATGAAACTTTAGCCGCCAAGGGATCAGTTATACAAGATGTTAGGCAGTCCATTAAATATTTGCGCAAATTTGAGAAGGGAATTTTTTCCAGTACGTTTTCCTGAAAATAAAATTTTATTACAGTAAAGGCCATTAAAGAAAACAAATTATTTTCCTACAAAAGTTAAAAATGATATCATATCCTCTTTAATTTTCGACTCGAATGCGAGTAAGCCAGACATTTTGCTGCAGGGAATTTCTAAAATTTCAACACCAGGTTTAACGGCTGGTGAGTTATCAGCGAGTACTTCACCTGGGGCTCTAATCTTCAGCTGAGTTATATTGGTGCTATCAACTGGTGCATCTGTTAGTGAATTATCATTGACGTTTTCTTCTTGGCTATCAAATTGGAGAGCTTCGCAGTTCCTTTCCACTGCATTCTCTCTTATATATTTAAGCTTTAGAATTTTTTGGCGAAGTATTTTTGTTCTTTTAATACTTGGTTTTTGAGATTTTAAATTTCTGTTTGTTGGTGAGGCACACGGTACCCGGCGACCACGATGATTAGCGTATTGGAACCATTTTCTTATTGTATCAAAAATTTCACCAGAACTTGCCGTTGGGAATTTTTTTTGTGCACAGTCTTAAAAAAATAAAACAAAAATTAATATTCGTTTGAAATTTACAAATAAGACAAATAATTTAAAAAACTTTAAATAAATTATATTTGGTTTAGCTTGGTACCTTAAAAAGCTGCTTAAAGACCATTTATTGGTTTTTTCTTTTGGAAAATTATGATATCAAAGTAAAAAAAAACTCTGACATAAGTGAGACACAAGAAACGTTCTCGAAAACGAGCAAATCAAATAAGTTATTTGCTTCAGAAACTCTAGTGTGGTAGATCTGGCAAAACACCGACTACTTCATCAAATTTCATTAATTTAAAAAAAATACCAAATAGAAAGAAACATGTTTTATAAACAAAAAATGAATTTAAATATATTGTAAACATTTTTTACATGAAGGACATATTTCAAAAATTCAACTCAAAAGCAAATTAGATGCTTTTTTTGACATACAAACTTATGGTTACAATTTTTATCGATGCGAAAAGTTTAAAAACAGGGACCCAACCAAGTCAAACCAAAGACAAAAAGTTCTTCAAGTATTTATTCTGATTGCGAGTATAAATACCTGATATAGCAGTTATTAGCGTGAAATCTCGAAGTGCCAGCTTGTTGTTTGTACCATATATTGAACATTTAAGTGACAATGTTTCAGTTATGCAGGATTTTAAGCAATCTGCTATAAACCTTTGCAAAGTTGAAGCGGGAATTCTGTCCAGTAAGTTTTCCTTAAAATAAATTTAATTTCAATACAATTGGTTAAAGTTAATTCAAGTAAATTGTATACAAAAGCTGAAAATGATGCCATATCCTTTTGAATCTTCGCATTAAAGGCAATCAGACCACTGCGTTTGTTGCAAGGTATTTCTAAAATTTGAACACTAGGTTTAAATTCTTGTGAATTCTGGGAAACAATTTGTCCTTGTTGGCTTTCATGTTGACCAATTTTGTAGCTTGCTTCACCGGTACCGCTAGGTGAATATTTTTCTTTTTTCTCACAAAATGTTTCTCTTTGATGCTTGAGCTTCTTAATTTTTTTACGAAGTAGATAAGATTTATTGTTTTTCCTTAATCTGACACGATGAACTGCATAATGAAACCATTTTCCCATTAGTTTTATAATGTCAAATGACGTTGCTTCTGAGAATTTTTCAAGAGCACACTCTATATAAAATGGTTAGAAAACAAAAAAAACTATAAATGCATAATTTGTCTGTGATATTATTTTAGGAGCAAACCTTCAATCAAACTGACTAGGATGAATTCTCGAATTTGTAGCTTATTCATGGAACCAATTATTGAACATTTCATTGCCAAAGGATCTGTCATACAATAGTGCATACAGTCAAAAACATAAGTTTTTAAATTTAATGCGGGCGTTTGGTCGAATACATTTTTCTATAAAAAAAAAAGAAAAATGAAATTTAGTTTTGATCGATATAAAATGTAAAACATTTTTCATACTAAGGCTGTTAATAAGTGTGCGTTGTTACGGAGCTTCTCTTCAAAAGCAACTAAGTCATCCACGCTGTTACAAGGAGATTCTAAGGGTGGATTACTAGTTAAACCTGCTGCCGGTATCTCTGGAGCAATAGATTCTCTTTGAGGTTCAAGCAGAGTAAGTTCATTAGGAAGTTCAACACAGGGCGTAACTGCTACTGTATTCTGAGTATTCTGAGGTGGTAAGGGCTCTTTTCGTTCACTGAGCTTCAGAATTGCCTGACGAAGTAGTTTGGTCTCATTGATATTAGCAATAATCAATGAACGTAATAGTGGATCACAAGTTGGAATATTATCTAAAATTTATATTGATTTTCATCGTTATTAGAAAATACATTTCTATATGTAAATTCTGTCTTCATTTTTAGTTTTGACGAATTTTTTGATAACACTTACCACCTGATAGCATTAATGGCTGATCGACAAAATGAACTTCTGAAAAAAAAAGAAAATAAATTTTTGTTGTTAATACTGATATTGTTGACAACTAAAAATAATGTATTATTAATGCAAAATTGTCTTAAATTTAAAATACTACACATAGTCTTTTATATTGTTCATATTATTCTTTATTTAAAAAAAAAAAAAAATTAATAATGGTGTAAGAAAAAAAAAAAAAGAAAAAAAAAAACAAGTAGCATTTCTTTGTGGTGGTAAAAATAGGACCTGATCATCTAGAGATGAAGACTAAGTAAAGAAAATCTTGATTGCATCGGTCAGGATGAGAGGTTAATGTCGGCCTATAAAATAAAGAGTTAGTAATTTGAGGATATTTTATAGGTTTTTGGATATTTACCAAATTGCAATCCTATAAGGTGTCATTGTAGTTAACTATTCTTCCGCTCTTTGGGGTGATTATCCCATTTTATGCCCATCATTCAATCAAATATATTCCCTGGGATTCATAACACTAAGTTTTGACTCCTTTCATACATTTCGAAAGACGCACTGGAACGCTTTATTCTTCAAATAGAGTAGAATCTCTAGATCTCATTTTTGATGTTATTTCAAATGTAGAATATCCTTTCACATCTTTAACGAGGCAATGCTTATTTGGAGTCATATAAAATGAAGTCATTTTGTTGCAGTTTGTGTTGTAATAAGGCGTACGTACTTTTATTTCATGTTTCGTCTCAAAGTGTAGTTCAGTTTCATCTTTTTGTCTCAATCTTATGGTGTTGCATTTAAAGTAGGTATTTGAAACAAATTTAATCAACATTGCTTATATCTACTTATTTTTCAATTGAAAAAATAGAAGAAGGGTTAAAAGCCAGAGAAAAAACAATCGATTTGTAATTAAAAAATTTAACTTTAGACATACATACATATCAATTTTTTTTTTTTAACAAAGAATGAATGTACAATTTTCTTATCCTTAGGCCAGCAGAACGATATACATTATATTGTTTTATTGATTCAAAGTTCAAAGATGTAAGAATAATCTAGACTGAGGTGTATATACAATATTGTTAAAATGTTACAAACAGATCGCAGCATATCATATAAATTTTCACTTTGTGAGTTGATTTAGGCAGATCTGGTCATACATAGTTGTGGTTTTCTAAAAATACATATCTACAGATGTTAATGTCCTGTTTCCAATTTCGCAGGCATTTTGTTGATATTGTATAAATGCATATCCATTGTGCTTCAAAATTGGTGTCCGAGAATCTTACAAAACTGTATCCATCTTGTAGTATAACTCTTATCCAAGCATATTTTGTATAGAAATATCGAGCTGAAAAGTTTAGAAAAAAAAAAAAATTATATAGGATACTAGTTTTTTTTAACAATTGTTTTATTATTACTTTGCATGAATTGTAAGTTTTAAAAATAAAAAAATATAACTTACTAAGTTCAATTGAGATTCTAAAATTCGTATCCACTAAAATGTTTTGCAACAATTTTTTTTTAGTTTGATGAGTCACCTAGATAGATTGGTGTAATGAAGAAATAGATGTGGAACATTAACGAAAAATACCTTACTAGTGCTAGTCTTCTTAAATATCAGTAACATATAATGTATATATACATATAATGTAAAAAAAAAATAAGAATAAGAAGTATGTCATATAAATTTTCTAATTCTCAGCCCATTCTGGGCATTGAGTACACATGGGTGATGAGTTTATTGTCCTCCCACAATTATATTCATATAACATCATACGACCTGTTTATGTTTAGTCCAAACAAATTCCTTGTGGTCACATAGACTTCACAGAACCATTTTTTTAACTCAATATTTACAATCGTTGACTTCCCGGTCAATTTTGAAGCCTTTTTGAAGGGATACAAATTAGTAATTTGAGGTAACAAATATGATCTATAACGCCAAATGAATGGAATTATGAGATTTTGAGAAAAAATATTTTTAGTAAAGTCGAAAAAGTACGCATACGCCCTAGGGACCCGTTTGATGTGTTAAATAAACCCACTTTCTTGAATATTTGTATATTAATACCATTAAAAGTGTCGAAGATGGAAAAATCAAATATTTAATCTTCCCAAATGTGGCGCAAATGTCAAGCATATCATACGGTACCAATATTTTCGGTACCGCTTTTCTATTATGGTTTAAAGTATGAAGTTGATAAAATTGAATGTATCACCAATTGCACCAATGCAAAGGAAATTCTGAACGTACTGTGAAATGGAAATTTATATAAACTAAGAAAAGATTTCAGTGCAAAATACTTGTTTAATCTTAATCTTTTAATCTATTTTAACTTACGACTAATTTAATAAAAATATTTTTTTTTTGAGTTTTACTTACTTCTAGGCAAAGTAAAATAACAAATAACATCGCTCTTAGCTTACGCTTCATGTTCTCTGTTTAAAGTCCTCCTCTTTCTACCCTGACTAAGTTTTTCACGACTATGATTATGAGCATGGTGTAATAATTCTAATTTTTGATATGGATTAACCCTCAGTCTTGCGTGACACTTTGTTGTGGACCGAGTAGAGCATATCCATTTTGTTCCTTTCTTGTTTTCCAGAAGTTTAACGAAATAATATCCGTTGTATACGAGTTTTACAGAAGATCTTTGTCCTTTTGTGTAGTAGTATACATTTTGGTCTGACTTAGCTGAAAAAAGACAGATAAGAGGTGAACGTTTAATTTTTTTTGGCTTTAATAATTAAATAACTAAGAAATTATACATTTTGCACAGACGTAATAAACAAAAAGGGATCCGTATGGTACATCTTCGATAGGCACCCGGAGATTTTAGTCCACTTGTATGTTTCCAATGTTACAAGGATTCATTGAAAACATTGTCTCGTGTATTAACATTTGAAAGTTTATCTACCGTGGTGTAAAAATGGCAACAAATAGCTAAACAGCATATTTAACAGTTCGGCACAGCTAATTTTGCACCGTTCTTCATGGACCAAATAGCGGGCCAACTAAAAATTGATTCAAAATTGAAAATACAATTTTTGCTTTCTAAGTGAACTGGGGCGTATGCGTGTTTTTTTTATAACTTTATAATAAATTGCGAATTGCTTTAAACAGAATGACCTATTGTCGCGTCCTTTGCTCTTGAATAAGTTCATTTTGAAAAACGTAATGTTGTGTGTTTTGGCCTCTAACGATTGTATGGTTTAGCTTAAATAATAGTCGGAAAGCAGTCGTGTCGGTTTTTACATGTTTTATCTTAATATTATTTAATAAAAATATTTTTTAAATTTTACTTACTTCTAAGGCAAAGTAAAATAACAAATAACATCGCTCTTAGCTTACGCTTCATGCTTTTTGTTTAAAGTCCGCCTCTTTCTAAATTGACTAAGTTTTACACAACTATGGTTATGAACATCGTGCAATAATTCTAAGTTTTGATATGGATCAACCCTCAGTCTTGCGTTACACTTTGTTGTGGACCGAGTAGAACATGTCCATTTTGTTCCTTTCCGGTTTTTCATAAATTTAACGAAATAATATCCGTTGTATACGAGTTTTAAAGCAGATCTTTGTCCTTTTGTGTAGTAGTATTCGTTTTGGTCTGACTTAGCTGAAAAAAAGACAGAGATAATAGTTGAACGTTTAATTTTTTTGTTGGCTTTAATAATTACATAACTAAAAAAACTATACATTTTGCACAGACGTAATAAACAAAAAGGGATCCGTATGGTACATCTTCGATAGGCACCCGGAGATTTTAGTCCACTTGTATGTTTCCAATGTTACAAGGATTCATTGAAAACATTGTCTCGTGTATTAACATTTGCAAGTTTATCTACCGTGGTGTAAAAATGGCAACAAATAGCTAAACAGCATATTTAACAGTTCGGCACAGCTAATTTTGCACCTTTGTTCATGGACCAAATAGCGGGTTACCTAAAAATTGATTCAAAATTGAAAATACAATTTTTGCTTTCTAAGTGAACTGGGGCGTATGCGTGTTTTTTTTTTATAACTTTATAATAAATTGCGAATTGCTTTAAACAGAATGACCTATTGTCGCGTCCTTTGCTCTTGAATAACTTCATTTTGAAAAACGTAATGTTGTGTGTTTTGGCCTCTAACGATTGTATGGTTTAGCTTAAATAATAGTCGGAAAGCAGTCGTGTCGGTTTTTACATGTTTTATCTTAATATTATTTAATAAAAATATTTTTTAAATTTTACTTACTTCTAAGGCAAAGTAAGATAACAAATAACATCGCTCTTAGCTTACGCTTCATGCTTTTTGTTTAAAGTCCGCCTCTTTCTAAATTGACTAAGTTTTACACAACTATGGTTATGAACATCGTGCAATAATTCTAAGTTTTGATATGGATCAACCCTCAGTCTTGCGTTACACTTTGTTGTGGACCGAGTAGAACATGTCCATTTTGTTCCTTTCCGGTTTTTCATAAATTTAACGAAATAATATCCGTTGTATACGAGTTTTAAAGCAGATCTTTGTCCTTTTGTGTAGTAGTATTCGTTTTGGTCTGACTTAGCTGAAAAAAAGACAGAGATAATAGTTGAACGTTTAATTTTTTTGTTGGCTTTAATAATTACATAACTAAAAAAACTATACATTTTGCACAGACGTAATAAACAAAAAGGGATCCGTATGGTACATCTTCGATAGGCACCCGGAGATTTTAGTCCACTTGTATGTTTCCAATGTTACAAGGATTCATTGAAAACATTGTCTCGTGTATTAACATTTGCAAGTTTATCTACCGTGGTGTAAAAATGGCAACAAATAGCTAAACAGCATATTTAACAGTTCGGCACAGCTAATTTTGCACCTTTGTTCATGGACCAAATAGCGGGTTACCTAAAAATTGATTCAAAATTGAAAATACAATTTTTGCTTTCTAAGTGAACTGGGGCGTATGCGTGTTTTTTTTTTATAACTTTATAATAAATTGCGAATTGCTTTAAACAGAATGACCTATTGTCGCGTCCTTTGCTCTTGAATAACTTCATTTTGAAAAACGTAATGTTGTGTGTTTTGGCCTCTAACGATTGTATGGTTTAGCTTAAATAATAGTCGGAAAGCAGTCGTGTCGGTTTTTACATGTTTTATCTTAATATTATTTAATAAAAATATTTTTTAAATTTTACTTACTTCTAAGGCAAAGTAAGATAACAAATAACATCGCTCTTAGCTTACGCTTCATGCTTTTTGTTTAAAGTCCGCCTCTTTCTAAATTGACTAAGTTTTACACAACTATGGTTATGAACATCGTGCAATAATTCTAAGTTTTGATATGGATCAACCCTCAGTCTTGCGTTACACTTTGTTGTGCCCCGAGTAGAACATGTCCATTTTGTTCCTTTCTGGTTTTTCATAAATTTAACGAAATAATATCCGTTGTATACGAGTTTTAAAGCAGATCTTTGTCCTTTTGTGTAGTAGTAATCGTTTTGGTCTGACTTAGCTGAAAAAAGGCAGAGATAATAGGTGAACGTTTAATTTTTTGTTTGGCTTTAATAATTAAATAACTAAGAAATTATACATTTTGCACAGACGTAATAAACAAAAAGGGATCCGTATGGTACATCTTCTATAGGCACCCGGAGATGACTTATTTTTATGTCCCTGAAAACCTTAGTTGATGTTTTTATAGTTTAGTCCACTTGTACGTTTCCAATGTTACAAGGATTCATTGAAAACATTGTCTCGTGTATTAACATTTGAAAGTTTATCTACCGTGGTGTAAAAATGGCAACAAATAGCTAAACAGCATATTTAACAGTTCGACACAGCTAATTTTGCACCGTTCTTCATGGACCAAAAAGCGGGCCAACTTAAAATCTATTCAAAATTTAATATACAATTTTTGCTTACTCAGTGAACTAGGGCGTATGAGTGTTTTTTTTTTTTTTTATAACTTTATAATAATTGCCCTATTGTCGCGTCCTAAGCTCTTGAATAATTTTATTTTGAAAAACGTAATGTTGTGTGTTTTGGCCCCTAAAGATTGTATGGTTTAGCTTAAATAATAGTCGGAAAGCAATCGTGTCGCGTAAAATGACACATCTTGATTTGTTGTACGACTCTTCAACACGTAACAGCTACAATTTTCCAAGATATACGTGTCGAATTAAGCGATAACCAAATGCATTCAAGGCATGAATTGTAGGCAAAACCTACAAAAGAAAGCCGATTAATCGATGCATGATCGGACACTGCTAAATCCCGCTAGGTGTTTCTTTAGCGTCAACTTGATCCTTATCGCTATCCTTTAGAGAATAAAAGTTGCACCTAATTTAGGGAAAATTATCAATAAGGTTATTACGCAAGTAACAGATTTTAATATTACCTTTTAGTTATCACTCTAGTCCAGGGGATAAGTTTTCCTCGATGTTGCTTCTTGGTTGAAACGCTTGTGTTGAATCTTGATATAATCTCTGAGCGACGCTGGATACCAGATGTTCTGTTGTATAATGAAGTTATGGAAATGATTTTAAGTTCGACCGACAGGAGACAAGTTGAAAGAAATTTTACTATTGCCGGTAAATTGATTTAAACCATGCTTTGCAATAATGCGTTGTCCGAGCCAATTTTGTTGTCCGAGCCAATTTTCTCATTTCAATGATGATTATGCTATAGCGTCCTGGTAAGTTTTTGGAGACCGAAGAGTATGAAACAGGCCTGATTCGTTGGGTCAAAAATTTGAATACTTGTGACTTTGTGAACCTTGAAGCTAAATAGAACTCCACATTATAAGCCCCGGTTTCGACAATATCAGGCTTTTAATCGAGTTCATAGTCAGCATGATGACCAGTGCTGATGTGTCGAAGCATTTCGCGTTTTACCTGTTCGTTTCCTTCCTTGTGCGTACAGGGAACGAAAACGAACGTCCCATGTTCCAATCTTATGTCATATGAGTAGAAGTGCCTTTTGTGGAGTCTGAGGGATTTGTTGGCCCTCTTAAGGACAGGTCCGTGACTCCAAATACTGGCAGACTGTGGTGGTGGTTTGCTTGGTCACTGGAAACTTACGAAACTGCATCTTTTTGTATGTGGATACAATAAACCACATGATATAAAACCTTTTAACAACAAGAGTAATAAAATAATGTTTTAAAAAATCGGCTACTCTTACTTTAAAAGTTTTTAAATGCACATTAGCATTTACTATTAAATGCTCTTCCTAAGTGATCATTAACCAATGACCACAAAGTAAGGTTGTCCTAATTGCGTATTTTCATAGATTTAATATTATAAACTAAAAGATGTTATCATTGAGCCATAGAACAAATGAGTTTTTGAATGAAAATGTAAATCTAAGACTACTTTATAAATATGGGGTTTAAACATACATAGATAGTGCTTTAACCGCATATCATTTGGTGGGTAGAGTATGCAAATTTATAATAAAATAAATACAAACTTTTTTCTATTCACCTAGGCCCTAGGGTATTATGAGAGGATTTTTGTATGGAAAAAACTATCTTTTAACATTCTTACATCAAATTTATTTTATACAATATAAACATAATTACAATAATTAGTTTTGTTTAAAGCTTTTGAGATACATACGTACTGCTAGCTTTCTCCTGGTGTGTGTTTTTTTTGCGTAGACGAAATTGACATACTATAACTCAACATTCTAAATCTGCTCATTTTTGTGCAAGCTAATTATTTTTGCAAATGGAACAACAAGTGGTTGAGTAGGCTCCACTTGTTGTCTTCCTCGTCTTGCTGGGATATAATTTTTGATGTGATTGTGATAGGGAAACATGATTTCTAATTCTGAATTGGGTTTGACTCGTAACTTTGCACAACATTTAGTTGTGTTACGAGTGCAACATGTCCATTTGATGCCTTTCTTATTATTGGAGTGCTTAATATATTCGTATCCATCATGCAATAGTTTCACCGCCGAACCCCTCAAACCTTGACCATAGCAGAAATTTGACGGCTTTTCTGATTTAACTAAAAATAAAATTAAAAAAATACGTTATTAAAAACTAATTTCTAAGGTTAGATAAGGTATCAATTATAAATAATCCAGGAAGTAATGTTGGGTTTAAGAAAGTCTGATAGTCGCAAATTGTAGATAATAAATAAATTGAAAAACATGACGTACTTTTGAACAAAATTGAATTGCAGTGAACAGTACTTCATTGCTAGAGTGCTTCCTAGCTAACATATCTAGCTGTCGAATGTTTAATAAATGTTCTTTGACCTGCAATTGGATCATGTAAGGTGATTATCACCTTAAGTAGGAGAAAAATGTACGATTTTGATAATCAATAATCAACTATTTCTACTACTGATTCTATTACTTAATGATGATGAAAAAGGACATTTAAAACCTATTTCCTTTCTTTTGAATGCAGCACACGTATATGTTGCTTAAACATTCACAAATCACTAAACTGCATGCAGAATTTAAAATTTTAAAATATCAAAAAAGTCATTCGAAAGAATTTTTGAGAATTTAATTGTATGTTTATTTTCAAACTTGATAACTTTTGGTGTTGTGGGAGAGAAAAAAACGAATCTAACCGTATCTTTTTGAAAAAATATTACAGCTTTTTAAAACCAAAAGACAGTCGAAAAATCACTCGGCTCATTTGTTCAATGAAACCGATTTTAATACACTCTCTTGTGTTAGATTTTTTGATTTTCACTTAGTTTTGTAAAGAATATAATTTATTTCTTTTGTTTTAAATCACCGAATTTTAAATAAAATCCATTTTGGGCCGAGACGCTTCTGCAAGGTTATGTTTATTCAAAAATCATTAACAATTTATTTTTACTACTAAGAATGTCTTCGATGACAAAACCATCTTAATCCAAAAAAGAAACATTTCCTTCTGCACTTGAAACTTTTTAAACTTTGTAAACATTTTAAACATTGCAAAGCAATTTCAGTTAGGAATTTAATAATTATTAATAATGCTTTCATACCTTTCATCTGGTGGAGTTAAAATGTTCTCAAAATTAAATCGCCATGATACAGGATACTAAAATAGCTCGTTTGTATTGCTGGGGCTTCTTATTCTAGAAAATGGAATACAACATAATGTTGAGATCTGTTGATATGGCATCTTTGGATAATTTTTCTTCCTGATTTTAATTAAATCTTTAATGTGATTGTGATAAGGATGCATAATCTCCAGTTGTAAATTTGGCTTAATTCGCAATTTTGCACAGCATTTAGTTGCATATCGAGTAGCACATGTCCATTTAACGCCTTTATTATTTTTCGAATGTCTAACATATTCATAACCATCGTGCAAGAGTTTTATCCCCGTATTTCTCGTTCCTCTTGTATAGCGGTAAGAAAGAGGCATTTGTGATTCTGCTGAAAAAAAATACAAGTTAGTAAAATATGTTTTTGGGCTAAATGTATATGCTACATACAACACATATTATATGAAATATTTTGTACCAATAAAATTAAAAAATCCAGCTGATTTACGGGTCATCGTGTGGTAGTTGTGTGTGTGTTATTTTAATGGAAACCAAGTAGATACTTCAAGATACTTTTAAAAGGTTTCAGACAAAATAATCTTCCTTCGTCAATGTCAATAGGGTATAGGGCTCTTTTTTGTATTCATTCAGCCAGCATAAGGGTTTTTAACAAATAAATAAACTCAGCTGTTCTTTCAATCTTTTTAGGAATCAAATAGATTCAGTGGACGCAAATATTCATCCAAACATAAATATTAACATGCTTTCTTTCACTCAAATTTTTGAAATAGAGCTCTCGTGAACACTAACAAAAGAGATCGATTAAGATGTTTGACTTTGGAAAAATAAAATATATTATAGTTAAGCGTTGTTTTTGTTGGTGTAAGAGAAGAAATATTTTGGATACATCAAGGCTTGTTTTTTGTCTGGTTTTTATAAAACGACCGTTTATAAAACACAAAAAAAAAATAACTTGGTAACAAATAACACTATGTTTATGTACATTTTTAATTGCTTGATTTGAGAGCATTTATCAATTGTACCAATGTGGCCCATGTACGATACGTAACATCCCATTAAAAAGTAATTGTAACTGAAAAATATTTAAAAAACAAAACAAAATAAATAGATTCAAACACAACTTTGATTGTATAACCGTAATACAATCCAACGACACTTGAATATTTTGCCTAGAAGTCCAGTATTTTTGCTCCAAATGCATCAAAACATAGCGATATTAATCCGACTCAATATAAAGCTTATCAAAATGAAGAGTTAAGACACTAACCATTCATAAGTTCTTGTTGTAATTTTCAATATTTTATCTATAAATTTAAGTTGAATAAATTTCTTATGATTTTAAATCTTATTCAAATATTTTATCTCATCAAAGTGAGAAAGAAGAGAATTTAAAATAAAACTTAATACGTTGGAATATTTAATTTTTACAATTTATTACTTTTAATAATATATTAAAGTAAACACTATATTGGACTTAAATAAGCAATTTGTCAAAGTTAATGACTTACAAAACATTGACTTAATATAATTGAAAAGCAAATTAAGAATTTCAAATTTAGAAAGACAAATGTTAATACTGAATATAAAAAGAATAAAGAAATTAATAAAAAAGAAATGTTTTGTGTACATTCTCGGCGAAACGTTGTAAAAGTTAATTAAAAACAATCACATTACAGTTTTTTGTTTGTTTAATTTTTTTTTTAAATACATACATACTTTTTTTTTTAATCTCTTCAGGAATAGTTAATATTTCATGCAAATGATATAGTTGATGTCCCTTTTAGGATCATATGTTTTTAGTTGTGCATGCTTAATGTTATTTCCTGTGATTGTGATAAGGATATATAATCTCTAATTCTGCTTCTGGAGTAACTCGCAATCTTGCACGACATTTAGTTGAAAACCGAGTAGCACATGTCCATCTGATTCCTTTTTTATTTTTGGAATGTTTAGTAAAATCATATCCATCGTACAAAAGCTTAAATCCCGAAATTTTTCCTCCCCCTCGGGTATAGAAGTAAGTTGACTTCCTCGGTTTCACTGGAAATATAAAACAATCATGTTAATAAAATGTCCTATAAAATAAACAAGAATTCGATATAAATAAAAATTAAATACAAATAATTTTAGATTTTGTAGTGTGTTTGTGTATATGTGTGTATGCTTTTTTTGGTGCCAATAGATTTTCAACAGATAAGCCAACATGGTCTTGTGTGCACGGTAAAACTTTGCAGGAATGAATGATACCTACAATTTACCGCCCAATTTAAACAACTTAGAGACAGAGCCGTTTATATTATAGATTTACTCGGCATTCTCTCAAAAGAAGTAGTTTCCTAAAAAAAAGACAATTAGGGATTGAGTCCACCCCTTCAGCCAGTGTGGTTATGTAATATACTAACCTCTTGAAGGGGCACACCATAACTTCATAATTATTTTCATCATAATTTCTTATTGAATCATTATTCTTTCTTATATTTCAGAAAATATTTACGATTTACTTAATGAATATAGGCTGCCCATCCAGCTTCTTGTAGGTAATGAGGTCATGTCAGAAAAAGTTGGCATTTCATTAATTATTGTTTTATTAAGTGTTAGCTCATACAAAATGATAAGAAAAGAAATGAAGTGGTCTTAAGGCAATATTATTGGAAGCTTAGCGTAGATAGAAACAGAATTAGCACTTTCAATTCTCCCAACATCCAAATATGAAAAACACTTAAGAATATGAATGATACAACCAACTGGAAAGATACTGTTCACGGGTTATAGAATAAAACGGGTAAGCTAATTGAAAATAAATGCACGTTAAAACTACTTAGCGATCAAATGAAATGAGAAAACTCGATCGTTATGATCCGAAAGTTAATAGCATATAAATAACAATTTTAACGAAAGAAGTTGAATTTAGAAAGTAAAGAGACATCTTTTGTTTTCTTTTGTAATGTTTAATTTCAAGAATTTTCGAAAATATTCTCCCCGTTCAAAATTGTATTTGATTTATCAAAATCTTATTACCTTTACTTAGCTTCGTGATTATGCGGTAGACGCTTGATTGTAGTTTTTCCATCTTTCATTCTTGCGCTCGTTAAACATTTAGTTTTGTAATAAGAGGTACACCGAAAATATTCAATACCCCTGTATATAGCATTGCGTGAGAATTCATAATTGTCGATTGTAAGAGGTATCTTTTTTTTGCATTTACTTGAACTTTTCACAGGTTTTGGGTTTTTTTTAACGCATTTTCGTTTTGGTGTGGCCATAATTGCTAGATTGGATGTAGACGAAGTGTTTTGGGGTTTTGATTTTTTCCCAATGGATTTTCGTTTAGGTTTAGGTTTTTCCTTTCGAAATGGTGTATCAAAATCAGCTAGGACAGAACTCAAGAGATTGCATGTGAAGTCTTCGTTTTTTATCAAATCGACCGAAATGTCTAGAATGATATGAAATAAAAAGGAATGTATGAAAATTTATAACAAATAAACACTGTAGCACCTTGGGGACATTATTTCTCAATTAATATCCCCACTGGTGGTTGGGAGTAATTTAACATTTTCCGGGAGCACGTTTTCGTCATAACGAAATGTCTAGAACGATATGAAATAAAAAGGAATGTAAGAACATTTATAACAAATAAACACTCTAGCACCTTGGGGACATTATTTCTCTATTAATATCCCCATTGGTGGTTTTGAGTAACTTTACATTTTTTCCGGGAGCTCGTTTTAGTCATAACTTTTAGAATATGTCCCGTAAGTGTTTGACTTACACCCCAAGATAAGAGAAGTGATCATTTTTTGAAGTCAAAAACAATTTTCAGATCTTTATGTTATTTAAATCGAGGCCCGAGGGCAAACCAATACAAAATTACACCTTTTGGATACTACTCGTACTTGTATTTTGAGTAACAATCGACCAATTTTTGGATACTACTCGTACTTGTATTTTGAGTAACAATCGACCAATTTTTTTTAACTTCTTTTACACTGAAGATTTGTAGGCTTCCTAATTTAAATGAATTCTTGAGTGACTAAAATCGAAAAACTGAAAAAAAAGTTAAAATAAAAATTGAATAAAAATAAAAAAACTTTCCAATTTTGTCGTTTCCAACTTATAACGGATCATAAATCAATATGTTGCACCTAAAACTTAACGAAACTAACAAAAATATGATTTGTGACACATAAATTATATTTTGTCAGGGGTTAAGTTATTCTATTTAACAATCATAGAACACAATATTGTTTATTGTTCAAATAATTGTATATAAAAAATTGTCTCCGTTATAAAATAACGGTACATTTAAATAAGATTAAGCATAATAAGTTCTTTATTTTTTGTTTGCTTTAAGATTTTCCACGCCTTTAATTTTATAATATCATCCTTAATTTAATTAAAAATTAAAACTAATTAAAAATTTTGCTAATTTAATGAGTAGGTTTTTTTTGATAACACTAAAAAATAATTTCAATTTGAAAAATAATTTTGTTTCTTTGTAAATAAAATAAATTAATATTAAATACTAATCGCTTTGGGATTCCTTTCGAAAATTTTATAAATTCTTAAAAATATTAATTTTTTTGGTTGTGTCGAAATTTTAAACTTAAAATTGCATTTAATATTAAATGATCGTTACTTCTTACCTTCTCATATTCAAAATTTGGATTTTTTTTTGTCTATTAAAAACAATATATGTATGATAAAATAAAATAAATATTGCAACAATTCTAATGATTATGTGCCGGACCAGTGAGTACAGTCCGTCCATTTTTAGTTATTGCACGCATTTTACATTGCGTTTTTCTAAACAAGCGACACCTCCAATAGGATGTGCCTTTGTATAATTGAGAGCGATGGAATACCTCATCGTTGATCATTATAGAATTGCCGTTTTGACTCAAATTACTAGTTATTGGTCCAACATTGGTAACAGGATTCTGCCAGTGTTTCCTTGGTGTGTAGTTTTTTTTTCGCTTCTCATCTGATTTTCGTGTTGTAGGTTTGTTATTTGGCTTTGGAGATGGAGGTGTTGATCCCAATTTCGTTCTCACAAAATCCAATGGATTGCACGCATATTCACTGTAGTCATCTTCAATGAGTTCTGTTTTAACTAGACTCAAATCGACAGAATCTTCTAGAACGATATGAAATAAAACAGAATGTATGAAAAAATGAGAAGACAAGACTAAAAAAAAAAAAAAAAAAAAAAAAAAAACTTATCTAACAACCCTGAGAAGACGACTCTAAAATATATACTTTACCTATATAATCTATACACATAAAATCTCTGAAGAATATATTTTTAAATTTAAAAAAAACATATTTTACATTAAATTAAATGCCATTGCATTATTTCTATTCATGTTTTTATATATAAAAAAAAATGTTTTTATAATTTTTAAAATAATAAAACGACACATAATATTTATGTAAGTAATAGATACAAATTCTATTTTTTAACTCGTTCACGTTTCACTTCGGTGATTACAATTTCCGTGACATCGGCCACTATCTCTTCGTATTTCATCGGTGGCAATTGTTGCATGGCTTCATTTGTATTAACATTAGATGTTTCATCGCTGGAAGTCCTAGACAATACGTTCGGTTTGCGAGCACGTTTTTTTCTTTTTACAATTTCTTCATGGGTGTGATATCGATTTAATGGCACAACTGTGTCATTCACAGTGAAAACACGAGACCGACACTTTTGAGCCCACCATTGGTTGCAACGCCAATATTTCTTATCCTCGCCAGAAGGGAGCTTCAAGTTTTTCTCGAAAATAAACGGCTGGCCTCCATAAATAAGTTGAATTCGACCTCTTGACGTAGATGAGTATACAGCAACGTTGGATTCTAAAAAAATAAAACATACAAAAAGTTAGATTAAAATGCAAGAGTCTTTGAACAAGGAAGAACACAAATAACATACAAAATGGAATTACAAACAGTACAGTGATTTTTTATTTCATTTATTATATACAATTGTTTTTTGTTATATATAAAATATCGGTGTATTTTTGCTATATTTAAATCGTCCAAAATATCAAAAGTCTTAGATATTAACTTCGAATCAAAGAAGAAGTTCGGGAGGTTCCAGGAATCTGCGGTAAGTTCTGGAAAAACATAAAATTGAGAATAAAATAATTAGATGTGCCCAAGTGCTGTTTTCAAGCCTTCCTTGTGCAAAACCTTTCATACTTCTGAACCTACTGGATACTGATGAATTAAGAAAAAGCATGTTTTGTAGCTGGTATGGAAGAGTTTCTATGGATTTATTTCTAATCGCGATGAAGCTTAACCATAATTATACAACTAAGTTCTTAGAGTTTATGCTTGTCTGAAAATAAAGTCGAGTTGCAGACGGAGCCAGGTTCATGTCACTCCCTATCATGCAAAATTATATAACCGCAGGAGTTGTACTATAGTTTATGGTTGAATTCTCATCATCAGAATCAGACGAAAGAAATGTTAGTCAACGATGAATTTCACATATTGCACGCTAAAGCCTAGAGTCGAAAAAAACTTATTTAGAAATCCCATAAGCTGACAGCTAGGTATTGTGATCCGTTTAGAGTTTCTGACTTTCAATAATGCAAGAAGATTAAATGAAGTAGGTCAGAAAGAAGACTTACTCAATATTTAGACGAAGTTTTTATAATTTGCGCAAGTTAAAAAACTTAAAACATCGGTTTTTGAACTCATAGATTAACAAGTTCACAAAATTTTTGCAATTAAACAGGGTTAACGTTGGGAAGTTTTCGATTAAAAAAAAATCCTAAATCATTTGGAAAGTAAAATAAAACGTACCCGGTTCAACTGTGCTCTTCGAATTCCCGTAGATATTCTCATCTTGACCAACATGTGAGTTCCAGAATTGCATTACTTTAGATAGCTTTGGAAGGACTTTTAACTTTTTTATTTTTCAAGGCATGCTTACAACTATGCTATTCCAAGACAAGCATAAATGCAAAAGTTTTCAAAAATTGGCTCCTTTTAATTTATGCATTTGAATGGAATGGATGGCCTACAATAAAAGAAAATTCGTTACTTTTGAAATAAATGAATAATGACAAAATCTCAATTACCTTTCCAAAACACAACATTCCATCTCGATACATTATTTAAAGTTTTCAGGCAATCTTCAAAGTAAAAGAATACTTCCCAAGCTTCACATAATTAAATGATATTAAAAGAAAAAAATTAAAAGCAATCCTTTAAAGCTTAATGTTTTTTTTTTTAATATTTTTTCTTAAATTATATTATTATTTTCATTCAATTTTAGAACATTTTTCGATTTTCTTCAACATCCGCACAGACGGACCGTGATTGTGATTAGGTGTTGTTACAACTACCCTATACGTTCCATTTTCTTGTATGCTTGTTGTAATCCTCGCTTTACATGCAGGGTTTCCAACTTTTCGACTGCGACAACACCAATAAACTGTCCCACCACATTCATTATTTTTAGCAAAAGTAAATCCATTAAAATACAAAAGTGATCTCCCCCTCTGGCCAGGTATGAAATCCAGAGTCGTTTCTGATTCTTGTGAATATGAGTGGGATTCCGTGTTATTCATACTGTGACACAAGACTTTCATTGGCTGGCCATCAATTTTTCCTTGAGGGATTCGGGTGTGGTTTTGAGTTTTATAGGTGTAATTCTCCTCCGTAGACAACTCATCTAAAATAAAACAAAAAGGAAATACCAAAGTTAGAGAAAGAAGTAACATATATGTACATATATGCAAAAATTAATAAATATAAAAATATCAATATATTGCTGTCTTAATATTAACTGTAAAATAATTTTTTTTATGAAAATGATCTTACCAGTTGTAATAAATTTTATTTACTATTTTTTTTTTGTCACAATCACAAAATTGAATATTTTGGTCAACGAATCGAAATAGTTCAATTCAAAGAACTCCATCACAGGGTTTGTAGTCATATCATCTTTGAAGTTGAAAAGCTTTCATTTACTATACAGTTCTTTTAAATGGGTCGGAAGCCTTACCAAGATGATTTATTGCACTTTATATTTATACAAAAAAGTAATCATAAAAATTAATTCAAAAACGAAGATTTTACGTTTGCATTATTCATATTCCATTGTTTCATACTTTTTTGGAGCTTGCAAGATACCAGTTGGATATTTATTTAACAGGTATTTTTGTTCTCTGGAGATTGCAATTCTTATTTAACTATCTGCAAATAAAAAAGGTTAGGAAAAAATAGTCAAATTAAAAACTTTATAACAAACCTCAAGTTATTTTTTGTATCTTCTTGTTTGTCAAAAGTTAAACCTCTTATATCACTGTAATATCAAATTTTAAGGAGCTTTTTCATAAAAATTACTGATTAACAATTCAATTTAGAATCAAGGAGAAGGCAAAAAAATACACAAATTTTGATAATATTTGTACAGTTTTAATAAAAGACTTCACTTTGTGAATTTAAAGGTGACATTTTTTTAATGTTTTAATATCAAACATCGGAGGATGGGTGTGTAATTGTCTTGTTGCACGAACAAATGTATTGTCATCTAACGACTTTGTCACAAGCCTGGCTCGACATTTCGCCTTGTGGTACATTGAACACTTCCAATCGCGGGACTTTTGACCTGGTTTTGGTTTTTCGTTTGGGGTATATGTGTTGTTATCATAGAATACTAAAAGTGTACCACGCCGCGATCGAATATACTGGATGGATGTTTTGATATCTGAAAGTATAAAATCTTAAATCAATGTAGTTATTCGATAGTAAAATAAAAATGTTTGAAATGAAAAAAAAAAAATTGTATTTCCACACCCAAAAAAGTTTAAGTGTTGAAAATATAAAGAATTTCTTAAAGATGCTTTTGAAAATAAATATTGTGTCTCGGAAATTGTTCCCCTCTCAAGATACGAATCATCTTTAGTTTACAAAAAGTAACCTCATTCAAGTCTTACTTGTATAAGAAAATTTTTAGTTTCAACATACACAATTCAAAAACTTAAACATTGCTCGCATTCGATGTTTTATAAGATGCATCAGCTTAAGATTTGACGATTCAGGTTTTGGTCAAAAAGATGGAAATCCTAGTCACACGGTTTTCTTTTTTTTAAATACAAAACAAACTTATTTTAAATTTATTTAAATTTGTACACATTTTTTTTTATAAATAACATTTTTAAACTTTACGAAATCATTATTATTATTGAGAGCTCACTTTTATTCAAAATCATCAAATTCTTTTTTAATTTCCCATGGAATAGGACACATTGATGATGGCGATGGGGATGCATTTCCTGAGTAATAATACCGATGGTGATTGTGTTCGGGATGTGTGAGTCGTATTGATTTTGAGTTTTTGCGAAATGTTGCTCTGGCCTTACATTTACTTCGAAACGAAGCACATTTCAAATAGAATGTTGTTTTTGATTGTGAACCAATAACAAAACGATGATTGTTGATCAGAATACCGACACCAAATCTTCCTAAAATTATACAAATTTAAACATTTTATTATAAAAAAAGCGCGGTTTTTGAAAATTATTTTCTTTTTTTTATACATAAATAATGTTTATTGAAAATATATAGGTTTTTGTATTATTTTTTTTTTAACAATAATCATTTAATAACGGATTAGTCTTTAAATAATGCTTTACTTATAATTTAATGACTCGGAACTGTATATTTTCTGGACTGTGGTCATGTTTGAAGTTCTTCCCGAATTTGATGTTATTCCCTGGATCGGTTACACAACGAGCAAAACATTTTTGGGCGCAACAAACCCAATTGGTTGACGTTTTAAAAGCAGCCTCAATCCGATAAATGTAGCCATTCCATAAAAGATTCTTTGCGCCTCTCTCGTTTTTAACTATTTCAAACGCAATGTTGGCATACCAGTTTCCAGGCATTATATCTTTAAAGACGTCGTCGTCTACAAGTAGTAATAAGGAGATTGAAATTGGTACACAATTTGGCTTGACAAAATTGTTTATTAAACTTAAAATATGTAAAAAAAAAAAATTCGATATATGTAAGCTTTTGAACGGAGATTTGTATTTATTGTTATTTTGTGTTTTTTAAAATAATTTAATATATATATATATATATATATATATATATGTACGTATTTACGTAACGTTCTTCTTCTTAAAAGACTATATTCTTAATTCTAGGCACTTCACACTATGTTAATCTTTTAAGAACTTGATGAGGATCATAGTTATCGGAATCATAATTACTTATGACTTTCTCATGGTTGTGCGTTTTCCGACTTAGCTTTATCGTATTGTTGCCCGATGTCACACATCTAGCCGGGCATTTTAGTTGAGAATTGCTATTTTTGTTACATACCCAGTTAACTGTGCTATTGTATTTACGTTCAGCTGTATATAAATAGCCGTTATAAATTAAATTTAAGCCGCCTCGACGGTTTGGCAGATATTGGTAATTGGTATCCAGCCAAATTCCACCTGAAAATAATTTATAATTTAAATTCTTTTTGACAATCAGATTCAAGATCATGATTAAAATTATTTATTCTTATTAAAACTACTCGTAAATAGAAAAAAGTAAATAATGGTTAATTTTTGTTGTTTTTGTTGAGTCAAAACAATATTTATGAACATTTATTATAAACATAACTAACACTAAAGACGAGTTAAATTAACAATTCGAACATATGTATTTGTATTCAATATTATTCGTGATTATGATTGCCACGCATTGAGACAACTTGTCCATCTTTGGATATAACCCTGGCAATACATTTGGTTTTTTTACATCGCAGTTTGACACACTCCCAATAGCTGGCATCTTTCATTTTGCGGTTCAATGTGAAGCGCATGCCATCAATTGTTAATAGATTGTTTCCTCTTGAGCTTCGGGTGAAACGAACGTCAAGAGCTCCATATTCGGCATACCTTCTAGCTTGTTCATGGTACAGTTTGGTTTGAGCTAATAGCTCATTGATTTCTGAAATTAGAAGGGTTTTAGTAAGAAGTGATGGTAATTAAACATTTCTATGCACATAATTGATGAAAAACAAATTTTAAAAGAATTAAATATTGAAAATGTTTGAAGTTATTAAGATCGATTTTATTCTAAATTTCTTCTTATTTTTTATAACATTACTCTAATTTTTATTTTAGGCAAAATAAAATAAAATTTCACATTTTTTTGTTATTCGATTGCAGCATTTGTTGTGAGATAATGGGCGTTGCTGGTGTTGTTGTTGTGGATTTTCCAAATTGCAAGTTTTTAATCATTTAAATCTTCCTGCAAAAGAAATATTATTGTTTACTTTTCTTAAATCTAAATGAAAAATATAGAAAATTTTTTAGAATCGAGTAGTAAATGCTCAAGCTGGGAAGAAACTTAATATACAGTAGAAGGTCGATATAGTGAACTAATAAAAACCAAGCCTGTTTACTATATCGAAATTGTTCACTATTTCGAGTCGGAGTTTTTAAACTCGAAATTTGGTTATAGATAATTTTTTTTATTTATAGAAACAAAAAACATGTCAATTTTTATTTCAAAGCAGCCATCACTTGCTTCCATTATATTTTTCCAAAATTGAAATTGCCTTCTGTTTTAAAATCAATCCACTGGCTGCTTTTTTCTCTGTAGTTCCAAAAACCATTTGTGCAGCTAAGTTTCCACCTCCGGAAGTTCAAATGTCCTAAATATATGTCTTTTCATACACTTAATACTTAATACACTCCGGCGTTTTCCCGGAATGTACTTGAACGACTGCAATATGTATCAAAAGCAAAGCCATATCAAAACTTGTTTAATAGGGCAGCTGTATATTGACATTCTTGCCAAAGTGTGAAAAACACACAAAAGAATGGTAAATTGTTCACAGGCGCATTGCAACACAAAAATTTTTCGTTGAATATCGCCAAACAAAATTTAGTTCACTGTATTGAGATTCTCATTCATAGTTCACTATTTAGAGTAGTCTGTGTTAAATTTTGGTGGTTCACTATATTGGATAGTTCACTATACAGAGGCCCACTATATCGAGCGTCTACTGTAATACAATGCACGACTGGGCCTCGAGACTTTCTGCGAAGAGGGTGATTTTTAAAGTATCCGAACTGCGGGTTCTATTCTTCCCACGCTCGTCATAGGGAGTAGGAACTTGACCGACCCTTATCAGAAGCGCACAGACAAAAAACATGCCAGGCTTTGCGTAGAGGTGTTGACGCGGCGAATCGAGACAGGTGGAATGATCATGTTGTCGACCTACGCCTCCACGAGGAGTTGAAGCGCTGCAGCTGAAGTACTTGCAGTCATTGTTCAATATTCAAACCATAGCTCACGTAAATTTGGTCCCTATGCCCAACTAAGACGGTTGCTAATGACAGAAGGGGCGGTTAAAGTCTTCAGATCAAGAAAAAAATGTTATCATGCAGTTTGCCGGATGACAGAGCGGTCCGGACCCGGAGTCACCCACATGGTCGGTCAGATGCAGACTACATTAGTAGGGCTCAATCCTTGAAACTCAGTTTTCTTCGGAAAAGGCCTCAACAAAAATTTCCTACGCTTTCGGGGACAATCTCATATTTTCATTGTTACTTCAGAAATATTTCATCATGTATAAAACAGAAAAACAGAACAGCTTAAGCTACCAAAAAAAGTTTTAGCGAGCATTTGAAATCTACCTTTGGCTAAGGATGGGGAGTGCTAAAAAAATGGGGACATAACTGTTTTCTCTACCGCCTAACTACAAGCGCTTCAAACTTCTGACACGGCAAAAAAAAAAAGATGTGGTGCTAGGGTGTTAACTTAACTGAAGAGCAAAAAAAAAAAAAAAAAAAAAAAAAACAAGTATAAAAACCTCCGTTGCATTCTACAATTGCAGAAGGATTTGGCAAAAAATGAGGACCAATCCCTAAGACTATCCACTGGATGTGCACAGTGCACACTGCACAGTTAAAATAAGCACGCATTCTGTCTTACGCTTGTTTGGACTGGTTGACAACCCTCAAAGAATCCTCAAAACCGGTACAAAAACGAAGGGTGTTAAGAGGAAGAGATGCGGGAAGACTCAACAACCTCGAATTACATAAGAGTTTATTGGTATGAGATATCTCATATCTAGTCCACAACATTTTGGATTTAACACAAATGTTAAGGATTATCGATCTTAGGTCAGATTTGCATAGAAAGGAATATAAGGATGGACATTCCTAGGTCATTAATTTACTGTGAAAGGGGTATTGTTTTTTCTTATTTGTTAACTCTCCAAGACTGTGATATGTGGATCAACTAAAACTTTTTGTTTTCTACATTGGAAGGCATCTTTGCATGAATTCAATTCAAATTTCTCACCTACTTAGAGAGCAGAAGGCTGCAAGAGCGTTGTTTAAGGCTTTTCTTGTCTAGCTTTTAGGTTTTACAGGGGTCTCGTCTATAAATTGGCCAGTTAATTTGTGGTTTCAAAGAACTGCTCAACAAGATGGATCGTACGACATATTTTGGTTCGAATTAAAGGCGAATATTTAGTTAACACTTTTACGTTGGTTCATAGTAATGTAATGAACCAACTTGGAAAGTGTCAGTGTCACGTTAGTATCTAGAATATCATCAAGAGTGACTTACCTCTACTGAATTAAAGTCCAACTTTATTCGGCGATCTTTTACCAGTGATATAAGATATGCTGACACCAGTCAGTAATTTCTTTTGGCTGTCTCCACTCTTTCCGCAGTTGTATATAGATTCCTGAAATGGAGTATGAATACTACAAAGTTACTTCTCACGTCAATGAACGGCTTTGCGTTAGGCAGTTCTACTAAAAGCGATTATAGGATTACTATTTTAAGCAAGTTATGGATTCGTGGACAATTACATTTGGAGATATCAATCACAGTCGAAAAAAGTGGGTCAAGGAATTCCGTTAAACTGTCTCTATTTTCTGTCCGCAACTTTAGCGCCTAAACGGCAAGACCTATTTGCTTCAAACTTGGTACACAATATTATTATGACGTTCTACCTAGTTTTTGGAATAAGCATTCTAGCTCTTAAAATAACGGTACCTGCGGGTGGCAATGGTACAGTGGATGAAGTGCTTGGTTGCTAACCTAAGAGTTGTGAATTCGAGCCCCAGCCTGGGAAGCAATAAATATCACCTATTTCTCAATCCATTGTGCAAAAACAAAAAATCTTTCTTATCTTCCTATTCCTTCTAACTAATGCCGTGCAGTTTGCATTCAAAAAGACTTTGGGTCTTGTAAGAAAATGTACATAAAACCACAGAACTAAACTCATTTATATTCTCTGCCTGATCGCTGCCATTGTTTGCCAATCTGTCGTCAAAACCATTTTTGCATACCCGGAAACCACAGCCATATTTATTTTGGGCCTGGCTTTTTTGACGTTTTGGATTTGGCGCATTCTGAAATTTAGCGCTACACGAAGCAGACTTCATTTTGTAATAAAAATTAGATTTCATATGAAAATTTAAGCCAATTAAAAATAATTGAATATTTGAATTTGTATTAATTGAATAAGAGTGAATTAAAATCAAATTGTTAGCTTAAATTTTGTTTTACTTGTCAGAATCTTTGACAGGTCGAAAAGGCATATAGTTAAAATTATTTATTTATTTTTAATAAAAAACGCATTTTTCTTAATAACGGCTCCTACGATTTTGAGTTGTTTTTTGTGAATGCTTTATGTTTTGGTTGAAATAGATTTTTCAGGAAGACTTAAGGTACCTGCCTGTACCTTTATTATAAAATCAAATTTTCTCGTTAACCACCTCACGGGTTTCGATAAAAATATTTTAATGTGGAATTTGTTATAAGCCAAATAATGTTAATTCTTAAATTATCCAAAAAAAGGTTTTTTTTAGTGGTACTTTATTTTATAATTTTTTATAAGGCAAGATTCGGAATCGTAATAAATACAAGACATTCGATGATGCCCTCATCTAGAGCTTTAACGAGTCTGAAAATTTGTTTCACATTTAGTACACAACATTTTCGTGCATCCTACATCAGAGGGGTTTTTGGAATTGACATTAACATTAAAAAACGTTACCTGCCATATAACTTTTTATGAAAAACTTATTTTTTTTTTCAAAAAATGTCCTTGATGTTTGTGCAACCCAAAATGAATGGACAAAAATACAGGGAGATGCTGGAATATGACTTGGAGGAATTTGGCGACATTCCTGCCGGTGAAAATTTTATTTTCCAACAAGATAATGCTCCTATTCATAATGCCAGTTGTGTTCGTGAGTGGTTTGAGGTCAGTGAAACCCAGTGTTTGTCGTGGTCTTCTTGTAGTCCTGACCTTAATCCCATCGAGAATTTGTCGGGAATAATAGCCAGAAAGATTTATACAAATAAAAACCAGTACAGAAATGAAGCAGAGCTAAAAAGAGCAATAACCGAAGCATGGTTTGAAATCAACGAACAAGTCCTCCAAAACTTGATAAATTCTATGCCGAACAGGATATTTCAAGTTATTGAGAATCAAGGAGGTTGTACAAAGTATTGGGTTCAAAATGAATAGGTAACTCGGTGTTTAAATGAATAAAATATTGACAAATCTTGACTGTCTATATACTTATTTCGCATTTTTTACCACCCACTAAGTAAATCAAAATTGTTAACTTCATTTTTGAAAAATTTGATAAAAACTAAAAAAATGTTGGCTAAAACTGGAAAACCAGGTATAAGGGTGCTAACTGTTAAGAAACCTTTAATATTTACAATGTACATAGATGTCATCTTTTGAGTGTTATGAAAAATTATGTGAATTAATATGTAAAGGTACGTTTATGTAACTGTCCACTTACGGCCAGTTTAATAAAACCGTTAAAATCGACTTCCGTCATTATCATATTTAGAAAAAAAGTAAAAATGCATTTTTCTTCGAAGCCTTCTAAGTAAGAATATTACATACAAAGTTTAAAAAAAATTCGTAAATCTTTTTTGAGCAAATAAGAAAAAAAAGGAACCTAGTTGCTCGTTGCATGGGAGCCACCATTTAAAAAAGGATAGCTGTAGCTGACGAAAATACAAAGCCATTTAATAGGAAGCTGTCAGAAACTATTCCAAAGAAAGTTTAAGGTGAATTCGATACCCGTAGACCGTAGCCAATTGAAAAAAGGCCGTTAAGACCAGATCTATGTTATTAGCATATTTAGCCAAAAACTAAAAACGCAGTTTGTTAAAAATACTCAAAGAATATCCCACACAAAATTGAATTAAAATCGTTAGAGCCATTTTTGAGAAAATCAGAAAAAACAAAAAAAAAAGATGGCTAAAACTGAACGCATTGTTGTATGGAAGCCACCTTTTAAAAAGAGCTCACTCAAAAAACCAATTTTTTTTTTATAATTAAGCACGTACACAAGGGGTTATTAATAATACCCTTAATATGAGTTAACACAGTGCGAGCGTTTAGGAAACTTGTATAGGAAATAAAAGGAGGTGCTGATGCACGTTGGTTTTGAATGTCTGATGTATATCGCAATGGGAGGAAAAAATCGAGCCGGTAGTGCGGCTAAAAAAAGAGTCTCTATCCTTAACAGTACGTCCGAAGTTAGGCTCGAGGGTAAATTGATGGGTATTCCTTGCGGTGCGGGTGTTACGGGGAAATTGTTTCAAGGGAGGAACGCAACTGGCTATTTCACTGGAGCACTGTTTATAGAAGTAACGATAAAACAAGGTGAGGCAAGAAACATTATGGCGATGTTCTAGTGAAACAAATGTTTCGGTAATGGTTCTTTCACCTATCTATTTTAAGGCTCTTTTTTGAATCCTATCCAGGAGGCGCAAGTGAGTGACAGGAGCACCTGCCCAGATATGAGAATTGTACTCTAGCTTCGGGCGAATGAATGCCTTGTAGATTATAGCCAGATCAGAAGGGGAAAAATATTTCTTGCATCGATTTAGGAAACCTAAGCAATTTGCGGCATTTTTGGCGACGTCAAATATGTGATCGTTAAATAGAAGATGATTTGTGATGCACATACCTAGAACGCAGAGCTGATCTGTTTCCTCAATGCAAGTGCCACTCATGGACAGTGGCATAGGGGGTAGGTTATGCTTTAACGACAGAAGACAGCATTGAGTTTTTGAAGCATTAAATTCCACGCGGTTGATGATTCCCCATTGGACAATGCTGTCAAGATCGGAATTTAATGAGCTTATCATACGATTTCGTTGCAGTTCCACATCCGAAGGACATGGATGTGAATCTGGAAACGAGTATGAAAAGCTGAGAGTACTGTCGTCAGCAAAACAATTTAGTGGATTAGAAGTATTAGACAAGAGATCATTTATAAAGATTAAAAAGAGAGTCGGAGACAGAACGGAGCCTTGGGGCACACCAGCATTTATTTTGTGGGTAGCAGACTGAAAACCGTCCAAAACAACGCGAATTGAACGGTCCGAAAGGTAATTTCTAATCCATCGAAGGAGGGGTTCATCGATGCCAAATGCACGCATTTTCGATAAAAGAGCTTCATGCCAAACTCTATCAAATGCCTTAGAAATATCAAGTGCAATAATCTTACTTTCTCCAAAACGATGTAAAGATTTGTTCCACTGTTCGGTGAGATATACCATCAAAACCGTACTGCCGGTCATTGAGAAGTTTTTGTTTCTCAAGATATTTCTTGATCTGAAAATTTATCAGGGTTTCCATGACCTTGGAAAGAAGGGACGTCAGTGCAATTGGTTGGTAGTTTGAGGGGGTGGAGATACGCCTTTTTTGGGAATGGACTGGACAAATGCTGTTTCCCATCCACTCGGAAAGAGACTTGTAGAATAGGATAGATGGAAAAGCTTACGCAGTGGTTTTGCCAGCGTGGAAGCACACCTCTTCAGAACTATGGGAGAAATACTATCCGGACCAGCGGATTTGTGTATGTTGAGATCTTTTAGTACTCTTGCAACTGTATGAGTGCGAAAGAAGTTCCTGAAGAAATTAGTGAGACTGTCCCAGTTGGCCTTCTCGTATCGCCATACTGTTCTCTTAGGAATGTTTTCTTTAACTGACTGTTGGAACACGAGAAACTTGCTGATATGATACAATGATCCGACGTGCCTAGGGCGATAATACATTTATCGTGTATTTATCAGGATGAGAGGTAAGAAACAAGTCTAGGGTTTAAGCGGAATGACCTGCAATGTCAGGGATTCGTGTTGGCTCGTCGACAAGCTGAGTTAAGTTGTTTGACTCAGCGAAGAACTCAGTATACCTTCCTTCGGTGTTGTCTGACCAGAATAGCGAAGCCACGAAGAATTGTAGACATTGAAATCGCCCGTAACAACAATTTCAGTGCGAGGATAAAGAGAAACAATTCTTTGCATGGAGTCAGACAGTGTACCTATCGAAGTCGAGTTACTGTCCAAATCTGGGCTTCTATAAATAAAACATTTATGGATGACGTGGTTTTGGACGGTGAATTTAAACCCCATGAAATTGAAGTCTATGTTTGTACACTGACCATATTGTGGTAGAAGCTGGTAAGCAACGTCATAGAGCAAGTAAAAAAAAATTACCAGAGCTCCAAGTGTCTTTTATTGGGTTAAGATGTCAGCATCCTAAAACGCATTCGTATTATTCAGCAAACAGAAAGAGAAAAGAACACTTCTGTTTCTGTTGCACAAGTGATTCAGCGACTAGACTGAGATGAAAGCGGCAGTTTACATTTGATGGCATGAAGGAATGAGTCGAGTGTTGTTTTGATTATTACTGAAGTTCTTTAAAAAGTTAAAATAAATATTAATTTGAAATACGTGTTTTTTTTTTAATCAAAGAAGGAAGATAATAATTTACCACAGTACCTAGTTAATGTTCTAACAAAGGTATGTTTTAAGCTGCTCACTTCGTTTTTATTTCTCCAGATTTTATTCAAAAAACTGATTGATTTGAGATAAGAAATGGATCCGAGATTTTATGGAACGTCTTCTGAAAATAAAGCTTCCGATGCCATGGACGACGTTGATTTCGAAAAGGTCAGATTTTGACAAGTATCTTTCTTGTGGAAACAAATGACTGGCGATGGTTTCATGTCTAAAATGGATGCTTTTGATTTTTTTTTCACTTATAATGAATGACTGTAGAAGAAACAAATTTGAACGCTCAAAATATTTTGTACAAAAACTCGAAATAAAGAAATTTCTCAGACTCGTTATAATATACATGGGCATTTTCGAATATCCATCTATAAATTATTATTATAGTTCAGCTATCTTTTGGAAATATTGGAAATTTGTTTTATGGATTCTCGAATAAATAGTGAGATCCTATTTGCGGATGAGTCAATGATTCCCTGGCTTAAGAGACTACAGTTCCGTCAGTATAATCTTGGAAAGTCCCACAAGTACGGCGGGAAATTTTTTTTTCCTGTCAATTAGGCGAAGATCGGCATTCGGCCAGGGAGCTGTGGTATTGGCTATAAAATCTTGAAGCCATGTGAGAGTGTGTCCGTCTTCACATGTCATCAATTTGAACCCCTGAACAGTTTTGATGGTACCAAAAAGTGGGAGTGGCCCGTTCTTTAAGATAGCCTCATTAACTGCATCAAGGATCCGAAGTTCAATTAGTTGCCATTGACTCTCTGTAAGTCTCCGTGTAGGATTGCCGTAGTCGACTACGGCTGCTTGTTTACCGACAATGGTCAACATAGAGAGTTTGGCTTTTTTGGTTTTGTTGATGGGTGAGTTGGTCGAGTTAGTGATGTCGTGCCTCGCTCTTTTGGACGCGCTCGCAATAGGCCCTGTATTGGTCAATTCGGGTCTTCTAAGTCTGGCCGAGATTGGGGTGGAGAGCTGTTTACTTTCCTTCCCCATCTTTTGCAGTCTATTGAGGGGCGTCCTCGAGTTCGGCTTTGTCCTTGTCTTAGTCGGTTATGGTTATGTTGTACATACATACTACTAAGCCTACTAGGGGAAGTCGTAGCGCATTTCAATTGCCCGGTTCACTTTGATTGATCAGACTGTACATATCACCTTACCGACGTTTTGGGTCAACTAAATTATGCATCTAAAAAATTAATTGTTCCTGAAAAAAATCTGTCTTGTTTCCCGTTGTGTAAACTAAATGCCGATGTTAACACATTGAAACACATAAACTTTCGTCTTGGTGTTGTTACAGACAATAATATTTACCCATTATCTGTTTCTAATGTGAATTTAGGATATCTTTTTATATCTGTTGAAGATTTAGTTGAAGGAATTTCAAATCTTAGTTCAAGCTTAACTACTGGTCCAGATGGTATTCCATCTTTTTTAATTAAACAATGCTTTTCATTAGTTGAACCTCTTCATAAAATTTTTAATTTGTCACTTTCAACGGGAATTTTTTTACCTGATTGGAAATTTTCGTTTATTATTCCTATTTTTAAAGCAGGTCAAAAGCATAAAATTGAAAATTATCGTGCAATCTCTAAACTTTCGGCTCTACCAAAACTTTTGGAGCAGAAAGTTGATTTTTACATAAAAGAATATATTTCTCCATGTCAACATGGATTTGTAAGTGGTAGGTCCACTACAACAAATTTATCCTTTTTTACAAAACATTTGTCTGATGCTTTGGAATCAGGTTTTCAGGTGGATGTTATTTATACTGATTTTCAAAAAGCTTTTGATAGCATTTGTATATCATTACTTGTTCAAAAACTTGAAAAATTTGGAATTCACTCAGCACTTCTTAAGTGGATTCCTAGTTATTTGGTGAATAGAAGACAAGTAGTAAAAATTCTCAACTGTAAGTCATCAAAAGTAATATTTGTCCCATCTGGCGTTCCGCAAGGAAGCCATCTTGGCCCATTACTGTTTTTAATATATGTAAATGAACTTCCGTTGATGTTTATTATCTAAAGGTTCAAACTGATATTAATGCAGTAGTGGATTGGTGTAATCGTAATTTTCTTTTACTTAATATAAAGAAATGTAATAATATATTTTTTGTCGATCTCAAAATATTATTTTATATGAATATAGTATTTCAAATACAAATTTAGATAGACTTTCAGAAGTTAAAGATCTCGGGATGATTTTCGATGAAAAGTTAAATTTCTCCCTACATATTGATTTTATTGTTGCAAAAGCAAACTCTTTGTTAGGTTTTCTTAAAAGAAATTGCTCAGAATTTTCGAATCCTTATGCAATTAAAGCAGTTTTCACCTCACTTGTACGTCCTCATTTGGCTTCAGTTGTATGGGATCCACACTATACAGTTTCAAAGAATCGCATCGAAAAAGTTCAAAAATCTTTTACGAGGTTTTTAGTAAAACAATTAAACTGTAACTTATTTGAAATGCCGTGCTACTCTGCAAGATGCGCTTTAATAGGTTTGAATTCTTTAGAAAATCGTCGGCTTGTAAATTGTGTGATGTTTGTTCATGATATATTGTCTTACCATATTAAATGCCCGGATTTGTTTAATCTTTTGAATATTTATGTTCCAAATAGAAGTATTCGAGGCAGACAATTGTTTTATATTCCTTTCCATAGATGTAATTATGGTTCTAATGAACCATTCTCAAGATGTATGAGATTGTTCAATGAACTAAAATTTAATTTAGATATAAGTCTTGAAAGAAATGTATTTAAATTATTATTGATTGAAAATGTAAATATAGGTTAAGCCAAGCCATCTGTAAGAGGATAACTCGATAGATGAAGTAATAAATAAATAAATAAATAAAGTGCAAACCAACATATTCTTGAATTATGCTGAGTATTCAAACGTGTCGACGGTTTCCCATAGCTGTTGGGGTTTGCGATCGGTTGAATGACAAGACAGCCGATGAGTTTAATTGAAAATGTAAACTAAGTCGGTCGTTTTGATTTTCTAACAGCAGCCGATGATAGTGTTAATAGAGTATATTGTGCCATGTCCAACTTTAGAATCCCTGCTTAACTGATACACTCGCTATATGAGTATGACGTTAGAAAATGCTCACTGATCCGTAAGAGTTGGTAGGGACTCTACTGGAACCTTCGAAACCAACAGAGGGCCAAGACAAGGTGACGCACTGTTATGCAGCTGTTTCAACATTGGGCTTGAAAATACTCAACACGGAACACTCATGCCAGTACATCGGGCACAATCTTTCATAAATCGACATACTTGGTTTTGCGGACGTCATTGACGTGATAGAAAGAACAAAACGAACAGTACCCGGTGCCTTCACAACTATGGAGTAAGCAACAAGCAGAATAGGATTGGAGGTAGTCAGCGAATTTGTCTACCTGGGCACTTCTTTAAATACAGCCAACAACATCAGCGCTGAAATCAAACGTAGACTAACTCATGCTAATCGCTGTTCCTTTCGGCTGAATAAGTCATTGAGGAATAAAGCCCTATCGAGAAGAACCAAGCATACGCTTTATAGAAAAATCATTATCTAGGTCCTGCTATATGGTGAAGAAGCAATCGCCCATCTCAATCGTTCTGCGTACGATTTATGGTCCCGTCTGCCTCAACAGAGAAAACATTTGGTGAAGAAGATACAACCAACGACAAACTATTCGTGCTGTACAGCGAAATATGTATGCCTAGCAAAAAAAATTCGAATTCAATGACTAAGATGGCTGGGCCATGTAGAGCGAATTGACATCAACGCTCCAGCTCGTAGTCTTCAAAACCAAACCACAGTGAGTCAGAAGCAGAAGCAAAGGTAGACCTTATCTTCGATGGAGCGAACAGGTAGAGGAAGATCTGCGACAACTTGGAGTGGAAGATTGGAGACAGAAGGCTAGGGATCGAGCGGCCTTGAGAGACATTGTTATTAAGCAAGGCCTAGGAGCACTACCATAAGTAAGTTAAATTATAGGTTCATCTATTTCAAATTATAGGTATACTTTTGAGAGGAAAAACATACAAATTTGATTGTTCTCTGCTTCTTTAACCGTAATTCGAGCCTTATATACATTACGAAAGCACTATGTATTAATAAATTATTGCAACGACTAGGTACCTATTGCGTTATAAATTTTCATAATATATACACATTAAAACCTTTCTTGCAGATTGGTCCTTCTACCGCTGTAAAAATCCTCAAGATTATTTAATGACTTTGACTCGAAAAGCCTATCATCAATTTCTTAGCTCTTGTTTAAGGACTCTCCACGTGCCCTCAACATTGGAATTAAACTTTTTGTGTTAACACTTTTATTGTAAGAGGTAATGCAACAATCTGTGATCGGGTCCACACAAGATTACACATTACCTTGAAATATTACAGACAAAAAAATTAAAACTCGTTTACGTTTTTAAAATTAGTATCCATCAATTAACCGTCTGAATGACTGACTGATGCACCTAAGACCCACCCTTGGGCATTTCAATGACCAGCAGCATGTTTGGGTTCTAATCAATACCTAGCAAAAAAAAATACCTCTTCTGAACACTGTAGGTCTGACAAGGGTTAGCTTCAATAATTGTAGCCAGCATTTTGCAATCGTTTTGTACTGCGTAAACTATTTAAACAAAAATTGTAAACAAAATAAATAGACAAGGCCTTGTATTTCTAGGAATGAAAAATTTTATTGGACAATACAATTTTATTAAATATTGTTTTTCGCTTATCAAGGAAGAGTTTATATAGGGTTTCCATCTGAGAGACCTCCACCCCTTAGCCTTAAAATTCGCATTCGCATTAAAAAAGAAATAAGTTTTTTCCTTCCATTTTGACAAACAAAAAAGGAGAAGGCAAAAATTCAACTGCAAAAACTTACCAATAGTTTGTAATTATGTATTCGGCAAGGTTTTTAATATTTTGTGCACCGCATGTTTATTTAGACATTAAAATACATTTTTACTGTAATTTGTTTACAAAAAAACAAAAAAAAAACACAAAGCAAAACCAAATCGAAACTTGTATAATTTGTGCTTGATTTATTCGTAGCTCGTCAAGTTCACCACACAAAAATATAACAAATGTGTGCTAAAATTTCAAGCGCAGCATATTTTTCCGGTTTCTTTTATTCACCTTCAACACTTTTAACATATTTTTATTTTAAACTTTGAAAAACACAATGGTTTTTAAATAAAAATTTATTAACAAAACGACGAGTTGAACAATTACGAAAATATTTGACATTTTCTTTTCGATTTCTATTTTGTGGTGGATACTGGATGATAGCTAGAAAAAAATCCACGCTGTGCTCAAAAAGGAAGGGATGACGCCTCTAAAAAGTACTAGAATGTATAAATATTTACATTTTCTTTCACAAGCAGGTGGCGTTTGGTTTGAAAATGTCATTTTGATGGTGGTCATGCGTCAGTTGAAAATTTGACAATACAAAAAAGTAAAGCAAAAGCAAGCGAACGAGGTGGGCTTTATTTTCGGCAACAAATTTTAAACTTAACAAAAATAGTTTATAATGCACGCAATAAATAAACAAACAGCAATTTGTTTGCATTTTTTTTATAATTTGTGTGTGTTCTTTTTGGTTAATCGCGTTTTGTATTTTTAGTGTTTCATTGCATATTGTTGTTCGGGAGTGAGGTAGTCTTAAGATTTGCTTTAATGTGAAAGATGGTACTCCATATTTCGTAAAATGGCATGCCTTGCCTTATATATTGAAAATAATGTTTTTCTTAATTCAACTAACTCAAAAAAAAAAGGTAAGTAAGGATTTCTTGGTTCTTGGAATTTAGCCTAAAGAACGTAAACAGTGAAAATTCTATAGACGAATGAGTTCCATTAGGTACATGAGTGTTTTTTGATCAACATAAAAACCAAGGATCGAAATATTAGAATATTATGGTACCTACCGTCAATACAATTAATTATATTTTGGGCCTTTGACACATTATTATAATGTTATAATATAACGAATTGTATACACTTTGTACCTACTTAGGTTTAATTGTTGAGATTAACTTGTAGATTTAAGTTCCTAACTAGGTTCTGACGTTAAAGTAATGTGAAGGGAAAGTTGGAGTGTAGTCTTACAAACGTATAGGTAGTTTAAAACTCTTGAAGATTATGAGCGTTTTGCGTAGATCTATTATTGTTCGAAAACACTTATTTCTGTTTTCCAAAAAAGCCTTGGCAAGAGTACACACTTTGAGTATGTTTCTTCAGGTAAAGGGAAAGCAATACAGCACAAATTAATTATGTAGATAGTGCAGACACTAAACATAGTGATGGAATGTTTCAAGTGATGCCGGTTAATTTGTATTTTTTTTTTTTTTTTGAGTACCTACATCTTTAATAATTTAACAGGAGACTGGGAAAGCTATTTACCATCGAGGGTGCAGCTTCTGAATGCGCTACATGATCCTAGGCAGAAATAGAAGTTTTGCACGGTTAGAAAGTTATTTTGATACTGCAACCCATTTAACCTGTTGAATAATTCTGTGGTTTCAGTTGTTGTTAGGTTAGAGGGACAATTTACCCGTTGTTAGATGAAAGTTCGTTGATCAGGGTGAGCCAACGATAAAGATATATTTCTGTTTTTACCCAGATTCATGGTAAATTTCTATGAAAACTCAATACTGCATTCTGTTTTAAGATTTAAGAACGAAACTCATGCCACTTTCCATGAGTTTCATTTCCATAACGGAAACTGGACAGCTACAGTTGGTTTCTCAAAATCATCATGCCCTTACAATTGCACTGAAGGAAATACATATGACACTATTTTTGAGTCTAACTTCGGTGGTAAGTACACAAAGCAAACCAAGTAAATAAACTTTAAAGAAAGTTCATCCTTCCGCTGTGTTGAAACAGTTTAAAGATAATCAAACCCTCGAGTTCTCGATCCGAAAATGCCTGCAGCTCCTCATGGAACCCTGGTTTTTATTATTATCATTAGAAATTTCATATCAAATGCATCTTAGAAAGATATTAATGGTTTTTTCTTGCAATGAATATAAAATAAAACTTTAATATAAATATAGGTACAAAAACAAACATTGAAAAATGGCATTACTATTTGAAATGTGTTCATATGAACAAAAATGCATTTTCATTCAGTATCAAAAAAAAAAGATACCTACTCATTAGGATGTTTCTTAGATAATTCATTGCGATTTCGTCAAGTGTCGTGCATAATTGGGCATTTGCAACAAAATAATAGGTGACAGCTCGATCCTCTGTATACATTTACGACATAAAATAGGTACAATCAGTACCGTGTCCGTGTGAGACATAAATGAAGCTTAAAAGTTTATTACTCAGTCGAAATACTGTCACAATTCCTTCAATACTACAGTAACCTCTTAATTAATTCTTTAGTGGAATAATATGATCTGACTAGCTAACCTATGCACTATTGTCCTATATAACAAACCCAATGCTTGTTTTGTTCGAGTACCTAATCTCATCTAGTCGTCTGATGGGTACATAAGGATAAAGTTGCAGACAACAAAGCACGGCAATATCAAAATTCATTTGCGCACTGCTTCAATCAGCTAAGACCATTTATTCTCTGCCCAAACTAAGCTGATTTTGGTTCACTTATACAGAAACTTTTCAAATTATGATGTTTAATAAATTGTCTCATTGATCTCTATAATGATCACAATTGAGTGTTTTTAATCATATCCAAACTATTCGGATATCCGAAAATAAAATTATGAGACAGCTGAGATCTGAGTGGAACCAAGTCAGAACCAACCAAGACATTTTTGAAACGGTCCACACTTAATAGTATTCAAAATTCGCCAAAAAGTAAATATATGACCGAATAATCATGAAATGTTGTTGTTTTTATGGCTCACCGTTAAAATCACTAATTTTTGAGAATCCCCAGCCGGAGTCGGGTCATACCCATTTTTCTATTAGAGGGCCTTCTCACAGAGAATACCTCTGGAAGGAACCCAAGAAATACGAACTGGCAACTATATAAAAACACCCTTAAAACCAATATTGAACAGTTAGGTCCAGTTAGTACGACTAATAGTCACCCTGAACTAGAGAATATAGTTAAGCAGTTTAGTGGGGCAATCAATGAAGCGTATGCACTCAGTTGCCCTATAAAAACTGCTAGAAAACAGAAAGACGATCTTTAATGAGGCAAAGAGAACTGGAGAGTGGCAAAACTATTCTGAAGAGCTTACCAAATACAATAAAGAACTAAGGAAGGCCAAAAGAAACAACTTCAAAACTTTTTGCGAAGACATCCTCCACACCTGTAGCTGCCAGACTACACAAAGCACTGTCGATGGAGAAAACTCTTACATCATTGGCACTTAGGAACGCAGATGGTAGCTTCACAGAAAATGAAGAGCAAAGATATAATTTGCTATTGAACACCCACTTTCCAGTTCACCCATAGTGAACGATAGAATTGAAAGAATATCTTTCAAACCAAACAGAGAAGACTGGAAGATAGCAAAAACTATCTGTTCAGGAAAAATACTAGAATAGGCAATTAGTACCTTTCAACCTTTTAATTCACCCGGCATAGATGGCATCTTTCCTGCCTTACTGCAACAGGGCAAAGATGAATTAATGCTGTACCTCATTAGCATACTACGAAGCAGTATTGCACTTGGGTATATACCAAGTCAGTGGAGAAAAGCTAAAGTTATCTTCATCCCAAAAACGGGGAAAAAAAGATATAACCCATCCGAACCCGAAGTCATTCAAACCGATAAGTCTAACATCTTTCCTACTGAAAACTTTGGAGAAAGTGATCGGCAATTACATCAGATCAGAAGTTCGAAGGAATATGCCTCTGAATCAACGTCAGCATGTCTATAGAACGGGCAGATCAACAGAGACCGCTCTCTTTGAATTAACGAACACTATAGAAAGAGCACTTGACGCCAAAGAAACCGCCCTAAGCGTGTTCCTCGACATAGAAGGTGCCTTTGATAATACCTCACGAGGCAGTCAAAAAAGTACTAGTTAGAAAGAGTGTTCCCATCACAATAACTAGATGGATAGACGAAATGCTGAGTACTAGAATAGCAGAGGCACATTCCGGACAAAACGTACAGAAAATCATCACAACAAGAGGATGCCCGCAAGGAGGGGTTCTATCACCCCTGCTGTGGAGCCTGGTTGTGGATGAGCTCCTAGAATGTCTTACTTCTCAAGGTATACAATGTCTAGGCTTTGCCGACGATATTGTTATAACAGCCTATGGAAAGTTTGAAGAAACCCTCTGTGACATAATACAAAGGGGTTTGACAATAACAAGCAAATGGTGCGCATCAGTGGGACTAAATATCAATCCATCAAAAACCACAATTGTACCATTCACAAAGAAAAGACTTCTACCGCACATGAAACCTATCCGGTTAAAAGGTGAAGTAATCGATACGAAGAGGGAGGTCAAATTCCTAGGAATTACCCTAGATAGCAAACTCCTCTGGAACAAAGACCTTAAAATAACAGTCGGGAAAGCCACAAAGTCCCTCATGATATGCAGACGACTTGAAGGAAACTCATGGGGATGTAAACCGAATATAATAAGATTAATGTACACTATGATGGTGAGGCCCATTATCACCTATAGTGTGGTTGTGTGGCATAAGAAAACCGAACTAGCTACGACAAGAAAATCACTTGAAAAAGTGCAAAGGCTCGCATGCTTATGCATTACAGGAGCAATGAGAACTTGCCCTACGGCAGCAATGGAGGTCATCTTGCATCTGACCCCATTACACTTTGTGATACAAAGTGCAGCTGAGGGAACAATCATGAGATTTTCAAAAGAGGGCACCGGCAAAGGTAAACAAATAAGTCTTAGACAAAAAGACTCCCTGTCCAAAATAATACCCTCCCTTGATATTCCAAGAGATAGCATGATTAAGATTTACAACTTCGAGAAAAACTTCCAAAGGAAGTTAAGTAGCAAAAAAAAGTGGCTAGGAGAAACAGAAAACTACACCTTTAAAGCAAATGCCATCAAGTGGTACACTGATGGATCAAAAACTATTGAAGGAACGGGTGCAGGAATCTTTGGGCCTAGAACCAAAGTCTCTGTTCCAATGGGACAGTCCTCAAGCATCTTTCAAGTGGAAGTTAACGCGATAGGTAAATGCGCTGAATTAAACTATCGCAAGCAAAACATTGCAATAATGTCAGACAGTCAAGCAGCACTTAAAGCCCTTAGCTCATACAGTATCAGTTCCAAACTGGTATGGGAATGCCTAAAGAAACTCAACACTTTGGGCAGGGAAAACACAGTCACTCTCCATTGGATACCAGGCCATGTTGGAGTTGAAGGCAATGAGGAGGCTGACCGTCTGGCGAAAATAGGGCAACAACACCCTTTATTGGACCGGAACCCTACTGCGGTTTTGGGGCAGGATGTGATCAAAAACAAGATCAAAACAAACGAAGAAATCAAAAGATACAACCATTGGAAAGAACTCCCAAAGCTAAGACAGGCAAAAATGTTACTGGGGAACTACAACCTAGAACGATTTAAAATTACAGCCTGCATTAACTTAAACAGAAACAACCTGATAATCATAACTAAAAAGACACCTTAATATCCTACAACATGCAGATTCTGCGATGATGAAGAAGAAACACCGAACCACATACTAGGTAGATGTAGTGCACTTATGCACAAAAGACAAAAACACCTTGGTAATTACCAGATAGAGAAGGGCAGGTTACCTTCTTTAAAAATACCTCAAATACTTAGCTTCCTAAAAGAAACCAAGTTGGAGGAAGAGCTGTAGGATGAGTATCCTCATCCAGCGCTTTAGAAAAGGGGGCACAATAGATCTTAAAGGTCGCAGTGCACTTTCCCCCAATTAATTCATTCATTCATTCATTCACTTCATACCCATTATAATTGTCTTCCCGCCGAAATTTTAGCTATAATTTATTTCATTATTTATTTATTTATTTGTTTATTTCTTTATCTACAAGCAAAGTTGCTTATCAATTTTACAATTTTGATACAATTTCAATACAAGTTTATGTTACAATAATTAAAAAAATATAAATAAGTAGCAATTCATGTTTAAATTTATCACGAGACAGATGAAAATCCAAACTAGAGCAAACTTCGTTGAACAAGGAAATAGCTCGTGATAAAGGTTCTTTTTTCCCATAATTTGTTCTATGAGCTTGTGGAAAAGCAAATTTCTTGTCATTAAGCAAGAAGAGGTGGGGGAACTGCAACATTTTCGACCTTGCTCCGGTTTTTTTCTGAATAAATCTTGTTTCCTTACGTCCTACGGCAAAAGAATAAAAAAATTTTTTCGTCGAGCGTTAAATTTTCTACAACTTTGTTAGCAGGAAAATTTTTGTATGTCAATTCGTTTCCAAAGTATGGAAAAAGAGGAGGGGGTAACTGCAAAATTTTCGCCCTTGCTCCGGGTTTCCCTCAATAACTTTTTTTTCTTACGTTCTATGACAAAACCATATTTTACTTTTTTGTAGCACGTTAAATTTCCTGAAAGCTTTCGAGCAATATGAAGAACTCATGTTTGAAAAATTTGGGAAAAACTACAAAATGTTGGCTAAAACTGGAAAACCCGATATACGTTAAGAAAACTTTGAATATTTAAAATTTAGATGTCATCTTTTGGTTGCTATAAATGATATACCTAAGTGTTCTCTTATGGCCAAATTACTTAAATTTATTGTAAAAACAAATTTCCGTTATTATCATTTGTAGACTATGCTGGGTTTAGTTGACCCCGAAGCATTTCAATTGGCTGGGTGTGATCAGTACCCCGGAATGACGATGAGACATATTCGATTTCCCTATGAATCGTAATATTCTACATTCGTCCAAGTTTAAATGCCTTTTTTGAGTAAATTAGAAAAAACTAAAACAAAATGGCCAAAACCTAGTGGCTCTTTGTATGGGAGCCACCATTTAAAAAAGAGTAACTGAAAAAAAATGCAATGCGATCTGATAGAAAGTTGTAAGGAACTATACCAAACAAAGTTTGTTTGAATTCGATACAACCGTTGACAACTTATGGCCATTTGAAAAAAAGACGTTAAGACCAGATCTCCGTTATTAGCATTTTTTGCCAAAAACTAAAAACGCAGCTCTCTTAAGAACACTAAAAGAATATAACACACAAAGTTTAATCAAAATCGTTAGAGCCATTTTTGAGCAAATTAGAAAAAACCAAAAAAAGTTGGCTAAAACTGAACGTATGGAAACCACCTTTAAAAAATGCTTTACATAAAAAATTGCAATTCCATCTTATAGAACACTATAAAAAACTAGGCCAAACGAAGTTTTAGTCAATTCAATCAAGCCGTTGCGAACTTATGGCTATTTGAAAAAAAAGTTGTTTTAACCTGATTTTCGATACGAACATTTAAGGAAAAAACAAAAACGCAGTTTTGTTAAAAAAATTCTTAGGTAAGTTAAATTCTGAGTTCAATCAAAATAGTTATAGCCGTTTTCAAGCAAATCCAAAATGAAAAAAAAACCGTTACTTGAAAAGTACCAGTTAGAGCCGGGCTAAAACGAAACAGAAAAAACCTCGACAATCGTTTTTCTTCAAACTGCAATATATCAAATTTGAAGAAAATCCGTCAAGCCGTTTAGGAAAAAGCGCACATCCGCACAGATAGACCGACGGACGGTAAGGCGAAAACCACTTTTTTGGGCTTCTCTATCATCGTTATGTCATGTTTGATTAAAACCTCGATTCCTTTTTTTCTGCACGAAAACGATACTTGCCCTATAGAGCAAGTAAAATAAAAACAAAATAATGTTTTGTCAAATAGAATAAAGCGAAATAAAGAAACGTGAACTTATGAATGCGAGTTAATCTTTCAGGGGGACGTACGCAAGAGGAATCAAAAGTTTGCCAAATAAGAACTGCGAAGTTACAAAATGCTATTTGTTGATATGCAAAATAATAAATTGATAGAAGTAATAGTAATAGAAGTCTTGTTCAAATTAACTTACTAAGTTGGCATAAAGTTAACAAAGAAATTAAGTGTGCTTAAACTTGGGCAAATGCGGACTTCATCGCTAAAGTAATGAAAAAAATGATTCCCTTATCCTCTTTTCTTCTTCACAAAATCATTTGAAATTGCTTCACCGTTCAAAGACTGGAACGAACTAGTTTTATGCCACGAATCATCCTTAAACTTGTCTGAATATAATGTTGCCAATATGCAGGCTCAGTTTGCTGATGTGATTGCGAAGGTTGATCATTAAATGTTATTGGATAATCTTTCCAGAGCACCTTCATCTATATCACGAGCTTTTTACAGTAACCTGAACCATCAACTGCTTTCGGATGTAAATTACTTTCGTAATGACTTTCCAGCCTCTGTTATAGATATTTTTTTTTTAGAACAAGAGTTGAAATTTTAAATTTAAACTTTGTTCCCCTGTGATCTATGTAACGGAAGAGTGAAAGAAATGAAGATATTTACAATTTCGTTGCCGCTTGTCCAATTCTACAAGAAATTCGTCGATTACAGTTTAAGGAAATTTTAATAACGTTGCAAAAACTTTACGAAATCTTGAATGGATCAATGGGCTGGCTCAGCCCCTTTAAATATTGTCAACATGTCGTAATAGTTTCTTCCATCAAACCCAGTCGAATACCCACTTATTGCAATTTTAAACTAAGTAAATCATTCCAAATTGTTTCATATATTTAATTACTGATTGCTATGTTGCTGATCATAAACAATTTGATACTTTTTTCCTCAGTTTAAAATTGTCAACAATGTTTATGCACACCTAGTCAAATAAACCAAATTGTGTAATATTTTGTGTTTCAAATCACGATAAAATTGATAAAACTGTTTAATACAATCAACTCAAACAAATTTGCTGGCAATTTTGTGTGTGTAAAATGTTACGAAAACTTGTGTTCGGAATTTTAAATTCTTTTTTGTAATTCATATGTTTTGTTTAATTTTTCTTATATTCTTAGATTTTTGCATTTTATTATTTGTTCTATTTTCAAATCATATTATGAAAAAATGTTATTTAAGGCAGACGGAGGTATTGCCATGTCCTTATTCTTAAGTACAGGTTATGTTAGGTAAGTGGGCTGATGGGTGATGTTATGTCCCTGGGTGTTTCGGGCCCAATAAGCATGGGTCCTATGAAAAACCTATATATTTTGAAACCATTTCGAAGCGTTGATAAATCTAAACAGGTTTGTTCTAAGTCGTGGAAAATATGACTTCCTAGAACTTCATTTCTTAAGCGGCATAGTCTTCTTGCACATCTACATATGTCGCCACAACCTCTGCACAAGTCGTCCGAGCTGAGTTTCATTTCCTTTTTGTGGTAACCCAGCATGTTGTGCCCGGTCAGTATGCCCACGAGAGATCGTAGTGATTCCTTTTTGAGCTGTAGAATCTTCTCTGTTCTTTATTTATTAAAGTAGGGCCACATTTTCCTGCTTATTAAACAGGAGTCGAGTGAGTTCCATCTCTCGTTAGCTGCAGCACGTACTTTATTCCCAATCGTGCGTCTGTTTAATATTACACGCTGGGATCTTTACCGTTGTGTCTGCTCAATTGAGTTCTAGGGATGATCCCTTTCTTGGCAGCTCATCAGCTCTTTCGTTTCCTTGCACACCACAGTCGCCATTAACCCGGCAAAGTCGTATGTTATGTTTCGCGCCAAGAACCTTAAGCTCTTCGCAACAGCAAGTTACAAGCTTTGACTTTATTTCAATGGCAGAAATTGCTTTAATCGCGGCTTGACTGTCAATGCAAAAGGTGATTGCATTCATTGCAGCTTCCTTAGCAGCTGCCGTCACTGTCAGCACCTCAGTCGTAAGGACGCAGCTGTAATCGGGGAGCCTAATTGATCCAGCTAGTTCGAGTGCTTTCGAGTAGAAGCCCGGAGGGCAATGTTAGCTGCAGATTCTTGCACAAAGAGGTATAAGGGTTTTAGATTGGGAATAGCCTCCAGCCCTGCAGTGGGGGTGATTCTCATAGCCCCGGTGGTGCCTATACAATATACATGCCATTCTTTGTATTCTTGTAATGGTCCTTAGGTTGGAAGCAGTTTTCGTAGCTTGCCACCAGACTATTGCCGTATACACCCACATGATAATATTGGGACTAGGCGTCCAGGTGTTTCCAAATATTCTATTTCAGGCATGCTATCATTGCCTTCTTGGCTCTTTTTTTTTTAATGATGAGATTCCAGTTCAGTTTTCTGTCTAGAACGACTCCAAGGCATTTGGCGTTATTTGAGAGGATGAGTGGAACCCCTTCTATTGAGGGAAGATTAAATGCTGGTATTTTCCATTTGTTGGTAAAGAGGACCAGTTCTGTCTTCTGTCTGTATTCTTAAGTATAGAAATTGTTAAACTTTGTGATGAAACTAATATTGATGATGTTTTACATGAGTGGTTGCATTTTTGTATTTTTACGCTTTTTAAAAGGAGGACTCATAGAACGAGCCTTACAGTTTAATTCAAGGTTTTTCTAATTTTCCTCACGTAGGCTGCCTTTGCATTGATAAATTAATTAAAAAATTACTTCAATAATTTTTGATTTATTTTATAATTTTAATTAATACTGCGTTTTAAATATGACTGAAATGCTAAAGAAGAAGTTTGGCTGACAAAGACTTGAATTAATTAATGTAAAATTGGTTCAAAATGTTGTTCCATAAATTTAATTTTCTTACCTAACTGCTTTTGTGACGGAAACTCTGTCATATATTTAGCCGTTAAATTTTTGAAAATATTTTTAAGCCATTAAGTGGTTTAAATAAAATATACATAAATTCAACGGATTCTTTTCAATTTTTGTAGATACAGTACGCCGTCTGTAAAAGCAACGCAATAACTCGGTTAAAGCACCCCCCAAATTTATACCAGAAGTGACTTAGTAATTGCAACTTTTCAAAAAAAATGTTACTCAGTAAACGCAACTTTCCATAAATGCTCATATTTAGTTTTATCTTTTGTTTTGTGTTTGGTTTGAGTGTTACTGGGCAGTTTTCTTGCAGCAACTTCTCTCAGAATTTTTTAAACTCGTTGGTGCATTGCATTCGCGTCATAAGGAATCAGAAGAAAAGAAGAGAAACATTTTCGTATACTTCTTCCAAGACTCGTGTTTGGCCAAAAATCAAAACAGAGCATTAATCATTTTGCCGCTGAAGAAAACTCAGTTTCACTAGAAAATACTACGACTCTTCAAAAACTGACAAAGCTGACAGTAACATTAATGTATCCTCCAAGAAAAAGCAAACGAACATAATATCCAAATTTTTAAAACCAATTTAACCAAGAATTGTTTTGAATGTATTATTTAAAAAATGTATGTATATACATACATACATATATGTATGTACATACTATGTCTTTTCTTCAACGACGGACAATATTCTTTGCATACTCCGCTTTTCACGATAAATTATTTTAATTACAGGCAAAACTTTTTTGTGACTCGCAACGACCTCAATTAACGCAACTACTCGAATTTTCATCGGTTGCTTTTACCGAGGGCGGACGTACTGTAGTACTTTTTGATGAAATTTAATTTTGGTCAAATTAACTATAAAATGTATAAAATAGAATCTAATTATTGGACATTTATCTCAAAATTAAGCAAAAGGAAGGATGCGTTTAAATTTAGCCAAACACTTTTTGCTTCATTTCTCTCACGTCTGGATTCGTCAGGCAATTTATTAAATAGACGGGCAGCAGTTAGTGACAAATATGTGAATTCAAAATTTTTGGAACACTCACAAGATGGCGTAGGTTAGATCTCAAATTGAAAGCTTCCTGAACTCTAATCTTTACTTCTAAAAAATAGTTTTAAAACATTATAACAGTACAAATAGGAGTATCTAACAGAAAATATGCAGGAAATAAGAAAACACAGCGAAACGTGATCAATCAATTAAACCATTACATATAAGTTTTAAAATTTTTAGAGGGCAGTAGAGAGTTAGGTGATGAATCTGACTGACAGCTTTATCCAGATAACATTTCAAATTATGTGTATGATCAACCCAGCTAAAATTATTAAATCTTGATGACATTACTTTATAGTTTACGTTTGGCCGTGCCACTCTTTAGTGCCTCAACACTTCGTTTCTAATAGTCTTATACAATATAAACTGAAGATAGAAGCGGCGCGCCTAGTACCCACTGGTTGCAACAGTAATTATTATAATAATAGCCCAGTAATTTTAGGTTTTATCTGCGGAAAAATTCCAACCAAGCTGAATTTTGGTACACACCTTTTTTACGGCGTTGTAATGAAGATGTGAAAAATCGACATTGATATCGTGCCGGCGGAGAAAATTATGAAGGTCAAAAGGTCACGAAAACCTAAAAAAACCGTTTTTCACAAATATCTCGGTTTCTATAGCTCCAATGATTTTAACGTGTATGACGTGTAGAGCGTTAAATTTTCTACAATTTTAATAGTTCAAAAGTTCTTCTATGTCAATCCTTTGTGAAGAAATGGAATGGAATAGAATGGAAGGTCAAAAATGAAGCTGTTCCACCCTCCTCCACTTATTCCATTTCTTCTTAAAGAATTGATATAGAAGAACTTTTGAACTAGTAAAATTGTAGAAAATTTAACGCTCTACAAGAAAATCAAAACGTTTTTTCCGTAGGATGTAAGCAAAAAAGTTATTGAGGAAAAACCAGAGCAAATCAAAAATTTTGCAGTTCTACCCTCCTTTTCAAATTCCATTTCTTGGTAACGAATAATATTTCATGATTTTTCGGGTATATCCGAAGAAATAAGGTGGAATTCTTCTTTTTTTTTGCATTTTTTGGCGAATTTCGAAAAATGCCCTGTTTTTCGAAGTGCCATATCTCGGTAACTAATCGACATACAAAATTGATTGTACTAACAAAAATTTTATGTTCTACAATTTTGTCATACACGTTAAAATCATTGGAGCTATAGAAACCGAGATATTTGTGAAAAACGGTTTTTTTAGGTTTTCGTGACCTTTTGACCTTCATAACTTTTTTTGCCGGCACGATATCAATGTCGATTTTTCACATCTTCATTACAACGCCGTAAAAAAGGTGTGTACTAAAATTCAGCTTGGTTGGAATTTTTCCGCAGATTGGGGTTTGTTGGGGAAATTTAACACACACACACAACGACGAGACGCGAAGCAAAGGAGAATGAGAGAGGATGGAAGTGGCAGTTGCCTTTTGATATTCAGACAATACAGTCCACCCGAGAATCACAGACAATTAATTAATTAAAATACCTACCCATCAGTGTTTTTATATATTTAAATAAAGAAATACCTAAACATAAACAATAAGTGCGCCTTTGTAGATTTTCAAACGGTTTTCAGTAGTTTTTGGTTCACCGTAGATTTCCAGGTTTTGAGAAGCTTTTGTTCAGCGTCGGTAAGTGTCAAGACGACGATATCAAAAAGGGTAACAGGGTTTAAAATGCCTAAAATGACTGGGCTATAATAATAATAATAATGATGTTTATTAGTTCGTTGAACTTTTAACAAATTTGTTTACAATTTTTCATTTCATAGTTTACATGTTTTTGACTTTCTTGCATATTTAACAAATTTCAATTTAAGAAATTAGTGTTTAAAAGATCTTTTAGATTGCGTTTAAAAAGTAATCATCTTGTTTAACTTTTTAAATCATGTGGGAGGTTGTTGAAGTAATTTAGTACTGCATACATCAATGAATTTAAGGTACTGGTTCTGTTGCAGCGGCTTGGTCTGATGTCCTGATTATTTCTTAAGTAGTACGTTTATACTTCGTAAACTGTGGTAATATTGTCCTCTAAATATGATCGCAGCATTCCGTTTTTCATTTTGAAAATAAATAACATCGCATTGTAGGTTATATTCTGCTCAACATTCATCCACTTTAATGCTCCCAGCATTTGTCGTATTGGCGTATATCGGTTACACTTAAGAATGGATCTCATTGCTTTGTTTTGTAGTAGCTGCATGCATACGTTGTTTTATTTGACCTTGGCATCCAAACAAGATTGTCGAACAATACAAAAAATGTGGAAGTACTATGACATTGTACAACAAAATCGCGTTTCCAATATTTAAAACAGGTCTTATTCGTTTAAGAAAACCAATTTTTTTTTTGATATTTTAGCACAGATGAATTTTGCGTGGTCTTTGAAGTTAAGTCTATTATTACTCCTAAGTACTTAATGTTTTCAACACATTCAATTTGGCAGCCATCAATAAGTACTGAAATAGGATCACGTATTTTAAGTTTCATGCATTTTGTTTTATTAACATTAAGACTCAGTTTGTTTGCTTTTAGCCACATATTTATATTTTCTAGGTCTTTATTTATTTTTATACACATATCTTTAGTATCATTCTCCGAAATGTATATTAGCGTGTCATCAGCAAATAATACAAGTTTACAGTATTCTAAAACATTTTGTATATCATTTATATACATATATTATTTATATTCCTGTTCATAATACTATAGGTTGTATAGCAAAGCAGATGAACCTAGAACAGCTAGGTAGTACATGATAAGTTAAAAATAGATCTTCCGGAACGATGCCCTGTAAATTATATAACATGAACCTAGTCTTGCTAATAATGACTAGTTTATGAGACCCAAACGAGTGACGCAGAACCTTTGAGCCATGGTTCATATTAATTATTATTGTAGTACAAAAGAGGAGTATTATAAGCAATAGCAATAGAATGCCTTTCTTTTTGGATAGGATATTCCTTTCTCTGGTCTTTTGGTTATGATTTGAGAAGTAGGAACAAAATCACACACAACAATTATGGTCCCCTGTCTGACTTAAGTAATGTTAATTAATAAGGCTGATGGAACTTTTGAATTATCGACTGATTTATAAAATTCAATAATAATGTCTGAAGATTTACCTTTTCTTTAATCAAATTGAAAATCACTGAAGAACTCATTTCTATAGAGCAGGGGTTCCGAATCTTTTTTATGCTGCGACTTCTTTTACAGAATGAAACTTTTTGCGACTCCCTCCTAAAGGAAAATAGCTATGTGTTATTCTAGACAAAATTCAGAATACATTATTTTTCATACAAAAGTGAAAACTCTAAAGATTGTGGATATTATTTTATTGTTATTTATTAAAAAAAACATGAAAATTATAATCAAGAAGAAGGATAAGCATAACTTTTCAAATCGCTGTTTTTCTAGATTAATTTGTGATCTGTATTTTGACTTTGCTAACTGCAATTGCAGGTTCACACAAGTACGACGCTGCCAGCGGTAAAAGTATCATTAAGGATTTAGTTCCGATATTGGAACGGTTCTTCTGATGAATTACTCCACAAATGAAAAAGGAAAGCCTTTCAAAACAAGAAAGAAGTTCATATTTCCTTGGTCCTCTTTTATTTTCATTTTTCCACAGCCGCAAGCTCTTTTGTAACGCCTCAATTTTGTCAGGTAGTTGCAGGATATGCGTTTCGTTTTTTTAGACCATTTTACTTCTCAAAAATGTCTCAAATTTATGCCATTTTTATTACGAAGACAGTATCTTTAAACTGTCTGCGTCACGATGTGATTCTGTCAGTAAATACGCGTTCAACTCATTTTTACACGTGAGAGTATGTTACCCCTATAACCAGTGAAAGTTATAGAAATAGAGTTAAGAGGCATGCTCTGCACCCAAATCTTCACAAAGCTTTTGGAAGAATCTTGCCTTCACTGGGCTTGTTTTTATAGTTTAATTATAATTATTATTAAAGTTTACCTCTTTGATTTTTATATGCATGACAAGATTTAATTCAGGTGATATATTTCTTGCAGCCAAGAGCATCCCAGGGCGTAGCGACCCTTAGTTAGGGAATCCCTGTTATAAAGAAAGTACATAATTCTGTTCTTCATATCCCTTTCAAAGGCCACAGATAGCAGGGAAATTGGATTATAGTTATTTAAATCCAAAGTATTGAGTTTTTTGAGTAGTGGTATTACTTACAATAGCTGTTTTTAAAGAATCAACATACCATTTTAATACAGAGATTGTAACTGTAACAGAGAACATCAGTAATATGAAATGAAATTTGTATTTTAAAATGTACGACTGGAAATTGAGCCGTGGAAAAATAAGTTTATTTAATTTTAATTTGAGTAACAAAATCAATCTATGAATTTCGAATGCCGAAAAGTCATTAATAGAGAGTTAGGCTAGTAGACATTATTCTAAATTATCTCGTTAACATGCAAAATAAAGCTATCTGGGTAAATTGTAAAATGCTTATTGAAAATATTAAATTAATCGATGGAATTTGAGATGATTGAATTGTCTACGATTGTTTTTAAATCAACATTCAGCGAACTTCGATTCAAAATATCATCCACCAGTCCCCATTCTTTTTTGATATTACCAACATTATATTTCTTTAGGAATTCCTTGTTAATACTCAAAATCTGTCGCTTTAAGTTTGTTTCAAAATGTTACTACAATCTTTTTCTATCCACTATTAAAGATACATTTTCTGCCATTCGGTCCAGATAAATACATACTAGTCAGTATGTTTCTACTCAACAATTTGCATTGTTTGAATACTTTTAGCCAAAACATTTGTTAAAATATATGTATCTATTAGATTTTGTACCTTTTGAAATAAATAATTTATTCAGATTCATCTATTATTTCGGATATTTTAATGTGTCATTTCTACGTTAGACCTTTTATAAATATCATATTAACCATTTTTTTTCTTAGGCCTTATTACATTTTAACAATTGCTACAAAGTTCACACATAATGTAGCATTAAGAAAGTAGAGGAACATTCTATTAATCGTAATGATAAGCTTATTAGTTATGCTTGATTTAATAGTTAAGTAATAAAGTTTTTATCTAAAAGATGTTATAAACAAAACCTCTAATAGAAACCTGCAAACAAAAAAATTCAGGTACAAATTTGGTGAAGTCCTAATGGAAGGATTTTAAAGCTTTAAGCCAAGTTGGTTATATTCGAAGTTTTCATCAGGTTATAAGGTTTGTATTTTTCGTCCCTAACATTCTAAAATATTAATTTTTATACACCTTTTTTCTTACAGCTTTGTCCTTAATCAATAACTGTGACTTAATGAGCTGTACCACTTCCCACCTGCAATGATGTTCTCTGCAGAAGTAAAGTGTGATCTGTAAAACAATACAAAAAAAGCCAAATAGCATTACAAATTGTCAGAATCTCGAAACAAAAGTAATTAGTAAAGACTCAAAATAAAATAGTGCGACAATTTTTGTATATTTTTTTCAAAAGGACATTATTGAGTTCAAAATGCTGTGATCATTTTGTCTTATGCAACATTTTATAAAATCACAACAAGACTAACAAAAATTCAGCCGATTGTACCAGCGGCAGAATCAGGATGTTTGTTTTAATTATTATTAAATTAATTTTATCGTTTATATCCATTCCCCAAAAACTTTTGCTAGTGACCTCGGATACATTTTTAAATAGAACACCTACTACGGAACAGCAAGAGCAACCCTTTAAATTCTGTTGTCTAAACTGGCTCACACCTCAGTGTAGGATCAGAGGAACGAAATTTCCTTTGGTTACAAAATAAAAAAAACTCAAACTGACCTGGCAGAAGACTTAAATTTAAATTACATCATATTCAAATAAAATATATTTAATCTCAAATTTTGTCAAAGTATGTTTTATTTATTTTAATATAATTTATTTAGGATGACGATAGATTGATTATTTCTTGATTTGTTTTACGCATAATTTTCAATTTCACTCAACAGACACCGATACCAGCGAAGAAGTCAAACCAGATCTTGAAGGTGTTGTTCCATTACATGTTGGCAGTCAGGTCTTCATCTCTAAACGTGATATTCTACGAATTCTACACAATGATTGTAGCGTTTACACTGGATCACTTAGTGAAATAGTTTTTGGTCGGATGGCTCTTATAAAATGTTACCAATTAGATCCTAGTGAAAGGATTTATGGATTAAATCTTAGCCATCTGAATTCCATAATAAGTTAGTAGTTTCAATTTAAAAAAAAAAAAATGGTTAATCAATTTATTACATTATTTTTATTTTCAGCTCATGTTAAGATGGTTTTTGGAAGCCGCAACGAGAATATCAACACTGATCAGATTAAATCATTTGTTCTTGGTAAAATAAACGAACTAGGAGAAATGTATCATAAGAATGCGTTATAAAACAAGAAAAATGAATGTTATGATCGATAATCAAGTCGAAAAAAAGAAGTGTTTTTAAATAATTCTTACACGACCAAACTAATGAAATTAGTATATTTTATATATTTTATATTTTTTTTTTCAATATCAAGGTACTACTATAAACACACAGTACTTAAAGTTTTGAATATGTTGCATAAATGTTTATCGCAGATAAAGATGATTAATTATACCTATTTTCAATTGTTTTTTTTTTTTATTTTTTGTTTAAATAAAAACATACATTGTTTGGCTTAAAGTGGTTTTGAAAAGATATTTTCTTGAGATATTGGAAAAGCTGACTTAAACACATAAGGAAATTCGAACCATCATGGTCCCTGACTGATATTATCATCAAATTTTCAGAAAAAAAATTACAAATTTAAGGCTTTACAAAACGAATCAGTTAAACTAAATCGAATTCGAAAGCGAAGCCGTAGGTCGGGTATGTTCTTATTTTTTTCTTTCCAAAATCTGTGACTATATTGTTTTAAAACATTGTTCTAGAGACAACAATAAAAAGCATAATGTAAGATTACCCACAGCAGCGCCGCCGCCGCAGAGGAACACCTATTTGGATACAATTTCACTTGGTTACAATCAATGTGAAATTTCCGAACATTCTTTTATAGAACACCAGAGACCATTTCGCAGTTGTACATGTACAGATCCATCTTTCTTGTGTCCAACATACGATTTTTTATTTCAATTTACTTTTTAGGACAAAGCAAAGGTATTACGGAGAACTAGCAGCGATTTAAAACTTAGATGTAAATAATCTTTATGTATTCTTCTGTATAATAACATTTAAAACTAAAACGTTCTTCACTTTCAAAAACAACGTAAAACCGCTTCATGTGAATGACTTCGCCGTACTTAACTTTTGAGATAGACTTTTTTTGAAAATATCTTTTAATTTATGTGTAGTTTATATAAAAATTAATTTGAAATAAAAACAAAAATGCTTTGGAGTTATTGTTTTCTTTATTCGTAAACTCTTAGATAAATATTTAAATTTATCACTCTTAACCGTATTTTCTTTTTTTTTTCTTTCTCTTTCAGAGTTCAAATACATGCTGGAGGATAAAGGAGCAACAACTTATATACAATATTCTACAACACAACGCGGCCGGGTAATGCTAATATACAATGGATATCGATATGTTGAAAACAGACAAAGTCATAAAAACATATTTTGGCGTTGTTCACGCTATGTAAAGTTTGGTTGCAGAGCAACTGTTGTTACGTCAAAAGTTAATGATGATGTTACTATACGTGTTGCCGGTTCTCCACATACTCATGATCCTGAAGTCAAAATCGAAGGCATTGAAGATTATCAAAATGATTTTCAAGATAAAATTCGATTTCCAGGCCTTGCAATGACTTAAATTTTAAAATTAATATATAAACTTAATTTGTTGAAAAATATATAAGTAGCTAGCTATATTTATAGGCAAAAAGAAAATAATAACTTTCTTTGATAGTAAAGTATAAACAATGTATTTATAGGAAAAAAGAAAAAAAAAAAATATTTAATGAAGATACACTACACATAGATGCTAATTAATAAATAAATGAATTCAAACTTGTAGCATCAGCTTTTACAAGAAACATGAAATCAATTTTAAACAAATTGTCTTTTTAATTCATTTGGAAGTTTCTTTCCTATCTTTCTATTCCTTCTAACTATTGCCGTGCAGTTTTGCATTCAAAAGACCTTGGGTCTTACAGGCATATAGTTAAAATTATTATTGATATTATTATTATTTAGTATTATACGTTTAGAAAGTGAAGGAGAAACATGTTTGTTCAGCATACATCCTCGACTAGTGTGCTTGGATTCAAATGACAAACCCCAATAATGTCAATGGTGACTCACCCTGATGGAAAAGGTAAATTCAATTTTATAAATTGTAAAACACTGTAAAAGCTCTATTGTTTTTAGGTGAAGGCGTTTTGAGGAAAGTGCAAACAAACAACCGACGATAAGTTTGAAAAATTAAAGGAGGTGATTTGCTTAGTAGTTCAAATTTTGAATGTATTTTATAATTAACAGTAGTTGTAACTTCTTAACTAATATACATTATCATAAAAATAATTGTCATATTTACTAACATTTATGCATACCTACAATTTTGCACTGCTCATTCCCAAAAATATTTAATTTTATAATTTTGCTAGCTCCTTACATTTTTCTGTTTGTTTTAGTTTTTTTTTTAATTTGAAATTTATACTAATAAATCGGTATTTTTGTGTGTTCTAGATTATTTAACAAGACCTCGTGTATATTCGGTTAAAGTAAAACATGGACCAGTATCAACTTTGCCAAGAATTCTAAGTGGAAAATATTACAAACACGTCAGACCATCGTATAAAACTGTGGGAGGCATTAAAGCAACTTGCACCGCATGTCGAACTATTATATGTGGCACAACCCTGTCCACGGGAAACTTTTTTTCACATGTGAAAAGACGTCATAGAGAACTTATTACTGACGTTCTTGATCATTGCAGTACCAAGCCCATGGCAACACATTTGGAAATCAAGCCAGCATTTCCAGAACAACCGATTAAAGAAGAATTATTGGGTAAGGGCACCGAAAACGTAAGTTTAGCTGATAGTATTGAAGATTTTTTGAATAATTATTTATCTTAAAATAATTACTAATTTAATAATTAAATTGAAGTTCCAATAATCTAACTAAGTGTAATAGCACTTTCCATTGGACGAAAAGAAGCGTCCAGAAGAATCCGGAAGTCTTCTGACCTCATTCAGAGTTGTTTATAAAACGCTTATCGAATAGGTGTATTTGTGGAATGTCCAAGTTTTCCGTCCACTATCCACTAAGAGCTAAAATTAACTCTCTCGAGTCTGACATTTGATGTCCATACTTCTAAACTTAACCTGCCGGCTTCATCAATTCATCCTAAGCTATAAGAGAACGCCCTATATGTATGCTAAACTCTGAAATCTAACAAATTCATTTCACATCTCGGGTTCTGCTCTGAACGAAAAAGGAAGAACGCTCTATTAAGAGTGAATAGTGAATAAAATTAATAAAAATAACATGTTTTAAACGTGTTTTTTTTGGACTAACATATATATTTATAAATGTTGATTGTTTTTATATAAAAAAAAAATGCATAGTATTTTCATATTGTTTTTTCATTGTGGCTAAAACCTTGTTTGGAAAAGTCATAAGATTTAAATAAGCCTAAAGAAAACTATCTTCAAACAAAATTATAAGTCTGATTAGAAATTTACTAACTTTTTGTACTGAAAGTAGAGAGCCGTTTGGAGAGAAACATTTAAACGTTATAATACAAGTTTCTAGCCTACCCTAGTTCTGCCCCGCATTGAGCCAAGTTATAAGACACACATTTTAATTTAACCGTTTCATTTCACATGGTTAAATAAACTTGTCAATTTGACAATGCCAAAATCAATTCCAAAGTTAATGGTTTCCTCGTTAACAATCGTAACATGTGAACAAAATCCAGGGGTGGAATCGGCTAAGGTGATTTGTGATAACTGATAAGTGATAGTCACAATCAACAAATTTCGTCTGGCTAAGGTGATTGTCACATGTGATAACCACATTTTTGTGACTTTTTCTTGTGACAGCTATTTAGGTGTCACAAGAAAAAGTCACAAAAATGTGGTTATCACATGTGACAATCACCTTATCCAGACGAAATTTGTTGATTGTGACTATCACTTATCACAAATCACCTTAGCCGATTCCACCCCAGCCTTTCTATCAAATTGCTCTAAACGCCGCCGCGCCGCCGTAGTTATGGTGCTATCAGAATCAAATTCAAACAACGAAAGTACAACCAATGAAACTCTTAAAATTCACTGAGCACATAATGAAACAAACGAAACCACATCCAGTCTTAAAACATGATACCCCATTAAAATAAATATTGAAGTTAGGCTTTCTCGAGATGCCACTCTGGAAATGCTTACTTTCTTAAGGTGGCGCAGACAGCGAATCGTGGATCAATATATTGGATATTTTTCACAACGCACAAAATCAAAAGTTTCCATTTTGCTTTATTTGTTCGACTTGTATTTACTTTCATCAAAATAAATGCATTCACTTGCATTTCATTTAGTTTTATCGAAAAAAGACATGGAAAATCAAATACAGAAGAAAAATACACAAGAAATGCTTGACAGCAAAAGTCACTTCAACAGCTGATTCGTTACCTCAACTCGTCCCAGCTAAGGGGCCAGGTATAGCGATACGGAAAACCAAACCGAAAAAATTTTCAAATGGAAAATTTTGTATGTTCTAATTCGATTTTTAAGGCAAATGCTACACTGATCGATGGCAATCAATGCAGAGAATTTTTTTTGTTCATAATAATTTTAATTGAACAAATACTTTTTGTCAAAATTGTAATTTTTTCCTTTTCTTTTATACGTATAACAGAAAAATGAATAAATACATTTTTAACGAAAAGTACAAGTTCAATTCAAATTTTTATTTGCAAAATAAATTCTCTGAGTTGGTTGCCATTGATCAGTGTAGCATTTGTGTTTTAAATCTGATTATACTATACCAAATTTTCCATTTGAAAATTTTTTCGGTTTGGTTTTCCGTATCGCTATAACTGGCCCCTAAATAGCAAGATCGACTTCAGGGTGACTTCAGGGAGACCCCAGGTTTCAAAAAACAGAGAATTTTGTATTGAGGGCGAGTTGAGGTAATTAAAAAAACGCGCTGTGGCGACCCAGGGTGACTTCAGGGCTCAACAAACAAAGCTAGTGTCGATGAACGAGTACGAAATCCTTTGTACGTCGAATCGTGTTGCATGTACCAGTCTGACATTGGCAAAACGTGGTAATGGCGCAACAGCAATTTTGCTTGTTTCATTGGTTTTAAGAAGGAGTGGTTCCCCAAGTGAAACCAATCAAAACATTTTCTATTAATCTCAAATGTTGTACATTACTATCATGAGCATCATGTAAACAATATCAGAAACATATTGTTATATTGTTTTCAAGCTTTCGTGGGATAATTGAAGCAAAAGATAGGTTACTTAGAACACCCCTCTACGAAAAGAGTAGGTCACACTAAACCAATTTATGTATTTTTATAGAACGGCTCTCTACTGTTATACTATTATACTAATAACTAGTATACAAAATTATAACATTTTAAATTTTTGGAACAATGTGACGAATAAGGCTGAAAAATTAAATTTAAAATTTAATATATGTACATATATGTACGTTTAATTAATAAAATAGAACTTGATCTAATTTAATTCCATTATTTATAGTTGAAAATTCCAATAGGGAAAAAAATATGATGTCGTAAGATGTTTGTGTTGATGTTGTAATAAAAAAAAACGAATCTAACTATAACAAAGTTAATTTATTGATTTGAAGAATGTTAAAAAAAAAGAAAAACAAATCTATATGTGGGTTTTGCAATTCATAAATGTTCAAAATAAAAAAACAAAATATATTACCTGATGTTGTTTATACCTGAATAACGTAGATTCCTTATTGTCAAAGCCATGCATGTATAACTAATTGTATATTGCTCAGAAAGAGTTAAAAAGTAGACTTAACTTATATTTTGTATCTGTTATACTCAAGTATATTTATATTAAATTGAAACTCAAAGATTTATCTTATACAATTAAACGTGATGAACAATACTTAAGAATTATAATCTAATTATTATACTACAAAAAAAAACAAAGTTTTTGATATAAGAAAGAAGGATGGTTTAAATTAACGAAACCGGTTAACTATTGTGTTAAAACTAATGTGAGTCCGGTTTCATAGCCTAGAATCGAAGAATGATAGCAAGCGGTTTCATTTTTCTTTTTATGCTTCACTGTAATTACAAATTAAAGAAAAAATATTCTGACTTCTCAAAAAATAAAATTCCTATTGATTTTCTGTTGTGGGTTTTCATTGAAGGTGAAGTTTACACTTTTCGAAATCTAAAAAAGTCGAAGTCTTGAAAGCAATATCTTTTCAATTAAGTAATAAGAATTGCTGACAAAAGTCTAATAAATATATATTTGTGAGAAAATTGTATTGTTAATATACAAAGGCGGTCAAAGGCATTTGCTTTTAGTATTAAAAACTGTGAATAACATACTAATTTGTAAACAGGTAATAATTTCCTAAAATTTCTTTCTACCAATCATTATTATGCTTAAAGTTGTCGTGCTAATAAAGAACCACAAATCATTGTTGCAAGAGTTTTTTTTTTAAATCCTGTTTCTGTACGATCTTTCAAAACCATGTTGTGAAGATGAGCCAAGTGTTTTTTTTTTTCTTTCAACATGAAGTGTGATTAATATGTAAATCAAAACTGTTCTTACTTTTAAAATATATTCTTAATGTTTAATGTTCTTTTCTGCAGATACAAGAAAACCTAAACAATTATAAACCATTTCAAAACGATTTAACAATAATATATTAGTTGATTAATGATTAATAAAAATGTCAATTTTCTGCTATAGACAAAAGAATTATAAATACTTACTTAAATGTGTAAATGTCAATGGATTTTGTGTTAAAAAAATGAGAGTTTTTCGAAACAATAAAATTTGAAAACTGCTTGAAAATTGTATTTCTTACCTTTATTATACTACTGGACATTTTTTAAGACCATCTTATGGCAAATATCTCAATTCCAGAGCGTTTGTTGAACGAAAAGTACGAATAGGAGTTAGTTAAAACAAACAAAAATTCCAACACTTTATTGAAATGCACTAAAATTCATTATTTTTATTTCTACAGTCATTGCGGCGGACAAGGCAATGTTTTGCAAGGAGGAGATTTCTATCGATGACAGCAACCTTAAATCTGAATATGATGATGAACTTTTAGAAACAAAATGTGAGTCCTTATACTATTTCTATTTTGTATATTATATTTTTTAAGTGGTATTCTTAGGAAACTTCTTTTTTTAAATTATATCGAGATACACAGCCACATAATACAAAGGAGAATGGGCAATTTTGTATGGATCGTGGGCGTGGGCGGCCAAGAATGATATTGTTATTTATTGGTTTAAATTAGTTCTCCTTTTACTTTCTAGAAGTTTTATGACTGTAGTGTACTTCTAAAACTTTTAAAATGCATTTTTGTTTTTGAATTCTTCATACAATATCACTTAGTAGTCTGCATTTGCATAATTTGTATCATAGTATAAACAAAGTCAAGGCAAATATGTTTATTGAAGAGTGGAAGAAACTTGCGCGCGCCCCTATTGATTCCATACAATAAAACTTGATATTACCATTTAAATATCTTTTTTTCTAAATGAAATACATTGTTATGTCCATAGAAAAACTTGTTCCTCAATAACAAAACTTTAATTTGAGACTAATTTTGTCAATGGCCGCGAGCGCCCAAAACTGTCCATACTCCTTTAAGTACAAAAATGGCCACATTATTTCAAGTCTTTCAATTTGCAAAGTCAACAAAATTGCCAATTTGTATTGAACTAAAATTAGTGTCGAAACGCCCAACTTTCAAAAAAAATTCTTCTTCCCAGAGTTCTAGTTTTGAATACATTTATATTGTGGAAAGGATACTCTTTTAACTTCAATAATATTGCTTTTCAAAATGTCAAAAAAAAAAGTTCTTTCAAAATATACTAAATTTTATTTTAATTTTTAATTTTTTTTAAAAGAGTGATCGATGTTTACGGATCTTATATTGTTCATATCATATTATAAATAAAAAGAAAAAGAAAAGAACCAGAAAGTTATTTAAAGAGCAGTAGCTTCTGTTGCTCACATACGACCCTTTTTTAAGTACTAACTTTAAACAGTTTTTAGAATAATTCACAAATACAAGCCTTCAAACACTGCTCTTAATAAAACTAGTTTAGCTTTTGTTGTATAATTTTAACTTTCATGAAGTTTATGTGATTATGTTTCTTTAGAATGCGTTATTCTTATCCTTTTTCAGCAAACATAATAAGTAATTTCCTGGCCGAGTCTAAAACTTTGCTCAATACTAGTGGCAAAATCAAAACAAGAAAACCAAAAAATTTAAAAGGAGGTAAATCTAAAATACTTATTTATTTTTTTTTTTAACAAAACGTGCTTTTACTTTTACTTAATTTATTTATTCTAAATAGGGTAGGGTAGGGTGGGGTAGATTTGACACTTTACATTTAGGACAAATAATTTCTCCCTAAATAAACAGTTAAATATTTTTTGGATTTTATACTAAAGTTTGTTTATTACACTTCTACAAATATGCATCGTTATTGAAAAGTTTTCGAAGTTCTAACAGTTTAAGTTTTTTGTTTCAAAATTTAACCTAACCTGCCTCACCAAGGGGAACTCTCGTAATGTGGGCTCTTTCGGCATCATTTTTTGTGGAGCAGAAAGCTCTCTTAACTATAAATTCAAGTGAATTATACTAAAACAAAGTATTAAACATATATTTTTTTATTCAAACGAGATCCTTAAAAAAAAAAACGACCAGGAAATAAGAAAGCAATGCAAATGGGTTAAAAGTATTGTTAATAAAAAATACATCATTGGACCTTATAGCAATTCATACCAATCCCCTTAAACAAAAAAAGTTCGAGTATCTTGACGATCCACGTGGTCGAATGTGCCCCACGTGACTTAGTCAAAAATGCCCCATACTACTTTTTTTTTTTTTTTTATATTTTTTACAAAACTTATCAAAATAATTGAAATAGCAAAAGCAAAACCACGAATCATACCATACCAAGAATCCTAAAACGAAAGAGCGACAAAATCACTTTCCTCATACACAAGCGAAATTACACAAACTTACACAAAAACAGATCTAACTGTCGCAAAAGTTGAACAAAAACTGTAACGATTCGCGTATGATGCATACATGCAGTGTTGTAGTGTTTGTCATCAAAATATATCTTTGATGACAAACCGTTTTTCTCGAATAAAGAAAGTCGAAAGTGCCCCCTCGTCAAAAGTGCCCCACCCTACCCTACATTATATGCACTTGTATATTTTTCTATCTACTATCTACGCTTTCCTTAATTAAATTTTGTAAATTATTTGTTACTAATTGAAACACTTTTGAAACTTTGATCTACATATTAAAACAAAAAACCTATTGTAGAAACACCTTGAGTTTAACTTCTTTCCTAATTTTTTTCTATTTAATAATTCACATAATGTATCAATTTCGTTCTTGCTTTTGTCAATATGTATACATATATTTCAGTTAAATAAGTAGAGTATGATAATCGTTGCGCCGCATCATAATAACGGCTACTAACTTGCATAAGGGGAAAAAACAAGTTAAAACTAAGAGAGGGGTCTTTCAACCCCCTTTTAGGCGAAAGGTGAACATTTCAACAACAAAACATGAAAGTAAAATATACGTTTTTGAAATGTTCTTTTTTAATTTTATTTTTAAATTATTGGACTATGTGCGAAATTCGCTTTAATTATAAATCTAAAACTAAACTAGGTGATTGTAGGTATATCTTCTACGTAGTTTGTGAGAAATTTTAAAATTACGAAACCTACTTTTTTATGAGATACAATTTAATTGAATGGCGCCTATATCAAGATAAATAAAATGCACGACTGGGTCGCACGAACTTGCTCTTATGATAAGCAATTGCTTATTGTGGCTGCATATATGGCTATTAAAAAAATTTAAATAATTTCGAAAATTCTTTGATTTTTTAAATTAGTTTAAGAGTTTTCTCGGAAAAACAAAGTATGCAATAAAATTTCGAAGCTATACGTAAATCTAGGAAAAAAAAATATTGAAAATCGTTCGACCAGTTTTTTTTTAAAAAGGTTATTTTTGAAAAACTTTTCCAAAAAATATTTTGAAATTTATTTGGGTATGCAAATATATGGAAATCTGTAGTTTACATTTGAAAAAATAATTTAAAAAAAAATCAATATACCCGTTTCCAACATATTTCGAAAACCAAAAATTTTTTTGAAAAAATTATAAAAAATCAAAAAAAAAAAATTTTGAAAAATTTGAAATGTCATATTAATAAAATTATAAATGACTTCCTGTGGCCAAAATTTTATTGAAATCGAATGTATAGTTTACGAGAAAATTTGATTTGAAAATACTGCTTCTATGAGAGGTACCGTTATAAGACAAATTTTGAAAAATATTTTTCAACCAAAAGATAGATTGTCTTACAAAAATAGCATCCTGAAAGTTTTATCGAAATCGTTAGAGCCGTTTTTAAGAAAATCAATTTTTTTCTTCACGATTGTATGGCAGGTGCCGTTATTTTTGGACCTAGAGCAAAAATAAAAAATATGTTCCGAGGGACGGCCAAATAAATCCTAGATACCAAATTTGAAGCAAATCGGCCCATCCGTTCAGGCTCTAGAAGCGCGAACAGACAGACAGACAGACAGACAGACAGACAGACAGACAGACAGACAGACAGACGGACGGAATTCCCAGACCCACTTTTTTCGACTTCTCCATCATCGTAATGTCATGTGTGATTGTTATCTCGAATTTTTTTTTCTGCACGAATCCATAACTTGCCTTATAGTACCTATAATCGCAAGTAAAAAGAGAATTCCTAAGACGTAGGACAAAATCTCAAACTGATTCTGCGGAACGCGTACAGAGCATCTCATAAGAGGGAAAGAGTGTTAAAATTTACAGAACATACAGCAGGAAGAGAGGATGCTAGGGAGCTGTAAAAAATCACTAAGGACATTAATTGACAGGGGAGTAGCAAAACCACAAACCATCCGGTGTTGGATTTGAACGGCAACCCTTTAGTGATGATAGAATATCAGCTGTGAAAGATGGAAGGAGAAGGAGCACTTTTTTGCACAGCTAAATGATGAATCCGTATTGACACCAGCCCCTAACAAGGGATAAGACACATCTTCTTAAGGCAAACAAATCAGGTGTACTTAACGGTAAACTTGCAGAATTCCTAAACGTAGACTCTGAGGCAGCTTACGGTATTTTGCTCACACTAGTACATGCTCTTTGGGAGACGGACACTTACCCAAGAGCCTGGAAGGATGGAGTTATTGTTAAGCTGTAAAAAAAAAGAAACCTTCGAAAATTGCAATAACTGGCGTGGTATTACCGTTCTGTCCGTTTTTCCGAAGTTAATGGCAATCATTATTCTCGTGAGGTTAAAGTCCTCTAATCTACGCTCAGTAAGCATCAAGCGGGTTTTCGCCGTAGCCGATCGGTTGGTCGACCACATCAACGACTTCCGAATCACCTTTTATCAATCATCTCAGCATCAGTTATGTTTGTAGATTTCGAGAAGGCGATCGATCGGGTAAATCGTGAATGCGTCTGGAGATCGCTCATTGCGAAGGGTATCCCTGACCAACTTGTCGCTATTATTAAAGAGTCCAACAACAATGCAAGGTGTTTCGTTCTGCACAATGGACAACTTTCCGATTCCTTTGACGTGCGTCAAAGAGTGAAAATTGGCAATTGTCAATGTGAACACTGCCACGGTTAGTATAAAACAAAGACATGGTATCCAATGGAGACGATTTGACTAACTAAATCACATAGATTAATGCTGACGATAATAAATTTCGTCTCATGGCAAATAATACGGCTGGTTTGAATCAAATATGTCAGTCGCTGCAACTGAATGGAAAAGTGGATGGCTTCAGGACCAATGCCAAAGACCAATATAATGATTACGGTATGGGAACGCAGTCCACTGAGGAAACAATATTTTGAATGGTAATAGACGCATTAGAAGATATCTGTTGGAGGTAATCTGTAAGCTCAAGGAATTCAATCATAGCGACAGCTTAGGACAGTTTCGATCTTTTTGAACATTTTTCCATTTTCCCAAAAGCTAGAAACCAATACTAATTGCATCCGTTGATTTGATCCCGTTTTTTTAATTTTTTTACCTCCACCATAAAAAGGGGTAAATAGACTAGACACCACATTTTGCATACGGTTTCTTGCTTGGATTTTATCCTTCTAAATATATCCTTCATTATTTTTCGGCGCCACAGTTATCGTGCTCGTACCTAGCTATTTATCATATTGACATTCTTTTTTAAATTTCAGTTTCAGATATGTGTTTTAAAAATGTTGCAGTTTTTGGAGTATCTCAACAAAATCGCCGCACTCTTATTATTGGAAGACATGTCTTCGTTCATGTTGCTCGAAGAAGATTATACTGCTCTTGGAGATGTAGACAATATAGTAGTCATCAATGCAAAGCTTTTGCACATACAAAAAGTATTAACAACGAAATGAGATACTTTATAACAAATCCAATACATTCACATTATTAAAATAAAAGCATCTCATTTTTAATTGATTGATTGAACAAGAAACAAACCAAGTTATGTACTTAAGAAATTAAAAGGTATTAGTGATAATAGTTTTTTGTTAAATTTTTTTATTCATAAGTAGCAATAGTAAATTTTGTTCATATGTTTTTTGCTTGCGTTCTCGTTCTCCATACCAAATCATAATTTTTTTTTGGGCCACCCTTGAGGTATTCCCTTCCAAACAACAGTCAAAATACAAAAAAAAAATTAAGCTCATGCAAACAAGTGATTAAGGTTAGGAAATGACCCTAAGCAACTGCATCTACAATATCCATTTTTATACAAATATCAATTCAACAAGATGCCTAGTTCTTCGTTAACAATTTGAAATATGATTCAAATGCCCATCTCCAATGTTGACGTCATTTATAGGTTACCACAAAAATTCATTTTGTATTCCCAGACTTTGAAGCCTTAAACTTTTAAGCTCTTTTATTTTACCACATGTTTTGAAATATCATCAAATCTGTTGACTTTCCTGCAATGTTGTTTATGAATTTGTTCTCATAACTGAAAAAAATAGCAGTTTTGTATAAAGTAGTTTTACGAGAAAAGGGAATCAAAAGTGAAAAATTACCTTGGATAAGGAAAAAAGACCATGCTCCCATTGTAGTATCAACAGACCATTTCATAGGTCAGGGTACACCAAACTAAACCACCTACAATGATGTCAGCATTGAATAATATCGACCCAAAAACCATCTCAAAAAAGAATTATGAATAAGAGGAAACACCCTGTACCTATGACAAAAATTACATTACATTACATGCTTTCTCTCTCTCTCTCTCTCTCTCTCTCTCTCTCTCTCTCTCTCTATCTCTCTCTCTCTCTCTCTCTCTCTCTCTCTCTCTCTCTCTCTCTCTCTCTCTCTCCCCACTGTGAATCAACATACCGCAATGTTGAGGAATCACGTTTAAAGTTTGCTTGCTTATTCAAAATGCAAAAGCGCCCTAAAATAAGCCTACAGGATCGACTTCAAGGGTCCTAAAAAAAGCTGACTATTCAGTGAGATATATGTATGTACATAGTTCACATTATTTTCTTTTATATCTTTTACCTGCTTCTTTTTTGAGCTTTTGTAGCGTTTGAGGAACTTCAATTGTGTCATTCTTGATCCAGGAATTAATTTTTTTTGACAATTGAGGCTTTTATACTCTAAATTAATGGAAATGTATGTTTATTTAAAAAAGGATGATAAAACGCTTCATTATTAGAGAGCTAAAATGACACAAAGACAGCTAAGCAGTGCACTTAAAAAAAAAAAAAAAAAACTCAGCAAAAACGACGCCAAGTGCAGTTATGTCAATGTTATCCTAAAATATACACTCGTTTACTGACCTTTCGTACTGTACGGCGTTCTAATGATTTTTCCACATCTACCATTTACAAAGTATCGCGCGCAACTGACAATTACGACTTTGTTGCTCCGAAAAGTTTTATAGTTTTAGCTTTTGTGTCAAAACAAAAAAGTGGCCTCTTTTGGGTACTAGCAAAGATACAATCACGTCGGTTTTACCACATATAAAACTTGACATTTGGGAAATTATGGCGTTTTTAACTCAATTTCACAAAAAACTGCAATTGTGTCGATATTACACCGGAGGTGCGATATTTATTGCCGGTTCCACCCTTAGTTGATTGATAAAGGACGAAAACGAATACTGAGGGAAATAGTTTTAGGTGCTGGCTTTTTTGACCAAGGCCATCTCTGGAAGCAGCCCATCAGATTTGTATACGATTTTGACGGTCCATATACATATGTATCTCAGCGCTTTGAGTGACTTCAAGGACTGTTAAACTTCTAAATTTATTAAAAATGAAGGATTTTATTTTTTGATCTTAATTTTCCAATTTTATTTGTTTTCTTTTTAGACTTTTTTCATGCCAAAATATTTGTTTTTTGAATTCTTATTTTTTTTTTATTAAAAAAAAAAAAAAAAAGATAATAGTATGGTCGATCTCGATACTCATCATTCCCATGGATCACATTCATTGTACAACGTTATTAGAAAATTACTACCGTTCTGATCGTCTATTATTAAATGAGTAAGAGTAAACAAGAGTACGGAAGGAAACAGATTGAAAAACTAACCATGAAAACCAATTAAATTTTGGTTGAAAACAAACTCAAGAAACAGATTCAGAGTGGATTGTATTATGACTAGAAAAAATAATTATAAAATAAAATAATTAAACTAAATAAAAATAAATTTTTATTTAATTATTATAAAATAAATAAAAATTTATTAAAATCATAATTTCATTATTAATCTGAAAACAGGTTTTAATATCAACTTGATAAATTAAAAAAAAAAAATAGCTTTATAACTTTTCTAGAACAAAGTCTCAATGAAAAGAAAAGATAAATTTTATAAGAAACGAATTATTAAAAATAATTATTTTATTATAAATTTAATACAAATTGAATTTATTTCACAACATATGTTAAATTGATGTTAATTTTTATAAAAAGCTACGCGTTTCGGTTTTTAGCTTATTAAACCATCTTCGGGCTTTGTATGTTTGACTTAGAGTGTTGTGCCAAGTTCTTGTTTTCTTTTTGTTTAGTTGTTCTTCGTTCTAATTTGACGTCTGCAATACTGGTGGAAATCTATTTATCTCGTTCTGTTTAGTTAGTTTATTTTGATATTGAATAGCTGTGTTAAATAATATATTGTTTTTGATGGTTAATTTGTCGTTTAATATTTTGTCTTGTTCGTTCTTATAAGCGCTGTAGATTTCGTATTCTTCAAGTGTGTCTAGTTTTGTCCCTTTTTTACAAATATGTAGAGGTACTAAGTTTGTTTCGAAGTCTGTGTAAGTGTGGTTGTTGTCCATTAAATGCAATGCGTAAGTAGATTTTGTGTTTTGTTTTGGTCTATGTTCTAAAAATCTGTCGTAAAACGTCCGTCCCGTCTGTCCTATATAGTAGTTGTCACAGTCATTGCATTTTATTTTGTAAACTCCGGATGAGGTTTTATTTTCTATTTTGTCTTTGTTTGATAAAATTTTTTGGATATTATTTGTTGTCTTGAATGAAATGTTAATATTTATTTTTTGGAATTGGTTTTGTAAAACGTGTGGTAGTAAATTGGTGTAGTTTATAGAGATGTATTTTTTATTTTCTTTAGAAGTATTATCTTTGTTGTTGTTGCTATTGTTGTTGTTGTTTTTTAATTTCTTTTTCTTTTTTAGAATTAGGTTGTCTATTATATTAGTATTGTATCCATTTGATATTGCAATTTGTTTGATTGTATCTACTTCTTCATCGAAGTGTTTTTTCGTCATTGGGATGTTTAAAAGCCGGTTAATGAATGCATGATATGCTGCCATTTTTTGTGAATGTGGATGGTGTGAGTTTTTATGTATTGTAAGATCCGTAGTTGTTGGTTTTCTAAATATTTTATATTTTAGTCTATTGTTGTTTTTGTAAATGTTGAGGTCGAGAAAATTGATTGAGTTGTTTGTTTCTATTTCTGTTGTGAATTTTATGTTTATATTTATATTATTCATGTAATTTTTCAAGATGTCGATTTGTCTTAAAGTGCCGTCAAAGATGACAAAAGTATCATCAACATATCTGGAATAATGAATTATTTTATTTCTTTGCGGATTTTGATCTGATAGTATGTGTTTATTTTCGAAATGGTTAAGATATAAACATACAAAGCCCGAAGATGGTTTAATAAGCTAAAAACCGAAACGCGTAGCTTTTTATAAAAATTAACATCAATTTAACATATGTTGTGAAATAAATTCAATTTGTATTAAATTTATAATAAAATAATTATTTTTAATAATTCGTTTCTTATAAAATTTATCTTTTCTTTTCATCAAACAACACAACATGGAGACTATAACACAAATCACTACCAAAGCTGAACAAGCAAAATTAGTCTATGAATATAAAAATGCAAAAATAAAATTGACTAAAGCCAATCTCAACATCAAATTTAACAAACAGTGCCTCAAAAAACAAATTACTCCTAAATATGCCCAAATTAAAATAAAATCCAATTCACCAGCCGCCATTAAAACAATAGAAATAGCCCAAATAGTACGTTTAAAAGAAGAAAACAAATACTTATACACTAAAAAAACTACATTAAACAACACACTTTACAAATTACACCAACAAATATACAATAAACTCCATTTCATCGAAGCCGAACGTCACATGACCAAAATAAACCAACAAATTAATAAAATTGCCAAAAGAATCAGCATCAAGCAACAGTCAAAAATAAAAAAGTTAACCAAAAATATACCTACATACAACCCAAAATACATCCATAAATTCTACCCAAGACTAGTAAATAACACCAACATACAACTCACAAAAACAGAAACAGAAACACTAAACAAAGGACTTAAATACAACATTCCAACAATAAATAAAAACAACATAACACAGGAAGTTATTAATGCAGAAGCAGCCATTAAAACTATAACAAATCAAGATACACAAAACGAAACCAGAACAATAGTCAACAAAAAACTAAAACACATTTTAAAAAACAACCATACTAACCAAAAACTACAAAGAAAATATAAAGAAGACATAACAAATTTAAAAAATATAAAACAAAAAATCGAAGACAATAATGCAATGATTACCAAGGCAGACAAAGGAAACACCATAGTCATAATTAACCAACAAGAATACATCGACAAAACTATGATGTTCTTCAACAACAATAACATACAAAGCTTACAAAACGACCCCACAAAAACATTCGTCAAAGATATAAATCAAGCAATAAACAATTGTAAACATATACTTCTCAACACCAATAAAATAAAATTCAAACAAACAAAAGCACAAGCACCAACATTCACAGGATTACCTAAAATACACAAACCCGGAATACCAATCAGACCACTTATTAATTACAAAACTGCCCCTTCTTATAAAATAGCCAAAGAACTTCAAAAAATAATTAAAACCAACATAACTCTAAAAAACAACAAAAGCATCAAAAACTTCACCGAATTCATAAATATAACAAAGGACATAAACATATTATCTCAATATAAATTGATATCTTTCGACGTCACAAACATGTACACAAACATCCCCATAGATGAAACGATCAAAATACTAAAAGAAAATCTTATAACAACAGCAAAACTAAACCAACAACAAATAAACGAAATTATAACATTATTACAAATAACACTTAAACAAAACTACTTCACTTTTAATCACAAATACTACACACAAAACGAAGGACTAGCTATGGGATCTCCATTAAGTGGGTTAATGGCAGATATATATCTTAACCATTTCGAAAATAAACACATACTATCAGATCAAAATCCGCAAAGAAATAAAATAATTCATTATTCCAGATATGTTGATGATACTTTTGTCATCTTTGACGGCACTTTAAGACAAATCGACATCTTGAAAAATTACATGAATAATATAAATATAAACATAAAATTCACAACAGAAATAGAAACAAACAACTCAATCAATTTTCTCGACCTCAACATTTACAAAAACAACAATAGACTAAAATATAAAATATTTAGAAAACCAACAACTACGGATCTTACAATACATAAAAACTCACACCATCCACATTCACAAAAAATGGCAGCATATCATGCATTCATTAACCGGCTTTTAAACATCCCAATGACGAAAAAACACTTCGATGAAGAAGTAGATACAATCAAACAAATTGCAATATCAAATGGATACAATACTAATATAATAGACAACCTAATTCTAAAAAAGAAAAAGAAATTAAAAAACAACAACAACAATAGCAACAACAACAAAGATAATACTTCTAAAGAAAATAAAAAATACATCTCTATAAACTACACCAATTTACTACCACACGTTTTACAAAACCAATTCCAAAAAATAAATATTAACATTTCATTCAAGACAACAAATAATATCCAAAAAATTTTATCAAACAAAGACAAAATAGAAAATAAAACCTCATCCGGAGTTTACAAAATAAAATGCAATGACTGTGACAACTACTATATAGGACAGACGGGACGGACGTTTTACGACAGATTTTTAGAACATAGACCAAAACAAAACACAAAATCTACTTACGCATTGCATTTAATGGACAACAACCACACTTACACAGACTTCGAAACAAACTTAGTACCTCTACATATTTGTAAAAAAGGGACAAAACTAGACACACTTGAAGAATACGAAATCTACAGCGCTTATAAGAACGAACAAGACAAAATATTAAACGACAAATTAACCATCAAAAACAATATATTATTTAACACAGCTATTCAATATCAAAATAAACTAACTAAACAGAACGAGATAAATAGATTTCCACCAGTATTGCAGACGTCAAATTAGAACGAAGAACAACTAAACAAAAAGAAAACAAGAACTTGGCACAACACTCTAAGTCAAACATACAAAGCCCGAAGATGGTTTAATAAGCTAAAAACCGAAACGCGTAGCTTTTTATAAAAATTAACATCAATTTAACATATGTTGTGAAATAAATTCAATTTGTATTAAATTTATAATAAAATAATTATTTTTAATAATTCGTTTCTTATAAAATTTATCTTTTCTTTTCATCAAACAACACAACATGGAGACTATAACACAAATCACTACCAAAGTCTCAATGTTGAAAAGAAAATTAAAAAAAATTAACATTGTACTATGTACTAACTTAACTAACTTATATATATATTTCGCGTTTTAGAACAACATTTTTCTTTACAGCTATCCAATAGAATGCCAAGAAAAATAACACTCAATCCAGTAAAAGGCTACCTCCACGAAAGTTTTTTAAGAAACAAAAAAAAAAACTATGAATTTATTTATCAAAATATAAAAGTTTTTGAAAAATTAAAAGCTTGTTTTCTTACTTCGACAGATCTTGCAGCGATTTTCATTGAATTTAAGCCGTTTTAGAAATCGTAAAGTAAGTTTTATATAAATGTTAAATATATTTTAATCTCCTGAAAAATGCAGGAAGCACAATATTATAAAAAATGAGAATTGCTCTGTTTAATTTTTCCATGAACTTTTTTAGCAATGAAATCTTCATTACACCAGCAGTGTTCGGTGTTTCCATAAAAGGTCGACCTACGGTTACAATATTGATAATGAACCTACACATCTTTTACGCCCGGTTAGGAGCTGGTAATACTTGGAGATGTGACAACTGACAAATACAACATCGAATTTCAGTGTAGAGCTGCCTTTATTACAGGAATAATTAAATATGAGCTGAGGTGTCGCATATTAAATGCCGAACAAAAACATGATATAAGCCATTGGGAAACCCTAATCTTTCAATCGAATGTACCTTTAAAACTGAATAAATTAAGTTTTAATCTATTTAAGTTACAACTTCTGATGCACGATGAGTGTAAAATGTTTTTTGTTTGTTTTTTTTTTTCAATTTTGTAGTTATAAACTTTTACTGATCAATTTGTACCTTATTTAATACTTTATATGTATTTCATATATTCCAGCGAAACAGGAGCCACAATACTATTCTGAGGCTGAGGTTGAAGATACTCATACCAAAATTAAAGCTAAAGCTAATCGAAAATCATTTATTGCAGGTAATTTATGAAAATGTAATCTTAAGCCAAGACCAAGAGTCAAATTTATAGGAAGCATTACGTATCAAGTCGAGCTTAGTTTTAAAATCCTAGTTCTTCTGAAATATTCGATTCGTCGAAGCGTTTTTAGTACGAAAGCAATACAATACTCCGGCTAAGAAAAGGAATCGAATATTTTAAAAGAAAACATTACTTACCTTTTTGTTAAACAAATTTCTCAAGAAACCCGCAATGTGATACTTTATAATATACCTTACTTATAAGGGTCTTCTAGGACTTTTCTGCAAAACATGAATAGAAAAATTCGTGTTCAAGAACGTTTAGCTAGTCTAACAACTATTTCCATTTTTGGAATGGAATAATTTTAAAAACTATATTATCTTCAAAAACAAAATATTTGATTTGGTGTCAATCAAAATAACCTCTTAATTCATGTTGCTGATATCAGCTGTATTAGACTTTGGCGATATTTGGAAGTACAAAAGTTATGAAAAGTAACAAAAGTTTGAGGAGTCGTGATCTGAAAATGGTGCATCATGCAAATAAACGTAAAGAATATTTCATTAAGAATCCCTAAACGCAAGTCAATACTTTGATCTTGAAGAGGTTTTCAATGTCATGTTCTTTTTTTAAATCATTGTTTTTTTTAAATTTAAAAACCAACTTGGCACATAATGCTTGTTTTTATTTTGAAACACATCAAAAACAATATTCAGTACAAATCACTTTTTTTTCTATTTTATTAGAAAATGATGATCAGTTCCATCTGCCTGCCGTTTTTGGTATATCAAAAAGATCTCGTCAGTTATTATTGATTGAGGGAGAGACATTTAAAAATACAAGTCGATTGGCTGGTCACTCCTGGCGATGTTCAGAAAATACAGCTGGATGCAAGGCCACAGCTCATACAAAATATGTTGGAAATGAAATAAGGTATCGACTAGTTAATTCCCCTCATAGTCACAATAAAAAAATTACAGATGATCTCAATAAATCAAAGAAAAATATAAAAAAAAAGAAAGCCATTACTGCATATTGAATAAAGATTAAAGATCAATTGGTCTAAGACTTATATTGTCAGTTTTTGAATACATTTTTTAACCTAAAAAAAACCCAACCTGTCCACTATTACTTTGAAAATATTATTTTATCACATTCTGCAAACAAAAGTTTTAATAAATGAAAAATATGGAACCCCAGGTGGCATCCTTGAGGAACTCCGGAGGAACTTATTTTGAATTAACACTAAGCGAAAAATTCGATCAAATAATACATATTTGGATAAATTTAAGTACTGACTTGACATGAGAATGCTTCTCTTTTTTTATTTACATTAAAATCAATATTTATTTAGTTTCCAATTTGTTTTTTTTTATATTTAACAGAAGATGAAAACTTTCACTTTCCTGCTGTTTTTGGTTTATCAAAAAAATCTCGTCAAACATTATTAATTGGGAAATACAAATTTGTAAGTTCGAATCGATTAGGTGGTAATTCTTGGAGATGTTCGCAACAGCAACGTGGATGCAAGGCCACAGCTCATACGAAAAAGGTTGGACATGAAATTAGGTATCAAATTTTGAATCCCAATCACGAACATGATAAAATACATAAAGTGATTAAGAATGAAAAATATCAATGAAACAGGAAATATTGAACATTTATGACAATAAATCATAATCATTAATTTATTTGCAATTTGTATTTCCCAGACTTTTAATCATCATCATCATAATTGTCAGTTACAATTGCAATAAGTTTTAAGCATTAACAGGGTTAAAAAATATTTAACATTAAAACCTGGTTCAGTCTTTATATTTACTTAATTATTTTATTTAATTTTTTTAATTCAGTATTATAGAGTTTAATCATCATCATCATAATTGTCAGTTACAATTGCAAAAAGTTTTAAGCATTAACAGGGTTAAAAAATATTTAACATTAAAACCTGATTCAGTCTTTATATTTAATTATTTATTTTATTTTATTTTTTTAATTCAGCATTATAGAGTTTAAGTACATCATTGAACAGAATGTTTTCACAAAATGTATTTAATTTGTTTCAAAATGTTTGTGACTTTATCGGGCTTAAAATATTGATTGATCTCTTATGCATACTAAAATGCAGTTTAACCATTAGGTTCATTTACACAGCTAGCCACTTGACCAAAATAAGACCCTATAGTAATTGAGTCTTCAAATAAATGTTTGTCCATATACTAGAGTTTTTGTTCGTTAATTGTTTGTTGGTCGTTCTCGTTTAAATAGTCTCTAAGGAAATGGATCTTCATTCACATGGAAGTAAGCAGGAAATTTCGCAATGCTGGACTTCGTCACAGATCCGATTTTAAAATTTTGGACTTATTTTGGATGCATCATTTAAGATGAATTTCTTAGCGCATTGTACTTAACAATTTGATTTTTGGAGCTATGTATTTGTCAAACAAAAAAAATCAAACCATTTTGACAATTACAAAATTTAGTTGTGGTTTGACTTCTGTCAAATCTCTGGGGTTTAATTTTTGAAAAAAATTTAAAAAACTTCCATTACCTAGCAGTGCTCCAAAAATTTAAATAAATATTCAGGTTTATAGAACAACCACATTTGGCCAAGATAAGTTCTTATTTTAATTATAATTTGTTTTGTTTTTTCTTAATTTTATATCAAATCTCTTTTCAGTGCACCGTTCTTTAAATTTGAAGATATTTGGATTGAAATTTAAAGCTGGCACGGGAAATTTTTTATTTTTTCAGTTTACTAACATCAAAATAAGCATGTTATGGGTTTTTAAATTGATCTATAAATAAAAATATTATAGTAAAATTTATGTTTGATAAAAATATTATGTGTGTTTATTTCTATTTTGGTATACTAATACACAATTTCACAATTTATGTATTTAAATTTCTATACAGAAACCATTTTAATTTTATATAATTTTTGTGTGTTTCAATGTTAAATGATAATTTTCTAAAATTGTTTGTGTTTTTGTTATCTTTGCAGATGATAACGAAGCAGTTTTACTAGATGTCGAACACAAAATTTCTCAATTCTTAAGGAGCAGGAGTTTAAGTAAGTATTTTAAGCATATATAGTCAGTATAAAGCTTTAGGTTAAGACTGGACATATGGACCACTTTTTTTTATTATTAACAAATAATAATGTTTTATTTTATATTCAAGGTCCAAATTTGTACGTGACCTTATTATTTTTTTAGAGAAATAACAACCCCTTGGGTAGTTGAGCCCCTTACGTGTACCTAATTTTTTTTTTTTTTTACTTGCAAATAAAGGTTTATGTACCTACTATAAGGCAAGTTATGCATTCGTAAAAAAAAATATTGGACAATCAATCAAACATGACATTACGGTGATGGAGAAGCCTAAAAAAGTAGGTCCGACAATTCTGTCTGTCTGTATAGTTACCTACAGCCTTAACGGCTTAACCGATTTGCTTCAAACTTGGTACGTAGTATGATTATGACGTCCTACACAGGGATTTTTGCAACTAGCATTCTAGCTCTAAAACTAGCCGTACCTGCCATATGATTTTTTATGAAAAACTTATTTATTTCAAAAACGGCTCTTATGATAAAACTTTCCGAATGGTGTTTTTGTGTAAATTTGTATGTTTTGGTTAGAATACATTTTTTCAGGAAAAGCCTTATAACGGTACCTCCCATATGACCCGTCTTTTTAAATCGGATTTTCTCGTAAGCCACTTGACAGATTTCGATGAAATTTTTAGTGTCGAAGCTCTTCAATAAACGGAGTAATATCAATTCTTTGATATTGCAAAAAAAAAGTTTTTTTTAGTTTTAAAAAAGGTATTTTTTTTTTATTTTTGGTTTTTTTTTTAAACGGCTTGTTTAATTTTTTAAAAATTTTATTTGCCCGATAAGAACTACAAAGTGCTAAAATTTGGCATACAAAAAAAAATTTGGAATATGATTTCAAAAAAATTTTCAAAACCAAACGGGTTTTTTTTAATTGGTCTAACAATTTTGACATTTTTTTTTTCTTAAAATAGAAAACATTAAAAGAAACCAGATGATATTCTTCATTTTTTCCAAAAAAAAACGTTTTAACTTGTGATTTTTAGGTGTTTAATAAAATTTCATATGATTTTTCTTTTAATTTTTTTTTTAAATCTAAAGCCCCAAGACCACTGTCACACATAAGAGCAAGTTCGTGCGACCCAGTCGTGCACTTTATTTTTCTCTGAGTTTCCAACGTAGGGGTGACGGTAGTCATTTTAACTAGGGCTTCCACTGTAAAGTTTTTCGTTGTGTTTTTCGAAGGATGTTTCCATTGAAAGAGAAGTCTTTGCTTCGGTTCATAAAGGAAAGGGGATTTTTGTTAAAAAAGAGTACTCCGGGTGATACTCCTCGCTTGAGAACTATCTCACTACAGAGGGCTCGATCTTTTGACTACAGATTTTCTTCAATTTGAATGAAATCGACGAAGATCTTCTTGTTAATCTGCCTTGATTTCTTTTTGAATTCAACCGGGTACATCAGTGAAGACCTAATGATGTTAAGTGGAAGCGATCATTCATTCTACACAACACCATTTTAATTTCCCATCGCTAGCATTTCAATGTTATAGACGTTGTTTCGTTTTTACACATTAAATTTTTTTCTTAAAAACTACAATAGATCTCTAGTTTGTCTAAGGCAGGGGTTCCCAACCTTTTCTTGGTCAAGGACCACTTTTATGCCATTCTTGTTAGAAGGGACCACTATGTAGGTATAATAGAAATAAAATGTAATAATCAAACTGAAACTTTAATTAAAAACTCGGGTATGGTACGGTTCGCCGAAAATGTTTAGCAAATTAACGTTTCGCGGTGGTTCATTTCGCAAATGTTTCATTTTGCATTTTGTTGTTTGGCATTCCACGTTTGGGAAATTACGTTTCGTTTTTCAAATGATATGACAAATAATCATTTCGCGTTTTTCATATCGCAATTTTCATTTAGTTTTTTGATTGATTAGCTTTTTGAGATTTTGCAATTTGTCATTTGGCATTGTGTTGTATTGAAGTTTTTAGTGACGCATTTCTTCGTTTCGTTGTTTTTTACTTGGCATATTGTTATTTTGCAATGTTTTGTTAGGCAAATTATTATTAAGCATTTTTAAATTTGGCATTCAATTCTTTTGCATTTTTTCGCTTCATAAAATTATTCGCGCAAAATTTTAAGGCATTTAATTTTATGTAGCGAAAAAATGCAAAAGAATTGAATGCCAAATAAGAAATGCTTAACAATAAATTGCCTAACAAAAAATTGCAAAATAACAAAATGCCGGATATACCCCATAGAAAACTTAATACACCTATATAAAAACAATTTAGACCAATAACGAAAAAATCTGTAAAACCTGAACTATATAACGTATTTTGACAAAATTGCAGAATGTCGAAATTGGTCTTATGCATAATTGGTGAAAATTTGGTAAAAAAAACTTACTAGAAAAAAGTTATTGACATTTTTCTAAAACGGGGAAACGTTCTATCCGCGAAATAATAAAACGGCAAAACGATCAATCAGCAAAACAATAAAACGGCGTATCGCTTTTGCGTAGTAACTTAACGGCGAAACATTATTTGTCGAAGAAAAACTTTGCCAAATATAAAAAAAATCTAATGAAAAAATGCAAAACAACAAATTGCCAAATTAATTTTGCCAAATGGTCGAAAAGGATTTTGAAAAAAAGCGAGAAATAAAACAGCAGAATGCCAATTGCGAAACGATTGAAAAACATAATGAATAAAAAACAAAACGTAAATTGCCAATTAAGGATTGCGAATTAAACAAAATATTTAACGACTACGGCGAAACAAAGAAATGCCAAACGAATTTTGCCAAACAATGGTGACCCTTAAAAACTCAATAGCAACTTACATAAAAAGAAATAATAATATTTTTAGGATACACTTCTGTAATTTTGTATTAATGTGATGTCTGAGCTTGCATCTTCTTCAGGAGTTCGGCTATCATAGGACTAATATTGTTACTCAAAGCTACACGCAAATCATTACTTACTTTCAAACTATTCCTCGCCAATCACCAACAAAGCGGAAAATCCTTGTTGAGAAAACCATAAAATAGCGCAAGGCGATTTCTCGAAGTTTTATATAAGAAATTGCTTTTTTACACCAAAACTACTCAAGTGAATTCGATTCAAAAGCATCCTTGCATTTTCTGTCATTTTGGAATTCAATGAGTTCTTCCTGGATTCCTTCCCATTTTTGTCAAAATTTGCCACAACGTAAACACAGAAGCAAAGAAAATAGTAAAGTGCAACGAAAGAAGAAAATAAAAACAACGAACACACGAATCAACGGTTGCTTCAAGATGGCTGTGTTGTTGCAACGGTTGCCTCGTGTATATCTAGCATTAGGTTTTGTGGTCATGTTTGGTGTAAGATAAATAATGATTTGGTCTTCAATTTGTGTTGATTTCGTTTGTGAAACCTAGCGGGTGTGTTTCATAATAAAAAAACCAATGTCAAGCCGTGTTTATCTACCCAGTGTATAAAAGTATGCTCACTGCCCGATTGTTCGCGGACCATATTTTGGCTTCTGCGGACCACTGGTAGTCCACGGACCATTGGTTGTGAACCATTGGTCTAAGGGAATGTTTTCTCTTCTTCATCATTTTATAAGGCCCGGAGTGATGATTGTTTCTAAATACTTTGGTTTTCACTCACTGCATTGTAACGACATTATTATAACTGCTTTCTTGGTTCTTCCCAGCTTGTCGATGTCGTCAACAAATCCAAGGTATCGCATGAATTTTTAAAAAGAAAAGGGTTGCATCTTGTGCAACTTTTTTTTTCGAAATACCGGTGGAGACGAAGGTTTCAGTAGATTACTTAAATGTCTTGCCAAAGCTGCAAGAAGGATGCAATGTTGTCACCAAAGCTGCATATGGCATTACATCTCCTTCTCCTTGCTTTCCAGTAGCTGTTGTTGGCTAGAACACTTTAACTACTCCTGGAGCATAGATCCTCGCATTTTTCTTTATTTGCAGCACGATACTTAAACTGTGTGCATTTGAAATTTTGGAACTCAGCTTCTTTCAAAACTATCGAGTTTTTCTTTAGTTTTCCAACTCGTCTTTCGCCTAGAGGATTGTCAATTCAGCGCCATCTTCTCTGCTTGATCTTGTTTATCAAGTCCTAAGTCACAATTATCTATGATGTAGACATTCAGACATTCTCTTACAAAAGCTTTCACCTACCAATGATGTTGGCAGAGCATTTTGCACGATACAGGCATAAAGGAGGATATATTTCGCATTGGACTAAAAAAAAAAAAGTCAAATTAGTAACAAGCTACATTTTTTAAGGGTTACACACTGAAGAAAGGATTTCGAGTGCACTTTTAGCTTTATTTGTTCTTTTTTATGTATTCCAGCTCTGTTTCACTATCGAGTAACAGTTAACCGCCCAAATAAGTTAAACTGAGTGGCTTCCTTTATTTCCTTCTGTCTCAAAACAACCTGCTGTTTTGGCATTAATCCTCAAGCAAGCAACCTTTCCATTTTATTGAAACAAGTGACACATTAGGTCAAGGGCTCCAGTACGGTTCACCATTAAGCAGATGTCATCGGCATAGTCCAGTTTCACATGGCAGTCAGAACATCATCAATCGCTAGTAAGACGAAAAGATGCCTATTACCAACCGATTTCCAGAAAACATTTCGATTACCGTGGTCGAAGCAGATTAGATCATACTATACCTACTTCCTAAAGTAATAGTTACCATTAACTTCGGAAATGAGAGCGAAATTATGATTTGCCGCCAATTGTAATATCTCCTAAGACAAGCTTCCTTGTATCAACAAAATAGAGGCTGTGGCGGTTTTCTTTCAGGAATTCGGCAGGTAAGCTGCTTTCGTGTATTTTTAAAGTAGGATTGCTGTTCTTTTTTCTGCACCTTTTGGGGGTTGAATATAAATGCCTTTGGCAGATCTACATATGTCAGGGAGTTGATAGTTTGAATTTTGCAGACGCTGAAAGATGAGGTTATAAAGGGTGGTGTATAATATTACTAAAGACCTTGCAGACATTAAAATAATACCAACCAACCTGTTCTTGATAAGATCCAGCATGCTAAGCAGTGCAAGGAATCTTTCCACCTTCGCAAGAGTCAATAAAACACCAGTTTTGTAGGTTAAATGAGCTGTTCTCAGTTTCATGGTTTATATGTATTTTGAGTACTCTGCGAAGTGTTATTTGTTCGCAGGATATTCAAGTCTCTATCTCCAGCATCTTTATTTTGTCCCACATCGTCTCTCAATCGATAGAATAACGTTTAAACACACATTTGACGCCTTGTCATTATCGAACAGTGTTGTCAGGTTCACAAAAAATCTTTAGATCACTAAGAGCTGTTGTTGAATTTATTGTTCTGATTGCTGTATTTTCTGAACAGGTCTGAATGTTTGGAGCGTAGCATTGAATGGTGGTTAATTTGGTTTACATTACATCATAAGATTATGATAGAGAGGAAATTCTGTCGAAGTTGGTACACGCTAGATGCCGATGCTTTCTCCACCATGTATTTAGGCATCAAAAATAAATTCTGATGAACTTCGTCCCGCCTATAAATTGAATTTTCGTTCAAAATTTGTTAAATACCTGGTTCACTACAAATCCAACAAAAAAAAAATACCATTTAAATCGAATTATATTCTCTCCCAAATTTCATTCAGATCCGTTCAGCCGTTCTGGCGTGACAAACATCCACCAATCTATCTTTGACATTTATAATTAAGTGAGTTAATACCCTAGCTAGCAACAAATTTATTAACAAAACTGTTCAAAGTGTATACATTTGACCTTTTAGATTTGGGAATCATATGCCCACTCAAAAGACTGTAATTCTTTGACTGATTCAAAGAACAAAAACATCACACAAATAGGACTTTGACCGATTCCATTGTTCAATGTTGGGCGTTGATTAGTCAACCTAGGTCTCCGACCATAACATATTGATTCCCGATCCGTCCTAACAAGGAGATTAGGGAATACAATCCCGAATCTTATTTCCAATCCCGGGATTTCGGGACTTCAAAAAATTAATCCCAGGATTGACCGAATTAGTTTTTAAGGGTAGTGTTGCATTCAAAAACCGCACTTTGATCTGTCAAATTTGCTAAGTAAACTCACATTTAGGAAAAAAACTGCCATAGTAGACCAGGGTCGATAATTTTTGTAACCAAAAAAAATTATAGTAGGATGAAACAAGTTGGAAAAGAAAGAGAATATATTAATTATGAAAGGAAAAATAAATTACTGTCGGTCTGTGGTCGAGAAGTGGGTGGGAGGGGGGAAGAATATATTAATTATGAAAGGAAAAATAAATTATTGTCGATCTGTGGTCGAGAAGTGGGTGGGAGGGGGCCTTTAAGGGTTTTTAAGGAAAAAAAAAACGGTCTTCCTCGATTTCCGGCAAAATTACAAGTCCTATGGAAAAAAGTTAAAGTGCAAAGTTGTAGGTTATTACAAGATCTACAACTTTTGTTTGATAACTTTTTTCACATAAGACCAAAATATATGTAAAAAATTCAAATAACAAAATTTTTGGTTTTTCATTTTTATTTGTTACAAAAAATATTTTTATTTCACGAAATTTAGTGAAAACTTGCCGTTTTATGCCTCAAACACACTGCAATTTTTTTGACTTAATATCGAAAAAACACTTCAAAATGTATGTTTCCTGAAATCTCTACTTTCCGATTATGTAAAAAAATATACGTTACAATGGTAAATTTTCCCAGAAAATGCAAAAACCAACAACAAAATCCCGAATCCCGAGACACAAAGATTTGTCTGCGTGGGCCAAGTAGTAAAGATAAAGTCCAGTCTTAAACCTGGAATAAACTTAGTTTTAATCATTTAAAACCTCTAATGAAACTTTTTTCTTTTTTTTTAGAAAACGATAGTGAAAGTGAAAATAAAATCGAATGTGATGTTGAAATCATTGAAAATGGGAAATCGGATGACGATCCTGAAGGATTTAATAAGAAAGCCTGCTTTGGAGTGTCTCAAAAAAAGCGCAGGAAATTAATAATTGGTAGACATTCTTATCTGAGGGTAAGTACGTCGAAGACTTCAGTTGACTCCTGGAAATGCGCTCAATATAGAATTAACCGATGCAAAGCAACAGCTAATACCAAAATGGTTGGTAATGAAATCAGATACAGGATGGTGTTTCCCTACCACAAGCATAAATAAGATCGTATCTTATGTTTTGTTATGTTCTTGAATCATTTGCACGTCCTTTCAATAAAAAGTTATTAAGACAAGTCAAATTCTTGTATTATTTTTTTACAACCATATGAAATCTGACACTTTTCAGTAATTTAGAGATTGTTTCATTAGGTAAAGTTTATTAAATCCATAGACACATTGAACAGCTGTTAGAAAACATACAAATATGATACATTTTTTGTTGGTAAGTCAACTTAATTTTTGTGTTTTATAGGTTTTTGAAAATATATTTTATGACTTTCTATTCTTAAAACTTTTCCCCGAACAGATACCTTATAAAAGGAAATTATAATAGCAGAAATTAGACCTTTATTGTTGATTTATTTTAAAGTATATGACGCTCTCGTTAAGACGGTTATTTTTGAGATAGATATTGATATAAAATAAAAGGCAATATAATTTTCCTCAAATGTGTTTTTTGTATGACTATCTACCTGCATATTTGTTTAACTTTTCCTTTTTAACTATTTGATTACCTGGCTGTTTGTTACACTTTTGTGACTTTAGAACGACTCAATAAAAAATAACTATTTTCTAAAGATAAAAGAATTCCATTTTTGCCATTGTTGAATTAATTAATGTTAAGTTTAAGGCATACTTTAAATTATGGCTTTTATCAATAAAATGTTATTAAATTTTCCTCTAAGTCAATGTATTTTTATTATATTTTTTGATTCACTTGGGCGTATACGCACTTTTTAATTTGATTCACTTGGGCGTATACGCACTTTTTTATTTGGTTCACTTGGGCGTATACGCACTTTTTTATTTGGTTCACTTGGGCGTATGCGCACTTTTTTTTAATATTTCTCTGTTACTTTCGTTTTTTCAGCGATTACTACTTGTTTGTAACTTGCTTGTTTTCTTTATCAACTTCATACTTTGACCTGAAGAAGTATTATATTATTAATTTACAACAGTCAAATTACTATATAAACGTATCTACAATAAGTTTAAAATTCTTAAAAATAGATAAATATATACTTTAACGAAGTTTCTTTTTTCTAGATATCGATGTTAAGTTCAACCTACCAGCGACTAAGGGGCTCTCGCAAAAATCCCGACCCATTCTCGTCATTGGAAATCACAGCTTTTTAAATACATCAAAAAATCATAAAGGAAACTCTTGGAGATGTTCAAAGTATGTGAAATATAAATGCAAAGCTACAGCAAAATCAAAAATGATTGGCAAAGAAATAAAATGCCAATTACAAAATCCTCACTCGCATGACTAGAGTGTTTCATCAAAATAGCATAAATTATACTTAACCACACCAGAAACCTTAGAAAAATCTATGTTATAGTCGAAGTTAAGTCAAGACCTTGAATTGAATTCAGTTCGGGCGAATTGGTCAAGGTAAGGTGTAAGTTTAATTATTTTAATCTGGCTTAGACCGATTGACTTTGTATCTTAATGTTATGTTTTGACTTTTTAAACCTTGATTTAACCTATCATGGGGCTTTTATCTTTTTATTTGCAATTATTTTAAAATTTTATATAAATATTAAATGCATACAATAAAGTTTTAATTTTTCTAATCTTAATGTTTTTACTTGAGCTTATTTGGCAATTCATAAAAAAATATTTCTTTTAATGGCATCCGCACAAGATTTTGTATTATTATAGAATGAATTCAATTTCAAAACTATCAACCACACCTTCTAATTTACATTGAATGATGGTCCTGTAAATATAGCATTCGCACATTTAATTAAAACAATAGCAAATTAAATCCTAATTATATTTCACCCTTAACCAAAAATATTTAACCTTTTAACAAATATACTTTAACTTATAGCAAATCGTTTTAAAAACAAAATTAATTTCAGTTAAAATAATTCTTACATCAAATTTAAAGCTTTTCTGTTGAACAATAAAAAAATAGAACTAAATTTTAGAAAAAGATTTTTTGCAAACTTTGTTCAATAACTGCAACCAAGTTTTGTGTCTGCTGAGTTTATTATAAAGTTGTCGTGCGTGTGCCTTCATTTTTGAAAAAGACTTTTGTATAGGTTTAAGCATTTAGAAGTAGGGTGGCAAAAAATTCAACTTTTTGTGTTTTATGGATTCTTACGTTATCCATTATAAAGAAGCCATCACTAAGTTGTGTTTCGTTAGTTCGTGCAGAAAATAACAGAAAATAGGTCGCGAATAATTTGGCAATAAAGCACCATACAAAATATTGAATACTTTTGGGAACAATATAAGTCTTTGAAGTGATATAACTTTTAAATGGTAAATGGTTTGGCAAAACTTTCTTCGGCAATCGTATGTAAAATTTACTAGTTTGTAAAACATTTTTTTGTCTAAAACTCACTATTTTTGAAATAGAAGAAAAAGCCCCATCTTTTTGACCTTTGAACCCTTATAACTGACCTAGCGTAGGTACATGGGAAAGTTTGGGATGTTTCTCAGATTGGAAAACACATCAATACCAACCTGTGTATCAAAATTCAGCCTTTTTCAAATGTTTTATTTTCAATTTTCCTTGTATATTCTTACTGGGCTAAAATGTCTAATAGCCAAAACAAAGGTTTTTTCAGTTCTGCTCAATAAAAAACAAGTTTGCTGAAAAACTCATCTGTGGTAATAAGTTAAAAAAGTTTTAGTCGACGTAAGCGAAAATCGTTATACAAGCTCACTCCTTTTCCCATTTGTTTACCTTTATTTGAATCTGGATCATATTGCTTCACGACACAATATAGCTATTCAATTCTTAACTGAAAATCAAATTATCTTAAGTTTATATGGACAAAAAATGCATTTCCAAAACGGCTTAAGTCTATCTTAATCCAATATCATTCGAAACATAATCAAAAATAATACATATTTTTTAATGGCTTAACTCTTGAGATTTTTTTTTTTTTTTTAATTTACGCGCACTCAAGGGGTTATTAATACCCTGCACATGAATTAACACAGTGCGGGCGTTTTGGAAAGTTTGATAGGAGATACCGATGCACATTGGTTTTGAACGTCTTTAGTAGTAATATGTGATTTTATTTTTTTCTTTTAGTTTCAAAGTGTGAGTACATAGTTCACAATGAGCATTGGCTTTTGCCGTCAGCCGATTGAACGTCTTTATATCACAAGAAAGGGAAAAATCGAGCCGGGTCAAGCATTCCACATTTTTGTAGTACGGCTTAAAAAGAGTCCCTGAACTTAATAATACGTCCGAAGATAGCCTCAAGGGTAAATTGATGGGCATTCCTAGCGATGCGAGTGTTACGGGGAAATCGTTTAAGGGGAGGAATGCATCTGGCTCTTATTTCTCTTATGAAAACCAAATGAAATGATCGCTTACGTCGACCTTAGTTAATTTAAATTAACGCAATATAGAAATCATTTGACTGCTTATATCGACATAAGCTGTTGTAAAAAAATTGATTTTGTAGCAGACAGTTTTTTAAAGCTCTATAAGGGTAGTACTCAGCTCGAGCTAAATTTTAGTTCACGTTTTTCTCTCCAAACGTTAGCTAAAACCCTAGCTAAATTTTGACATAGGAGAGTTGTGGAGAATATGTGATTGAAATGAGGACTTTGTGTAGAAAATGTCAAACTAAATTTTGTTTGACAAAGGAGGATGACCAAATTGGTCCAACCCACCAACAGAAACAAGATATACGTCGCCGTCGTTGGAAAGGTCTTGCCGAGTACATCAATCTTTAGTATGGGCATCCAGCTCTAAACAATGGGAGAGCTGAGATAATGGTCAAACTATGATGCTTTTTTCAAAGTTAGCTATGGTTTGGTATCAATAACTTAAAGCAACAATATGTATGTCGTTGAAAAGGTGTGCACAAGGCGACGATTTTTTGCTATGGGCACTCAGCTCTATGTCAAAAGGCATCTGACATAATGCCCTTAATTCATTTCTATCTTCTGAGTAACTTAACATTGTTTTGGTAATATTAACGAACAGATATAAAATATACGTCGTTGGAAAGGTGTTTTTGGGTACATCAAACTTTAGTATGGGCACCAAGCTCTAAAAAAAGAGTGATAAACAATATTTTTTTTCTCTGGTCTGATATGGATTACAACTTGATGCCCACATCGAAAAATATTGGACTTAAACAGATCTTTCCAATGATATTTTTGTTTTGGTTGTTGGTGGTAGAATAAGAAAATGCAGTTGCAGTAGAAAAAGGCTAACTTTCAATGTTCATTATCTCAGCTCTCCCATTGTTTAGAGCTTGGTGCCCATATTAAAAAACCTTCCATTTGCAAAGACCTTTCCAACGACGTATGTCTTGTTTCTGTAGGTGGGTTGGACCAATTCCCATACAAAATTGCCCATCCTCCTTTCAATTGCCGTAATGAAAAACAAAACAAATTATTATTTATTTTTTGAAAGTTTTGGATGTTTACCTGAGGCTTCTCGTTAAGGTAAGTTTCTAAATAAAAAAAAAACTCTTATCAAGGTGTTTTTTTTTCGTAGTTGTACCGCTTCCTTCAGCGTCGTACCCTCGTACCAACAAGAAGTTCAACAGAATAATTGAATCGGTGAGTGTAAGAACAGTACAAGTGCCAAAAATTCAATTTTGATTTTTAGTTTAAATGCGAAAATGCTCTACGTATGTAATAACTAATAACTAATAACAATACAAAAATACAGTACTTACTACTTATACTGTTCTTACACTCAATCGCTGCGATTTCTATTTCATTCATTATTTGATGCTCAATGGTAAACAATATCTTACGAATCTTAACAATAATATTTGTACATAATGAACTGTATTTTTTGGTTGGTTATGATTTAAAAAGTCAATAAAATGATAAAAACTTATTTTAATTGTGCATTTTTTGTATTGAGTGTAAGAACAATACAAAAACACTGTTTTTCTACCTTCATATTTTTTGTTCTTATAACATCTTTCAATTTTGTCTTTCACTGGCATATTAGGGAACCAAAAACCTTTAAATCACCCATACATTACTTTCCAAAATAGTTTATAGTGTTTCTGATGTAAAACAGTTTTTTGTATTTTCCTCAAAACTAAGATTTTGCACTTGTACTGTTCTTTCACTCACCGATTCAATTGTTCTCAAACGTTTGCTTATGAGCAAAATCAATCGGCCACCAATTTCTCTGTAGCGTGTCAGCCGTTTGTCCAAGAAGGCCAACCAACCCGACTAAACTGTTGTTGTTGTTGGTACCACTACCAATTCCTTGCGTCTTCTCATCGTACCCAAGGTGTTCATTTGTGATCTGCACATCACCTAGAAGGCTCGTGAGCGCATCTTAAAGGCTGGCGGTGAAGTTTTGCCTTTCGACCAGTTGGCTTTAAATTCACCAATAGGCAAGAAGAGCCTCCTATCAAATGGAAGTAAGTTCGAGCGCGGTCGTGGTCGCAGAAGCAGCTGTGGTTACAAAAAAAGCTTATTATTTTAAGCCAATTCATTTGTTTTATACGTGTGGAGTAAAGTAGTAAGAATAGTCTGAATAAAACCAACTTTTTGGTTGAAAAATACAAGTTTCTTCGAGGTTTGTTTCAAAAAAAAAAAAAAAAATGTTAATTTCAATTCCCTTGCAAGTGATTCCAATAGCGGAGTAGTTGCTGATCCAGTGACTGCACTCCAAGGACTTAATTAAGCTTCGCGATTCCACTGGATGGAAGACTTGGCCCGGTTTAGGCATATTACTTTGCTGGAACATGAAATTAGATGTTATTTACCTTGACGTTAACTTTTAAACTTAAAAAGTCGCATTTAATCCGAATCTTTAGCTTCGGACGCACAGATCAAACCATTTGATCCACTTTTCTTAGACGATTACTTGCTTTGTCCATTCTTCAGCCAGAACTCTCGTCTCTTTATTCAACACAAAATCTTTAAAACGCTCTTCGTTCACAGCTTTCACGAGTTTAATTATTAACAAATTCGGCCCTATAATGCAAAGGTTTTTTTGTGGTACCAATTGCGAGGTTGTTACCCAACCGATTGAGATGATATACATATATGTATATCGTTAGAAAGGTATTACTGAGTAGGTGTGATGGGAATATTTTGTTTTGTATTTTTTTTTTTTTGAAAATACAGGTGAAAATATCTTGGTGTGTTTTTACCATTTTTTTCGTATAAATTCGCTGTAAAATTTTTTTTCCAAGTTTTGTGCATTTTAATGGCCGAATTTCGGCCACCGGGCGATTCTAGTTATAAGAATTAGGGGACCTCTGTGTAGCATCACCCTTTTTACAGATGTCTACACATTCGTTTACCGCTACCATACCGTAAATGAAGTTGACCTCATCACAAGAAAACAGAGGATGATGGAAACAAAATAAGTACTTTTATGTAATCAGGATTATGTAGTTACACTTAAGAAAAAGCTCATATTATTTGTAATTTACAATTCCAGAAAATTGTTCTATCTGGCATGTTCTATATTTTATCTTGTATGTTGTATCTAATGTTTAAAATGTTTCTTTCATTTTTAATAATATTGTTATTGCATAAATTGTTTTAATAAAATTCATCTTCTTTCTCAATGCCAAAGTTTAGATATAACCAGCAGATAACTACTAGCCATGCTTGTAAATCCTTTAAATGTACCTATTTAAGATTGTATTTTGCATGAAGAAAAAATAAAGATAAATAATATTAATAATATTTATAATAATATTTCAGATTTCGATTCTGATTGCGATACCGACATTGGAAATTTCGAATTAAAAAAAAAATAACACCACGAAAATTAAACACTGGAAGCTCTTGCAGATATTGCCATTGCCAGTATCAAAGTTATCAACGTAAATTACTCATATGACTAGAATGACAAAGTGCACTTATGATAAGCCTTTGTGTTTTATTAATAGACTGCATTTATTGATAGATATCAATATTTCTTTCAATAAATTAAAATATAAAAACACATCCAGACTTTGTTCATTGATATTTCAAATCGCCAATTTTGACCTTGCATGCGTTCATCAATTTTTCTTTAATCATAATGTTCTTCGAATACAGGAAACTATACATCACATCAATTTCTTGAAAATAATCACACATTACTTACTTATTGAAAGATATTTTCAAGGTTTTTTCTTGTATTTCAGATACCGATGCTAAATTCAACATTCCTGCCACTTTGTTGCCTTCACAAACATCTTGGCGCACTATAGTTATTGGAAAACATAACTTCATAAGTCACTCGAGAAAACGGAGTAAGAACTTTTGGAGATGTTCAAAGTTTATAAAATATGGATGCAAAGCTACAGCAATTACCAAAATGATAGGCAATGAACTGAAATCCGAAGTTAAGAATACTCACTCCCATGACTAGAGTGCCAATCAATACACACCTTGTGGTCTGGCAAAGTCTATTTTAATTTTTTTATGAAAATCTCGTAAAATATTTTTGAACAGTTGTATATTGCAGTAAAGAAGGTAACTCGTTAACGTAAATAAAAAAAAAAAAAAAAAAACAAAGGTCCAAGATGGCTTCCTTGTGAGACACCAGATTTAACAGTTTCTTTTGACATTCTGTTTAAGATCTTACTTGCCTACAATGGATTAGATAGATAGATAGATAGATATAATGTTTATTATTCAAAAAAGAAAGAAATTAACAATGTAGTTCAAATATTAACAATAAGGCAATGGAATAAACCGTGTGCCAATGGATTAAGTAACTGTAGATTCAGTTAGGAATCCTATGTTTTCTTTCAAAAGTAACATGTTAAAAATTATTTAAGTGGTTCAAATTGCTTCACTTAATAAAAAAAAGAGAGAATCCCATCTGGACCCACTTAAAATGAATAAAGTTTTGAATTTCCTTCAAGTATGTCTTCAATAGACAAGAAAAGGTGTCCCAGATTCATATTTGAAAATGAAATATATAAATAATGTAAGCTGCAGCAGAATTATCCGTAAAAGCGTAAAAAAAAGATCTCAGGTATAGCATTTAAATTTGAAGAAGTTTTATTTTTTTTTTTTTATATTGTTTTTTTTTCGAATTTCTAAAATTTCTAAAATAGCCTCTGGTTTGTTTTGCAATACTTTGTGATTATGTAAATGTTTATAATAATATTTATTTTTAACTTAAAAATCGGTTCAGAAAATCATATCCTCGTCGTAACTGGCAGCAAACAATATTTTCATTATTTTTATCCATGGTTGTCCCAAGGTTATTTAAATTTGATTTCTTACTTATTTTTGGAATACATTTTGAAAAACCATCATACATAAACCTTGTTTAGAACGTTTGCATAAAATACACTCAATATTTCTTCCAAAAAGAATTAACAACCAATTTAATGATATAAAATAATATTTATAATTCTACATAATTTCCTTTAGCAAAATTGAATTAGTTTCTAAATATATAATGTTGTGTACTTCACACTGATTTACTATAAACTCTAAATGTAACATGATTTGCACTATGAAAAATTGAATTTGCAACCATAGGAAAAATTATCCTATTTACTTCATAAACTAAATACTTAAAAGTAAAAACTAAGTCTATAAATCTTTGCATAGAAATACAAATCTGATTTAGACTTTGCGCTATCAAAACCAAAGAATCTACAACTTATAATTCATAATTATTTTTAACATTTATAATACATTTTTCATCTTCTGAGAAATTCCAATGAACATCACATAAATTAAAATCACCAAGAATAAATGTTGATTGAGCCAAGTTTCAGTGAGAATACTGACGTCATATTCATGCAATGATGCCGCAGGAATTGTAATTATTTTTAATTGTTAATGTTTGTATATTTTTGTCCTAATAAAGTTCCCCTAAAAAAGGCAACTACCCCTGCCGAAATGTGTGGGGAAAAGCCAATGTTAGATGGTTGTTTCAAACTACAGTGACCAAAAAGCCGACGGATAGAACCCAATCAAACCCATTATTAAAGTTTAATATAATTAAAAAGTTATCTGCAGGTTGAATCTTTTGATCCAAATTTCACCTCCGCCAGTTTTGGAGTTTCAATAAAAAGTTTAACACAAAGTTCTTAAAAATCATCATGGTACATATATTTAAATAAAAACTTCCAAACAAAAATTGGACTAATAAATGTTTTTTGTCAATATTTTTGGAATTATATATTTGAATTTTGCATTTAATAAAAAAAGAAAATAAAAGAAATAGATTGAAAGATTTCGATCACTATTTTCTTTATAAATTTCTACCTTAATATGTATTTGTAAAAAAATATATTATTTCATTCATTAAGGAAAATCCCCCACGGTGAACTAACTCTAGTCTTTTCTCTATCTTTGCAATTAATATATAAGCACCCTGTAGAGGAACTATGAAATGTTAAAGTTTTGTTGTAAGATACTAATAATATTTATCAAGATTTTGTATGTGTTCCATTTCAGAATTCAAAGACATTAAAGCAAGTTTTAGGTTATCGCGATAACCTCGGACCACGGTTGTTGGAAACACTTTTTTCACTCTACAACTGCTTGAATGTTTATATATTTTAATGTTGCGAGTTACTCACTCGCACAATATAAATATAAATTTTGTTTGACTACATCAAAAATAATTCAAAACAGGCGAGTTTAATAGTGAATCTACACGGATAAAGAATTTAAAAACGAGGTTCTTTGTTGAATCACTATTGTAAAACTGCACCTAAGAAACAAAGACTGGACGGGTTAAAATTTATTTTTTTCTCAATAAATCATCAATGAAACGGAAACATTAAAATATATAAACATTCAAGCAGTTGTAGAGTGAAAAAAGTGTTTCCAACAACCGTGGTCCGAGGTTATCGCGATAACCTAAAACTTGCTTTAATGTCTTTGAATTCTGAAATGGAACACATACAAAATCTTGATAAATATTATTAGTATCTTACAACAAAACTTTAACATTTCATAGTTCCTCTACAGGGTGCTTATATATTAATTGCAAAGATAGAGAAAAGACTAGAGTTAGTTCACCGTGGGGGATTTTCCTTAATGAATGAAATAATATATTTTTTACAAATAATATTATCGAAGCAAAAAAATAAACCACTCAGTCAGATCTGGACTAAGTTCTTAGAATGGTTAAATTTGTATGTTTTTAAAATTAAATACTGAGTAAAGTTTAAACTAAAAGATATTTTTAACATTTAATTTCTTTATTTCAGATACCGATTTTAAGTTCGACACTCCTGGGACTTTTGGATTTTCACAGAAATCCAAACTCATGCTTGTTGTCGGGAAACACACCTATTTAAGTGCATCGAGGAATAAAAATGTCGGAAACTCTTGGAGATGCTCAAAGTATAAAAAGTGGCGATGCAAAGCCACAGCGATTACAAAAAAAATTGGCAATGAACTGAAGTGTCATTTAAGAAATACACATTCGCACTATTACGAGTAAATAAAAAGGTCGTAACATTATGAGGTTTCTTATGGATAACCCGGTGAAATTTGTTCGTAAAAAAGGACATTCTTCTAGTTACTTTTAAAGCACAAGTCACAACTGTATAGTTGGATGTAATAGACATGAAAACGTTCATTTTTTACGTACAACGTACATATTTCACAATTTCACCGGTTATTACCCAAGAACAAGAACTGTATGTCTTTACTAACCACTAGCTCTTCTAAGCCATATTATGTTCTGTTTAAAAAAAAAATTATGTTATTATAGAAGAAACTTCTTAAATCAATTAGTGTAAGTCATAAGTAAATAATAAAATATATTTTTGTTGGAACGTTTTCTCTAAGTGGTATGTTGGAGCACGAGTAATAGACTGACTGATATGATACAATGATGAAAATGTAGCATAAGAATATAATGGCAGTGAGATGTACTCAAGTGGGCTCAATTCGAAGTTAACGAAATATTCACCTACTTTTGTTTCACTCAGTGCCGAAACAGCTGGCCTGAATTTAGCATTGTAAACATATTGCCAGCCTCACAGCTCAACCTTTTACAAAAATGACTTTTGAATGCTATTTTATGGAGAAAAAAAAATTCAGCTCAGAAACCTAGAAAATTTCGTATCACTTTTAAAACCCCAAATAAACTTAAATTTCACAAAATACTAAGATGTTTCAACTCTCATCTTTCTCAGAATCGGCTCAAGGATTTCTATAAAACATTTTCAAAAAAAAAAACATTTTTTCAAAAACCAGGCAAACTATTTTAAAAACATTTTTTCTGAAAATACAAAAAAAGTTTTAACAAGTGACTTTTGGGTGAATAATAAAATTTCATTGATTTTTTTCTTTCCATTGTTTCCAAAATCTCAAGCCCCAAGACCACTGTCACACATTAGAGCAAGTTTGTGAGACCCAGTCGATTTTTGTTAAATGAGTTCAAATTTAACAAATTGAAACTTAAATGAAACAACAGAAAGCCATTTTATGTTAACATTTTTTATATTTAAACGACAACGCTAAAAGTATGTCGAAGACTGCAGTTATCCATATCCATCCAGCACTTACATAAGGTTCGCAATAGTGGACAGTGTTGTATCAGCAAGCTTAAGCATTATTTAAAACTTTCCAGGATTGCATTATTAGCATCATAAAGAGTATAATATTGAATTTGGAAAGGATTAATTTGGCTATAGTGCTATAGGTAAAATTAATTAACCTATATCACCTTAAGTAATCAACCCTTTGTAATGCATACAACTTTATAAGACACACAAATTGAGCTAGAATTAAAAAATATCTTTATCTTATTTATTTCAGATCTTGATCTTCAATACAACATTCCTGCAACTCTTGGGTCCTCGCGAAGATCTCGCCCAATTTTATATATTGGAAATCACACATTTTTAAACACTAGATATCGAAACGGAAATTCTTGGAGATGTTCACAGTATAAAAAATACCGATGCAGAGCTACAGCGCTTACAAAAATGATTGGCAACGAATTGAAATGCCATTTAAAAAATAGTTATCACTTACATGATTAGATTCATTTGAAGTACCTACCAAATATTTTCTTATACCAAACACAACTACACACACTAAGAGGATCCTATCAGGTATTTGAGGAAAAATGGTTTGTAATTAAATTTAAACCAAATTTTAGTTCCTAAATAGTAAATATAAAACTGAACATTTTCATTCTTAATAATATTGTTGCATTGATGTAATTGATATTTCCCTATGCCGAATCCATAGCGTGGGAATTCACTCATCTAGCTAAATTATTTTTTACATAAAGAAAATTTTTTGATTTACAGAGCTCTGAAAGAACACTTTTTATTTTACATTTTTTTTTTTTGTTAAAAAATGAATTTCGCTCCTTAAAAGAACTTTTTGTTAGTTTTTGTTTGTAAAATTTGTTATGAATATACATAAATAGAAACATAAATTTAACTGCAACGATTCGTAATTTTTAATGTAGATTCTTAGAACCATTTTAAGCCTATTAATTACACTCACTGGCAAACAAATCCTTATTGAATTTATGAACACCTAGCGGTACCCTGCGCGCATTGCTACGTCCAAAAAAAAAAACACTTATTTAATGTGAAATTAAATTTATTTATTTATTTCATCTCAATGCTAGCGGATAAACAATATTTTTGGTTAAAACCTGCATTTTTCTTGCCAACGCCTCCGATCGGTCATTCCGGAACTTTCGCTGATGTTTTAAACCGCTAAAAATGTATGAACAAATTAAAAAAAAAATTAACCAAAAAATGTTAAAAACCTACATTTTGTTTTTGTTTTCCACCCGATCGGAATAAAACCTTCACTGGAACCATCCCTGTACTAAACTATATTTACCCCTAAAATTTCATAAAATTCAATTGGGCGGCTTAGGAGTCCATAAAATACATACATATACATACACATACACACATCCAATTGGATTTTAAATTTTTCTTAATACAAACTATATACTGCATTGATAAATAAAATAAAATAAAATCAACCAAGTAGAAGACTCAGAACTAATAATGGACTGTTGAATTATTGATTCAAAATAGCTTTTTATGGCCTTTAGTCCAACAAAAAATTGGCGTTTCATCCAGGAATCTCACTTTGGAATCATCAGTTGACATACAGTGAAAGAAACCTTGTCAATACGCAATTTTTAAATTTTTCTAGTACAACTTACATAGAATTTTTGACAAAACTCTAATGTGAACTATATCCAACAAGATTAAGAATGTAATCATTAAGAAGGAAATTTAAGCCCGTGGCCTGGCTCAGAAGTAGTTTTTAAATTGTTCTTAATACAAACTCTATAAACTGCATTGATAAATTAAATAAAATAAAATCAACCAAGTAGAAGTCTCAGCACTAATATAGATTTGTTCAATTGTAGTTTAATTATTTTCAACTTAAGTGCATACCGTTTGTTTTGACATTAATTCGAAACACGATTCCTGTATGCTATCCCATAGGATAGCCGTGATAAAAATTAGACTATTTAAATTTCGAACAACTAAACTAACAGTACTTATGCAAAAAAAAAACATGTTAATCCGTTGCTGTATGAAAAATGAAAACAAATCAATCCCAAACTAACCATACAATATACCTACTGGATAAATATTAGCCTTTGTGCAATTCCGGACTATAATCTATCTCCAAATTTCATCCAGATCCGTTTAGCCATTCTGCAGTGATTTCAAAAATTAAAACAAATCTATCCCACGGGAACCATACATTTTACCGGCATAAAAAGGAGCCTATATGCAATATGCAATTCCAGACTATAATCTATATCTGAGTCAAATTTCATCCTGATGCGTTTAGCCATTATGGCGTGATTTCAAAAATTAAAACAAATCTATCCCGCGGGAACCATACATTTTACCGGGATAAAAGGAAGCCTTTTTTCTATTCCAGACTAAATTTCATCTCCGTGCCAAATTTAATCCAGATACGTTTAGCCATTCTGGCGTGATTTCAAAAATTAAAGCAAATCTATCCCAGGGGAACCATACATTTTACCGGGATAAAAAGGAGCCCGTATGCTATTCCAGACTATAATCTATCTCCGTGCCAAATTTCATCCAGATCCGTTTAGCCATTCTGGCGTGATTTCAAAAATTAAATCAAATCTATCATACGGGAACCATACATTTTACCGGGATAAAAAGGAGCCTATATGCAATATGCAATTCCAAACTATAATCTATCTCGTGTATGTGTGTGTATGTATTTTATGGACTCCTAAACCGCCCAACGGAATTTTATGAAATTTTCAGGGTAAATATAGTTTAGTCCAGGGATGGTTCCTGTGAAGGTTTGGTTCCGATCGGGTGGAAAACAAAAACAAAATGCAGGCTTTTAAAATTTTTTGGTTAATTTTTTATTTTTAATTTGTTCATACAAGTTCCGGAATGGCTGATCGGGGCGAAGGCAAGAAATATGCAGGCTTTTACCAAAAATATTGTTTATCAGCTAGCATTGAGAAGAAATAAATATGTAAATACATTTAATATCACATTTAATAAGTGTTTTTTTTTTGGACGTAGCATCGCGCGCCAGGTAACGGTAGTAATATGTGGTTTCAACAAGACGGTGCCATTGTATTTATATTTTATAGTATTCCCAAGAAGCGGAACGTTTTGTGCGGCATCTATGGACGACGTTCACAAGCTTTGATTGTGCAGTAATTTTAGTGGTTTTTGTCTAAACTGCCATGGAAAGCAAAAACAACAATAGAAGAAATTCGATGTAAAGTAGACAAGACAACTAGTGCCGCCATTGACGACGTTCAGAACTAAAATAAAATGTTCCATGAAATTACTATAAAATATAAATACAATGATGGTGCCACATGCCACACAGCACGCGAAACAATGGCGCAATTGCGAGGCGAGTTTGGTGAACAGTTAATTTCACGTTTCGGGCCGGTCAATTGGCCGCCTAGATCGTGCGATTTGACACCATTAGACTATTTTTTGTGGGGGTATGTCAAGGCTAATGTCTATAGGGACAAGCCCGCTTCGATTGACGCACTGGAAGCCAACATCCATGCATTCATTCGTGAGATACCGGCCGATATGTGTGAAAGAGTATGCCAAAATTGGACTCAGCGGATGGGCTACCTGAGACGCAGCCGCGGTCAACATTTGCATGAAATTATCTTTAAACATTAAATTGCAAGGTTCAAACTATCGATTCAAATAAATTTTTCATTCATTTTTTCGAATTTTTTGTGTTTTTTTTTTTTTTTTAAAAGTTCTAAACCTCTTAAAAAATCACCCGTTAGAACATAAATTAAAATAGCAGTCATTACATAATAAAAGTCTTTAAAAACATAATAGACTTTAAAAAAAAGTTTATTTTGATTAAGTTTTAACAATAAGTAACTCCACTTTTCATGCTCGATAACATTTAACAGATGGTTAAACCTTAGGGGGCAACACTCGAAGACTCCAAGTGACTTTTCATCCGATTGGGAGAGGGTCCACGCTTCCGCGCCATAAAGCAGGAGCGGGATGATGAGTGTTCTATACAGTGTCACCTTGGTTTTTCTCGATAGGGCTTTATTCCTCAATTGCTTACTCAGCCCAAAGAAACAGCGTTTAACAAGATTTAGTCTGCGTTTGATTTCACTCCATAGTAGTGAAAGCACCGGTTACTGCTAGCTTTGTTCTTCCTATCACGTCAATGTCGCCAGCAAACCCAAGTTATTGTGTCGATTTATTGAAAATGGTGACTGATGTACTGGCATGGGTGCTCCGTATTACATTTTCAAGCACAATGTTAAAACAGCTGCATGACAGTGCGTCGCCTTGTCTTAGCCCTCTGGTGGTTTCGAAGGTTTCAGTAGAGTCACTACCAACTTGGACGTAACAGCGAGCATTCTCCAACGTCATCCTGATAAGGCGTATCAGTTTAGCAGGGATTCCAAAGTTAGACATAATCACGATACAGATCAACTCTATTAACACTGTTGTAGGCGGCTTTAATATCGACGAACAGGTGGTGGGTGTCGATGTTATATTCTTGGGTTTTCTCCAGGATCTGGCGTAATGTGAATATTTGGTCGGTGGTTGATTTTCCAGGTCTTAAGCCGTATTGGAAAGGACCTTTCAGATCATCAGCAAACTGCTTGAGGGGCGATGTTTAAAAGACTTATGCCTCTATGTTTGGCGCAGAGTAGGCGGTCTCCTTTTTTGTGAATCGGGCAGATGGTACTGAGATTCCACTCATCGGGCACTTTCCTCCGACCATATTTTGCAGTTGGTGTATGCTCCTGACCAGGTCATCTCCAGCGTGTTTAAAAAGCTCCGCTTGTAGGCCACCACATCTAGCTGCTTTATTCATCTTTAGTCTGCTGATGGCTACTTTGATTTCATTTTGGTCGGGCGGGTGTAGTTGTCGGCATCTATATTAACTGGAACAAGTTGGTCTTGGCTGTTATCGCCATTTAGCAACCGGTTAAAGTAGTCTCTCCAGATGGCGAACATCGCCTGTGTTTCCACTATGGTGTTTCCATCCTGGTCTTTGCAGGGCCCAGGGCGGCTTGTGAAACCGGATGTAGACTGTTTCACATTTTTATAGAAGTTTCGTACCTCTTTTCTGCAAAAAACATCCTCTATAGTATCTCTCTGGAGCCCAGACTTGTATGCCTTCGTTTTGGATTTGTTTGCCTGAGCACATTCGGAGTCGAACGAGGGGTTTCTGGGGTGGGATGTGAGAAGTCCAATACCTCTGACGCAGCAACTTCTTATGGCTTGTTGACATAGCTGCCATTGATCCATGGAGATCCGTACCCTAAGTTTTGCACCGACTAGGTAGTGGTCCGAATCGATGTTTGCTCCTCGGAATGTACAGACATTCATAATGCTGGAGGAGTGTCTTCCATCAATCACAACATGGTCGATTTGGTTGCAGGATCAACCATATGGGGATTGCCATGTGCCCTTGTGGATGTCGGGACGTGGGAATCATGTGCTGCTGAACACCATGTTTTTTCCCGCTGCAAAGCGGTGAGACTGAGTCCGTTGTCGGAGGTGGTGTCGTGCAGGCTGTGTTTTCCGATCATCATACGAAAGATGTCTTCCCTCCCAATTTTGGCATTAAAGTCTCCCAAGAGGATTTTAATGTCATGTTTTGGGAACTGCTCATTTATGTTTTGGCGAGGAGCTCGTAGAAACATTCTTTGGTAGCGTCTTCTTTCTCTTCTGTAAGGGCATGGGCACGGACCAATACAGACCGCCAACTCGTACTCCTCTTGCCTGAAACAACCTGTGAATACGTGTACATCTCTGTCTGTGCATTTTGTAATAGCAACCATACCTGCGTATGCCATTTATTTTTTTGGTGTTTGCTACATGGGTTTAAAAGCAAGGTGGAGCATCACACTCTCAAAATAAATGGCATATCAGCTGATTTTCAGCTTGTAGGCAAAAAGAGAGACTATACAGTGAGTTGGCGGTCTGTATCTTATTGGTCTGTGGGCATGGGCGCTTATGCTTATGTGGTGGAATTTGGCCCTAATGCGGATCGTTGTCACTCTCTCGCTGACTTCGCGAAAGCTCAAGACCTTTTGCCTAAGTCTTCCTCTGACAGCGAATCCGCACCCAAACAAGCGCGATCTCCCATCAAGGTGGCATTTCCCATAATAGAAATTACAATCCTCTGTAATTCTCAGGCCCGGTCCATCCCATCGCATCTCCTGCAGGGCTATTATATATGCGTTGAGACTGGCGAGGGTCTCGTCTAGCTGCTCGGCTTTACGCGGCCTGTTTAGCGTATGCACATTCCACGTGCATATGCGTAAATCGTTGTCCGTTTTTCGTTTGCGGGGGGGTCGTCAACATTTTTGGTTCGTTCATCCGATGCATTTTTGTGGTTTTCATCACAATAAAATTTCTTTTTCATGACCGGCTTGTGAGGCCAGTGCATGACACATAGATTTTGGTGGTCGTTGGATCTTCAGAGAGTGTCTTTACTACTCCTATATTATTAACAAAAAGTATAAGTTCAATTGAGACTATTATTAACAAAAACAATTTTCTAAGTTGGTTGCTATCGATCAATGTAGCAGTTGTGTTTTAAATCGATTCATAACATACAAAATTTTGGTTTGGTTTTCCGTATCGCTATAACTGGCCCCTTAGTTCTATATCATTCTACATGTAACTTGACCATTAATTTCTGGAACGATCAAATACACAAGGAAGTTATTGTTTCCGACAACTAGGTGACACGCCAAACAGTGTTTTATTACATGTTCACCAAAGTGAAAATCTACTACAAACTACTAATATTTGTTGTTTGGCTTTTCATCAGTTTGTCAATTTTTTTTGTAAGCCGTGTCATTCATAATTTGTTGAATTTACTATAAATTTTCTTAAAAACTAATGCAATCTAAATAATTATATATAAATCCAAATTAAAATCAGTGAACAAGAAAATAATAGCACATTTTTTAGTGAATTTTTGTATTTATGTGCAAGCCTCTAATTAGAATTTTGTTTTAATTAAAATTCAATTTTTCGGGGTGCTGAAGTATGAAATAATATAAAACAATATCAACTTTAACTTTTTGCTTAACAGAGTTTCCCTTTGCAGGACTAGCATTATACTAACGGTTCGTTAAGCTGAAGACACCGCAACAATAAAAATATATTTCGTTTATTTTCAAAAACCCCAGCCTTTTTTGTTTTATTTATTTATCAAATTAATTTTGTTTTAAGTTTATTTTAGCCTATAAGTAATTAGACAATATGTTTTCAATTGTTAATATTATGTTCATTTAAATTTGCTTTAAGGAACCAAAACTCAAAGAAAATCCACACCATGGGAAACCAAAAAGTTTGGGCGTCCAAGGACCAAAGTCTCTCCCACTATTACTATGCTTGCAAAGTTCAAGGAAGCAAAGAAGTTGGAGCCACAGAATGTAGTCTACGCATCTACTACCAAAGGTGGAATGAAAGTGCTCTATGACGGACATCACTTCAAGTATGTCTATAAACGTTACGAATGTGGGGTCTTCCAGTGTTGCTACAACGAGAACAACGAGCAATGTTCGGCTCGAATAATTGTCAATCATAACCTCGTCTATCCACTGGATGGAGAACATAATCATTTCAATCAAGCTATGGACAAAAGTGTGACTTCAGTGTTAATTGAAGCAGGTGAATCAGAAGATAACATTGTCAACGAAACTCCACGGCTCAATAGCATCTCACAGAACGTGACTTCGGATTCCAATGAATTTGTTGTGATGGAAGTTAGAGAATCAGTCTCCGACATGGAAATTGTCCCTGAAGTTATTACAATCAACGATAACGACGATCGTCTATCGCCTAACGAAAACGAATTGGAAGAACAAATTGCACCAAGAAATGAAGATATTGTAAAGAAGGATTGCGACGTTCTGCGTGAGAAAATAAAGAAACGGCTTCAGATGGCGCTTATGAAGAAGAAAAAGTAAAGCTTTAACTAAAGGTACTGGTGGCGGAGACAAAGATAATAATTTAATGCGAGGTAATTATGTAAGATTTCATATTAAATGGGTATTTTTATTCATTTTTGAAGAAGATAAAAGTTATATACCTACATACCTAGTTAAGGAGTGTATCAACTTGCAATTCTGAAAGTAGGATCGCTTAAACTACCAAGGTGCCAAGCTAACCTTTGTAGTTAAGTGTCGACGTAGGAGATTTAGATTGACTTTTTGTAGAATTGATTGTGCAATGGTCGGGCGAACTTTCGACAGATTATATTTTACAGATGATTAGCCATTGGCTGACCTTATAGGCTACTCTAAGCGTGGTAAAAACTCTTCTTTTAGTTCATAGCTAGGTTGTTGATTAATTTTGTCAGGCGGTTCATCTGCAAGTTCACCACTCAGCCATTTGGTAAAGGTAGCAGTGAGATACACATCAGACGGCATCGGTCGTTTCTGGTTTCAGTTGTGCAACACAAGTCTTTGTAGTCGCTTCCTTTTCAAGCACGACTTTGTCACAAATTTATTGAGTGGTCTGTTGCATTTTAAGCTACTCGAGAGGAATAGAAATCCAAATTTTCTTTTCATAAATAATTTTATTCTTTGTGTCCATTTCCACATGGTTGAAAAGTCAAATCATATGTTAGAACACACCTCGTTTTTGTGGTAGAAAATATGCATTAGGCCTTTTTACCGAATGTTCGAAGAAGTTTCAACCTTCCAGTTCACGGGAGTGAAGTGGGGTTTGATTGATATTTCAGTTGTTGCTTGAAGTTGCTCTAATCCTAAAGCAAAACGTAGGCGTAGTTGTAGATGTACTTCAATTGTTAGTTGGTGGTGGATATGGTCGATTGCGTCGATCTAAAATATTCTTCTGTGCAATCAAAGCTTACAACACCGGATGTTGGTTTGGATGATGGCTTCCTGTATCTTTATTTTATTTATTAGATAATCCTGTATTGTTGATTATTTGAAGCTCGAGTCTCTGATGTAGTTATTGTGCTTCCTTATTTATGTTGCTTCTCTAACTATCTTCTAACACACTTCAATCAGTCTTGGACATTGTTCAAGACTGGTGTACTCGTGAAGGCCTCTCCGTTAACCCCAAAAAGACAATTATTTTTCCTTTAACTAAAAGAAGAAAACTAGATTTTCTTACACCTTCTCTTCTCTATCTGGTGACACAATCCCATTTTCGAAAGAATCAAAATATAAAGGGAACGTTCTAGACAGCAAATTGTTATGGAACCCACAACTAGAACGCATCTCTAACAGAGCAACAAAATCTCTCCTGGACATGCCGTAGTATTTGCGGAAAAAAAACTGGGGGCTCAAACCCAAAATGATGTATAACCTCTGTACTCTTGTAGTGGGACCTGCAAAAACATACGCAGAGTTGGTGAAGTGGCCAAAAACAAAGAAAATGACAGCAATATATAACACACCTACGTTTGCACTTAATGTAATTTTAGGATTACCTCCAATCCATATATTCATAAGAATGGAAGCAGGACTGAGCTAATATCGTCACTTCCACCTAGAATATGCAACCCTCAACCCAAACTTAAGGGGCCACCTTTCGCTCCTCAGCACCTTGGAAAATCATAACGAATTTAACATGTCCCTGGATGTCAAAATCCCCACATATAACTTCACACAAAACTTCTCTATAGTCATTCCCTCCAGGGAAGACTGGAAAAACTTAAAACCACACCCTTCTAGTGAAGATCTGGTCTGGTATACGGATGGCTCAAAAATGGGAACAGGTACTAGTTCCAGTAATTTTGGGGGAATCACCTTGAGCAAGCCTCTCGGTCAGGCAGATGTCTTCGCTATTAACGAATGCGTGAGGATAATGTGTCATTCGAACGCCAAAAATAAAACAATATTCATCTTCTCATACAGCCAGGCTGGCTTAAAAGCTCTGGCTTCACCTGTCATTAGATCCAAGCTAGTCCAAGAGACTGTCTAAGTACTCACCGAACTTGCAAGGAACAATTTTGTGATTCTCGATTGGATCCTGGCACATAAGGTGTATGATGGTTATGAAAGTGCCAAAAAGGGCGCCTCATTGCCGTTTGTCGGCTCTCAACCCTTCTGCGGAGTAAATTAAAACTAGTTCAAAAACAAAGCCAAGAACATCCTACTCAGGGAATCTGCTCCAAACTATTTGTAATAGTATATTCAGAAAAAACCACAAAACTCCTACTGAACCTAGATAGGAATGGAATCGTAACCGGATACTGTTCTCTGAAAAAACACCTTCATAACATGAGACTATCGACAGACCCCGTTTGCCGACTCTGCTTCGAAAATGAAGAAACATCTTTGAATATCCTCACGGAATTCCCAGCACTCCTCCGCCTCAGAAAGCGGACTTGGTGATGAGGTTGTTCCCTTGGAAAAACTCAAAACCCTCTACCCACAGAATATCTTAAAGTTCTGGTCTCAGTCTGGAGCAACAGAACTGCTCTAGAATCTCACACGGGTTGGCACAATAGTGCGATGTCTACAAAAGTTATGTGAGCAGGGTTAACAAGAGCCGACATTACCGATTTCAAATTAGCTGGATGGTGAAGGCGAGTAGCGCGAAAATATCTATCCTTGTGAATGCTCTTTATGAGTGTAAGTTTTTTTTTTTAACGGCACACGCACTCAAGGGGTTTGTTATAGCCCTTTTAATGATTAGTCACAGCGCCAGCAATAGGAAATTCGGGAGGAAGGGAAAGGAGGTGTCGATGAACATTGGTCTTGAATGTTTGAAGATCAAAATGGCAAGGAAAAATTGTGCCAGGCAATTCATTCTCCATTCGTGTTGTTCGGTTAAAGAAAGATGAATTTCTATATTTTACGGTACGTCCGAAATTGAGCTCGTGTAAGCTGATGAGCGTTCCTAGCAAGACGAGTATTACGGGGGAAACGTTTAAGGGGTAGAACGCAGCTGGCTACCTCGAGTGAGCATTTTTTGTAAAAGAATCTGTAAAATAAGGAAAGACATGAGACATTTCGACGATGTTCGAGTGACGGAAATGTATCCATAATGTTTCTCTCTCCTATCAATTTTAACGCTTTTTTCTGAACTCTGTCGAGTAGGTGGAGAAAAGTTTGAGAAGCACCTGCCCAGAGATGGGAGTTATACTCGAGTTTAGGGCGTATAAACGCTTTGTAAATTGTAGCCAGATCAGAAGGGGTGAAAACTTCTTGCATCTATTAAGAAAGCCTAAGCATCTTGCAGCATTCTTGGCAATCTCAAGTATATGATCATTCCAACGAAGATTGTCACTGATACACATACCGAGTAGTGATAGCTTTTCGGCCTCCTCGATGCAAGTACCATTCATTGATAATGGCATAGGGGGTATGTTTAGCTTCAACGACAAAAGACAGCATTGAGTTTTCGACGCATTAAACTCCACACGATTTCTAGTACCCCAATTCACAATGCTGTTTAAATCGGAGTTTAACGAGCTTATCATACGATTTCGTTGTAATAACACGTCCGAAGGCGAAGGCCGTGAATTATCAAACGTATACGAAAAGCTGAGGGTTGAGTCGTCAGCAAAACAATTTAATGGATTAGAAGTCACAGACAAGAGATCATTTATAAAAATGAGAAAGAGAGTCGGAGACAGAACGGAGCCCTGGGGCACACCAGCATTTATTTTGTGGAGATCAGACTTGAAACCGTCTAATACAACTTGTATTGAACGGTCCAGAAGATAGCTTCTAATCCAACGAATAAGAGTATCATCGATACCAAATGCACGCATCTTCGATAAAAGAGCTTCATGCCAAACTCTGTCAAATGCCTTTGAAATATCAAGCGCAATAATTTTGCTTTCGCCAAAGCGATGCAAAGATTTGTTCCACTGTTCGGTGAGATATGCCGTACTGTCCGTCATTTAAAAGCTCCCGATCTTCAAGATATTTCTTTATCAGAGTTTCCATGACTTTGGAAAGAAGGGACGTAAGTGCAATGGGTCGGAAGAGGGGGGGGGGGGGGGTAGGAGGAGGAGTCAACTTTTTTGGGGACGGGCTGGTCAAGCGGATTTGTGTATATAAACATCTTGAAGAACTCTTGCTACTGTACGAGTGCGGAAAAATACCTGTCCCATATACAAATTAACGTTTTCAACTTGCAGCAAAATGAGCTGCGAGCATATTCGCCTCCCCTGAAAGCTGACAATTGGTTTGTCGTCGACGATGAGCGTTGGAACTGATGATGACGTTGAGTTCTTGAGGTTTTTTTTTTACAAATGACCAGAAGTTTTTACTGCCTTTGGAACACTGCAGAATTTTTTGCCGTAACTTTTGGTCATGTAAAACGGAGTTGCACGAGTTCCTAACTTGTTTGTGTTTTTTCCGATTTTCCCCAGTCGGTTTGGCTATATAGGATCGGAATATTATTCCTTTCAACCTGATAGCTTCTTTACACTCTTCGGTAAACCAAGACTTTTCCTTTGGTTTGATACCCTTTGTTCTGTGAGGGACAAAAGTTCTCATTCGAAGAAAAATCACTTCTGTTATCATTTCAGCATTGGCATGAATGTCATTATCGAGTAAGCATAATGACCAGTTAAAGTTAAGAAAGAAATTATTCAGACCGTCCCAGTTGGCTTTCTCGTATTGCCAAACGGTCCTAGTGGGAATTTTTTCTTTAACTGGATGGTTGGAGATCGAGAAATTTGCTGAAATGACAATGGTCGGAGGTGCCAAATGAAGAAGTTACTTTAATAGTATATTTATCAGGATGGGAAGTAAGGAACAAGTCAAGAGTATGGGCGGAATGCCAATCAACGAATTGTTTCGAAAACGAAAAAGAATACCTCTTAATAATATTGTGTGAGATTCAACTCTTTTCTCTGATGGCTGACCTACTGACTAATAAAAGCATACAAACTGAGGATAATACGTTAACTACCCCTGGCAGACCCGAGCATGTTGTTCAATTGCGCATTCAAGTCTGCATTGCGATCGTCATTTAGCGTGCTGCCAAAGATTGCCATTTAAATCCAACATGGGATGGTTTGTGGTAGCGCTAGTCCCCTGTCAAAGAATGTCCTAAGTGATATGATACAGCTCCCCTCTTAATGCAGCATTTATGCACTATTGCCCTTTTACAACGCTCAAGCAATGTGTTTCCCATCTTTGATTGTGTAAAATATAAAACAAACACTATAATCAGAGAAAATATTTCTGCATCTACAAAAATTCAAAGCATGAATTAGTCTTCCGCCTGAACTGTCTTATGAGATGCCGAACATCAATTTCTGAATTGATCCCGCCTTTAATTGATCTTCGCTATGCGATTTTGTCCCAGGTGTCTTAGGATTTCCAGGAATCTCCCCACATACCATCTCAAAAATACTTTATAATTTAATATCATAATCCATCCAACCATTACAACTTAACTTATTCAAAAACTTGTTCTCTTACAGTTTTCGAGACGAATAAAGTCGAACGCCATCAACCGAAATAATTTTATTTCAACATTCAAATATTTAACAAAAACTACTCTTATAAGAAACATAAATGGCCTTAAATTTTTTTTTTTCAAACTACATACATATATATTTTGGTATTGGTATATTTCTTAACTAATTATAAACACAATAAATGTATTCTAAAGTAAATCAAAATAAAACAATAAAGTTAAATAAATATATTCATGTTGGGTTTTCATCATCACATAATCAGAAGGAAATTTCCTTAGATTTAATAATTGGAATGGTCTGGTCAAACACAATAAGGATTGAGCTTAAGGTAAGCTTTGAAAATCAAGTTTGCTGAAATTAATTTATTTTTAATTGCAGGTTCCTCGACATTTTAACATTGGAATGAAATTTATTTCGATTGCAAAGAATGGATAGGTTCCTTGCTATAAAGAATTGTTTTTTCAATGAAACCAACAAACTTGGAAGAAATGGTAAGGTAAAACAAAATTATTCAAAAGTTTATGGAATGATAGAGGAGGATGTTCTTCTCCTTCTGTCCCTCTTCAAAATTAACCCAAAATTGCCAAAGAAAACATTTGTATCGTTCTATCTTTGAAAATAATGTCATGCTGGTGTTGTTGCATTTATCTGGCCAAATGTTTTAAGGCAGCAACCGATTATAAGATAACTCCCTCCAGAAATGCACACCATGCCCATGGAGATTCCTCTGAGCTTGATCAAGCTGGATATTCTTTGTTCGCTTTGAAATATATTCTTTTGACCAGTTTATTGTTGATGTAGAACTTGTATTTATGTAGTTCATTAATGAACAGGACCAACAAAGAATAGAATAGTTGTACATGTCTCTGCAGAGAGAATGATTTTGAAAAGCAGGGCATTATAAATAAAACTTTGCTTTCCGATTAAGTCCTTTGCTGTTCAAAGCCATTCTGAGTTCAAAGAGTGCGACATTACGCAATGGGTCGTCTTTTCCTCAAGAGCTCCTGTAAAATTCAAAGACTTTTACTACCCTTTATTTACCCATTTTGACCTTTGTATGGTCAATGATGCTCATATACACAAGCGAACCACAAAGACGCATATATCATACATTTTCCTGTCGGAGCCATATCGAACTCCATTTATCAGTGTGTTGGTTCATCTGCCTTCTATTTTTCTCGGCCTCAGTCTGCAGCTATCTAATAACTGGCTTTTTATGCCCTATTCTATAAAATGGGTATATTGTATTTGGTGTGGAGTTATTAACATGGAGAAATACTACCGTTAGGTATAGAAAAGTATAAATATTCTGACTCAGAATCAAAAGTCTAGTCGATTTAGCCATTTCCGTCTGTCCGTCCGTATGTATACTCTCTAAAGGTCGCAATTTTAGAGCTAGAAGGCTGAAATTTGATATATATAATCTTTGGTTCAAGAGTAAGGCTAAGTTCTTGAACCGGTAAAATCCGCCGACAAACACGCCGACAGTCGCCAATTTTGTTAAACAACCTCAATATAGCAATTAAATTATGTTTTTTGTACAGTAACGATAAAAGCACTACTCTAAATTTTGCCCACGCAAGCCTTAGGTGAATCTTCTTCCAATTAAATAAAAATATTTCAGTTTAAGCGTGGCTGACGCCCACTTTTCATGAAAGAATGAAAAACGTAGTTTTAAAAATTTAAGGTACCAATGAATCATTTTTTTTTCGTTCGTTTATGAAAAACATACCTTTCCATTTTTTTTTTTTTTTGTAAATTTTTTCAATACGCCCACTTTTAAAGGCGTGATTTTTAAAAAGCACCTTAATTTGGGTAAGCTTGATAAATAACTACTCGATTTAGCTGTAGTTTTACACATATGTATGCCTAAAAATTAATTAACGATCAAAGCTCAGTTTTTAATTTTTGTTTACAAAATTTTAGGACGCGTCTACTTTTAAGGGGCGTTTCCGTCAAAAGACGTAATATGCATTAATGTGTTAAATGTTTTTTAACTATCGGTCGCAGTAAGAAGATGAAAATTGAATGTCACTGAGCTCACAGTGATTGTCATATCAGTAAAAAGGCTCAACTAAGGACGTGGCACACGTCTTTTTTTATTGCGCCAGCAGTTAGTGGACATCGGCCACACAAATTTAATGTTATTGAATTTCTTCCTGTCTGTTTAAGAAGAATTTTGTTTCTGAAATAGAAACAGTGGCTGGCTGCGGGAGGCGAACGCATAGACATACAAAAATATAGGGAATAGGGTATCCAATAGTTCGTTGAAAACATACTGTAGCTTTCGCTCATGTTTGTATTTGTGTTCTTTCTACTTCTCCTGCTTCTATTCTAATCAAATGATAATTGCTTCCCCATTCTGTAATCAATCAAGTGGCATATCCGCTGATTTGCCAGGCCCTGATCTCCACAATGTACCGCACACAAACTGTAACCATACAGACACAGGCTTAATAGGAAGAATATGACCTATATAGGATACCATCATCTATTCTATTCTCTTTTAAAATATGTGGAAAGACTCCATTAATCTGTGAACATTTAGGACAACTTGTTCCCAACTAAAAAACCTTAAATTTAATAGGAATACTTGTTCGGGCAACTAACAAAGTTTGATATTTTTGTTTGCAAAAGTGCCTATTCGTGCGGGCTTCAATTCTAATTTGACCACAGTCTTCTTAGAACTTTATTATCATGAATAATAATTAATTAATTATTACTTTTCTTTCAGGTAAAAAAGAGAATCTTACATTAATTTAAGAAATAATAATAAAACGTTATAATAAAGACGACAAACAAACCAATATTTGTGTTTTAAAAGTTTTCAATGAGTAAATTAAAATCAAATATTTTCCAAACTAATTTCATTTATTTATTTGCTAATTTAAGCTTTACTTTTTGTTTAAGGTGTTCAACATATTCCCGATTGTGGTCAACAACTATTTATTATAAGTCGCAAGGGTGGAACCCTTTTGACAATAAATGATTATATCTATCGATCCAATCAAAGGAGACACGGTCCGAGAAGCGATAAGATTTATTGGGAATGCATTCATAATCGTTCCAAGAAATGTCGCAGTCGTATAAAAACTGTTGCTAATGATTTGTATGTCACAAATGGTAAATGGTTTAAATTTAAACCACCTCTAGTGTTTTTTATTGTTAAAATTTATTTTGTTCTCTTAAAGATGTACACAATCACTTGTCCGATAGTCGAAGAATTGAAGTGGCGAAGAGAGCCGGTATGTTAATCTTTAAAAAATTCTCAGCACTACCCAATATTCATCAAAATAAACATTTATATTGAGTTTCATCTTGCGGATCTATGATTTAGGTAACATTTGCCTTACCTTTTTTTTAGTTTATTTAATGCTTTTAATTTTTTTAGAACCTCACGAGGACTTATTCCTCGTAATAATTATTATAAAATTAGGAATAAATTACGTTTTCATTAAAAAAAAAAAAAAAAAATTGAAAGGACAAACCAAATTATGAAAACAAAATACACATTATAGAAAAATGGAATTACAATCTTTGACTCTTGAAATTTTAAATAAATAAAAGGAGGAACAGAATAGTAAATAGTACTCAAGGAAATCCAACCACCCCCACTGCTGTGTCTAGCCAGTATTTCAAAGAACTGCGATCAGACAACATGAACATTATCACATTATTAGGAAGATTCCATCACATATGATTATTGACTAAGCATTTTGGAGAAGGATTATATGGAGGCATTTTAAACTAACCGTTGAAGAAGCCCTCATCAGTTATATGCCGTTCTTACTCATCTCAGACTCTTGTTTTAATTGATATACGGTGGTGGCAATATACCAATATACCAACTTTTCCGCTTAGAAGTTTGAAATTTCAAAATAACTTAATATTTCTGAAAGGTTAATTTTGTATTTTTGCAATAATTAATGCTTTTCTTTAACTTACCAAAAGAACTATAACGATATCTAATCAACACGGATCTTAATACAGTTTAAGTGTTTTCCATTTTATTTTTACTTACGATACTTTCGTTAGGAAAACAAATCGAGATTTCAATCAAACACGAAATGTGGTTTTTCATACTTTTCTTTAAAATGGCATTGCAATTTTTCCAGTAACACCTTTTTTTAACGATAGCTCCCAGACAATGAGTCGCTCAGTTTTAGCCAATTTTGTTTTTTTTTTTTTTTGTTCTAATTTTTTGAAAAACGGCTCAATCGATTTAGAACTTTGTATGTAATGTACTAAGATTATTTTCAAGAAAACTTCGTTTTTAGTTTTGGCTAAAAATGCATATAAATTAAATCTGGTCTTAACAGCTTTTTCAAAGGATCATAAGTCGGCAACTCCCTAGTTGAAATCGCTCAAGCATAGTTTTTCATAGTTTACTATAATTTTAAGTTTTTAGACTTTAGCTTCCATATAACGAGCCACTTGATTTTATCCAACATTATTTGTTTTTATTTAATTTGCTCAAAAACGATACACTGAGTGTATTTAAACAAGCGGCTATTTTAGTTTTTGGTTTAATATGCAAAAAGCGGAAGTCTAGTTTTAACGGTTTTATTGTGGATAACGACATTAACAAAATGGTTCAGACTTGCTAAGCGCTTCATAACACCCACAAGATAGGACCTACGTTTTAAAAATTTAAAGTTTCTTAACGGTAGCATCGAACCCTTGAGTTATAGCCAACAATATTTAGTTTTTACCAAATATCTCAAAAAAGAAATTTGGATGAACTTTGTTGGTATTGCTTCCAGACAAACGATATACTTTACATTTAAAGAAAACTGCATTCAGAAAGTTTTAGGGTTTTCACACTGGACCAAAAACTCGGTTTTTGTCTAAAACCCCAAAACCTAGGTACACCAAAACCACAAGATTTCCCATACATTTTTCTCTTTCATAAAACAAAAAGAAAACAAACTGATCTTTTGGCACCATCAACTCGTCGATAAAACAGTGTAGTGTTCTCAGAGTATGGGATTTTTACTGACAAAAGAGAGAAAAAGCGAGGTGTATTTCTTATTTGAGTGGGATTTTCACTAAATGTCAAAGGATTTTTTGGAAAAAATACCTTTAAACACTCACATATTCATGAAACGTCAAACAAAACCTAGTTTTTGCTCAGTGTGAAAACCCTATTATAAAAATCTTAAAATCCGTTGCATTTAACTGTGTCGCCTTCTAGTGCCGTTCGTTTATAATGGCCTACATTCAATACAATCTGAAGATAGCAGCGGCACCTAGAACCCACTTATTGCAACAGTAATTAGTTCCTATTTAAAGTATGCCATTTATAATTTTTATAGCATTTTAGACAAAATTTTCTGGAAAATGTACGATTTGCTATAATTGTCGTATTCATGCATTATAGTTAAGGTGGCTTTACAGGTGCAGACGAAAACCCAACAATAACTACAGTGCAGACCACGGACCAATAAGGTACAGACCGTCAACGCCAACTCACTGTATGGTCTCTCTTTTTTACTACAAGCTGAAAATCAGCTGATATGCCATTTATTTTGAGAGTGTGACGCTCTTGCTTTTTAAATGGGAGCAGTAAACACGCCAAAAAAATAAATGGCACACGAAGGGATGGTTGCCATCACGAAATGCACAGTCAGAGATGTACACGTGTTCACAGACACGAACAAATATTTCGAGGGTGTTTCAGGCAAGAGGAGTACGAGCAGGCGGTCTGTATTGGTCTGTGGAGCAGACGATGAAGAAGAAGATGAACACGTTCGTTCACTATAATTTTCAAGCTGCAGCCATAACTTTCCTATAATCTGCACCCATGAAGACGTCTGCATTTCGGCTTTCGGCTTTTTTTTTGTCTAGCCCTGAAACGCACTCGTCGGTTTAAAGCGACAATGATTCTCTTATTCACAGGTAGATGGCTCAGTGTAATAGTTTGACGACGCTTTAATTCTACTACATTCTCCTACTTTTGGCTGTGGAATTTATTTTTTTTCAACCAAACTTCAACAGTAAAAAAATATATTCGCCGCGTTTTACGTTGACGTTGAATTTTCCTAATATTTGTTTATTAAAATGTTTTTCTATGCGTGCGAATAAGAAAATAAAGAAAATTTATATAATATTAAATGAAATACCCAATGAAAGTGTAATAGTGATAAATTAAATAAAGTTGGCTTGTGAATCGTTCAAATGGCCGTGTCCACCAAACTCGCGATGTGTGTGAAAATAAAAAATTGTGATGCAAATAAGAAAAAAAAGTATTGTGCATTGTGGCCCCGAAAAAAGATGTTAAAATACAAATAATTAGTGTGAATTGTCTTGAATTTAGTGAATAAATTTAACCATTTGAGAAGTGCGTACAATAAATGATGAATTTATAATAAATATAAAATTAAATGTGCCGCGTGTGTATCTCCGCTCCATATAGTATAACGCTCAACTTGCGCGCATACCTACCCTTTTTCATTGCATCCATCGTCCACCTACAATCTTTGTATAGTTTTATTTTTATTTGATTTGTTTACCCAGCATTGTTGAAAAATACACATGTTATGTGGAATTCCTTAATCTAAAAGTTTTTTTTAAATAATTATTGTGAAGTGAAGAGCATTTAGTATTCAGTGTTAGAAATACAACACCACGAACTCTAATTTATTGTTGAAGTTGAAGACGTGCGTGGTGCGTCTATTTTTGCCGTGATAAATAATCGATTATTCGTAGTTTGGCAGTAAGAAGATCTACCAATTCTATTTTTGATGGCCAAATGAAAGGGTAAGTCCTAAGGTAGTTCTAAAGCCGTGTCAGGCAAACGATATCGAAAAACAAGGGACAGGACGGGACGATTACAAATACCACAAGCAAGCCAATTTTTAGCCCTTAAGTTTTATTTCTAATTATGATTCATGCTCATGGTCAATTGAGTCATATAGTTTATTTTTAGGATTAACGCTAACCGATCTATCTTTACATTACATCGTTTATTGGTAGGTACCTATAGTTTGGTCTTAATTTTGGATCTACCCCAAACTTATAGAAGCAGTGTGATCCCTGTCCATCACTGCATAAGCTTTTCCATCGCTCCTATCGTTCAGGAATCTTTCCTAGTAGATGGAAAACAGCATTTGTCCGACCAGTCCCTAAAAAAGGGGACTCCTCCCAACCAATTGCACTTACGTCCCTTCTTTCCAAGGTCATGGAAACACTGATAAATCGTCAGCTCAAGAAATATCTCGAAGATCGAGTGCTTTTAAATGACCGGTCGTACGGCTTTCGCAGCAATCGTTACACTGGTGGTCTGATGGCATATCTCACCGAATCCTTGCATCGCTTTGGGGAAAGCAAGATATTGAGATTAAAATGCAGATATGTTTCCAAAATAGTAATAATAACAAAATTTAATTAAACGATGTTTTTCTCACAAAGTTTGAATTATGAAAATGATATTTTCGGTAAACACCAACTGCTAACAAAACACGTATGGTGGTTAACTTAGCAACTGGTGCATACGTCTCTGTGTAGTCTACACCGAACTTCTGGAGAAAACCTTTTACAACCAATCGAGCTTTGTACTTTGTTTGGTTGCCATATTCATCTTCTTTTATTTTAAAAACCCATTTTGTTTTTAGTAATTTAGTATTTGGAGGTAAATCCACAATTTTCCAAACATTATTTTTATTCATTGAGTTCAGTTCTTCTTCAACAGCTTTGTTCCATAGATCCGCATCACTTCGCCCAAAAATGTCGTTATAATTTTCAGGTACATCTGCGGAAATATTAACTGCGGCAGAGTTTGCTTTTGACCCCATAACAAAATCAAAGAACTTACTTGGTAATTGGCGCTCCCTTTTACTGCGCCTCACAGTTTCCGTTTGGAGATTGTTATTTGATTGTGAAGGGAGCGCATCATTATCTGCTTCTTCCTCCAAATTAACTTCTTCCAAGACTTCACTGACTATTTGATTAGACTCCTCTTCGCTTTGTGGCCCAGAGATATTAGCCACAGCAACATCAACAGCTTCAGACTTAGTTTCCCCTTCTTGCTCGTGGCTCCATCGCATGAGAACTTTAGGATTTTCTGTTGTGTTGTCTTTCTCTGCTAGGTTTTTGAACGGAAAATCGGATTCTTCAAATTTTACGTCACGGCAGGTGATAATCTTACGTGACTCCATATCGCAGAGTCGATATCCATTTGGGGCATATCCTATCATTACTGATTTTTTGCTTTTAGGATCAAGTTTCTTTCGGCATTGTTTTAGAATCCAGGCGTAGGCTTTGCAACCAAACACCCTTAATTTGGTTAAATCAGGTTTAAATCCAAACCAAAGTTCGGCAGGTGTTGTGGAATTTTCCAAAGAACTAGTTGGACTACGATTGATCATGTATACAGCAGCAAGTGCAGCTTCATTCCACATCTTCTTTGGAATACTTGATTCGATTAACAAGACTCTTATTGTTTCTGTAAGAGTTCTGTTAAACCTTTCAGCAACCCCATTTTGTTGTGGTGAATAAGCAATAATTGTTGGTTCAACTTGGATACCTTTTTGCTTGTACCAACAATTTTGTTCGTTTGAAAAATATTCCCGTCCTTGATCTATTGTTAATCTTGAAATTGAAGTACCAAACATAGCAGTAGATAGAGCTTCATACTCTTTGAAAACTTGAAATACTTCAGATTTTTTCTTGATTATGTAAATCATAGCGAAATGACTAAAATCATCGATGAAAGTAACAAAGTATTTTGAGCCATCCCAAGCATTTGGACTAACGGGACCACAGACATCCGAATGGATTCTTTCTAGAGTACGCTTAGCTCTGTTGCGTCTTCCATTAAAAGACGTACTTGTTTCCCTTGTACACACACGTCGCAAAAATCAATCTTGGTCTTCTGGATTTTGTTGGGAATCATGTTGTTTTTGACAAGAACATCCATTCTTTGCTGACAAATATGTCCCAGGCGTCGATGCCACAGCTTGGCTTCATTCTTTTCGCATATGTTTGATGTTGTCGTCCTTACGAAAACTTCAAGCTCATATAAACTTCCACGTAAATTAGCTGTTGCTACTAATGTTTTGTCTTTAAGAATGAATGCCTTGTTCTCAGAAAATTTTACTTCAGCTCCAGCATTTGTTAATTTACTGACAGAGAGCAAATTATCTCGCAGTTCAGGGATAAACAACACATCCTGTATTGTAAGCTCAGTTCCTGTATTGCTTGATCCATTGATTTTTCCAATTTGTTTTGCTAACAGGGACTGCTTATCTTTGGCAACATTTATTTCAACTGGATATTTCAGCTCTTCCAACGCTGAAAAATACCATTTTTCATTGGCGAGATGATCGCTGGCTCCTGAATCCAATTTGAAAATTATCTTCTTATTTCTGTTGTCTTTGATGCAGTCTCTGTCTGCCATAAAGCAAAAACCTTTGCTTCTTACAATTTGAGCCTCCTTTGTATGACAGTCTTTCGCTTGATGTCCAAATTTGTTGCATTTAAAGCATTTCCCATTGAATTTTTTCTTCTTAAAATTTTTCTTTTTGCTTGAAAAAGCTGTCACTTCAAGCATTTCTTCTTCTCGACGCTCATTAAGTTTTGTTTCTTCTGCCTTCAACCTTTCTTTTACCAAAGAAAAAGTCAGTTTTTCTTCATCTAAATTTTGAAGTGCAGTTATCAAGGGATCAAATTTCTCTGGCAAAGAGAGAAATAACTGTGCTAGCATATCCCCTTGCTCTATATTAGCTCCAGCTAGTTTTAGCTGGCGGGCCAAATTTTCAAATGCAAGCAAATGAGAATTTATTGAATCTTCACTTCGCATCCGCAATTTTGTCAATTGTTTTCGCAGTAATAGTTGGTTAACAATTGATGCCTTTGCGAATGCTGACTGTAGACTGAGCCACATCAATTTTGCAGATTCCTTGTCCCTTACGTAGCTTAGGCAATCCGAATGGATAAAATTAACCAAACAATTTTTAGCTATTTTATCCCTCTTCAAAAATTCCGAGTTTGCATTTGATTCTTCTGGAGGATCATCGGTTAGAACGTCCCACAGATTTTTGGATTCCAGATGAATTTTGACTCTAAATTGCCAATCATCATATCCACAGCCGTTTAACTGAGGAATTCCCTGCACAAAATCTTTTATGTCGCCCATAACCTATTGAGATTAAAATGCAGATAGGTTTCCAAAATAGTAATAATAACAAAATTTAATTAAACGATGTTTTTCTCACAAAGTTTAAATTCGGAATAAATAAAATAATACAATGAAAAATTAATTATTGATAACAAAATAAAAAACGATTGCTAGATATTCAATACAAGATAATTGCGCTTGATATTTCAAAGGCATTTGATAGAGTTTAGCATGAAGCTCTTTTATCGAAAATGCGTGCATTTGGTATCGATGATACTCTTATTCGTTGGATTAGAAGCTATCTTCTGGACCGTTCAATAAAAGTTGTATTAGACGGTTTCAAGTCTGATCTCCACAAAATAAATGCTGGTGTGCCCCAGGGCTCCGTTCTGTCTCCGACTCTCTTTCTCATTTTTATAAATGATCTCTTGTCTGTGACTTCTAATCCATTAAATTGTTTTGCTGACGACTCAACCCTCAGCTTTTCGTATACGTTTAATAATTCACGGCCTTCGCCTTCGGACGTGTTATTACAACGAAATCGTATGATAAGCTCGTTAAACTCCGATTTAAACAGCATTGTGAATTGGGGTACTAGAAATCGTGTGGAGTCGAAAACTCAATGCTGTCTTTTGTCGTTGAAGCTAAACATACCCCCTATGCCATTATCCATGAATGGTACTTGCATCGAAGAGACCGAAAAGCTATCAGTACTCGGTATGTGTATCAGTGACAATCTTCGTTGGAATGATCATATACTTGAGATTGCCAAGAATGCTGCAAGATGCTTAGGCTTTCTTAATAGATGCAAGAAGTTTTTCACCATTTCTACGCCCTAAACTCGAGTATAACTCTCATCTCTGGGCAGGTGCTTCTCAAACTTTTCTCCACCTACTCGACAGAGTTCAGAAAAAAGCGTTAAAATTGATAGGAGAGAGAAACATTATGGAAACATTTCCGTCACTCGAACAATGTCGAAATGTCTCATGTCTTTTCTTATTTTACAGATTATTTTACAAAAAATGCTCACTCGAGGTAGACAGTTGCGTTCCACCCATTAAACGTTTCCCCCGTAATACTCGTCTTGCTAGGAACGCTCATCAGTTTACACGAGCTCAATTTCGGACGTACCGTAAAATATAGGGATTCTTTCTTTAGCCAAACAGCACGAATGGAGAGTGAATTGCCTGGCACAATTTTTTCTTGCCATTTTGATCTTCAAACATTCAAGATCAATGTTCATCGACACCTCCTTTCCCATCCTCCCTAATTTCCTATCGCACGCGCTGTGACTAATCACTAAAAGGGCTATACAAACCCCTTGAGCGCGTGCTGTGCAGTATACAAAAAAAAATTATCAATATATCTCTCACTTGGGAGTTTGAACAATTTATCCTTGATCCTGCTCGTTTCCCGACTAGACATATCGGCAGCAATTTGAGTTTATCAAAATTCATCTGTCTAAAATCTTCCCAATGTGACTCCGGAGAAACTGGTTTGTTTAAAAAGACACTGCATCAAAATCAATCATAAGCAATTTAACTTTTTACATCGGTTTTCAGAATAGCGGGTGAAGGTGAAGCAGACAGTCCAAGGCCACGGTCTCAACCAGCTTGTCCAGCCCTTCGCTAATTGCCTCCAGTTTTGCACGCCAATTTGGTTGAGGTCGTCATCTGCTTGATCGCGCCATTTTAGATGGGGTCTTCAAATACTGCGTCGGCCCTCAGTGTTGGATTTAAAGACTCGGCGGATTGCGGCTGGTGCGTTTTCGTCCATACGCTCCACATGCCCCAGCCAACTTAGCCGCTGTATTGTCAGCCTTTTCACAAGGTCAATGTCGCTGTATATCCCGTCAAGCTCGCCATTGGACCCCTTTTTTCTATACTCAATGGATACATTAAGGGTTTACCAATAAGAGGTGTTATTTTGATATTAAAAGAAAAATTGCATTTTCGAGATAAATGATTGGATATTTATTTCAATGTAAAGAGGAAAGTATGCCATTAATAATGGAAATAACAGCCAAATGGCCGCCACGGCTACGCTTACACAACAATATCCTTTTCATGAAATTTTCCATCATCAAATAGCAAAGTGGCTGCTGTATGTCCTCAATAGCTTCACAAATTCCATCTTTAAGGTCTTGCATCGACGCTGGGCTGTTGGCGTAGACTTTATTTTTCACGTAGCCCCAAAGGAAGAAGTCGCAAGGTGTTAAATCACAAGATCTCGGTGGCCAATTGTAATCACCTCTTCGAGAGATAACACGGTCCGGAGATTTTTCCCGTTAAAGATGGTTTCATTGCTTGTGTGGCACGTTGTTGAAAGTAAACGTTATCCAGATCAATAGCATCCAATTCCGGCCACACAAAATTATTATAATCATCTCTCGATAGCGCAATTCATTCGCCGTAGCTGCTGCTCCAGACTCATTTTCGAAAAAATAAGGTTCAATGATCCCGTCGGACCATAAACCGCACCAATCAGTTACTCGTTGAGGATGGAGAGGCTTTTCAACAATAAATCTTGGGTTTTCCGAGCCCCAGATGCGACAATTTTGCTTTCTGACGTAGCCACAGACTTGGAAATGGTAAAATTCCGGATCATTTCTTCAACACTTTTGGCTTCAGCAGCAATATTCTCAATTGCTCTTGAGCGATGTGAACGGGTTTTATTCTTCACATCGCTAACTTGTCCCAACAGCTCAAACTTGTATACCAATTTCTGAATTGCCGTCCGACAAGGTGCCGTCTCTGCCAAATTTTCACCATTTTAATAGTTTCAATGAAGCTTGCATTGTTCCATTTGTATTCATGGCGTTCAAAATTACAGCTTCAAAAGTGAGAATTACCATAATAGGGGGCTATTAAAAACAACACCTCTTATTGGAAAAACCTTTACAAGAACGAACATCACAAGAAGAATCATTAGGTATCTCAAAGAATCCCACCCGATTGCGTCAGGGTCCACGCTTCTGTCCCATATAGCTGGACTACTGGGATGATTAGGGTCTTGTATAGTGTCTGCTTGGTCCTTTGAGAGAGAAACAGCCATTAGATTTTTGGACGGATCTCAGCTTCAAGTTATATCTGTATATCGTGACGTTTTGTCCAAGCCTTCGGTGATGATGTTCTGCAACCGAGTTCAGTATGAAAATAAACTTTACGAGGACACCAAGATCAAATAAAGCTAAGACCAGATCCCTAAGATCTACTCTAAGGTAGATATCTTACTACCAATTTAATGGAACATGTTAAGGCATGTCCACAATCCTTGGTGAGGAGCGAAGTCTATCTAACACCTCTTGCATTCAAGAATGGAATCCTTGGATGCCATACGTTTTCGCATTCCGAGTAACCACAGCCACTTCAATACTCCCACAAGGCGGCCTATCTCATAGATTGTCCCAGGTGACAAAGCCCAGTGAAACACCATAACTTCACCACAAAGGGGGGCTTAACTCCCGTGGTACCAGAATATAGCTCCCGGTGGAGTTTCGCAATCATTAGGTCAGTTACAGATGAGCACCTCAATACTCAAGGCCCTGCGTATTCAACCACTTGCCAAGGTAGAAGCAAATGGCCAAATGCGCACACCAAGGCTTCCTGTCTTTGCCGCATACAAGATATACTTGCATACGTTTCCAGCACAGGAATTAATACTGCTGCAATTACTCACCCTTATTTCATTTACATCAAGATCCCTGCCATTCATATTGTCGCAGAGAGACCACTAGGAGGTGGAGGATAGGCACGTCTATGCTCTCTTAGTTCCAACTACAATCACAGAGCCACCTTCTATCTGGTCAGAGACTGAACATAATGGTTAGATAGTAGCCAGCTACGAAACAACGAAAAAGCTAAGCTTAGCAGGCCCCCGGCTAAGGGTGCGATACCACGACGCCTAATAGTCTGCCAAAACAAAGCTGGTAGGTAGGTAGGAAGTAATACCGCTTCTCATTTGATCTAGAAAAGCTTCTAAGCAGAACACAATTAGCGCTGGTATGCACTGTTTTGTTACCATCAATAAACAACTTAAAGAAGGATAGAATAGGAAGGATAGAAGGATGGGATGAAATAGCACTCTCTTGGAAGACGACTCAATCTGCCGAGCCAACCCTATGACAATTTCATATAACCGTACTCCAGACTCCAGGCAGGTTGCTGGTTTCAGTAAGATGGTTCGGCCTAGGAAACATCAAAGAGTCATACCCCACAACCTAGGTGAGATGTATGATTCTCAGACGGGTTCTCTGCCAATTCTTTGATTGTTTGAGTTGGAAGTATTTGTGGAGGTGATTAGCCAGGCTAAGCGATTTCTTCATAGCCTTATCGTCGCATCGAGGACAGCATATACATATTTTATTTTATTTCAGTATAAGCCAGACCCAATCTCTCCGACTCAAATTCAATCATTGCAATTCCTCCACTGACTTGAAAATGATGTCAATATCATCAGGGTAGCTGGTATTCCCTCGAATTGCGTACGATTGCCTTAAGAAGGATGTTGAAGAGGTAGATAACATAATAGTGCTTGACCTTGTCTTCAGTTCAATGGTGTTTTTTCCAACCTTGGCGGCGCATCGCGAGTTCTCCATAGTCATCCTGCACAATCGAACGAGTTTAGCAGGGATGCCAAGTATAGTTTCATGCTCTATATAAAACTCTTCCCTATTTGCATGGCTATCTTAAAATTGATAAAAATGTGGTGAGTCTAAGTATCGCCTTGGGTCTTTTCAAAATTACGTCGAACTAGGAAAATTTAACTTATTTGGCCCGAAAACGCAATGATAGGGGCAATCAATTCCCACGCGAAAAAGTTCGAAGGTTCCAACAGAATAGGCAACATTTAGGAGAATTATATTAACCTCTGCAGTTGGCTCAGTTCGGAGTATCTGAGTTTCAATAAGAGCGCTACAAAAGTTTTTTTTAAATAAAACAAAAACGGTTTTGGTGAAATTCTTTATTCCTGTGAAAGTACGTTTGATGCCATTATGTATGGAACTCGATTTCTTTAACATGGCTACCACGGCACGCTTGCAGAAGTCCAGACGCTGAACCCAATTTTCGACGGTTTTCAAACATAAAACGGCCGATACTGCTGCAATTTCACGTTCGATATTCGTACGAAGTTCATCAATCGTCGCTGGCTTGTTGGCATAGACCATAGACTTGACGTAGCCCCACAGGAAATAGTCTAACGGCGACAAATCGCACGACCGAGGCGGCTAAGCAACTGGACCATTTCGTGAGATAACACGTTCTCCAAACTTGGTTTCCAATAAATTGATTGTGACATTCGCTGTGTGGCTTGTGGCGCCGGCCGTCCTGTTGGAACCACATGTCCTCCAAGTCCATATCATCCAATGGGGGACAAAAATAATGTCCGTCAAGTTAGCACTACCACTTTCGATTTTTTTTTAAATGAACAATTGGATATTGTCGTGAATTTGTCATACATTTGTCGTGAAACAAAAAAATTTGTAGCGCCCCTATTTTAAAAGTTAACCCCTGGTAGTGCTAACTTGACAGTCAAGTTAGCACTACCACCCCTACTACTACTACTACCACCAAACTATACTCAAAATTAAAAAAAAATTAATTTTTTTTAATTTCAAAAAAAAAATTATTTTTTTTTAATTAAAAAAAAATTAATTTTTTTTTAATTTTGAGTAGTCTGGGTTTTTTTTTTTTTGAAAATTGGCTGTCAATTTAGTATAAATAGGGGTAGTTCCCGGAAAAAAATCTGAAAATTTTTAAAATAGTGGGGATTTTCCACGACAAATTCACGACAATTAATGGCATATACTCAGTTTAAATTTCATGCATTTTTTGGGGGTGGTTGTGCTAACTTGACTGTCAAGTTAGCACTACCAGGGGTTAACTTTTTAAATAGGGGCGCGACAAAATTTTTTTGTTTCACGACAAATTTACGACAATTAATCCAATAGTTCATTTTAAAAAAATCGAAAGTGGTAGTGCTAACTTGACAGACATAAAATATTCGGCTATCATTGAACGGTACCTAGCGATCCCCATTCACAGTAACGTGCCGGTCTTGATCATCACCGAAGAAGTATACGGCCCAATGACCCCGCCGGCCCATAAACCACACCAAACCGTAATTTTTTCGGGATGCAATGATGACTTATGGAGTACGTGTGGATTGCTGCCTGACCAAGTTGCTCAGCCCAATTCACGAACATACGACGCTTCTGGTGGTCAAGTGGCTTCAGTTCTTGCGTCAATTTAATCTTGTAAGGATGTAGGCCCAGATCTTTTCGCAAAATTCGCCACAACGACGTCACAGAGATGCCCAACGCTTGAGAACGAAATGTGAGAGACACATTTGGGCTTTCTGCAACTGAAGCCTCAGCGGCAGCAATATTCTCGACACTACGGGCACTTCTTTGTCTCACTGGCACGGGAACATTTTGTATTGTGGATTGTGCTTAGGACGATTATGACGACCATAAATTTGACGTAGCGCTCTTAACGTGGAGGCCACTGACTCCGAATTTCGGTAGTAAATTTTAATAATTTCAACTCGTTGTTGGCTCCTATATCTTTCCATCATAAAATGGCAAACCTTACTGAAGAGAAATGTCAAAAGAGCGGCAGGAAATATGGCGTCGTTTGCTGTCCCTGTCGCTCTACTTTTGTATCGTCCCTGTTGCAATACCCTTTAGTTCTAAGATTTAGTTTTTTTGTTTTTCTTGGTCGTTGAATTTGTAGAGTCGTGGCTTGCATGATGGCCTGGTCTGTTCAGGTAAAGATACAAATTTTCCAAAGAAACTTAGCTTCCGATATCCTAACAAAAATTATGATCCATAAGATAGGATTGTTGTTTGTGTAGATCTCACATCGCTTTCAGGGTACAAGCTTGGCTTTCCCATGTTGATTTCTGAAGACATATGAGTATTAAGAAGGATCCACTTAGTATAGCTTCCTTTTAAAAGTTAACCCCTGGAAATGCTAACTTGACAGTCAAACTCCCAAAACATGCATGAAAATAAAAACTGACTATGTTTTTGTCGCTGTAGTTCATCGTAGTTTCTTCTTAAGCAGATGATTTCTTCTTCGTTAACACAGACAGGACGATAAATGGTACGCAAAGCACTGCAAGGGGCTTTTAATCCGGCTAGGAGAGGATTCATGCTTCCGCGGCAAAAAGCAATACCAGGATATTGGGTGCTCTGAACGGTGCAGGGAATTTATTCCACGGGAATCTGCTCCACATGGGAATTTATTCCACTTTTAGTGGGAATGTGCTCCACTTTTTGAAGTGAACTAAATGCCCACCCAGAGTGGGAATTTATATAACTTTTCGGTGAGAAAGTGCTACACTTTTTAAAGTGAAGTTGAAAATATTCTTACCTTATGCTCAAAAATTTTTAATATTGCTCTCAAATCAGTTTTGAAATAGGTAGCTAATATCAAAATCTATAAGTCATGCCCTTAAGGAAAATATATCCAGTTAAAAGGTTTCACTAAGTAATTAAGCGTTTTGCTCTCAGATCAATTTTTACCAAAATTCTGTCAGTGAACTTTGAACATTTGTTTTACATAATATGGGCATAATATTGAAGAGCGCGAACTATTAAAGTTGAAAGGTTTCAAGAGCAATATTTAAATTGATTTGAGAACAATATTAAAATTTTTTGAGTATAGCTAAGGTAAGAATATTTTCAAAAATCGCGCGATTTTTGAAAATATTCTTACCTTAGCTATACTCAAAAAATTTTAATATTGTTCTCAAATCAATTTAAATATTGCTCTTGAAACCTTTCAACTTTAATAGTTCGCGCTCTTCAATATTATGCCCATATTATGTAAAACAAATGTTCAAAGTTCACTGACAGAATTTTGGTAAAAATTGATCTGAGAGCAAAACGCTTAATTACTTAGTGTTAGATATCTTTGTTTCAAAATAATTTAGTTTCGAAAATTTAATTTGATACACTTGTTTCTTTTTTTTAATATATGAATTTTGTTATTGTAATGGATTTATTCAAAAACTAATTATTTAATAAAATAAATAAAATATGGTATTTTTGTTCCTTTAATTAGATAAACTGAATACGTTCTTGTGTGGGAAAAAAATCCACAAAATTTTAGGTTAAACAAATTCCCACTCTGGGTGGGCATTTACTTCACTTCAAAAAGTGGAGCACATTCCCACTAAAAGTGGAATAAATTCCCATGTGGAGCAGATTCCCGTGGAATAAATTCCCTGCACCCTCTGAACAGCTTCTCTTTTGTTATTCTTATATACATATATTGTCAGGATGCAGGGACACTTAATATCCTCCTGGAGCGTAGGGCAGCAGACAAGATCTTTCCACCTAACCCAGTTCGCCGCAAATAGCTTCAGCTGTGGACATGATTCCTTCAGATTGAATTTCTTTCACCACCAAGTTGTTTTTGCTCTTCCAACGTGTCGCCTGTTACCCTGAGGATTCCATTCGAACCATTGTTCGCTATAATTGTCGGCAGGTTTCCTCAGTGTCTGGCCTATCCAACGTTACATAAGTTGCCGGCTCTCTTCCACAGTTCACGTTCGGTATGGTTTGCGGTCACCGGATCTTCAGAATGTAAAGCAGACAACGGATACGAAGTCCTGCGGTCATCTTAGCATTGATCCTTAAGCCTGACACTTTTCCGACTGACATATTTGATTCAAACCAGCCATGTTGTTTGCCATGAGACAAACGGTGTTCCATTCGACACCAAGTCTTTCATTCGTACATACCGTGACAGTCATCCCAGTCAGTCAGTTGCTTGCAAAAACAGAATTGGTGATAAGAAATCTCCTTGTCGAAACGAAACACCTTGCGTTGTTGTAGGACTCTTTAATAAAAACGACATCTTGTTCAGGGATACCTCTTCTCCAGGAACATTCACAATTCAACCGATAGCACGCCTTTATAAAATCTAAAAACATGAGGTTCAGCAGTACCTAACTGATACTCAGATGATTGTTCAAGGATGATTCGCAAGGTGCTGATGTGGTCGCTGCATGATCGACAACTGCGAAAATTCGCTTGATGTCTGCTAAGCGTAGATTCGAACATGTAGTGGTCGTCATTAAGCAGTGCACAAAATCTTTACAGCTGGTCTTCTATCGCCTTTAAAAGGTTTCCGTTGAAATCCTTTCAGTTCTTCTTAATAGGACATTATTCCTCCAGTGCACTGGTGTCCTAGACAAATTGACATTATCTCTTATTGATGAAAGCATACACTTCGTCTTGTAGTTGTTTATAATAATCTGCCAGCTACTGACTCCATGGTAGGAGGGTAACGGATACTTTTTGCTTCGTTCTTCTTCATCTCATGTCATTATCGCCAGCAAACCCTGTCTGGCAGCCATTTGCTGAGAGGGTAAAGATTGGAATTTTGTAGATTCACCCTGATACTATGCATTTACTTTAGCTTGAAGGATTTTCCCAAATAAGTTTACAGAATCTGGCTGAAGATTTCGTAATAAACAAACATTGGGTTTGGTTTGACGTTTTGAAATGCACTTCCCTTTTTTTTCGTTTAGCCTGTAAAAAGTCCAATACGGTGAGGCCACACTTAACTGTGTGTTCGACGAGGGTTGGTTGGTCTAACAAGTGTGTGTTTTCCTACTCAACATACTTACAATAGGTACAAGTAGGTTTTGGTTTTGAGGAATAAAATTCGAAAATTGTTAGTTTAAGGATTGAGTACCTACCGAAAATATATCGAAAATCTTGTAATTTTCAAGTAGGTTATAAGGTTGTTTTTCATTTATGGGTTGAGTTTTTTTTTTCTTCATTTTACACAGTGACGAATTCATACACCGAAAATATTTAAGTTTGGTTAGTGTATTCTGTTTTACCCCAGTCATCTTTATTTTGATTTTGAATAAAAAAACCACACAGTGGCTTCACCCTTAACTTCCTCAAAAAAACTAATAGCAAGGAGATAATAAAGGGTGTGTTTTTTTAGAAGTATGTATTTAACTTTGAAATGGAATAAAACAAAGATGATTTTATTAAATTGACATGAAATTTACTTTATTCGAAAGATAATCTTCTGGCATTATAATTTACCTAAAAACGATTTCTGGCATATAACCGAAACGGCTGGCTCGGACGGGGTCTAATCTGGAGGTCCAATTTTGGATGACTTTTTCCAACATTTTTGACCGTATATCGGCAATAACGCCGTGAATGTTATCCTCCAAGCATTCAATCGTTTCGAGCTTATCGACGTAAACTAACGACTTCACATATCCTCACATTCATGTTGAAATGCCATACCAATCTAAAAATATATCACTTGACAGCTGCCAAAATGGCCTTCAGTTAAAATAGTGTTTGCCAAATTAAAGTTATATACATACCTCTAAAAAAAACACCCTTTATGTATGAAGACGTAGAAATCATCCCTTTGTTGAAAAAAATATATGCTGCAAAAGTTATTCAAATTTTAAGTTAATTTTTTTATTTATTTATTTTTATATTTTTATACGATAAGTTTATTGGAATTTCTCTATATCAGAAAACCACCAACATTCGACAGTTTTTGAATTTAGTATTAAGAACATCGTGAAACATTACAATCAAAAACGTCTTGAACTGAACGACGGACGTGGTAAAAGAACGAATTATTTATATTTACATTGTATCGAACATTTAAGTATTATAAGCTTTATAATTTTACGACTTAGGGAAGTTTACAACGATGTTACGTGAATACAATTTTATAACTATAAGCTTTCATTGCTATAATCTAATCATATCACAACAAATACTTAATCATTTTAAGGAGACATAAGAAGTTGAAACTGAAATTGGTAAGTACCTGAGTATTATTTATTTTAGCTTAAAAAACAAGCAATAATTTAGGATTCATTTCAAAATTGTAAACTACATCTGCAATTCCAATAGTTTTGTTCGTTGAGACTTGAAGACACCACGGGGTCGCCACAAATATTTTTTTTTGAAAACCTGCAAGTTCAAAAATCACCTTACCACTGGCACTGGGACTTTTAACAAGCTTATTAAGATAAGTGCTCATTACCAATGGTTTGGCAGCAAAAAAAAAAAATAAAATGCACGACTGGGTCGCACGAACTTGCTCTAATGAGTGACAGTGGTTTATGGGCTTGAGATTTTGATAAAAATAAAATTTTCAAAATTCTTAAATAAATACTTAAACTAATTTGAACTGAAAAAAAAGTACGCCATTTTATTTCTTGGATAAATTTGAATTTATGAGAATAAATTTAGAAAAATCTGTGGAGCGGTTTTTGAGAAAAAAAGTTTTTTTTGAAAAACTTTTTGAAAAAAATTTTCAAAAAAAATTCAAAAACGCCAGTTCATAGGTATTCAGCAAATACATTTATTTAAAATTTTAAAAAAAAAATTTAATAAGCAGTTTTCAAAATATTAATTTTTTAAATTTTTTTTTTTAAAATGCTTTTAAAAATACAAAAAAATATTTTTCAAAAATATTGGTATGCAATACAAATTGAGCTACCTACAGCTATATGTGTGTGAAATTTCGAAAGAATCGATTGAGTCGTTTTCGAGATAGTCAAAAGCAAAAAAAACGGTCCTATGGAAAGTACCGTTCTTAGCCATTTTTTAAAACTTTTTTTTCAGCCATATGATTGTTCGTACCTAAAAAGCAACATTGACTTTTTTAATTAAAAATCGTTAGAGCCGTTTTTGAGAAAAATAAGCTTTAACGTAACGGTTGTATGGCAGGTACCGTTATTTTTTGAGCTAAAAATAAAATTTCATTTTCCTTTCTGTACAATACCTAAAAAAGTCTATATACCAAGTTTGAAGCAATTCGGCCCACCCGTTTGGGCTGTAGGTCTACATACAGACAGACAGACAGACAGACAGACAGACAGACAGACAGACAGACAGACAGACAGACAGACATACAGACGGACAGAATTTTTAGACCATCTTTTTTCGTCTTCGCTATCATCGTAATGTCATGTTTGATTGTTATCTCAAAACTTTTTTTTTCGACGAATGCATAACTTGCCTTATAGTACCTATAATCGCAAGTAAAAATTGTGTGGTTTTATGAAACCAAAATGCAAGTGAAATTTTTTTCGGATCATTGGCATTTCGCACTGTTCTTGGTTTTTCCCTTGTTTACCAGTTTATTTGACTCACTAGCTGTATCGGTGTCCATCACGATCAAGTGAACAACAACATTTACATCAATAGCTACACTAATCACACATACCGCGTGAACGAATGAGTGAGAGTATAAATGCTACACGGTCAGATGATGCGATCCATCAGCGCTGCGCCGCCGCGCCGCCATATTGCGACTGCGACATGCGACAGATGAACGAAAAAATTTGAGGCGATGGAAAAAAAGTTTCACTTAAAAAAAAAACACTTGTTATGGTTCAGCTTATTAATTTATTGCTTCCTTATTTATACAAATTAATTGACATTACCGACTCCGATTCAGGGTATTTCTGCCGCTCGAGTGCTGGTCAGCAATAAAATATTGTTATTTCCTAGGTATATTGTGCATTCTTGGGGTTAGAAAGAAAACATTGGTACCCCGGGTAAAGTTCAAAGAGCAAGCCTCATATCACTTGGAAAAGAACTCTTTTCAACGTGTCCTAATATTAAACATATAATTCTATTCACATAAATACATTTTTTCAGAAGTCAATACGAAAATACAGTCAAACTTCTCTATTTACGGTTTTACAGGCATATTAGTTAAAAAATATAATTTAAAAAAAAAATGCAGTTCTCATATAATTTATCGTTTCATGTATAGATCGATCATACATTCTTCCAATTCAAGAAAATTCTATCCAAGATTATAGAGAAATTTTTATACTACGTTTTCATTAGGGCCGAAATAAGGTAATTTGGAAAGGAGAATGCCCAAATCCCCAGGACTGGCCATGACAATTTTTCCAACTTGAATATCAATGCATTTCTTCATGTTCATAACAATTGGTTTGAGTACCTACTAAGATAAGACACATTTGCACTGTAAACGTCCGTCCGTCCGTCCGTCCGTCCGTCCGTCCGTCCGTCCGTCCGTCCGTCCGTATGTATACTCTCTAGAGGTCGCAATTTTTGAGCTAGAAAGCTGAAATTTGGAGTATATAATCGTTGGTTCAAGAGTAAGGCTAAGTTATTGAACCAGTAAAATCCGGCCACAAACACGCCCACAATCGCCATTTTTGTTGAACAACCTCAATTTGGTAAAATTAAATTATGTTTTTTGTACAGTTACGAAAAAAGCATAACGCTAAAATTTTGCACACGCAAGCTTTAGATAAACCTTCTTCCAATCAAATAAAAATATTTCAGTTTGGGCGTGGCTGACGCCCATTTTTCATACGAAACCATCAATATTGTTTTTATGAAATAACAAATGTTTTATTAAAGAGAAAAACATTAAATTTTGTGGGCATTACTTGCACATAAACGTCTTGTGTATGAAATCAATAAATGTGATTTTGGGCGTGGCTGACGCCCACTTTTCAATAGAAACTATTAAAAAATTATTTTTGTAAATAAACGGTATTTATAATGAATCCGCAAGCCAAAACTTTGCGTCTCATAGTAGAAACTAAATCGTTTGTGTATGAAAAGAAATTTTTGTATTTTGGGCGTGGCTTTCGCCCACTTTTCATGAAAGAACGAAAAACGTAGTTTTAAAAATTTAAGGCACTACCAATATTCAATTTAAACCTTTTTCCCTTCCTTTCTTTTTATGAAAAATATATCTCTACATTTTCTTGTGTAAATTTTTTTTAATACGCCCACTTTTGAAGGCGTGATTTTGATAAAATACCTTTGTTCAGGTAAGATTGTTTAAAAACTACTCGATTCAGCTGTAGTTTTACACATATGCCTAAATACTGATCAAAGCTCAGTTTGTGCTTCAAATTTTTAAGACACGCCCACTTTTAAGGGGCGTTTCCGTCAAAAGTTGTATAAGGCATTAATTTTTTAACGTTTTTTAATCATCGGTCACAGTTTTGATGTAAAAACATGAACACTTAGATTTATATTCCTTGGTTACGTAGCAGAGTGTGGTCCAAGAATTGTTAAAAACACCCATAATCGCTATTTCCATTCAAAATCTAATTTTTAAAAATTTAAGTTTTGTCTTGTTTTGTTCAAATCAATCTGCAAGAATAAAATTGAATGTCACTGAGCTCATACCAATTGCCTTGGCAATAAAAAGTTTTAACTTTGGGCGTGGCGCACGCCTTTTTTTATTTTGCCAGCACTAATTGAACATCACACCTCACGAAATTAATGTTATTGAATTTTTTTCTGTCTGCTAAAGAAGTATTTTGTTTCTGAAACTGAAACATCGGCTGGCTACGGGAGGCATACGCATACACATACAAAAATATAGGGAATAGGGTATCCAACAGTTAGTTGAAAACGTACTGTAGCTCTCGCTTATGTTCTTTCTTTAAACCTTTGCATTCTACTACCATTGCCTTGGATTTTGTTTCCAAATTAACATTTTAGAAAATATCTTTTCAATTGTTTTCAATTTAGTTGCGTTAGATTTGTTTTCACATAATTTGCAACCTCAATTTCGTCCCAACAAAAAAAATTTACATTTGATTTTGTATAGGAAATAGAGTCGAATTTGAAAATTTGCTACGCATCACATCTTTTGCCCTAATGAAAACAACGTAGTATAACGTTATAAGGAATTTCGTTATTTTGTTGTGTCTTTATGTCAGAACTCCCAACAATAAAAAAAAACACACGTCTTGACTTCACAACTCTTTACTGACTCATACATAGGTAGGTATTACAACTAACTTATACTAGAGAAATGAGAAGGGGGTTAACATTACCCTCAACAATATATAACAGTTTTAAATAAGTTTGACTGTATTATAACAATATACTCAGGTTGTTCATGTTGCTTTTTTTTACATTCATGACATCGTAAAGGTTAGGTACGATTTGTTAAATAAGCTGTCAAATTCTGTTTGTCAAATCTTTTACTACAAATTATAGACGGATGTGAGATCGTAAACGTCGTAAGTTGTGTGTGTTCACACAGAACGACAGCCCAGAGTTCAGAACAGCAGCTGCTTAAGCTGTTCTTTGTATTGCTGAGAACAGCACGAAGTATTTTAAATACTTTTTTTTTCAGAATTCGAGTAAAGATTGGAGTAAAAATATATCCGATATTAAATTTTCCGGTGCAAGCCAGCTATTTTACAGACAGGAAGCCCAACAACAAAGTAGAAGTCTTCTCCGTATAAGAGAATTAATTGGACATTAATTGACCTACATTTTACTTTGAAATGAAAAACATTTATTTTTATTTCGTGTTTTGGCTACGTACATTAAGCTTAAATACTAAAAAGGAGTTTTCGATAAAATCAATTGTGAGTATGTCAAAACAAACACACCTTTAAGACCAATAAACTCGTCGATAAAATAAGTTAAGTGTGCTCAACATAATATGGTACCCTGAAGCCAAAGATTAATTGTGAGCATGTGAAGACAAACACACCTTTTAGACTAATAAACTCGTCGAAAAGACAGTTACGTGTGATCAACATACGGTATACTTGAAAACTCAAGTACTCCTGAAACATTAAACCAATATGAAGGCTCCGAGAAGGTTTGACTAAATTTGTTTAGTTTTTTGTTGCCTAAAGAGCCTTGAATTTTGTTAACAGACTCAGACGATATTTGTTCTAAAAATCAAAAAAAAAAAAAAAAAAACAAGTAATAAATGATATTAGTTAGGTACCTACTTAAGTGCTTTCTTCAAAAGTTTGTCAACACAATTCTTGATGGATTCCCAGACACGAACTTATTCTGTAAAAAAAAAAAAAAAATTACGAAGGACATGCCTCTAATGAGATCGTTAACAATTCTTGCATGCATTTCTAACCAAATTTTAACTTTAATTATTATATTCAATCGTGTCGCAGAAAATTTTTCCATATTGATCATTAAAAAAAAAACAACATATTTTAGGAATAAATTCTGATGTAAAATTTAATTGCCTTAACAAAGATATCTATTTGAATCAACCTAAAATCCCATTCCAGCTAAAAATTGCCTAAAAACATAATTCTGATGACGTTGAGCAGATTCACTACCTACTAGTTCACCTATTTTGATCTTCTTGTTGAATTTTTGTAATTTTCAGAATTTATTTAGAGAGCAGTTTTACAGATATACAAGTACCTACCGTGAACCCGGGTGACTTTGGCCTGGTTGGGTGACTTTGGCTTTTGAATGGATACATTTTTAAAAAATTGTTAAAATATGAAGGAGTTGTTTAATTTTTTCCAAGCTTCTTTGTAAATTTGTACAATTGAATGAATGAAAAAATGATCATACTAGCGTTTTTTAACTAAATTTAGATATTAATATATACTAAAATTTGTTTTTCTTAAAAATGTAAGAAAAAAAATAATCTGAAAATGTTGGATGGTTTCAACATGTTCCAGAAATATGATTGTAAAATGACTTTAACTCCGATATATGTGTTGTTTTCCAAATTGAATTCTCTTAATTTTACCATTGTAACTATTTTATAAACAATAAATTTTATTTTGTTTATAATTTACGCCAAATGGTAGGGTGACTTTGGCATGCATTTCGGGTGACTTTGGCTGGGTATCCAGTACCTCTTACGAAGAAGTGCTGGGTGCAGCTTGGTAAACCCAGAGAAAAAAGACGTTGCACAGGTAAACAAAAGTGATCTGGAGCAAAAACTTCCTGTTCCAACAGTCGATCACCGAGAAAGACTTTTTTGTCAATATCCTTTCAAGGAAATTAACATTAACGTACTTGTATTTAAAAAAAAAATATCAAAAACCAAAAATTCAAAGTTAACTCATAAAAAAAATACTTACATATAGAAACAAAAATCTGGTCTTTCATTTGGGTTGGGTGAGACTAACTTGGTGCTTGTAATTCGCATGAAAATGACGAAAACGTACATCCGGCCAAAGTCACCCGAAATGGGAGGGTGACTTTGGCCACCCATATTTTAGTTTCTATATATAGAACTGATCGATATATTTCTTCAAGACTTATCATACCTATAGAGTGAGCGAAGTAGGTAAAAAGGTTCAAATGTTCATTAAAAAAAAAAATTATTGCAAAAGTTATTCACGTTTTAAAATGAAAAAGCGCCAAAGTCACCCGGGTTCACGGTATTGTTATTCTTATTAGTAATAAAAACGAATGTAAATTATAATGAAAAATAAATAAAAACAATTTAAAGAAAAAGTTTAAATGCTAAAAACGAGTTTTTCTTTCCAACTTACAACATAATTTTTTAGTTTCTCTTCCAATTTAGAAAGCAATTTTACAAAACTCTCAAAACCCTCTATTATACAGATCACTCAGAAATTGCGAGGTATCAACATCTTTATCAACATCTTTCGAACAGCTCTTATACATTCCTAAAAAGTCAGCGAGGCAAACCGATTCTAGTTCTGAACGGTTTTAAATATCGCCGAGAACGAAGCTACCGATCGAGCTGTGAATATTGGAGATGTCTAAGATCAGGCTGTCATGGTCGGATTGTGATGCGTAATGGAATAATTGGAAAATCTCACGTACATTCCCACAATCCTGAAGATACGCATCTTACGTATTTTTAGTAAAAAAAAAAAAAATAATAATAATAATAAAAAAAAAAAAATAGTACAAATAAAAAACGTTATTTTTTCCTAAACTTAAATTAAAAAAAAAATGTGTTTTAAAATTTGTGTGTTTTATAAAGTTGTATGAAAATACAGTTAACCAGGCATATTCGCCAAATAAGGACATATTTGTAATTCCATTCCATATCGTTTTTCCTTTTTTTTTAGAAATCGAATATATCTACAGCCAGCGAGGACATCCACTAATCGTCCTTAGCAACTATTTGTATCGTAAAAATCGAGATAAATACTGGAGATGCTTGCGCAGTACAAAATTTAAATGCAAAGCTCGCGTCATATTTCGACACGAAGAAAACTCCGCTAAAGTTGTTGGAAGACATACCCATCCTGAGGAGACTGAAAAAATCGAATGGGGACGAGGTGTATTTTCGGCTTTAAAATCTCACAGCAAAGCCACTTTACTACGAAAACCCAAGTCTTGCGTTGCTTCAACAGGATCTTTGCAGAAGCAAAAGAAAACAGATTATTCCAATCAAAATATTGACGAAGAATTGGCGTATGTTGAGGATGGGGTGGATGAACAACAGAATATTGAAGAAGTAATTTTAGTACAAACTGAGGATTTCGATGAAATGTACTAAACGCGGAGATTGAAGGAGATGTATTTTGATGTAACTTGTACTTATCTAAAATGTAATTAATTTACAAAAAAAAAAAAATATTTATAATCTTCAATCACCACTAAAATAAAAAATAATCAATCAATAAATAGTTTTTTTTTTGAAGAAGAATAATAGGAGAAAAATTAATTTAAAAAAAAGGAATATTTTTTTGTCATTCTTAACCAACAGAAAAATACGTTATTTTTTTTTTATTTCAGTGCATCCCACTAGCACGTGGATTTATGATGCCGAACTAAGCTATCTCCGCAACCAAAAGCAGGGTTATAATTTGCTTTTCGATGGATACATGTACAAAAAAGAAGCCAGCTTTCGTTCAACCATTAACTGGATATGCTCGGATGGTAATGGAAAACGACTTGCGGACAATAAATGTCTGGCAAGGTGTATCACAAGATGGACAGGTGGAATAAAACTAGGAAAGAATCTTCACAATCATCCACGGAAGTTTACCCACTTGCCAGCTAGCACAATCCATCCAAAAGAGTTTCAACAAATGAAATTTTAAACGAGATTAAATACTTTTTTTTTTTATTTTATAGAACAAAATACTTAACTTTAACCTACTCAAGATTTAAATATATATATATATATATATAATATTGTGCGGATGTAATTATCAGCAATAAAGAAGACTTTTATTTTTTAATAAGTATCGTTTTATTTTGTTTACAAAAAAAAAAAAAAAAAATGACTTCTCTGTGGAATACTTAATAAATTTTTATTGTTTCAGAATTTCGTATTCAACGAGCAAATGGAACGGAATACATTATACTTAAAGGACACAAATTTAAGAAAACTCGAGGGATGACTTATCGAACGTATTTTCATTGTGTATATAAATATTGTCCTGCTTATCTTATATTCAATTTTTTAAAGGGTGGCTCTCTAACAATGTGTGGAAAGCATGAACACAAAAACACTATTAACACTGTATTATAAAATAAAAACTGTAATAGTGTACGAAAAAAATGTTCCTTCGATTAAATAAAGACTAAGAATTGTATCCTTATTTTTGTAGCTGCATATTCCAAGAGTCTAAAATGTTAATTTATCGCAGCAATAAGGACCCTATTGACGTTGCCAAGCCATCTGTTTGATTTTTGTATTTTTTTTAAATTTAATAATTGAAATGCAATTTTAAAAAGTAAAAACTTTTTAATTTGTTTAAGTATATATCAAAATTAAACCTCAACGTAAAGGAAGTTCAAATAGTAACGGATGCACACACCACGCCCCTTAAACAATAAATGCCAAATGATCGATGCCAAACCTTTTAAGATCTGTGCTCGATTTAACAAAAAAGAACTCCATACTTATTTATGAAAAAAGCACAAAGAAATTTTTAAATTTATTGTTTTTCATGTGGATTAATTTAAATTATTAAAACAAAAATATAGATCACAAATATTTAACAAATAAGAACTTAAATTATTATAAGATCGATTTCACAATCAAACAGAACTACTCGATTTTTTTTTAGAATACATTGTAGTAGATTATTTGGTCCTCCATTTTAGCTAAGCCTTTCACCTAAGAAAGAATATTTTTGTAAACTGAACTTATTAAAAAATAAATTTAAATAATCTTCTAGACGAGGTTTCAAACTAATTTTCAAAAATAGTAGGTAATTCAAAAGAATATTATGATTTATAGCACAAAAATAACTTATTTCTTGTATGGATGATTTTTTTTTTTTTTTAATTAACTTTTGTGGAATACTTTTTTCGTTTCAGAATATCGTATTAAACGTAAACAAGGAAACGAATTTATAATATTTAAAGGACACACTTTTTATAAAGCTGGGGAGATGACTGTCACTTTCATAACATATTGGCGTTGTGAATTTAAAAATTGTCCTTCGTATCTTGTATTTAATCATTTAAAGGTTGGCCCTCCAGCAATGTGCAGAAAGCATGAACACAGTGACATGATTCCTTAATAGAAAAAAAATGGATTTGATTTAAAATTTATGACTGATGAAAGTAATATCTGTCAGCAAGGAAGGATGGACAAATATGTTCTCATTTAATAAGATAACTACGAAAATAAAGAATTTGTTATATTATTATGTTGAATGTTTAAATTGTAACCACTTAAACAGGGTTCCTTAAATATGTCTTAATATTCCCATCCTTTGACTAGGTTAAGGTAAGGTGACTGTAAGCTATAAAGGTAAAGCTGACACACTTACTTCAAAAGAGGACCTTCAATATTGGCAAGGCGGGGGTGTTTGCCCCTTGAAAACCTTTCTCGAGCTTCTAACAAAGCGCACAGCCCATCAATTGATTCTTTAAAAAAGAGTTTCCGTCTACAAGCAAGTGGGGTGCCGTGAAATAAGGCCAAGTGAAATAGGGCCAAATGGAGAGAATTGGCCTTATTACGCTTTGTTAAAGTGAAATATGGCCAAATTTTAACGTTTGGCATTATTTCACTTTGTTAAAGCGAAATAAAGCCAGATAGATTAACTCATTCAAAGTGAAATAAGGCCAAATGCTATACAAAAATAAAACTAGGCAAACTGTTTTAACAGGGCGCTGTTTAGTTGAGGAGAGTTTTTCGCATTCCATTTTTCTGTCTTCGACCATTGCAAATGCAGTTCAAAAACTACCCAAATCATTCGCCCAAAATTATCTTTTGGATGGCACTTTCAATGTGGTTCTATCTTGCGGCTTTAAACAGCTATTAATTGTATACTTTGCTCATAATGACCACGTAAGTCAACATTTCCTATACGGAAAAATTATGATTATGAATTTAAACATATATACCTGCACTCGTCTATTTAGATTCTTTACTAAAAAAATGGCTACGTGCAGCGCGGTGAGGGCTGTCGGCGAGGGTGGCCGTTGACGTGGGCGATACGGGTGAACGGTGAAGCGGGCGAAACTCTTCAAACAATCGAAAAATCGCGCGATTTTCCCAATCGTTAAGCTATTCTTTCAACGCATTAAAATATACTTCCAAAAGCCATTCCTCTTTTCAAATAAAGGAAGGGCCCGAGAAAATGTTGTGCAATAAAGCTTTGTATATAAAACTTGGAGCTCCTTGGAGGGATTCGATAGCATACTATCTACGAAGCTTCCTAAGCGGGACAAGTTTTTTAAGTTCTTAGATATGCTATTGGATCACGATTTAACCGATTGCAGAAATACAAATGGCAACAAAGACGCTTTGACCTTATTGAAATGGTTTTCAGTTTATTTTCTGTAAACAAAGCAATCGAAAGTGAAATATTGCCAAATTGGGCTTATTTCACTTTAACAAAGTGAAATAAAGCCAAACGTTAAAATTTGGCTTTATTTAACTTTACAAAAGCGAAATAAGGCCAAATCTCTCCAAAGACCTAAAGTCTTGTCCATATTATGCCGAATGATGCCGATCGACCTTTGCCGGTCGGCCAAGCCGAATAAGTATGGACGTGCCGAAAGCTATCCCCAACCGAACCGAACTCAAACCGAATCAAATGGATACTTATCTGGCTTGGCCGACCGGCATAGGCCGATTGGCATCATTCACATAATATGGACGCGCCTTTAGACCTTAGAGCGGTTCGGTTCAGCTTTGGCCTAACCCGCTTTGTAGCTATAGAAATGTTCTACCACCTGTTCACCTAAGATTTGTCTTCTCGCTCTCAGTGGCCTCTTGCCTTAGTAAAAATTTACATGTAGCAATGAGAATACCCCAGAAAGCTATGCATAGATAGTTTAGATGGGTAATGTTGTTCCTTGTTTGGGAAGTTCGTCGGGTTTGCAGTTCCCTGGAATATCTTTATGCCTCCTGCATCCAACATAGGCGAGTGTTTAACTGTTATTGTTATGTCATTTCTCTCTGACAGTCAAGAGCAGTTTTGGAGTTAGTGGAGATAGAATTCAGGGATTTGAGTGTAGCCTGGCTATCCGAGAAAATTGTTTTTTTCTTAAAGCCAAGATAAAACCACATTTATTGACATTAATACCTTCTTTTACACGCTATATTGGTTTGGAAGACAAAATGAGAGACTTAGATTTAGTCAATTAGAGTAAAAACTACCCCCACGCCTTCATTTGTTTATTTTTTAACAACAGTCAAAAAGGGATTTGTCCACCTTCCAAGGATGCATTTTCTTCCCCACTTCTACGTCAACTTAATACAAAAATTAATACAAAAAATAGTTATGATGTGCTGTGCATCTTAAGACAACTTTTTGAGTCTTATATGAAAGATATGAAAGTTACACCTCATTTTTACTTGCGATTATAGGTACTATAAGGGAAGTTATGCATTCGTACAAAAAAAAAAAATGAAACATAATATTACGATGATAGAGAAGCCTAAAAAAGTGGGTCCGAGAATTCTGTCTGTCTGTCTGTCTGTCTGTCTGTCTGTCCATCTGTCTGTATCGGCACCTACACCCTAAACGGCTGGACCGATTTGCTTCAAACTTGTCAGATAGTATTATTATGACGTCATACAGAGGGGTTTTTGGAATTAGCATTCTAGCTTTAAAACTAACGGTACCTGCCATACGATTTTTAGTGAAAAATTAAATTTTCTCAAAAACGGCTCCTACGATTTTGATAAAACTTTCTGAATAATGTTTTCTGTGCAAAACGTTTTGTTTTGGTTGGAATAGAATTTTCAGGAAAAGTCTTATAACTGTACCTCCCATAGGACCGGTTTTTTGAAATCCGATTTTCTCTTAAGCCACTTGACGAATTTCGATGAAATTTTTAATGTAGAAGCCTCTTTACAAACGAAATAATAAAAACTCTTAAATTTTTCAATTTTTTGAGTTTTTTAAAAAGCTTTAACATTTTTTTTAATTTTCTTTTTTTTTCCAAAAAACGGTTCAATCAATTTTTTTTAAATTTTATTTTTCTGATAACAACTATATAGTTCTAGAAGTTGGCATACTCAAAAAAAAATTGGAATATGTTTTCGAAAAGTTTTTCAAAAAAAACCGTTTTTTGAAAAAACTGGTCGAACGATTTTGAAAAAAATCTGATGGCATTCTTCATTTTCTCCACAAAACATTTAAACTATTGATTTTTAAGTGGTTAATAAAATGTCATGATTTTTTCAATGCTTTTTTTTCCAAAAATCTCAAGCATCAAGACCATTTTAATACATTAGAGCAAGTTCGTACGACTCAGTCGTGCACTTTATTTTTTTGTGTAAGTGTAACCAAATCTTAATGAAATCCTTTGTTGGGTGATCTGTGTTTAAAAATTGACGTTACAAGTTACTTGTTCCGTTACGGTTATGGTGTCCTTAAACCTCTACGTCCATATTTTTTTTTTTGTAAGGATGCGATTTCTACGGATTCTATAAAAGCACCAGTTGTAGGGACAATTTTTTGTCAAATTAGTTCAATCGACATATGTGATTTTCACAGTAGTTTTGTAATGAAGGGAAGGCAATACTCAACTGCAATAAATTGCAACATTGAACTTAAAAACAAACCCACCATATTCGACGGATACAACGTGGCGTAGGGTAGGTATCTGAGATTTTTTTTCGAGATGATATTCTCATGTTTACTTTAAAAAGCAAAGTCGACAAAGCTGAATTTCCTTGTCAGTGAGTTTTGTTTTCAGACCAATTGTTAAAAGGTGAAAAAATTTTAACTTTTTGTTGAAAAGCGTGCTTACCTATTGTAAAGTCGCTTGCGATTCGGTGTTGTGGGTTTGGATATTAACTTACATTTTTCTTTCAAATTTTCTTAAACTTTTGGCTCTCAACAAATCAAAAGATATAAATATTATTACCTACTTGTTCCTCGTAAATAAGTGAAAATGCTTCCATCCAAAATAATATAATTCAGGTTTTATTAAAGTTGTATTATATAAAGAACTTACAAATTCGTGACCAGATGGGTCGGAAGTCAAAGTTAAAAGAGGTAGAAAAACCTCGTTAGCTATTTGACACATAGTTAGAATATTTGGCATCACACATATTTCCGGCAGGTTTACAGCCAACAAACGTCAAATACAAACCGCGTTTGGAAATACGTAACAGTATTCTTTTCCTTTTGTTTGCTGAAGCAATTCTTCTATACACAGGTTTGGTGTGAAATTTTGCATTACAGTGACATGTATACTGTCATTTCAACGATACTCGAGACAATATTTAACTGTCAGATGTGATAGTGTATGTTGTTATTGGTTTTGTGGCATGGTTCAGTGCCTTTCTTCATTGTATAGAACTTATAATACTATCGTGCTGGCCTTAGATTGTGTTGCCCTCTCTTGCACCAAAATTCGTTTCTAAGAGCTTATATGAAATTCCCACATATACGATTGCAGCGGCACCTAGCAAGCAGCCATTTCGAAAAAAATTACTCTCATAAAATAATTCTATAGGTCTAATATCAAAGCTGGCTTTTATTAATGGATATATTTGTTGGATTTAAATTATCGAATTCTTTGGATGCATTTTTGATAAGGTAACTTTGTAGAGTTATATATTATATATTTATATATTTTCGAAGGTACTGAAAATCCCAGAATGAGTAGAATAGAACTGACACAGGTAAATGAATGATTTATTTAATGCTCATAAAATTTATAGGAAAAAATGTTCTTTACTGTTTCGAGTTTAAACATAATTTTTTTTGATAAACTGGTTTCGAAACAAACAAAAACAATATATCTATAATTGCTTTCATTTCATGGAACTAGCGTGTTTTTATATCTTATTTAGTTCCCATAGCGAGCGAAAGGACTTCAACCATAACTCTCAAATAGAGCACATCAATACTGCCATTTTTAACTTATATTCCCTTATGCATAGGAAAACCGTACCGAAATCTGATATCTTCAAGCAAATTCTGGAGTCAGCGGTTTGGAACAAACTTTACCAAACTTGATGGAGAAACTGGACGTGTTCGAATTAAGGTTGCACTTTGTCTAGTGCTTCATTTCAATTGATTTTAAAACACAATTTCCAAAAAAATAAAAAATTAAATAAACAATATTTTATATTATACATAAAAATAATTGCTGCGTTTGTTTCATTTATAAATAACTTAATTAGAATTCATTAACACCTAATCCTTATTCTAATAAAAATTTCTTTGCTTTCAGACAAATATTTTTCATCAATCAACTCCGGCGGGCCAGTATTTGTTGTCAGTAAATACGGAACCAAGCAATTGATTCTCAAGCAACATACTTTCAATCGCCATGTTAGCCGAGATGATGTTACATATTGGCGTTGCAGTCAATTCGCAGTACTTCGCTGTCGAGCAAGAATCAAGACCAAATTAGACATTTTAACTGTTCTTAATGGCGAACATAATCACGAAGTCATAACTAGAGCTCGAAAGTATGGTTCTTTAAAAGCTAAACAAGAGCAAACAAATGCACCCATATTACCGCATTAATAAATTTTACTTACTTTATATTTCAAACGAAAAAAATGCATAATTTCTAAGCAATTATAGAATCTTAATGTTTATGTAAAACAATGATTATACATTAAAAACAAAAATATATATAATAAATAAAAATAAAACGTTATGACTATATATCTAAAAAATTTTATATTTTTAATTTGTGTTTTTTAAAAGACTACATAGTAGAATATTTGATTTAGTACAATCCTGCGAGATGTCCTTAACACATACTTTTCTAACACGCTTTGTTTTATTGTATTTAGGTTCAACGTATTTCTCATTCATAACCGGATTCCGAGGAAGTCGAAAATTGAAGGTCGGCGATTACAGTTTTACACGAAATAAGTCATCCGGGGTTAAGACTTATTGGTCTTGTGCCCGAGCCGGTATCCACAAATGTAAAGCGCGAGTTGTCACAATTGACGAGGAGACACGACATGATGTTGTTATTAAATGCGGTTTGCATAATCATGCACCTTTTTAAAATAAAAAAAAATAAATTTTAAATTAAAATGATAAAAAAAAATAAAGATAAAGATTAAAAAAAAAATAATAATATAAATCCTTAGTTATAAATATTTAATTTTTTTTTTTGTATGTAAATATTTTTAATAATATCATTTTTCATAGTTAGCTAAATTATACCGAAGCTAAAAAATCAATTATTTCGTTTGCATTTATAGAAATAAAAAACAATTAAATTATAACTAAAATTTGTTGTTGTTGTTTTTTTAATTTAGGTAAAATTTAGATTTTGTTTATAATTTTACTAAAGATGATTTTTTTTTTTTTTTTTTAATTAGCGAATGAATCATTTAAACCAGAAGTCATCGATGGGCGTATAATTAAAGAAAACCAAGTATCCTTTGCCCTTGGCCAACGCGGATGTACTTTGCTAGTTTCAAACGGATATCATTACGTGCGCAATCGCCGCAGTGGCTACAAGACCTATTGGATATGTGCAAAGAAGGTATAAGTCTGCATTTATTATAAAATTTTCTTCTAATTTGTACATATTAATTTTAGGGCAGTTTAAAATGCAATGCACGGGTTGTAACAAATATCATCGACGGAGTTCAAAAAATTGTTCTTCAAACATTTACTCATACTCATCCTGTTAAAGTGGTTCGCAAAAAGCGAGGAAATACATCTAAGATAGTCAAACCAGCACTTTCACCTCATCGCCCTAAAAGATCAAAAAGGATAAAAAAAGATATATCATTTAGTGATAGTGAAATTGAATTTGAGTTTGTAGAGGATTCCTGAACATTTTTTCGGGAGGCCTTTATTTGTATAAATGTTGGTAACAATTCACACAATTTTAAGTACCTACTTACCTAAAATATGATGTTGAATCTATAGTTTATTAATGAAGTTATAAAAACATAGTTGAACAAAAAAATATAATTTTGACAAAAGCAAGCATATTCGCTCATTATAAATGAAGAAAATAAAAAAATTAAAAAAACATTTAAACAAAGTCGTGGGGTTCTCACGATGTTCTATTTCTTGTCCGACTAAGGATCGAATGGATCTCATGTAGTCTTTTTTTTTAAACATGGTTATTTTATTTCTAGGTGTATAGTATTACAACAAAAGCCTAAAGCACATGAATTTGGGTTACCGCAAAATATCAGGATTGTTGAAAATCACCCTTAAATTTTTTTAGAAAAAGCTTCTTAGCTCAAAAAACCAAACAACTTTCACTTAGAATCAATAGTCAATTTTGCCTTTTAGAAACTTTTGAATGTTGAACAACAATTTTATCATTTTAGGTGTTTTTTTTTATAATTTAGTAACCCCTTCCTATAAAATTATAGTCGGGTGAGTTGATCTAATAATTCAAGATTTTTTGTTAATCCATTTAGAATGAACGCTAAAAAATTATGTATTTATAAAAATATCTCTTTTTCAAATAAAAAGGTTCTATCCGTCGTAATTTGGGAACTGGTCGTATACTCCATCGTATTGGGAAGAACAAACTTGAAACCAGAGTTTAAATAATGCAATAACTATTTTGTTTCCTTACGTTTCTTACGTATTTCGCTTTACATAATATTAAAGGGTGTTTTTTTTAGAGAAAAAAAAAAGTCTGTCGGCGTTAAATCGCACGATCTTAGAGACCAAGTCATGTCCAAAACGCGAAACAATGCGCTTGCCAAACGTTTCCTTACACAAATCAATAATTGTGGCACGCGCTGTTTGACATGTCGTGCCTTCTTGTTGAAAGAACCGCTCCAAAACATCAAGGTGATTCAATTCCAGCACGAAAGGGCACATGACTCTTTAAAGGTCTCTCTGTTCGTTTTTAAAAATGTAAGGGCAATATTTTCCAGCACACCAAACTGTCAGTTTTTCAAACAAAACTAAGGATAAATCACAGCAGGTGTCAAAATGGCTGTCAATAAAAACAGTGATCCCAACTAAAAGTTCTATACCTCTAAAAAACACGCTTAATAAAGATTAACAATAAATATTATACAAAACGGAAACTTGTAATATTCTTGCTGAGATATTCAGTATCATATTCACAGCCCTTGTATATCAAGAACATCTTTGGTGAATGCAGTTCTGCGTTATGTTAAGTGACGTAAAATTGACAAAAAAAATGACAGCTCCTTATTGCATAACCAAAGTTCATGTTTCATCGGAGTGACATTACAAGGAAGTATGGATATGTCTTCCATCCATGCCAGAGATTGCAATTTTCTTCGTTTCTTAAAATGCTTGGAGCATATATAACACCTTTCGGGTGAGTTGTTTTCATTATATTTTTTATATCCTGTTGCATTTTTTCAATTAATAGATTTTTATTTTAGTGCCAAAAATGAATCACTGAAGAAAAACAAACCGAATCCGCGAAACACTATTGGGAAATCATTTTGGAGTCCTTCTATTAAGAAGAAAAAAGTCTTTTGACAACCAAGTAAAACTATTTTTTCAGTTTGTCTTAAAATGAACTGTCAAAATTGTGGACTTTCGAAGATGGTTAAATTTTGACACTAATTTTTTGTGTAAATCTTAGGGAAGTACAAAAGTTTTTCATGCTCGGATCAAAATTTAAAAAAGAATTATGTACCTCGGTTCGTGTTTATTTTATTAAGGCTTAGATCGTGGCGATTGTTCAAGAGTGCATTGCGAGTTTATCCACGGATCAAGAATTTAAAAACGAGCTTCAGTGCTGAACGCTGAACCTCAATTTGTACAAATAAAATTAAATGGTTGCATACGCTGACGCAAACGCAATGCACAAACGTCAATGTGATTTTCAATCTACTACAATCTAGTCCATTAACACATAATAGCCCACATGTATATTGATCTTGCACTGGTATAAACGTAATAGAATACGAAACCACGGCACGAATTCAACTCAAATGTTTAGACTTTTACCCGAAAGCTTATCTATGTTTGGTTAAAATCGGTCCTGTAGTTTACCCACCATTGCATTTTTAGGTGCTACAATGCCCAACCGTTACCAACTAACTACAAAATTAATTTAAAGGACTTCTTTGTTATTTTAATAAAGCTTAATTATGACTTGATTATGTTGTCGTGTTTTTATGTATTTATGTAAATCAAAACTAAAAATTACGACTGAGTTTGTCTGACACTAATGTGTTTTTCTTTTTAGTGTTTACAACCATATTCAATCCTGATCCAAAAGTAGTCTATGGCGAAATAATAAGAGAAAACAAAGTATCCTTTACCCGTGGTGGGCGTGGTTGTATTAGACTTGTTTCAAACGGATACGAGTATTCCCGCAATGGCCGAAAAGGTTCAACGACCTATTGGTTATGTTCTAAAGGAGTAAGTCTCGGTTTGGGTGTATTATTTTCTATTTTTGAGATGTTTTTTTCTTAGATCAAAATGAAGTGTAAGTCACGGGTTGTGACGAAAGTTATCGACGGAGTTCAACAAATGGTTGTAAAACCATTGAAGCACAATCATCCGGCACATTCAGTTCTTCCACTTTATCCTGCTTGCGCGTATCCTAAAACAAAACGAGGTGGAAGAGGAAAGGGAAAGAAACGAAAACAATACTTCTAATAACATTTTGTATGTACTCGTACATATGTCCAATAATTGTACAGGCGGCTTATCTAAACCTTAATAGTTTTAATCGATGGGATATTAACTTTATTAATCTAAGTGTTACCAAGTTAAGAATGTTTTTCTGAATATATATACGTAATCCCAAAGGGATATTACTACCCTTAAAATGTTAACATTAAACAATATATTGAATTATATTAAATAAGACTGGCTGTAATATTATCTTTTTATATATAAAGACAATAATTAACACACGCTCCTATATTATTAAAGAAATATTAATATGTATTGCTTTTTGAAGCTTATTTTATATTGACAAACTTATAACAAAAATATTTTACTGTGTTATATATTTGATCGTGTTGTATGTATACAAAATTGCTTCCATGTAAAAAAAAAACTAGTATCTTAAGGACACGTTTAGTCTGTTAGTCAAAAGATAAAGATGGTATTGCGTTGTAAGCATCAATTAAATTAATAGTAAATTAATGTTATAAATAACTTGATGTTGCATGCTAACCTCGTATAACTTTTCGAAATCATAGTCATACTAAAATTTAATGCGATGTATTGTAAAATTGCCTATATTTAAAAAAAAAAGGCTGCATTGCGTTTTAGACTAAGCTCTACTCCATTGCCATTGTTGGCCATATATGTATACGTTTAATAAATCAGAGCTGGAGTTTGTTACGTGAAGTCACTCTACTCTAGATAATAAGTTTTAGAAACCTAAAATTTTGTTCTAGCTCAGAATTTTGTTCTCCAAATTTGTTAAAACTTAAGCTAGATTTGTAATTATAATTTTTATTATCATTATAAGCTGTAGGTATTTACCAAATAATTCTTATCCAATAATTTACGTTATTTAAAATTTTAAAATATTTTTTGTTTTGTTTTATATAGGTATATAAAAAAATGTACTTAATTATACTGATTTAAAAATGTATTAACTTTATTCAGCATAAGCATAACCCTCATCCGGCATGTCTTATGACTTTTTTTTTCTACGAGGCTTAATAACTTTAATAACCAAAACTCTACCGTTACAGCTTCAATCCGTCGAAAAAGCCGGTTCCTAGTGGTTTTGCATAATTCAAGTCTTAAGCAAACTTGCATTCGTTTGTATACATGTTGAAAAACTTTATCCCCCTTTGATGAGTGGTTTTTTGTTACAATTGTATTTTTTTACCAGACAAAGTCATGCTTGCGTTTCTATCTTAAAGTTTTTATCATAGTATAGATACATATTGTAGAAACTGTTAGGTTGAGATGTAATTGGGGTTTACTTAACACATGTTGTGGCCATTTTAGTTTTTATGTTTGTATATCTGTTATTATTTATTATTTTGAAGATTTTAGTATAGTTAGATGTTATTTTCAAAAATAATTCAAGGATTAGTATGTGCCAAGTGTCCAGTAGTCATTAAAAAAAATTAAATTTGGAATATGTATGTTTCAAGGTACATTAAATGGTTTTGTAGAAAGCGTTAAACATCATTTCAAAAGTCTGCATTTATGGGTTTTTTCTTGATGCGTTTAAACAAATTTTCGCCCGAGCTTTTTTTTTTTTTGTTTGTGAGTCCTTTTCCATTTATTAAAACTTATACCGATACTTAATCTTAAATTATTAATATTTGTATTATTATTGTAATAGTTTTGGTTATTGCTTTTGTTATTGTTATTCTAGGCCGTTTCCCATGAAAAGCGCTAGAAATTTACATATACCTAGAGAACAGATCAGTGTTGTAGATTGTAGGAGATCGTTGGTAAAATACCTTTTTGAAGGAACTTTGACTCAAAAAGGAACAAATTGAAATTCGGCCATTAAAATATTTTTATTCAAGAAATAAAATAGATGAAAAAGTGTTAATATATCGACATTTAATGAAATAAAATAATTGTTTTTGCATGTTAGAATTTACATTGAAATGTTAAGACTGAAAGAATTTTCAGCAATGTTCTATTTAATAGTAAACTTAAGGTAACAAAAATCAAATGTGTATTGATAATAAGAGGTCGAAATATAAAAGCATCTAAAATATTTGTTAATAAATAAATAAATGTACCTATACTGGAATCCTATCAAATAATTCTATTTTATTCTCTAATTTATGTCTAATTTATAAGTTATGATATATTAATATTGATGATATATTCCAATAAAGAAGTTATGAAACTTAATAAGTATTAGTTGTACAATAGTGGTTTAACACTGAACTATAGGGTTTAATTTGTTTAAAAATGCTTAATCAGTATAAATAAGTGGATTAACTATTAAACCATGCCCTTAACTTATCCGAGCATTAAGCACTAATGTACAAAAGATTTTGTTTTGTTTTTTTGAAGGGGATTTTGTATTAAATGCCTCTTGCACTGGAAAAAATAAATATGTGTATACAAATATGAAATTTTTTTATAGTTGTTATAGTAAATATTATTAAAAATTAAGAATTTTTGATAAAAACTTACTGTTTGAATGTGTTTCTACTATAGACTTAATCGTATTTAAAAAAAATTAATGTTGCAAGTATATACAAATGTTGCTTTAATTTATAATTTTTTTGACAATTGATTTATTACAGCTTATTATTTGTTTGTTTCCTTTTAAAAAGTTGTACATATAAACGACCTTATAAAAAAATGTTTGCATAGTTGTTTTTTTATATAAATAAAACCAAATCCAGCAAAAATATGGGTTTTATTTATTTAGAAGCCCAAATTAACTTGTCATTTAAATTTTCTTAAATAAATGTACCATAATATTTGAGCGCATTTTTCCGGGTCGAAGGTATTTAATGGTATAACCTCAACATTTTTGTTTCAATCTTTTTTCTATATGGTGGTGTGATTTTTTTTATTGGCACTAAGAGCCATTTTAAAAACATGATGGGTGGCGATTTCCGAAAACTAATCTAAAGTTCCTTAATGTTGGGAACCCTGAATAATTTTGCGCAAGTAATTCCATTATGATTAATTTATCTAGCCTTAACAGAGCTCTGTTCATTTTAATATTGCTTAACTTATCTTAACATCCTTTGTTTTAGAAATAGCCGCATTTGTTAAAGGTCAGCGAGATAGCATTCTACTTATCAATGATAATTACAAATATGTCAAAAATCGTCGATCGGCATATCGAACTTATTGGATTTGTGCAAAAAAGGTGAGTTAGTGGAATACTTTTAAATTATCGCCGAACATAAAATTAAGTTTTTTTTTTCAGGATACTCTCCAATGCAATGCACGCATAGTTACTGGAAAAGATGAATTGGGTATTGAAAAAGTATTACAAAAAAGCTTCGCACATAACCACGAACGGATTTGGGACCAAAAGATTAAAATAAAAGACAAATATGACTTTTAAAAAAATCCCCATGTCATTTCGATTGGGTGAGTGTGCTGTACCTGCGTAGTTAATAAATAACCCATCATTGAATTCGAAGAAGGTATTATATTCTTGTAATAATTTATATAAAACATTATTTTGAAACAATTTTTGTTTAAATTATTCTTGCATTAGCGTTCTTATGAGTCGGACGTTGGTATACAATCTTGGGATTCAAACTTATATATGAAATTTAGAAAGTGTTTCATAAACACGGTTATATCTTAGATCTCAGAAAAATGTATACCCGAATCGGAATCCCATCAATTAATCCTGTTTTGTTCTCTAATATTGTAATCAATTATGATATTATAATAAATTTAATTTAATTTTTAGTTTAATTTTAATTTTATAAAATTATGTTTACATTTTTTGTGTTTTTTATTGTAAATATAGGTAATAAAATTAAATCCAACAAAAATATGGTCTCATTAATTTAAATTTTATTTACATTATGTTTTAAATTAACTTTCCAAAACGTTTTTAATACTAATCCAATAATTTACTTAGATCTTCTTTCCATACAAAGTGAAATAGCAGAAATGCTAGCTTCCAGGGTGGATAATTTGTTCCACATTTTCTTGATGTGAGAATTCACCTCCCAGACTTAATCACAGAGCATATGCACATGCCGAAACAAAGACTAGTTTCACCTAGGACAGGAAAGGATCTAAAAAACAAGTGAAAGAACTTACTATTATCGAAACATTTGTTTCACTTGAACAATGCCGTATTGTTTGTTGTTTCTCTTTGTTTTATCGCTTCTTTTATAAACAGTGCTCTAGTGACATAGCCAGAAGCATACCCCTCAAAGAATTTTCCCGTAACACTCGCATCGCTAGGAATGTCTACCAATTTACCTTGGAGTCTAACTTTGGAGGTACTTGAAAGTATATAGAGACTCTTTTTTACTTGCGATTATAGGTACTATAAGGCAAGTTATGGATTCGTGCAGAAAAAAAATTTCGAGATAACAATCACACATGACATTACGATGATGGAGAAGTCGAAAAAAGTGGGTCTGGGAATTCCGTCCGTCTGTCTGTCTGTCTGTCTGTCTGTCTGTCTGTCTGTCTGTTCGCGCTTCTAGAGCCTGAACGGATGGGCCGATTTGCTTCAAATTTGGTATCTAGGATTTATTTGGCCGTCCCTCGGAACGTATTTTTACTTGCGATTATAGGTACTATAAGGCAAGTTATGGATTCGTGCAGAAAAAAAATTTCGAGATAACAATCACACATGACATTACGATGATGGAGAAGTCGAAAAAAGTGGGTCTGGGAATTCCGTCCGTCTGTCTGTCTGTCTGTCTGTCTGTCTGTCTGTCTGTCTGTCTGTTCGCGCTTCTAGAGCCTGAACGGATGGGCCGATTTGCTTCAAATTTGGTATCTAGGATTTATTTGGCCGTCCCTCGGAACGTATTTTTTATTTTTGCTCTAGGCCCAAAAATAACGGCACCTGCTATACAATCGTGAAGAAAAAAATTGATTTTCTCAAAAACGGCTCTAACGATTTTGATAAAACTTTCAGGATGCTATTTTTGTAAGACAATATATCTTGTGGTTAAAAAATATTTTTCAAAATTTGTCTTATAACGGTACCTCTCATAGAACCAGTATTTTCATATCAAATTTTCTCGTAAACTATACATTCGATTTCAATAAAATTTTGGCCACAGGAAGTCATTTATAATTTTATTAATATGGCATTTCAAAATTTTCAAAAACTTTTTTTTTTGATTTTTTATAATTTTTTCAAAAAAATTTTTGGTTTTCGAAATATGTTGGAAACGGGTATATTGATTTTTTTTTAATTATTTTTTCAAATGTAAACTACAGGTTGCCATATATTTGCATACCCAAATAAATTTCAAAATATTTTTTGGAAAAGTTTTTCAAAAATAACCTTTTTAAAAAAAAACTGGTCGAACGATTTTCAATATTTTTTTTTCCTAGATTCACGTATATCTTTGAAATTTTATTGTATACTTTGTTTTTCCGAGAAAACTCTTAAACTAATTTAAAAAATAAAAGAATTTTCGAAATTATCTAAATTTTTTTTTAAATCCATATATGCAGCCACTAAGCAATTGCTTATCATAAGAGCAAGTTCGTGCGACCCAGTCGTGCATTTTATTTATTTTTGCTCTAGGCCCAAAAATAACGGCACCTGCCATACAATCGTGAAGAAAAAAATTGATTTTCTCAAAAACGGCTCTAACGATTTTGATAAAACTTTCAGGATGCTATTTTTGTAAGACAATCTATCTTTTGGTTAAAAAATATTTTTCAAAATTTGTCTTATAACGGTACCTCTCATAGAACCAGTATTTTCATATCAAATTTTCTCGTAAACTATACATTCGATTTCAATAAAATTTTGGCCACAGGAAGTCATTTATAATTTTATTAATATGGCATTTCAAATTTTTCAAAAACTTTTTTTTTTGATTTTTTATAATTTTTTCAAAAATTTTTTTGGTTTTCGAAATATGTTGGAAACGGGTATATTGATTTTTTTTAAAATTATTTTTTCAAATGTAAACTACAGGTTGCCATATATTTGCATACCCAAATAAATTTCAAAATATTTTTTGGAAAAGTTTTTCAAAAATAACCTTTTTTAAAAAAAACCGGTCGAACGATTTTCAATAATTTTTTTTTCCTAGATTCACGTATAGCTTTGAAATTTTATTGTATACTTTGTTTTTCCGAGAAAACTCTTAAACTAATTTAAAAAATAAAAGAATTTTCGAAATTATTTAAATTTTTTTTTAAATCCATATATGCAGCCACTAAGCAATTGCTTATCATAAGAGCAAGTTCGTGCGACCCAGTCGTGCATTTTATTTAACTGGTTTCTCCTTTTACATTACATCACATTTTAATCTATTCCGTCGCAGAAATGCCGCAAAATTTGTAGGTTTCCTTAATCGATGAAAAATATATTTTTTCATCTTTTGATCTGGCTACAATTACAATCTACAAGGCATGTATTTGCCCAAAGCTTGAGTTTTATTTTCATATCTGGACAGGTGCTTCTGTTACATATTTCCGTCTCCTAGATAGGATTCAAAAAGAGCTTTATAATTGGTACGCAAAAGAACCGTAAATGAACATCGCCGGAAGGTTTCTTGTCTCACCTAGGAATGCCATCGATTTACCCTCGAGCCTAACTTCAGACGTACAGTTAAGTATAGAGATTCTTTTTTTTTTTTTTTTTTTTTTTTTGCAGCACATCAAGAATGTGGAATGCTTTACCCTGCTTGATTTTTCTCTCTCTTTGTCATTAACAGAGCATCTCCTTTTATCTTGTATCCAACCTTTCTAAACGCTTGAACTGTGTTAATTCATGTAAAGGATATTAATAATCCCTTTAGTATTAAAAAGGCAATAAATGTTTCTTCTAATAGAAAATTTGAGTTGAAACAACTAGTTACCGATTTGTTTATTAATATTAATTACCATGATAAACAATTCCCATAAAATACTTTTTTATCCCAAGTTCCTTAATATTTAGATCACTTTGGGTTTGAGTATGCAGCACTTCAAGTTATTCCATTGTACTTAACTAGTCTAGCTAAAAAAAAAACGAATCTCAACTGAAAAAAACAAATTTCAACAATTTGGTACTGCTTAATCCAAATCGCTTCCAGCTGTCAATTTGTTTGTCGAAGAATAAAAAAAAACCAGGATACCGGAAACAGATTTTTCTGATACTTTTGTCCTTTAATCTTCATTTTCTAAAACGATTTAATATTGCTTAACTTATCTTAACATCCTTTGTTTTAGAAATAGCCGAATTTGTTAAGGGTCGACGAGGTTGTATTCTACTTGTCAGTGATCATTACAAATATGTCAAAAACCGCCAAGCGCCAAATCGAACTTATTGGATTTGTTCAAAAAAGGTGAGTGAGTGGATTATTTTAAAAATTGTCGTCAAACATAATACTATGTTTTTATTTTAGAGACATTTCCAATGCAAGGCGCGCATAGTTACTGGAAAAGATGATTCGGGCGTTGTAAAAATATTACAAAAAAGCTTCTCTCATAACCACCCACTGATTAAAATAAAGAACAATATGTTTTAATTGGGTGCGTGTGAAATATCGATTTTACTTCTCAAAAATGGATGCTTCTAATATTAGGTCTTCCGGTGTATATATGAAATTTAGAAAGTGTTTTATAAACACGTTTATATTTAAGATCTTACAAATGCGTATGTTCCTATGCTTCTTTATTAAATGACGAAGGATTTGATTGTTAAAGGATAGAAATAAAATGTTTATATTAATTTAAAAAATTGTTTTTAACAAAAATTAAAATGCTTATTTCAGAATCAAAAAAACAGTACGAATATTATTTTCAAATTTGGATATTAACGGTTCTATTTTTAAATAAAAACACTTATTTGTTTTAGAAAGATTTATGTGCATATTAAGAAAATGTTAAAAACTAAGCAACTAATCCAAGAGATTTACAAAAATTCGTTGTGTAAAATGTTAGAATTGACGTCGTTAAAACTGCGTAACTAATAAATATTTTGTATATGAAAGTTACTGTGTTTGCTAATGGGAAACCGTACATTATAATGATTTTATGTCTTATCTTACTTTTTTATATGAATTCACCTAAAACGCTTCATGAATTTATGAAAACTGCACTCATAAGCCAGTACTGCTTACCTAATTCTGGAATTTTAGAGTTTTAAAGCTAAGGTTTTTGATTTTAAGACGATTTACCATACAGAATTGGGGCTTTATTCTTCTTAAAATCAACAATTAAAATTTTCATGAATGAATTTCAATGATAGCTTTAACTGGCCCCTAAGGTAAAATTCAAAAAGAGTTCCTACCATCCGAATCTACAGTACAATTTATAGAACTTGAAGCGCTTGAAAGTTTTACAAGTTCAAGTTTCTTAATGTTTTTATTGGTTTCAAAAAAATATCTCAAAGGTGACACACCTCAATATCCGCGTACAAAATATCCGCGTCAAAATATCAAAAATAATATATCCGTGGACAAAATATCCGCGTACACCCAACTTCACACCTACCCCAAGCAGGAGGGTTGCATAGGTTATTGTTTATACACCGTAATGCTGGGCGCTAGCACTGTATGTATGTATGTACCTATCTGTATATTTGTCTGCGGATATTATGGCGCGGATATTTTGATGCTGATATTTTGTCCGCGGATATGGAGGCGTGCAGCCATCTCAAAAGCCGTGAGTTTTAAAGACAAAATTTTCACGATAATAGCGTTCCAATTTAGAGTGCACAAAGCGCTCCCTGTGAACAGAACATGAAACTAAACCGGTTCCGTATGCAAATTATACATAATATTTATGTAACTTCAATATCTTTGTGTCTGTTTCAGAATCCAATAAAGTAGTGTGACTCACGTCATGTAAAAAGTGAACTACTTTTAATAATAAAGAGAATTTTGTAAAAATTTAAATTTCAAAAGTCAATTTTCATAAAAAAAATTAATTTATATCAATTAGGTATACTTTATTAGGTTCCTACTTTTTGGTTAAGAAAATTATATAAAAATCGTATTTCTTTTTTATTACTGAAATGTATTATGTCTTTTATCAATAACTTTTCATCTTTGATTTTTTTAGGTGACGAAATACAATTACAATTATTCTATTTTAACCTTCATTTCAATTTTCTTTTTCATTTAACGAACCAATTTAGTTGTTATAAAGTAGTAGTTGCTTCATAAAAGAAATTATATCAATAAAAATAAAAGAAAAAAGATCGTGATGAGTCCTTATTTTTAAGCATTGATCATTGCTCATTCATAATTCATTGCAAGCAATTGTTATTAATTGAAATAATTTCCATATCTTATTTTTTAGAACATTACCTATCACTTCATATGGCACGAGCATTCCATCTACCATCAGAAAGCTACATTCGTTCCGTTAATGCCAATTCAATGCTCAAAACAAAAAGTGCAGTATCCGACAGGAAGCCAAAGTTTCTCGAAGCTCGTACCTTAGATGATTGGGGACAAATAAAATATACAAGATCGCCTCGAGGCAATAAGTTACTATGCTATGAAGGACATCGTTTTATTAAAAATAATATTTATGGACAAAATATTTATTGGAAGTGTACCAAATGGCACAATAGCTGCAAGGCCAGAGCTATAACTAGTTCTGAAGTTCCAACCAAATGTGTTCTTAAAGGCGTACATAATCATGAAATTGTTAAACACGACTTTTCCAAATAGACAATGTACAATGTCCTACTAGTTTTAGTTTAGTTTTTATTAAAACAATAGATAGTAGTTTATAAATGTCCTACTATACTTAATTAATGTATGAATGAATTTTTTTTTTTTTATTTTAAAAAATAGAAGAAATAGAAAATCAAATTTAAAATAAGTGCCGTACGCAAGCCATTAGTAATTAAAATAACTGTACCTACCGAACAAGAAGAATAGTATCAATATTAAAGGTTAAACAAGAAAAAGAAAAAATTTTAAAATTAATGTGTTCTGTTGTTTTATTTAGTTTTAAATCTATCCATTCTAGTGTTAATGTTAATTTTAATTTATTTTAAAATGAACTCTTTATTTTATTTTTTCTCTAAATAATTTTTTTATTTTTCAGGCTTTCGCATAGATTTTATTGATTCAAAAAAGAATGGAGGAAAACTTCTTGTGATCAATGGATTTCGATTTTTCCGAAACAAAAAACGTGGCTCGAGGCAGTATTGGAAATGTAGTAATTATTATAAGGAAAAGTGTCCAGCTATTGCGATTTATGATGAGACGACATTAAATCTTCGCCTTTGCCATCAGCATCGACACACCACCAGCAACGACATTGAAATCAAGCCCCTTATTTCGTCCAACAATGACATTGAAATGAAACCAACAATCTTACCCAAGGAAGAATTCTCGACGCTACTAAACGTTGATAATAGAATATAATCTATTTTTGTTTTTATTAAATTATAAAATCACACAGAATGTAGCTAAAAAAAAAAAAGAAAAGAAAATCACATACTTAATGAGACAGAGTGAACTATTATTTTTTTTAAGAATAGCAGAATACAAAATAAACTTGTAAAAATACATATTTAAATACGTAAAAAGAAATTAGTTTTATTATCCAAATAAACTGTTTTTTTTTTTTTTTATAAACTTTTGAAAAACTAAGACTTTATTTACACAATGTTCTCTTATGTACTTTTAGGCCGAGGACAGTACACTGGGACTGATCCAAAAATAAACTTTTCACTATCAAAACGCGGAGGTCAACTACTATTCCTTGATGGATTGAAGTACTTCCGAAATAATGAGAACAGAACTAACTTATTCTGGCGATGTCATTGGTACTATCGCCGGATCCGATGTCCTGTCCTAATATGTATGAATAAGTTTGATCCAAATGATTTCCGCCAGATCCATCGACATTGTCATATAAAAACTGAAAAAAGACAAAGCACTTCCACGACACCGAATAATAAGAGTATCAAGAAATAATTTTGAGGAATTACAATAAAAAAATTTTAATTAAAAAAATTATAGAAAATAGTTTCCTAGTTTCTTAATGTTACTGAAAATGTTCTCTCTTAAGTGATTTTAAATATAATGAAATAAAATATGTATACAACGACAGAGCTTCATTAAATTGTATGTTTTTGTTATTTTGAGCGTAATTAAAAACTTCGTTCCTTTCTATTTCTGTTATGTTATAGAGCTCTAATAACCAAAGTTTTCATTTGATTTTATTCACAGTTGTCTTGGCCAATGATATTGTACCAAATCCAAATGATATGCTGGTATATTTTACACAATCTTTACGAGGTCGTCCTGCGATAATGGCCAATGGAGTTCGCTTTCTAATGATGAGCGAAAATAAGAAGAAAATCCTTTGGCGATGCAGCTCAATGGCAACCAAAAAGATCAAATGTCCAGCTCGAATAACAATGCTCAAGGAACAACCTCCGAAGTTTATAGTCAATAAGGCTGAACATGTACATGCAGAATTGAAAAGAAATAAATACGGTCTTAATAAGGCTATTCATATGCCCCCAATGAAGGCTGAGCTCGATAGTACCCAAATGGCATACGAAATAATCGAACATCAGCCATAGCTTAACCTGGAATTTTAATCATACATTTATATTAATTTATAGAGACTTTAATTTCTTTTCATATTTTTATATATCCTGTGTACATACGAAAATAGAAATGAAAATAGAAACAAACAAACAAAAAAAAAGAGATAAATAAACAAATTGATTTTTTTAAATTTATGAATGAATGATATTCGGATTTCGGATTATCAAGGGTACACGATAAAAAAGTGTAATTTGTTTTGTTACAGGACTTCTGGAATGTTATTACTTTTTTTTCTAATATTTTATATCAATTTATTCTTTTTTTCCAGATGATACGTTATACTACGTCCAAAGTCAAAAGGGAAAAACCCAATTATTTCACAATGGATGCTACTATGTTAAAGAAAAGCTTATCCATGACAAAATCTACTGGAGATGCACCCAGTACACGACTTCATTTAAATGTCACGCGCGAGTACATACAGCCAATAACAGAGTCGTTCATAAGAGTCCCCATAACCATGCAGGAACAGGACCCTGTCATAAGCGTACCAAGCCCTGGTTAAAAAACGAATACTCATTAAACTTTTCCTAACTCGAATTAATTTGTGTAATGGATTCTGTGACGGCGATAATCAATGCTAGCAAAAGTGGTAGTTAAATTATTTGTATTGTCTAAAACACATTAATAAATATTATTTTCAAAAATTAAACGTTTGTTATAGATGATCACATTTCACATTAGTCATTAAGAAATTTAAATATTTAATGACTCAAACATTAAATTCTATAGCTTTTTCAGAATTCACCAAATATATCGTTTTGAAATTGTTAATTCATTTCTTACTTCAAGTTCTCACAACGCTGGAAGAGGATTTCCTTCTAAATTTTAAGGAATCGTATTGTAGCATTCATATCTTAGAACAATTTTTTTTTAATCCGTCTCAAAATCCGGCTTAATCTGATGTTAACCTTATAATTTTTCACTAACTTATTGAGTTTTCTCTAAAATACGAGTAGTATCACCAATAAACTAGTCTTTTTTTGGCAATGTCTTTTCAAAATTTTAAATTTACTGTTAACAAAAATACCTTACAGATGCAGATGTTTTTTTTAAATTTGTATTGATTGACTTCAATCACATCAATTAATCAATTTTAAAGCGTTTTTTGTAATTTACTACAAACACTTATCTGAATCTGAAATTCAATAATAATGCAATCTCTCAAAACCACCAATTTGCTTTTTACTTATGTGAGAGAAAGCCCTGCGATTCATGGCTTGGTTTTTAATGTTAAGTTTAGAAGGTGTGTTTTATTATATTGTTATTGATTTATATTGAAAGATTCAACATCAACGCACTCCTTGACAAGCGAAAACTGATCTGTAATTGCAAATAAGAGCAAAGCTCCTTTACAATTTTGTTGATTTTGAAAATCTATCCATATAGGATCACTATAGGCTCATGTCATAACAACACTCTTTTAATATGTATTTCTAATGAAATGACTATTGAAAATTTTAAATCTCCAACTAAAAGGATCTTTTTTAGATTCCAAATACATGAGGTGTCGCTTTCGTTTTATAAAATGAAAAAAATCGAAAGGTATTGATTGGAAAGCACGAATTTGTGTTTGATCGAAACCACAGTAATTCAACAAATTGGCGTTGTACAAAATCTAGAAATGCAAAGTGTAAGGCCCGCGCTACAAGTCGCGTATTTAATGGAGTTGAAAAATATTGTCTAACCCACACCGTTCATTCTCATTAAAAATACAAATTAAAACAAAATAATTATGTCCTACATCAAACTAAAAAGTATTCAAATCACGAATTGGCGCTTATGATGGATTACTTCAACTGTGATGAAGATAAATTTAATTAAATTTTCATTTGAGTAATCACAAAACTTTCAATAAGTTCGCTGTTTATCTGATACTGTCCACAGCTCATGTAAGCGTTGGTGCCAACAACAATTAGTTTATCCCAAAACATCCCTATAAAATATAAAAGATATATATTAAGCACATTTACTTCATTATAATTTTTAAACTAATATTGTAATTTAAATCTGATAGTATTATCAATATGGAATAATAATAATGTTTTTTTTTTCAATTCTTTTTGATTAAAAAATAGAGTCTACATTTATAGAAGGGATGGTTTGGTCGTGTTAAAATTATGTTTCATTTTAACATTCATATTCCGTTTGAATAAACCCTAATCTTAAGTTCACTTAGGAGAAAATATTGTGTTTGTATTTTGTATTTAATGTATTGAAAGCTGGAAGTTGGTTGGTATTTATTGTTTTCAAGATTAGTTAAAAAAAAACGTGATTCATTTTTTTATAATCCTGCAAATAAATATTTTGTGTAAAATTTAATTTGATTAAAACATCAATGAAGGTACATAGTATGTGTAGTTAATGCATTGTCTATACTCATACCAATAAAAGGGAATGATTCATGAGATGTTGGTTTTCAGCTATCCTTGGAGAAGAACTCATATTGCTGTTTCAAAGAATAGATGAAAGCCAACAACAAGTGTCTGTCAAAAAAAATTCATAATTAGGATCGCAAATAAAAGGGTACAATAATAATTATATGAAAAAATCACTTTTAATTTTATTAATTTATTTTCAAAACTAATTAAATTTTGTTCTTTTCTTTTTTTTCTTTAGAGCAATGCATTATAGATGGTTACAACGATGAGTGTTGCTTTGGTTATACGAAAAAGAAAAACCGAAAATTATTGGTTGGAAATTACGAATTTGTGATTGATCGAATGTTAAAGCATACGACGAATTGGCGATGTACACAATATAAAAGTGCGAAATGTAAAGCCCGAGCAACAAGTCGTATTATTGATGGTGTGGAAAAATATTGCCTGCGTTATGCCTTTCATTCTCATTGAATCTACAAACCAGAAGATACATATCAAACTAGTATGTAAAAAAAAAAACGATAAAGCATCTGCTGCCTATTGAAGAAATGCTTTAAATGTGATGGACAACTACAATTGTTTTAAGGTAAGTTTCGTTTTAGTACTTTTTTAAATATTTTTAAAGAATTTACAATTTTTTTCTTAAATAAAATACGAAACATGCTCAGGCACATAACAAATTTTAGGGGATTGGACTGGACGTTCTTAATTTTAAGTTTGCTGAATTTTCCTCTTAAAGTAACCACTTTTGATTCAAAAACAACTTGGAAAAAAATAATAACGTTTAAGTTGGAAGAATTTAAATAAATCCACGCAAATATATGCTTACTTTCTTTAAAACGGAAATTGGACATTCTATTGTCTATGAATCTCATTACACAATTAAAAACCCTTCTATAGGTTCCAGCCCTAGGCTGTTTTACAGAACATTAAAGACCTTAATCATTCTCAATCAACTTGGCTTAGCCAAATTTCATTCGTACATTTAATTTCATTTCATTTTCCAAAGAGTCATTCTCTCAAAGCACCCCAGCCACATCCTATCCAGGGTCCACGCTTCTGCCCCATAGAGCAGGACTTGGATGATTAGGGTCTTGTACCTTTGAGAGAAGGCTTTGCTACTAAGATGCCTTCTAAGCCCAAAGAAACTGCGATTGGTATGGTTGATTCTTCGACTGATCTCTTAACTGATATTGTTTTGAGAGGTTATAGTGGAGTCAGAGTCAAGTAGTTAACTTGATGATAATGTTCTGCACCCAAGGACAGCACCCGAGTTTTATTTTCTTTAACTTGCGATTGCTCCACTCACAGCGCGCATCGTACTTCCGATGACGTCGATATCATCTAGCTGAGAAAAAAGAATTTTTATTTTTCAATATGTTTTATAATACAAATGGACTAAAACTAAACTTATAACTATTTTTAAATCTTGTTGGCTCAACAGTACTGAATATATGTTTATACAAAGCTATTTTTTACAATATCATTATAATGTTGACTTTATTACATGTTACATGTTTACAGAATTTAAATTTCAATGAGGGTATAAAAAAATTAGAATATTAAAAAAAAAAAAAAACAACTAAGGGATTCATCCTCTGCACTGTAGTGTTGTTGGTTCTTCCTTTGCTAGAATGGTGCTTCGCTGTTGTGGATGATGTCCAAGTACTGATGGTCTGTGATGGCGCTAGCGTTGAGGTACCTATTCTACTTGTTGCTGGCGTAGTTGCTGTACTTCCAAGTTTGGATGATGTTCCAGGTTACTAATTATTCTGCCCGCAAGATGAAGCATGTATTCATCTATGGGAATCTGTTTAGCCTACTCGTACAGTTTCGCTGTTGGTATGTACGTCTTCATCACTGGATTGCGGTTTAGTCCCGTGCAGAAGTGGAGCAACTTCCTTTTAAATAGCTTGATCTTCTTCATAGCTGTTGGTGAGATTGTGAACCATATGGGAAAACCATATGTCAGTCGTTTGAGTCTTCTGAGAAGCGGATGGACCAAGCGAAGAGAAAAGTTGGCTTTTGAACATCATGCCTAAGTGTTTTTTAAACTTCAGCTTGTTGGTGATTCTTCATAGTCATCCTGTACGATCCAGTTAAGCCAGGGGATGCCAAGAAGTGACATGGTTCTGTATAGTTTGTTCCTATTCACACTTTCATAGGAGACTTTAATCGATAAAGAGGTGGTGAGTTTGATTTGGAATCCTTGGGTCTTTTCAAAAAACTATAGAAAAGTGATAGTTGACTAACTGGCCTGAAACCACATTTATAGGGGCCAGTCCGTTCCAAGCTCCAGCAGCTTTGTGGAGCCTCTACCAGAAGTTTTGTTCATCATCGTGAAACCGAATGGATCATTCTATACTTTACAGAAGGATTGTACCAAAAAACCGTGAAACCAGAAAGTATTTAGGATTTCCCTGTTCAATTTAATTATTTAAAACGTATAAGAACGTAGTAACAAGAAGACAACAAATATTTGTTGTTTGTAAGCCAAATCGATTAATTTTTATATAAACTACAAAACAAAATAGGACCCAAAACTTCAAAACGTTCGCCTTGTCTTCTCCACTTGCGTACTCGTGTCTAATCTTAATCATTAAAAAACGCATGTAATCATGTACCTAGACCATCTTGTGGGAGGTTAAAATCTGTTTAATTATCAGCTCTACGACATGTTAAGCACCCACTATCACTATATCCGACATCTGGAATCAATAATTATAATTAGAGATAGTGTAGTGTTTCGTGGCGTTTTGTTAAGTCCTTCGGACTGCTGAACTTTTTGATACTTTGTCCGACAAATTATAGTAGGCTGAGCATGAAGAAAAGACATTAAAGACTTAAAATCAATTGATGCTTAGAGTCTACCTTCAATCTTTAAATTAAGGTCTTCATAAAAAAGTTTTGGATAAAATATTTTTTATTTTAAAAAATTTTGCTTACAAAAATTGAATATTTATGTGGATAGTTTTGTTTAATTGATTTACAAATAAAATCAATCGCAATAGTCTAAGAAGAAATTCATTATCAATTTCAGATTATACTCCGCCGGAACAATAGCAGCCTGTACAAATGTTTGCTATTTATGTTTTAAAATATCAATATTTATTTAAAAAAAAGTGTTTGTATTTTTATAACTGTTTGTTTTTTAGCTACATAATTATAAGAATTTAAAAAGACTTGACAAAAAAAAAAACTTTATGGAAGATGTTAATAAAGAAAAAAAAAATATATTTTATAAAGTTACATGACTTAATGTTTTCTTTTTTTATATAAACTATTGGAAACTTATTCTAAACAGTTTTAATAAGAAACTAACCAATAACATAATGTTTACTTATTTACATTTACTTATAGGTGGATTCATTCATTCAAATCTTCCCAAATTTACTTACATTTCGGGTCAAAGAGGCCAACCAAAATTAGTATTTGATGGACATTCTTATATAAAGAACAAAAAATATGGAAATAAAGTTTACTGGAGTTGTTCACACGTTAAGTTAAAAAAATGTCGTGCCCGAATAATAACCGCTATTAATGATCCTGAAGGCATAAGGCTCACGTCTGGCGTTCATAATCATTTACCAGAATTTCAGCATCTAAAATTCGATTAAAAATTTGTTAAACATCAATTTTGGGTTTGTAATTCTTTTCAAAATTATTGTTTTTATTTAAACAAAAAAAGATACGCATTTGCAAAGAAAAAAACTGCATTGTATCTAACTAAAAAATACTTTGAAGAAGTTTTGAAAATTTATTCGCATTAAAACCAAAAACACCCCAGTTTCTCTTGCAGAGTGGAATTAGTTCGTAAAATCAATTAGTTGTTTAGAAACCATTTGGGAAGATTATAAATAATAAGCCAACAGATTAATACGCGAGTGGATAGAACAATAGAACTGCTCGTAAGTCGGATCTCTACCAGGCCCAAGCAACAATTTTGAGTTGAGCGGAATAACTTACCGCTGCTGGTGTATTTGGAATATTAAGTTATATGAAGTCATAAGATAGCTTATATCATCCAGTGTTTTAAACAGAAAGTTGAAATACTTTTTTTGGCCTCTGTATTTGTGTTGAACTGTAAGTTTAGGTTAGGTTAAGTTTACAAAAACATGTGATAGTATAATTTTTAATAAAATAAGTAAATTAGAAAACAAATCAATTTTTGTTTCTGTACATTGGTTTTTGTTAATATTAAAAACAACATATTCATATCTAAAAATAGCAGTTTACGCTATTGTTTACAACTGGCCACTCTATATTTGATAAAATTGTGATGAAGATGCAGAACCATAAGTCCTCGGAAAATAGTCAAAACCAACAAATTTAAAGTAAGGAACCGAAAACAATGATGGCGATTTACTTCAGAACCCGACATTTGAAAGACTTTTTTAAATTATTTTCATTTCTCAAAGGAATTAAGTCGAATGTTCAAAACTATTCAAAAAATAACTTTAATCTTACAGGTCTCACCGATTTGGTTCAGTTCTAACAAAACAGATCAAAAGTTTCAAATTCATTGCTTCACACACACGTACACTTTTATCTTGTTTCAGGAAGATACCGAGAATCCTTTCAAAAGTAAGGTTATAATTTTAATTTCGAGCTGAATCTTGTAAATGGAAAGTCATCAAAATGCATTTATAGTTTGCCACCGACATGGATCACTTCAAATGTGGTGATCAATATTGCGGATTGGAGATCAATAGTATCATCCTCGGAGTTTTAAAATCAATAAAGTAATTGAAAAATAAATGTCTTCTTTGTCTTATAATTTAAACGGATTTAAAAATAAATTGGCAAATCTACAAATAACGAAAAATTGTTTATTGATACTAAAAATGTTGAATTACTGACCATCTCACAGGGTTAATATCTCGGATTGTTACTTTCAAAAACTCCTGGTCCATCTGCGAGAGTTTCTCAAATAGATTCTTCACTAACTTTTTCTAGAATTTTTGGCATGAAAAATATAAAAAGAAAAGCCTCATCGTTGGTGTTGGTCCCTAGTTGGTGACCAATTTAAACTTGATTTCAATAAACAATTATTATTAAATTCTTATGATGTCATGTTGTTGTAGTATCAAATATCATAAATCAAATTATAAGTTAGTTATGTACGAACCCTCCTTTCAAAAAAACCAATCCGTATCCAAAAACTAAATTTTTTACATAAACATTACCTATATTATCATTATGCATAAATATGAACAAAATTCACTAACCATATGTATTAAAAATCTTTCAGATCTCAGCTATTTGACGAAGAAAAGTGGCATAGAACTTATTCGTGGAAATAAAGGGAAACCAAAACTGATAGTCGGTGATTATTCATACTTTCGCAACAACAGCAAAGGATACAAAACCTATTGGCTATGCTCAAAGAATCGTTATAACCGTTGCAAGGCAAGATTGATAACGTCAAGTAATACTGGAGAATTGACCATAAAAAATCAAGTGCACAATCATGGGCCAGATTCTAATTCAGGATCATGTTGGAAGGAACTTATGATCAAATTGAAAAATTAAAGAAACAAAATTGTTCTTTGACTTTGAATATATACATATTTTTTTTTTTTTTCAAGAAGAAAAAACTGTTTTTGTTGGGAAAAGACATATTAAAAGAAATGAACGAATGTAACTTAGTCCTTTATGCTTTTCATAATTATATGTTAATTATACTATCTACTCATAATTTGTTAAAATTAATTTTTGTATCTAATTCTACTTTTGAATATTACTCTATTTTAGATGATAATGCATACTATTACTATGGACAAGTGTGTAAAGATGGCACCGTGCCAGGAATTTTTCCTGGCTCTATCCAATACGAAAGAGGTCAGCGGGGTGCAAAGAAAATGATTTATAATGGACATGGTTATGTGTGCGGCAAGATCAAAGGTCAAAGAAAGTATTGGATCTGCTCAAAACAACGCAGCAAAAAATGTAAAGCCAGACTAGTTACTGATATGAATGAAACTGAATTCAATGTTCGTAATATTTTGCACAACCATCCGTCCTGCTATTGAAAAATACTTATAAGATATATGTAAAGTTTACTAAGAATAAAATGTTTCAGGCAACTAAGATTGATCTCAGTTAATACTGTCTTTTCTTTTTAATCCATTTAACATATTGATATTGAGAAGTTGAAAAATTTAATTAAAAATTCATCATTTGATGCAAATGAAATAAATTTATAAACGAAGGCATTATAATTGTATGTGTGTAAATGGGTGATTTAGCGTAGCTACAGTTTAAATAAAAAAGGAAATATTGCAATAATAAACTTAAACTTAAATTCGAACATTCAAAATTTAAAATATGCACGTAAAGTTTGATTTATTGAATTTTCGTTTCATGAAATAAAATCTTGCAGTTTTGAGTTTAAGTTTTAAATGGTTTTATAAAGAATTCTTTGACTTTGAGGTGGTTTTTTGATTAGTAATACTCAAAATAGTGTTCATATGTCCATAGATTGCTTCTCCAGAACTCCCTTGGCTTGTGCAGATGTTTTTTTTTTGTCAAGACAAGTCTTTTAAGCTTGTTTGTCTTTGATATATACGGCACGTTCTTAGCTTTGAATGTCTTGAAATTTCCTTCCTTTAAAGATCGTTGGACATTGCGCTCACTTACTGGATTCTTGGCCGTCAAATTCCATTGATCTGCATCAGATTGAGGCTTTACAAAAGTATTGTTTTTTTAAATTCCTGAATAGAAGAAACTGGACTTTAGTGGGCGGTGCTTTTCGCCTAGCACCTGATCTTGTAAGGTTTCCTATGTCATTATGCTGTTTTTACTTATTAATTTGATAGTGCACAGTTTGACGCGAGAAATAGAACTCAATTGGAATGTCTTTGACTGCATTTCCAACATTAAATTTTGCTACCATTGACGTTCTGAAAGCCAAACTCCACGCAGCCGTTTTACCAATAGTTTTTGAAGACTTTTAATCAATTTCTATTTTTTCATCAATGTTTATTAGCAACTTCAGTTAAACACTAAATTTGTTTCGTTTTCACGTGCTCAAAACTTTTAAAACATTAAGACAAAGATTCCGTCAGAATACTTATGTCAGGCAAAAATTCATTGTCTGCATGCATTCTTATCAGCAGAAAGAGAATGCCAATGTTTGGCGCATCGTATTCGCACCGTTATTTAACGATACTCAGAAAAGCTGGGTTGAACATTCACAAAATGGTTTCCTCAAAATACTTTTGCCGAATGTACACATCTTTAAAAACAAAAGCTGAAACAGAAATTATTAAAAACAATACTTTTAAAAGCTTTGAAAATTTAAAAACCTGGCTACCAAAAGATTTGGTATACAATTTAGGGTGGCAATATATTTAAAAGGGCATAATTCCTGGGTCTTCAAGAAAAAAATCGTTCTACAACAAGGGCATATCACCAACTTTTTTTAACAGAAAAATTACCTTACTGTTCAAAATTTTTACGAGCAAAGTAATGTATTAAAGTTTTATAGAGGACATCAATATCTACAAAAAAGTCAGTGATACCATATGTCTAACTGTTACAATTATGTAATAATAACTACTTTTTCATGATAAAATATTTGATAGTAACGCCAGTATAAAATTATAAAAATAAATCATTTCCTATTCAAGGCTTATAATCAATTAAAAATTATTAAATTATTTTTTGAATTATAATATTCCCAAGTTCCAAACACCTCAAAAGTTAAAATGTGAGTGAAAAAATTATCAAAATCACACATTGCATTAACCATGTAACTTAACTAACATTTGCAATCATTGTTAATTCAGTTGCCATATACCGAGGATATCGATGATCCCAACTGATCTGCAAATCTCATTTCAACGCCTTCAGTTTCCATTAACTACATTCGTGTTAAATATTAACAAGTCCCAAGGCCAAACCTTCGAATTATTAGGGATCGGCGCAACCTACAAAAAGAAAGTTTTACTCATAACCAACTGTATGTTGGCCTATCGCTAGTAGGAAATCCTGAAAAGCAATTTATTTTGCTGCCACTACATAAAACAACGTCGAATATTCTTTACAGGGAAGCTCTAAACAAATAAATTTAAAAGCTTATGTTTTACAAACAATAGAAATAAAAATAAAATAATAAAAAACTTTCTTTATAATATGCTTTTTTTTAGTGAACCTCGACAAAAAAAAAAAAGAAGAATTTGAATTGTGAATTGTGTGTTAAAATTTATAATTTTTTGTATAAGCAACATGTGCAACATTAACGATTTACATTTATGCATTCAATCAAGATCCAAGTGGATTTGTTAATTTCTAATTTTCTGTTTCTTATGATATATCTAATCGAACACTATCTAATTGCAGATGAAGATGCAGATGAAGATGCAGATGTTGGCAAACTGCTCCTTAACAGCATGAGTGAACTTAAAATCTTGGTTGCCAGAAAAATTAAAGAGATTAAATATCTTCGAAGAGAATTAAAGGACCTTAAAACAAATTATGAAGAAAAGAATGTAAATTTGGATATCCTCCCTTTCTTGCAAATCCCATGCCAGACTATGCTGGATCTCACGGATTTTGAAGATAAACTGAACGATGACGGTGGATTTATGAAGGCATTGGTAATATAAGTTTTTTTTTTTTACAATTTTCTTCATTCAATTGTTTTCTTGTGTAGGAGCATTTATTGGAAAAGATGCCGCACCTGTCCGTAGATAAATTTATAAGGCATAGCCTTAAGGCAATTTTTACTGATGAGGTTGCTTCTAAGTGCACATTTTACGGTAAAAACAATAACAACGAGATCCAGCACTATGGATGTATATCCGTTATAGAAGGTTAGTTGAAAATAAAAGTTATTTACTAAATTCCATTTAAAGACACTTTTTTTTTCATTTCCAGAATGTGCAAGAAAGAAATTTCCATCCGCAACATCAGCAGAAATAACTAATATTATGAAAAAGTGGTTTCACTATGCAAAGGACAGAATCCGCCGTCAAAAAAAAAATTAGTTATGGAGCACAGTAATACAGAAAAAAGTCCTTAATTTTTTTTATGCCAAAACTTTTTAATTAAAATAAAAGTAAATTGGAAAAAACAATAATTTTATTCCACATGCTGTCCAAAACTGGGAATTGTCGCCCTTTTAAACGAATCCATGAATAGCACCCATATGATGTATTTATTTTTCGTAGAACTTTACTGCAGTTCACACTTTGGGAACTTGGCAAAAAATTGTATATCTACATTTTGTTTTGGAAAACAGAAATTTTTTCGATACTCGAACTCGATTGCTTCTATTACTTTTTTTTTTCAAATCCGGTTTGGGTTCATATTTCGCTGAGCCCTCTCTCTCTCTCTCTCTCTATCTCTGCACAAGTGAGTCCGTGGCAATTCTAATTTCCATACTAAACGGAGTCGACAAATGTCCTTTTAAGGCTCCGTATTTGGAGTCCGTTTGCGGATAATTTTGACTCCGTTTGCGGATCCAAATGGAATCCATTTGCTTAAAGGGAACGCTTTTGAAAACATAAAATGTTTACTCCGAAGCACTTTTCGTGACCATTCAAGCAAAATCACTGACTTCTAGTCCAGTCCAGTCGACAGGTGGGAAAAAGTGGGTTTTATACGAAGAAATATAGTGGAGTCCTGCATTTCTTGACATTGCTGTTTTTCGAAACACCATGCTCTCGTTACGAATTGACATACAACAATATTTGAACTATTGAAATTGTAGGAAATCTAACGTTCTACAAAAAATTTAAATACATTTTTTCCGTAGGACATAAGGAAAAAAAGTTATTGAGGAAAAATCGGAGCAATGTCAAAAATTTTGCAGCCCCACTAGGAGGAATATATACTGTATATAGTATGTGATCATGGTAATGTATGACAAAGTAATGGAAGTGTTAAAATATGATTTGTACTGTGTCAACATTAACTGTAGTTAATTTGATATATAAAACTTAGCTTTTATTATAATTAATAAATATGTACCTACATATATAACGACTGTTTTTTTTTCTCTTCAAATAAAAAGATTCACAGGTTGTGGTATAATAAGCGTTTTGTGTTTTTTTGCGAACATCTTTTAAAGCTATAAGTAATAATAATTGTGAAACATTTTGTACGAATATTTAATGTGAATTTTGTCCATTTCAATTACAGTCGACTCTCCATAAGTTTGTTGCGGTAAATTTTACCACAACAAGTTCCACAGACCTATTCGTTTCCTTTTTCCATTTTTCACCCCTCCTTTTCGTTGCTTCTCCAAAATGCTGGCAGAGTAGAGAGCGCGCTTGGCCATCAGCAGGAAGCCCGCTCCAAAGCATTTTGGAAAGACAACACAAGCAGGTCTCAATGCAAATGTTGTGAAAGACAATCACAACTTTCTAACGTGCGACAGTTGGTCCACGAGATGACCGAACACAAATGTGCGACAGGCCGTCCACAAATCCGTCCTAGATCAAGCTGTTGAGTCCAAAGTCCAGCCAACGTTTGAAATGGCCGAGAGCCCAACCTAGCGTGTCTTCAACACAAAGAAAAGAAAAATGACTTTTGCATCTAGTATTTCTCTTAAATTCCATCTGCACGAAGACGTACAATATTTTAATCTTTAATATGTAAAGAAAAACAATCGGGTTAGTCTTCGGATTTTTTCTCGCAAGGCGAGTGGAAAATGACAGAGAATTTACTTGCTCGAAAGATTTTCCTCCATACTGTAGTCTGGGCATGGGACGGGGACGTTTTCGAGTTTATAAATGATTTTTCGCTTTTTCTCTTAAGAAGTTGGGATTGCCAAGAATGGGTCTGAACTCGTCCATTGAGCTACTCTTGTTGCAAATATCACCATTAGCCTGGGATATTTTACATAATTCGAATGCGTGGCTTGGGTTCAACAACGGTACACACTCTCACCATTGATACGAAGTGTTGAAGCTCGCTCGTGACAGAACACCACCACATACATTGGCTAAAAAGAGAAGAATATATTTTGGATATGGCTTAATGGCCGAGAAAAGTCGGCCATTTTGGACTTGTGGGTCACTTTTTGGTTTTTGACTGAAAGGTGAGACCAGAAAAATTTAAGAGTTAGCGAAAAATCATTTTTCGAATTGATTGTATTTTATTTTGAGTTTATAATAATTCCCGTCGTAAATTTTTTAGCAAATAAGGCCAACGAGATAATTGTGTGTGATTATTTGGTTTGTGAGAAAGATCTTTCAGGAGGAAGTATCTCAGGCTCCAGAGAAAGGATCCCTATAGGCAGATAAGTACCCTTTTTCATTCTTTTCGTTTTGTCCCAGGACAGTTTTTTGAGTGTTTTGATAGTTGTGTTTTTCTGGCCAAAAGTGGCAGAAACTTGTTGATTGTGGAGTCTTCGTGCATCCGTTGTCTATCCCGAGATTGCGGGACCCGCGACCCAATTTTTTTTTACTCCTTTTATTATTCGTCATAATCAACCCCGTCATTTTTCTCTTCTTTGTGTCTTTTGTGACACTAAAGAAAACTCTTATTTTTATTAATTTTCATATATATTCTATCTTTTGATTTGGCCTTCCGCCATCTCTCCCAAACAATTATTGTAAATTTTTGTTTATGAAAAAATTTAGGGTGTTTTACCTATATTGAGAGGTTTCCCTAATAAATCATTTAAATTTCCTTTTTGGGAAAATAGCTCGTTCGTTTTATTCCATTGGAATTCTTCTTTTCAGTTTGTATGACGGTTTGGTAATTCCTGAGAAAATTACCTGGCGCCTAACATAATTCCTAGTACACCCTGTACGAAGAATTGATTTTGATTTGACTTCCATTTATTCTTTTCAGAAATTCAGAAATTGATACGATCAATAAAAGTATTCATCGATTTATTTGTTTATAAAAAAAAAAATCGTGATAAGTTGAACTATCCCTAAGTCGTATTTCTCTTTAACTCGAAATTTGTCGGCTTAGTTTGGCATTCCCCCTCCATTTTCAAATCAAAAACCATTCTCTAAGTAGAACTCCCTTTAAGTCGAAACTCTCTAACTCGAACACATTTTTTCGATTTTTGACCTCTGTTTTCATTCCTTAAGTCAAATTTTATTTTTTCCATAAAAAAAAATTAAAAAAATATCCTCTCCCAATTCGTATTTCGTTGTGTTTTGTATATCAAAATTACGCACTTCAATACCGTCAAATCATCTGTATGAGAGTATATGCAGTCTGTAGCATCCCAGCAAACATTTTTGTGAATTTTCACTAAACATAGTTTATGTGAAGAATATTATTTCGAAAAACATTCACCTTAGTGGATCAAATATGAATATATGCAACAAGATTCAAATTTCCTTCACATAATGTGAACAAGTAAATCCTCAAAAACACCCATAGCATTGTGCGTCCACTTTTAAAGTGAATGAATGTGAATGTTTTCTTTTGAAAATACATTACGGGACTCGGGACCAAGTCGCGACAGTAAATGAAACAAAAGCAATGCAAAAACAAAATGGGAAAAAAGCTGGGAAAAAATGATATAAATTTTATTGATCACTTAAAAATCACTAGTTTGAACGTTTTTTGGAAAAAATGAAGTAAGCCATCTGATTTTGTTTACTGTTTAGAATTTTAAGAATTTTTTTTTTTTCAAAATCGTTTGACCACTTTTTTTCAAAAAACTGCTTTTTTGAAAAACTTTTCGAAAATATATTACACATTTTTTTTGAGTTATGCCAATTTTTAGCACTTTGTAGTTTTATCAGAAAAATAAAATTAAAAAATAGATTAAACCGTGTTTGGAAAAACAAAAAATAATAAAAAAAATTTAAAACATTTAAAACATTTTTCAAAAACTCAATAAAACTTTGTTTGAAAAATTTAAAACTTCATATTATTTTGTCTATAAAAAGGCTCCTATTACTCCTATATTAAAAATCTCATTGACAGCCGTCAAGTGGTTTACGAAAAAATCTGATTTAAAAAAACCGGTCCTATGGGAGGTACCGTTATAAGACTTTTCCTGAAAAATCAATTCCAACCAAAACATAAAATTCGCACAGAAAACACTATTCAGAATGTTTTATCGAGAAAAATTAATTTTCCAATAAAAATATTATGACAGGTACAGTTAGTTTTGAAGCTAGAATGATAATTCCAAAAACCCCTCTGTAGGACGTCATAATAATACTATGTACCAAATTTGAAGCAATTCGGCCCAGCCGTTTAGGCTGTAGGTGCTGATACAGACAGACGGACAGACAAACAGAATTGTCGGACCCACTTTTTGCAAAAAGTTCATGTAGCCAAGTTTGGCCAAAACTTTACAGCGTAGTTGGAACAAAGGAAGTGCATTTATTAGGAGTTTTTGGAGGAAATTCAAAACCAGGTGATTCCGATAATTTTCTTCGTCCATTTGTTGATGAATTCAAGGAAATTATGGGTTCTGGTTTTGAGTTTCAGGCAACAAATAATTTAATATACAAATTCGAGCTTTTATCTGCGATGCTCCTGCAAAAGGGCACACAGGATTTTTCATCTGTACAAATTGTACACAAAAGGGGAAATAAACAGAAAACCGATTGGTTTTCGAAGAATAGCAAAGGTTGGTGAACCTTCGGTGCGCTCATCGTCGCCTATGAATCGCCTTTCTACGAATCGTAATGATGTTTCTCCTAGTGTGAGTCCTCGATTTAGCGCTGCCGATGTATTAAAAAAAAAAAAAGACCAACTTTCATCTTCTGCCCCGAATCTTGTATCGGTAAATTCTGATTCTGATAAGAAACAAGTTATTTTACCTAAAGATATATTCTGGGATTTTAAATGAATTTGTACATAACTCTGCTGTGGCCGATGCAGATGCTAGTTCTCTTCCATTATCTACCTGGGTAGATAAAATTGATAAGAGTCAATCTAGTTTGCCTGCGGAGAAAACTGCAGTCGTTGATGATGAATCGACTAATATATCAAATGGGTCAACTGTAGTTGTTGATGAAAATGGGATTGCTTTGGTAGACGACGATAATGATTTAGCTGCGAATGATAAATCTTCTGCTGCTTGTGGAGATTCTGTTATTCCTGTGCCTGTTGTTGTTGTTACTGATGGAGGTGGAGATGGTGCTGCTGGTGTTGTTCCTGCTGCTATTGAAAGTGGTGGCCGGGTTGTCGGTGCTAAAGTTGATGTTGTTTACGTTGAAACTGACTCAATCACTCAGGTTCGGAATTTTGAAATCAGTAAAAATGACGATCCTAATTACAATACCGCCAGCCCATCTACAATGGGAGCAACCAGCAACACAATAAACAAAAATAAAAGAAATCAAAATGAAATCATAGGAAGTGGTATAAGTGAACTAAATGCTGTGACTCCTTCAGTGTGGCTGCACATTTCTAAATTTAATGCTGATACTGAACCTGAACAACTCATAAGCCATATCTCAGCTCAGACTGACATTCCTTCTAATTTTTTTAAATGCTACAAGCTAACTAAAAAAGGGATCGCCTTATCGGATATTACTCATGTAAATTTTAAACTGAGTGTTCCTGCGAGAAGCTACAGTCAATTGATGAGTGACTCTTCCATATGGCCAATGTACGTTAAGGTAAAAAAATTCGTTAATTACTCAAAAAACGACGTTGCGCAACAAAGAGAGAATCTGACGTAACAATGATCAATAAGGCTGCTTCATTGAACTCTGATAAATTCAACAATGATGCTACTTCATCTATACATCCCATAACATCAAGTAATTTATTAGTATGTTATCAGAACGTAGGAGGCATAAGATCTAAGATAGATTATTTACATCTTGTTTTTTCATCCTACTTTTATGATATTATTTTATTAACAGAAACATGGTTCACTGAAAGCCATTTAACATCTGAATTATTCAACTCAAATTATACTGTTTTTAGAAAAGATAGATCTAAATTATTAACAGGTATGGATAGAGGTGGAGGTGTTTTGATCGCGATTCGATCATCTCTCTCTCTTGTAGGGAAATAGAACTTAAATCTAAATCTAATACTTTTACTTCAGCATCAAACTGTGATATTGACATTGATATTGAAAAAGTGATTGATATAGATATACAACAGAATGCCGATAAAATATACAGCTGCCTCAATACGGGCTTAGTCCGCACGGAGGTAATTTATTATATAATAAGTTTTAAATAGTGTGAAAACACCATTATTTTTATCGTTCATTGGATTAAAATGCTTTTTAGGTACCTCACAACAAATGCTCCTGGACTTGGACAAATTTTTACTTAATATCTTTTTCATGGTTTTAAATTTCAGATGACTGGCGTTACTCAGAGATTTTAAAAACATTAAAAGCAAACCAAAATGCAAACAAGAACATGTTTCAGCGGCTGACAGAAGAGATTTTTAATCTACGCAAGGAGCTTCGGGACGAGAGAGCTTCAAAGGAAAACATTGGAGTTATAACCATAGTTCCTCGAAAGCCCTTTGAGGCGATGGAGGAATTTTTAATCTTTGAAAGTTCGTTAAAAAATTCAGGCGAGAAACAAAATCAACTGGTAAAAATAATAATGTCTGTCTGAGAAATGCAAAAAGTTATAATTTATATACATATTTTTAATTTCAGAAAACTGCATTCATCCAGTATGGTGGAAACGACGACGCAAAAAAATTCATTAAAAACAATATACGAAAAATTATGGATGACAAGTTGGTAAATCAATTTTCTTGGAGAGGCACTGATATTAAAAGGTCAGCAAGAGGACTCACAACTCTAGTTGTTTTAAGAAGTGAGTTGTATTATATAAAAATAAACAAAATTTATGTGTTTATACTTAAGCACAGTATATGTTTTTAATAGATGCGTTCCACTCCAGCCACAACTTAACTGAAGAATTTTTCGATCAAAATGCCATGAGGCATTTTCAATATGCAAATGATCGCTTGAAAGCACGAAAATCCGCAAAATGATATTACAAACCAATCGTTTATATGTACATGCACATATTTTATATCATCAATAAACAAACTTACAGCAAATTTGTTTTTCTTTTCTTAACCGTTGAGGCGATCCTGTTGGCTTGACTCCAAGATGTTTTTTCGACAAAAATTACGATACATTTAAGAAGGTAAGCGAATCAGATTATTTTATCTTTTCCAGAGGTAGCATTTTGTAAAACCCCACTGGACTAATGTCGGATTCAATTCAACACAAAAATATTTTTATAAATCATATTCTTTGCAACAACAAAACCGTCGCAAGATCAATCAATTTTTTATTTTGAAGGAATTCGACATAACATTAACATATTCAATTCTATGGTACACATTCGAGTTAAAAATGAATCCTTTTAATGAATTAGAAATGATTCAATTTTTGTTCACAAAATTGAATGAGAAAAACTCAATATATGTATGTACATATCTTCATTTTTATGAATCATATTTTACCCAGTTATATGGTTCAAAAACTAATCATAAATTATCCAGTAAAATGAATACATTTACTTATGTGAAGAATTCCTTCCATCATATATCTATACATATAATAAAATTGTAACGGGTCGATGTCTGTACATTGAAGATATAGATGCAAAACTAATATGGGGAGTCTCTATTAGACCCAGAGAACCCAAAACAACCGTTTTTAGAATTTTTGTCTGTCTGGCTGTCTGTCTGTCTGTCTGTCCGTCTGTATGTTTGTATGCGCATTACCGCAAAAACTACTGCATGGAATTAAATGCTGTTTTCACAGATTTATTGGTAGTACGCCAACTTAAAATATAGGCACCATTTTATCGCACAAAAATATGTAATTATGTTTGTTTTTTTTTAATATTGTCTCAATCGAACGTTATTTTTAATGCACTTAACGCAAAATATTAATATAATATAATCTATATACATATAATAAATTTGTAACGGGTCGATGTCTGTACATTGAAGATATAGATGCAAAAATAATTTGGGGAGTCTCTATTAGACCCACAGAAGCCAAAACAACCGTTTTAAGAATTTTTGTCTGTTTGTCTGTCTGTCTGTATGTTTGTACGCGCATTACGCTACTGAATGGAATTGAATGCGGTTTTCGCAGATTTATTGGTAGTACGCCAACTTAAAATATAGGCTACATTTTATCGCAAGAAAATAAATAATTCTAGTTGTTTTTTTAATATTGCTGTAATCGAACGTTATTCAATGAACTTAACGCAAAATTAAAAGATTTTAAAGAAGTTAGCGTCTCACTTACATTATGGCGCTGGAAATCATAAAAATAGCGCCACACTTACCTACATATACATGAATAGAAATAAATTAGTCGTTCTGAATAGAAGTTCCATCAAAAACATCATAGATGGCGCTTTTTACCACCATATAGAAAATGTCTCATTCAGCGAAAGCAGAAACCGAAAAATAATGTAACCATAAAGAATGGTGAACGAGCAATACTTACGCCCAAAACTGATGAGGCGGAGCTGCCATAAATAGCAGTATCGGCGCGGAGCATCGTTTTGAAAGTGGGCATTCCAATTAGGTATATTGCTTCAGAACTTAAATCTCCAACTTTGCAATTTAAACCGTTATGATACAATGATACTTCGAAATAATGTTATACAGAACCCAAAAATCTTACTGCTGTAGAGTTGGTAAAGTATGTAGCTTTTATACCACGCATACCAAGCATTTTGAACCGGTTGTGGAAAAACAAAAATATACTGAGATACCTACTTTATTCTAAAATCCACGCGTACGAAGTAGCGGGCAAAAGCTAGTGAACCATAAAAATGATTCGAATTCGTTGCTTCGTAAGCAACGAAGAAAGAATCAAAAAAGCTTCAGAAATGAATTCATAAATAAAGGTTTGGTTCACTATATGAATTATTTATAATTCAATTCTGAAGGGAAATGTTTGCTGGGATAGCTTGTACTATCATCATCTTCAGTGCGTTGTGTTTCTACCTACCCATATACAATACATGCTGCGTCTAGGTATTATCCTAAATACTATGCGCTCTAAACTGCAACAAATGTTTTTGTCTTTGTCCTCAACTCAATATGATTTCATTGCACTCACCGAAACATGGCTGTCGTCTAATCATCTCAATGCCGAAATTTGCAACTACAATTACTACGCTCTTTTTCGTAAAGATCGATGCTCTCAAACAACTGGATTGGAAAGGGGTGGAGGTGTTATGCTTGCGGTTCGTTCCTGTTACACATGCATGCAATTTGATTTGCCTTCTTCTTCTTGTCAATATGACATTGATCAACTTATAGTAAAAATAACCTTAGAAAATAAAAGCGTACTAATTGTTGTTGTTAGTTATATTCCACCAAGAAGCTCTTTAGAAGTGTATAAAATGGGTCTGGTTCAAAATCCCGAAAACCAAAATCCCGAAAGTTCAAAATCCCGAAAAATCAAAATCCCGAAAAATCAAATTCCCGAAAAATCAAAATCCCGTAAAATCAAAATCCCGAAAAATCAAAATCCCGTAAAATCAAAATCCCGAAAAAATCCCGAATAGCAATCAATACTGAAAAATCGGATTAGTGATGCAGGCAGGCGCCTGTGTCAACAGTTTTCAATATCAGCAGTACTTGGGTGGCCCGCTTAGCGGGTTCTTCGGATTTTAACTCCCTTTTTCGGGGACACACCCGCTCACGCAGCTTCGCTGCTCCGCTAAGGGTATGTAAATTTGCCAGGCAGGCGCCTGTGTCTGTAACATTTGAAATTAATTTGACCTGGGTGGCCCGCTTCGCGGGATCTTTTGATTTTCTCCTCCTTTTTCGGGGGCACACCGCGCTCACGCAGCTTCGCTGCTCCGCTAAGGGTATGTAAATTTGTCAGGCAGGCGCCTGTGTCTGTAACATTTGTAATTAATTTGACCTGGGTGGCCCGCTTCGCGGGATCTTTTGATTTTCTCCTCCTTTTTCAGGGGCACACCGCGCTCACGCAGCTTCGCTGCTCCGCTAAGGGTATGTACATTTGTCAGGCAGGCGCCTGTGTCTGTAACATTTGTAATTAATTAGCTTTTTATCATTCGGGATTTTGAACATTCGGGATTCTGATTTTTCGGGATTTTGATTTTTCGAGATTTTGATTTTTCGGGATTTTGATTTTTCGGGATTTTGATTTTTCGGGATTTTGATTTTTCAGGATTTTGAACTTTCGGGAATTTGATTTTCGGGATTTTGAACGGATCCCGTATAAAATGCATGTAAACAATTGCAATTTCTATTTATCAGAGATGAAGAATAAGGAACATGTAATTATTTTAGGTGATTTCAATCTAACAAATGTAGAATGGGTTTTTGACCCCGATGAGCTTCAGTTATTATCATTTAATGTGAATACAGATTCTGAATGTGAATTAATTGATTCTTTTACAAGTTATGACTTAGTCCAAATGAATTCGTGCAAGAATAATTTTAATCGAATACTTGATCTTGTGTTTGTTGACAGAGAATTAAATATTAAGGTTAATAAATCAATTTTTCCAATTTTCCCTAACTCTGTTCACCATTCTGCTCTAGATGTTAATTTTTCATTTTATGATTACTTCAGATCATCTAATTGTATTAAATTTAAGTTCAATTACAAGAAAGCTAATTTCGATGGCATCACGAGTTATTTGTCGGGTATTCCATGGCGCTTAAATTATAGTTCTTTAAATTTATTACAATTTTATAATTTTTTCCTTGATAGTCTGAAAGTGGCAATTGATATGCATGTGCCTAAAGTCAAAATGAATAATAATTTGAAGCCTCCTTGGTTCAACAAGAGGCTTTGTAATTTAAGTAATAAAAAAAACAAGGCTTACAAACGGTCATGTTTGTCTGAAAATAATGCTGTGTTAAGAAATAATTACATTCGATTAGAGCGTGAATTTGTTGTTCTCAACAAATTTCTTTATAAAAATTATATTTTCTCAATTCAAAGCAATTTAAAGTTAAATAGCAAGTGTTTTTGGTCATTTATCAAAAGTAAAAAAATGTCTAATGGTATTCCTAGATGTATGAATTACCTTGGTTCAACTCTTTCCGATCTTTCAACTATTTGTAATTCATTTGCTCATTATTTTGAATCCAACTATACTAAATGCAATGAGAATCTGACAAGAGCCGAACTACTTTCTCAGGATTGTAAGGTTGACATTGGTCAATTAGAGTTAGATTTGTCAGAAATTGAAGAAGGTCTATTGAGTTTGAATTGTGATAGCAACTCGGGTCCCGATGAAATTCCACCTATTGTTCTTAAAAATTGTGCATCCGCTGTTTCTGAGCCCCTTTTTTATATTTTTAATAACTCTCTTACGACTGGTGAATTCCTTCCTGTTTGGAAAAATTCTTTTTTATCTCCGATTCATAAAACTGGTTCAAAGCAGGAAATTTCCAACTATCGTCCGATTTGTAAACTGTCGAGCATACCTAAATTGTTCGAAAAAATTATATACGATAAGCTGACTTTTTTGCTAAAAGAACATATTTCACAGTTTCAACATGGTTTTGTTGCAGGAAGATCCACAACCACCAATCTTTCTATCTTTTCTAATTTTGTTTTGAATAAACTCGAGGAAGGATACCAAATAGATGTCATTTATACTGATTTTGCGAAAGCCTTCGATAGAGTTAGCCACTCTATTTTGATTGAAAAATTAAGATTATTTGGTTTTCACTCTAACATGCTAAATTGGTTGCAATCTTACCTTAATGGTCGTATTCAATTTGTTTGCATTGACCAAGTGGTTTCAAGTCCAGTCAAGGTTACCTCGGGTGTCCCTCAAGGAAGCCATCTTGGCCCCCTTCTTTTTCTTATTTTTATAAACGATATACCTGACATTTTCTCGAATTCTAATCGACTTTTATTTGCTGACGATCTAAAATTTTTCAGAACCATTAAATCTACAGATGATTGTCTTCTTTTACAAGAGGATCTTAAAAAGTTAACAGATTGGTGTAAAACTAACCATTTGTTCTTGAACGTCACCAAGTGTCAATGTTTTTCTTTTTGTCGCAATTTTTCACAAATTATCTTCGAATACAAAGTTGGTAACCATGTTCTTGAAAGAGTGTTGGAAAAAAAAGATCTTGGTGTCTTTTTTGATTCAAAACTAACCTTTATCAAACATATTGAATATATTGTAGCTAAAGCAAACTCCATGTTAGGATTTATTAAACGCAACTCCAAAGATTTCAATGACCCTTTTGCCCTTAAATCCTTATACAGCTCTTTTGTTAGGTCAATCTTAGAATACTGTTGTGTGATCTGGAACCCTTACTACAACATTCATATAAACAGAATCGAAATGATCCAAAAAAAATTTACAAGGTACACTATTTGGAAAATAGGTTGGGACATCGAAATACCATCGTATTCTACTAGATGCAAACTTCTAGGAATTCAGTCACTTGAAAATAAAATAAAAATGGTATCAGTAATGTTCATAAGTGATATATTGTCACATCATATCAAATGCCCCTTTCTTTTATCTTTGATTGATTTGTATGCTCCATCGCGTCAGTTAAGAGAACGTTGTTTGTTTCGTGAGAATGAACATAGGGTAAACTACGCAGTTAACGAACCAATAACTCGATGTGTCAGAGAGACTAATCTCATTTCGAATCATGTTGATTTTAATTTTCATATGAGCAGATTAACTTTAAAAAATAATTTGCTAATGTACTTTTTAAATTAGCTTGTATTATATTATTATTATTATGTATTTAAAATTCGTTAGGTATTAATTATTCTATAAGGGTCTGTTACTCTGTTTGATGAAATAAATAAATAAATAAATAGGTACGATTTATAAAAAAACATACAAAAGCTACAGTACGTTTCAACGAACTGTTGGATACCCTATTCCCTATATTTTTGTATGTATATATGCATTTGCCTCCCGCAGCCAGCCGCTGTTCCAGTTTCAGAAATAAAATTCTTCTTTAGCAGACAGGAAAAAATTCAATAACATTCATTTTGTGTGGCTGATGTTCGATAACTGCTGGCTCTATAAAAAAAAAAGTTGAGACTTTTTATGGCCAGGGCAATTACTATGCCCTCAGTAACATTCAATTTTTAAGCTCGCAGATCGATTTAAAGCACTAACTGAGCTTTGATCAAAAATCAAAATTTAGGCATATGTGTAAAACTACAGCTGAATCGAGTAGTTTTTAAACGATCTTACCTGAACAAAGGTATTTTATCAAAATCACGCCTTCGAAAGTGGGCGTATTGAAAAAGAGAAATATATTTTTCATATAACGAACGGAAGGGAAAAAGGTTTAAATTGAATATTGGTAGTACCTTAAATTTTTGAAACTACGTTTTTTGTGTTTTCATGAAAAGTGGGCGTAAGCCATACCCAATATTCAAAAATTTCTTTTTATTCATAAACTTTTTAGTTTCTACTAAGAAACGCAAGATGTTGGCTTGCGGATTGATTACAAATGCCGTTTATTTGCAAAAACAATTTTTTTATCGTTTCTAGTGAAAAATGGGCGTCAGCCACGCCCAAACTGAAATATTTTGATTTAATTGGAATAAGGTTTACCTAAAGCTTACGTGTGCAAAATTTTAGCGTTATGATTTTATCGTAACTGTACAAAAAACATAATTTAATTTTACCAAATTGAGGTTGTTCAACAAAAATAGCCATTGTGGGCGGATTTTACCGGTTCAAGAACTTAGCCTTACTCTTGAACCAAAGATTATATGTACAAAATTTCAGATTTCTAGCTCAAAAATTGCGACCTCTAGAGAGTATTGTTACATTCACTCATAGCTTGATGAATTGTCATGGTTGCTTTTTCCTATGGGAATAAAATGGACAAATAAGGTATTTCCCATGGAAAAGTGCGGCAACGTAGATTAATTGCACAGTTGCAGTTTATGCTGTCTGTGGTCGGCGATTTCCTCCAATTAGTCCGGGAGCCAGCGACCTTTAAAGGGTAGTCATTCCACAAAAGATGAAAATGTTTTCCAAAGCTTAATTTGGTGTCACTAGTAAGGGAATGGACCTCCAGCTGGCACACTTCCGGGGGGTGTGCCAGCGGCAGCCTCCGAAACACGTAAAATATTAATAAAAAAAAACTAATACCACAAAAGCTCAAACTTTGTAAAGATGGTAATTATGGTATATTTTAACATAAAAACGTATCCAGCCGCACTTCGAGTGGGGGATTATGCTCCAGCTTTTCACGTAAATATGTAAAAAATATGGTCTGAGTGAACTCATACCACAAAAGCTGAAATTGGGTACACTTGTACCTAATATAATAACTTTAACGAAAAAACCATCCAGCTTCACATTAGTGGGGGGGAAGTGTCCAGCGGGTGATTTTGTAGCTGGTTTGGTTTTGGCAACACTGGTTTTGACAGCTGACGTGTGTTTAGTACCTTATGTCACTGTCAAACAGCTTCAGTTTGGTTTGCAATTTAACCATGGATCGTCTTACAAATGAACAACGCTTTCAAATTATTGAATTTTACTATCAAAATTTGTGCTCGGTTCGAAATGTCGAAATATCGAAAAATTGTGTTCAGCGATGAGGCTCATTTTTGGTTGAATGGGTACGTAAATAAGCAAAATTGCCGCATTTGGAGTGAAGATCAGCCAGAAGCATTGCAACAGCTACCAATGCATCCCGAAAAAGCCACTGTTTGGTGCGGTTTATGGGCCGGCGGCATTATTGGGCCATATTTCTTCAAAGATGATGCGAATCGCAGCGTTACTGTCAATGGTGAACGCTACCGAGCGATGATAACAAACTTTTTTTTGCCCGAAATGGAAGTTCTTGACTTGCATGATATGTGGTTTCAACAAGACGGTGCCACATGCCACACAGCACGCGAAACAATGGCGCAATTGCGAGGCGAGTTTGGTGAACAGTTAATTTCACGTTTCGGGCCGGTCAATTGGCCGCCTAGATCGTGCGATTTGACACCATTAGACTATTTTTTGTGGGGGTATGTCAAGGCTAATGTCTATAGGGACAAGCCCGCTTCGATTGACGCACTGGAAGCCAACATCCATGCATTCATTCGTGAGATACCGGCCGATATGTGTGAAAGAGTATGCCAAAATTGGACTCAGCGGATGGGCTACCTGAGACGCAGCCGCGGTCAACATTTGCATGAAATTATCTTTAAACATTATCTTTAAAAATTGCAAGGTTCAAACTATCGATTCAAATAAATATTTCATTCATTTTTTTTTGAATTTTGTGTGTTTTTTTTTTTTTTTTAAAAGTTCTAAACCTCTTAAAAAATCACCCATTATATTTAATTTTATTTATCTATTGCATTTTGCAAAACATAGAAAACAACTACATACAAATATTTTGTTGATGTATATGTTAAAATTAAGACTATGCTTCCAGTCTGCAAAAACTGAGATAGGTCATAGTTTTTTCGGTTGCATGCCCATGCGCAGCGTCCTTCTTTGCGCCAGCTGGACACTCCCCCCCCCCCACTAACGTGAAGCTGGATGTTTTTTTCGTTTAAGTTATTATATTAGATACAAGTGTACCAAATTTCAGCTTTTGTGGTTTCAGTTTGGTGAAATTAAAACTTAAGAGAAGAAAAGTTATACTTACGTATCTATCATAAAAAAGAGCGCATGGATGGCGCCCTTTGTTCAATGAAAAAAAAAGTATAGATTACTGATACCACAAAAGCTGAAATTTTGTAATATAATAGTTAATTAAATAAGTTAACAAAAAAAAGTATCCAGCTTCATATTTAGTGAGGGAAAACTATCCAGCTGATAATGTCAAAAATACGCTTTTTCGGTTGCATGCCCATGCGCAGCGTCCTTCTTTGCGCCAGCTGGATACTTCCCCCCCCCCCCCACTAATGTGAAGCTGGATGTTTTTTTCGTTAAAGTTATTATATTAGGTACAAGTGTACCAAATTTCAGCTTTTGTGGTATGAGTTCACTCAGACCATATTTTTTACATATTTACGTGAAAAGCTGGAGCATAATCCCCCACTCGAAGTGCGGCTGGATACATTTTTATGTTAAAATATACCATAATTACCATCTTTACAAAGTTTGAGCTTTTGTGGTATTAGTTTTTTTTTATTAATATTTTACGTGTTTCGGAGGCTGCCGCTGGCATACCCCCCGGAAGTGCGCCAGCTGGAGGTCCATTCCATATAGTATGGAAGCAAAGTAAAGCTTAAAACACATTTTCAGCTTTTGTGCTTTTGGTCATCAAAAAAGGTCGCTGGCTCCCGGACTAAATTCAATATACGTCGCCTTGAACCTGTGCATGGGAATACAAAATATGTATCTCATATATCGGCGTTCAAGGTGAAGTAAAAAGACTCGCTTTGAGTTCAACGATTTACGATACGTCACCTTGAACCTGTTAATGGGAATACAAAATATGTATCTCATATGGCGGTATTCAAGGTGAAGTATGGATTTGGGTTTGAAAGGTGTTTCTGCGGCGTGGAACTCGGAGTCGAAAGTCAGAAGCAAACAACCACGGTTGTTTTTATTTCCTCCAATTCTACGTCTTGAGTTTCAACCGTTCGGGTTTTAGGAAACAAATTTTTTATAACTTTAAATAATTTCAATAGTAGGTATGTAATAAATCCCATGATTAGTACACTCAATATTTTAAGCATGTTGTGTTACTTAATAAAAAATAAAAAAATACTGTGATTTTAAACGATGACAAAAAAAGTGTTATCGACCTTATCATTTTCATAAAATGGATTTAGACGGTTGTTATGGACAAGCGGGTTCTTCTTGCCTATCTTTATTTTGCAGTTTACTTCGCTTATTACTTGTGTAATCGTATAAGGACCTCTCCACAAAGGGGATAATATTCCTTTGCGGGTTTCGTTTCTGAGTAACACCTTGTCACCAATGTGAATCGTATGGGTTCTCAAAGAACGATCGTGATATTCTTTAGATCGTTGTTTACTTAAGAAAATATTGCGTCTGGCTATCTCGTATGTTTTTTGGAGCTTATATTTAAGTAAATGATAGTAGCTTTCATGGTTGTAAAGTGGATCAGGCTCTCTTTTGAAGTTTGATGGGACCTCTGCAGAAAAACCATATAGACAATCCATCGGAGTTAATTTGGTCATGTACACTTTTATTGTATACAAACGTGGCTGTCCGCAAATATTGGTCCCATGATTGTGGGTTTTCATCCACTATACTACGTAAGTACTCAACAAGGGGTCCATGTGTACGTTCCAGAGCCCCATTTGACTGAGGATGGTACGCAGAGGTTTTCATTTTTTTAATGCGTAGTAGTTTGCAAAGATTTTTGAATAAATCGCTTAGGAAATCAGTACCCTGGTCGGTGACCAGTTGTTTGGGAATACCGTAGCGAGTTATAATTTGGTAAAAAAAAAAACCTGTGCAACCGAATATTTTTGTTAGATTATCTTGAAATGTTAAAATATATAGGTTATTGGAATGTGTTTTTTCTTTTTTCGAATGGACCTACAATATCTAAGTAAACATTGGCATTCGATTCATCGGTGAAGCTTTCATAATCTGGCATTTTTTACACGCTCTTATATGGCGTTTAATGTCTCCTAACATGTTTTTCCACCAGTATTGCTTTCGAATTCGTTTATAATTTCTTATTATACCCTGGTGTCCACCAAAAATCGAATCGTGATAGTCCTTTAGTATGGTTTCAATTTCATTAGGGCAAGTGATTACTTCTATTTTCGATTTAGCATTAGTATGTGGTGATGAATCGTTTGGTAGCAGGGTTGGTGTATCCATCTCTAACTGTGGTTCCGTAATACATTCATCTGAAGCTTTTTCTTGGTTTTGAGGTGTGTCTACTACTTCTGAGTTGTCATTTAGTACATCCGACTTAGACCTTTTAGTTTTTGAGCTCGTTGCTGCTTTGCAATGCATTGGTTGTGTACACTTGTTTTTCTCTTCGCCCTTGGGGGGCGCATGGATTTCAGCTTTCGTTAAAATAATTCTAAACTCTGGTGTCTCTTGTATAGTTGGATTTGAATTAATATTTTCTAAATTAATTTTATCTTCAGTTTCAATGGGATCTTTGAATTTGGAGTTTGTAATATTTGATTCTTCTTTAAATACGAATACGAATACGACTTAGTGCATCTGCATTGGTGTTATATTTACCTGGTTTGTATTCAATTATGTAGTCATATTCCGACAATTTGTGGTGGAATCGGACCAATCGAGTTGTAGGGTCTTTCACATTAAAAACGCCCTTAAGGGGTTTATGGTCGGTGTAGGCCTTAAATGTCCGCCCTTGTAGGTAACACCTAAAATTTTTCACAGCCCATACTATTGCAAGCAACTCCTTCTCTATGGTAGAGCAATTACGTTCCGACTTATTCAGCGTTCGGCTTGCATAAGCAATGGGCCGATCTTTACCCACGTCTCCTTGGGACAAAACCGCACCAAGTGCTTCACCACTTGCATCAGTTGTTAGGTTAAAATCCTTGCTAAAATCGGGGTAGATAAGAAGGGGTGGCGAGACTAAAAGATTTTTAATGTGTTGGTTGGAATGCAATTTGACATTTTTCTGACCAAGTGAATTTAACGTCCTTTCTGAGGAGGTTTGTAAGGGGCCTTACTATCTTTGAAAAATTGGGAATAAATTTCCGGTAGTAATTAGCTAACCCTAAGAAAGACTGCACCTGTTTGTGCGTATGAAAGGCCATTTGTTGGAGTCGTTCCATATCCAGAGCCTTCTGTACAATATCTTCAAAAGGTTTTTCGCCTATTGTTAGAAGATATTGACAGAGGTGAGGATTTGTTACACCCCCTTTTAATGTGCTTTTGGCAAAGTCTTGTGAATGCAACAGTATACATACGGACGGACGGACGCACGGACATGGCTAAATCGACTAGGCTTTTGATTCTGAGTCAAAATATATATATTTTTCTATACCTAACGGTATTATTTCTCTATGTTACAAACTCCACACCGAATACAATATACCCATTCTATGGAATAGGGTATAAACATAAGCGAGAGCTACAGTACGTTTTCAAGGAACTACCCTATTTCCTATATTTTTGTATGCGTATGCGTTCGCCTCCCGCAGACAGCCGCTGTTCCAATTTCAGAAATAAAATTCTTCTTTAGCAGACAGGAAAAAATTCAATAACATTCATTTTGTGCGGAAGATGTTTAATAACTGCTGGCACAATGAAAAAAGGCGGGAGCCACGCCCAAAGTTGAGACTTTACCAAGGAAATTACTATGACATTCAATTTTTGAGCTTGCAGATCGATTTGAACAAAACAAGACAAAACTTAAATTTTTAAAAATTAGATTTTGAACGGAAATAGCAATTATGGGTGTATTTAACAATTCTTAAACCACACTTTTCTACATAACCATATACCTTGGTTACAAACCGAAGTGTTCATCTTCATTACTTCAAAACTGCGACCGATAGTTATAAAACATTTAAAAAATTAATGTATATTACTACTTTTGACAGATACGCCCCTTAAAAAAATTTGCAAAATAAATTTAAAGCACTACTTTATTAAGCTTTGAACGTTGGTTAGTTTTTAGGTACATATTTGTTTTTATGACTACAGCTGAATCGAGCAGTTTCTTAACAATCTTACCTGAATAAAGGTATTTTATAAAACTCACGCCCTTAAAAGTAGGCGTATTAAAAAAATTACCCAAACAAATATAGACATACTCATATTTTTCAAATAACAGACGGAAAAAAGGTTAAAATTGAAAATTGCTACTTTAAATTTTAGAAACTACTTTTTCCGTTCTTTCATGAAAAGTAGGCACTCCCAAAATCCAAAAATTTCTTTTCATACACAAGCTTTTTAGTTTCGACTAAGAGACGCACAAACGAAAGCCACTTCACGGATCTCTATGAAAATAAATTGTAATGTGAAAGCTCTTATATAAACAAAATAATAACAATAAAAACATTTTTTTTTTTTGATTTAAAAAAAAAGTTTTTCTAAAACCGTTTGTTCAAAATTTTAAAAATTTTTGTTTTCTGATAAGAATTTTAAACTGCTAGATGTTGACTTACTCAAATTGAAATATGTTTCCGAAAAGTTAAAAAAAAAAACAGTTTTTGAAAAAACTGTCAAACGATTTTGAAAACAAAAATTCCTTTGAATTAAAAAAAGTAAAAGAAATCTGATGGCTTACTTTTTTATTATTATTATTAAGTACTTTATTGAATCATTTTAAAATTTTATAAGAGTTACTACATATTAAATAATTACATAAGTACATTTAAGCATGGCTACGCCTCCGTCTGCCGAGAAATGGCAACTAATTAAACAATGGTTTTTATTCAAAATTTTAAATAAAATTACTATTTTAACAAATATTTTAAAGAAGAGTGGCTTTATCTTATATTTTAAATATTTTAGAAACTTTCATCAATAATTATTCTTGTTCTATATCTAAGGGCAGTGTGGCAATAGGAAGCAAGTTTGCTTCAATTTTCGCTTTCGTTCAAAATTCTTTTTACATCTTCAACACTCATTTGCTTGACTCTGTAGTGATTGCGTCTTATCTCTTTCAAGATGGGACAGGAACCAAGAAATTGCATCACATCTTCATTTTCCCTGGTGTTACATAGGCAGCAGATTAGGGAACCATCTTCACGATGGGGTTTAGATTGAGTAGTTCACCTCTCACTCGAATGACTATAGATAATTGTGCAGTACTAAGGTCGGTGTTCCGGTAGTTTATTTGTTGGTGGTCTAGTTGCCGATACAAGAAACGTTGAACTTTCAGCTTGAGTTACGCATTCTATTTTTATTACCTTTTCCACATCAAGGACGAATTTCCGTGTGATGTTTCTCAAATCCGCGATATTATTTTCTCTTATAGGGTTTTCACACCGAGCCGAAACCGTGGTTTTCAGCTAAAAGTTTACGAAAACCTGAAAATCATTCACACCGGACTTTTCAAGTTTTGGTTTGACATTTCACTTCATTTTTACAACTGACTATCAAATTTTGAAATGAAAATATTTTTGGCTGCTATGACAGATTTTTTTTTGACGTTTATGCGCTTTTTACGTGTGTTTGGAATCACAAAGAACTTAGGTGTGTTCTTAAAGAATCACAACAAACTTAGGTGTGTTTGCTTTGTATTCCAACAAGTTTTCGACAGGTTTTATATAAAACTAGTTGTTTTCGAAAACTTGTATTTAGCTAAAATGTATGGTAAGACTTGTGTTTTCGTTCAGGTTTTGGGGGTTTTCAACAAAAACCGTGTTTTCAGCTCGGTGTGAAAACCGTATTAGGTCCGATGTTATAATACGTTGCGATATTTTCCCAATCCTTATAAAACAACGTTTTGGTTGTAAGTGCTTTCTTGACGAGAACTTTGGTCAGCCGTGAGTGTTCTTCCTAAGCATGTAATTTGGATTAAGCGTTTTTTCAAGAAGAAACACAAAAGATTAACCACATCTTCGTAGTATTTGCCTCCCCAGACTTTCGCACCGTAACACATTATAGAACGCATAACAGCTTCGAAGGACCTTTATTTTGGATTGAATTCCGACCCTGGGATTAGACATGAGACTTTTCCAAGTTGAATTGATCGCTTTTCTCGAATCTGTGAGTTTGATTTTTAAGTGTTGTTTGAATGAAAGGTCGTGATAAATTGTAACTCCCAGATACTTGTATGATTTAACAACTTCTTAATCCTCTCCGCCATATTTCCACTTTTCATATCTACCTTTTCTTAATACCAGCACTTTCGACTTCACTGTGTTTATTTGCAGACAATAATTGAACTTGCAGTAGTTTTCTAGCTTATTTATATCATGTGATATCGTCCAGAAATAGGGAGAATATCAGAGGGCTTAGCAAACATCCCTGTCTTACACCAATTTCTATTTCAAACCAATCCGACAGCTCATTCCCATTCCATATTGCTGATTAATTATCACTGCAGAGGTTGACAAGGACATTTAGGAACTTCGTTGATACGCCGATTTGCGAAAGTTTGTGGAAAAGAGTTTCTGTTGATTGTGTCGAACGTCGCACTAAAATCAATAAAAACGCATACAATTTGTTTCTGCTTTTTATGTAGCTTTGCGCTATACTTGATAAATTGAAGATTTGATCCACAGTAGAAAAGCTTACTTCATTTTCTCCAAAAAACGTTTTAACTATTTATTTTTAAGTGATTGATAAAATTTCATATGATTTTTTCAATGCTTTTTTCCCAAAATCTCATCCCCAAGACCATTTTAACTAGAGCAAGTTCGTACGACCCAGTCGATTTTGAACCTTGGACCACACTCTGCTACGTAACCAAGGAATATAAATCTAAGGTTTCATCGTTTTACTTCAAAACTGCGACCGATAGTTAAAAAAGTTAAAAAATTAATGCATTATACGACTTTTGACGAAAACGCCCCTTAAAAGTGGGCGTGTCTTTAAAATTTGAAGCACTAACTGAGCTTTGATCAGTATTTAGGGATAAAAAAAAAAAACTACAGCTGAATCGAGTATTTTTTAAGCGATCTTACCAGAACAAAGGTATTTTATCAAAATCACGCCTTTGAAAGTGGGCGTATTTAAAAAATGTACACAAGAAAATGTAGAGATATATTTTTCATAAAACGAACGGAAGGGAAAAAGGTTTAAATTGAGTATTGGTAGTACCTAAAATTTTTAAAACTACGTTCTTTCATAAAAAGTGGGCGTAAGCCACGCCCAAAATTCAAAAATTTCTTTTCATACACAAAGTTTTTAGTTTCTACTAAGAGATGCAAAATGTTGGCTTGTGGATTCATTACAAATACCGTTTATTTACAAAAACAATTTTTGTATAGTTTCTAGTAAAAGCCACACCCAAAATAATTTTTTTTTTAATTCACACACAAAATGTTTATGTGCAAGTTATACCCACACAATTTAAGGTTTTTCGCTTTAATAAAACAATTGTTATTTTATAAAAACAATATTGATTGTTTTGTATGAAAAATGGGCGTCAGCCACGCCCAAACTGAAATATTTTTATTTAATTGGAATAAGGTTTACCTAAAGCTTACGTTTGCAAAATTTTAGCGTTATGATTTTATCGTAACTGTACAAAAAACATAATTTAATTTTACCACATTGAGGTTGTTCAACAAAAATAGCGATTGTGGGCATGTTTCTGGGCGGATTTTACCGGTTCAAGAACTTAGCCTTACTCTTGAATCAAAGATTATATATACCAAATTTCAGCTTTCTAGCTCAAAAATTGCGACCTCTAGAGAGTATACATTACATACGGACGGACGGATGGACGGACGGATGGACGGACGGACGGACGGACATGGCTAAATCAACTAGGCTTTTGATTCTGAGTCAGAATATATATACTTTTCTATACCTAACCGTATTATTTCTCTATGTTACAATCTCCACACCAAATACAATATATCCATTCTATGGAATAGGCATAGGGTATAAAAATAGCATTAATTTGCTACTAAAGTAGATCTACTACATACGAAGTAGATTATAAACTCGTTCTGTTCTGTTCTGAGTCTAGTGCACCTACATAAATATTGGTTTTTATGACTGATATTCTTTCCCATGTAATTTATATGGTTAAATGATAAAATTAAAATTCTTAGCGAACTGAGAAATGTTAATGGGTTCTGACATGACTCTCTTCGTCAATCAATTTTTTTAGACACATGAATTTGGCGCCCCTTCAAGCTGCCGATCGCACCCGGGCCACGTGCCTCGGTTTTCTCCCCCCCCTCCCCCCTTCCTTAAAGGCTGCATTTGATATATTACAAAATCTATTTGGTTGACATTATTTTAATAATCATTGTATACAGACATAGAAGAGATAAGGAATTTATAAAATTAATTTAATTTTTTCTTATCAATTATTATTAAATTGGTCGTGACTTAGGGTCAGAAAGATATTTCTCAGTTTCAATTTAGCAAGTCTACCAAAATATTTTATTTCAGTTTACAGCATCTCTAGCCAATATGAAGACAATTTTTCTCCTTTTAATACCGGTGGCAGTTTTGTTTTCAGGAACAAATGCTATGTCAGTAAAAGGGGGCATGTACAAACATCCAGGTTATTTAAATTTAATATACATTGGTACCTAAGTGAACTTTTTTGTTAAAATAAATTAATTACAGAAAATCCTGATATGTGTACTATTGGTAATATGATTCTTAAACCAGGAGATGTGTCAAGAAAACCAAATGGGAATTGTGAAATTTGGACTTGCTATCATGGATCACAATTGAAAATGGAGGGTTGTGCTAAGCAAGGCATGAGGGAGGGATGTATAGAGGGTGAGGTCCTTTACCCTGAAGCTGAGTATCCTCAATGTTGCACCCGTGAAATCAAGTGCCAAACCCACTACTACTCCGATCAAAAGGACTTCACAAGAGATAGATAAATCAAGCCTCAACATATTATTTTATCATTTTGAATTAAAGAGAAGAGTTTTACTGATTATAATTATTATGAACATTAAACAATGTAAAATAATATTTAGATATGCTTAGCAATACTATAGACACTGCTGAAATAAATCCAAAAAAACATTTTGTAAGAACTAAATAAATATTTTTAAAATTTTATTTTATTTATTAAGTTGTTCGTTTTGAAAACAAAGAAATGCATTATTTTGAAGAATTTTTCTAGCTATTATAGATCATCTCAAAAGGAAATATGTTTCCTTATATTTTTACTGCAGCACTGCACTGCAAATGCTCTAGGAGTGTTTTTTCTGGATCTAGCTGAGAGCTGACCCGCAAAGCGTTGCTCGCACCAAAACTGAAAATGCCAGCTCTACTATAAATGTTATGAAGTTTCAGAGTTCGTAGAGCGCGTATTATTATATTAATGAAAATAAGTTCAACGAACAAAATTGCACGTCGTTTTTTAGATGCTATATTAATGAAAAAAGATGAACTATAGGATTAATCCACAGTACTTGGTGTCTTTATTGCAGGCTTATAACATCCTGCATATTTAAAAATAATAAAAGGTTTTCGTTATTTTAAGGGATAACCATCATTGAATAATGGGTACCCACGTACATTGTCTTACGAAATAGTAGAAATACGTGTGATTTGTATACCCAACCCGAACTGACTTTTTGAACAGTTTCCGCAATTTTTGTTCACTTGCGTAAATCTTGCGAAAATCTGACATTTTTTTTCTAAAGGGAATACCCTTATTATTTTTTATTTTCTTCTTATTTCTAAAGGCTAGGGCAACTGATGTAGGTACTTTACAAATCGGAAGGAAATTTTTGGTTCGGTTTTGACACTTACTTCCTTTTTCCTTCGCGTATTATGGTTGTGCCTTTAGTTTTCTCAAAAATTACAAGACATTCGCTTTTCTGTTTTTGACTAAAAATTAATAAAAGCATTGATTTTGTTAGCAAAGGAAGTAACATTTTGGAAATAATTAGTTTAAAAGTTTATTTTAATTTTTTTTCAAAATTTTGAGTTTAAAAATTAATTTTTTTAAAACTCGTGCGAAAACCGATTGTTGGATTATAAATACCTTTCTGTGTACAACTCTGATTAAAATTTTTCTATAACCAATAAATATAAATAGATTGTTCTAAGTAAACACCACTCAGAAAATTGCATCGAAATCTTTAGAGCCAAAACCAAACTTCTTTTTAACGATTGTATGGACATGGAGTGAAATGAAAAATACCCTCCTGGACACTATCAGATACATATTTTGTATCAAATTTGAAGTAAATCGTCCCATCCGGCTAGGCTGTAAAGGTGCGAACAGACATACAGCCGGACGGACACAATTCGCAGACCAATTTCGACTGTTCCATTATTGTAATGTCATGTCTCATGTCTGATTGTTATCTCAAACATTTTGTCTGTACGAATCCAAAACTTGCCTTATAGTAGATAGCTATCTGATTATTTTTACTGTTAAGTATTTTCAGAAAAAAATATTTTCAAAATACTTCGACCAGTTTTTTGGGGAAACGGCTTTTTTAACTTTTTGAAAACATATTTCAATATTTCTTTCGGTATTCGAATTTATAAAACAAATTTAGTTGTCAGGAAAATTAAAAAGAAGTTATTGAATAAATTTTTTAAAACAAAAACTAAAAAAAAATAGGTACTGAAAAAATTCCAAATTTCATCAATTGGTTTACGAGGAAATCTGATTTGAAAAATCCGGTTCTATGGAAGGTACCGTTAGAAGAATACTACTCTTTTAAAGGTGTACAACTCTTGTAAATTGTCGAAATTATCTTTTATCTGTCCCACAGTTCAATGCTGTCTTCATAAAATGTAGTTGTTTTATAAATAAAAGCCAAACCAAAAACGTGTCTGTGAATACGTGTCTGTGAATATGTGTGTATCTTAGTCTGTGCAGTTTGTGATGGCAACCATCCCTGCGTGTGCCATTTATTTTGATGGTGTGTTTACTGCTCCCATTTAAAAAGCACGGGAGAGCGTTACACTCTCAGAATAAATGGCACATGGCACATCAGTTGATTTTCAGCTTGTAGGCAAAAAGAGAGACCATACAGCGAGCTGGCGGTCTGTATCTTATATCTGATTGCTCCTCGGTCACCATGTTTTCGGAATGACAAAACGGTCAGCTATACTGGATGTAAATAGACACTCCCCAATGAATACTTTTCTGGGACATTATGCTGGATTAACATTGTTCTGCAAATTTCAAGAAAAGTAAAGCGGGACAGATACGTCATTACGTAGAAGAATAAAATAATAAAGATATACGCACTTGTTTTTACCTTCTATAATTGTATTGTTGTTGACTTTGTTCCATGCAGCATTCAGAGAAGAAAATTTTAATTTTGAACATGAAAAATTGCTGGTCTGAACGATAGAAATTATACAAACATCAAAATGTAGAAGAATATGCTATAATCAAAGTGAACATGTTCGTCTTTACCATAATCTTGATCTTGATTTCCCCTTTTTCCTATAATCTTTATTTATCAAAATGTTCTGCGCGTTCATCTCCCCTCTGTATTGAACGAATATGATTTTTATGGGTTGCATTCTCGTTTTTTGCAGAATAATGTAAATCCACCAAGTACCTTCCTATAATATGAATCTGTGCGTCTTGCGTGGATTTTGACTTCAAACCAAGAAGCTAAATCCTCTTCACAGAATCATCAGAAGAGTAGTATCGAACCAATGGAACGGTTTCAGAAGAATTCTGGTGCTATTACAATACAAGCAAGAATTTGAAAGTGGCTTTACATGGAGCTGCAACAAATTATTGTGCAGACGAAAAAGCAACAACGACAATCAAGGTGCCTTTACATGAAGCTGCAAACCCTGCTCTTCAAAAAAGAGGATGCAAAATCAATAAATCATACTTGTGTGATAGAGAGGGAAGGCAAAAATGCAGACGTCTTCATGGATGCAGATTATAGGAAAATTATAGATGCAGCTTGAAAATTATAGTCAAGACGAACATGTTCATCTTCATCGTCTGCACTATGATTGTTTTTGTTGCGTTTTCGTCTGCATTTGCAACTCCATGTAAAGCCACCTTCATGGCACAGACGATGAGATGACCATGTTCATCTTCACTATAATTTTTAAGCTGTATCCATAATTGTCCTATAATCTGAATCCGTAAAGACGTCTGCATTTTGGCCTTGCCTCTCCATCACAAAAATATGATTTATGTATTTTGCATCTTCTTTTTTTGCAGATCATGGCTTGCAGCTTCATGTTAAGCCACCTTGAATCTCGGACAATAAAGCAGCTCACACACAAAACAATACATAATAACAATAAAAGTACTGTCGCATGTGAACAAGTGTTCCCAGGTCAATACAGTGGTCGCTGTCATCGCTTTGTCCTATTAAGACACCATTATATATATAAAGTATTCTGTAGATTGACTTAAAGTGTGTAGCCATCTAATGCCCTAAAACTTCGTTCCTAAGAGCTTTTAACAATGCAATCCGAAGATAGCAGTGGCACATGGTACCTACTGATTGCAACAGTTACTTCCTTATACACTATTCCAGTTTGTATAGCAAAGATGTCCCGCTCCCATATAAAATTACTGAAAATAATACTTTTAATAATGTGTATGGTATTTATTTTTACATAAACTTTGGAAAAAGAAGATTTAAAGTGAATATTTAAGTTATGGATTTCGTTGTAATTTTAAATAATAAATGCACCTTAACGATAAAAGTGGGTATTTGTTTGAGTCCTTGTGTAAATCATGGATGCACTCAATGAGGTATCTGTCTGTATAATTTTCCTCACTGAATACGTCCATCGAATAGTTTATTCGTTGAGTTTTTCTTTACAAATGGGCGTCAAATCAAAATGTCATTTTCATTTATGTGATCGCAGTAAAAATAAAGAGAAAAGAAAGAGGTTGGTTTTCTTTCAATTCCGTGTCTTTGTTTTTATAAAATCCCTAATTTAATCAATAATTATAGAGATTCATAAGTACGTTGTTGTTTCTTTTTTTTAGTTCTTTGCCAAACTGTAAAATTATTTGTATGTACACGACTAACGTACTCAATAATTGGATACTTTGACATTTTAAATAATAGCAAGTAGTGTTCATTTGTGAAAATTCTGGAAGCAGGTATAAGATAAAAACTACCCCACTCCATTGCATTTTTGGAGAAATTTATTTATTTATTTAATAATCCCACTCTGGGGGCATGCAATTGACTTGCAGGTAATAGAAAATGATGGTTGAATCCGATGGAACTGCCGATGCAACACGTCGCCTTAACGTGAAGAAACAAACACTCGATGATGCGTATGCGGTGCCAGCTAATTTTTTAGAAATCGATGTCGCTAATCCGCTGACCACTATGACGGCTGGCAAGAAGCGCTACACCGACTACGAGGTCCGCATGAGGGTGAGTTTTAATTTTTGTAATTCTTAGGTATGAAAACAAATTCAATAAAAATACCATACACCTTGCAATACCCCCCAAGTTACATTTTTGGAGAAGAAGAACTCTCTTTTTGTTCTCATCAAACGGATGCTGATTCATAAATAATCAGCTGCTCTATTTACTTATCAGTGTGAAAATGTTTTAGGTTTAATTGCGTTACCCATAGACATGGAGTTGGTATGCAATTAACAATGCTTATGCTTACATTGAATCGAGAACAGATATTCCCATTTTTTTTGTTAGTATTTCTGGTGTCATGACCATGGGCGTAAATTACTTATCAATCACATTTTATTCTCCTCCAGCTATCCTAATAGAGATGTCGTTAACACTTAAACAATCAACAATAGCTCGTTGACCGACCGTTTGCAAAGTAATAAGCTATATGTAGAGCACGACAATTGTATAAGCTTCTTCTTTTGGGTAAAATCTGCATCAGAAATGTATGCACGATTTTCCAAACCATGTCTCAAACACAACGAGCATTTCTTAAAAATTCTAAACAGTTGTTTACAGCTCATTATAGAATCTCATTTAAGAAACGTTTTCTCGTTCAGTATATTTTTCAGTATTTCCAACAATTTCTGATCGAACAGATTAGTCATTAACTGCCGAGGTAATCTTGCGAAGCAGTTTTTGTATTGGGTTCTATGACAATAAGTTGAGTTCATGCTTTAAAATTTTGGTAGTTTTAGTTTTCATAAAACTAAACCGTTCTACACCAAAACAAATCAGCATTAAACTTTTGTTCTTATCGGCCATTGGCAGTTCTTGATCCAATTGGTAAAATGTAACTTTTATTTGTTGAACCGGAAGCATTTGGGGGCGGTTTTTGGCAAAATTATGTTGTTATTTTGTATTTTATGCAAACAAGAGTGGATCATAACATTTTGGTGCTGACACCCTTATCTTTAGACCAATTATTGGCTAATTCTGAAATTTGGATATTAACGCGAAATCGGGTTAAGTGCAGAAAAGCATGCAAAAGCAATAAATTGCCTTTCTAAAAAGTTAATTAAATTAATAAATTATGAAAGCGACAGCAGCAACCAGGTCACTGTCTCAGCCACTTTTTTTCTCGACGGTGCTTTAATAATCTTCAAATTTATTCAATTTCTACACTAGAGTTTACTGGTGCGCCCGAAACACGCTGGAGCTTTTTTTCTTCACCGCAGTCCTTTTGTACTGTCCGGTACACGCAGCAAAAAATCCGCTATGCTTTAGGTTATAATAGTTTACTGATTTAAACAAGAATTCATATCTTATAGGCTAAAAGAGTACATGTTGTCATATCTGCTGTTTACCATTCAAAAACTCACCCACGGTTAGTTAGACCAGGCGCATTTCTGGATAAAGCAAACAAAGATTCCCTATATAGGACGAGGACGACACCAACCGACACGAGGTTAACCAGATGACAATGCATCCTCCGTGGTGGTGTCATTGGTGTGTACTTTTTCGAAAATGACATTTGTGATTGACATTCTCCATGAACCAATTGATGGTAAGGTTTATGCGATTTGACAACACTTGACTTTTTCTTGTGAAGTTCCCGAAGTCGCAGGTCTATGCGAATAAACCACAATCGTCCGATGCTTATTACAGGCAATATCTTAAATTAAAGCGGCGATGGGCATTTAAACAATGTCACATTCCATATATAATAAAATACATGGGCCTTTCAAATAAAAAGGAGTTATGTTAATACCTCACTCAGAACTAGTCATAATCACCTTCAACATCTACCCGCCCCTATTGAAAAACTCTTAAATAGGTACAATTCCAAAAGTATCTGTTTATCTAACGAAGAATAAGATATAATATAATTTTAAATTAATAATTTGTTGTATCCCATATTTGCCAAATCGGAAAATTGTGGTCTTTAAAGTAATGTTTAACCGCTAAAAGTTAAATTCCGCTTTATAGTTTGCAATAGTATTCGAGAATCTAAAACTAAAAAATCCATTTGCCTGTATAGTTACTTCGATGACATGTTTTGCCAGCGTAACCTTAACATATATCCTGTTCAATTGGTGCTTTTCCAATAGCACAACAATTAACAAGCAAACAATATAAAAATAGAGCATGATGACTGAGTTGAAAAAAAAGTACTCACATTATGATCAGGGGTAGGGAATACGCTAAAAAGCTAAGAATCTACCAATCTTTTACTCTTATTTGACACGTCATGCGAGGTTGATCTTTTAAGAATTATAAAAGTAAAAGCCCAGGCTGCAAATGTCAGCAAATGGTTTGCATGTAGGAATCACTAGTATACAAAATAAAAACAAAACACAACGTTTATGCCACATTTCAAACAGTTAAAAGATCAATTACAGATTACGTACGGCTCACTTCCTTGATTGACCAAAAAAAAACATGTGAAAAAGGAAAACAAAACAATATTTTCTAGCTGCTCGCAAACACTAGACATATCCAAGCCTCTTAGCCCACTTCATCAACATCAGCGACAACATAATACGAAGCGGAATAGTAATGGAATATGAGAATAGTTTATAACTTATCTTGATTTCAATTTCTGTTTTTCTCACCCCCACCAGTAAGATCCGAAAGCCTTTGCAGCTGTTGTTGCATGATTTTTATCTTTTTGGCGTTAGCATTTACACAATCCACCTCTCCATTTTATTAAAGGAAGTGACATTGGGTCAAGGACTTTAGTGCCTTTTACCATTAACCCTTTCGGGACGCATGGTACACATGTGTACCAGTTAAAGTTCAAACATCCCTAAAATCTCACAAAATTGTAATAAAGAAGCCAAATGTGTACCAATGCGTTCGTGAACATTTCAGACACAAAAACTAACGGTTTTTTTGGTTTTTGTTGCAAAGGAAAACCTGTTTTGTATCTAGTTTGCTGTCGTAGGTCTACTGGAAAGGTCGTGATTGAGATGCAATTTTGTAGATAACTAAAAAGTGCGTGTATTTTATAGCGAAAAACGTTAATTTGTATAAGTAAAAAAACATAAAGAGTGATATTTTTGCAAAAGGTAAGACTTTCGAATAAAAATATATCAATTATCAATAAATAAACGATGGTGGTACATTAGTGTACCATTCGTCTCTTATGTTGGTACTCATATGTACCACTCGTCTTTTCCGGCTACTATGTCCACAAAGGACGAAGAAAAAGGAAGAATAATGAGTGACGAAGAAGGGATTTCAAGCGAATCGGACTTTTCTGTTGATAGCAATGATTCATTTCGACCAGACCCAGCTGATGAATCTGAAACAGAGGAAGATGAAGGTTCTGTTTCTGAAGAGGATTCAGATGAAGAGATGACAGCTGCTGATTCTGAAATCAACGAACCTCTCAATTCTGCAGCTGAGGTACAAATTGGAGACGTTATTTGGACCACGATCAATGGATTATTTGTTCCAAAAAAAAATCCATTTCCTTCACGGTGTTGCAAAATATCTGATTCAATTCATCGGTCGTTTTCAATAATTGAAATTTTTCATAAATTGTGGCCACGATCTGTCTATATATATTGCACAGTGCACGAATGAACGTCTGGATATACATCGAAGATTGTCTAAAAACAAACGATGCAAGACTATGGACCCTACTAACGCTAGCGAAATAGAGGTAATTATTGGGTGTATGTTCACAATGTGTTACAATCGAGTACCTAGCCTAAAAGATTATTGGTCGGCGCACTTATCATTGGGAAACCATGCAGTCAAAAACGCAATTACCCGTGATCGGTTTCTTATGATTACATCAAAAATGTATTTCTCTGCACCAGAAAAGCCATGACCATGACCAAATTCAAAGGACGCAGTACATTGAAGCAGTACATGCCTCTAAAACCTGTAAAACGTGGAATAAAAATGTGGCTTCGATGCGATGCCTCAACTGGATACCTACGATTTTAATATTTACAGCGGAAAAGAACTAGAGGAACTTGAAGGAACATTGGGTGAAAGAGTTGTCAATAAATTGGCTAGTACTATTACATATCCAGATGTTAACTTATGTTTTGACCGTTTCTTCACATCCGTAAGACTTTTGGATTCCATTGCATATCCAGCGGTTGGAACAATAATGTCAAATCGTAAAAACGTTCCCAAATTCGGAAAAAAGTTGCAAAGAGGAGAAGCAGAGTTCAAAGGCAATTCATCTGGTCTCTTATGCGTCAAATGGCAAGACACGAAAGAGGTCTTAGTTTTGAGCAATTGCCATAACAATGAAATGGATGTCGTTACAAAAACACTCAAGACAGGAGAAAAAATCCAAGTTCCATGTCCACAAATGATAAAATTTTATCGTGAAATTATGGGAGGTGTTGATTTGGCAGATCAAATGAGTGGGCTATACGAATACGATCGCAAATCGGATAAATGGTGGAAGAAAACATTCTATAGATTGATAATGATGGCAGCTGTCAATGCATGGGTTATTCACTCTGAAATGAATCGGAAAAAGATGCCATTCAAAACATTTTTGTTAAACTTGTCAGAGGGTTTGATCGCCCAAGGATTCGAAAAAACAGCTGTTCGCAGATCAAATCATAGAGGTCGCCAGCCAAATAGAGAATTGGTAATAAGGCATTTGCCGATCGAGGGAGCTTCAAGACGCCGTTGTGTAAACTGTGCCAAGGGTAAAAAGCAGACCCGCACCAAAACACTATGCAAAGAATGTGAAATCCCCTTATGCAAACATTGTTTTGTATCGTACCATTCTTGAGTTATTCATATTTTTATTATTTATGTTTTGTAACCGTTATTTCAAAACAAACATTGTTTTTCATCATATCGTTCATAAGTTATTTATGTTTTTATTATTTATGTTTTATAATCGTTATTTCTTTCCACTGAATAAATTTTTATACCCTATTCCATAGAATGGGTATATTGTATTTGGTGTGGAGTTTGTAACATAGAGAAATAATACCGGTAGGTATAGAAAAGTATATATATTCTGACTCAGAATCAAAAGCCTAGTCGATTTAGCCATGTCCGTCTGTCCGTCCGTATGTATACTCTCTAGAGGTCGCAATTTTTGAGCTAGAAAGCTGAAATTTGGTATATATAATCTTTGGTTCAAGAGTAAGGCTAAGTTCTTGAACCGGTAAAATCCACCCACAAACACGCCCACAATCGCCATTTTTGTTGAACAACCTCAATTTAATAAAATTAAATTATGTTTTTTTGTACAGTTACGATAAAAGCATAACGCTAAAATTTTGCACACGTAAGCTTTAGCTAAACTTTCTTCCAATCAAATAAAAATATTTCAGTTTGGGCGTGGCCTATTTTTCATACAAAACCATCAATATTGTTTTTATAAAATAACAATTGTTATATTAAAGCGAAAAATATTAAATTTTGTGGGTCTTACTGGCACATAAACATCTTGTGTATGAAATAAAAAAAATTGATTTTGGGCGTGGCTGACGCCCACTTTTCATTAGAAACTATAAAAAAATTGTTTTTGTAAATAAACGGTATTTATAATTAATCCGCAAGCCAAAATTTTGCGTCTCTTAATAGAAACGAAAAGGTTTGTGTATGAAAAGAAATTTTTGAATTTTGGGCGTGGCTTACGCCTACTTTTCATGAAAGAACGAAAAACGTAGCCTTAAGAATTTAAGGCATTTCCAATGTTTAATTTAAACCTTTTTCCTTCCGTTCGTTATTTGAGAAATATATCTCTACATTTTCTTTTGTAAATTTTTTCAATACGCCCACTTTTAAAGGCGTGATTTTGGTAAAATACCTTTATTCAGGTAAGATTGTTTAAAAACTACTCGATTCAGCTGTAGTCTTACACATATGCCTAAATACTGAAAAAAGTGCAGTTAGTGCTTCAAATTTTTAAGACACGCCCACTTTTAAGGGGCGTTTCCGTCAAAAGTCGTATACCTAATGCATTAATTTTTTTAACGTTTTTTTACTATCGGTCGCAGTTTTGAAGTAAACAGATGAACACTTGGACTTATATTCATTGGTTACGTAGCAGAGTGTGGTCCAATAATTGTTAAAAACACCCATAATCGCTATTTCCATTCCAAATCTAATTTTTAAAAATTTAAGTTTTGTCTTGTTTTGTTCAAATCGATCTGCAAGAATAAAATTGGATGTCACTGAGCTCATAACAATTGCCTTGGCAATAAAACGTTTTAACTTTGGGCGTGGCGCACTCCTTTTTTTATTGCGCCAGCACTAATTGAACATCACACCGCATAAAATTAATGTTATTGAATTTTTTTCTGTCTGCTAAAGAAGAATTTTGTTTCTGAAACATCGGCTGTTTGCGGGAGGCAGACGCATGCACATACAAAAATATGGGGAATAGGGTATCCAACAGTTCGTTGCAAACGTACTGTAGCTCTCGCTTATGTTTGTGTTACTAAAATGAGTGTTTTGTCATATTTTGTGTTATAAAAGACGAATGGTACAACATTGTACCACCAAACATCCCGAATGGTACGTATTTGTACCAACGCCTACCTGCCACGCCTATCAATAATTTAAATTTTTGTTTGTGGTTCTAACTACTACTAATACTGATACTAAACTAATTCCAATATTAAAAATGAATGTAACTTTGTCACCTGACCCGAAAGGGTAAGCAGGTGGCATCGGCATACATATATTAAATTGATTAACACTGGATACCAAGTAATTCATTTTCATCCACCATTCCATTTATACCATCACCAGTCGCAAGTAGAGAGGACAACGCCCTGTCTCACTCCCTTCTACACTTCGAATACAGCGAAAAAATGTTCACTGTGCAAAACCAAAAAGCTTGTGTTGTTGCACGATTCTTTTATAATGGATTAACGATATCAAAAGCCTTCTCGAAGTCGACGAACATGAAGTAGAGCGGTGTTTGAAAATTGTATGATTCCTCAAGGATTATTCGTACGGGACTAATTATATTATCGGCACATGATCAACCACTCCGAAACTGCGCTTAGTGCTTTTGAGCGTAGACTCGATTCTGAACCTTATCCTCTCGAGAATATTAGTTAAAAACAAGCTTCGTAAATGGTGATACCACGCAAGTTGTTACAATTCAATGAAATCCATAGCATTCAAATATTGAAATAATATTCACTTATGACATAACACTTCTTACTATTTCCAATGAGCCTGACAACGTCCTAATCTCCTAACAATGAGTTAATTGTGTTTTTAGAAGATTGTCAAATACCTCGCAATTTCATTGTCAGTTCACACAGTTGTGATACGTGGCACAATATTCCATTCACAGATCCGGTAATGTGGTAAGATCTCAAGACCGTCTGTTTCTAGCATAAGTGTTGTCGATGTGTTTATTGAAAAATAGCCCTAACTTGGAGAGCTCTAATACAATTTCTGTGTCCACCCATTTGCTTTAGGTTTTTTGCTGCCACAATTTATGAACAAATCTCTGTATATCTTTCTTATCTTTAGCAAAGCGGTTACCTCAAATCATTGATCCCTACAAAACAATATAAACATTTTTATAAAAATTCGAAAAATACATAATATTTACGTTAGTAATTTATTTTTCAGACAAACTTGCCAGTTTTCAAAATCAAAGAATCGAGTGTTCGCCGTAGATACAGTGACTTTGAATGGCTCAGAAACGAACTTGAAAGAGACAGTAAGGTAAGTTGCTATCAGTCTTTAAATACAAAAATAGAAAGAAGGCACTAAAAAAAAAAAAATATAAAATAGATTGTAGTCCCTCCATTACCTGGGAAGGCTTGGAAGCGCCAAATGCCTTTCCGTGGCGACGATGGAATATTCGATGAGAACTTCATCGAAGAAAGACGAAAAGGCCTCGAGGCATTTATCAATAAAATTGCCGGACACCCATTGGCCCAAAATGAAAGGTGCTTACATATGTTCTTGCAGGAGAACACTATCGACAAAAACTATGTGCCGGGAAAAATTCGGAATACATAAATAAATTTAAAAAAAACAAGCAATAATGGCTTGTTCTCTTATCTTCTCAACAACAAAACAACAAAAATAAGAAACAGAAAAGAAAAAAAATGTCACCCGTTTTTAAACTCTTTTTAGTACTTTGTTTCTAACAATTTATTTTTTTTTTTTTGATCTCGAAACAGCTCGATCGTGTTGAATTAAATAAAAAATAAAAAATAAAACATCTCTTAACTAACCTTGCAAATAAAACAACAACAAATAAAAAGAGAACAAAATTTTCCCTACGAATATTCAGAATTATTAAATTTTTTTTTAGATAGACTTGAAACAAAGGAAGAAATTTGTATAAAGTAATTATAAACAAAAAAATTATATATAAATAAATAAACATTAAAAAAAAAATAAATAAAATGAAAGTATAAAATTTAAATATTAAGTATTAATTTCTAAGAAGAGTATACTTTAAAAAAAATTCTCAAAGTATACATAAATATATTTTCTTCGAAGTAGCTCCCTTTTCTCGCTCTCTCTCTCTGTATCTATCTTCTATCTTTCTGTGGATTGAATAAAGCATGTGTTTTTATTTTTTAAACAAAAAAATAATGGTTTGTTAATAAATTCCAATTGTTTAATATGAACGCATGTTCGTTCACATTATTATTGTATTGTAACTTTAAAAAATTGAAATAAATTGATTATGGTTTTTCCTTGAAGACGTTTTTACTATTCTTTTTGTTCTTAATCGTTAATCCCAACAAATCTTTCTAAATGCATGGTTTTTTTTTAAGTGTGCACAACATCGAAACACACAGTGCAATCATGTTCACAAAATTTTGAAAAAACACGTTTTACTTAGAAAGATCAGACAAGATGTAACATTTTTGTCAACAAACACTTTGTGACGACAAATACAAGAAGCATTGAGTGGGCGACTGGGCTCAAGCTGCCGAGGAAATATCACTAGGAGCAGTTTGTTGGAGTAGTCGTACACATGAAAGTTACTCTTTTGCACTTTGTGTTTCATTTTAGTTCCTCTTATAGCATGTTTTGAAAGCCGATAACCTACACAAATGTATCAAGGAATAAAGCCAAGTTCTCGCGTACATTGTAAAGTTTGTTTAAGTTTCTACTATTCGTTTAAATATTTTTAAAAGACTTTCCCATTTTCTTACCTATCCCGTTTCAAATATATAATATGATAAACTATAATTTTGAACTTCGTAATGAGCAGAAATTCAGGAACCATGGATACCTACGTGTAGGAATTTCGGCCATTTCACGGAAGAAACAATACAAAATTGTGAATCAATAGTACTTGATAATTTGTTTTTCTAAAAAATCCGGCAGCTTTCAAACATTTTTGACTAAATGGCGGAGTTTTCCGTAAAGACATATTCTGACCAAAACTTAGAATACCAGCTTCAATTTTTTGATCAAATTGGTTTAAGTCTTCTTCCAGAAAAATAAGATTTTCGTAGACGGTTATATGGATGGTCCTTAGTCTAAGATCCTTAATTAAAATTCCAAAAGGAGTCGGGGAGAAAGGGCTAAAAAAACTTATTCAGGGTCGAACCAGGTTTTCTTGACAACCGCAAGTGTTATTTGTATGTATGTTTGTTTATTTAGTTTTTCAAACTACTTAATAACAAAGGATATAGTACAATTTTGTTTTGCGTGTTTACATAAGAATAATTAATAAATAAATAATTTAACAAATAGATAAATAATAAATAATTTAACAATAAATAATTTAACAATTGGTGAGTAAATATCACTTGAAGTTAATTTTGCAATCTAATAAAGTTGACAATCTGACGTTTGAAGCTGCTCAAGTTGTTTTCAGTCTTTAAAATATTAGGCAAAGTGTTGAAAATCCGTAGTCCTTTGAAGAATAAACAGTTTTGGCCTGCACTTGTTCGTACCAATGGAAGGCGGAAATCCTGATTATTTCTCAATACGAAGGGTTGAACATCGCCCACATAGTTAACTAAGCGAGACAAATAAGAAGGTACTAGATTATTTTTAATTTTAAAAACAAACACTAAAACATTCATCAAGATTCTTTGTTTGACGTTAAGCCACATTAACATATCCAACATATAACAAATAGGAGTATATATATTGCACTTTAAAATTGTTCGCATTGCTTTATTTTGGAGAAGTTGGAGTCTATTAAGCATTTCTTGATTGCACAAAAACAGAATTGAAGGACAGTATTCAAAATGTGGTTTTATTATGGCATTATATATGTTTACTGCACTAACTGTTGAAATATTTTTGCGAATTCTTCTAAGTAGATTTGTCTTTTTGGATATTTTCTTCACTATGTAATCTATATGTGTATTAAATGTTAATTTGTTATCTATGATAACACCCAGGTACTTAATTTCGTTAATTATTTCAATATTTTCGTTATCTACTTTAATATTCATCAAACTATCATTTACCGTATTGTTACCAATAATCATCATTTTTGTTTTCGACACATTCAATTTTAGTTTATTTGCCTTAAGCCAAACACTAAGATTATCCAGATCAACCTGCATTTGTGAGATACCATCTTCCAGGTTTTTACAAACAACATACAACAAACCGTCATCCGCAAATAATGCATATTTACTATAAGTTATAACACTGCCTATGTCATTTATATAAACGTTAAAGAGAAACGTGCCTAGTATAGACCCTTGTGGAACACCAATGTCAATTTGCATTTCATCCGATAAAATGTTATTCACTTTAGTCTTTTGTTTTCTACCAGATAGATACGAGATCATCCATGATAACGATTTGCCACGAACACCATACTTCTCAAGTTTTTCAAACAAAATAGATCTATCTACCGTCTCAAAAGCCCTTTTCAAATCAAGGAAGACACATATTATTTTAGTTTTCGCATCTAGTTGTTGCTTCCAATCTGCTATGACCATATTAAGTGCACCTTCACAAGAATGATGCTTCCTAAACCCCGACTGGTTTTCAATTATCAATTTGTGAAATTCAAAAAATGATTCTAGTTGCAAGTGAACAACTTTTTCAAGAACCTTCTCATAGAGAGGGAGGGCATTAATTGGTCTGAAATCTTCACATTTAATTGAGTTCTTAACTTTTGAAATCGGAGTTATTTGAGACACTCTCCAGGAGCTGGGAAAATCGCCATCACGAAATGAATGATTAACAATTACGATCAACGGATGTCCTATGATATCAATCATGTCTTTGAAAATCTGTATGTTAAGGTAATTTGTATCGCGTTTATTTTTTATGTTATCGAACACTTGCTTAATATCCGAAAACTCTATTTCTCGAAAATTGAAAGAGGTAGGATTTCTAGCAATCTGGTTCACAAAAGGGATATATGGGATCGAAGCACTTATTTCAGTTATACTGTCAACGAAATATTTATTAAATTTGTTCGCCAAAACGGAATTGTCGTTGTACGTTATATTTTCAAAAATAATTTTATTAATTTCCGGTTGCTTTTGCTTTAGCACAAACTGTTTAATAGTTCTCCACATTGCTTTTTGATCAACCGAATTTTCTATTTTATTTTTAATAAAATCACTTTTAGCTTTATTGATTTCTTTTTTGAACTGGTTTCTCAAAGACCTATAGTTATTCCAGTCAATTGTATTATTTGTAAAACGAGCTCTAGTATATGAAACGATTTTCTGATTCTTTAACACACTGATGCGGTTATTAAACCATTCGTGTTCACCTTCACGCACTGATTTTGTTTTAAGGAATGAATTAACCGTATCTTCAAGAATATTTTGGAAGATCGAAGCCATTTGATTCGTATCATTTAAATAACTAATATTATATATATTTTTCGCGGTTAAGAAATTGCTAAACTCACTTTTTTGATAATTTAAAATTCGAACAGTTTTCTTTTTAATTTCTTTTTTAACTTCAACATTTATCTCGGCCAAAATAGTTTCATGATCACAAAGTTTCAAATTAGGAACCGGTTCTGCTTTAATTCTTTTTGAATTGGTTATTACAAAATCGATTAATGTTTTGGAGTTTTGTGTAATCCTAGTGGGTTTAGTAATAATCTGCTTTAAACCATTACCGACTAAATACCTTTCAATGTTCTTCTTATATAACTCATTGGGTTGCATCCAGTCAATGTTAAAATCACCAAGAACAATAATTTCATATGCAATTTCATTCAATTCATCCATCCACTCAAAAAATTTATCACAAAAATCCTTTTTTGAACACCTTGGTGATTTGTAAACAGCAACTATAACAAAAGTACAAGTATCACAAAAAACTTTCAATGAAAGCCACCAAATATCTTTATCTATCGCATACATTTGTAATGTCTCCGCTTGCCACATTTCTTTCAAATAAATAATGACACCACCAGTGTGCCTTGATTCACTATTACACCTATATATAGTATAGTTATTTAAATTGAGTTCAGCATCATCTATTTCATCTGTAACACAAGTTTCTGATAATAAGATAAATTCAAATTCATTACTAATTATCATTGTTTCAAGCTCGTTAAAGTTGCTTAAAATACTTTGAATATTTAAATATAGAACTCGAATTAACTTTGGTTGCTAAAATTCAATTTTATTTTTTTCCAATTTGTATTTATTTTTGAACACTTCACAGTTTTTATCTCTACAGTCATGGTTTATGTCTAAGTTAAAGCCCAGTTTTTTATTAGCATCATCGCAATTGTTGCATTTAAATATTAATTGCTCACACTCGCGAGTATCATGATTTTCACCACATTTAGCACATATTATTTTTTTGGTGCATTTTCCGGCAATGTGATTAAAACCCCAACAATTATAGCACTGCTTTACAAAAACATATTCGTACACTGTGTATCTATTCCATCCGACATTCACTTTACCAACTTCCATAATTTTCCGAAATGCTTTGCCATCAACTTCAATTATCGCTCTAAACAAATTATTTTTTTGGGGCACCCTGTACATTTTTACACATTTTACTTCGCCTTCAATATTGTTTTGTTTTTTTATTGCCTCAACAAATTTATCACTCTCCCACTCTTCTGTAATGTTATTAACAAGAATAGTTGGGCTTCTCATTTTCGGCACTGTTATTACATATTTATCACCAAGTTTTTCTTTTGCTTCTCTTTCTACAGTTTTTCTCGATTCTTCATCAACGCAAGTAACTGCGACAGCACCGTTTTGACGATTTGAAACACTATTTACTTTTATTGCGAGCGATGATGGATCTATATTTTTTTTTATTTCTTCTTTTGTTATTTTACTCTCTTGCTCATCCCGTGGTCTAATTATTACCGGTGGTTCTTTGTTTAATATTTCCGAGTATGTTTTTTTTTCTTTCTTAGCTTCATTTTACTTCCAAGAAAAAAATAAATGAAGAGTTTCATGCTGGCGTGAGCTCGTAAGAAATTCTTGACAACAAATAACGTCACTTCAACAGCTGAATTGTTACCTGAACTTGCTCTGCAAAATACCTAGATCGGCTTCAGAGTGACCTCAGGGCGACCCAAGGTTTATATCATATCCATCCCTTTTAATTTGCGGTTGGAGCAAGTTTCATGTCACTTCTTGGCATCCCTGCTAAACTCGTTCGATTGTGCAGGGTGACTATGGAGAACTCGCGGTGCTCCGTCAAGGTTGGTAAGAACATTACCGACTCATTTGATGTCGAGAAAGGCTTACGACAGGGTGACGCGCTGTCATGTAACCTCTTCAACATCATTCTTGAGGCAATCGTACGCAACTCGCATGTCAACACCAGCGGTACGATTTTTTTAGATCCGTTCAATTACTTGGCTATGCTGATGATATTGACATTATTGGAAGAACGAAGCGCGCTGTCAGTGGAGCATTTGCAAGTATTGAAGTGGAGGCGGCGAAAATGGGTCTGGCTGTAAATGAAGATAAAACAAAGTATATGCTGTCCTCGGATGAAGAAGATCATCGCCGTAGACTCGGACAAAACGTCACAATGAACAAATATAACTTTGAGGTTGTCAAGGACTTTGTCTATTTGGGTTACACTGTAACCTCTCAAAACACAACATCAGTGAGGAGATCAGTCGAAGAATCACTCTTGCCAATCGCTGTTTCTTCGGGTTTAGAAGGCATCTTAGTAGCAAAGCTCTCTCTCAAAGGACCAAGGAGACACTATACAAGACCCTTATTATCCCAGTCCTGCTGTATGGGGCAGAAGCGTGGACACTGACGCAATCGGATGAATACAGGCTGGGGTGCTTTGAGAGAAAGATTTTTCGGGTGATATTCGGTCCTGTATGTATCAATTGAGTATGGAGGAGAAAATTCAATGGTGAACTGTACGGGCTATCTAGTGAAATTGACTTGGTTAAGAAGCTGAAAATACAGCGGCTTAGATGGCTGGGCCATGTAGAGCGGATATGCGAAAACGCTCCTCCTCGACGAGTCTTCAATTCCATCCCGGATAGCCGACGCAGTTCTGGAAACCCCATCTAAGGTGGCGCTATCAAGTGGAGAACGTCCTTAACAAACTTGGTCTGCGCAACTGGAGGCCATTGCCTAGGGACCGGCCTAGCTGGCGAGGATAGTTGGTTGAGGCCGTGGTTCACAATGGACTGTCTGTGCCAACTTAACGATAACGAGCAAGTTAAGAAGCTGCAGCGCGTCACCGAAAATGTGACCTATCTGCTAATAAGCAATTGAGCTGTAAGAAGGCTATCGAATTGGGAGTTTGGTTCCGATGTTTCTGTTCCTGTAATGCTCAAATTAAAAACAAAAAACAATTTTTTGCATGAACAAAAATTTAGTCAAAAAATACTACAATGTCCCAAGACAGTTAACATCATTGGTGAATTTTAAAATACGTACGTAACTCCATTACCTCTTCGGTTACGACGCTCGTCTACATAGACATTTCTGTGTTAAGTTATAAAGCGATAGTCGACTTATTTGTAGCCGACAAACAATTTACTGCCAATTCAACACTTCCGACCATAAAGTTAAAAGACTCCTCCTGTTCTTGAGGGGGTAAATGGTTTATAGGACGAATCTCCTTTGGAACTCGTTCAGTTCCGCTGACCGGTATAGTATCTTACCCATAGATCTGAAGAAGTGTTCTTCCACACTGGCTAAACCACTGAGTAAGCATTTCCATATGCTCTATTCTAACGGTCATCTTCCTCAAACTACCGTCCAATTGCACTCACGTGTCACGTCGCTTCTTTCCAAGCTCTGATACATTTTAATATGAAGAAATATCTTGACGAACGGAAAATTCTTAATGACCGACTTTTCAAAAGCATTTGATATGAGTCTGGCACGAGACTGTCTTTTCAAAAAAGCGTGTATTTGGTATCGACGAACCCCTTCTTTCCTAACTAGATGCAGTCCTTCCCTTAAACAATTTGCCCGTAATACAGTCATCGCTAGGAATGCTCATCAAAATAACAATAACTTCGGACTTAATGTTTTAGATACCCTTTTTTAGCCGCACTACAAGAATTTGGAAGGCTTTACCCGGCTTAATTTGTCCCCTCCATTGTTATTTACACACATTCGAAACCAATGTGCATCAGAATTAAATCATAAAAAGGGTATTACTTACCCTTTTAGAGAGCGCAGATTATTAAAACAAGCCATTCCCAGTTCATAAATAACGATGCCAAATAACCTAAATGTTAACACTTTTTTCTAACTGAATGAATATTCGGCAACCCATTTTTAACAAAACAAAAGGAAACGGAAAGCCAGCACCCATGAGTTTAACGACCTGATTCATTAACTGGTTACCTACAGAGCTAGATAGAGGCTACCTCACGAAATGAACACCACTCGTTCTAAAAACGAGTAAAAATGAACCCAGCAATATTGCTTTTGTTGAGTTTTGGCTTTGTGTGAAACAGATGACGCAACAAAACTATATTGTTTGGTGCTCAGGAAATTCTTTTCTTAGCGCACGCAAATTTTTAAATTGAGTTCCATCGATAGTTTTGCAATGCTTCCTCAGTTGTGAGGTAGTCTCCAAAACTGATATGGTTGCGCACATTCCATACAAATAATGTTTATCGGTATTACCCATTATCTCACCTCCGCCCGGGTGGTTTTAGACCTTCTTTTCCATAGAAGCATGAATATAAAGTAAAAACATGAAGAATAATAATAACAGTGCAATGTTTTGTTTATTAAATATTTTCGGTATTATGAAACATATATTAAGAACAAATAATATTTTTGGGACCTGGAGCGTCCCCAAAGCGTATCATTTTCGGTTGCGTCCTCTTTTCCGCTGTGGAATCTGTTCCTCGTCAGAGCTATTCGATTCTTCAATTATTCGAGTAGCCTTCCTAACTTTCTGTTTCAATGAAGACTTTGAAGATTTCGATGGCTTAGATGATGTCTTTGAATGTTGGGGTTCCTCGTCCTCGGAAGATGAAGAATCAGAGACACTCTCTTCGGATTCGGATTCATCGGCGACTTTTTTACTTCGCCCTTTGTTCCGTTGCTTCTTTTTTGAAGACTGTGATGGTTTCTTTGTGGATTTAGGTTTTTGTGAACTTATCGCTTGACTTTCGGGATTTTCATCTGCATTCGCCTCCGCGTTTTCATCTCTTACCTCAAGGCATTCATTGAGGCGACTCTCGAATTCTGTTAGCAATGTCTTGAGCTCAGGTTTTGCCATTTTTGAGGTTGTTGAAATAATCGATTTAAATGATTGATAAACCTCATCCACCTGGACTTTGTCCTTGAAATATTGAATATTGTCGATGAGCTTCTTAATTGTCTTTTCGTTGTAGTTCAATAAACTCAAGCAGAAGGAGATATCTCGCCACTGTCTATCTTCAGTTGTAACTCGGAACCGAAGACACAATTTCTCCACCAAGCTCTCTACTTGCCGGTCCTTTTGTATAAGCCCTAGAATGTATCGCATTATAATGCGGTATTTCTCCTCTTCGATGTTAAGATTCGTGTCGCTTAGTTTTGAAATAATGTCGGGCAGTACATTGTAAAGGATGTTCGACTTGTTTGCTATTTCTTTGAAGAACTGTTGAGTTATGTTCTTTATTTCATCATTGGGATCAACAATACACATGGCCAAGTCGGCTATTTGACCCTTCACTCGTATCATTTCGTGCAATATTAAATGGCTGAGCATTTTCACAGCGGTAAGACGAAGCTCATCGTTTGATTCGTGCAGAGTCGAATAGAAGTGACCAGTCCAGGGCTCGATTGCATTGGGAAAGCGGAAGGTTAGATCGGAGAGTCCTACAACAATATTGCACTTAATTTTGATGTTCTTTGTGCAGTTTAAAATGTTCATAAGGAAGGGCATTCGTGTTTCACAGAATTTCGAAGAGACCGACATGAAGCGGATAAGGGTCAAAGTTGCTGCCTGTTGCAAATGTTGATCTTTGTATTTTGAAGGGTATTTACAAACCTCGATTACATAAGGCACGATTTTGGCTAAAAGAGATTTCTCGTCATACATAATGACGTCTTCACATATGTGGTTTATGAGTTCAGCAATACTATCTTCTGCAGTTGCTCCAACAAGGTCGTCATCAGGCTAAAAGAATACAAAAAATATAACAATATTCAATAGATCTGTTTCGTGGACATACTTCCTGTTGTGGTTCAGCAGTTGTTCCCGAAAGCCGCTTTAGAGATTCTGTAGCCGACATGTTATGGTTAGTTCTTCTTTTATTCTGGTTCGAAGCGGCATTCTTCTTTTTGGCATTTTTCTTTTCTTCGGTTAGTTCTTGACGAAACTTCATATTGTTGTACACATCAATGTCAAGGAAGATCATTTCTTTCATTGTCATGTGGCCAATAAGAAACATAAAACGTGATATCAAGAAAGCTGGCATTTGCATTTTCTGACGATGTGCATCTTCAGTGCCACTTTGTTGACTATCAGAAACCTGGGAAAATTGTGAAGCTGTCATTTCATCAATTTTTGTAACAAACTCCTTGAACTTTCGCGACAATTCAACAACTATGTTTTGTGAAATAATATCAGGTGCTTGACAAAGATGATAAAAGAATTCAACTGTCGTCATTGTTAGCTTGTCAAAGTCTGGAACTCTCGGATGAAAGAAGAATTTTTGAAAATACTTTATTACATTCTGCACCAATGGATTGTCAGCTTCCATTCTTTTGTAGTACTTTGAGCTTATTGATTGGTCGATAGAGTTCAAAAGGAACTCCAAACAACCAGTAAAGAGTCGTGGATCTTTCTTAGCACGGTCACTTATTCCAATATTTTCAATTATAGAAATATTTGACGAGGCAATCGATGACTTTGCATTGGAGGCCATTATAAGAAGCTGCAGTGCTTGGCGAGAATCGTTTTCGGTGGTTCCCTCGAGTTTCATGGTAAAACGTTCAAAAAGAACTTGAATGATTATAGCGTCAATGTCATCACTTTGTACCCATTCACGCATTAAACATTCCATAGCTGTATAGTGTCCGTAGTGTAGGTCTTCGAAGAATTTACACAAATTCTGCACCACCTTGACCGCATGCGTTCTGCGGATTAAAGAAAAAATATTGTAAATTGTATTTGATGGATTTGCAAAACACTATTACCTTCCTGTCTCATCGGTTGTGAAAAGAACTTTTTTGTAAGCATTCGAAACAGCATCTCGTTTCTCTTTGTCGCTGGACCACACCAAGTATAACATGCGACGCATGCCACACTCTGTTCCTTTTATCCCAAAGAGATAACCCGTCGTGAAGAGATCAACTGCCTCGAAGACGTCAGTGTTGGTCTTAGAAAGAAGCATCTCTTGAATTTTCGGCACAGCTTTAGTGATTACTTTGGAGAATTCAATGGAATCTTGCAGAAACTGGACTGTCTTTATTTGTGTTTCAAACTCTTCGTTCTAAAAAGCAAAACATTACACAAATTGTTTTAGTATTTAGTTTACTTAGAAACAAGCTTAAGTCTGGGCTAGTTAATAATGTTAGGATAGCGAGATGGCGCAGAAAGAGCTCCAATTAATCACACTAAGGAGTATGTGAACCCATTTAAACACCATTTTGACGCTCTGTTATTTCATTAAGGTACCAATCTTTTTGTTTCTTACAGGATTTCCTGTCCAGTCAACTAATTTGCTATTTGTTTCTTATGAAACACTTAAAGATTTTCAAAACTAGTTCTTCCAACATTTCTGTTTCTTCGGCCGAGACTGGGCCATTGGAAGATTTCGGGAAACTGTTCAGCGCCTTGTCAACTTATTTCTTATGCAATTTACTATGGAGAAAACAAACTATAGGTGGCCAGACATATAACCGAGTGTGGCCATATATTATAATATTTTAACGACTTTTGTTAAACCTAAATGGACTCCTTGCGTTCCCTCAAGACGTAGACTTTATGTAGAAGAATTCTACTTCAATGATCGTAGGGATCTGACAGACAGTCAAAAATAGTCAGTCAAAGAGTTGAGTAGAATGTTCCTCAGATTAATGTCGCTTCTTAATTTGTGGAGACATATTAATTTCGATTATTAATGCCACCGATATTCTTAAATACGCTAAAACCACACTTCGATTATATAATGAAGCTGCTGGAGATGGATGAAACAAGACTACCCAAATTGATCCTCAAGTCGATAATTACTTTGAGAGGTAACCTCGTCAAAAAATTGGAAGAAATAGGGGTTGTGTGGAGAAAGGTTACAGATTCAACCAGGTATCGGACCCACTATTCTGAGAAACATGTTTCAAAATTTACTGGGTGGTGTAGCGCGCTCAGCTTACAGTGGTTATACCTTGGAAGCTCAATCTTCTCAGTATAGGACGATATATAGCCAGCTCGACTACAACTTACAAGGAAGCTCCTACTTCTTAAACAGATTACCGCTTTCAAATATAAGTACGATATTTAAAGTAAGAGGGGAATTCATCAACCTTAACTACATTCCACATCGTGCGGACCTACCTATTTTGTGCGATATTTGCAACCTCAAGGAAAGAGAAGATATTTACCATTTTATTGCCAGATGCCCGATTCTAAGTGAATTTCGAGTCAGATTCTTCGGTAAATCCATAATGCCTATGAGCGAAGTTTTATGTATTTTGAATGGAAGTCTTGGTTGGGAGAAATTGTATAAATACACAACGATGGTACTGAATTATAGAGCCCGAATAGTCGAAGGCGACTTTTAAATTTTATTTTATTTTTCTATTTTAGTAAGAAATGTATAATATTGTTATAATGTCATTCTGGTAGACGGCTTTAAGCCAAACCATATTAAACTATGAAATTTATTGTAGATATACATGAAATATTATAAATAAAGTTTCTATAACTATAACTAACTAACTATTAATTTCGAGAACATTACGCGTTGCAGAATATTTCAAATCTCTTGTTTGTCTCAGTCGTCTACATCATAGTTTTCGAGAATTGAAATTGATACCCGGAAAGCACAATTTGAATTCATGGGCAGAATAATGAAGCTACCTAGTAAAAGACTTTCATGGATCCTTTCGGGAATCTTGATAAAATAACGAATGGAATGCGCTTATTTCGGAGGCTTTAATAACATTTTCGTTTGAGCTAACCATGGCTGAACTGCACGGCAAGCAAGTCTTTTCTATTAAGGCTCAGGGCGAAACAATGACTCGTTTTTGTCCGTAGCGGCCAGCTTTAGTATCAATATTGCGACGCATATTAATGTGATGTTCCGAACAATCTTCACGATGCTAAACCTCAGGAGATGATAAGCCTAGTATTAACGTAGTGCATTGCTGATTTAAATCGCGAGAGCTTTTCAAAACAACAAAACTGGTGTATATACCATTTGCATCATTTACGCAGCAGAGAACACGTATCACTTCGTTGGAGTTGTTAATATTCAAAGGATACCGGACGACATTTCTCTGAAGCCAAACCAAACAGTCAAATACAAGGGAAGCGATGACAAAAATAATCTTATTTCTAACTTCAAAGCTATAACTTACACTGTCTCTACAGCCATTGGCCAAAAACATGTAGGATTTAAGAAGAGCTATGTAGTAAGCGCACTGTTCTTCTAGCCTCAAAGTATGTCTGTAAGGGAAATAAATGAGTTCAATTCTGCTTCAAAACAAATTCGATTGAAAAAGAAAACTTACCTCAGTTCTGAATTACCAGCTACGAAATCAGCTTTTCTTACAAGACCCACAGCTTCCTTGTATTTCTTTTCCACTAAAAGACCAGAAATTCTCGCAACAAGATCTTCATAATTTTCTTGGGTCTCGTGCACATCTTGAGTACCTTAAAATATTTAAAAACAAAATTAATTTTAACTAGGGCAAAAGCATACTGTTGCAAGTGCAGATAAACAAAATAAAGTCATAATTTAATGAAATGTAAGAATCGCACACCCAGGACCAAAAACGAATCTTATCAGGCAATGCTGCAGGCCAGATCCAAATGCAGTCTACCAGCAAAAAAAAGATGCTTTCCAGAAAGAAAAATTGATCAAGAAAAGCGAACGGTTGAATCTATTGGGGGTTGACGGTAGAAGCAATATTTTAAAGTTCTATTAAAGGGTAAAGCATTTGTCCAAGGGGTACAAACATACAAAGCACGAACGCAAGAATATATGAGGGTGGGAATGTCGTAGTATATGTGCAGTCGGTTCTGAGAATTTGGAAAGAACAATTCTGCAGACAATTAAACGGCGAAGACAACTAACTAATTGCTGTCGGGCAGTATGATCCATTCGATTTAGACGCGATGAACAAAACTTCTGTCCAGCCGACCAGGAAGAAGATGTGATAGCGTTATCTAAATTAAAGTTCATAAATCCTGCTGGAGCAGATGACCTTCCGGCCGAACTCTTCAAAGCAACAGGAGATGACTTGGTAAGGAGCATACACCAACGCATCTGCACAATATTGTTAGATGAAAGTATTCCTGACGAATCGAACCTATCTGCAAGAAAGCATATACCCTGAACTGCGCCAACTATAAAGTTATGTCTCATAAATGTCGCCTATAAAATCTTGTTTACTATTCTGTGTGAACGTCTGAACGTCGCACGTGAATTGATTGGACCCTATAGGTTTCATGCCAGGTAAGTCAACCATTCACCAAATTTTCACACTTTTGCATACTTTAAAAAAGACCCAAGGATTATCGATTTAAAGTCACCGATGACAACGTGAGTAGTACAAACAGAGCCATGTCACTACTTGGTCTCCCTGCTAAACTCGTTCGATGGTGCAGGATGACTATGTAGAACTTACGGTGCTCCGTCGAGGAACACCACCGACCCCGTTGACATCGAGAAAATCTTGGGACAAAATGACGAGCTATCATGTAAAATCAACGATTTTTTATAGATCCTCTCAATTTCTGGGATTCTTTGAAAGAACAAGTATTGCAGTAGAGGCGGCGAGAATGGGCAAGGCAGGCTTCTCGCGTCTAGAACATCATCACTAGGCTTGGATAAAACGTCAGGATGGACAGATATAACTTTGAAATAATCAAGGTCTTTGTCTATTTGGGTTCCACTATAACCTCTCAAAACAATATCAGTGAAGAGATCCTGTCGATGAATAACTCTTGTCAATCGCTGTTTTTGCGGACTTAGAAGGCATCTTATCTTATATCTCCTGTAATACCCAACTTAGGTGGTGCAGTCAAGTGGAGAACAACCTGAACGAACTTGACGTACGTAACAGGAGGCAACTGGCTAGGGCCGAACTAGTGGACGGGGTATGTTGGTTGAGATGCCCAAACCTCATATCCTATTCACTTAAGTTCTAGAGTGTGATGAGAAATAAGGGCTAGAAAGGCGTGTCTCCCACGTAACTGAAGACTGGGATTTGTTGAATAACCTATTTTAAAGATAGAAGGATAGGCGCTTTATTAATCTTATGTGTTCAATGTTCATTTATATAGAATAGAAGGAAAATAATAAAATAAAAACCGGTTACAATAAGAATAAAGATACAAGCCTCCAGAACAGAAATACCATCTCTCAAAGAATGGAGTTTATCCAAACGATTTTTTATAGATCCTTTCAATTTCCGGGCTATATAGATGATCTGATGATGAGTATTTTGGAAAATACAGGGAATCGCCAAAAATTAGAGACGGAGCTGGAAATTTATCTATACATATAATAAAATTGTAACGGGTCGATGTCTGTACATTGTAGATATAGATGCAAAACTAATTTGGGGAGTCTCTATTAGACCCACAGAATCCAAAACAATCATTTTAAGAATTTTTGTCTGTCTGTCTGTCTGTCTGTCTGTCTGTATGCTTGTACGCGCATCACGCAAAAACTACTGCATGGAATTGAATGCGGTTTTCGCAGATTTTTTGGTAGTACGCCAACTTAAAATATAGGCTACATTTTATCGCAAGAAAATATATAACTCTGGTTGTTTTTTTAATATTGCTCTAATCGAACGTTATTCAATGAACTTAACGCAAAATTAAAAGATTTTAAAGAAGTTAGCGTCTCACTTACATTATGGCGCTGGAAATCATAAAAATAGCGCCACACTTACCTACATATACATGAATAGAAATAAATTAGTCGTTCTGAATAGAAGTTCCATCAAAAACATCATAGATGGCGCTTTTTACCACCATATAGAAAATGTCTCATTCAGCGAAAGCAGAAACCGAAAAATAATGTAACCATAAAGAATGGTGAACGAGCATTACTTACGCCCAAAATTGATGAAGCGGAGCTGCCATAAATGACAGTATCGGCGCGGAGCATCGTTTTGAAAGTGGGCATTCCAATTAGGTATATTGCTTCAGAACTTAAATCTCCAACTTTGCAATTTAAACCGTTATGAAACTTCGAAATAATGTTATACAGAACCCCAAAATCGTACTGCTGTAGAGTTGGTAAAGTATGTAGCTTTCATACCATGCATACCACGCATTTTGAACCGGTTGTGCAAAAACAAAATTACACTGAGATACCTACTTTATTCTAAAATCCACGCGTACGAAGTAGCGGGCAAAAGCTAGTATTTAAATAAAATTCGACAAATATTTGGTTGTCGTTGGAGAGGCTTTCAAAACGTGTTCTGAAACCAACTCAGTGAATTCTAAAGCCAACTTCTATCGTTAATATTTGAGTTCAAAGAATTACTTTGTGATACGTGGTTTAAAAAAAAAAAAAAAAGGACAATCACAAAAAAACATTTTGCCTACTTACATTGAACAAGATTCTCTTCGACAAATGGAAACAGGTCTGGTATAACCGTATTCCATTGCTCGTCCAAATCTTCGGCTTTTTTACGCTCCTCTGCCAAAACATCGCTAAGTTTTTCCATTTTTGCGCATTCTTCTTCGTGTTTCTTTATCAACTCTTGAAGTGTAAGTTTAGCAGCAAATGGATTGCGTTCCAGAAACGATTTAATCAAAACCACTGCATTCTTCCTCACACTCGATGTTTTATCTTCTAAACGGTCTACCGTCTCACTGAGAACCTTATGTTGAAATGATAGTGGTACAGCATTCTCTTCCTTCATATGGGTCCAGATCTGTAGAACTTTTGCTCGCACATGTGCCGAAACATCGTTAATATGAAGCAACAGATTCTCCAAGAACTCATCTCGTGCTTCTTTCAAATCTTCAGTTAGCTCTTCCGATGTTAATTCGCCAATAATAGCTTCACCCATAATTTGTAAAATACAGTTGCGTAATACATGCGATTCGCAGTTCAAAAGCTCCTCGCTTAGTGTCGACAAATGGGGAATCATCATTTTTGGCGATGTGCAACTCAATTCGGTTAGGAAATTTGAAAAATTCCTCGAGATCGCTGTATCAGCCGACTCCACAGTCAATGTTTCAACTATGTCTCTTATTAAGACCGAGAAAATGCTTGATATACCATAGTCCTCATGCAACAAGTGGATACCATTAGCGATGGGGGCAGCTGCATTTTCGCATGTTCTTAAAATTTGTAAAATTCTCACTGGAAAAGTGATGGCATGGTTGAAGCGCTTGATAGCTGTGCCAAAAATTTGAAATAACGTATCACTGACATGTTTTTCCCGAGCGGACGATGTCTGCATTTCGAGTGTGCGGTAGCAAATCTCTGTTAATAAGCTGTGGAAGAGATTTAATAGAACTTATTAAGAAACGACAGCGTTATTTGTTTAAGTCCTTATTGTATAGGATGGTATCATTAGTATATACAAAACTGCAGCGCTCTGTTTAAGACAAACGAAGATGGAGCTAAAGTGATGAGCGCGAATTATTTGTGTATTGAAAAAAGCATGGGTAAACGAATGCCCTGCACCCGGCTTGATTAGATTTAGATGCTATATTATGGCACCAATTTTAATAAATCGACACAATTACTTGGGTCTGCGGACGGCATTGACGTGAATGGAAGAACAAAGCGAGTAGTAAACCGGTGTCTTCACTACTTTGGAGTCAGCAGCAAGCAAGCAGAATGGGACTGAAAATAAACGACGACAAGAAGCATTTTTATGCTTTCATCAACAAAAGTCCAACCCCACCACCGACTTGATCAAAACGTGACAATTGATAGGTATAACTTCAAGGTAGTCAGTGAATTAATCTACATGGGTACTGCTGTAAACACAGGAAACAACATCAATTCTGAAATCAAACGCAGACTAACTCTTACTAATGGATGGTTCTTTGGGCTGAATAATCAATTGAGGAATAAAGCCCTATCGAGAAGAACCAATGATACACTGTATAGAACACTCATCATCCCGGTCTGCATGGTGCAGAAGCATGGACTCTCTCCCAATCGGATGAAAAGTCAATTGGGGTCTTCGAGAGAAAAGTGCTGTGAACGATTTATGGTCCTGTCTGCGTAAACCGAAAACACAACATTTGGCGAAGAAGATACGAGCTGTACAGCGACAAAAGCCTAACCAGAAAAATTCGAATTCAACGACTAAGATGGCTGGGCCATGTAGAGCGAATGGACATCGACGCTCGAGCTCTAAAAGTGTTCAACGCCAAACCAGAGAAAGTCTGAAGCAGAAGCAAAGGTAACCCTTATCTTCGATGGAGCGAACAGGTAGAGGAAGATCTCCGACAACTTGGAGTGCAAAATTGGAGAGGGCAAATATTGTGTCTCGAATTGCACATTGGAAAACTTTCTTTTTAAGTGCTAGAGGGAATTGGGAGTCAGACAATGGGCTAAAGGCTATAGATGATGTAAGGACTGCAGCCGATGGTCTGAGAGCTGAGACCCAAGGTGTGCAATGGGGAACGTTTAATAGGTTGTAGGCAAAATAAGTAAGGCTAGGGCTGCCCATTCCGAATCAGTTTGGATTTTGAGTAAAATTATTAAGAGGCAATAAATTCTTCGATTCCAATGGTAAATCAGTATGTCTGCAAAACCTGTAAAGTCTTGACAAACATCTTGACAAAAATGCAAGATTTAGTCAATTGCCAAGGACGCGGCGCACTTTAAAGATCCGTTGGCCACAAATTATATTTAACGAGTTGTTGTGTAGAACAAAGCCATAATTTTCAAGAATTTTGACGGGTAAGAAGACTAAGAATACACCGAGAAAGATTGGGCAGTTTGGTTCGGCCCATATGCCCTAAACAGGTTTACAAAACTGGATACATTTTGATGTTGCGGTCGTGGATTGAGCACACAACTATTGGAGATATCAAAGTTCAAACGTTTTTTATTTCTAAACGTATTCCGCGTTCGTGCGTGAACTTTAAAATTTGTTCACATGCTCAAGACAGTCTGATATTGTCATTCCGTTCCTTACAACATAGTCGCTGTTATTGGTAATGCCCAAGTCGGAAAGACTCCAGGAGATGACCGAATACCTTCGGAATTTCACAAAAATTCTTCGAATGAATTTTCGACTGTACTGGCCGGAGCAATTGGATATTCAAAACAGCGAATGTGCAGATAGCTTCAGAATAGCACATTCCCATATATCCGCTAAACAAGAAAGGTCCTTATAGCAACCAAGAGAACTACCATGGCAGTGGATTGACAATAGATTAACTTGAAATGAGTTTCAAGCTGACTGCTTCATTAAAAACAACACTCGCCTTTAGGCCAGATATTAATTCTTGCCAACATTGCGGAGAGTTTCAAAAGAAGGGACAAGAAGCTTTATAATTTCTTTGTGGATTTTCATTCCATTACACGAGAAGGTCTTTTTTATAAGCTTTATAAGATGGGGATCTCAATTAAAGTTATCAAGCATTAAAAGCGATGTATGAAAACAACGTCTCATATGTGTGTTCACCATAACACATTTCAGAAGACTTTGAAACGCAAATAGGGGTCAAGCTGGGTTTTGTGTTGAGTACCCTGCTTTTGATTCTATTTATTAATTGAGGGCAATTGGAGGAGGAATAGACTTTGGAGGAATGCAGGTACCAGCTCTCATCTTCCCTTGCAGAATCTATAGAAGGAATGCAGCGAATGATTAATCGTCTGGAAAGCTACTGTGGTCTTTAGAATTTGTCGGTAAAAAGTCTAAAATTATGTTCATAACAGAGACGAGGTAACTAGAGATCTTGCTATTGTGCGGGAGTATGTGTATCTGATCACTTCTAATTATTATCATGAAGAATAATTTCGAGTTGAAGCCGGCTGAGGCGAATCTATTTCTTCAGTTTGGGGACGGTGCATTGATAGAAGATACATTGAACACAGTGCAAAGATACAAATATTTCGTACCTTAATATTGTTGTACGGGGCACAAATTTGGGGGTATTCTTAATTCGAAGTGGTGGTAATATTCTTGACGTATTTTCTAAAGAGATCCGTTTGCTGACTTGTACACAGAAAATTATGCTTCATCTGGAATCGTCAGTACCCCCATTATTCTTAGTCTATGATGCATTGAAAATCATGGAGATGGAAGAAAGAAGTCTAGAAGGGAGAAGCTGGAAAATAGTTTCGGTGAAACAGTTCGTATTCAATCTGATATTGGCCCGGATGAATTAAGAAACTTGTTTAAAATTTTTATGATGAAGGACGTACGATGGAAGCACAATCTTCACAGTATAGGATGATGTCTAGTCAGCTGAATTTATTCTCTTTATATGTTCACCAATTTATTGCCAGATAATGTCCCATATTAAGAGAGTAAAATATGTTGGGGAATGCTCACAAATAAAGTGATCCTAACGAACATACTAGAGAGAATAATTTATTACTGAATTCTATTCAAAATTTACTTCGGGCAAGGTTTTGCAAGATGGGAAGCTTTCCGACTCTTTCGATGAGCGCCGAAACGTTTTTTTACAATTCTGTTTTCCCTAGTAAATTTCCACAGTGGTTACAAATGAAAGAGGACATGGCATACAATGGAGTCTAGTGTGACATGCTAAGCTACATAGGTCGTAGCAAACAACTCGACTGGTTTATGTCAAATATATCATTCACCGCGAATAAATCGAGAAGTGGGTTGCTTAAGGATCAACACAAATAGGAAAAAGAAAAAAGACTACGGGCCAAGCCACAAAAGTTATTCTAAAGCTGTTTGATTATACCTGGTTAGTTTTCTAGTACTCGATTGCGGAACGGACTTGGATGGTGTCAACAAAATAAACAAAGTCTATAGTGGACTTGGAATCATTTATCCTGTGTGGAATTCCAGCAAAATATTGTATTAAGTTGGAAATCTTCGAATGCATTATCAAATTTTCTGAATCATGGAAATATTATTCGTTATCTGTGGTTTATACTGAAGATCCGAGGCCCACAAACCATATCGAACAAAAAACTGTTAAACAGGACCTGGCAGACAAAATTGAATGAAGACGTCACGCAACCTTAATGCCATTGTTTAGGCCAAATTCTGAAGAAACCTGACGATAACATAGTGAAGCAATGTTACAAAGGGTACAAAATACGTTAATAGACCAACAACTTGGTGGACGAGAGCTTATCAATCGTTTAAGAAGCAACAGGTAGAACCCAATCAAATGATTTAAAGTTTTTATCAGTCCCAAAATCTTAAAACAAATTGTAAGGTACATAATGTCCACATGAAGACCTGTAAACAAAATTTTACCTTCTTCCATAAGGAGCACTTAACTTTCACATCATTCTACTTCTTTCAGTTTGACTTACTTTACAAATGCCTCCTCTGGGATTGGTGGATTCCATAGACGTTCCAATGGCAGCTGCATTAAATTGAATATCTGCACCAGAAACTTAAATCGCTTCTGTTCCCAATCTGGATGTGATTCTAGATCGGGAGCATTCTTCTTTCCTTTTTTTATATTGCAGCTTTGAGCTTGAACGATATGAATATCAATAGCTCGGACTGTATTCACGAAAAGATACATTGTCATTTTGGTAAGATTTAAATAAGAATTTCGATCGCCTGCTCCAGGTACAGCCTCGGTGGTGGCCAGAAACTGAGATAGTTTTTGGCCCATTTTATCGGCGGTAATGAATAGCAAATCGAAACTTCTCATGAGATATAAAACAGGCAGTGTTTTTGCATTTTCAATCACTGAGAAATATGTGTCGAAGTTGTCAAATACGTAAAAAGGGTCTCCTCCAGGGATTGCTTTTCTACATTCTGGTGGAAATAAAAAAACCAAAATTGAGACCTTTTATTGTTCTATTGGGTGGAAGTGTTTTGTTTACCTTTTAATTGGTCCGGTATGTCGTTGGTTGATAAAACATGTTTAACATAGTAATTATCTCCTTCTGAATTAAGTAAATCAGAACTGGAGCAGGGTATAACAAATTGAAAATTCATTGTAAGAGATTTTCATAAACAATTTCAATTACAAAACACAAAATTGAACCGCTTCGCTTGGCTTTGTTTTCGGCACCTCTCGTTGAAGTTTGTTTGGAATTTTTGGATAATAAACCGTCAAATTGAATTAAATGTCAAAGTACAGTCAAGATCGAAATCAAATGGACACATTCAAAGCGATATGGCCTAACAGTGGGCTAAATTAATTTCGGATTTATTTTTGTATATTATGCGTGCTTGATTTGTTGAATTCCATAAAAATGCATTCAAATAGTTTTTGTTTAAACTTTTAATTTAATAGAAGTAAAACAATACTTCTAAACGCAAATAATGTGGTCTATATGTACAAGTGTGTGTTAAAGCCTGAACTACATCGAAACACAAAGTGTACAAAGTACACAAAAGTGCAAAGAAGTAAAACACACATATACAGAAGTGACATCTATGAGAAAAATCTGAACTAAGGAAGCTCTGTTCCAATTTAACAATCATTTTTGAAACTAGCACGTCTCACACCCGACCAAAAAACAACAAAGATGAGACCTAACGAAATTTGCCAAACAAACACAAGAGACAGAAATATATTTCTGCTTGCTTTATATTCTTTGAAATGTCACTTGTGCGACTCTTTTCAGGCAAAAATGATAGGAATTAAGTGATTGTAGCGCGATCTTCTGCGAAGTCAATAAGTTATTGTTTGACTGTATTTGTTTTAAGAACTTTGTGGAAAGTGAAAGCTCAGGCATGGTCAAGCTTTAGTTCACATTGACTTAAGTAAAAAGAGAGGTAGTTCTACAGAAATGCTATTGTTGGAACAGGACAGCACAAAATTGTCATTGTTTTGTACTTTTTAGCACTTTGTGTCTCTATGTAGTTCAGGCTTCATTCTAAAATAAATATAGTATTTCAGATTTTGCTCTGATACAAAAAAAATTGATATGTGCATTAAAGAAAAAATGCTTGGATATGAAAAAATAGATCCTGACTTACACGGGCGTTATACATGACAGCTACTGGCAAGACAGTTGCAATACACTCACATTTTGCACTCACACAGACAAACTCCCAGACAACTTAAACACAAATAGGTATCGGACAATTAATACACGAAGTAATTTGATTGACAGTAGCTGGCATGTGTGGCGCCTGGGTAACAAATAAATAAATAATAAAGGAATTGAATCGAGGAATCAATATGAGCATAATCAAGCTTTGCTTTTTAAATTAAAGCAAGTTGCATTCAGCGAAAAGGCTGCGATTGATATCTTGATATTGTATTGATTATTATCTATTTCAAACGAAGTTTTGTTCTGCAAATTTGAAGCAAGAAGAGCGAAAGAATTCACACATTATATGAACTCGTTTTTCATTGCTATAGTTTTGTGTAGCATGGTGAGAAAGAATTTTTCAAATTTTGAACATGAAATTTGAAAAATTATAGGAGCTTCCAAATAGAGAATGTACTATAAACAAGATGGACATTATGCGTCTTCACTATAATCTTGAATTGAGTTCTAATATTTCCTTTAACCTTGTTTATCAAGATATACTACATGGTGCAGAACAATGCAAATCCACAATTAAGGTAGCTTTACATGAAGCTGTGACAAATTATAGTGCAGACGAAAACTAAACAACAGCAATTAAGTGATGCAGGAGTTGAATAAGAACATGTTCGCTTTCACTACAATTTTCCAGATGCATCCATAATTTTCCTATAACTGCATCTATAAAGGCGTCTTCATTTTGGTCTTCCCTCTCTATCACACAAGTGTGATTTATATATTCTGCATCCTCGTTTTTTGCATATCAGGGCTTGCAGCTCCATATAAAGGCGCCTTTATAGATTTTATATACAATGATTCAAGTGAAAATACTTTATCTATATAAATTGTACTAGATTCAAATTTAGTGCTGAACGAACCCATCAATACCTAGATCTGAATGCACTCGGTTTGTGCTTGTCACGTTTTTTGTCCTTGAACAGCTGGCTTATGTCTGATCTGTCAAAAAATTTTAAATGCTCATTCTAGTCTAGAAGACAGACAAAAGTAGAATTTTATAATTTTCTGAATATCCTTAAATATAAACTTAATAATGTTACCCTCGGAAAATGTATCAACTGAGAAAGGAAAATTAACCGAGCATGACTTCAATCTTATAACTCAAGCTCAAGATGAGTTCAACAAGTATGTAATTCTAAAAGTATTTCGACGAGTTGGCTCATTTTCGTCCTTTCTTTTTCTTCATAGACAGTGCTACAATAGATGCTTGGAAACTCTTAACCAGTTGGAACAGACCATGGGAAACATTTTTAAAATTCAACACAATAAGTGCATAGCAGAATTTTATAAAAATGATTGTAAAAACCACAATAAATTGCTGCAAATGCTGGAAAACGAAACAACAGAGGTGAGTATCCTAGCTTAGTGCCTACATAATTGCATTATTTTTTTCATCAAATACATACTTAAGAGGAGACAAGAGAGTGTTGTTCCACAGAACTTGGCTTAATTTTCTCATATTCCATATTTGTCTCCCAATTCTGTAATTATGCTCGAGATTCTCAATCCCCAAATTAGGAAGTATACTTGCTGCCCACGACGTCTTATAATCGGATTTCCTTTGAGTCGTCTCAAGCATTTGATTATTGTATCGTTTCTCAGGATGAAGAACCGATAACGTCATCTGAAAACACGTCCCACATCAACACTCAGTATGGGCTTTTTAGAATGTGTTTAACAGTGTGTATACAGAGTTCATAATCTCTTCTAGTTCAGTGAAACAAGATCTTTCCGACAATATTGTAGAGTACTCTTTATAGGTATACTAACTAGTTGTATTTTTTCGTTTTAATTCGAGCGATAGCGGCGGATCTAGAACTTGTGCGAAGGGGGGCAAAAGTCAAACTTGGCGCCTACCACCATTTCACAATTTTATTACCATAGCAGTTTTGAAGACCTTTTTTTTGCTCTTTACTTTCTATATTCTTTCTTCATCTCCATTGCTTTTGCGCCCCCAAAGGCTCACGTCCGGGGCTTTTTCTACATCTTCATAGGTGAAAAATGGCAGTGCTTTTGCGCCCCCCAAAAGCAAACCCGTCGACCGTAGGTAGTTCCTGATGTTCTTATATTTGTTACTTCTCCTTACGTTGTCTCCTCGAAAGGTATGACAATAAAGTATGCTTCGGGCAAGATTCTGTTGGTTCATAAAAGCCTAGTGCTGCTCTTAACCGTGTTTTCAAGAGAGGGTAAGTTATGCAGGCTGTATTTTTCTTTAAATCTCTCATAATTTTTCTCTGAGACTGCTGCTCAGCTTTAACCCACCCGCTTTGCTGTAATACAAGTGTTCAATACCATAGACTAACTAATAATAAAGACAAGCCGCTTTATAGAAGAAAAAAAGAACCAATTTGAGATTGCCTCCACCTGTTTCCTTCCTTCCTTTTCAATTTTTTATCACGTACTGTGCCGTGTTCCTTAGTTCGATCGACAAACTCTGACTCACGATATAGTTCTATCAACCAGTCAATCAATGAAATTACTTTTGACATAGATTTTTGATGAAAGAACCGGATTTCATATACCGGCACAAACGGAGTGCTAAAAAACTCGATTGCTAAGACTGAACACATACTGGAGCTGCAACGAAACCGACGATGTTAGAGTCGAGGAAAGAAAATGGAATACGCTTCAGAACTCATCAGTCATCAATATGCATTCCATTCTATCGTAGGAAAACATCGTTTTTGTTCCCGCTGCTCTTCTTGACACTCTAATCGTTCTTCTCATCGCAGCTGCAGTAAGTTTTCTTGTGGTGCATGCTTCGGAAGGCTGGCCAGATTATATGTATCATCAGAAAGCTGTTTTGTTTCGCAATCGTACAGCCTTTACATGTTGCCAGTCAGTGTGTGCCATAAGCCCCTAATTTTTGTTTTATAAACCTTCTTTTCAGTCTTGAACATAAGATAACTATCTTATCGTCTTTCTCATCGCAGCTCCAGTAAATAAAGGTAATTTTGAACAAACAATCAAACTAAAAAGGACAATATTTATTTATATACAATTGTATGCAGAATGCACACAATTTTTGTTGTTTATTTATTAAATGTACAAACTAATTCTTTTAATTCTTCACGACTTTTCAAAGCTTCATCGGATATTGTACGGTAATCTTTATCCAACATCTTTAGCTGACGTCGACTCTCATCTAAATATACTTGGTATTTTTCATTTAATATTCTGCGACGACTTGTTAAATGTTTTATTAAGTCCTCGCTTCGCTTTAAAACTAATTTTCCTTGCTCCACTAAAATGAAAAAAAAAAAAAAAAAATTAACGATTTGGTAAATTAAAAAAAAAAAAAACCGTCCTTACTCCTCTTAAGTTGGCGCATCTTCGATTCTCTGAGATCCTTATACACTTCAGAGTTTAGAAATGTATTTGTGTCCGAAAGGAAGTTCTTTCGGGCACATCGAAGTTTGTATTCTTCATGTAAGGGAACTCCTGACATGGCAAGATCTTTTCTTAGATTTCAACTGTTTCTTGATGTGAAGTCTGACGTTTGTGTATTGTTAGAATATTTCAAAGGTTTTATTTTTGTTTCTTTTTTTAAATTATAAAAATTATAAAAAACTTTGATCGTGATTTAAAGCTTTACTTTACTAAATCCTAAGTTCAGGAAAAAACCCGGTGCGGAAATGAGTTCATTTGCAATAAAATGTACTAGAACATACATATATATGTTGGAAAAGCTCCATTGGAAAAGAAAATCAGTGCTGTCGTATTTATATATCAAACTTATGTGACTAATCTTAAAAAAAAAAAAAATACTAAAGTCCGAATGGCTTTTGTTGTATTGCAAACTAATTATTTATTTCCAATGTAAACAAAAATTGTAAGCTAAACATATTAATTAAAAGATGTCTGGAAGAAAAATGACAAGTCGACGGTTAAACTTCATAACCTCGTAAGTCGTTTTTGCAAGTTTTTCTAAAATCAAAAAATACCTGATTGTGTATTTATGCAATATCTCGTAGGTAAGTATGTAAGAATTAAATTCGATAAACTTGCGTAATATGAGACTTACGAGGTACTGCTTAATTTTGTTAATGGGATGTATAATACTAGTTTTCAATGTTGTCATTCCTGAAAAATTTTCAGAACATATTGTTGAGCTGAAAATACCAAAATATGGCTCTGAACTTGTCAAAAATGTTGGGTGGTTGGTTGGTGGTGGGTAAAAATATGTATATACCGTAAACCGACTTTACAGACAATCAAGTTTTTTTTAAATATCATTTCGTGAAAACAAGTGTTCACAGACTAAGGTTGATATTCACGGAACACTATCAAATCGCTCATAATTTTACCAGTATTAACTTAAACTCCAAATTTCCAAAAATTGCTGCTTCCTCCTTCGTGAACGCATTCTCCCAAACTTCCGCTCGAAATAAAATATCGAATGCCAAAACATACAACCATGGACTGCTAGTTGTTGCCTCCAATAAGTTGGTTCCATTTTAGACTCAGTCATTTTTGGCGTCACTAGCCTTTGCTATATAAAATATAGTTTTATAAAGAGCAAGTGATTGCAATTTGCAATAAAAAACATTGGCTTCTAGGGTCTGCTCTTATTTTTATAGTTTAGAGTTATATATTAGCTATGCGAAACGAATTTCGGAGGCACGCAGTCAAAAGCCATCATCAGATTACTCTAGATTTTGTATACAATTTAGACACTGGTGACTGTTCTGTGTTCGTGTCTCTATTTGAAAGGAAGACTTCGTGAGATAAAAAGAACTTTAAACCTTTCTTCGTATTTACACCCACTCCAGCAACTATATTTCTCTGCCAAGGTTTTGTCAAGACATCTGGCAGTTTTGCTATATAAACTGCAGTACAATTAAAATTATAGAAATAGCTGCTGCTGTGCCTGTGCGCCGCAGCTATAGGTATAATTAAAAAAGGGCAAGTAAGTATGATTTCTTGGTGGCCAAGTGATTTGCTTCAAACGTAGAGATCAAAGGTTTGGCTTCAAATCATTCAAAAAATTAAAAGTTTCAAAGATAAGAAAGGAAATAAAAGTTCCTTTGATTTACAGGCTTCTTTGCTTTAGAAAACTTCAACTTTTGGTATATTTACACGCCTAAGAAAGTATGAGCAAAGGATAGTGGAAATATAAATGCAAAAGTAATTTTGATTGTTAATTTGAAATTTGAATTCGGACAGAGTGGTTTTCCGATTGAAACGTGTTTTTAGTTTAAAAACTGGAAATTGAATACAAAAAAAAAATATATAGATTGGACTCACCATGGTACTTTCTTTTCAGTCAAACAGAATCAAACCCCGCAGCCCGATCGTTTCTTACAACAAAGCAGTTGTCTACTACCACAAACGCAAATATTTTAGTGCAATTGATATTCTTATGCCTTTGGTGGAACGATTAGATGACTTGGAAGAATCGATAGTTTCGAATGTCGGTGTTTTAGTCATATGCTGTCTTCTAGCTACAAATCAAATTAAACGAGCTCTGGCTTTCCTTGAAGCTATCCAAATCCATTTAGGAATCAACTCTGATACCGTCTCAGGTGAAGAAAACGCCTCTCCAGAAATCCTAAGCAGCATTGACGGGTTCAATCGGATGTTTAAATTGATAGCGATGATGACGAACGTTCTGAACAGAAAGACCGTTGTGATACCCGATGATGGAGTAAGCAATTTATAGTTTGAATATATAGTTTAAACTAAATTTCAATTTATTTCTAGACTGCAGAGTTTGCTGCACTTAAGGCACATCAATATTATTTAATGAAAGATTTTCAAATGGCAGCCAAACAACTGTCCAAAAAGTTCACACTCGGATGTTATGGTGTTGAGTAAGCTTAGTTTGAATTGATTGATAAAAAAAATCTTAATAATTGAAATTACACCTCACAGGACTCATGGAGAAGATCTTGATACTTGCATTGCCAACAATATGGGAATAATTCATTTGAGAGTTCGGCATTATGCTGTGGCAGCTAAATTCTTTCAAAACGCAATTACATTTGACAGCAAATTCTCTAGTAATCTAAAAAATGTACCCTTACACCACTTAAGTGCCCCTCGCTCAAGAGAAGTTCTGTATAATCTGGGTATTTCGATGTTACACTTGAGGCGGCCAAAGGAGGCATTTGAGTGCTTTCTCATAGCTTTGAAAACTTATCACAAGAACCCGAGACTTTGGTTTAGACTGGCAGAAGCTTGTATTATGTTCAATGAAATGGTAAATTGAATAAATATCATTCGAACTTGTTTTCTATTTATAAATTGTTTATTCAGTCCAATTTAGAAAACGACAAAAAGCCAATCATAGCTTCAATAATTTGTCCAGGATCTAGAAGGAAGTTTATTTTCCAACCCACACCAAAACTTGCCTACCCGTAAATTAAATTAAAATTTTTAAATAAAAAGACAATAACAAAGTGTATTGATTGATTTTTCAGAGAAAACGTCCAGTCTGCAGCTATTCCTGAAACAAATTTAGAATTTGCAGCTTTGTGTCTACGCAACTCGCTTTATCTGTACAACACCTACAAAACACAGTTTACAACACTCAACACGGAAGATGCTGATACTCAAAGCTGGAGCTCAATCAACGATGATAATATTTGTAATCCTTCCATGCCCATCTCTAAGGAGTCATTTGCGAATCTAGGAGCTGCAATTTATGCCGCCTATAGCTATGTTTCGCTGCGCTTAGGGGACTATGTCTTGGCACTCGAATACGCCAGTAAACTGCTTAATATGGATGCAATATCAGAATCATATTTGTAAGTTTAAGAAAACTTTAATTAGTTTTCTTGAAGATAACATTCTATTTTTTTTTTTTTTAAGAATGCTCGGACACATGTACAGTGGCGAAGCTTTATTGATGATGGATAAATTACCGGAAGCGCGTATCCACTTAGAGTCAAAAATATCTGCCCCTAATGCCTTTGACTTCGAAACAAAAGACTGGCAAGTCAAATCCATCGAAGCTGCTCAGTCCATTATGACATACAATCTAGTTGTTTGTATGATAATTCAAGGTGAACTGGACATCGGGAAAGCCTTACTTACAACCTGCACTCATTCTATCGTCAATGCGAAAGTGATGGCTCTCAAGACGTATATTGATATAGTTGCCAAGGGCGGTCCATAAAATCTGGTCAAACGAAAAATTTAATCATTGTTGATATTGTATTCGGTATAATTATTGTAAGCGTTATATGTTTTATAATTATTATTATATAGCAAAATTTATATAAGTGTATATTTAAAATGAAATAAAATAATATTTTGTAATGTATTTCTGAGAGCTTTCATATCATATATCGGATTTCTTTGAAAAAAGGTGTGATTTTTGGTCTTAGTCCGCTGGCTATTGCTGGCTTCGTTAGTGAAGCTATGAAGGCATATTATAAGGAGGTGTCTTTATGGACTTGAAAACAAATGTCTGACTGCGGCATGAGGTGCCTTGGTAGATTTTCTCCAAACTTTGAGTGTAGTGCCTCATTGAAAACTTTTATAGATAACGATTTTAATTAAATTGATCAAAAGGTTACCCTTGTTCCCAAATTCGGATGATTGTCAAGTTCTCAGGGGTTCTTTTTTTTACACTACGAGAATGTGGAATGGTTTACCCTACTCTTATCTTTCCCTCCCATTTTAATATTCAGAACATTGAAACCAATGCGCATCGGTATCTCCTTAAATTGTACCCTATTATCCTAACGCTCGAACTGTGTTTAAACATTTTCGGGTATTCACAACCCGTACGCGCTCATTATAAAAAAAGAAGCCGATAGATTTTGTGTATTGGTATAGTTTTTTAGAACGGTTTAAAATTTGATTTGAGAACTCTCCTTGCTCCTTCACAAATTTCTGTCTTGTAACACAAACCTCTAGCTCTTGATTTGTTCTGTTTTGAAAAATTCTACTTACTCTGCTTTTTCTTCAAATAAGGAGTGAAAAAAAAGCTAAGAAACTAATTATATATTTATTTCAGGTTTGAAATTCAGAAAAGGACATACAGTGAGAAATTAAACAAAAATACTAATTTTTCTAAAAAACTCAAACTATTTGTTTGAAACTGAATGGCTCGTTGTATTGGAGCTTACATTCAAACAAAACTTTACTTCTTAAAATTTGGTGCCATCTTTTTAGTATGTTCTATAATCAAATGCACGACTGGGTCGCACGAACTTGCTCTTATGATAGGTATTTGCTTAGGAGCTATGTATGTATTTTGAAAAAAAAAAAAAAAATATTTAGAAACAAATTTTTTTTAATGAGTTTTCTTGGGATAACTAGGTGCAATAATATTTCATTGCCTTATATCTACATATCTAGGAAAAAAAGTATTAAAAATCGTTCGACCAGTTTAAAAATAAATGATTTTTGATTAAAACTTTTCGAAAAAATATTTAAAAAAAATATTTGGGTATGTCATTATAAGAAACAGTAAAATTATTTAGAAAAAAATCAGTGCACTATCGTTTTCAAAGTATATTTCGAAAAATAGATTTTTTTTAGAAAATCATTAATAAACGAAAAAAAAAACAACTTTTAGAAAATTTTAAAATGCAATAGAAATTTAATTATAAATAGCTTCCTACGTTTAAATTTTTATTGAAATGGGAAGAATAGTTTATGCGAAAAAACCTAATTTGAAATAAAAAACCGGATATTGCTATAAGAAAAATTTCGAAAAATCTATTTTTACTAAAAGATACTGTCCTAAAAAAAATGTCATGGTATCCGTTCGGAGAAAAGTTTCGATAGTAGCATTTTTTTTGTTCATGGTATCTGAATCGGAAGAAAAATAAAAATGCGTATCGACTCGCATACATGGCATAAGGCAAACAAAACATAAATTTAGTTATTTAGTATAAACCTCTTATGTAGTGGTTAGTGGAATAATCCTGCACAGCACAGCAGTATTTTTCGTGAGAGAAATACATAATAGAAGAAAAGAGCTTCAAACAAAGAAAAAAAATCACAAAACAAATATACACAAGAAATTGAATAGTTTGTCTTTCTTTTTATTTGAATGCCGTCGGACAAAGTTCCGCGTGTGATTTGCTGTCGGAGACAAACGGAAGAAACTTAAATCAAATAGACGCGGTGTATCGCATGAAATCATTATGCGTCGCTGTGATTTTGACATTCGAACGCATGCTTCAATTTTGTTCGGAAGAATGTCCGATTAATCAACCGGAACAACATGGTAGCATGATACAAAATTCGTACATTTCGTTCGAATCGGAGGAACTTTCTCTCTAATTGGTTACCATGATAGAGGGAGTATCCTGAAAGTTTTATCAAAATCGTAAAAAGATCCTCCTAGGAAATTCCGAATAATTATGCGTTAAGGCTGTAGAGATGCGAACAGACAGTGTAGGGAAAACTTTTTGCAGATTGGCACGCAAATCATATTCTTGCCAACACCATCTACCAGCGAAACCATTCGCAAACTCAATCTGTTTTGAACACATTCATTTTACCCCACTCCTACATGAATTCCACAAATAGAATCCACACAGACGAATTGTCATTTCCAGAATGGCCTTCCATTAGGTTTCCATTTTCTGTCTGCTTTCCATTCTGTGTACGTTCCATTTTTCTTGGAAACACAATAAAACTGGCGAGTATGCGGCTGCTCGCTATGTCATTGTTTGAGCCTCGTTCACACGAAAGCGAAATGCAGGACAGCTACATTGTTGAAAAAGTAAGGAAAAAGGTAAAAATTTCTTTGTGCGAGAATTAGCACACCAGTAATATTTTAGCATCGGGAATACCTGTTCTGCATTACCATCGCAAAATTGCAATTTCAATAGTTGAAGATTTAAATGCAAACAGAGAAACGTCAGTTAACTGTTAGTCTTAACGACAGTCATATTTTTTGACTGAAATACTATCATCCTGCGGTTGGAAACATCAGAAGATTTGTTATCAGTCAAATGCAGTTCCGTTTGCATAATGACAGAAAACCTGTCATTCCTTGTACTTACCATTCTATTTCCGAAGAATTAATACTTACCTAAACGTCCTGACAAATCTAATGCATGACAAAAAGTCACACTTGCTAATTCTGCATAGTGAGCACTACCCATAATAACTCGCTACTCTGATCCATCCAACTCGATACTTCCATCAAATCGAATAATGGAAAAGAGGATGTGAGATATTTAATATGGCGTACGGCTTCCTGGAAAGCGGGGAATATATGCTAGAAAGTTGTCTGTGGATTTCATTTCGAAGCCAGACGTCGACACTAAAGCATCTCCTCCGCAGAACCCCGAAGGGAGAATATTTAGCAGCCGCGCCCATTTTGGATAGACATTGGTTTCTCTACTGAGAATCCATCCAATTGCCATAGCAATTGGTAAAAATCATCAATTTTAATAGGAATTTACATTAATCAAGGTGAGTAAAATCAAATTAATAGTGATTGGTGCAAACGAATTTCTTTTGCGTTGCCCCAATGACGAAAAATTTAATGGCGTCACTTGGCAGACAAATTAATTCGATGCCATAATTTGTTACAGGATGTCTGAGCACATTTCTGGATGAAGAATCCTACCACAGTATATCCCAAGACGAGCAGGCGAGGCTGCAAGGATTTATTTTACTATATATCTAACTCATTGTTCCTGAAAGTGAAGTTTTTTTTTACCCAAAAAAAAGTTATTTTTTTTGTTGTGTGGAGACTACGCCTCGTTTCTTGAGGCCACACGAATTTACATATTCCCGTAAATATACACGCTTATGCGCTTCCGCGCTAGTTTACAACAAAGGAAAATTTCAATTCATTTGTTCGTGTCTTGTGGCTGCAATATATATACGCAGTTGCAATTGTTTTTCACCGCCTTGTGAATCCACGGAAGACGCACACGTGGCTACGGAGCGTTGATCCATCTATTGGCTCGCTCGTAACCACATCCACGTCTTACAATCCATGTCTGGATGTTCCTGGCGGAGGAACATTCCGTTTTGCACAACATTAACGCCCTGCCGGCGCAACAAGGAGGACCATAGACGTCCTACCGAGTCCAGTGAACCACATTTGCGTGTTATCAGCAGATGAATAGGAGGTACCCAGTCACGATAGGCTGAAGGCCACTTCGAGGGATTATAGAACAAGTCATTTCAACGTGGGAGCACCCCAACAGGACGCCAGGCGTGTGTATTAATCACAGATGCCGGTCCCCCAGCAGTTCCCGCTAATTTTTATTAAATCTTCGAGGGACGGAGCAGTTTGCATATCTCAACCCTTACATCAGTTCCTGAAATACTTACGTGTCAACTTTCAATTCAGAAAATTTGTGAATTATACATCAAATATTCAGGTAACCTTTTTGTAATTTTATTATATTGGTGATCCTATCGAGAGCACTGAAGCTCAGATCCACCATAAGAGAAAGAATTTATTTCCGGTGAACGCATAGTGCCATATGTCCAGCACTCAACGCCGACGTACGACGTCGATCGCCACGGACGGTGGTGATTTCTATTTATGAAATTTACTTACTAATACTTACGAACAATTATACAAAGGCCGGAGGCCATATACCTTTCACCGTATCTACGTTTATTGTATATTCTTAGTTGTATCTTTATATTAGAAATATCTTTATAGTATTCAATTAATAGTGTGATTCATTTGAAAAGACTAACTTATATACTAAAGAAAGAATCTAATGAAATTAGAGTTCGAATACTCACTCGGAGACACCTCGTGTTGATATCGGTTTCCCGTATTAAAATAATTGTCTTTACGGAGCCCGAACTCTTATTACTTTCCGGTTTAATAACTAGAAGGCCGCTCAGGTACATCCTCGAGTAGGTCCTACACTTTCTATATCCTTTGGTCACTTTAGTTTTTTTTTTGTTTTCACTTAGTCGTAATAGACTTAACTTTTCAGTTTTTTTTTATCTGTGTTTAGTGTCGGTAGCGACCAACCGCGGTCGTAGATTAACGTCGCGTTCTTGAGTTTTCGATTATATTTTTTTTTTTTTGAATTTACTATTCGAAGTTACTAAATTGATCACTCGCGTTTACGCTCAATAACATTTCACTGATTTATATCAGAGGTGTCAGACATTAAGAGACACATTATCCTTCGCTACTTATTGTCCGCGTTACTTTCATCTTTCGTTTTACTTTTGATCATTGTCGTCGTACTCGTAACAGTACCGGCCAATAAATAGATATCAACCTATCCACTGATATAAGATATCGACCAATTCAAATCAAACCTAGAATACGATCCGATAGAAGGGTACCGATCGAATCAGTATCCTCATAGAGCAGAGTAAATGGTGTAGCAATTAAATATGTTATTCTAATCATTCTTTACAGCTATCAGGAGTGCACTTCCGAAGCGTCGACATTTCCTTACCGCCCTATTGGCCGTATTGTATTGTTTTTTTTTTTTTAAATACTTAACTTGAATATATTTTACTTTGTTTTACATTATATTGCTATATACAAATTACTTTATCGATTGTATATGAGACGCGAACTGTGTTCTCTTATACATGGTACTTTTGATTACATTTTTGAAACTTCTATCCTTGATTTGATACTGTGGTTAAGATACCTATCTTAGATCACGTTATTGGTGTTTGACATTGGTTTAGTTCCGAGAGTTTCGTTATTATTCGTACTTATTGGGAGATATATCCACTATTCGCTTTGAATTTGAGTAATTTAGAGAGAAAATAACCGCGTAGAGTTTCGATTTGCTCGTGATTCTCTTACATAACTTTAAGGTCGCCTAAGAATCTTTTAAGATCATTAATAATAACCGACGGTAGGTTCTCACCGCCGCGTTGAGGACACGATATTTGCAGTCTTGTTAGCACTACGTCTAATAAACTTTCATTTATCTCACTTTATTTTTTTTGTTGTCTTTAGTTTTGTTTTAACTTACGTAATACTTCTTTCTTTCAATTTTTTTTATTTTTACACTTGAATTTCACACCCTTATGACATTAGCTTGTAATATTTTATTGTATCCTGAGAGATACGTGTCAGACTAATGAACATTGACCTAGACTTTTGATGTTCTGGAACATTGTTACGTTCCCAATTTAATATCTTCAGAAACACCTTTAAGAAGGTTCAGATAGTTGAACTATTGTGTATGAAATTCGCATAGTCTATTTACTGGTCATTTTGTAATTCCAGTCAAAGCAAGATAATATTATTTAACTTCAATTTAATTGTCAGTTCTAATATTACCGAAATCTGATTATTTTGTTAAGGTAGCTTTAAGCATATTCCTAAGATTTAAGAATTCCATTTATCGTTGAATAAACCGTAAAGATCTTTTATAAAGTTTTCAAAAAAAAAAAAAAAAAATTTTTCTTGATTCCTTTCTTCGAAGAATTTCTAGATTTTCTCGTTTAGAAAACTATAGTTATGTTTTCGATAATGAAGTAAGTTTATCCAAGGGAGGGTGGTACCCCTCACTTTTCTTGGAATGATATCTGGCGTGTGTACATTTGGTTGTTGCAGTTTAGATTTTTCGTTTGGAGGTATAGGAGAATAGTTCCATAGTAGGATACTATGACCTAGTTGAGTTAAGAACTTAAGCAGGCAAATTTTTGCTTGCTTTTCTAATTTTGGGGTTGCCCGATAAAATTTATTGAGTCTTGGGGACTCAAAGGTCTACGGACAACCACGGTCGATGCCAAGAGAGTTGGTTTTTGGCATCGAACAGGGTGGGTTATGAGACCAGGGGGATCGATAGCCATCTTAGATCCTCCCTCCCCTTTTAGTCAGTCACCTCTGCGTCCGCGCTTGGCATATCATCGTGGCAGCCGAACGCGTAGACAGCAGTAACCAGCCATGGCAACCACGTTCATCTATGGTTTGCTTGATATCATGTAATAAACGGTTTACGTTCTGTGGGGTTGGTATAATAACATATCCGAATCTTTACCTCTCATCTATGTTCACTCATACTAGTGAGAGGTGCGCTGTAGAATCGCTCGTCCTTTTTAAATCAATTCAATCCCGTCTACTCTTCGAAGGTTATGAGGGCCAATAAGCTTTAGAACATTTATTATTCGAACTTGACCACCAAAGTTCACCGGTCGGCAGTGTAAGAAAAAAAGAGGTAACACCGGTCGTATAGATCCCGGAGCAAGTGCCCACGGCCGGGCTGAGCTAGTCGAGGCTAGGGTACTGCCGGCCACCGCGACGGTCGATCTCGACCATAACCTTGCGTTGTCGCATGCCGTTCTGGTTGCCCATTCTTCACGGGTGGTTAATTGGAAAGGGGGCGTTGCCGACAAGAGGTTACTTACATCCCAATTCACGAGAAACAGATAGCCATAACCAGACAGTTAGATGCTAACCGGAGTGAAGTCTCTGGCTATGAAGATAATATAGTATGAGGTAGCATTCGTGGTCTAGGTGTAGTTATGGGAGTAAAGTTAAGGTTTATGGTTTCCAGGTGTAGGCTACATAGTGATACAGCTACAAGCGGAACATCGAGCACTTGTAGCGGATAGGCGTGGACATGGTATCGGGTACCCTCTAGGCTGTTCCACGGGGTTTTGTGGTCAGGACCTATGGTAGGCCGATGGATGGTTCACGCTTCTGTGAACGGGATGGTTAAGAAATTTTAAAAAAACGGGGAGAGGATTAGAAGGAGCAGGAGGCATTGTTATCGTCATGTAAGTACGTGTTGGTTTTCTTTTGCGTATTGCTAGGTACCCCGATATAAGGATGATGGACTCTGGAGTTGCTGATCCTTGATATAGGAGTCAAGGATATTTGATGATGCTTGTCTCTTTCTACTTCCTCCCCGGTAGGAGCAGCTGTTGGAAGGCATGGTTTTCTGATTGATTGTCATCCATAGGATGTCGATGAGAGAAGGTTAGTGCCAACTGGCAGTTGGACTGGAATGAATAAATATTTGAATGTTTGAAGGTCGGAGGGTATTATTATTTCCGAGTTCTTTCGTTGCGGATATTTAACTTTCATTTACATGTCAATTCTTCTTCTTCTTATTATTATATATATTATAATTATATATATATTTCTTAACTATATTATTAAATTTACGTTACAGATGGCGCCCAACGTGGGGCCCGAATTAGCTTGAGAAGATTAGATTTGGATTGATTAAAGTTAGGTCGATTCAAAGTGACGTAGAGAGAAGTTAAGAATTTTTGGAAAATTTTTTTTTGAGAATTTTTCAGTTTTGGTTATAGTTTTTTTTTTGTTGATGATCAAGTGTCTTAGATGGAGGAACGTCATCGAGATTCGTGGCATAGGCACTATTTTGTCCAGTGGTTTGGTGATACATCCCGAATCAGTCTGTTGCATTAGGTCTATCCATCTTCTCTTACCTCTTGTCACATAGGTTTGTCGTCGATCTCTGTCCGGGTTAGGCAGCGATTATGCCCGATTGCCAGTTGCTGAGGTGTCGATATATCCTGCAAGTGATGTCTGAGATCCTGGCCGTAAGAGAATAGTATGAGCAGGTCTTCTGACCGGGGGTTGGTGCTTTTTGCCCGACGCACGTCAGCTGCAGAAGCTGGTCATTCGTTCAATTACGACCCAAATTTGTTTCATCTGAAAATCAACTTTTCAATTTTAATTATTATACTACCCAATTTTGTATTTGAAGATTTCAGTCAGTTTTGATTTCCGTTAGGAAGTGACGGTAATCAATGGGACATGAAGCGCTAACCGGTAATTGGTGTCTTTATACCCGATGTACGTCTGCAGTAGCGTAATGTTACCATTGTTTACCCGACCAACTTTTCGCGTATGAAGAATTGTCTTTTCTTCGATATCCAGAACGACGTATAGTATTACCAAGTCCACACACACTAAGTTTTTTTTTGATCGGTTCAGAAACCGAACTGAGATGTACACGCCAAAAATCCAAAGAAAGGAGGGTTACCACCTCCCGAATCCTTTATGATACACCCAATTTATTAAGCTTTTTTTGAGATATATTTAAGTATATTTTTGAGTATTTTTGAGTATTTTTGAGTATTTTGAGATTTTTGGAGATTTTTGAGATTTTTGAGATTTTTTTTTTGAGATTTTTGAGTTTCTGAGACATTGCAGTTTTTGTTTGAGAATTTTTGGGATAGTGCCCACCCTCAAGCATAACTTTGATTTCAGACTATTGAGTATAACGTATAATCATTCTTTAAACAAGCAGTAGTATTAAGATTCTGAATTTATTGATCTAATTAAGTATACATTTAAGCATTTATCTACGTACACAATTGAGGTATTTCATAGGTATTTCGAATAATTTTGTTTCAGGATATAATTCTTCTATTCTATCGGAAGATTGTAACACAAAGTACATACAATCCAAAGTTACGTGACGTAATCATTATGCCTTTGAGACCAGGTCAAGGTGTAGGTCCGATACCTCTACCAGTTGATCCGGATGATGATCAATCAGAGGGTGGTTTCGACCACACGGGTAATGACACAGGGATTAACCCTGCTGAAACCGAAGATGTAAGTGCAGAGGAAGCACAACGTCGTAAGGATGCTGCTGATCATTCAGCATACATCCAAGACATTGTGTCAGCTTCTATCGAAGCGCATCGTTGCGACGAAAGAAGGTTTATTCAGGAGCAATTGACTCAAAGTCAGAACTACCTGCTTGAACAAGTCGCGAATATAATTCGAGGCAGCATTCAGAGCCAACCTCCACCAACTGCCACGCAACCTCTCACTCAAACATCAACCCAACCTCCACCTCAACCACCAATTCGACCACCCACTCAACCGGTACCACAACTTCAAACTTCAACTTCACGTAAATTACCAAGTAAACCTACTAATGGTACGGACGCTGCACGCGTAGTTACCATTAATGCTCCCGCAGGCAGTAAGAGTGCCCGAAGAAACCTTACGGACCATATGCCGACAGAAGATGAGTTAGCAGCAATGACTACACCAACTTATCCAACAGGGGCAAATCTGTGTCTGCCAGGCGTTAACCCAGCACAAATGACTCGAGGTGCAAATGTAGATGAATTTCTACAACGGATGAATACGTTCAATTTCGATGATTCGCCGCCGTCTCCGCGTAGACGTACGGGTTCGAACACCACATCCTCCAGCCGAGTACCTCAGTATCATAAGTGGGGTTTAAAATTTGACGGCAAAAATATGTCTGTCGACGACTTCTTGTTCCGTCTTGAATGCATCCGGTACAGCAACAATGTACCATGGGACGAAATAGTGATGAACTTTTATCACTTCGTCTCTGGTTCAGTTGAAGCATGGTACTGGGTATACTTGAAACGAAACCGACATACTAATTGGACTGATCTGAGGACTGCACTAGTTGAGCAGTATCGAAGCTTAGAAACGGATACCGAACTTTTCCGAAAACTATCTGACAGGAAAATGCAGAATGGCGAGTCATTTACCGACTTCTACGATGCCATTATGAATATTAATTCCAAAATGCGAGTTCCGCGTACGGAAAAAGAATTAATTGAGATAATTAAAACTAACGTCAGAAGGAGGATGAGTGAGTTACTCATAACATACAGTACCTCAAGTCTTAGAGATCTAGCATACTTATGCCGTGCGATTGAAAAGTCTCAATCCCATTATGACTCAACACGTCCAAGTTTTGTGCCATCAGCACAACGCCCTCCTGCCCGACGATTTGTGAACGAAATCGAGGAAGAACCGTGCCAAGATTTAACTGTGGCGTTGCCCACATCACATCTTGAAGCGATTCAGAGGGATCGAAGTTTATTGAAATGTTGGAATTGTCTAGTACTTGGTCACAGCTTCCGTGATTGTCCCAAGCCCATAGACAAAATATTTTGCTTCCGCTGCGGACTAGCAGACGCGTATAGTCCATCGTGCCCTAAGTGCATAGCGGGAAACGAGAGGAGGAACAACCCATCAACCGGGGGGGTTCGCTCCGATTAGATTCACCCGGAGTTCAAGTGTCCAAGCCGACAAAGCCTCTTGAACTTCCAAAATTAACAATTTTAAAACCAGACAAGAACCATAATGAATTATTAGAACCTAGTACAAATGATTGTAGAACAATCCCTGTTTTGAATAATGAACCAAAACCCAATACAGATGTGAATGTAGATAAGAACATTACAGAACCATTATACCGTAAACCTTTCCATGAAAGGCTACGCAACTATAATGAGGTACGTAAGAGATTAGTTACTTTTCCGGAATTATCCAAAAGGATACGACGAATAAGGGATCGCTTCCATCGGAAGCGGACTACTTATCGTAACGTTGCGTCAGCAACAATAGGTCGAGAAACGAATGACCCACGTCCTTACGTGACGGTCGGTCTATTCGGTGACAATTTTCTAGGTCTCCTCGATTCAGGAGCAAGCATCAGTTGCTTAGGCACTGATATCATCCCCTATTTGAAGGACAAAAACGTTACGATAAGGAAGGTAGAGACTACCGTGTCCACGGCCGATGGACACAAGCAATCCATAGTCGGGGTGATCACAACAGCGATCCAATACAAGGGAGTAACGGAAGATATAGATCTGTATATCGTGCCATCGTTAAGCCAACGTCTATATTTAGGCGTTGACTTTTGGCGAAAATTTCAGATCGCGCCTCATATAATCGCGGGTCTATCAGGAATGGTGACAGGTGGGCCAGATGAGAGACCCACCAACCAGATAAAGTTGAATGAAGAAGAGTCTAAGCGACTAAACGCAGTTGTTCGTGGATTTCCTTCCTTCGCAGTCAATGGACTCGGGAAAACGAATCTAGTGCAACATTTCATAGACACGGGTGATGCCGTACCTATAAAGCAGAGGTACTATCCCGTTTCTCCAGCGATACAAACCCTAATGTACGCGGAATTGGACCGCATGCTATCGTTGGGGGTCATTGAAGAAAGTTCCAGCGCATGGAGTTCTCCAGTGGTGCTTGTACGCAAGCCTGGCAAGAACCGATTGTGTCTGGACTTTCGAAAAGTGAATTCCGTAACGAAGAAGGATGCGCGCCCAATCGCGCACATAGAGGGGCTGCTAGCACGTCTGACAGAGACACGTTATATCTCTAGCGTGGATCTGAAGGATGCGTTTTGGCAGATACCGCTGGAGCAAAGTTCGAGGGAGAAGACCGCTTTTACGGTACCAGGCCGACCACTGTACCAATTTAAGGTCATGCCTTTCGGTCTATGCAATGCGGCACAAAGTTTGAGTTACCTCATGAGTCGCGTAATTCCGTCGGGGTTACGAGATCAAGTGTTCGTATACTTAGATGATTTGTTGGTTGTGTCGAAGGATTTCGACGAACATCTGGAGACTCTGGAGATAGTCGGAAAGTGTTTGACGAATGCAGGACTGACGATTAATGTCGAGAAGTCAAAGTTCTGTTTTGATGAGCTTCACTATCTCGGATATAAGGTCGGTCAGGGTTGCTTGAAAGCCGATCCAGACAAGATCGCAGCGATTACTAGCTTTCCTTTACCAACTACAACTCGCCAAGTTCGCCGATTTCTCGGTATGGCAGGTTGGTATAGACGCTTCGTAAAGGACTTCAGCACCCTAGCCGCACCGTTGACCGAGACTTTGAAAAAGGGAAAAGCATTCAAGTTAGGACCAGAAGCTATTGAAGCATTCCTACAAATCAAACAAGCTTTGACTTCGGCGCCTGTATTGGTCAATCCAGACTTCTCCAAAGAATTCATTATTCTCTGCGACGCATCTGCGACTGGCATCGGATGTGTACTCTGTCAGCGAGACGAATCCGGAGCGGAGCAGCCTATATACTACTTCTCCCGGAAACTGAACGCTGCTCAGAGAAACTATTCGGTGACTGAACGTGAGTGCTTAGCAGCTTTTGAAGGTATCCAAAAGTTCAGATCGTACGTTGAGGGATACCATTTTCGCGTTATTACGGACCATTCCAGCCTGAAATGGCTGATGACCATGAAAGATCCAACCGGAAGATTAGCGAGGTGGAGTATGCGACTCCAAGGATTCGATTTTGTGGTAGAGCATAGAAAGGGAACACTAAATGTCGTGCCAGACGCTCTATCCAGAGCTTATGAAGACGATGAGTTGACAGTGTCAGCTTTCCTCTCATGTCTACCACGGATCGATGCCTCGGAGGTACTTCACATCGATCTTGAGGATCCATCCTTTAAATCTGAAGGTTATCTGGATATCATCAGTCATATCAGGAAGGAACAGGAGCGGTTACCGGACCTTAAAGTATCGGAAGGATACATATACAAACGCACCAAACATGCGGGTGGTAATCCCTTGGCGGATGATCTAACTTGGAAGTTGTGGGTTCCATCAGAGATGACTGAATCTCTTATCTCTCTGGCTCACAATCCGCCGCGCGCTTCGCATGGTGGGGTGGTGAAGACGGTTTATAGGTTGAAAGACAGATTCTACTGGCCCGGTATGTACACTCAGGTCAAACTTTACGTTGACCGGTGTGAGACATGCAAGACCAGTAAGGCAGCTAATATGACGTTACGAGCAGAAATGGGAAATAGTTTTGAAGTGGATAGGCCATTCCAACATCTATATGTTGATTTTCTCGGACCATACCCAAGATCGAAAGCTGGTAATGTCTATATAGTGATCGTGTTGGATCAACTGACTAAATTTGTCTTCATCAAGCCACTACGCAAGGCAACAGCCGCGAGCGTGGTCAAGTTCTTGAAAGATGAAGTATTTCTGATTTATGGAGTACCAGAGAGTCTTCTCTCTGACAATGGTACACAATTCGTTGGGAAGGAGTTCCATAAGTTTTTGAATATTTTCGGAGTCAAACACTACCGGACGGCAGTGTATGCTCCCCAGTCAAATGCAAGTGAACGAGTGAATCGTTCAATCTTGGCAGCGATACGATCGTATGTCAATCCTCAACAGACGGATTGGGATGCCCATCTGTCTTCGATTAGTAGTGCTTTACGCACGACAGTGCATTCAACTCTCACAATGTCACCGTACGAAGCCCTTTACGGACAACGTATGATAGAACATGGAGCAGACTACCGTCTTTTGAGAGAGTTGGGTGGACTGAACTGTTCGGAGATAGATTGGCTTCCCAAAGTTGGCAAAATGAACATCATTCACTCGTACTTGAAACAAGCCTTGAAGAAAACTCATGAAGCATATGAGAAAACTTATAATCTCCGAAGCAGATTTGTGACATTTAAAGTAGGCGATGAGATTTATCGAAGAAATCATGTTCTAAGCGACGCAACTAAGCATCTAAGTGCGAAGTTGTGTCCAAAATTCATTAAAGTTCGTGTTACTAAGATAATTGGTGAAAATTTGTACGAAGTTGAAGATAGACGAGGACACAAGTGGACGTGTCACACCAAAGACCTTAAAAGATAACACAATCGAACTATGATTATAACCCTGATTTAGACCCTAATAACCAGACTTTCCTTAAAAATTTTCTTTTGGCATAAGCAACAACAAAATATTTTTTTTTGTTATAGCCTATTAACGTATGAAGATACGTGAAGAGATAGAGTATCTCTGACAATTTTTCTTTTAGCAATTGAATGCCCGGCTCTCAGCTGTGCATGAGACTCTTGGTCTGTTCGTACAACAATCTTTTTATGTTGTCTGACGACCTAAAGAAAATTTAAACCCTGACGTACTATAGGAACATGTTTCCTATACACAAAATTTTTTTTCGGTAGTAGCATCGAGTGTGCATACAAACACTTAGAAATTCAGACGTACTATTTGCATGTATTTCCCATGCATACAACTTTGTTTTTTTTTGTCTTCAACCAACTAGACGGTAAAGAGTTGCAGTATCGGTATGATACGAAAGGTATGTGAGTTCCAGACGTAAGTTATTTGTGAGAAGTTCTCCTTTTTCTTGGAAGTTCGACGAAGCAGGCTTAGTCGAAATTCCAAGCTTTGTAGGGAAAACTTTTTGCAGATTGGCACGCAAATCATATTCTTGCCAACACCATCTACCAGCGAAACCATTCGCAAACTCAATCTGTTTTGAACACATTCATTTTACCCCACTCCTACATGAATTCCACAAATAGAATCCACACAGACGAATTGTCATTTCCAGAATGGCCTTCCATTAGGTTTCCATTTTCTGTCTGCTTTCCATTCTGTGTACGTTCCATTTTTCTTGGAAACACAATAAAACTGGCGAGTATGCGGCTGCTCGCTATGTCATTGTTTGAGCCTCGTTCACACGAAAGCGAAATGCAGGACAGCTACATTGTTGAAAAAGTAAGGAAAAAGGTAAAAATTTCTTTGTGCGAGAATTAGCACACCAGTAATATTTTAGCATCGGGAATACCTGTTCTGCATTACCATCGCAAAATTGCAATTTCAATAGTTGAAGATTTAAATGCAAACAGAGAAACGTCAGTTAACTGTTAGTCTTAACGACAGTCATATTTTTTGACTGAAATACTATCATCCTGCGGTTGGAAACATCAGAAGATTTGTTATCAGTCAAATGCAGTTCCGTTTGCATAATGACAGAAAACCTGTCATTCCTTGTACTTACCATTCTATTTCCGAAGAATTAATACTTACCTAAACGTCCTGACAAATCTAATGCATGACAAAAAGTCACACTTGCTAATTCTGCATAGTGAGCACTACCCATAATAACTCGCTACTCTGATCCATCCAACTCGATACTTCCATCAAATCGAATAATGGAAAAGAGGATGTGAGATATTTAATATGGCGTACGGCTTCCTGGAAAGCGGGGAATATATGCTAGAAAGTTGTCTGTGGATTTCATTTCGAAGCCAGACGTCGACACTAAAGCATCTCCTCCGCAGAACCCCGAAGGGAGAATATTTAGCAGCCGCGCCCATTTTGGATAGACATTGGTTTCTCTACTGAGAATCCATCCAATTGCCATAGCAATTGGTAAAAATCATCAATTTTAATAGGAATTTACATTAATCAAGGTGAGTAAAATCAAATTAATAGTGATTGGTGCAAACGAATTTCTTTTGCGTTGCCCCAATGACGAAAAATTTAATGGCGTCACTTGGCAGACAAATTAATTCGATGCCATAATTTGTTACAGGATGTCTGAGCACATTTCTGGATGAAGAATCCTACCACAGTATATCCCAAGACGAGCAGGCGAGGCTGCAAGGATTTATTTTACTATATATCTAACTCATTGTTCCTGAAAGTGAAGTTTTTTTTTACCCAAAAAAAAGTTATTTTTTTTGTTGTGTGGAGACTACGCCTCGTTTCTTGAGGCCACACGAATTTACATATTCCCGTAAATATACACGCTTATGCGCTTCCGCGCTAGTTTACAACAAAGGAAAATTTCAATTCATTTGTTCGTGTCTTGTGGCTGCAATATATATACGCAGTTGCAATTGTTTTTCACCGCCTTGTGAATCCACGGAAGACGCACACGTGGCTACGGAGCGTTGATCCATCTATTGGCTCGCTCGTAACCACATCCACGTCTTACAATCCATGTCTGGATGTTCCTGGCGGAGGAACATTCCGTTTTGCACAACATTAACGCCCTGCCGGCGCAACAAGGAGGACCATAGACGTCCTACCGAGTCCAGTGAACCACATTTGCGTGTTATCAGCAGATGAATAGGAGGTACCCAGTCACGATAGGCTGAAGGCCACTTCGAGGGATTATAGAACAAGTCATTTCAACGTGGGAGCACCCCAACAGGACGCCAGGCGTGTGTATTAATCACAGATGCCGGTCCCCCAGCAGTTCCCGCTAATTTTTATTAAATCTTCGAGGGACGGAGCAGTTTGCATATCTCAACCCTTACATCAGTTCCTGAAATACTTACGTGTCAACTTTCAATTCAGAAAATTTGTGAATTATACATCAAATATTCAGGTAACCTTTTTGTAATTTTATTATATTGGTGATCCTATCGAGAGCACTGAAGCTCAGATCCACCATAAGAGAAAGAATTTATTTCCGGTGAACGCATAGTGCCATATGTCCAGCACTCAACGCCGACGTACGACGTCGATCGCCACGGACGGTGGTGATTTCTATTTATGAAATTTACTTACTAATACTTACGAACAATTATACAAAGGCCGGAGGCCATATACCTTTCACCGTATCTACGTTTATTGTATATTCTTAGTTGTATCTTTATATTAGAAATATCTTTATAGTATTCAATTAATAGTGTGATTCATTTGAAAAGACTAACTTATATACTAAAGAAAGAATCTAATGAAATTAGAGTTCGAATACTCACTCGGAGACACCTCGTGTTGATATCGGTTTCCCGTATTAAAATAATTGTCTTTACGGAGCCCGAACTCTTATTACTTTCCGGTTTAATAACTAGAAGGCCGCTCAGGTACATCCTCGAGTAGGTCCTACACTTTCTATATCCTTTGGTCACTTTAGTTTTTTTTTTGTTTTCACTTAGTCGTAATAGACTTAACTTTTCAGTTTTTTTTTATCTGTGTTTAGTGTCGGTAGCGACCAACCGCGGTCGTAGATTAACGTCGCGTTCTTGAGTTTTCGATTATATTTTTTTTTTTTTGAATTTACTATTCGAAGTTACTAAATTGATCACTCGCGTTTACGCTCAATAACATTTCACTGATTTATATCAGAGGTGTCAGACATTAAGAGACACATTATCCTTCGCTACTTATTGTCCGCGTTACTTTCATCTTTCGTTTTACTTTTGATCATTGTCGTCGTACTCGTAACAGTACCGGCCAATAAATAGATATCAACCTATCCACTGATATAAGATATCGACCAATTCAAATCAAACCTAGAATACGATCCGATAGAAGGGTACCGATCGAATCAGTATCCTCATAGAGCAGAGTAAATGGTGTAGCAATTAAATATGTTATTCTAATCATTCTTTACAGCTATCAGGAGTGCACTTCCGAAGCGTCGACATTTCCTTACCGCCCTATTGGCCGTATTGTATTGTTTTTTTTTTTTTAAATACTTAACTTGAATATATTTTACTTTGTTTTACATTATATTGCTATATACAAATTACTTTATCGATTGTATATGAGACGCGAACTGTGTTCTCTTATACATGGTACTTTTGATTACATTTTTGAAACTTCTATCCTTGATTTGATACTGTGGTTAAGATACCTATCTTAGATCACGTTATTGGTGTTTGACATTGGTTTAGTTCCGAGAGTTTCGTTATTATTCGTACTTATTGGGAGATATATCCACTATTCGCTTTGAATTTGAGTAATTTAGAGAGAAAATAACCGCGTAGAGTTTCGATTTGCTCGTGATTCTCTTACATAACTTTAAGGTCGCCTAAAAATCTTTTAAGATCATTAATAATAACCGACGGTAGGTTCTCACCGCCGCGTTGAGGACACGATATTTGCAGTCTTGTTAGCACTACGTCTAATAAACTTTCATTTATCTCACTTTATTTTTTTTGTTGTCTTTAGTTTTGTTTTAACTTACGTAATACTTCTTTCTTTCAATTTTTTTTATTTTTACACTTGAATTTCACACCCTTATGACATTAGCTTGTAATATTTTATTGTATCCTGAGAGATACGTGTCAGACTAATGAACATTGACCTAGACTTTTGATGTTCTGGAACATTGTTACGTTCCCAATTTAATATCTTCAGAAACACCTTTAAGAAGGTTCAGATAGTTGAACTATTGTGTATGAAATTCGCATAGTCTATTTACTGGTCATTTTGTAATTCCAGTCAAAGCAAGATAATATTATTTAACTTCAATTTAATTGTCAGTTCTAATATTACCGAAATCTGATTATTTTGTTAAGGTAGCTTTAAGCATATTCCTAAGATTTAAGAATTCCATTTATCGTTGAATAAACCGTAAAGATCTTTTATAAAGTTTTCAAAAAAAAAAAAAAAAAATTTTTCTTGATTCCTTTCTTCGAAGAATTTCTAGATTTTCTCGTTTAGAAAACTATAGTTATGTTTTCGATAATGAAGTAAGTTTATCCAAGGGAGGGTGGTACCCCTCACTTTTCTTGGAATGATATCTGGCGTGTGTACATTTGGTTGTTGCAGTTTAGATTTTTCGTTTGGAGGTATAGGAGAATAGTTCCATAGTAGGATACTATGACCTAGTTGAGTTAAGAACTTAAGCAGGCAAATTTTTGCTTGCTTTTCTAATTTTGGGGTTGCCCGATAAAATTTATTGAGTCTTGGGGACTCAAAGGTCTACGGACAACCACGGTCGATGCCAAGAGAGTTGGTTTTTGGCATCGAACAGGGTGGGTTATGAGACCAGGGGGATCGATAGCCATCTTAGATCCTCCCTCCCCTTTTAGTCAGTCACCTCTGCGTCCGCGCTTGGCATATCATCGTGGCAGCCGAACGCGTAGACAGCAGTAACCAGCCATGGCAACCACGTTCATCTATGGTTTGCTTGATATCATGTAATAAACGGTTTACGTTCTGTGGGGTTGGTATAATAACATATCCGAATCTTTACCTCTCATCTATGTTCACTCATACTAGTGAGAGGTGCGCTGTAGAATCGCTCGTCCTTTTTAAATCAATTCAATCCCGTCTACTCTTCGAAGGTTATGAGGGCCAATAAGCTTTAGAACATTTATTATTCGAACTTGACCACCAAAGTTCACCGGTCGGCAGTGTAAGAAAAAAAGAGGTAACACCGGTCGTATAGATCCCGGAGCAAGTGCCCACGGCCGGGCTGAGCTAGTCGAGGCTAGGGTACTGCCGGCCACCGCGACGGTCGATCTCGACCATAACCTTGCGTTGTCGCATGCCGTTCTGGTTGCCCATTCTTCACGGGTGGTTAATTGGAAAGGGGGCGTTGCCGACAAGAGGTTACTTACATCCCAATTCACGAGAAACAGATAGCCATAACCAGACAGTTAGATGCTAACCGGAGTGAAGTCTCTGGCTATGAAGATAATATAGTATGAGGTAGCATTCGTGGTCTAGGTGTAGTTATGGGAGTAAAGTTAAGGTTTATGGTTTCCAGGTGTAGGCTACATAGTGATACAGCTACAAGCGGAACATCGAGCACTTGTAGCGGATAGGCGTGGACATGGTATCGGGTACCCTCTAGGCTGTTCCACGGGGTTTTGTGGTCAGGACCTATGGTAGGCCGATGGATGGTTCACGCTTCTGTGAACGGGATGGTTAAGAAATTTTAAAAAAACGGGGAGAGGATTAGAAGGAGCAGGAGGCATTGTTATCGTCATGTAAGTACGTGTTGGTTTTCTTTTGCGTATTGCTAGGTACCCCGATATAAGGATGATGGACTCTGGAGTTGCTGATCCTTGATATAGGAGTCAAGGATATTTGATGATGCTTGTCTCTTTCTACTTCCTCCCCGGTAGGAGCAGCTGTTGGAAGGCATGGTTTTCTGATTGATTGTCATCCATAGGATGTCGATGAGAGAAGGTTAGTGCCAACTGGCAGTTGGACTGGAATGAATAAATATTTGAATGTTTGAAGGTCGGAGGGTATTATTATTTCCGAGTTCTTTCGTTGCGGATATTTAACTTTCATTTACATGTCAATTCTTCTTCTTCTTATTATTATATATATTATAATTATATATATATTTCTTAACTATATTATTAAATTTACGTTACAACAGACACATGGACGGAATTTCCAAACCAACTTATTTCGACTTTTCCATCATCTTAATGTCATGTGTAAGTAATAAATTGTTATTTTTTTTTTTTTGCATGAATCCATAACATGCCTTTTAGTACATAATCGCAAGTAAAAAATATACAACTTACCATGTTTGAACCATCTCCGTTGTCATCTTATAACCAATTTGATAAAACCGTTAATACGCTATCTGCATTTTTAACCAAAAATGCAGTTCTCTTAAAAGTACTCTTGTAATATACTTACATACAAAGTTTAATCAATATCGTAAGAGCTATTTTTGAGCAAATTATAGCACTTTCCATTGGAGGAAAAGAAGCGTCCAGAAGCATCCGGAAGTCTTCTGAAACCGTTCCATTGGAAAGCAAATGACACTTCTGACGATTCTGAGAAGAGAATTTTGCTTCTGGATTTAAAGTCAGAATCCACTCAAGAAGCATAAATACAAACATAACTCAAATGTCAACCATATAGAATATTCATTGGGAAATGTCTATTCGCATGCAGCAATGTGACGTAGTTTTAAATCAAAATCTGATGATATAGGCGTCGAAAGTCAGCAAAGATGTTAAGTGAGTGGTATTTAATGAGAAACCATGAAAAAATCGCTTAATACCCTAAATCGAGCTGCGCACACCACTTTGAGATTGACAAAACTTGTAATAGATGCGTGCAAATACTACATTGTGTCAAAATAGAGCAGAAAGTAATTTTGCTTGTTGTTCCATTGGTTTTCAGAATGAGGGGTTCCCCGAGTATGTAAGATAAGTTTGAGTGAATTCGATCAAGCTGTTTTCAACTTTTGCCAAATGAAAAAAAACCGTTAAAACCTGATTTTCGTTATAACAATCAAAGCCAAAAACCAAAAAATCAGTTTTTCAAACTCTGCCTAAGTTTGTTAATCTATGAGTTTTATCAAAATCGTTAGGGCCATTTTCGAGAAAATCCACAAAAAAAAAAATCAGTTACTTGAAAGGTACCAGCTCGAGCAGTGCTCAAACGAAATAACTACTTTTAACTGCTGTACATCAAGTTTGAAGAAAATCCGTCAAGACGATTGGACTGTAGCTCACAGACGCACAGGCGGGAAGACAGACTGACAGATAGCATGGTGAAAAGAATTTGTTTGGGATTTTCTATTATCGTAATGTGACGTTCGATTTAAACCTAGATTTTTACTGCACGATACCAATTATACTGCTTCTGCTATGCATATGTAGTATCCTCTAACGAAATAACTCTTATAGCACTTTCCATTGGTTTCACTCGGGGAACCACTCATTCTGAAAACCAATGGAACCAGCAAAATCGCTTCTGTTCAATTTTAACACAATGCAGTATTCGCATGCATCAGCTTCACAAGTTTTCCCAATGTCAAAGGGGTGTGCATAGCCCGATTCGCGGTATAAAGGGACTTTTACTGGTTCCTCCTATTAAATACTATTCACTAAACTTCGTTGCTGACCTTCGACGTCCTTATCATCAGATTTGGATTCAAAAATATGTAACATTTATTGACATTAATAATATTTTCGGCATTGCTGCATGCGAATAGACATTTCCCCAATGAATATTCTATGGGTGACATTTGAGTTATATTTTTTGTATTTGTGCTTCTTGAGTGGATTCTGACTTCAAATCCAGAAGCAAAATTCTCTTCTTAGAATCGTCAGAAGTGTCATTTGCTTACCAATGGAACGGTCTCAGAAGACTTCCGGATGCTTCTGGACGCTTCTTTTCGTCCAATGGAAAGTGCTATGAATAAAAATGTTCCTAGCAGTAAAAGAAAAAACTGCTAACTTTCCAAATTTTATGCAATACGCGACCAGATAATATACATACATAGTTATATTTAATTATGTTTTTAAACCTAGCAATAAAAGATGTTATAACACCTAACAATTAAGTTTTTCTTTACTCTGTTACATCTCCTAGCTTTATACATAAAGGAATTGTTAGAAGTTATTTCATTTTATTTTGTTAGGAGTTAATACGTAAGGAAGTACTCGGTACTGTATATGGAGCCAACCAATACTTGCCCTATAGAACCAGTAAAAAGGGGAGTAAGTATTATTTTGATATCCCCTATATTAGAACCTTCCTTGTTTAACGAAAATATGAAAACAAAATTACCAAATTTGTCTAGCCGGTTTCGAGTTTAGCGCTTAGCAACATACATAATATTTACATACTAGCTGTCCCGGCAGACGTTGTTCTGCCCTTCCGAGCAGATACCGCGGTGATATAAACGATGATAGATAGTTTATTTTAAATACGCCCGAGAGTAATATACTAAAAAAAATTCAATAGAATACCTGTTTATAACAGCTTGTTAAAAAAAGCATCGTTAAACCTATCAAAAACAATAAGATGTTTAAAACCGGATACAACTTTTTTTTCTTTTATTTTTTATTTGTATTTGTATTTATTTTTATTGGTAACATAAGTATTTTAAGATTTTACATTTTTTGAAATAATACTTAGTGAATTAAGGTTAACATAAACGGAAAATGTGGCTATGCACAGTATAATTTTCTTAATATAGAGAAGAGAGAGAGAGAGAGAGAGAGAGAGAGAGAGAGAGAGATATTAAATAAGAAGTAATGAAATTAAAAGAAAAATATTATTAGCACCTAAAATAAGTATCCAGAGCAGTTTTTAAAGCGTTGCAGTACAAGAAAAATTGGCGCTTGGATAGATTATACTTATGAGTTGGTACAATAAGTACTCATTTCATCAAAAATTGTGGGTGTTTGGTTGGGTCGTTGCGGTGGTGGTTGGGAGGTTGAGGGTTGGTTATCATGCAAAATTATCGTCCATAAACCGACTTTACAGACAACCATGGTTTTTTCTTTTAGCCCATTTCACTATATACAGCTATGTCTTGCCAAAAATATTTAGCTTACGGACGCTGTGCCTGCAAGGTTTGGAGAAAATCACCAGCAAAAAGAATCAGAGCGCCTCCCATCTACCATCTACGATCTAAAATTACTAAGTAATTGCAACGACATTTTAACTTTAATTGTGCATATATCATTGGCACATTTTCAAACAATTCTTTTACTTTGAAAACTTAAAAAAATACCATAATTTGTTTATTTAAAAAAAAAAGTGCTCATACGCCATACACCCAAAAAGCGAAAGAAATTTGTTTAGTAAATTTACTGATGCAATCGAATACTAACCGGCGAACTTCGACCCGCCGCACCCACCTAAAATTGAATTTTCCGTTCAAAATTTGTTACCTGGTTTAATAGTAAAAATAAAATAAACGTAACGTTTTTCGAATGATCACGTTATTTATATCTCAACAATAAACGACAATTACTTACAAAAATAAGTTTTCAATTTTGTAGACTGCAATACTTTATAAATTTGATAATAATCATTCTAATGCTTTATGGCATACAATATATTTTGTTTGGTTACTTGGCGCGTAAACAAATAAAGCTGACAGTTTCCCAACGCTGGAGCAGGCAACATACAACTGTCCATGAGAGAAGCATGGGTTTTCCAGATTAACGCTGCAAATACAAAGACTGACCCTGTGATTTATTAATGGTCATTGCGAAAGCAAGCCGCTGTGGAAATTGCCGTCGTTTAAATTCAAATGGTACGTCAGTTGGTATCATTATCAACACATCTTCGCCCTTATATTTTCCTTTTAGAATTGTTGCTTCGACTATATTGTTAAGTAAATTTTTCACTGATAGCTGTGTACCGTTACAAAGACGCGGTGGGTAAATATTTCGTAATATTATGACTACCGATCCTACTTTAAATTGAAGAGTATGGGGTGGCAATCCTTGGAAATCCAATGAGTTTAAAAATTCTTGTGGATAGTTGATGACATCATCTTTATTAGTTGCACAATCAACTGATTTGTATGTCTTTAATTCACCGGCAATTTTATTTTGAATCTACGTCTACCATCTTCTACCATCTACCATTTTCTACCATCTACCGTCTTCTACAATTTATTCCCATCAACCGTCATTTATAATTAACCATCTTCTACCATCTACCGTCTTCTACCATCTTCTACCATTTACCACCTTCTTCCATCAACCATCTTCTTCCATCAACCATTTTCTAACATCTTGAATCTTCTACCATCTAGAATCTTCTACCATTTACCCATCTTCTATCATCTACCATCTCCTGCAATCTGCCATCTACCATCGTCTACCATTCACCATATCCACCTTCTATCATCTACCATCTATTGTCATCTTCCATCTACCATCTTTTATCGTCTACCGTCTACCATATTCTACCATCTACCATGTTCCATTTTCCACCATCTACCATCTTCTCCTATGAAAAAGTGTTTCTTTGGAAAAGCTTTTTGAAGTAAATATATACATAATGTACGTATATGTAGTACTTCATATAAATGAAATCTATAGCGTTCACAAATTTAAAATACTAAACTATAAAACAAAATCGACATATACACATACTTTGTTTTTGTATTTAACGTTTATTTGACTTCAAACCAAAAATCAAAAAATTAATAATGTATATTAAATTATGGCTGATTTATTTTTCAAATAATTGACTTTTCATATTAACTAAGTGAGCTTTTGCTGTATTTTTTTCGCACGCATAACACACTCATACGTTTTCCGAAAACTGGATAAAAAGTATCCTATGTCCGTCACCTGGTTCTAAGCTACCTCCATACCAATTTTTAGCCAAGTCGGTTCAGCCGTTCTTGAGTTATGGATGGTGTAACTAACACGACTTTCTTTTATATGTATATGTAATATAGATTTAGTGATCGATTTTCGTTTGATAAAGATTTTCACCTTTTAAGATTTTGAGCCATTAAACATTAAAATTAATAGTTATTTTGATTTCAAAACCCCAAGTTACAAAATTCAAAATTGTTTCGTGGTTCGAACTTGTTCAGTTACCAGAGTATGCATCTACTTTGAAGTAGCCATCTTTTGTGCATTTATTTTTATTTTCTTAAAACAGTTCACGGTGAACTAAATGTTTGTATATTTAGGCCGGTTTTATGGTTTCCGAATGAAGAGGCCAGTAAGCTTATTAATTGTCCAAATCACGTACTCTCTAGTCTCTACTCGTTGGGGTCAAAAAGTAACCTTTGAAGTTTTGTTTTGTTTGAAACAATTTTAATTGAAAATAAATCTGCAAACCGTTTTATAGTTTGAACACGATGAGTTTGTTAACTTTTGACCAATTTTGTGTACCATTAATCAGACCTTGACCTGTGGTATAAGTGTCATAAGATATTTTATTTCAATCTGTGATTGTAATTAAAAGTATGAAATTTACCAAGGTTTTATTGTGTTTAATTTATTTTAGGTTTCATTAGGTGGTATAAGAAAACCAACTAGGACGAACATTATTTTGTTTAAAAGATTTATGAAACCAACACGTTATGTTCGTTTAATAGAAAAATAAATGTTATATATGTACATATACGGCTCATGACGTCAGTATTGTTCTGCTTGGTATAAGAAAAATTTGACCTTGAAATGCTTACACCAATGTTGTGTTCGTTTTCTGAAATTTCACACAAGACTGTTCCCAACCTCCAAAAATATGTGATGGATGGTGCATAATTTGTCATTCAAACGATTAAGTTTCTTTTTTCTCTTGTAACTCGTGCCTATTGTAATAATTTTTTAAATTTGTTTCTACAATTTCGGGCCTTTTTATACGTAAAGTCTATAACAACTTTTACACTTAAGTTTAAAATATATTGGTTACCATCCCTTGCTGAAACTCTGAGGAACCTAAGTTAAGCAAGATGGCGCTGCCTTTAAAACCACATAATTACAAGATTATTTAATATTCCGCTCATAGAAGCCCATATAAACAAATTTATCAGAGCTAGTGACCATGAGCAAGCAACATAAAGTGTTGCGTGTGAGAAACAGCTCGTCCTGAGATCGATACCGGCGAGGCTTAAAGTGTCTAATCTTGCAACTTGTTGATGGTCATAGCGAAATGTATGTAACTGCACGCGTTTATTGATTCGGAACATGGTTGGGAATGAAGGGTATGTTTGGTATGAAAACATCTTCACCAGGTCTTCTGCCGGAAAAATCTCTGTCTCTATAATATAATTTCAAAGGCGGGTTCCATTTGATTGCTTTTAAGGGGTTAAGTTTCGAAGCAACATAATCGAAACACCCACTTTCAGGACGATGTTATTCGTGGGGACTTCAGGTGCAGAAAGTATAGCTGTCTTTAACTCTACCGGAGTAAATATGTGCTGGCATTGCGTTTCGGACTAAAACTATGTGTATGGATCGGCACACCGCCTCGTTATCTTCAATTTTTTCACAGTACTGTGATTTATGGCAGCTCGTTCACAAAGACAATAATTGTAATGACGTGTTAATTGAGTAAAATCTCCATAAACGAAATTAATGACTTCATCCTAGGAAGGAACAATTCTACAAAGGTTCACTGGTTCGAAAATGAACCTCTACCGATTTTTACTTGCGATTATAGGTACTATAAGGCAAGTTATGCATTCGTCGAAAAAAAAAGTTTTGAGATAACAATCAAACATGGCATTACGATGATAGCGAAGACGAAAAAAGATGGTCTAAAAATTCTGTCCGTCTGTATGTCTGTCTGTCTGTCTGTCTGTCTGTCTGTCTGTATGTATAGAGACCAACAGCCCAAACGGGTGGGCCGAATTTCTTCAAACTTGGTATATAGACATTTTTAGGTATTGTACGGAGGGGAAATTGAAATTTTTTACTTGCGATTATTTTTTAGGTCAAAAAATAACGGTACCTGCCATACAACCGTTACGTTAAAGCTTATTTTTCTCAAAAACGGCTCTAACGATTTCGATTTAAAAAAATCAGTGTTGGTTTTTAGGTACGACCAATCATATGGCTGAAAAATTTTTTTTTGAAAATGGCCAAGAACGGTACTTTCCATAGGACCGTTTTTTTTGCTTTCGACTAACTCGAAAACGACTGAACCGATTCTTTCGAGATTTCACACACATATAGCTGTAGGTAGCTCAATTTGTATTGCATACCAATATTTTTGAAAAATATTTTTTTGTATTTTTAAAAGCATTTTTTTAAAAAAAATTTAAAAAATTAATATTTTGAAAACTGCTTATTAAATTTTTGTCTAAAAATTTTAAATAAATGTATTTGCTGAATACCTATAAACTGGCGTTTTTGAATTTTTTTAAAAAAAATTTTTCAAAAAGTTTTTCAAGAAAAACTTTTTTTCTCAAAAACCGCTCCACAGATTTTTATAAATTTATTCTCATAAATCCAAATTTATTCAAGAAATAAAATGGCGTACTTTTTTTTCAGCTCAAATTAGTTTAAGTATTTATTTAAGAATTTTGAAAAATTTATTTTTATCAAAATCTCAAACCGTTAGACCACTGTCACACATTAGAGGAAGTTCGTGCGACCCAGTCGTGCATTTTATTTAACTAAAAGTCCAAAAATGTATGCGCACCTTTATGAACCCTCTCCGTGTCAGTTTCAATTTATGTACCCAGGATTAGATCAGGGAGCATTTGAGACATGTGTTCACCTCATTGTCAGCTCTAGTTTTTCAGGCTATAACTGGTAGAGTCTGACGGAACCTCACAAAATAAAATAGTTACAGTTCCCATGATGTGATCGCCTTTCACCAAACATCGCCTAGACTGTGACTGACTGCTTTTACGGCCTTATTGTCCACCATCGTGTGATAAACAGCTCCGTTCATGATTTGGTTTAATTGACAACTATACAGAACGACTAGCTTAACTTCGTGTAAGTGCAGTCCTAGTTTCTCTAAAATCTGAGAGATTCGGGCATTATTAAATTCAAAACAATCGCAATAAAATATTTTCCTGGGGCTAAAGAAATTAGACCTCTAGCAATACTTTGGTGAAAACTGCATTAAATTCCTTGCAGTAGCTTTCGCGTGACACGAGATACAGACAGACAGAAAAAAAATGTTCTAAATCTGTTGTTTTCGTTTATGTTCGGTTTGGAAAAGACCTCCGATTTTAGTTTACCCTCAATGTACGAATGTACCAGACATCGGCCTGTTACAATTTTACTATACATATGTTGTATAGATACTATAAGTTACATGAGCACTTTGATTTTTGATTCAAAAAAATAAGTAAATCAAGAAATAGCTAAATAAAATAACTTAACGTAATAACTTAGCCAACTCTCTCTTAGAGTTTTTGTATGAACAAATAACCATTATTTCGAAACAAAACTTCGAAACCAATTTGATTCTCATTTTCAAATTTGCCGTTTCCCACTATCCTCAATCGACTTTTCTTTATGAGTAAAAAGAAAACGAAGAACGGCAATAAATTATTGTTCGTGAATACATTTGAAGAAAATTTTACAGACAGAACCAAAATTGCATTTTTTTTTTTGTGTTGATAAACTTGTAGTATTATTTTAATATTTTCTCTGTACACTGTGGCGTATGCGTACTTTTTTCATCATGTTTTGCTTAATTACCATTAATTGCTGAATAAAAGCAATTCTTATCTGTTACTACAAATATCTAATCTACTGTCTTATTAATATTGATTTATTTCTGCTTATTTATAAAATCAAGTTGAGTCATACAAAGTCAGTCACTTCTGATAGACATTAGACAGCGAATTATATCTAAACACACTCTTGGCATTTTAATGTTTTTGTTGCGAATATAAATTGGACTTCATGGATAATCCAACTCGCCAAAAATAGTGTTGTAAATAGACTTTGTATGTTGTGTTGTGTTTTATTACATTTTTTGTTTCATTAAGATAGACAGACATACATATCTGGTACGCTCCACGTAAGATCTCATTTAAAGCAAAATAATTGTTTAATTAATCGTCATCGTACCAAATTTTATTGATAAATGAACTATGTATACTTACTTACAACTATAGATGTAAAAAGAAACTAATACCTACACAAATAAAAAAATAAGCATACACGATGCCGATTTGCAATGAGCGATAAAATTTTGTTAAGCAGACTCACGCATCACGTTGTTGCTTTTATGCAATGCAGTCGAAACCGTTATGCAGGCATTAAGTATTCACGGCACTTATTAATTTAATATTGTAGGTCCATTTTATTTATGAAATGCATTCGTAGAATGATAACGATAACTACAACGACAGACAACAGTCTTTAACGAAATATGATCTACCCGGATTACCGAAAGTAATTGCCCAGAAAGTAAGGCACATAATGGAGGTCAAAAATTTGGTTGAAGGCAGGTACCTACATTAATTTGTTTTGTCATAATTTGTAGTAGTTTTGATGACCTGCTAATTGGTAACTTTTATTTAAAGAGCATTTAAAAGGGGAAATAAAAAGATACATGTAGTATCTTTTCAAATAATGCAAGATACTTTGACCATAACCTTGACACCGGATATGTGTCCAAGTGTTAAGTTTAAAATCTAATATTTGGAATCCGTGAACAGCAAACGGGGGGCAAGGGCAATAACGTACGAATATTGTCAGCATATCACGGTTTATTGAAGGCAAGAGTATTAAATCTAAAGCTTGACATAGTTTAGAGATAAATGGTTGAACTAGGGCCAATATTTTAATAGTTTTGTTACCCTGTCGCAACAATTTTAATATAAGCTAAATTATAAAGGCAAACTTAACACAAAATTTAAAGGTAAATTATATTTCATGGCTAAATTTGCACATTGAATACGGGGTGTCGTGTATGCCCACCCAAATAAAATGTGAATGAAATAAATATTTTTTTCAGGTTAAAAGTGAGGGTAACAACTTTTTTTTGACTATTTGTTATTTGTATATAATTGCCAATAAGTCTTTGACACAAGGATGTCAATTGAGGAAGTGCAAATGAACAGTAAACTATGTATGTATGTATGTCTGGATTTTTATTGTTTTAAGACATAGATGTCTGCATTTTTGTCTTGTCTTCGAAGAAGAAATAAGCTCGGAAATAAATCTGACGTTTCATGGCATCCTAAATTCACTGATATACATTTCAAATGATGCCTTGCAGCAAATGAGCTTCGTGTTCTGCTTCTTTTAATTTTTCTAGAATTTAAATTACAGAAATAAATGTTCATTGACATTGTTTTCGTATTTCGGTGGAAGAATTAACGTCTTTGCTGTTTATTATCACTCTGAACTAAGGCGCAGGGAAGGTAGAAATGGGTGTTTTCATTGAGCTGGAATTATGGGATGAGGACACATTTTTTACGGAGAAGGATGGGATGAGCTAGCACTCTCCGATTCGGTGGATCTGCCTTTGAGGTAAGCGTGTTGGGATTTCGAGACAGGAGATCTTGTTTAGATCATGCTCAAGAGTCTTTAGTACAAGTACAAAGGACATTAAGCTTATTGGATGGGGATGAAAATTACTCCCGTTTCCAAGTCTTTATAATATGGTTAAGTGTAAGGTATCCTATGAAGATTGCCTGCAGCCATGGCAATGGAATAGTCATTTTTAGTGTTTGCTCCTTTCTTTTCTTTGTTTATTAAGGTTCTATGGTTCTGTGGTATGGGTTGGGATTGCAATCTGTGTAGAAGATCAAGGGATTCAGGAGGCTAGTAAGTCCAGGAACCATCCATGTTTTTAGAATAGAAAGATTGGTATGTTTTTAGACAAGACCCTTCCCAGTCTTGCGGAGTCTTTAAGCGAATGGCAAAAGTCCCTTCAGGACTGTTTCTTGCTACAGAAAGAGAACGCTTGTACAATTGGAGGAAGCCTTTACACTGTTGGAAAAATTTTGTATTTGTGGAAGATATTGAAGAAAGTCCATTCCCTGAGTTTATGCTAAGACTTTTAAACTTAAGTAAATTACAATAAATACAGTTAAGATTATTTTAAAGAACTAAAACAAAAGCAGTTAGTAATGGGTGCTACCTCCATTGTTGTTATAAAAAACTTCATACATCCTGTTTGGGAGGGGAATCGTACAAATTCTTGATATAATCAAGTGAAATGGAGGCCCAGCTACATTTAATTTCTTCTATAAGCTCATATTTATTGGAGTATTGCTTTCTAGACTCGTACTCTTTACGAAGAGGCTACCCCAAGCATTTTCGAAGATGTTAAGGTCTGGCGAGTATAGTGGCCAATCCAACAATTATATGTTTTGACGCTCAAGGGACTGCTTCACCACTTTGGCATTGTGAATTGATGAAGCGGGATAGCTCTAATTTACATGGCAAAATACATTGTGCATTCATCCAGGCGGGGAATCAGGAACTGCAACTCTAAAGGTGCCGTAATATATACAGTAGAATCTCGAAAAGATGAACAGATATAAAACAGACCCCGTTCATCTTTTCGAATTGTTCATCTTTCCAAGCATCGAGCATTAGTTTAGGAAAAACATAAAGCTATACATACAAATATTGCATCTATTTGTTAACAAATCATTTTATTTAAAAAAAAAATTAAAACAACTTAAATTCATACAAAAGTCATTGATGAAGTAAAAAAACAGACCGTTTTTTTTTAAACTGGTAGATTGTCACACGGGAAAAGCGTTCATCTTTCCGAATTGTTCATGTTTTAGAACCGTTCATGTTTTCGAGATTTTACTGTACGTTATATGGCTGCGCAAACCATAATACCATAACTCCGCCTACTCGACTGTCCAAACGATCCAATTGATGTTCCTCCTTTTGCAAATCATGAAAGTAGTAGTTAAAGCCGTCAGGACTCTCTAAAGTGAATTTTTATTTCATCGGAGAAAACGACATGGTACCATTTCTTACTCCATGTCATGTCAGAACGACAGAAACTAAGGCGTTGTTCTTTGGAGGGGTTAAGCGGTGGTTTTTTCTTAACTTTTAATCGCTTCAAGTATACCGTAATCCGCTTCACTGTTGACACACTTGCTTTTACACCACTTTTTACTTGCGATTATAGGTACTACAGTGGTCCCTCGATAATGTGAACTAATTAAAACAAGGCGTTTTCGGATTTGAGAGGTGTTCACATTACTGGAACATTTTTTTGGTTCTTATTAAGGGTTTGAAACAACTCGTATCCATTTATTACAAAAAAATCTGTATCGACATAGTGAATAGCCTTATTCGATCTTACTTTTGCAAAGCTTCGAAATTTGTTTAAACGAATATCAGTTAGGTTTTCCTTTCTTTTATATTGCATGCAAAACTATCAAGAGAAAAAAAAATATGTGTATGTAGGTATAGGTATACAAAATTTCCTAAGGAATTCACATTTAAGAGTTCCAAAATTTTGGAAGTTCACATTATAGAGATGACAATGTTTAGTTTTGGCGATTCACATTTTGGAGAAATTCGCATTATCGGTAATTCACATTATCGAGAGACTACTGTATAAGGCAAGTTATGCATTCGTAAAAAAAAATTCTAACAATCAAACATGACATTACAATGACAGAGAAGTCGAAAAAAGTGGGTCGGACAATTCTGTCTATCAACTGGACCAATTTGCTTCAAACTTGGTACAAAGTATTATTATGACGTCCTACAGAGGGGTTTTCGGAATTAGCATTCTAGCTCCAAAACTAACGGTACCTGCCATACGATTTTTAGTGAAAAATTAATTTTTTTCAAAAATGGCTAATACGATTTTGATAAAACTTTCTGAATAGTGTTTTCTGTGCTAACTTTATGTTTTGTTTGGAATAGATTATTCGGGAAAAGTCTTATAACGGTACCTACCTCCCATAGGACCGGTTTTTTAAAATCAGATTTTCTGGTAAAACACTTGACGGATTTCGATGAAATTTTTAATGCAGAAGCCCTTTTAAAGACAAAATAATATAAATTTTTAAATTTTTGAAAAAAAGTTTTTTTTTTAATTTAAAAAAAAAGTTTTAATTTTTTTTTATTTTTTGTTTTTTTTTCAAAAACGGTTCAAGCTATTTTTTTTTTAAATTTTATTTTTCTGATAAAAACTACAAAGTGCTAGAAGTTTGCACACTCAAAAAAAAAATGGAATATATTTTGGAAAAGTTTTTCAAAAAAAACTGGTTTTTTGAAAAAACTGGTCCAACGATTTTGAAAAAAAAAATTCTTAAAATTCTTAACAATAAACAAAATCATATGGCTTACTTCATTTTTTCCAAAAAACGTTTTAACTATTGATTTTAAAGTGATCAATAAAATTTCATATAATGTACTTAGCTTTTCCCTTCTTTTTTTTCAAACCCCAAGACCACTTTCTCACATTAGAGCAAGTTTGTCCGACCCAGTCGTATATATTAAAGGACTCGAATTATATTCAGTTACATTAATAATAATTGTGGGCGTGGGCGCTATTCAATTGAGTAGCGGCACTGATGTACATGTAACAGTTTCAAGACAGTAGTTATTTTCCATTAAGAATCTTTTAACGTGGATCAAATCTTATTTGTCTAAATAATAGAACTCAATGTGTGGAATTTTGTGATGTAAAATAAATGTTACTTCAGGTGTACCCCAAGGTAGCCAACTGGGTCCTCTCCTATTTTTAATTTGTATAAATGACTTGCCCTTATTGTTTATAGGGTGCAGATATTTGTTATATGCGGATGACCTCAAGTTGTTTCATATTGTAAATAATGGTCTTGACGGTTTATTCTTACAACAGTCCTTAGACATGCTTGTAAACTGGTGTAAATTTAACGGAATGTCCCTTAACGTCAAGGAAAAAAGTGCAATAGAATTAGACTACTTAAAACGTTGAAGATAAAAAGTTAGTTCGAAAAGATGTGGTAAAAGATTTAGGTATCTTAATTGACAATAAACTGACTTTTAAACATCATATTGACAAAATAAACTCTAAAAGCATGTGTATGCTTGGGTTTGTTAAGCGAAGGTCCAGTGATGAGTTCGATGATCCCTATATAACAAAAGCAATTTATTGTTCTTTAGTCCGGTCCTTGTTAGAATATTGTAGTGTTATTTGGTCTCCGTTTTACTATGTTGACATTATTAAGCTCAAATCTGTCCAAAAGCAATTTTTGTTGTTTGCTTTGGGAGGGGTTGGGTGGACTTCTGAGAGTTTTGTGTTGCCTCGATATTCTCATCGTTTGAAGCTTATTAACATGTGTAGTCATGTGTAAACCTCTCATAATTTGTAATATTAAGTTGTAGGTTAAACAATTCGTTAGCAACGTGCTTTTTCACAGACAGAGCAAGTACGTGCGACCCAGTCGTGCATTTTATTTTTCTAAATAAAGTTTAAGTAAGGTTTTTAGGCTTTCCAAGGTTATTGGTATCCTTAGAGCCCATGGGCGCTTTATTGCGATAGTAAATTTAGTATTTGAAAAAGAACTGCAGTTTATATAAATTTTATCAAAATGATCTGCAGAATGCTGCACAAAATATATTCCAAGACAAACATTTTGACAAAGTTGATGCTATACTGCCAGACACTTAAGCCCAGAAATGGAAAAATCAACACTTTTGAATGGATGGAAGTACGAAACCCTATTTCGAAAGTGCAACAAATTCGCCAATGAAGATGACATTAAGGAAACAGGCGACGACATTAAGTAAACAATATATTACGTCTTAATGCGACGTGACGACGTGAGTTAAATACAATCAGTGAACTGACAGCATATACAATACATAGTTGCTACTAGTGTCACTAACATAAAACAGACATGTAATCTTATACTTTTCTATATTTCTGCTCTTCAAACACCCCATTCCAAAAGCTGTGGTCAAAATAGCACCAACTGCAACGGCGGGCGACACTATACGTTTAATAATGGATACGGCGGCGTTGTGGGACTGTAACCTTACCAGGAGGTACGAGTATACGAGTACGGAGTAACTATGAAATAAATAAAAACCAAGTGCAAGTGGCATACTTTGGCTTTATGAATAGAATATAAGAAAATAACCTATGAAACATGTTAGGAAGAAAAACTATTGTTTATCGGTAAAAGTAGGTATGTCTTGTTTTTGCAATTCACTTTTATTGTGGTTTTTTTTACAATGTTTTGTAATAAAACACACGGAAGCACCAAGCACACGTGGTCATACATAGTAGACTTTTCTAATTACAGCGCCTGGGAGAGAGTGGGTTGTTTGTAGGTAATATACACCTTTCGACCTTACCGACGGCGATCGATGTGAAGATAAGTCAGTGTCATGGTGACATTAATGAAAATTTTCCATTATCTAGGTACTAGAAACTCTTGTTTGTTCCTTATAATAGGAACGAAAAAAAACTAGTGAATATTCCTGATCATCTTTGCTCTACAAAATGCCTATTTCAATAGCTTTTCCAATGTTATTTCACAAAGTTTATAGCTTGGAACATTTTTTCTAGGTATTTTCCTTTATTAGAAAACGTTGGATGCAATACATTTGCCTAAGTAGGTACTCATTTCTCAATTCTATTACATTTGCTTTGTTTTGCCCTGGGGTCACAACATTATAACTTTTTGAAAAACCTCAACTCTCCGAAACGGGAAAGTTCTCTGGTTTTTGAAGGTCGACATCCAGACCTGAATTCACTCTGAAATCGATCTTGGTATTTTGCTGGGGTGAGTTGAGGTAACGAAGTGACGTTTGGTGTCCAGAGTTTCTTAAGATTTCGTCAGTTGTGACAAACATAATCAGCCGCCCTAATGTGGTTTTTGAGAACCGAAAAACCCAGGTTTTTTTTGACAGCTGTTGGGGTTGGCAATAAAACTTTGGTGGACGTTGGGTAAAATTTAAAAAAACAAATCTATTATTTCGTATGAAAATATATAATTTACAAGTATTTTTCTAAGAAATCGAAGGTAACATCTCGTCCAGTCAATTTCTTGAAGTAAACGTGTCAACTTTGTGTTCAATATCAATGGTGGTATGTTGGTTCTTATATCTATAAGTCCACCTTAATTAGCTGTGTGTCATCGAGCTTGACGCGGATACGTTTGCCAACAATCTCAGCTGGTAATATCAAATCATAGAGGATCGTGGTGAGCGGGAGCGTGGCCCCTTCTGTTTCGATTTTCTTGTTGGCTAAGGTAAGATCTTTCGCTCTCCAATGAACACAACATGCTTGAAAGAGAGTTTCTTCTCCATCTTACTAACAAAACGGATTTGGATTTTCTTGGAAAGCCTTCTGCTTTGGAATAAGGAGGTATATAATAACAGCTTTCTTGTTATTGAATTATGTTTTCACGAGCCTAGGTAATTTAAATATCCCTCAATTGTGACTTTAACTCGGAATTCATTTAAAATTCCAATAGAGCTTGGGCAATTGATTTCTTGAACTTTTCTGGCTTAGCGCCGTTACAGGCTTTATAATTTTGTTTCCAATCATCATAGCCACTGATTTTAAGAAAAATTATTATGCCACGTTGTGTATTAAATAGATTTATTCTTTGAACTTTAACCAATTTATCTGGGTTTTCGGTTAAAAAATACACATAAAGCTAAAGACACAATTAACGACGTTTAAATTTTCCATTTTGCTTTATTTGTTTGATTTTGATTTTCTTTTATTATATTAAAAGCATTCAGAATTCAGTTTCGTTTCTTTTAGTTTCTTACAAAAAATTTAATAAAAATATGATGCAATCATACAGCCAACAAAACATTTTTGTCAACAAACGTCACATCGACAGCTGAATCGTACCTTTACCAGCCCCATCAAAACTCTAAGATCGATTTCAGTGGGATTTGAGGCCGACAACAGGGGTGGAATCACGAAAAGTGATAGTTGACTGTCGCTCTTGTGATAGTCGATTTTGATTATCACCTATACTTGGTATCATGTAAGATGATCGCCAAATTTTGGTGGGTTCCTGGTAGCACTTACAATTTTGACATTTTGATTTATGCACTGTCATTGTATTACTATTAGGTAAGTTCAGGAAAAGAAGTTACGTCACTTTGACAGATACTGAAATTGAGATCTCTAAAAAGGGACCTAAACCTAATAGCACTTTCCATTGGAGGAAAAGAATCGTCCAGAAGCATCCGGAAGTCTTCTGAAACCGTTCCATTTGTAAGAAAATGACACTTCTGACGATTCTAAGAAGAGAATTTTGCTTCTGGGTTTGAAGTCAGAATCCACTCAAGAAGCACAAATACAAATATACCTTAAATGTCACCCATATAATATTCATTGGGGAAATGTCTATTCGCATGCAGTAATGCCCAATGTTTTGGTAATATCGACAAATGTGACATATTGTTGAATTCAAACATGATGATAAAGACGTCGAAGGTCAGCAACGAAGTTTAGTTTAGTGAGTATTAAATACGAGGAACCAGTAAAAATTCCTTTATACCGCGAATCAGGCTACGACCACCACTTTGACATTGGCAAAACTTGTGAAACTGATGCCTGCGAATACTACATTGTGTTATAATTGAACAGAAGCGATTTCGCTTGTTCCATTGGTTTCCAGAATGAGTGGTTCCCCGAGTGAAACCAATGGAAAGTGCTATAAATAAAAGAGTACTAGATAAAGACAATTTGTGGGTTTTCACTCTATTGTGGTGAGTTTGACTAGCTTTGGTTACGTTTTTATTAAAACGAAAGCCTATTTTCGTTTAATTGCATGTATATATATATGTATAACAACGCGATGACGTGACGTTATTTGAGTTTGTGCTTAAGTGATCATTTTATTTGATATGTTCTGTGTATATGTACAACTTTTTTTTGTCTCTTTCAATCAATAGCATTTTCTCAGTGCAAAAGCTATTGAGGTAAGAAATATTCTTTCATATATCATATATCAACATATACATATGAGCTTATAAGTAGGTATGTGAACATACTAACGGGTTCAGTCTTCATCAGTTATTACGATTTTCATTCAAGAAAAGATTTGTTCTTTCTGTCAAAAGAATTGATCTTTTTCAGTTTTGCAAGTTTCATTGCAAAAAAAGTGCAATTCTAGATCAATTCTCAACACGAAAGATTGCATCTCTGATGGGTTGGGAGAATCGATCTGAATACTTTTCTGTCAAACGTCAAATGAGAAATAATTTGTTATTTGTTGTCGTTTGTTGTGAAATTGTGCCAGTCTGTGATAAATAAAACCAAAAAAAAAAAAAAAATAATGAACGAAGGACTTAATATGTACCTACTTTAATTATCCAATTAATTATCAATTAACCAATGATTACTTCTTCCAATGACAAAAGACAAAAATCAAATGACAAAAAGTCAAATTCAAATTGCATTGGATAACCAAAACTAGTTTCATTGAAAAGGGCAATTCTCGATTTTGAGAACAATTCTTATTATTACAATTTATATTTTCAAAGTATTTATTTAATTTTATTGTGAACAAAAACAATGTGAATACTTTAAAAGACAATAATATTTGTTTATAAAACAACATTTTGTTTTGTTTAAAACAACACCAAAGAACAAATTTGTTTTTTTTTTCAATCAGGGTTTCTCAAAGGTAGGAATTAGGAATAGGCAGTTATATTTAATTATGTTATATGTTATAATGTAATTTTTTAATTATTTTTCAATAAATTTGCAAATAAATAATTTTTTCTCCTGTGCATTTAAACTGTGCCTTCCTTTCTGATTAAATTTTCGATGTAAAAGTCCAACGATTTTAACATAGCACTTCAATTTTCTTTTTTATACCCTATTCCATAGAATGGGTATATTGTATTTGGTGTGGAGTTTGTAACATAGAGAAATAATACCGTTAGGTATAGAAAAGTATATATATTCTGACTCAGAATCAAAAGCCTAGTCGATTTAGCCATGTCCGTCCGTCCGTCCGTCCGTCCGTCCGTCCGTCCGTCCGTCCGTCCGTCCGTCCGTCCGTCCGTCCGTCCGTCCGTCCGTCCGTCCGTCCGTCCGTCCGTCCGTCCGTCCGTCCGTATGTATACTCTCTAGAGGTCGCAATTTTTGAGCTAGAAAGCTGAAATTTGGTATATATAATCTTTGGTTCAAGAGTAAGGCTAAGTTCTTGAACCGGTAAAATCCGCCCACAAACACGCCCACAATCGTCATTTTTGTTGAACAACCTCAATTTAATAAATTTAAATTATGTTTTTTTGTACAGTTACGATAAAAGCATAACGCTAAAATTTTGCACACGTAAGCTTTAGGTAAACTTTCTTCCAATCAAATAAAAATATTTCAATTTGGGCGTGGCTTACGCCTATTTTTCATACAAAACCATCAATATTGTTTTTATAAAATAACAATTGTTATATTAAAGCGAAAAACATTAAATTTTGTGGGTCTTACTGGCACATAAACATCTTGTGTATGAAATCAAAAAAATTGATTTTGGGCGTGGCTGACGCCCACTTTTCATTAGAAACTATACAAAAATTGTTTTTGTAAATAAACGGTATTTATAATGAATCCGCAAGCCAAAATTTTGCGTCTCTTAATAGAAACTAAAAGGTTTGTGTATGAAAAGAAATTTTTGAATTTTGGGCGTGGCTTACGCCTACTTTTCATGAAAGAACGAAAAACGCAGCCTTAAGAATTTAAGGCATTTCCAATGTTTAATTTAAACCTTTTTCCTTCCGTTCGTTATTTGAAAAATATATCTCTACATTTTCTTTTGTAAATTTGTTCAATACGCCCACTTTTAAAGGCGTGATTTTGGTAAAATACCTTTGTTCAGGTAAGATTGTTTAAAAACTACTCGATTCAGCTGTAGTCTTACACATATGTCTAAATACTGAAAAAAGTGCAGTTAGTGCTTCAAATTTTTAAGACACGCCCACTTTTAAGGGGCGTTTACGTCAAAAGTCGTATAACGCATTAATTTTTTTAACGTTTTTTACCTATCGGTCGCAGTTTTGAAGTAAACAGATGAACACTTGGATTTATATTCCTTGGTTACGTAGCAGAGTGGTCCAATAATTGTTAAAAACACCCATAATCGCTATTTCCATTCCAAATCTAATTTTTAAAAATTTAAGCTTTGTCTTGTTTTGTTCAAATCGATCTGCAAGAATAAAATTTAATGTCACTGAGCTCATAACAATTGCCTTGGCAATAAAACGTTTTAACTTTGGGCGTGGCGCACTCCTTTTTTTATTGCGCCAGCACTAATTGAACATCACACCGCATAAAATTAATGTTATTGAATTGTTTTCTGTCTGCTAAAGAAGAATTTTGTTTCTGAAACATCGGCTGTTTGCGGGAGGCAGACGCATGCACATACAAAAATATGGGGAATAGGGTATCCAACAGTTCGTTGCAAACGTACTGTAGCTCTCGCTTATGTTTATTTGAATAAATTTTAATTTGAAATCATTGAACACTTAAGTTATATTTTCAATTTTAACTTTTATTTTCTTTGAAATCGTTGCCGCCAAATTACTTCTCAGAAATTAACAATGTATGGATGTGACACCTTAATGGTGTCACTCGATTTACATCGCAAAAAGGCGACAGAGTCACGGTGATTATCACCTTACATAATACAAAATTTGCGATTGTGACTATCAACTACATATCACCTTAAAAAATTCCACCCCAGGTATCAAAACAAAAAAAAAAAATTTTCCCGTTTGGGCGAGTTGAGGTTTTTCAAAAAGTGGTTTGTTAAAAGTTAAAAAAAACGTTAGGAAAGTTGAGGTTTCTTAAAAAATTAAGGCTCAACGAATAAAGCCTATTCAGCTCCTATAGACATAAGTCAATGATTTTGATGGAAGACACATTTGGTAACTCCGAAGTGTTGAGCAATTCTATAGGGGATGTTGTCTCAACTTTGGAGTAATTGTATAAAAATTTTAAGGGACATATGGAAGTACCTTGCAAAAAAAAAATTATTTTGCAAGTTATTTATTTATTTATTTATTTAACTGAAAACAAATATCATCCCACCCCAGACAAATCTTTTTCCCTTGTTCTTTTTCTTTCCTTAAATTCACACAATTTCGCACTTTCGATATTAACACATCAAAAGATGTAAATATTACAAAAATTCTTATGATTGTATCTCAAATAAATTTCTTAAAAATTTTGAATAAAAATCGAATGGTCAGTCAACTTTCACACAACTATACAGTTAGTACTAGACAACCAAAACTGAATAATGAATATCGATGGGCCGCGAAACATTAAACTAACAGGCTTAGACTCCATCATAATGTTTGACCGAGAAAATAGATAGATTGTCTACCTTAAACTCAATCAATATTTAAATCTTTATCTGTTTCTTGGATCAATAGAAGATGGAAACAGCATACTCAATTTGAATTTGTTTAACGCACTACTTAACACGTCTTAGCCAGACTACTAACATGGGCCAGAGCCAAAGTCAACCCCGCCGAAATTCATTCATGAACTTCGAAACTCCAACTTTGTCCAGTCCATATACCTACCCTTTCCCCCTCTAAATTTTCAATTTTAAATAATATCAAACACATATTTGCATGAAATACGTATCCGCAGCCGCTGTCGCCGAGCCTATACCACGAGGCACGAGCACAAGCAGAAGCACGAGCAACGAGCATTCGTGAAGGTAACTCAAACATTTGTCATTTGAATTGTCCATTAACGAAAATTATTTGCATACGACCCGTCGGCGGGTAAGCATCAAAATCGAATTCCCAACTGTGTCTCCAATCCAAGTCCAAGTTGTTGTGTCTTGTGTGTCCAATATCCAAACTTCGAACGCTTCCTAGATTCATTTTATTATTTAACCAAGAGTATAGTGTATTTTGCGCTTATTACCTACCACTTGCCATATCCCAACTTGTGTCTTGTGTGGTGTGTCGTCGTCGTCGTCGTCGAATTATCCGGACGCGGACGGGATACTATCGTGGTCTTGGTCGGGGATCGTGATGTATATAACATCCATGTCCTACTAAATGAAAATGAAAACGAGTTTACGAGCTGTAGAGTGTATCTTAGAGATTCACGTGTGCTTATTACCTCGTCATCTTCTGTAGATGACTTTCGAGTTTCGGGTGTTTAAATCGTGGCTAAAGAGAGACGCGCCAAATTTAAGCTCATGGATATCCTTAGTGTTAATAAAATTGTAGTGCTGGAACAATTTTAGAAATTCAAGAAAAAAAAAGAAAAAAAAATTCGGATACAAAAAGGATAAACAATGAAATTGAAAGATTTCATATTGCCGGTGTTAACAAGTGTTCTCCTGCTCTCAACTGTGGCCTTTTCCTTTACCATTTCGGAGGAAATATTTTCGAACGGACGGGAGATCATCATTACTGACGCGGTACGGATATTTTGTGATATCTTTTTGTGTTTGATGCGAGTATAATCGTACATAGTAGTTTGATATTAAAAGAAAAAGAATTCCCTTTCTCTGGATGACATCTTTTTTTTTTAAGTATATATCTAGTTCGCCAAAAAAAGCTTAAAATTTTGTACTTAAATTATGAAAGTGCAATTTCTAACAGAATCAATTGATTTGTAAATTTTTTTTTTGCTGATTGACCGCATTTTATTCGTAAAAAATTGTAAGAAATTCATTAAGATTCTCGTCACATATTAGCTACTTTGGATTTCCTCTTTACGGTGGTGGTGGTGTGGTGGCCGGCGGGTGGTTGGCGTGCGGTGTGGTGGAGTACCTATTCGGTACCTGTCGTATTATATTACTATCCGTGTGTATCTTTCCCGAAACGAAAAAATATTGGTGTGGCTTTTCCCATATATCTATCATTTGTTGGTTTATGTGTGTTTGTTGAGTTTTGTGCAAACAATTTTGTACACCAAAATGTTGGGTTTATTTGGCAACGATTTTGTTTCTGTCTGGCAAAATGCTACAAAAATTGTTTAAATATACGAATCAATCCTGTTCACGTAATATTTTTGTTATGGTGTCGTTTTTTACATAATACCAGCGCTCGCTCTTCTTGCTTCTGCTGGTGACTATACCTACTTAAAAAAAAAGTCTCAAGGTTAGATGGTTTTGTGTAAGCAGTGCCTACTTCGAGTACATGACTGTTGTTGGAACCTTTAGTATGCAGTTTATTTTTTGGAAGTGCCTTTTTTAAAATCAATTGTGTCACAGCAAATATTTAATTAAAATAAGTGAGTAATAGGATTTTCATGATCTCTATAATGAAGTGAGTGAGTAAAAACGATGTAATGATTGCAGAAGGACACAACAGATAGCTACTTTTATTTTGACTCTGTTTGGAAAAAACTTTCTTTTTGTATCAAAATCTCAAAGTGAAAAATAAAATATTTGTACCTATGTTCATCTTTATAAACAAACTTATTTGCAAGTGTTAACTAAAGTTTCTAAAACTTACATTCTCCGAATTTCATCGTATATTTTAGTTTTTGATAATTTTTGTATGACTGGATCCTATCCAAACAAACGTTTATTAACAATGAGGATTAAATTAATTCATTTCAAGGAATATATAAATATATGTACATATTGTCCGGCTGCAAGACCTGCAGTGCTTCAACTCCTGCTGAATCATAGGGTAGCAACAGAATCCTTTCACCTGTCCTAATTCGCCGCAACGAGCCTAAGCTGTGGCCATGATTGAATTACTTTATACTTATAAGCTTCTTCTTCATTTTATCTTGAGGATTATTGTCGTCAGGTTTCCTCAGTATATGGCCAATCTTACACCACTTCCGTTGCATGAGTGTCTTCATCTATTTTTTTCCCCGGTCCTGTCCGACACTTCACAGAATATTCTTAATATACCGTGATGTTGGCACCGCATTTTCATGTTTCAGATGCATATAAAAGCACATATTTAGAGTTGGATTCGAAGTGTTTCAACTGCCTACTGATAATTTCCTGAAGTTCGACACAGAGGAAAAGATTCCAAATTCACCACGGGCTTTGTTTATTCTATTGTTAACATCCACCATCGATTGCTATATAAATGTCAGATAATTAAACTGCGTAACCTCCTCTAAGTTCTCTACTTTAAAATAACTTGTTATGTGCTTTGCCAGAGCCAGTGGTAATAATTTTGATCTTATTAGCGTTGATCCTTGAGCCAGTCACTTCTCCTTTCAGTTAGTTTAAATCAACCTAGTCATGTTGTTTGACACGAACATATTTCTTCATATTTTCTCAGGGATACTGATATACAGATGCATTCACGATCCTAATGATCAATACTATACGCGGTGAGTGTTGATGGCCCTTCGTCCTACAACTAACCATGCGCAATGATGATTGATTTGGCTGATCTATCAGGAAGCGAAACTTTATCAGAGCCTAGGCTATTGATAAAGACTAGATTTTTTTATCCATCGAGAACATTATTTCCTTTGTTATTAAAGTAAGTATTACAAATTTCAAAAGCATTAGAAAAAAAAGTAGATACAGTACTAGCCCTGACACTCCCAAGTCCGTATGACCTCCAGTAGTCCGGATACCACTTCTATCTTTCGGACACAATTAAAATGTTACCTATTTAGTTCGGATTGTGTATAAGTTGATTCTGCTCTATGGCAATCATTATTGATTATTCATACAATTACTGAATTTTTCGATTGTAGGCGTATTTTAATTGACACTTGAATTTCTCACTAAAAATTTTCTCAAAGATACAAAATGTTGATGAAGAAGACAGAGTGAAGAAGATGAAAATGTTAAAGAATGTTTTGAACAATGAAGCAATGAAATTGTTTGCTAGGGGAATTTATTGAGCTTTTGTTATTGAATGAGCATCCTCCTTCATTAGAGGTTTTACGAAAAAGCCGAAAACATGTTTTTAGATAGAGCGTTCCAACCAAAAATAAATACGGGCAAACATTTCGTTATGTATGTGTCCGGACTTGCGAGTCTTTACTGTACTATTGAAAATACGGTTTCCAACAAAACGTTGAGTCCCTGTAGAGTGCAGAGCATAGGACTGAATTTTCCAATACAGTTGACCTCTTCCAAGTTGTTCTTGAAAGAATTGACTTCCTTTTTACTTGCGATTATAAGTACTATAAGGCAAGTTATGTATTCTTAAAAAATTTTTTTTGGACAATCAGACATCAGAGAAGTCTAAAAAAGTGGGTCCGACAATTATTATGTCTGTCTGTCCGTATGTCTGTCTATCTATCTGTCTATCAGCCTAAACGGCTGGAACGATTTGCTTCAAACTTGGTACACAGCATTATTATGACGTCCTACAGAGGGTTTTTGGAACTAGTGTGCTAGCTCTAAGACTAACGGTATCTGCCAAATTATTTTTAGTGAAAAATAAATTTTTCTCAAAAACGCCTACAACGATTTTGATAAAACTTTCGGAATAATGTTTTCTGTGTAAACTTTATGTTTTGGTTGGAATAGATTTTACAGGAAAAGTCTTATTAACGGTACCTCCCATAATCAGATTTTCTCGTAAGCCACTTGACGGATTTTGATAAATATTTTAATGTAAATGCTTTTTTATAGGCGAAATAATATGAATAAATTTTTCAAAAAAAGTTTTTTTTTAGTTTAAAAATTTTTTTTTAAATTATTTTCCTCAATAGGATTCAGAAAAGAGTCTTTACATCGATAGGTGAGTAAACCAATACGGATACAATTGCTTCATTTGAACATCAAGGTAATGTTTCTTGTCTAAACGATGTTTTATCGCTACTTCTATGAACATTGCTCCAGAAAAATAGACAAATGCATTCCTGGCCTTAAACAATAGCCCCGTAACACTTGCATGGCTAGGAATGCCCATCAACTCACCCTCGAGCCTAACTTTGGAGGTAATGTTAAGTGTAGATACTCATTTCTTAGCCGCACTCCAAGAATGTGGAATGGTTTAGATGGATCGATTGTCCTTCCCATTGTGATAAACAGAAAGACATTCAAAACCAATGTGCATCGGTATCTCCTTTTATTTCCCATCCCGTTTCCCTAAGGACTCGCACTGTGTAAATTCATATGTTAAGGGTATTAATAACCCCTTGAGTGCGCGCAAATTATAAAATTAAAAACGTCCCAATGAATTGTAAGGTAGTTTTTTTTTAATTTTTGAAAAGTTTACGACATTAAATATTTTTATATAAAAATGAAATTTTTAAACTGATTGAATACATTGATGTGATTTTCTTATAATAATAGCATTTACTATAGGAAACCAGATGACATACATATACATAATTAGTTCTCTTTTCCTTACAAACTATAACTTTGAAAATAAAAATGTATCTGGTCTTAGAGTATGTTCATAAGACCCAGTCGTGCATTTCAATAAGCATAAAATACGTTTTATTTGTTCTCAAACAAAAGTTTTCCTTGGTTTGAGAGCAGTCAATGTCTCCATTTCAATATTTTTTGAGGTCAACATTTTATAAAAACTTATGTATTTTTGCACGTATAAGCAATAAAACGCTCCTTATTTTATCTTTAAACATTTAAATGTGTTTAGTACTTTGCAATTTCAGAGTTTGCAGTTTACATCAACACTTAATTTATTCTGTTTGAGATCTTTTTGGTGGCCTTCTTGTGCGAGTTCTTTTTTTTTTACATTTCATAAAATACATTTTATATTTTTTTTTCGTTCAGATTTAGTGAACGAGTTATTCTTATATCGAAAATATATTTAAAGTACTCATGTGTACCTTTAAGTATGCAAGTAGACTAACCAGTTGTTGTATTTTGTTTTTGGGTCATTTGATCAATAAACCTTCTTAATGTATCACCAAAATGTTTTTGTTGAATATTTTATTCGATTTGAGACACGTGCAGATTCTTTTTTTGGTCTGAAACATTTTTTTTGATGTTCATATCAAAATGTTTGATGGTTTGTATTAAGAAGGGCGCATGCATTAATTACATCAAATTAAAATTAAAATTAAAATTTAAATTAGACTGAATTCTTGCATGGCTGTTACACCGGAAGTATATTTAAACATTTTTTATAATTCAGCTGCAAGTATTTACGTATTTTAATCGCATAATGTTTTGGAATTTGAAGCATATTTTGAAGAGAAACCTTAAGGTAAAATTAATTGAAATGTTTTTAATGTTACGCGTTGAAATAATACAATAATGCATTCACTAATTCAATTACCAAATTAATGTGTGGGAAAAGGGGTAGGGGCTAGCTAGTTAAATATAATTAAACGTTTTTCAGTGCTAAACTAATACAGTAAATGACGCTTATAAGAAGCACGCTTATAAGAAGCATTAATGTAAAACACATTCCTTATAAGAAACACGTTTATAAGAAACACACTGATATAATGAAATTTTTAACAACGCCGATTATTAATTTGCTTGTAAAATTGGATGTGTATAAAAAACTTTTTATGGCACACGAAAATGCCCATCTAAGGCTCAGTTATAGCGTTACGGAAAACCAAACCGACAAAATTTTCATATGCAAAATTTTGTATTTTATGGTTCGATTCCAAACACAAATGCTACACTGATCGATGGCAACCAACTAAATAATAATAAAAAAAAATAATTAATTTTTAACAAAAATAAGTATAAGTTCAATTAAAAATTTTATAAGCAAAAAAAAAATTCTCTGAGTTAGTTGATCAATGTAGCTTTTGTATTTAAATTGGATTATAATATGGTACATACGAGTATGTATACTAAATTTGGCATTTATTTATTTTTTCGGTTTTGTTTTCCGTATCGCAAGAAATGACCGCTTAGGGCCAGTTTAGTGTTTTAAATCGAACCATAACATACTAAATTTTCGATTTGAAATTTTTTTCGGTTGGGTTTTCCGCCATAACTGGCCCCTAAATGTTCCTTAAATGTGAACACACCCTTAGGAAAGACATGTATATGCATAACGCATTTCCATGATATCTAATCGGTTTTTTTTTCTTGAAAAATTTTTTTATAAGAAACTTTTGTTTCTTATATTCGTGCTTTTTATAAGAAACTTGTTTCTTATTTCCGTGTTCCTTTTATAAGAAACGTGTTTCTTATATCCGCGGTTCCCTTATAAAAAACACACGCTTATATGAAACAAAACTTGTGGTATTTTAGAGTTTCTTATAAGCGTCATTTACTGTATATATGTATTTAGAAAAAAACCTTAATTTTTGTTAAACTAAGAGATTGGTTGCAGTTAGTGAATTTCTCACATACAGGGTGGTTTCTAATTCGTAGATCCACATTTGGTAAATGATTTATGGACATGTCTAAGGAAAACTCCAAATTAACAGTCTAACTACAATTCTGACACCACCTACTACCTACAATAAAATTAGGAAAAAAGATTTTAAGGCCTATTTCGTTTTTCTTGCCAATACTTATTTCTTAATATCAGTCGACTTTGCTCTAGAGAAAACAATAGTAAAGGAAAAATAGTGGAGACCGGGGCATGTAGACTCAAAGTTTACTTTTATTTTTATAAAAAAAAAGAACTAAGACAGTTATCAACCAATAACATCGAAATTTCTATAAATAAAGCATCTTTTTCTTTTACTAAATAAAACGCTACCATGCACAAGTACACTATATCATATGTAATATTCTTGTTTAGCAATGTTAAGTACCTTTTTTTTAATTTTGCAAAATGACCTCTAGTTGTTGACCATACTATTTTTTAGAGCGTTTTTCGTATAAAACTAAAATTTTTCAACAAAAACAAAAATTTTAAAACTGATTTGTTATATTTAGGTACAATATATATCCACCCCTATTTTTTATTTACTATTTTTTATCACGAAAATAAATTCATTGCATAATGAATTATGAGAATTGTAGTAGCGTTTTGCAAGCGATTCCATGATCATGAGCAACAGGTCGTTTACTCTTTCCCTAAACTTGCACTCAAGCTCCATTAAAGTTTACTACGTGCCCTCTGGATGTTTTTATGAAAAAAATTCTTATTTTTCTGTACATCACATTTAAAAATAACGAGTTACTCCAACACAAAAGAATCAAACTATTCTCGACCGACCATTTGGCCCTGAATGGCAATTTTTCGGCAAGATGGCACCGAAAAGAGTAAAATAACTTATTACTCAATAACTCCAGAACTACATCAACAACTGATGAAAATAAATGTGAGACTAAGCATGGAGCTGTTGTGAATGCCAATATAACAAGAATCTTACATAAAATTGTATTGTTTTGGAGTAATTGGCAGTTAGTCTACATGCCCTTGAAGCCAACTTGCCCCGGTTACCTCTAAATACATTTATGTGAATTTGTAGAAATTTTTATATCAGGAAAAAAGTTAAAGAATTGTTAAAAGTGTTTTTATAAAATAAAAAAATTAAAAATGAAATAACGAATGAATTACTTGCATAAAGGGTGTTTTATAGAGGTATAGAACTTTTAAACGAAATCAAAGTTAGATAAATTGTATTAAATAACGAATGAATTAGTTGCATAAAGGGTGTTTTTTAAATGTATAAGAACTATTAAACGAATCAAACTTAGATAAATTGTATTAATTGCCATAAAATTGACTTTATTTGATTAATCATTTTTCCCATTATTATGTGAATATGATTTCTGGCATGTCCACCGCGGTTGGTTCGAATGTAGTACAATCTTTAGATCCAATTTTCGACCTTTCTGCAGGATTTGGGATCCTTTATCAGCAATAACACATAAGTAGTCAATCGTCTCTGGCTCATCGGTGTAGAATAGCGACTTTACATACCCTCACAGAAAATAGTGAAATTGCACGATATTGAAGGCTAGCTCGTGCAAAACGCTAAATTATGAGCTCACCAACCATTTCCTTCAACAAATCAACAATAATATGTCTGTTCGCGTACTTTTTGTGCCAATAAATGAAAACTGTCAAAATTCCTCAACTGAGAGAAAAATCTCTCTCACTTACAGAAAAGTACACGAACACTTTTTGTGTAAAAACTTGAAAAACGTCAAATTCGAATTTTTTGATTGGGTAGCTCTTCGCGGTAAGGGTCATCTGCAACAACAAATGTTTACGTCATTCGATTTTGACAGAGTTCAAGTTTTTACCAGATGAAATTTCAGTGGGTAAAAGCTTGCAAATAAATGAACGAAAGAATAAAACAGCTGTTATTTTCTTTCGTTCATCTTTCGTTCATCTCTCAGTACGCGAACGCTTTTTGTGTTAATGTAAACGTATGAAATCGAATGCAAACTGTTTCATTTGGGTACGCGAACAGAGGTTATAGCGAGCGCTATCTGACGTGTTGCGCAGTCTTATTGAAACCACAACCCTCCCGCCCAATCCAATCGATTAAATGGGGAACATTCATTGATCATATGGCTTTTCTGACTGTAACCCTCGTCATCTTTTTAAAAGAAGTAAGAACCAAAGATACCACCAGCCCATAGGGCACACCAACCTGTCAGTTTTTTCTCGATGTAAAGACGCGGCCGGATGGGGGTCTCAACAATGAATTGAGGATTGTCCACACTCCAGATGAGGCAGTTTTTCTTATTAACGCAGCCATTGAACAAAAAATGAGGTTCATCGCTGAATAAAATTTTCTTGTGAAAATGGTATCAATCTCATTTCCAGTACGTTTCTGTCCAATTTACATGCGTTGTTCAGGCGGCAGTTGATTCATGATGAAATGACAAACGAAACAAAAGTTAAATCACATGGCAAATGACTGTCAATAGTGCTGACAACTTAAAATTTTATACCATACAAAAAAAAAACACCCTTTAGCCTATAAGCAAGTAAAAATTATCCTACTAATATTATAAATGTGAAAGTTTCGTTGTTTGGATGATTGTTCTTCAATAAAGCCAGAACGGCTGAACGGATCTCGATGAAATTTAGCACAGAGATAGATTATAGTCTGAAATAGCATATAGCCATTTTTTTTTATACCGGTACAATGTATGGGTCCCGTGGGATTTGAAATCACTCCAGAATGGCTAAACGGATCTGGATGAAAAAATTGCACAGAGATAGATTATAGTCTGGAATAGCACATAGGCAACTTTTTATCCCGGTAAAATGTATTATTATTATAAAGCTCGGGCTATAAAAGTAATTAGATTACGAGACTCCTCAGGCTACATTCTACTTCTAGATCAGCTGAAATGCGAGCGAAACCGCGGGTAAAGGATAGTGTGTAAATAAAGTTTAAATAACATACTTTCACACAGTATATACAAAATTCTTACTCACTTATTTTATTTTTTGATCAATAATTTATTGTGTATACCAACCACATGGGTGGGCCGGCTGATTTTTGTGCACGTAAGTGTATTCTACCGGGGGGACAACAGGTCATGCTTTTTTTAAAGTCACTGAACACGGAAAGTCACGTAGATCGAAATTCATTTAAATTTTTAATTCTTATGTAATTGATGGTGTTTTCAGGTTTTCCCAAAAAATACTAAGCCAATGGACTGAAATAAAATCTTGTTTTTTTTTCTTTTTTTTATTTTAGGTAAAACGAATTAAACGTGATGGATACCCTGTTGAAGTGCATACAGTACAAACACTTGATGGCTACGTACTCAAGTTGCATCGAGTACCGTATAATGGTGGCGAACAGAGACCGGTTGTATTTCTGATGACCGGAATCTATGCCTCATCCGATGCATGGGTGCTAAATGGTCGAGAGAATTCATTACCTTACTTGCTGTCTAACAATGGATACGATGTCTGGATGGGCAATAACAGGGGAAACATTTACACAAAGAAAAATGTAAAGTATTCACCAGATGATCGGGAGTTTTGGAATTTTAGTTGGCATGAGATGGGAGTATTCGACATGCCTGCCATGGTTGATTACATCCTTGGTGTGACAGGCCAAAAAACAATGCACTTCGCAGGAGTTTCCCAGGGAGCAACAATTTTTCTAGTCATGAATGCTATGTTTCCCCACTATAATGAAAAATTTGAGACAGCTCATCTGCTAGCCCCTGTTGCCTTCGTCAATCATATGAAAGGACCTTTAGCTGGTATATTCGCACCAATTCTGGGCACACGAAACTACTTGTCCATAATGTTGGAAGGTGTTGAGATGATTTCCACGAATACGTTTTTTAAACGCCTCCTTTCCATGGGTTGCCTGCAGGATGAGAATCCACATGTTTGTGCTAGCAGGATTTGGCCAGCCGTCGGTTATGACACGAAACATCTGAATAAGGTATCTTGAAAATGAGAACTAATCCATTTGTGCTTGACTAATCAATTTTTTCAAAGACATTGATTCCAGATATTATGGCCAACTTTCCAGTGGGTGGATCTTTCAAACAAATCATGCACTATTTTCAAAGTTATAACTCTGGAAAATTTCGACAGTATGATTATGGATCGGAAAAGAACAAACTTATTTACAACAAAACGAATCCTCCAGATTATCAGCTAGATAGAGTCACTGTTCCTACTTTTATTTATTTTTCAGTGAACGATTATATAGTGTCGGTAAGGGATATCCAACGATTGGTTATGGAATTGCCAAACGTACACGCTCTGTACAGAATGCCATGGGAGAGATGGAATCACCTTGACTTTATTTGCGGGCAAGGAGTCAAGGAATATATATTCGACAAAGTTGTAGATATTGTTAATGCCTACACGTATTATAAAGACAAACGAAAGGATATAAATTATTTGTAGGTTTATGTAGAATTTTGTGATGCGACTGAAACCAAAATGTAAAATAGTGTATTTTTTTATAGATTAATTTTAAAATAAGATAAACGAACGAAATAAACATTTGTTTTTTACTTTTTTTTCTGAGGAACCTTTTTTTTATTTATACACACAATATATACTACAATATACAATTTATGTTACAACTTATCGATTGCGGCTAAGGTAACTGACTTTTTATATAAGAGGAAGATGCTAAATTCAGTTTTCTCACTGGATGGTTCTAAAACTCTAACAGATTATATCTTAGTCACTCCATTTGTGTTCCAAACCATTGTAGCGTGTTTTAGGTGTAATGAATGGCAATAAAATAGGTATTTAGGCACGACTTATTTTTGTATCAAAAATAGGAGTCGCCACCTTTTATTCCCTAAATTTAATAATAATGAAATAATAAGACCGGCCATTTTTCTTTGGGAAAAACCGACTTGCGGAAAAAATCCAATTTATTAATCTTTGTACGAACGCTGGAAGATGACTGAAAGTATTATTACATTTTATACCGCTCACAGGCTGGCATGCTAAATATACCTAGTATATAAGTTATTATATAAAATGTTGATTGCTGTCTGTATTGGGTTGCTTCTGATTGGTTTTTACAGGGCTGTCGTCTCTAGATGATGGTAGTTTTTACTACGAATGGTCACCATTCGGAACAATAGGTTTTATCCTGACTTAAAGAAAACGAGATATCCTCCAATTACTGGATAGCCAGGATACGCTCATTTACTATCCCTCAAAGAGATGGTGAACAGTTGAACATCCACCTTTGCTGGGTGCCAGGGCATAGAGATATTCTAGGGAACTGCAAAGGCGAAGAACTTTCCAAACAAAGAATAACAGTACCTATTAACTTAGCACAGCTTTTTGGGTATTCCCAGCGCTACATGTAAATTTTTACCAAAGCAAGATGCTACTGAGAGGACGGACAAATTGATCTTAGCTGGACAGGAGGTAACACATCGCACCTCCGCCCGGTGTAATATCGACACCATTGCAGTTTTTTTCTGAAATTGAGTAAAAAAAGAAGCAGGTGAAAGATATAAAAGAAAATAATGTGAATTATATCTCACTGAAGTCAGCTATTTTTAGCACTCTTGAAGTAGATCCTGTAGGCCTATTTAGGGCGTTTTTGCATTTTGAATTAGCAAGCAAACTTTAAACGTGATTCCTCAACATTTCAGAAAATTGCAATTACGTCGTTATTACACCGGAGGTGCGACATGTCAAGTGACAAATCAGATTTAAATAAAGCTGGATCCGAACGCTCTAGGGCTTTAGCTCTCTAGTCAGACAGCACATTATCCCCGTTATAATTGTCATTATTATAACACTATTCTTATAGAAAGAGACGTATGCACTTGCTTATAGACGGCAACCCTTTTAAGGAGATATCATTTCTAAGAACATTTATGAAAAAACAAATCCACCATCAAAAGTGACCTTCACAGTCTTCATTCACTGGACTCTAAATAAAAAAAATATGATGAACTGCAGAAGACATGAAATTTATTTAAAGGTACGGCATTAATCTTGGTTGTACGTCTTATGGATTTTTGCTTGCGATTAAAGGAACTACTCGTATAAGGCAAGTTATGAATTCGTGCAAAGAGAATCGAAATAATTGGGTCTGGAAATTCCGTCTGTCTGTCTGTTCGCACCTCTATAGCCTAAACGGATGGGCCAATTTGCTTCAAATTTGGTGTTTAGGATTAATTTGGCTGTCAATCGGAACATATTTCTAATTTTTGCTCTAGTCCCAAAAATAACGGTGCCGTAATTAAAACTGATTTTCTCGAAATTGGCTCTAACGATTTTGATAAAATTTTCAGAATGCTATTTTCTTAAGATTATAGTCTATTTTTTGGTTCGAAAAGATTTTTCAAAATTTGTCTTATAACGGTGCCTCTCATATAATCAGTATTTTCAAATCAAGTTTTCTCGTAAACTATACATCTGATTTCAATACAAATTTCAAAAAATTTTATTTTGATTTTTAATATTTTTTTCACATTAGTTGGAAATGGGAATAATGAAATTTTGTTACATTATTTTTTTAGATGTTAACTACAGATTGCATAATATAATAATACAAATGCAGCCACTAAGCAATTGTTTAGCATAAAGAGCAAGTTCGTGCGACCCAGTCGTAGGCTTATGTTAATGTTGAAGGAGATTTTAGAAACCGTCAGAGCAATTTTGCTTTTCGATATATTGGAAACTGCTCCATGAACTACTATAGATGTCTTGTCCAAATATTATACATTTGCCAGAAAGCAAAAAAAAAAACTTACCAAAGTCAATCCTACCACACCTAAATTCCAAATATCGAAATATTACGAAAATGGTCTTCACTAAGTCTTACAAAACGGACCACAAAACGAGTTTGTACTGCAATTTTTTTATACAACAGCATCCTTATTGTCACAAATCAAATGCTATGTTTTTTTAAAGTCTGAAACTATCACCCAATTTGAAATATATCACACACAAAAAGGATCACTATTGTGCAAATGCAAACACAGTGGTTAAATTGCCAAATACTATGTATCCTTGGCTTTTAACTGAAGATGTTAAAAATGATTCCTAGCAATCATTAACTACGTGGTGGACCAACGCGGAAGGGTAGAAAATTCCAAATGAACTTAAAATGGAAACATTTCTGATTCTTATAACACATAAGCACTTATTTGTAGGCTTCACGATTAGCACTTTGGTTAAGACTCTACTCTGGTTTCAAAAAGTCAAACCGTTAAGCTTTGTATTTTAAAAAAAGTAAAAAATCGATTTACGATACTCGGGCGTATACTTACTGTTTTTGTGATCTTCGACACTCTTGTGGATACTCCTTTAATTAAGTGCTTTTAATTATATTTCTTATGAATTTCCAAGAAGATAGCAGGGACTATTTGAATTTTCATGCTATCGCGATAAAAGAGCTAGTTCGTAAGCCCCAGTTGTGCTTTTTATTTCTCACTATCTTGGTTTTTTTTCTTGCGAATAAAGTAACCTACTATGTAAAGGGTATGGTCCAACCAAAGCGCACGATATTAATTCGAGAGTCACACCGTAACGTTAAGTGTTTTGGGCAACATTAGTTGATATTTCGTTGTTTTAGTCTTTGACAATTTCAACCATGGAGAGGTACACAATTGGGCAACGCGCTAAGCTTATTGGAGCATCGACCAAATGTGTCCACAATTGGGAGAATTGTGCTCAAATTTCAGCAAACCGGAGATGTTAAAACACATGTGCATACTCGCCCAGTTCCATCTGCGGAATCCATGGCGAGCATTTAGCCAATATTTTGTTTCACATTGTCATAGATCTTTCTATCATAATAAGAAAATTCTCTGAAATTATCTGAAAACTTTTTGTTTTATTTCCATCGTGCGTTATGGTTGGAACACCCTTTATAAAGGGTTATTAATATCCTTTACATATGAATTAACACAGTGCGGGCGTTAAGGAAAGTTGTATAGGAAGAAGTAAAGGAGATACCGATGTATATTTGCTTTGAATGTTCGCAAATAACAATGGGATGGAAAAATCGAGCCGGATAAAGCATTCCACATTCTTGCAGTGCGGCTAAAAAATGAGGCGACAGGTCTGAAAAAGTGGGTTTTGGTGGAAAAAGGTCGGAATTTAATGAAACTTGGAGTTTTTGCTCAGGGATGGTTAATTAACATTTTGCAAAGTTTCTGAAATCGTGGGCCTTTCGGAAAAAGAGGAGGGGGGGGGGGGGTACTTAGCGAAATGTTGGTTAACTACCCCTGAACAAACTTCCGACCTTGTTCCACCAAAAATTACCTCTCGACTGGACAACTATTTATAGAAATAGGGATAAAACAAGGATAGACCAGAAACATCACGGCGATGCTCGATTGAAACAAATGTTTCGGTAATAGTAGTTCTTTCACCTATCAATTGTAAGGCTCTTTTTCGAATCATATCCAGGAGACGCAAACTTCTAACAGCTCAAGCTTCGGGTGAATATTGTGCCTTGTAGATTGATCAATGGGAGGTGGTATGTATTACACATACCTAGAATGCTAAGCTGTTCGGTTTCCTCAACGCAAGAGCCACTAATGGAAAATTAGCATATTGATGTATGCTTTAACGACAGAAGACAGCATTGAGTTTTTAAAGGTAGAATAATTGATGCAACTAAGAAAAACAATAAAAATGATACTTGTACTCTCAAAATTCAACTTGGGAAAAGTGGAGCTTGTCTGTTGAATTTAAAATCTTTTTTCCAATTATTGTCGTTTTCGTCTCCAGACTTCCCGAGCTTGAAAAGGGATTTTCCAAAAACATAAAAATACTTTTATACAGGCGTGATCAATATTTTTAGGACATTCGTATGGAATCAACCTTTGTAACTCCAGCATAAAGAGAAGTGCATCAGGAACACTACCAATAGGTACAGTGCTTTTGCTTAGATAAGTTTTAAACTCTAAGCGGGTATCAACGTAATAATGTTTACCGGGGCAATATGTGTAGAGCGAATGGACATCGACGCTCCAGCTCGTAGTCTTCAACGCCAAATCCGAGGGAGTCTGAAGCCAAGGTAGACCAGGTAGAGGGAGACATCCGTCAACTTGGAGTGCGAAATTGGAGACAGCAGGCTAGAGATCGAGCCGGCTGGAGGGGCATTCTCAGCAAGGCCCAGGAGCACCACGCTCCAGTGGCGCCATCATAAGTAAGTAAGTAATTTAAAAGTCCTCGAATATATTGAGTAATTGGAACGAAAATTGTTTTATTTTTTATCACTTCATTTTTAACAAAAACAAAATATTCTCCAATAGTTGTAGTATTCTTGTTTGTTATTTTAACAAAACACGTTTGATTTAGTAAATTAACTAAACTAACATTTGAAAAGAAAAAAAATATAGTATATTCTATAAAAGAGACAACAAAACGAAAACTTAAATAAAGTAAAGTATATCTCTATTCTAATTAAATTTAAAATTTAATTTTCTAAAGCTGATCGCAAGAGGCTCTCTTGAAGCCTTTTTGCTTTGTTCTCGTTCAGACGTTGAAACAATGTGATACGTTTGGTGGGTGTTGGTGGGGGCGATGAAAAATGAGGAATTGAAGGTACAGGATCGATAAAAGGCAGAACGTGAACCTTTTTAACGGGCTCGATAAGTTGTTTGGCGGCAAACTCTTGGAATTCTTTTTCTGTAGGACATGCCATTTCAGGTTTCTTATCCTCCTCACCACAAAATCCGCTGTCATTATGTGGAATGTTTTGGAATTTTTTTCCATTAAAACTCATGTCAACCTTCATGAGCAATGAGTTAAGTGGACTATTTGGAAGCGACAACCTTGGCTTTAAGTTCAAATCGATTTTGCGGCGTTTGGAGAAATTATCGATAAAGCTGTCTTCGGAAAGAGATGCTCTATACTGAGCTTCTTCTAGATCAGATGTTTCAATAATTGGGACACTTCCACAATTTCGGAAAACGGAAAGCAATCTTGAACGCATCAGCGGTCTTTCTGTGGGAATTTCTGGAAGTGTAGCCAATGCGGCTCTACCTTCTGATACTAAACGTTGAGCCATTTTCTGAGCAGCACCTTGCACAAGATCCTTTGTCAACACAAATCCAACCGATGATTGGTCATTTTTGTCCTGATCGCTTATCACGGGAGGTGAAGGTGTGGTTGCTGGGGAAGGAGTTTCTTGAGTGCTATCGTCAGTTGCCACTGACGTGGTATTGCGTCGCTTTAGAGTCTTCATAGATTCGCGTTCAGCAAAAAGCATATCCTTTTTGAGAAGATTTGATAGATCGTATACAAAGTCCTTGTTAACTGGCTTTATTCGATTTCGAATAGGACGCTTATTGGGAATCGAATCGTCGGTTGATGAAAGTGATAACTGTGAAGAAGACCTGGTGATTTTTTGCTCGGTTATGACTTCCGATGCGGCAGCCGGTCGAGATGTTGAAGCTGAAACAGCCTTCGAAGCTCTCGGACGGCGTTGTCGTTTCTCTTCAGGTTTGTTTTCTTTTGGGACGTTTTCAGTGTCCGTTATTAAAACAATATCTTCCTCGACGCCGTCCTTGAAGTATTTTTCTTCATAGACGCGAACAAACTCTAACGTCGATTCTTTATCCCCGGCAATGGAATGCGCCGATCCAAGGTGATTTATCACATCGTACTTCCGGAAGGCTCGATAGTCACACAGCTTACAACCAAACTTCCGACTGCGGTAGTGGAACATAGAAATGTGTCGTCTTAAGTTACTCAGCGCATCAAAACGCTTATGACAGATTTTACAGAAGCACGGAAGTTGTTTTGCATTTGGATTCACTCTCTGTTTAGGTTCAACTTTCGTCACAGTGTTTTCATCAACTGGTTTTTCTTCAGCTTTTGTGATATGTAAACTCTCGCTCTCGTTCAGTTCGTCATTTTCAGCGTCTCTAGTAAGGTTGTCTAAGCACACTGTCTTCAAAGAAAGTTCATCTGTGTTTTTTCCCAAATTCGCAAACATCTCATTGAGTGTATCAGAATCAACGTCATCATTACGTGTGAGGATTTTCGGAGGCTTGCGACGTTTTCGCCGACTTTGCCCAGTAACCTCTTCTTTTACTTCTAGCAAATCAATTGAATCCTTGCTGTCACCATTGATATCGTATTTTTGTTCCAGATCAAAGGAATCCACCGAATTCGAGTTCAAATTCAATTTTGATTCTTCTGTTTGTTGTTTGATGGTAAGCTTGTTAGTGGAGGACGTTGGAACAGGAGAGACTCTGTTGGCTGTTGTAGTTTTCTCTGTGACTAGATTTGATGATTTATTTTTCATTTGTACAGGAGAGTCTCTATTTGCCCCGGACGAAGTCTTCTCAGTGACTAGATTAGATAGTTTGCTCTTCATTTGGCAAGTATTTAAGTGAGTATTTAGCACTGCCTTTCGGTCGAAAGTTTTTCCACAATAAGTACACATCGGCGAATTGTCTATACGCTCAATATTGTCCAGCCAGGCTTTGTTTTCAGCGTCTCGACGCTCTTTGTCTGTTTGTAATCGGGCTAGTTCACGACTTGGTCCTTTCGTTTGCACTTCATCCATGCGAACGCGGCGTTTATAAATGGCTTCACGCATTAAGCGTATCTTTCTTGTGGATTTTCTGCAAGAAAGAAAGCAAACACGTTAATATTATCAAACTAGTTTTGAAGAAATCCTAAGATATACTCACTTGTGGTCGTTACTCAAGTGCCGAATCACTGCGCCTGGCTGCAAAAATGTCAGTGAACAGGAAGGACATTGGAAAACGAATGTCGAGGAGATATGTTTGGTTTGAATGTGTAGTTTAAGGGTTTTTTCTGTACCAAATTGTAATTTGCCTATAAGGATTACAAAAATTATATTGTAAACGCTAACGTAACGGGGAAAAGTTTGGTTAATCTTACAAATGTCACAGCTTATGTCTTTGGTTTTGTCGACCTTTTCTTCGAGATCTGTGATACATGGTTCATCAATTGGCTCTTTCTTGATCTCAGTCACAATGGAGTTAGTACTAGGCGGAATAGCTTTTCCATCAGATCCTACAATAGTTTTAGTGTTTTTATCGTGCATATCATGGACTTCGTCGATTTCCGTTTTAATATTATCACTTTCGTCCTTTTTAACGGTTTGATATACAGCAACATCAGTGTTGGGTACTCTATCCAATTGCAGTACATGTTTTTGTTGCAGGACTTCATCTTGGGTTAGCTTGTTGTTTACCTGGTCGTAGAAGTCTGTTAGTTTCATGAGCCGGTTGTTTTGCTCACGCTTCAACAAACGCTCGATGATACTACTTAGATCTCTGTTGGCATGACCACTATCTTTGCAGCTTGTGGATGGGGTATTGCTTTTTTTAACGAATTCTTGTTCGGCTTGGATTATGGTCGAAACATCCTGATCCTGAAATGTATACGTTTTTAAAGCTGATTTCTCTGGATTTTTTGATGGACTTACGATGAAACCATTTTGATTATTTGAGTTAAAGCTGCCGTTGAAATGATTTATGGAATTTCGGCAATAAACTCGCTTGTGGCTTATAAAATTTGTCAAACTTCTAAATAAATTGCGACACGTATTGCATTCATATATAACATCGCATTCACGGGCCAAAAGTCTTCTTATCTGTAAGAGAATAAATGTTTAAATTTAAATATTTCTAGCCATTATTTCAGTAGATACCAACCTCATCAGTTCCATTTTCGTAGGCCTTCTTGGCTTCTAGAAATCCAGAAAGCGCTGTGTGAATGGGTTTCCGGAGCACACTTAAATCATCTTTTTGTTTATTTTGCTCTGTATCGGAGCTATAACCAGAAGTGCGGCTTTTCATATTGAATATTGTTTGTTATTCGCTCAGATTAATAATTTGTAGTTTTTTTTTTTTTTTTAGTTTATTCTGGATCAGTTAAAGTTCCAAAAGTGGATAAGTCAATACCATGACGATGGTTCAGGTTTTTTAAGTTGAGTGAGCTGTTGTGAATTGTAGCGGAAGCAAATCTAGAATAAAAACAAAATATCATTTTGAAATTATTAATCAAGCCTCGAAATAAAAATTAAATCAACGTGTTTCTTTTTCCTACTAGTTGCCCCGTCTAAATTTTTCTGCAGTTTCATATTATAAATTTAAAGGAAAATTGAATGCGATAAAGGGACAAGGCATGGCTGTGATGTACGATTTTGTTTTTATGTCTAGGTATATCTCTCTGTATTGAGGCTTGCATTTTTGGACTTTTTACTTGCGATTATAGGTACTATATAAGGCAAGTTATGCATTCGTAGAAAAAAAAAGTTTTAAGATAACAATCAAACATGACATTACGATGATAGCGAAGACGAAAAAAGATGGTCTAAAAATTCTGTCCGTCTGTATGTATAGAGACCTACAGCCCAAACGGGTGGGCCGAATTGCTTCAAACTTGGTATATAGACTTTTTTAGGTATTTTACAGAGGGGAAATTGAAATTTTTTTAGCTCAAAAAATAACGGTACCTGCCATATAAGCGTTACGTTAAAGCTTATTTTTCTCGAAAACGGCTCTAACAATTTTGATTTTAAAAAAATCAGTGTAGCTTTTTAGGTACGACAAATCATATGGCTGAAAAAAAAGTTTTAAAAAATCTAAGAACGGTACTTTCCATAGGACCGTTTTTTTTGCTTTCGACTATCTCGAAAACGACTCAAACGATTCTTTCGAAATTTCACACACATATAGCTGTAGGTAGCTCAATTTGTATTGCATACCAATATTTTTGAAAAATATTTTTTTGTATTTTTAAAAGCATTTTTTTTTTTAAATTTTAAAAATTAATATTTTGAAAACTGCTTATTAATTTTTTTTCTAAAAATATTAAATAAATGTATTTGCTGAATAACTATGAACTGGCGTTTTTGAATTTTTTTTTTAAATTTTTTTCAAAAAGTTTTTAAAAAAAAACTTTTTTTCTCAAAAACCGCTAAAACAGATTTTTATAAATTTATTCTCATAAATTCAAATTTATCCAAGAAATAAAATGGCGTACTTTTTTTTCAGCTCAAATTAGTTTAAGTATTTATTTAAGAATTTTGAAAATTTTATTTTTATCAAAATCTCAAGCCCCTAAACCACTGTCACTCATTAGAGCAAGTTCGTGCGACCCAGTGGTGCATTTTATTCAAATGGCCATAAGTTGTCAACGGTTGTATCGAATTCAAACAAACTTTGTTTGGTATAGTTCCTTACAACTGTCTATCAGATCAGATGGCATTGCATTTTTTTCAGTTACTCTTTTTTAAATGGTAGCTCCCATACAAAAAGCCTAGCTAGGTTTTGGCCAAATTATGTAGTTTTTTCTAATTTACTCAAAAAAGGTTCTGCCGATTTTTATTAAACTTTGTTTGTAATATTCAAAGAATGTTTTGAAGAAAACTGCATTTAAGTTTTTGGCTACAAATGATAATAACAGAAATTTGTTTTAACAATTTTATTAATTTGGCCATAAGCGGACTTTTATATATCATTTATAGCACCCAAAAGATGTCATCTAAATTTGATATACTAAAGGTTTCTTAACGTAAACTTCTGTATATCGGGTTTTCCAGTTTTAGTCAAACTTTTTTAGTTTTTTCCAATTTTTTCAAACACGAGTTCTTCATATTGCTTGAAAACATTGTTTTCATCGTACTATTGTACCCACAGAGCAAGTACGTGCGACCCAGTCGAGCATTCTATTTTTTTTAATTTTTGGTTTTTCTCAAAAACAGTTTGTTTAAATTTTTTAAAATTTTATTTTCATGATAAAACTACAAAGTGCCAAAATTTCAAATATGTTTTCGAAAAGTTTTTCAAAAATCAACATCTTTTTAGAAAAACTGGTTGAACGGTTTTGAAATTTTCTTTTTTTTTTAATTCAAAACTGTTAAAGAAATCAGATGGTTTACTTAATTTTCCCCAAAAAACGTTTAAATTAGTGATTTTCAATGGATTAATGGAATTTCATATGATTTTTTCTCTGTTAACTTTTTTTTTTTAAAATCCCAACATCACTTTCACACATTAGAGCAAGTTCGTGCGACTTTGTCGTACATGTTATTATTTTTGTGTATAGACACTGTGTTCTGTGTGATTTTAAGTCAATTCGGCCCATAAATAAGAATTCGAAAAAAAGTATCCCCAGTGCCAACTTCGGCACTGGGGTACTGGGGACCAATTCGCATGGTTACGGGTAACGCGTTCATTTGACAGAATGGAAGGGAACGTTTCGTTCAGTTTTGTCACTAGTTTCCTTTTGCTTCTGTCCGTTTTATATCAGGCTTTAGGCTTTGCGGATCAACACAACCCGATCAGAATTATATGTACCCATCTTTACAAGCCAAAAGCCACCACGCCTAAAACAGGCTCTATAATATTATTAAATTAAAAAAAAACTGCGTGGAAAATGATAGACACCTAAAACTAAATTTCAACTGCCTAGATGAATGCTCTTTCAAATTAAAGACACTTTTAAGAAAGGGGCCAACCTAAATGTTTGGACTTCTATACTAAGCTATCTCTTTTTAACTTTTCGCTTAACGCCAAATGAATCGTAATCAAAATTTATTTTCTGATCACATAATATTTACTTTGTTTGCATTTGGAAAATATTTTGAATAAAATTGTCTTGTTTCTATCATTTGACACTGACTTATTCGGGGAATGCTCTATTTTATACTTTCAACTTTTTTTTACCATCTAATGCAGAACACCCTGTAGTATAACGCAAGTTGAAATCAAGAGAATCGACAAAAGAACGTTCTGGGGGTTACCTTTTCTACCTTCAATACCGAGTTACAGTTAAATTAATGCTGTGTTGTGTTTTTAAACAATAAAATCAGCTGTTCTTTCAACGCTATTAAGCAATATTGTAGATATATTTATGTGTATATGGACTATGGAGTCATACACTCAAAGGTGACATTTTAAGTATGTACATAATAGTTCTGTGACTGGTTGTATTAAAAATTTTAAGTACCTATGTTTATTTTTATTTGGTGTTTTAAAACAATCGTAACATAAGCACACAGTTAAGATATTGACACACAAAATACTGCGTACCGCAACTAAACAAACATGTCCATACCGGAAGCTCAACAAAAATTAGATATTTTCTTCTCAAAAAAACACAAATTTCCGGTGAATGTTAAAAACGGGGGTGCATGTTGAAAACCAAAGCAGCGGTTATATCCCGTTTTAGAATTATGAGCCACACAATTGTGCAGCGCAATGAGAGGGTAACCACCTAAAACAAGCTTCAGATTAATGGGAATATGGTACACCTTCACTTCACTGCCACAACCAATCTATATTATGTATGCAAAATACACATCTCCTCCCCACTTCCGATTCTTTAGTACCTACCTAAGTTTTTCGCTGCTATTAATAGAGACTTCTTATCCAATACTTAATTGAAGTCGGAACAATCTTAAAGTTGTTCTTTGGTAGATTACAAGTTATTTTAAACTGTTTTCATAATCAAGCAAAATATTTATGTATATTTCATGAAAAAATAATATGCATCGGTATCAGTAGTAGGATGACGTTGATGGCACTCTTTAACAAAATGGGGTTGTTCCAGAAAATAGACCTAGGTACCTACCTCTACCTACATATACTTGATGGCTGCCAATTAAAAATAAAATAGGTATAAGATATTATTATATTCACTCATTCGTGGGTTATTATAAAAGTATAAAACACAAATATGTAGCTAGGCTAGGTACTTTTTCTGTGCTCACAAACAGATCAATTCGTTAGAATGACTCAATTGCACGCAGTCAACGTAATGAACTGAAGAAGGAAAAAAAAAACATACTTTTTATTTGTTTTCTTCAAATTAATTTAGACAATACAACACAATTCACTTAATTTGTTCGCTTTATTCTTTTTTGAATTCCATTTATGCAAAAATGTATCTGAGAAATATTTTTAAATCGATTTATCGGGCAGTTGAACTTAAACAACAGATGTTTATAAAAATATTCTTTACCTACGAGACCGAGACCCGCATCCGCACTATCCATAGCAACTATACTAGATACTTCGAACAATAATAATTACTTTGCTTTTCTTCTTCTGCTCAGATAAACTTGAATGTCATCCATAAGTTTACATACTTTTACTTGGTTTTTTTTGTTGTTGTTGTTGTTTTTGTATCTTATTGCATGAATTTGTGTTTTAAAATAATTTTTCTTTTTTTTTTCAGTTGTAAATAGCTAGCTAGGTATAGTGTATAAATAAAATGAACCAACTCCCTAATTAAAAAGAAAAACAAAATAGAGTAAAATATTATTATACTATCTATCTAGGTATAAGATATTAGATTACGACACTGTACACATAATATTACAACATGCGTTTAACAGAAAACAGGTACAATAACACTTGTTAAGAAAAAGAGCTGATACTAAAATAACCTCGTGTCATTGTTTTCCGATTGCAAATTAAAGCTTTTGAATGAAGATAAAGTTCAGAAAAAGCTCATGCAAACCCCATTCCTCCGAACTGAACTCTCGCATATTTAAAATTATGACTTTGCTCATGTACTTGTAGATACCCGTAGATACTAGATGGTTTGTAATTCAAAATCTCAATCCGAATCTAAATGTATTTCAATTAAAATAAAGATTATGTATTTATAAGATCCTTTGGGAAATCTATACGAAGACGAACTCAATGGAAGATAGTTTAACTCAAAAGTATGCACAGAGGCCGAAGCGAAGCCGACAAACCAACCATACCTATCATTTCCATTCCAGCAATGGTTAGGTATTGATTTTTAGTTGGAGGTGTGACTGACTGATTGGCCATACCTGTTCTACTTCTTAGAACGCGGACTTCTCTCCGCTGGCGCTGCTGCTGGCGCTGATTTCGTTTTCGTCGTCAGTCGTCATATTATTAAAAGAGGCTTCGTTGCGTTGTAAGAAAAATTATCTTGTGCCTTGTGCAGTTCGTTCTGTTTATCCGATTGACTTTTTGTATCGATGAAATTTTATTTTATAGGTACTCGCAGTTTTGTATAGTTATCTGGAGTAGTAAGAGTATCTCAAAGAAAATAAAAGCTTTTCTCGTACAAGTTTCTATTGAGATTTTATTGTAGGCATTATATAAATTATTATGAATATGATATTATTAAGCTTGGAGCTTGGTAATTGAAGGTATCTTACCTATAATAAGTCATCTCATAATATTATGACTTTTAATTTTTATGATTACAAGCATGAAAACTAAATACATATAATGCTTTTGGATTGGATTGGATAAGGGCACTTCGAACTTAGTTCATCGTTTATAAAAAATTCTTGTTTTGTTAAACACTATGGTAAAATCGCTTGAATATTTGAAGACATTTTTCGGAAACATAATTTACGATCTAAATCAAAATATTTATCTTTAAGAGGATCGAAACAGAAATTTTAAGAAATAGGTACATCTTTTACCTAACGTAAGTACCTACGATGTTTCATTATTAAACACTTTATTCCAGCTTAGAGTTTAAAAATAGAGGGAGTTTCCTAATTCGTAGGTAATAATTTGGAAAATGATTAATGAACATGTTTTAAGAAATTTTTTTTTTACTAAAGTATGGTCTTTTCTCCAATTTTAAGATTCAAAAAAAATTACCTTACCTACAGTACAAAGTTTCTATAGGCACCATTTTTTTCTGCTCCGAATTTCCCAAGTATCATAACTCATGAGATATATGGGGTTTTCCGCAAACTTGGTATTTATTTTTATTATTATTACTGTTATGTTCATTTAAAAAAAATGCACGACTGGGTCGCACGTAGGTACTTGCTTTGTAATAGCACGATGATAACAAATTTTTCGAGCAAAAACAAATACTCTGTTGTATAAAATATGCAACGAAGTCAAATTCTTTATTTAAGAAGTGTTAATGTCCCGCATTTTGAGCGTATTGGCAGTGCTATCTTTCAAGATACGTCAAATTTGATCGTTATTTTGCTATACTAAGACCTCCAATTGAAATAAGTCAGTTATAATCAGATGTCCGTTACTTGTATTTTGAACCAAAACCCTAAGAACGCAGTTTTGAAAAACTCGCAAAAAAATACAAACAAAGTTAATCAAAATTGTTTTAATCAATTTTTGAGAAATTTGGTAAAGACTAAAAAAAAATTTTGTTTAAACTGGAAAACCTGATATACAGAAGATACCGTTAAGAAACCTTTAATATCTAAAATGTAGATGCAATCTTTTCGGTGCTATGAAAGACATAAACATGTCGTTGTCCACTTATGGCCAGTACATAAATAAATAAATAAATAAATAAATAAAAATACAGTTTTCTTCTAAGCATTACATACAAAGTTTAATAAAAATATTGTCAGAGGCTTTTTTGAGCAAATTAGAAAAAACGAAAAAATATTGGCCAAAACCTAGTGGCTCGTTGTAGGGGAGCCAAATTTAAAAAAGCATTACAAAACAAAAATTGCAACGCCATCGAAATTAGGAAGCCGTAAGGACCTATACCATTGTATATATAAACTATAGTACTATCACCTGAGGTGCGCCATCTATCGATGAAAAACTAAGCTCGAGAATACCATGGGAAGCAACAACAACAATTAAAATGGTGGAAATTGTTGTTGCTTCCCATGGTATTCTCGAGCTTAGTTTTTCGTCGATAGATGGCGCACCTCAAGTGGGAATACTATAGTTTATATACAATGCCTATACCAAACAAAGTTTGAGTGAATTCGAAACAACCGTTGCCAACTTATGGCCATTTGAACAAAAGCCATTAAGACCAGATCTCCGTTATTTGCATTTTTAACCAAAAAACTAAAAACGCAGTTATATTAAGAACAGTCAAAAAATATTACCCACAAAATTTAATCAAAATCGTTAGAACCTCGACAACTGCTATATTATATGAAGTTTGAAGCGCACATACACACAGACAGGCCGAGGGACGGTAGATAAGGCGAAAACCTTTTTTTTGGCTTCTCTATCAACGGTATGTCATACATATTTGATCAAAAAAATTTTCTGCACGAAACCAATACTTGCTCTAATAGCAAGTAAACAAAGTGCACGACTGGGTCGTACGAACTTGCTCTAATGTGTTAAAATGGTCTTGGGGCTTGAGATTTTGGGAAAAAAGCGTTGAAAAAACCATATGAAATTTTATAAATCACTTAAAAATCAATACCTAAAAAGCTTTTTGAAGAAAATGAAGTAAGGCATTAGGTTTCTTTTACTTTTTTGAATTTTTAAGAATTTTTTTTTTAAAATCGTTCGACCAGTTTTTTCAAAAAAAAAAAAAAATTCTTTTGAAAAAGTTTTCGATAATATATTCAAAAATTTTTTTTAGTATGCCAGCTTCTAGAACTTTGCAGTTTTTATAATAAAAATAAAATTAAAAAAAAAGATAAAACTGTTTTTGAAAAAAAAAAAAACAAAAAATTAAAAAAAAATTTAAATTTTTTTTAAAAAACTCAAAAAAACTTTTTTTTTGACAATTTAAGAATTTATATTATTTGGTCTATAAATTAAATGGACGTCTACCTTAAAAATTTAATCGAAATCCGTCAAGTGGCTTACGATAAAATCGGATTTCAAAAAACCGATCCTATATGGGAGGTACCGTTATAAGACTTTTCCTGAAAAATCTATTCCAACCAAAACATACAATTTGCAAAGAAAACACTATTCAGAAAATTTTATCAAAATTGTAGGAGCCGTTTTTGAGAAAAATAAATTTTTCTCTTAAAATCGTATGGCAGATACCGTTACTTTTGTCCAAAAATCCCTCTGTAGGACGTCATAACAATACTATGTACTAAGTTTCGTAGGTAACTATACAGACAGGCAGACATACGGACAGACAGACAGACAGAATTGTCGGACCCACTTTTTCCGACTTCTCTATCATCGTAATGTCATGTTTGATTGTTAGAATTTTTTTTTTTACGAATGCATAACTTGCCTTATGTAGTATTCCAAAACTAAATTTTTTGTTTAGAAAATTGTCAAAATCAAAAAAGCTGAATTTTAAGACAAATTTCAAAAAAATTATTTTTACTTAAAGATAGACTGTCCTAAAAAAGTACCTAGTATTTTGCAAGTTTTATCAAAACCGTAAAAGGGTTTTTCGAGAAAATCAAACTTTTTGTTTATGATTGTATGGCAGGTACCGTTATTTTTCGACAAATTTATAAATAATACTGAATACCAAGTTTGAAGCAAATCACAGACAGACGGACGGAATTGCCAGACCCACTTCGACTTCTCCATCATCGTAATGTCGTGTGATTGTTTAAAAAAAAAAAATGTCTTACAGTACCCATAATCGCAAGTTAAAAAGTTTTTGAGGAAAAACCTAAGCAAGGTCGAAAAATTTACAGCCCCCCTCCTCTTTTTCCACCAGGGCCCTCAAGATCAAAAACTTCGTAAAATCTCCGATATACTGTCCTAAAAAATTAGTATTTTGCAAGTTTTATCAAAACCGTTAAAGGGTTTTTCGAGAAAATCAAACTTTTTGTTTGTGATTTTATGGCAGGTACCGTTATTTTTCGACAAAGAGTTCTAAATAATACTAAATAGTAAATACCAAGTTTGAAGCAAATCACACACAGAACACAGACAGACGGACGGACGGAATTGCCAGACCCACTTCGACTTCTCCATCATCGTAATGTCATGTGTGATTGTCTAAAAAAAAAATTTCTTACAGTACCCATAATCGCAAGTTAAAAAGTTTTTGAGGAAAAACCTAAGCAAGGTCGAAAAATTTACAGTCCCCCCTCTTTTTCCACAGGGCCCTCGAGGTCAAAAACTTCGTAAAATCTCCGATATACTGTCCTAAAAAATTAGTATTTTGCAAGTTTTATCAAAACCGTTAAAGGGTTTTTCGAGAAAATCAAACTTTTTGTTTGTGATTTTATGGCAGGTACCGTTATTTTTCGACAAAGAGCAAAACCCCCCTAGGGAGTTCTAAATAATACTAAATAGTAAATACCAAGTTTGAAGCAAATCACAGACAAAGAGACGGACGGACGGGATTGCCAGAACCACTTCGACTCCTTCATCATCGTAATTGTATCGAATCGCATGAGTCCTGGCAACTCTGCATTCGATGGTCAAATAAGTATAAGAAAATACAATCAAACGCAAATAAAACTTAACGTAAGAACTTAACGAAAGAGTGCTTGTTCTGCGAACAAACACGAGTGAGAGTTAGTCTTAAGCAGGATTTTGAACTGTGAAGGAATAAACGTGCTAATAAGTGGTTTTTTATAACATTTTTCCACTATAAATTATCGTGTTTTATTTCTTTCCACATATTTATTAATTGATCTCGATTATACAGTCCACTTGAGCTACGATACATTGGTCCATGTCGAGCGTCGGATATTGTGCCAGTGACGGTATGGTGCAGGCTTCCTTTACAAAAAAAAATAAAAAAAAAAATAAGTGCAGTGATTGATTGTGGTTCGTTTTAAAACGAACAAAATATTGTGAATAATAAAATTGTGCTCAATTGTGTCACACAAAATTAAAGTGTGCGCAGCAGTTCGTCGCGAGCGACAGGAGTATGGACAGGAAACTGTGTGTGTATCATCAGCAGGCAATGTGCAAAACGGTACTTCATTATATAATAATGATCAATATGTACCAACCAGAATGTAAGTAGATCAATATAAATTGTTGTTGTTTTTCCCCTTTTTCAAACGGCGGCGACGGATGAAAATTCTTCGTCAAGACTCAAGAGAACAAGAGCAGGAATACACACATACTTACGAGTTACGACTGATGTCATGAGCAGCGAGCCGGAGTGAAGAAATATACGCAATCGCATACACAAAACACATTTCGTGTGTATGCACAACTGTGACAAAGAGAAGGAGAAGAATGACAAATTTCGTCATTTGAAAAAAAAAAAAACAACAAGAGCGGTCTTTCGAAGGAAAGACAATTTAAAAAAAAAAAAAAAAAACACAAACACAACAACAACAATATCTATACAATAATAATATTAACATGTTTACATTTTAAATAACATTTATTTAAAGCGAAAAAAGGATGAGCTGAAATATAGTCCTAAAACAGGACAAAGTAAATATTTGATTGTGTGAATGGTGGTGGTTTTTTGGAGTATTTTGCAAAGGAGCAGGTTTCCTTTTTTCTCTTCTTTATCTTTTCCTGTTGCATTGAATGTGCCCCGATGTATGTGTGCAGTGTCTATGAACGATTTTGTTTTGTTTTCGGTGAATTCAAATGAGGGAATGAGCAATGAAGGGGCAGAGGGCGATCTGAGTTTATTTGTTTTCTTATGGAGAATGAGAATTTTTGAAATGAGTGAAGTGCGCAGGTTGTTCTTTTTCCTCTTTTGGTGCGTGTGTGATTTACATACCTTTTTATATCGTTTTTTTATGAATAAGATATTTTTTCAATATTACCTAGATATATTACGGTGATGTTGCTGCTTTGTTGTTTGGTAAAGATCAAAAATTAATTTCTTTTATAGGTGTTAAGTTTTTTTTGTGTGTCACTTTTTTTTCTCTTGAAGACTTTGTTGCTCGAGATATAGCAGGGGCGAGTTGAACTCAAAGCACATTTGTGCGAGTTACCAAATATGAGAGAAAAGTTGTGAAGGACTCGAGATATAACAGGGGCGAGTGGAACTCAAAGCACGTTTGTGCGAGTTACCAAATTTGAGAGAGGAATTGTGGACTCGAAATAAAGCAGGGGCAACTCAAAGCACATATGTGCGAGTTACCAAACATGAGAGAGCAGGTATGAAGGAGGAACTTGAGTGCAATTGCACCAGTTGCCATGAACAAATTATTATTAAAAAAAAAAAAGGACACATAGCTGGGCAGGAAAAAAAACTCAAAGCACGACGGTGCTAGTTTTTAGAGAAGGAAAGCTTGCAAGCGGCAGGAATAAAATATTTTAAATTCAAAAAGAATAAATATTTTTAAAGCAGGAAAATGAGCCACAAAAGAATTTCGCTTCTCGATGCAACATAAATTTCTTATAATAAACTATGTATATTGGTAACAACAAAAGCAGCAACAGCTAGCCGACCTTTTTTTTTTTTTTTTTTATTATATCTACTATTTATTTTATTTTATTTTTGCATACTGGGAATTTTAGTACCTACTGCAAACTAAGTATTACTTATTTTTTGCATATTGCTAATTTTTAGTACCTACTGCAAAATATTATATATTTATCTGCATATTGGGAAATTGAAGTACCTACTGCAAACAAGTATCTCTTTCATTTTCAGGGTAGAGCATTTTTGAGGCATAATTTTTAATGCAATACGATTTTATATATTTACAGAAAAGAGCAGCGAATACAAAGAAAATGGACAACCAGCAGGAGAAAAATCACCAATACGCATTGGATGCGGTGTATTTTCATTGAGCAGGATGCTTGCCTTCGTGAAATCTCCGGATTTTTGAATTTGCACGATGGCAGCAGTGCAGGTCAGGTTTGAGGCCTTGCAAGACCCTGGTCGCAGGTCAAAATCAGCGAGAGAAGGATTGCGTTGGCTGACGATATGTTGGTCAACGTAGAGATGCAGCGCAGGATTGCTGGAGCGGAAGAAAGCTACTTCGCAGCCCGCGCAGCATTGCAGAAGAAGCTGAGAGAGATGACGCCAACAACAAGCATACCAGGTAGAGCAGAACAGGCATTGAGCGGAGCGATGGCAGGAAATTTGAGCAACCGTTGTCACAACTTCAGGCGCATCCGAATTTGAGCAGGTATGAGGACATGCGAGCAGCTGGCAGTAATGCCCGAAGAGCAGGAGCACCAGGTGACAAGAGGCTGTTGCCTTGCCACTCGTGCAAATTTCTGAATCATCCAATGTGACGTTGTCTAGAGTTTGCAGTACTGAGCATTCGTGCAGGATCTCGTGAAGGAAAAGGCACTTTGCCCCAATTGTCTTAAGACGTACCATGCCCCAAAGGACTGCTTCCAAGGGCCGTGTTGTCGATGCCCCAGGAAGCAAATGCAAAATAGTGCTACGAAAGAGATTGGGAAGGGTGCAGAAACTGTTCTATATGCGCATGAAAAGTGAAAGAAGAGAAGGAGCCAGACAAGCGAAAATAAGCAAAAGGCAGATTGACTAATTATGCCTCCCAGGAAACGCCCTCGGTTGGAGAAGGGCAGGACGAAAGAAGTAGCAGGAACAGCAGGAAGAGAGAAAGCAGGAAGTGATTTGGAAGAGGTGATGTCCTGGGGGATTTTAAGAGAGCTAGGCGTTTGCCTTCTAAAAAGAAAAATAAAAGTATGAATATAATTTATTTCGTCTTTTTATGTCTTTTAATTATAATGAGCAAGAGCAGGAGAGAGTTACTTTGATGCCTAAGGCACAAGTAAGAATTGAGATGGATAACAGGAATTATGGGCCGGTAAGAGCACTTTTAGAGACGGGCGCACAGCCCAATCTGGTTTTAATAGAGCAGGACTTTTGGATTCTTTCTGAGCAGGTTAAATGGCAGCCAATTGTGCCAACACACAACTTGAAATCGCCACGGATGAGCATTGCTACAGTATCTCTTGCTGATCCACATTATTGGAAAGCAGGTATTGTAGATTTATTGCAGGTTCATAGCAGAAGCATTTACTTCTGTATTAGAGAATCGACGAGGTGGTGTCCTTGAGATGGAAACTGTTTTCGGCAGAATAATATTGGGTATGGTAATGAGAAGGATAGCATGAAGCAGGTTTTGCAGGCCGTGCGTATGAAAAATAATCAACTTAATGAATTGCTTAAGCGTTTATGGCAGTTAAATGACATAGAAATGTCGTTGAGCAGGTTAAAATAGCAGGAGGAACAGGTGGAGCAAAATTTCATCAAAACAAAATTCACGTGATGATTTTGGCAGGTTTGTTGTGACGATTCCTTTGAAGGAAGCAGTGAAAGAGCTTGGAAGTTCAGACCTTACAGCTAAGCGTAAGTTTCTTGCTTTGGAGAGAAGGTTGGCAGGAGATCCTGAGTTGAAACAAAAGTACCAGGAGTTTATGAGAGAACATGAAGAAGCAGGACATAGGACACCAGTGACTGGCACAGTGCATGGCAAAACCATATACCACATCATTGCGTCACCAAAAAGTTAAGGGTCGTATTTGATGCGAGCTGCAGGACAAATAAAGGTACTTCATTAAATGAAGTGCAATTGCTGGAGAAAACTTACAGAAGTATCTGCACGAAATTTCAATGCGCTTCCGCAGGCTTCGTGTCGCTATTACTGCGGATATTAAAATGATGTTCAGAATAGTAAAGGTGGCTAAGGAACAATGGGATTTGCAGCGTATATTCCGGAGAGAAAACCCGCAGGACAATTTGAGAGAATATTGGCTGACAGTAGTGACCTATAGTACGACCTCATCAGCTTATAATGCTGTGCAATGTGCAAGGGAGGCATAGCAGGAGTTTCCAGAAGCAAAGACAATTAAGCAGGAATTTTATATGGATGACTGCACCACAGGTGGTGATTCTGAAGAGAAGGAGATCAAGTCATCAAAAGATTTCGATCATGTTTTAAAAGGGGCAGGTTTTGAGCTTAGAAAATGGAAATCCAATTCCAAAGCTCTTGTGAAGGACATGAACTATGAAGAGCAGGAGTCAATAATGTTCCAGGATGATGAGAAAACGTCAGTTTTGGGCTTGAAGTGGCTGCTTGAGAAGGATCAATTCACGTTTGTGGTAAAAACACCGGAGACTCAGCAGGCAATAACCAAGAGAAGCGTAGTGAGCTGTGTTGACTCCCTAGAGAGATAAATGAGAGATGGAGAGATTTCTGGCAGGAAATAACATATTTAGAGAACGTGAAAATATGGAGATGGATAGGTACTTCAGAAGAAATACGAAAAGAGCTACATGGATGTTCGGATGCTTCTGAGAGGGCATATGGAGCAGCGATTTATCTGAGAACGATACGTACGGCAGGATTACAGCAGATCTCATCACAGCAAGAACACGGGTTGCACTTACAACGGTGGCAATATAGCGCTTAGAGCAAGCAGCAGCGGAGCTATTGGGACGGCTAATTGTATACGTCATTAAAACAATGAAATGGGAACGTATTGAGTATGATCTTTGGGCAGATTCACTCATAGCGCGGCATTGGATAAGTAAATTACCATGAAATTTAAAAACATTCGTAGCGAATAGAGTCTCGTCTATACAAACAAATACCGAAATCAAAAGGTGGAGACATGTTGGAACGAAGGATAACCCGGCTGATATTCTAAGAAGAGGAATAAGGCCATCAGCATTGGTTGATAACAAGTTGTGGTTGCATGGGCCGGAATGGTTGGCAAAACCTCGGTCGAGCTGGTCATCTGAAAAGTTTGTGCCAAATGTTTCAGATGGGGGGAGGGATGAGATGAAAGTTTTTGTGATAACAAAATTTACAGAGCCTTTATCTATTTATTTGAAGTGCTGGAGAAGGAGTATTCCATTGATTGAATACACGTCTACATTAGAGAAGGCGATTAATGTAATCAGCTATGTAATAAAAAGCAAAAATAAAGCAACGAAAAGAAGATGAAGAGATAGATGGAAAGAGATGGAGACGTTCTGCACGTCAAGTGAAAAGAAGGAATAGAGCATATGAGAGTGCAGGAGATACAGCAGTACTTGGCCAACCATTCTCTGAAGAGAGGATGAAATCAATCGGTCACCTGTTGACAAAAGAGCAGGAAAAGTATTTTGCGAAGGAAATCATTTTTATAGAGAAGGACAGGTGTTTGCCTGAAAAGAGCAGGATAGAATCCTTAAAGCCAATCTTAGATGGTGAAAAGATTCTGAGAGTAGCAGGGAGATTGGAAAGAGCAGAGATGGAATGCAAGAGAAGGCATTCAGCTATCGTGCCAAATGGTTCTCGATTGGCTTGGTTGATCATGGATAATACGCATACAGCAACGAATCATGGAGCAGTGCAGGTCATGATGCAGTACATTCGTCAGAGATTCTGGATTCCGAAGTAAGCTGAGGATTTACTTACATATGTAAGTGTTTGGTTTGCGTGCGATATAATCATCGTTTTGAGATGCAATTGATGGCTGATTTGCAATTAGAGAGCTGTTACTCTCAGTGAAGGCTTTTCTACACACAGGGGTAGACTATATGCAGGTCCATTCGAAATAAAAATGATCGACAGAGCAGGTGAGCAAATAATAAGACAGAAATGTTGGGTTTCCGTCTTTGTTAGCCTTAAAACTAGTGCAGTGCATATAGATTTGATATCAAATCTGACGTCAGTGGCGTTCATTGCTTGTTTCGAAAGATTAATAGCAAGAAGGGGCAGGTGTGGAAGGACAATGGTACAGCATTTGTCGGTGCAGCGAAGGAATTACAGAAAGCCAAAGAGCGTTGGTTAGCGAAGGATACATTTGAACACTTAAGTTTGAAAGAGACGGAATGGAAGTTTATGACTCCTGCGCACCACATCAAGGTGGGATATACGAAGCAGCGGTAAAGTCGATGAAATATCATTTGACGAGAATTGTTGGAGCGAAGGTTTTGGCATATGAGCAGGTTTTGACATTAATTACTGGGATAGAAGCCATCTTCAATTCAAGACCGCTACATCCATTAAGCAATGATCCTGATGATTTGCAGGCGTCAACGCCGGGACATTTTGGTTGGTGAATCGCTTGTTTTACCGTTAACGTTTATAACCAATGAGATGCCAAATACCAAGGGCATACAATTGTGGAAGGAGCGCAAGTGTATGCTTGCACTCTTCTGGAGCAGATGGAAGGTAGAGTACTTATCTACTTTATACTAGAGAAAGAAATGGCGAAAGGAGAAATATGGCTTGACAGAAGGACAATTCTGCATAATCAGGAGAGACAATTTCCCATCATCAGCGTGGGCGAGGGCGCGGATACTAAAACTAATACCAGGCAGCGATGGACTAATAAGGAGCGTGGTTCTGCAAACAGCGAGCAATCAACTTACGACACCGGTACAGAAGATCGGCATCTTACCAATCAAGGAGCTTGAATGATTTATATATTAAAATAAATTTGTATTTAGCAGAGATATATTTAAAATAAAAGCGAAAGGGGTGGAAAACCGTAGGTTTTCGCCGGGACTGTATCGAATCGCATGAGTCCTGGCAACTCTGCATTCGATGGTCAAATAAGTATAAGAAAATACAATCAAACGCAAATAAAACTTAACGTAAGAACTTAACGAAAGAGTGCTTGTTCTGCGAACAAACACGAGTGAGAGTTAGTCTTAAGCAGGATTTTGAACTGTGAAGGAATAAACGTGCTAATAAGTGGTTTTTTATAACATTTTTCCACTATAAATTATCGTGTTTTATTTCTTTCCACATATTTATTAATTGATCTCGATTATACAGTCCACTTGAGCTACGATACAGTAATGTCATGTGTGATTGTTTAAAAAAAAAAATTCTTACAGTACCCATAATCGCAAGTTAAAAAGTTTTTGAGGAAAAACCTAAGCAAGGTCGAAAAATTTGCAGTCCCCCCCTTTTTTCCACATTTTACTTTGTAAAATGTTGATTAACTATCCTTAAACTAAATCACTAAGTTTCATTAACCTTTTTCCACCTAAACCCACTTTTTCCGACTTGTCGACTGGACTATATGTATATAATATGCTTATTACATGATTATTTACAAAGGCTTCTTCTTTTTAAAAAAATGCCTAGGGAAAATTTATATCATTATGTAACATAAGTCAGGGTACACCACAGTACCTATGCCTTTTCTTAAAACCCCGGTAAGTGCTATCGAAATTGAAGAAGACCCTTACTGTAGAGCTATTTTTTTCTTCAAATAATGTCAAAAAGTCATTTCCCAAATTATTGTAGGTAATATTAGAAGCCCCAGTATTTTGCACATTCTTGGGGAAGATAAAGAGTGATGAAATGTTTTTTAACATAAGCAGTGATTTTTGGATCTTTAGTTTTTATTTCTGAAACCAAAAAGGAACACACTTAAATAAAACACAATGAAATAAAATGGATGCAAATCATTATTCCTTTTCTTTAGCTTTGAAAAAAAGAATAGGTTTTTTTTTCTCTTTGAAAAAGTAAAAAAAAAAAAATTACTACAAGAACTTGCTTTTAAGGTCTGGAGTTTTGGAGACACAGATGCATATGAACATTTTAAAATCACTTTCAAAGCAATTTTTTAAGAAAAAAAAACAGGTAAGTAGGTACATACTTCCTTATAATCTTTATAGAACCATTCGAAAAAACGGACAAAATTGCAGCCATAAACTATTTCATCAAAGTCAGTTGAGTAATACGAGAAAGTTTGATTTAAGACTTGTTAAACGGGAAACCCCGGAAGATTTTAAGTCACCACTCACAAAGTTTTATCAAAATCAGAGTTTCAATTTCAGCGATAATGGCACTTGCTGTTCGGCCTTACCCTTTGTTATTTTTGTTGTATTCGTTCCGTTAAATAATATCGATACAACTTAGGGCTTCGTGGAGTTGTTTAAGCTATTTGCCACAAAAACAAGTGATAAGCTTTGATTAATTTTGGTTTTCTTTATTTTCACTAAGCTGGTACCTAAAAGGGTACCTCCAATATAAGTGATTTAGTTAGAAAATATCTTGAAAACGGTCTTAAGAAACTGCGTTTTAGTTTTTGATTTATAAATGCGAAAAGCATAAGTCTTGTTTTAACAGTTAAAATACACAAACTTGGTCTTGTGTGTGACAGTGGTCTTGATGCTTGAGATTTAGAAACAAAATTATCAGGAAAAAATGTATATAAAATCCTATGAATCACTTCAAAATCACTAGTTTAAACGTTTTTTTGGATAAAATGAATCAAAAAATCTAATTTCTTTTACTGTTTTGAAATTTAAGAAAAAAAAATTCAAAATCGTCGGCCGTTATTTCAAAACTCGGTTTAAAAAAAAAAAAACTTTTGGAAAGCATATTCCATTTTTGTTTGTTGTTGAGAATGCTTATTTCTAGAACTCTTATCAGGAAATTTTCATTGAAATATAGAATGGAAGGTACCGTTAGTCTTACAGATAAAGTTCTAATTCTAAAAACCCCTCTGTACGACGTCATAATATTCCTGTGTAGCAAGTTAAAAGCAGGCTGTAGGTGCCGATACAGACAGACAAACAAACAGACAGACCTACACACACAAAAATTGGTTTAAGACAATTTATAAAATATATATGTAAACGAATGTTACAAAGGCTGGTACCTATTTCTCTTACAAATAAAAGCCTAGACGAAGTTCTTGTCATAAGCACTAATATAGCGTTTACCGTTAACATGGGCGATGGGCCAATGTACACCAATTTTAGCTTTTTCTTAAATCGCCGCTAAATATTATCGAAATTGGAGAAAGGACATTACTCAAAAACGATTTTGAATATATACCCAAGAATCATGCTCTTATTATAATAAATTTGCGGATTTAGGGACACCTTGTACGCAGAGTGTCCAAAATGTTTTTCAGAAGATGTGCAATTAAGAATTGAATGTCAAAAACTTACCAGTCTTTCTTATGACGTCTGTGCTCGATCGCATTCTTCTATGAAACAAAATAATGGCTAGAGCTGCGTTCTAAGTTCGCTTAGTTTGGTTAAATTTTGGAGGAATTTTCTATCAAATCGCGCTGCAGCTAGGACATATAGTTAGGTCTGTAGTGGTTATTGGTATGGAAAACCAAACATACTGGAGCGGTCACGCTGAAGTGCATGTTCAGGGCACATCAGTGTGGAAATGGAACAAACCTACCTAGCATCGTAAATATTTCACGGATTTCTTTAGTTCTTGGCCTTGGTAATTGAAAAAATGCGACTTGGGCATAGTAGAGATGATTACTAGTTGACCAAAATAAAAAAGATTTTGAATTTTACACACTAGGTTAATTTACTTATGAATTAGGTAACTATAAAATCTTGATGCACAATGCAGGTAACTAACGTGTAGGTAGGTTTCACAACATATGGAAATATTATGTACATTCCTACGTACATACCTAGTTATCTTTCCGTTTTGTAGGTACCAACATATAGTTTAATATAAATCAAATAGGTATAGGTATTCATAATTTTGTTTAAGAAACTAACCTACTTACCTAACTACTTCAACGAAGTCCAAGGTCAAGCAAGTCAAAAGAAGAAAAAATTCCTATATTCTCTTATAAGTTACTTATATACCTAGGCAGATGTGCTTCGAAGCTTACCATTTCTATTTCTAGAATAATATAGAAGAGATTACGTTTATCAAGTAGGTATATAAATTAAATTTAAATTCGCTAGATTTTTCTTAAATCGAACACAATCATACAAAATCATTTATGTCTCACAAGGGCCTACGTGAGTAATAAATTTACCCACCATCACCATCGACCAAGCACTTCCATTTTGAAACGCCCTCAGAAAATACAAAAAAAAATCGAACAATATTGTGGAAGCTATTATCTGAAAGACTCTATTATAATGTTGTTTTAAGAAATTTAAAGATACTTTATTGTATTGTTAAGAACGTTTTTTAACTCAGATATCACATCAAAAAACAACTCACTTATTAAAAAAAAAAAAATAAAAAAGCAACCATCAACAATATTTCACATTTAACTCAATATCCGCACATTAACTTTCGTATACTCATACCTACTTATAGTAAACGATGAAACAAAAAGCTAAGTGGGTACAAAAACTGATGCAATGCGTCACGATTATAACTTAAAAATTTATGCCATAAATATTTATATAGGTATTGCTAATAGAAATCTGCCTATGCCAAACTTATTGGTCTTTGGACAGAAAGATAGATATATAAGATAGAACTTTTTGCATTAAAAACATAGGTAGGTACTTACTTAACTCAGATATGAACTTTTATAACTTAGAAAAGGTAAAAATCATTACAATATGCACAAAGTGTACGATGGGTAGGGTAAATATAGGTACCTAAGCAGATAAGTATGTAAGTAGCTAGGTACAACACAGTATAGGTAAATAATAATTGTTAACTGAACAAAATTAAATCACTAAAGCACATGGTTCATGTGACAAGTAGGTAATATGAAATTTTATATAGAAAATAGTTCAATATTTGAATTACAAAATATTTTAAATGCACAGATTTCACTGATTTACACAACCCATTCTTTGTTTTTCAAAGGTTTTGCACTAAAACTTTTTAAAAGGAAGGTAGATCATAATTGGGTGAAACCTTTCAGTACGAGTACATACCTATTGGTTGGTACCTAGCTACTATCTAGTTAAGTTTACATCAGCACTTGATTATTACATAAGAAGATATATACATAACTTTGAGTTGCATATCAGTTCAGTTGAAGAACACAATTAGACCAGCCAGCGTGTAATTTTATATTTTTAGGTCGTGTACTATATAAAACTACAAAGAGATAGGTATATTTATGTATGTACCTACATAATTAAATGCAACAAATCGACAAGAATCCTTATCGCAATCGCATTAGCATTCGGATTTCGTAGCAGGAGGAGGAGGAGGGTGAGACTTCGGCATACAGCTTCACAGAAAAACAAAAAATTAACACATTTTTTTCTTAAATAATATATTGGTTTTGTTACTCACTTTTTAAAACTTAAAATATTGCTGGTTAAATATTTTTATTTAAACCGAAACTGGTTTTCATTTACTAAATAGCTAGGTAGGTATGGTTACCTATAACAGTCTGACCAAATGCTTATTGCAGGTTTAACATTCACCGGGTATTTGATGTAAGTATGGGCACTTTTCTTCCAAATCATGGACGGGGGCAATATCCACAAGGTTTTCTTCCCCAAGATATGAGCGCGCGCCTATTAGATGATGATGCTAAACACACAATGTACAAAATACAAATATGTACCTATATGTCATTTTCATAATAAACTCCACGTTTAGTTCTGGTTTAATAAAATTTTATTTCAAAGCAAAAAAATGTTTTTGCTTTATTAGACGACGACTACGACAACGACGACAGTGGCGGTGGTCAAGTCAAAACTCAAGAGAGCGAAAGTATTTCTGATGTTTTCGAGTTCTTTATTTAAATTTTACAAATTACACTAGGCATTCGTATCTACTCGCAATAAAATCACAGGGTAAGAGTAACCAAGCCTCTAAATAAAAACTATGCAAAGATAGAAGAATGCAACATACAAAATATATACCTAAATTAAATTTATTGAAGGTCCTTAGGTATTTAGTTTCAATTATTATTATTTTGTTTTTTAATTAAACAAGAAGACTTGAGATCGGAGCAACACTGAATTGAATATGAATACGAAAACTGAATGTTGAGTAATCACACTCGGATTCGGTTCGGGTTGGGTTTGTTTTGTTCGAATGTTCGAAAGCACCATATAAAAGAAGACTGACTGAATGCGAGTGCCGAACTGCCGATGCCGATTGCCTCTGCAAACAAAACATTGCCCCGCTTGTGATTTGTGAATAAGTTAACTTTTCAGTGTCCACTGCTCAGTCACTTTTATTGCAAGAGTCAACTTATCTACTAATTCCGGATTCCGGTGTGAATCTGTGAACTGTGAACACAATCCACATCTTTGTTTTTTAAATCTATGCGGAGCAGCGGAGCTAACATAGATTTCAGCAGATTCCTGTGCACATGCACACTTTTTATTCAAACTTAACTTGCCTCAGACAGAACAGCACATCGAACACGTTGTATGTCAATTTTGCACATTAATTGGTTAATCATGTTTGTATAAACTTTAATTATTTTATCTACCTCGTCGTACTCGTTTATCGTTTTCTGGTGTTTTTTTTTTTTTTTTTTTTTCTTCATCGTTTGCCGCTTGCCGGGCAAAAATAATCTTCATCAATGCGATTTACAGTTTTTCTCTTGATTTTCTTGAATTGAGAGAAGTCTTAAGAGAACGGGTCTTTCATTTCACTCCAACTTTTACATGAATGCGTATAATCGCATTCACTATTTCACTCTAACAAGTGTGTTGTTGCTTGCGCTCCGTTTACAGGGTTGGTTTACTATTACTATCACTTTTGGGGTGTTGTTGTTGTTTGTAGTTCAGGTATCAGGTTAGTCGGCTGTCAGCAAGTATCAGTCAGTTCGTTTGTTTTTATGAAAAATTAATTGTGAATTTCACGACATTTTCAGATTCCCTCTTAGATTAGATCTAGATTTCACGATTTTTCTGATTGCATGGAAAACAAAATGAGATTGATTTTGTTTTTGTTATTTAGTGTGTGCCAATAACATCTGACTTCAATCCACTTCTTCGTCTGATTGATATGCAAAACATTTTTGACGGAATGCCTTTTGCTTTACTTCAACATATTTCCAGTTTTGAAAAATTCTCCACCATCGTATAATATTGAAATATAATAAATAATTGCTGCTCAACTTTTAAAAATTACAAAATATTATTTTTCGTAGAACGTATAGAGTAGAACAAAACAAAAGTTAAACGGGAAGGCGAAAACGAGAAGGCGAAAACTTCAGGGTGTGTTCGTGACGTAGATGCGCAGAACGAATCAAAAATGAAAATTGGAAGGCGCTATCTTTAGTAGTTGTATCATGGTATTTGATTTTCTATCCAATACCAACATTTTCCACGCACACCGACAAACTTCCAGCTGAAACACAGATAGGAATCTGGCAATTAATACATGTAGTAACTGGCTTGCCGGTAGCTGGCATGTGTTTCCGCAGGGTTAGCAGGTAATATGGCGGAAGACAAATATAAATTGCATGCAACGTGACGAATTTCAATAATTGGAGATTTAGGATTGAAGCCGACCTGGAGGAGAAAGATTTGCTGTAATTATTTGAAGAAACGCTCGAAAATAATGTGGATTCAAAAACAGTAGGGGTATTCACGATCTGGTGCAACCAAGTATTGTAAAAGTGCGAAATTGTTTGTATTTCTTGTAGATCGTGAACTCACTTCTTCTAATCTGTAGCAAAACTCACACAAATGTCAAAATCAGGTTGACACAAATGTCAAAATCAAAAGTACAAATTTTACACCCTTGTATTTTCCTGTTGCAATGGGGTTGAGGTATAGATATAGTGCAAAAGTGTAACAAAATGACATCCAGTATATTTGTTGTTGTATTGCAAGAAAACGTAGCACTTCTCCACTTTTACAATGATGCAAGACAAGTTACACCATATCGTGAATACCCCTAGTAACTCGCAAATGAAATAAACATAATCAAAAAACAAGTGCAAAACTCTGAAATGAGAGATCTACATTTTATACTATTTCAAAAAGCGACAAGTGTTGGAGGTAGGAAAAAAATAAAATGTATTTTGTTTGTACAAATTTGCCACATCAGCAGCGCTCTTAGCGGTAGAACAAGACAATAATTAAAAATCACAAGTGATTGTACTATAGCTTCTTTATACAAAGTAGTATTCACGATCTGGTGCAAGCAACTATTGTAAAAGTGCGAAATTTTTTGTATTTCTTGTAGATCGTGAACTCACTTCTTCCAAACTGTAGCAAAATTCACACAAATGTCAAAATCAGGCTGACACAAATGTTAAAATCAAAAGTACAAACTTTGCACCGTTGTATTTTCCTGTTGCAATGGGGTTGAGGTATAGATAATGTGAACAGTGTAACAAAATGACAGACAGTATATTTTGTTGTTGTATTACAAGAAAACGTAGCACTTCTCCACTTCTACAATAGAGAAGTATCCGAATACGTCAAAGAGAAATGTCAAAAATGTTTCCGTATGAAAACAAATAAATATTTGTGATTTTTGTATGCAAAAGCGATCGGACTTCCAAGAAAATAAACGAAAAAAATCTTCCTTTATAATTTAAAACAATTTTTTTGTGAATAAACAATAGGTTAAATAGTGCCAAAGTGTTTTAAACAATTATTCTATAAAAAAAAACTTGTATTGTGCGTTTAAACACGGAATAAAAGTGCGACTGGTTTTGGCGCGATTTATTAACTTTCGGTTGATTGATTAATAATTAAAAAATATATTTCAATAATATTTACTGTGTTTTTATTTATCGGGATAGTTGTTGAATAAACACAATAAGTTGATTTCAATAAAATAATATAGTTTTATTGATTTCGTGCTGCCAAAATATACAAACAAAGTTGGACATTATACTACGTTTTCATTAGGGCCGAAATTAGGATATTTGAAAAATTGCTAAAAAAGTGTTTTCATCTAGGTTTCCACATTTGTTTTGACATCAGGCTATCTTCTTTCTTTTTCTTTTTTACAACCTTTTCATTTTGTCTTCTTGTTTTGTTTTGTTTACTACTTCCGTTGCCCTGGATTTTATTTCAAAATTGTTATTTTGTATTGTTTACTTCTGCCGTTTGCTTTGCATGTTGGTTTGTTTACTTTTGCCGTTGCCTTGGATTTTGTTTTAAATTGGCATTTTAGAAAATATCTATTCAATTTGTTTCAATTTAGTTGCGTTTGATTTGTTTTCGCATAATTTGCAACCTTGATTTCGTCCAAATCAAACAAAATTTTAATATTATTTTGTATGGAAAGTGGACTCAAATTTGGAAATTTTCAACGAAATCACATTTTTTGCCCTAATGAAAACGTAGTATTATTTTGCCGCAATATTTTTTTTCTTTCCTTGGCGGGATTTCACTCGCATCTTAGAAATGCGTTTCCATTTTGAAGAGGCCCATACGATTGGAAAAGTAAAGAAATGCTCTTCTTTGCTTGCAATCGAATTGCTACTACAACCGTGTACACAGCAATTTGTCGGCATATTGTAAATGCACTTCTTTATTGTAATTTAAAGAAAAATAAAATTCTTTGGAGAATCCCGCCAACGAAAGAAAAAAAAATATTGCGGTAAAATATGTCCAACTTTGTTGGTATATTTTGGCAGCACGAAATCAATAAAACTATATTATTTTGTTGAAATAAACTTATTGTGTTTATTCAACAACTATCACGATAAATTAAAACACAGTAAATATTATTGAAATATATTTTATTAATTATTAATCAATCCACCGAAAGTGAATAAATCGCGCCAAAACAAGTCGCACTTTTATTCCGTGTTTAAACGCACAATACAAGTTTTTTTTATAGAAAAATTGTTTACAACACTTTGGCACTATTTAAGCTATTGTTTATTCGCAAAAAATTGTTTAAAATTATAAAGCCAGATATTTTTTCGTTTATTTTCTTGGAAGTCCGATCGCTTTTGCATACAAAAATCACAAATTTTGATTTGTTTTCATACGGAAAGTTTCATTTGACATTTCTGAGCGAGTGAGAGGGAAGTATATTGCCGTTTGCTTAAAAGCCCTATGATGCAAGACACCAGATCGTGAATACCCTTAATGTGTATTTTCACCGAATCGATATCGTGTGGAACAGACCGTTAAGTGGTTATGACCAGAGTTGGCCGAACTGTCACTTTTTAGAAAAAACTACATTTGTTACGTCTGCTACGTAGTTAATGTAGTTTATGTAATTAAATGTAGTTAAATGTAGTTTATGTAGCAGACGTAGTTTGAACTGTCAAATTATCTGTCAGCAGTCAGTTTTACAGTTTTTTTTACGATTTACAGTTTGCAAATCGGTTGGTCTTGGAAGACTATTAAAACTAAACTGAATGTCTACTTGGTTTCAATTTTTCTTTTTAGATTTTTTTATTTTTGTAGGTAATTTGTAAGGTGCAAATGTACAATAAGGTACAACAAATGCACATACATTATAAAATACATACAAATAAAAATTCTTAAATCTCGTTGTTCGTTGGTCTTTAATCAAGGCTCTTGATTCTCGAATCTTGAATTTGATACTTGATAAATTTATATCAATTATTCCATTTTTCCTATATTTACTACGTGTATGTAGCAAACGTAACAAATTGTAGTAAATAAGGCGTGTAGTTTATTGAATTAACTACGCGTAGTTAATGATGTAGTAAATGTAGTGTAGTAAATTCGGCCAACCCTGGTTATGACGTTTAAACACTATTCACCTGAACTCACGGTGACAAATCCGTCAAATGCATACAAAAACAACAACTACTGTCACTGTCACCCATAGCTAGCGCCAGCAGCAGGGCCAGCCAGATCTAAACCAAACACGTGCTTTGTTTTGCGTTTTCGCAAATCTATTTGATTTATTTAGATTTTGGATAAATAAATCATTAAAATGGAGTATACCGAACTTGAACCATCCACAAAAAAAGAGGAAGTATTAGGAGTCATGTGAGTTTGCTTAAATATCATTTAATTTTCTAATGAAACATTACTAAAACCATCTTGCAGTCTTTGTTGTGAGTGCGGTGTTGCGATACCACCAAACCCCTCAAATATGTGTGTCACCTGTTTGCGAAATCACATCGACATAACTGAGGGAATTCCCAAGCAGGCAGTGCTCCATTTTTGCAGAAACTGCGAACGATATTTACAGCCCCCAATGGAATGGATTCATTGTCCTCTGGAGTCCAGAGAACTTCTTGCATTATGCTTAAAGAAATTGACTGGCCTCAAAGAAGTGAAGTTAGTGGACGCAGGATTTATTTGGACGGAACCTCATTCCAAAAGGATAAAAGTTAAGCTTACCGTTCATGGAGAAATTGTTGGTGGGACTGTCTTGCAGCAGGTGTTTGTCGTGGAATTCACAACAACAAACCAAATGTGCGACGATTGCCACCGATCAGAAGCCAAAGACTTTTGGCGATGCTTAGTACAAGTCAGACAGCGTTCCGAGAATAAAAAAACATTTTTCTATCTTGAACAGTTGATTCTGAAACACAAAGCCCACGAAAACACGCTTGGGATTAAACAAATTCACGGTGGTCTTGATTTCTACTATGCAAACGACAATCATGCCCGAAAAATGGTTGACTTTTTGCAGACGGTTGTACCGGTGCGCACTTCAACGTCGAAGCGCCTCATCTCTACAGACATCCACAGCAACATATGCAACTACAAGTTCACATACTCGGTTGAAATAGCGCCAATCTCAAAGGACAGTGCGATATGTTTGACAAAGAAACAAAGACAACAGCTGGGCCACATTTCGGCCGTTTGTTTGGTGCACAAAGTTGCAAGCAAAATCCACTTAATTGACCCAACTACTGCACAGAGTGAGTATTTTTTTAAGGTAACATATTTTTTTTCTTCCAACAGATTTCTGAACTAGTTAAATGCTTGCATTTCCATTTCATTTTAAATAGTTACGGAATCACAAACACTGCTATATCGACTTGAAATATGTTTGGTTACTAACTTGTACAATGGCTCTGCAAATCTTGGTGCTCTTGAGCTTCACCTAATATATCCCTTTAGCCGGCTCGATTGCTAGCCTGCTGTCTCCATTATTTTTCGCACTGCAAGTAGTAGGAGATCTACCTCTACCTGGTGGCTTCATAATTGTAAAGTCTTCCTTGGTTTCTGACTACCTTCGGTGTAGCTCTTTTTCGCCAGATGGTTTCTTATCTATGAACAAAGAAAGGACATACATCGAACGTTAAACTTTTCTTTCGAGTACTGCAAGAAAATTTGTATTCGACTGGGATAATATCCATGCTATCTGTATCTGTACAGCGTCTACTAAGATCTTGATAGGATTTTATTCCTCAAACGAAAGCTGATTTATTTGCATCAAAGTTGTCTGCAAATTTGATGCAACCATTGTGTGATATGGCTCCTCATGTGCTGGAAAGTTTGGGACAAACCTTCTTTCACACCCTTACAGTGGCAAGAGTACTAAAAGACCTCAACATGCACAAATCCGCTGGCCCGGATAGTATTTGTCCCATAGTTCTGGAGAGGTGTGCTTCCATGCACTTGTCCAGCCCCTCCCATATAAAGGTGTATCTCCATCCCCCTCAAACTACCGACCAACTGCACTTACGTCCCTTCTTTCAAAGGTCATAGAGACTACGATAAACTCTTCAACTTGTCGCTTTCATCAGGTGACTTTTTGGATGAATGGAAGGTTTCACTTATCACTGCAATACATAAATCAGGCTCGAAACAAGAGGTTGTTAATTACAGACCCATTTCAAAACTGAAATTAATACCAAAAGTTTTCGAAGCTATTGTTAAGAGATCTATCTATGAAGAGGTTAGGACAAGTATATCTTTGGATCAGCATGGTTTTGTAAGTGGTCGATCGACCGTAACGAATCTATCTTTATTTGCAAACTTTTGCATCAAAGGTATTGAGTGTGGAAACCAGGTAGATGCAGTTTATACGGATTTCTCAAAGGCCTTTGATCGCGTTCAACATGGAATTTTGCTTAAAAAATTGAAGAATCTGGGATTTCACTCAAATATTCTTAGATGGTTTCATAACTATCTAATAAACCGGAAACAATATGTCAAAATTGGATCTGTGTTATCGAAAGAAATTTTTAACCACTCAGGAGTTCCTCAGGGGAGTCACTTAGGGCCGCTCTTTTTCATATTGTTTATTAATGATCTCCCATCTCGAATTCGTTATTCTAACTGCTTGCTTTATGCGGATGATTTGAAATTATATAAGTCTATTAAATCTGAATTAGACTGTCAGAGACTGCAGAAAGATGTAGACGAAATATCTGCATGGAGCGAACATAATCGCTTGTTTTTAAATGTAGCTAAATGTAAAACTATAACATTTACGAGATCACCAAATGCCAAAAAATTTACATATCACATTGAAAATTTACCCTTAGAAGCAGTAAAAAGTCAAAAAGATTTGGGTGTTATATTCGACGCAAAACTAAATTTTGATTTACATTTAGATTATCTCGTATCAAAAGCCAATAAACTACTTGGATTTTTAATAAGAAACTCTAGACAATTTTCAGACCCTTATACGTTAAAATCGTTATACGTATGCTTGATAAGATCTTCTTTAGAATATGCCTGCTGTATATGGTGTCCTTTGTATAGAGTAGGTGTTAATCGGATCGAATCAATTCAAAGAAAATTTTCTAGATTCGCGCTGCGTAAATTCAGGTGGGTTAACTTTGTTCTGCCTTCTTATAGGGTTCGCTGTCTATTGATTGATTTAAAATCCCTTGAAGCAAGACGGAAATATTATCTTATAATGCTGGCACGGGATACTTTCTGTAATCATTTTGATTGTCCAAAACTGCTCTCTCTCTTTTTAATATATACGCTCCTTCAAGGCAATTAAGGAGAAGAGAAACTTTCTTTTTTGTTCCCCGATTCTATACCAATTACGGAAGAACTGATCCCATTACAAGATCCAGTACTGAGTTTAATTCTATTTGCCAAAATATTGACCTTTGCCTTAGCAGAGAAGTTTTTAAAAATACTGTGTTAAGTTTGTTATAGAATCTAATTATTGCTTATGTCTATTAATTTATATACTATTACACGAAATTGTTTTTATAAATTAAAATTTAAGTTAAATATTACTATGCTTAGTCTAAGAGAGCTTTGTACTCGTTAGATGGTAAATAAATAAATAAATAAATAAAAACTATCGGATCTAGAAACGAAAACTTCTTAATTACCGGCAATACGGTTTTTGTAGCAATTGGTGGTATGTCTCACCGAATAGTAGAACCAATCTTTACATCTTTTTGGAGAAAGCAAGATTATTGCGCTCGATATATCAAAAGCATTTGATGGCACCAGCCTCTCTTATCGAAAATTCGTGCTATTTGAGAGGTACGTGGCATCGACCAACCCCTACTTTCATGGATTAGAAATGACCTTTCGGACCGTTCCATTCGAGTTGTTCTGGACGGTTTTCAGTCTGCTTCCCACAAATAAAATAGCAGGTGTGCTCCAAGGCTCAGTTTTGTCTCCGAATCTGTTCCTCCTCCTTATCAACGATCTTTGTCTAAGACTTCTTCCAAGTCGACTTAACTTCTTTTACTGACGACTGTACCCTCATCTTTTCATGTTTCCAGGTTTACAGCGGTGTTCTTCTGATGTAGAACTGCAACGGAAACGTAAGATAAGCTCGTTGAATTCCGATCTTCACATCATTGTCCAATGAGTCTTCTTTCATTAAATCACAACCTACCCCTTTACCACTGTTCATTGAAAAAACTGAGCAGCTTTGTATTCTAGGTACATATTTGTATTGCAAATAACCTTTTGTGGAACGATCAGATACCTGAAGTCACCAAAAATGCCGCAAAATGCCTAGGTTTACTTAATCGATGTAAGAAATATTTTTCCCCTTCTGATTTGGCTACAATCTACAAGGCATACGAGTATATTCGCCCGAAGATTAAATATAATTCTCATATCTGGGCAGGTGCTCCTGTTTCACATTTTCGTCTCCTAGATATGATACAGAAAAAAACATTAAAATTGATAGATGAAAAGACCTTTACGGTTTTCACATGAACATCGCCGTAATGTCTATTGTCTCTCTATGTTTTATCGCTTCTTCTACAAACAGTGCTCCAGGGAAATAGCTAGATGCATTCTTCCCAACTGATATGAGGAATTTTAAAATGTTACAAAGCGCGTGCATTGTTATGCTCTTATCACAAATAATATGGCGTTACAAAAGCCAGCAAATCAATTTCCAACACCCCATGTTTTACCATAAAATGTCGGAGAACACCTTTTCTGCTCCAATTGTTGGCATTCAAGTGCAAAATACTATATTATATGTATCTACCTGGTGTGAAAATATCTAATAAAATTTAAAAAAAATGGTTCTACAAAAAGGCTCGTAGAACCCTCAAACCACAGAAACTTAGCCCTTCAAAAACAATGATTAAACGCAAAGCATTGGGGACTATTTGTTTCCAGTGTGCAAACATCTAACTCCAATGTCTCTGGCTTAAATATGATCACACGTTAGATTCTATAAAAAGTTCATTCAAGAGAAACTTCTTCGAAAAATGTGTGGTCCTACTATGATAGTTCTTGGCAAGTGATATGGAAGTGTAAAATTTCGCGATTTAATCATAACACCTAATAAATTCACTTGGGATTGTAAGTAATTTCATTGTTTCAAAAAAACCATATTCCTAAAAATCTACATACATTCTCAATAATTCCCGTGCAATTTTGGCAGAACAAATAGATTTCGTTGGCATACAAAGCGATTCGCTCGTGCGAGTTTAGTTATACGGACGCCTCTCGTCGGCTTGACATGCCGCACAAATATGTAAACCAAATTTTCGTAAATCTTTCTCCTAGTCACCACCCCAGCGGAAAGAGTAAACAAATAAATGAATTGTTGGCACAACAGCTCCAAGCGGGCCGGGGCCACTGGCTTATACTCTCAACCATTCCTGTGTGTGCGTTGATATTCTGCAGGAATGGAAAGGACCTACAATTTACCGCCGAATTCGAACGGCTAACAGAGAAGCACTTTCCATGACATTTATTACTCTTGGAGGATTTGTCACTTCCTCGCAAGAAGCATTACCCCGAAAAGAACTTTGGTGGAGTCAGGGATCGATTCCAGAACCTTCGGCATGGCAGTCCGACACACTAACCACTACGCGACGGGGTACGAGCGAAAAGAGTACTCTTTCAATTTTTCTGTCGAAGGCCTACCGTCTGAACTATACATGTTTATTCTTTCTACTTTTTATCTAGCACCCTAGTGTTTGCGACTTACATACCATTGTGTAAGCTGCTGACTGAGTGTCTCTCCTCTTCCATTACAGGATTAAAGCTCAATTGACAAACAAAATTAATCATTTAACAATTATCTGTTTTTAGTTGCTGAAATTGCATCAAATGTATATTTCCGAGCTCCATTCGATGCGATATGCAACCCCAAACAACTGGTGGAATTTATTGTAATGGACATCGAAATTATTAAAGAAAAGGATCGCAGAGTCTTCCCTGGACAAGGTGCTGTATCCTTTAAGCATGTCCTATGCGATATCTGGATCGTGAAGGCTTCTGAGTTGGGAATAAACGACAACCCAATTCACACAAAGACCCATCTGGGGCATTTGCTTAAGGTTGGCGATTCTGTGCTTGGCTACAATTTGATAGATTCCAATATCAACGACGAAACATTCGAAAAATTGAATAATGATCAGTACCCAGACGTGATTCTGGTCAAGAAATTCTATGGCGATCGTATGTCCAGATATAATCAACGAATTTGGAAGCTTAAACATCTGGCAGAGGACGAGGCCGAAGACAGAAAGAAGAAGTAAGTTTGAAATATTATAATCGTCTGAAAGAGATTTTTAATTTAAGTTTCTGTTTGCGTCTTGTAGCGACTATCAAGAGTTTTTGGAGGATTTGGAAGAGGACCAAGAATTCCGTCAAAATGTCAACATTTATCGTGATGCTTCGAAACATATTCCAATTGATTCTGCTAAGTCGAACGATGATGGGACCCCGCAGATTACGCTTGCTGAGATGCTGGATGATTTGGTATTGGAAGACGATGCCATGGGCGATGAAACATAAATTGCTTAAAATTTATTTAAACTGTATTTTTAATTTAATAAAATATTGAATTATGTTTTTAAAATAAGTATTTACATTTATTAGGGCTTAAGCAAATACAGGCGGCTAGAAAACAAAAAACTGGGATTTGGAATCCTATTGCTGCTTTATCCTACAGCTGCGACCGGCGTGGAATAAAGGTTTATTTTGTACTTAACGGAAAGCTAAGAGATACAATTAAGCGAAACTCAGCTCAAGAGGCAGCAAGTGGGCTATTTCAGTAGTCGATCGCGAAAGGGTTGAGCCTTTTCAACATGCAGCTGATTATTTTATATCAATCCGCAGACGTTTGTCACCGCTCTACCTCATGATTGTGAAGGCTTTTCAATTGATAGATATAACATAAATCATGCATAAAGATCTCTTCTTCTTTAGATACCGATTCTCCCAAAAAACGTTTGTGGTTATGAAAAAATTTTTACAACACAGAGATTTGGTTTTGTTTGCAAAGCAAAAAAACAGCTCTCCTGTACTTTAGAATGAATAATTTTCTTCCTGCCAACGTCGATAATATATTTAACGGTGAAAGTGGATATCTTTCTGAGCAACAGCTGTTGTTTCTTCTTTTCTGAAAGCTGATGTTGGTTGCAAAAACCTAACTCCTTCTGGAGCATAGCGCGTCAACTAACTCCTTTATCTCTTTATGCTCGTAGCATAATGTCAAAGTAGTCATGACAACTCCAAATTCTAGGATTTAATTGTCTTCATAACAGTTGTAATATTATTAGATTAGGTAAGGTGAACGGTCTAAGGGAAGGAAACCAGTTCCACTCCGGCAGACTTAGGTCTGTATAGATCCATTTTGATACACATCTGAGGGCTTGGCACTTGCTCGTCTTACCATACTCGATCCTGCGTTCCTTATGCCGTTTCCCATCCCGTTCCTGTCCTTGCATAATTGTTTCTGATCTTCTTCTTTCGTACTTAGGCAAAGAGCTTTCTTGGAATACTATTTCGTGTTTGCTTCTGATAGGATTACAAGTGTCACTTTGCTTTTGTGATCACATAGTCTTCCATAAAGTCAAGGCCATTTCATCAACTTTTTTATTTTCCTCAAATTGAAATTGCTGCCTGGCTATCGATACAATTGTTAATATCATCTCGCGGTATTTTCAACATCGATGCTTCTGTAGCTGCTTTCGTTCTTGCTAGAACCTCTGCTTGTAGTGCATTGCCTGAGTTTGGTAATCTGATTAAGCTGAAGTTTCCGAATAGAAGCCAGCTCCTATTCCACTATCCTTTTTGTGATCCATATGTAAAAATGGATTTAGATCAAATTTGTGGATCTTTGTTTTTATTCCTGGTTGGGAACATGCATTTGACGTGTTTTTCAAAATCAAGATGGGGTACCATGTACTTCTTTGTTATATTTCTGTGTACCCCGTTGAAGTTGTATTCCAATAGAGATTGGCTTATTCTGAGGGCACTTTTTGCAGCCGTTTATTTCATATACAGATCAATGGGCAGCAGGTTAAATATAGTTTCAAGACCTGCTGTTGGTCTGCTTCTCAATGCACTGGTCGAATCAATCTCTGAATTTGTCAGTGCTTTTAGATTGGTGGTGTTTTCAGCTGCTTTTCACCATACCAAGCATCAATATGTCGACATTGGCCTCACTTTTGCCTTGTACATTCACAAAATGTCTTTGTTTTATCAAAAATTTTGTTGTATGACTAGAAGGTATGAAGGCTTGAAATGCCAGTTGAATTTTCTATCAAGTATTAGCTCAAGCTATTAAGCATTATTAAATACTTTCAAGGGTATTCCCTCAAAAGAGGTAAGGTCCTTTTCTTCGTGAAGAGAACAAGTTCAATTTTATGGGGATTTATTCCTAGACCACAAAATAATGTGCTTCGGTGTGCGCAGAGCTGTCTGAAGTATATCGCTTCTCATTCCTGTCGCTAATAATACAATACCACCAGCATAAGAATTGACCTTGATGCCACTGTTCCTGAGGAGCATTAAAACATCGTTTATAACAAAGCTTTATAGGGTGGTGAGATGACCACTCGTTCTTCTTACTTTGGCGTTGGCGAGGGTGGCATTTATGTTTCTTTGACATAAGAGGGTCAATATCAGCTTTCTGTGATCACTGTCAGTGCTTACGCCTCTAAATTCCTTTTTACCGCACTTGTCTTGACATTGTTCATGGCTTCATCAATATCAAGGAAGGCAGCTAGGTAGTATTCGTTTCGCTTCAGCGACTTTTTAACCGTTTCAACAAGTTCGTGTATGGCAGTTTCTACACTTCTTCTTTTTAAGTTGGCCTGGGGACAAACTTTGCGGGTTGATTTCGTTGCGGATGTAGACGTCGAGCAGCTTTTCTAGGGTTTTGGGTAAGAACGATGTAAGATTGTTCAGTCTAGTAATGTAAAGGCGCATAACGTATTTGAAATCCTTTCTCAGTCTCAATTTGTCACTTCCAATACAATATTCAGTGGCACTATCATTTTGGAATATAAACTTATAATAGAACCTTTGGTTACACAAAGACTAGGTGCGTCAATTGTTTGAAACAATTCGACGCATCTTGCGAAAGGCACAATTGTAACAAAAATAATCTTTTAAAATTGGAAGTTTATCATCGATATGGGCCTTTTTAGGTCTGAGGATTTTATGCAATCTAATCGGCATCGATTTGATGAGGTCTTTAACACCGCCCGATATGGTATGCCTGCGAGATAGTGCTGATAGTCCAACGCACGACTCCGATGTTTCTGGTATGTGATGCCTAACTCCTTACCAGGAAAATTCCATAGATAGATCATAAAAAAGCAGACGTTTTTTTAAATACTGACAGAATTTTTTTTTATTTATTATTTATCGTTGAGAATTTGAACAATAAATTCTTTTTTACACAGATTTACAAGGGAAAATTTTGTGTTCTGTTTGTTTTTTTTTTTCATTTTTATTAAAGCAAATGCATTCGAGATTTGATAAAAATAATAATGTTCCACGTTACATTGTTCGATTTATTAAAAATAAATAATTTTAGATAATGTAGTTTGCAATGTAAAAGTTGATATACAAAAAAAAAGAAAAATAAAAAACATTGTTAAATATTAAATACATAATAGGGATCTCTGATTTGCTCCTTAAATTTTAAGAATATTTTTTTCTGTAGGTATGTGTGGGAGTGATGAGTGAATTTTATTATTCTAGTTTATAGTTTTTTGTTTCTCTTAATGTCTCTTTGTACATAATTACGTTGTTTCAACATCCTGTAAATGGAATTAATTCAATGATGTGGACTGAGAGTTTAGAAAAATTTAAAAATAGACTTACTGTTGGATCACAATCTGCGCAGTGCCAGGAATAACCTCTGCGTTTGGGTGTTTTCTTAAGTGGTGGATCAAGACAAGTAAAATGATAGTTCTTGCGGCATTCGTCACAGCTGTATTTGTCGTAATAAATAAATTAGTAACTTCATTTGTAAGTTCTTTAGTGTGTAATAACTTACAAGACAAGATTTTGTGGTGTTCCTGTTTCTTTACAAACATCACAGATAACATCTTTCGGGGGCTGTTGCACACTGGTTGTCGATGTTGACAAGCTCATTGAGGTTCTTTTGTTTGGCTTTCTAGGTGTCACCTGCCGGGAAGGAGGTGGCACTGGCTTTGTGCTTGGCGTTGTAGGTTGTGCTGTTTTATTGGGCGTTTTCACTGGTGATGGTTGTGGTGTTTGCTTCACAGTTTCTGTTTGCGATGCATCGTCCTGCAAACATTATGATGAATATTATAATTAAACGAAGTGTTAAGCTAAGTTAAAGATTGAAATATTACCGCATTGAGTGTTAGGTCTTCTACAGTTTCAACAGACGCTGGGCGGGAACGCACCATATCGGCAGAAACATAGAAAAAATGTGCTTCTGGTGCTACCTCTCCCGGTAGTGGCAATGTTTTGAACTGAAAATTTTGAATGATATTATTTAAAAAAAAAAAGAGAAACAAGAGAATGGATTTAATAAATGATTAGATGCCCGGTGGTGGGATAACGACGAGCATTGTATCCATCGGATCCATGGGTTAGGGATACCTGAGTTACATTCTGAGCAACTAGGAGTAGGAGAAAAGAAAATCCAAACGAAACACATGTACATGAATCACAAGCCGGCCATGAAAGAGAATATATATTGTGATGAAAAATGTCAGATATGCCTTGTTTAAGCAAACCAAGAATTTTGAGTACATTTAATATTGGACGACAAACGGAAAAGACAACTGCAGCCTATGCTGCGGGCCTACGACTGTTATGATATGAACCCGGCAGACTAATGGAAGCTATATCAACAAGCCATAAGAAACGCTGCGTCAGTAGGGATTATTACAACTTATTCCGAGAAACGCCTGTTTTTTGACTCAGTAAAACAAAGCATAAGCGAATGTATACAAGTCTTGGCTCCAGAGATATACTAGAGCCACCAGACATTTCTAAATCGACTCAGTAGAAAGAAAATAGATCATCAAAAACGTGAAAGCAAAGAGATACAGAGATGTTTCTAAAGAAGAGTGAAACAATCAACATCACGATCGCAAGCCGCCCGCAAAGATGGAGATGGAAACACTTAAGTAAATACCTAGTCGATGTTGGCCATCTAGAGAGACTACTTTAACCAGTGAGTTGTTGAATGGTAATGACAGCCAAGATATCGTCAACGATCGACGAGGACATGGCGAATTATATGCTTTCGTCAACAAAAGTCCAATCTCTCCACCAACTTGGTCAGAACGTGGGCATTGATAGGTAGGTATGACTTCGAGGTAGTAAGTGAATTTGTCTACCTGGGCACTGCTGTAAATACAGATATCAACATCGGAAATCAAACGTAGATTAACTCTTGCTGATCGCTGTTTCTTTGGGCTTAGTAAGCAATCAATGAATTAAACCCTATCGAGAAGAAATATATATGGCGCAGGAGCCCTATCCAGTCACTTGGAGTATTCGAGAGAAAAGTTCAGCCTTCTTATGTATGGTGCGGTCTGAGTGAACAGATAACAAAACATTTGGCGAAAAAATAGAACGATGAAGACTATACGAGCCGAATAGCGTCATAGACAGAACGATTTCAACGACTAAAATGGCTGGGCCATATAGAGTGAAAGGACATCAACAGGGGGAATTAGAAGCCAAGGTAGACCTCATATTTGATGGAGCGAACAGATAGATGGAGTTTGAGTTAGAAATGGGAGATAGCAGGCTAGAGATCGAAGTTGGAAGAAACCACCTTTTTTTTTGCACACGTAAGTCGAAATTACTTTCATTGATGGCAACAACAACTTAACCAAGCCACCAACCAAATACAGAAAAGCCACCAATACCTCCTAAGCCTGATAATTTACAAACAGGAACTCAAGCTCCTCCTGCGACAACAGTGACTGAGGTGAATAGTGAGGTGAAAGATGCATCTACTCTTTCTTTAGGATCGCAAGGCACAGTTTGAGGGCAAACGAATTTCTTCCATTTGCCCTCTTCATAAGTAGCTATACAACAAAGCCCACTGGAATCCAGAAAAAAGATGGCGTCATCCAAGTAGCTGACACTGGTTCCTTTATGACGGCAGTGCTCAGACACTGGTTCACTCTATAATATTATCATACCAGTGCCCCTTTCTCCTCTCATTCGAGTAGCTCCTTTCTATTTATGCCAGTGTGCACGCACACTGGAATCCAGCTTTTTCATAATCATCAAAACGTTGTATACCTGGGTGACTAGAGTATTATATTCGACTTTACTTAGATTGAGACCATAATTGATTTCCAACCAGTAGCGAGGTTAAACAAGACAAAATGAAAATTACTATTTTTAACCCCAGTCATGATTTTCACGACAGCAGAGTGTTCATGCCGATGTTAGAAAAATATTAAGGTAACATTCTATTAAAAGATTAACACTGCACATTAACCAAAACGAATTTATAGTGCTACTTAGGTCCACCAAGGGTTCAGGAAAATGATGAACTGTTCATCAAATGATGATGCTTTAAAGCAACTCGAGAGTATTAAGGCAGCAGACTTCAAAAGAAAAATCCAATGACTAATTAAAACAAGACAAACTTCACTGAACTATCACCAAGTGTATGAATATAACGACCCTTGGCACCAACTAGAATATAGAATCATCACTCGGGCTGACAAAGCTTTGTTCGTTGAGATCCGTGAAATTGCTTTCTATCTATCATACACAAAACCTTTTATCGGGCTACAATTTATATGGTGTCTGGAATAGCATGTGTCTACATCGCTATTCCCCAACATGACCAACATGACCTTCGATAATGGCCAATTTGTATTTTGAAACCCCGTTGGGCATCCAAATAAACTTAAATATAAAAACAATAATGTGTGATTGAAAATATTCATTAAAATTAAACTTACTTTAATTTTAATTTTAGGAATAGCCGGCTCGTTATCATTGGGATTCTCGGCATCGTGATACTTCTTTTTACGCTTCCTCTTGTGCTCTTTCGATGGCGACTTTTCGTTGTCAGATGAGTATTTGCTTTTGTGCTTGTCTTTGCTGCGTTTCTTTCTGTTTTTGTTATGCAATTCTTTACAGTTTGGATCCAAACTAATAGAACTATCGAGGCTTGTTAAAGCGCTAGCGCTAGCACTTGTACTTTGACTATTTAGCAGCGCTTGGCCTTCACTCAAATCCAAAGCAACTTTGGACAAAACCTTAGTCTCGTCCGATGTTTTTGCGTGTGGTCCTTCCTTTGCAGATTTTTGTGCTTCGCTAACGGCTTCGGAGAATTCTGGAAAATTCGATATGGATGCGAATTTTTTCACAGACACTGACTTCAATGCGTCTTCGAGAACAACTTGTGGATTGTGCGTAATAAGAGGACTGTAGTCTATGATTTTGGATCGGGGTCTTTTAACAGGAACAATTACATCGTCATTATTTTTAGGTGCATCCAGTGATTTTCGCAAAGGTTTTGGTGCTGGCAGATTTATAAGGGACTTCCCATTTTGATTGAATTCGATGGACGAACGTTTGGGCCCAACACGCATTGTTGTATCTGTCGATCTTCTCTTGACTGGGGAAAGGGATTTCGGGGACATGCTGGTCTCAGGATTGGAGCTTGATAGATTGGGATCGGCGGGCACAATCGTTCCATCTTTGCTAAAGCGTGTACGTGATTTTCTTGGTCCTTTGGGTAGGTCGGGCACAGCATCGGAATCGTCAGACTTATCACATTCAGAGCACTGCCAACCATAGAGCTTAGACTTTTTGGGATGTCGTGTGAGTGGCGGGTTCAAGCATCCTAAATGGTAGTGCAAATGGCATGTGTCGCACTTGGCCAACAAATGCTGGTCATTGCAACGCTTACATATGCCACACTCATGTACCAGAGCCGATTTGTTTTGTGATTGCGTACTCAACACCCGACCGGTATCATCTTTTATTCCGGGCAGATGGGCCAAAGGGAAGCCAACGCCCATTTTTAAAGCAGCTGCCGTTGGAACTGACATAGGTCGAGATGGCGGAGTCACTATTGGACTTGGTGCTGCCACTTGACGGCCGATATTTTCAAGAGTTGGCATTGTTTTGCTGGGGCAGAGTGTTTCAATCTGCTTGTGAATTTCACGAACACTGGCCTGCAGTGCTTCATGTTTCGACTTTAAATCTGTATTCGCCTTGACCTTTGAATCATAGTCGTCTCTCAATTTCTGTTGATCCCCCAATAGGTTCGTATTGGCATCAATCATCTGCTCTAAGTTACATTTTAGATCCTTGACGCGTGAAATTCTATCAAGATAGTATCCTATGAATTCCACACTAAACGCTGGTGCTATATGCCACTTCTTGCGAATGTCTGTTAGGGCTGAGATCTATATCAAAGAAAAAATTAATAAAATAAACCCGATTATTATGGGCAACACCTACCTGAGCTTCTTGCAGCTCTAACGCCGCTATATCGACATCCATTATTTCAGCTTTCATTAGGAGACGGTTGCATGCAGTGGCACTGGTGGTTAGTAATCTCGAAATCTTTTGAGTGGGAACTAAAAATTAAACGACGAAAAATAGGAAAGATAAGCACACATTTTAGAAACTAAAGTTCAAAGAAGCACTCACCCCATGGTTCTATTTTAAGATGCTTGTTGTTACGGTATTTGTTTTGATATTTTGCCAGTTTTCTCTGAATTCGAACCTGGCCTGGTGTTGGATCTTCGTTTTTTTGTTCTTGCTTCTCCAAGTTCTTGTGCTCCATTACTAATTTTATTGTATTGAAATGCCTTTTTCGATGTTTGATCATTGTTTTGTCCGAATGCACCTTGCAGTGTGCGTAGAAAGGGTCCGCGTGATCTGCCTCCTCCGAATGAGCTTCGGATAAAAATCCCGCGGCTTGAGCACTGCGAAACATAATCAAATCGTTATACTATATTTATATTGAATAGGAAAAAATGTATTTTAATTTACCAAGTGACATGGAAAAACGTCTTGCACATGCCAGCATCACAACCTATACAGACTCCAGTCCTGGAGTATCGCTCATTCTCACACAGGGTACACGTTTTGGCTCCCCATTTGCTGTATTGCATTTCGAACAGTGTAACTGATGATAGTTGGTCTACCTCGCCAAATGCAACTCCCGGGACATAGAGGGCACACACTAGATGGACCCATTTTCCAACGTCTGTTTCCTTAAAAATGCCACCTTTGTTTGGGCACAGCTCGCACGAGGGATTCGTTACTCCAGCTCGACATGCCTCACAGAACCATGGTTCTGTTGAGCAGGATGATGTTGTGCTTGACACACTAGCTGTGTCACTAACTCCATAGCAACCCTCGTGAACTGATACACCACAACTGTCGCACTCAATAACTTCGTTGGTATCATCACTGCGATCTCCCAAGCAGACGCAGCAAATAGGTTTTGCAGGCAACTGAAAACCAATTAAATCGTAGTTCTATTATGTTTTGTATCACAGACGGTGGAACATGTAGCCAAATCGACCATGATCTAATCAACGAAAGACCCTTGTCAGGCATACTGGATACGTACGATACGCGCAAAGTACCTGTTTGATTGATTACCCCAACGAAGATCTTAGACGAACAAGGAGGAAATACTCAAAGAAAGCCTGCGACAACAGATTATTATTCGTAAGACCAGTGGCACCTATGCTAACAATTCTGGAACACTTACAACCTGGATTTAGAAGGAGACAATGATAGATATTTCAGTACCAGAAAGCTGCTCTTCGTTTTAAAGGTTAGACCATTTTTTTTTAATTCGCCACACAGCCGATACAAAAACTTATTTTTCCACTTGGTAGTCATAGGTACACTAACTCATCTGTAGAATCTGGTCGGATATAATTTTGCCTGACGAATAGAACCTCAGCATCGTGTGGCCTATCCTAGAAAAGAAATACTCTGAACTGAGCCAACAACAGAGTTAGTTTCCTGAACGTCGCCTATAAAATCTTGTCGGCTATTATGTGTGTACGTCTGAAACTTTCGCGAGTGAACTGATTATCCCCTAACCGTGTGGTTTCAGGCCAGGTTAAAGTCTCCTTGACAGGGCCGAGCTATACAGAACAATGTCACATTTGGCATTCCTGTTTGATTGTGCAGGATGACTATGGAAACCTCGAACTGCTCCGTCAAGATTGGTAAGAACAGCACCGAAGAACATCATCACGGTAGGCTTGGACAAAACGTCACGATGGACAGATACAAATTTGAAGTAGTCAAAGACTTTGTCTATTTGGGTTACACTGTAACCTCTCAAAACAACATCAATGAGGAGATCAGTCGAAGAATCACTCTTGCCAATCGCTGTTTCTACGGGCTTAGAAAGCACTTTAGTAGCAAAGCCCTCACTCAAAGAACCATGGAGACACGCGTACTATACACGGTGCTTTGAGAGAATATTCAATGATGAGCTGTACGGGCTATACAGCGACATTTAAGTGGCCAAAAAGCAGAAAATACAGCGACTTAGATGGCTGAGGCATGTAAGCTTTCAAACGAATACCCACCAGCCCACAGAGTTTTCAATTCCAACCCTGAAGGTCAACGCAGTACTGGTAGACCACATTTAAGGTGGCACGATCAAGTGGAGAACAACCTCAACTTATTTGGTATGTGTAACTGAAGGCAACTGGCTAGGAACCGGACTGGTTGGTGCGGTGTTGGTTGAGGTCGTGGTCCACAAATGATTCTATATTTGTTGTCCAAATAGACGCTCATTCCACTCAAATTAGATTTCGTCTGTAAGGAAGGTTCAGTGTCTTACACCTTTTCAATTTTGATCAGAGTTTGAAAAGTGGACTTACAAAGCGGAGATTCTATTTGTAAGGTTGGTATTTGCCATACCATAAAACCATATTTAAAAGAGGAGCTTCTTTTTAATAGTCCATTCTTAGTTAGAAGTCTATACTATTTGGTGTACTATTTGGCAAATTATTAAGCTACCTAAGCTATAATCTTCATGCTAAAAACGATCTACGACTGAGTGGACCGAATGTTTAAAGCGCCAAGAATCTGCCTTGGCACTTGGACAAAGTCCTTTATAACGGTGCAAATAATATCTGGTTAAAAGGTTGATCTGGAGTCCAGTTTTGGCAAGAATAATAACTGCAAGATTTTACTTTAGGATTCGAAAAGTCAGTCAGTCATTTTGCGTTATGCTCCGATGAATGATGCAGCGGAAGATGAAGCTCAACTCAACTTTCAGCAAAGTTCCGAAAGGAGACATCACTATCATCATGGGGGGACCCCAATGCCAAAGTTGGAGGGGACAACATAGGGCTTGAACGCGTTATTGGCAGACATGGATTGGGCCAGCGAAATACAGATGGTGGTATGCTTGTCGATTTTAGCAACGCTCGTCATCGTTGCTCGTGAAGATTGATGTAAGGTCAGACGCAAGAAGCGACCATTACCTGCTACCGGCAACAATGCAGCTACGAACAGCTGCTGTACGGAGACGTTCAGGTAACACAGCACCCAGACAAAAATTCAATACATCTGCTCTCACTGACCCAAATATTTGTCGTGAATTCGCCCACACCCTTCACGACGAGGCATAAAATGTGGCATTAAAGGTAGAGACAATGTGGGAAAAGGTTAAAACTGTTTTAATGGAAGCTGGATCTAAGACCGAACCGAGACAAACTAGTGATAGAGACTTTGATACACCAAGACACCTGGGAGCACTTAAAATAAGCATAAATGATAAAACTGCTGCTCTCTGGAAATTGGTTCTGCGAAATGAGTATGGAGCAGATCACAAGGTAGTGCAGAGGTATGTGAGACGAAATAGAAGGGCCAGTTCGGATTAAAGAAGCTGCACGAAGAGGAAACGCAAGGGTGCCGTATGAAATGACTAAGAACCAATCACTCTGTTCTTGATACGAACGGTAGCCTTTTAGTGCTAATAGAAGACGCTCAACGAAAACGTATGCCGGCCATACGTAGATATTTCAGAGGCAATGACAAGTATTGAAATTAGGACCGCGTTTTTACTTTTAAACATAAGCGAGAGCTACATTCCGTTTGCAACGAGCTGTTGAATACCCTATTCCCCATATTTTTGCATATGTACATATGTATATGCGTATGCGTCGCCTCCCGCAGCCAGCCGCTGTTCCAGTTTCAGAAACAAAATTCTTCTTTAGCAGGCAGGAAAAAATTCAATGAAATAAATTTTGTTTGGCCGATGTACAATAACTGCTGGCACAATAAAAAAAAGGTGTGTGCCAGGATAATCACTATACGAGCTCATCAGTGACATTCAATTTTAAGCTTGCAGATCGATTTGAACAAAACAAGACAAGACTTAAATTTTTAAAAATTAGATTTTGAACGGAAATAGCAATTATGGGTGTTTTTAACAATTCTTGGACCACACTCTGCTACGTAACCAAGGAATATAAATCCAAGTGTTCATCTGTTTACTTCAAAACTGCAACCGAAAGTTAAAAAACATTAAAAAATTAATGCATTATACGACTTTTGACAGAAACGCCCCTTAAAAGTGGGCGTGTCTTAAAAGCTTTGATCAGTATTTAGGCATATGTGTAAGACTACAGCTTAATCGAGTAGTTTTTAAACAATCTTACTTAAACAAAGGTATTTTATCAAAATCACGCCTTTAAAAGTGGGCGTATTTAAAAAATTAACACAAGAAAATGTAGAAAAATGTTTTTCAAATAACAAACGAAAGGAAAAAGGTTTTAATTGAATATTGGTAATACCTTAAATTTTTAAAACAACATTTTTCGTTTTTTCATGAAAAGTGGGCGTAAGCCACGCCCGAAATTAAAAAATTTCTTTTCATACACAAAGTTTTTAGTTTCTACTAAGAGACGCAAGATGCTTGCGGATTCATTATAATTGCTGTTTATTTGCAAAAACAATTTTTTTATGTTTTTAATGAAAAGTGGGCGTCAGCCACGCCCAAAATCAATTTTTTTGATTTCATACACAAGATGTTTATGTGCAAGTAATACCCACAAAAATGTATGGTTTTCGCTTTAATATAACAATTGTTATTTTATAAATTTGATGGTTTTGTATGAAAAATAGGCGTCAGCCACGCCCAAACTGAAATATTTTTATTTGATTGGAAGAAAGTTTACCTTAATATTACGTGTGCAAAATTTTAGCGTTATGCTTTTATCGTAACTGTACAAAAAACATAATTTAATTTTACCAAATTGAGGTTGTTCAATAAAAATGGCGATTGTGGGCGGATTTTGCCGGCTCAAGAACTTAGCCTTAGAACCAAAGATTATACATATCAAATTTCAGCTTTCTAGCTCAAAAATTGCGACCTCTAGAGAGTATACATACGGACGGTCGGACGGACGGACATGGCTTAATCGACTAGGCTTTTGATTCTGAGTCAGAATATATATACTTTTCTATGCCTAACGGTATTATTTCTCTATGTTACAAACTCCACACCAAATACAATATACCCATTCTATGGAATAGGGTATCAAAAACAACAAAAGCAGACCCTGAATGGAAGGACGGAGTTATTGTCAGCCTGCGGAAGAAAGGTGATCTCAAGAATTGTCACAACTAGCGTGGTATCACCATTTTTTGGTTTGGCCCTTCATGTGCCGATCACATTAACACCTTACGTATAATCCTTAAGCAATCATAGGAGTTTTGAACTCATGTTCCTTCCGACTTCGAAAAGGCCTTTGATCGCCATGCCAGCTGGTAGATCTGCAGATGCTAGAGGCATCTCTAGTAAAATTGGTGGTTTAAAAAAAGAATCGTACAACAACACAAATTAAGCCAATTGCAAATGCAGATGTTATTTGTCTAATGGCGAATGACATTGACGGTTACATAAAGCAAAGAAAGTGGCGATGGAATAGCCATACTACCGTAGCTTCCCAACGATTAGATTACAAAATAAAGATTCAACCACCTGAACGACCAAGAAATCTTTCGATGATCAGATGGGATTCCATGAGCCACAATATGTGATAAAACAAAATTTAAAGTTTTTTGTTACCTTATCCTTCAAGGACGCAGAAGTAATGACTTTGGTGAGGGCATCCTTGATCTTGGATGCCTCTACCTTCGGCGGCTTTAACTCAGAATCTTCGAAAAGGTGCTTCAAGTCCGAGCAGCTGGATTCACTGCCATCTCCCGAACTATCGTCATCATCGTCGCCTGAACTAGAATTCGAATTTCCATCACCGCCTTGATTACTCTGCTTGCCTTTGGAGCCATCAGAGAAATCATCGTCACTCTCATCATGGTCCTCAATGCGAAAATCGCTGTCCGATGAACTTTCTCCCAGATCAAAGTCGAGCAGAGTCTGAGTGGTCATCTTGGGGACCCGAGACTTCGTCCGATTATTAGCTAAAAATAAATTGTTTTTAAAATTTTATACTTTTCTTTTAATATTTTCTTCCAAAATGCCGCCAGGGTGTATTTTTTGACAGAATGGCTTTATCTTTTTGGAAGGAAGAAGGGTGGAAAGGAGAGGAACATCATCAAGAAGAAGCGGCCTCCTGTCACCCGCGGCATCCCACACATAACCTAGAGATCAGGCAAACTAAAATTAAAATTCCAATATGTGCACTTACGCGGGCCCATTTCGCGAATGAAATATCTTTAAACGATTGGGAAATAATTGATTTACAAGATTTTCATTTTTTTGCAATTGTAATTGATCGATTTTTTGTTAAATTTCTAATTAATTATCAACACAAAATTACTACTTGCAGCAAGACTAGTTTTTTTTACTTGTCTTTTTAATATATTCAAATGTCAAAGCTAAGTTTCCTTATGGTTGAGTCTGTGGAGTTGTTGAAAGTACAAAGTTTGAGGGTTACTGTATTACAACCTAAACTGTTTCGTAACTTATGGTATCCTTACACTTTTATACAAACCAGAAGCTATTCCGCGAATCTTCCGCGAAACAATTAATGTATGAAAAAGTTGACAAGCCCCCGAATGCCTGGAAAATTCGTTTGACTGTGTCGCCCTCTTCTGCCTTTAAGCGTCATTTTGAATAGCTTTATACAATATTTATTTGTATTTTGTTTTTGTATTTGCATAGGAATAATAATTACATGATATAGTAAGATTCAATCTTTAAGTAGTATCTAATTAAGCTTACCAAGGGTCTAAAAATTAACAATACTACTAAGGTTTATAATACATAAATATTTTAGTGGATATTTATGTAGAAATGTAGAAAATATTAAAAAAGAATAATATTTATTTGAAAATCAATTTTGAGTTTAGGTATCAATAAAAAACTATAATAATTATATGAGCTTTAAAATATAAAGCTGTTAATTCTGTGCTGTTAAGTATAAGAATATCCTTTTCCTAAAAATGGCTGGTGAGGCAATTCTTTGCAATTGGAGTCCATTGCACTCCCGAATTGTAGTTATAAAAAAAAGATTGTCAGCAACGGTATGTACAAAACGAGGCAGAATCAATCGAAGTCCTATTTGGGACTGGGCAAATTGAAGTATTTCCCTCAAATATTCTGGTTCTCTGGACACCTTCCATGGATTATATTGTGAAGAAACACTGTATTACGAAACGTCAAATATCTCTCTAAGCTCAGTCGCGTCAGTCCCATCAACGAAGAAAGTAAAGTCCAAACACTTTCATATCTAGGGATATTATAATATATAAATACAATTTGAAGATCGCAGCGGATCCTAGTACAAACTGATTGCAACCGTAATTATTTCTTATTCATAGTAGAGGTACTTTAGTTTGTATATGCGAATATGGTGGCGAATTACGGCATATGGGATTAAGAGGGTATGATGTCATACGTAGAACGTAGACAAGACTATGGGACAATACTCAATTGTATTGTCCGAGCTTCTTGAACGGGGTTGGACAAGAAATGCCAGGCAGTCGATATATCGATATTGTCCTCAGAGATATCTCGGAAGACAATATAATGACAATTATCTTGTCCTGGGAACAGTTGTTCAATTGGAACAATGACTGTCTTGTCTCATTGTCCCGTATGAACGCCGCTTTAGTCAACAGTCATTTAACTATTTGTCAGAGAAAAAATGACTAACCATATGTATACGTTACGTTACGAAAGTATTTAGTAACGACTTTTTTGTCACGAATATAATTTATAATAATAATATTATATTATATTATATTATAATAATAATTTTAACTATATGCGTGTAAGACCCAAGGTCTTTTTGAATGCAATTTGCACGGTCTTAGTAAAAACGAATAGGAAGATAGGACATTTTTTTGTTGCACAATGGATTGAGTAAAAGGTGATATTTATCTCACGAAAATTCCACGTGTTGCGTCCAGTTGAAGCTGGGGGAATATTGATTAATTGGCGCCCAGGCTGGGGCTCGAACCCACATCACTTAGACAAGCAAGCAAGCACTTCATCCACTGTACCATTGCCACCCACTATTCATGCTTAAAGCATTGAAATTGGTATTTTTTTGCTGAAAAAATAACATTTTTCAGATTTTTGAACTTAGGTGAAAACATTTCTTTTCATTAACTATCTTAATGCCATTCATGAGTAATTTGAAATTATTTTTTGCACAAAAAAAAAATGGCTTACACTTTGTCCACATCGTCTTGCAAAGTTAGTAAGATTATTTAGTGCAAATTGGAGGATTTCTTGCCTTAAGCATCCTTAAAACATTTTATTCACTACCGTATTATGTATGTATATCTCTATACCTGTACATTTATTTTTTTCGTGTTTTGGTTTCCCATTCAATATGCACGTCCTCTGTCCTCTTCCAGCATTTTTAGCAGTTCTTTAACCACTAAGTTTCAAAAGAGTGGGGTGCTTCTACTAATAGATCGTCTTGAATATTATGTTTATCACATTGCTGAGAAAATCGCTGAAGCTAAGAAAGTAGCTGTTGTAGGTACCTACAAAATGTCAAAAAGTAGCTCACTGAAGCAGCATGCACGAATACAATTGTGTAGCACTATATTCAAACAAAAATCGTGTCAAAAATGTGGTGAATCTGGTGGTTCAGCTGCAACTTCTTATTGTAGCCTTGTAATACGAATTACGTACATTTAACATTGACACTACAGTGCTACGTACTACAACTGCAGCTACACCATTGTGTACATGCAGTTAGACCTGAGGGTGCATATGATTGCAGATTGCAGATGTGTTGACATTGTTAAAAGCACCTTCTATTTCTATATCAAGAAAAGCCACCATTGTGTATTGTGGAATGGTCCTTCTGGTGGAGAGAGTGTTCGATAATTCGGACAAGTAGTGAATGCATTGCAATTTATACCGATTTCCCCTTACATGAAGCATTTCGAGACATCGACAATAGTCTAGTACCTATAAATGTTTTTGCGTAGATTGATATCAATCAGACGTTATGTTATGGTGATAGGCTTAAGGGTCTTAGATCTTTAAAGCTATGTAGTTCTTAATGAAACTAAAATGAAACAAACTGATTTTTTTTAAATTTTTTTCAGACTTTATTATTAAATCATCCTTAAAGGGGTTGCTTATTACAATAAAAGGCGCCTAATACTTTTTTTCAAAATGGATTTAAGATCAATCCTTGATATAAACATATTTAATAAACAATAGATTTCGTTTATAAGATTGTTTGCAATTATTTTAAAACATGTTTAATCGTTTTTTTTTTGGTTTCATTTAATGGGGTGGTGTTTGAATTTGGAAAAATAAATGTTTTTTTTTTAGTTTGTGATTATTTTTTTTTTTACAAATTATTAAGGACAACGCAAGTTTGTATCTTATTTGTTCATACTATTTTACATAATATGTCATAATATCTAAGCATAAGGAACCAAAGCAAGAAATAAAGCATACATACGTCACACAAAATCATCTTTATTGCTTAAGACTAATTTTTAAATTTTATTAATTTATGGTTAATTATGTTTTCTTTTTTTTTTTTTAATTTATTTATAATTTGTCGTACTTGATTTTGAGTGCAGATAGATTGTTTACGTATGCGTGATGTTTTATTTTTGTAATAATTTTATTTATTATAATAATAATTAGGAAAATATAAACAAACTTTAGTTTTTAGACTATTGCAAACACTAAGAGATGATGTTTATCTGTACAAATTGTACCAAATTGTTTCCAACTATAATCCAAAATCGAATCCTCATATCCTTGTCTTCAGTATTTTATACATTTATCATTACAGAAGGCACTAGTTACACGTTAATCGTTAAACTATTTGCTTATCTAATATATTTACCCTTTGAGTTCACAGTTTGTTTCTAGCTTTATGTTTTACTTTTTACTTGTTTTTTTCTTGAAATCTAAAGTTAAAAATCCATAAATTAGTTCTTAATTCGATAAGAAAAAAACTTTAACGTGTAACTACTGACTATATATCGGTTTCCACTTATTTTTGTTGTTATTTTTACATTTTAAAAACAAGCTATACATATACATACATTTACGAGTACTGTGTAGTTAGATACATAAAGTATCTATACTTAAATATCTTTTTAAAAACAAATTAATGTAAAAATTTGATTTTTGAAATTCAGTATTTATTTTAAAGGTAATAAATCTATATAATGTTTTTTTTTTTTTTTTAATACATACATTATAATATATTCTTTCTTTATTATTTATATCTTTTCTTAAAGCATAACACTATATCTTAAGCAACATTTCTTGTATTTTTAATGTTTTTGTTTTTAATTTTCACCTTAACTTTTTGGTTTTTCGTTTCTAATTTTTTTTTTAAATCTGAGAGAGACATACACACACAGATCATCGGCTAAATAAGTAGTGTAGTTGGTTACTTTTAAGCACCTAACCTATAAATATAATATTGTGAAATTTGATTTGTGGTTGTGTTGATTTTTTTTTTTAAACTAGATTTTAATTTTTGTTTTTTTTAGTTAGTAGGTTTTTGAAACTATAGGTATCATTTCATTGTTAAATGATTTTTCAGATTATAAAACTTATGCTCTAAAGTTTAACTATGATTTTGTGAAAAATGCTAATAAATATTTAGTGAAAATTATAATTTAAGAAAATTATGAAAATGCGTTTACAAGTTTGCATAACTGAACTTTTGCTGAATGAAAAAAACAATGCAGTGTAGAAAAGAAGCATTACTTCGAAGACACTTTTTTGTTTTGCTTGTAAAGTGAAGCTTTACACAAATGATGAAGTCATATAAATGATTTTTCTTGCTTTAGTTGAATGTTGAGTATTATTTTCTTTTAATATCATTTTAATCACACTTATTTCTAACAATGGTTTCTAAGCACACGAACATTATGTATCATTTTTTTTTTAAATATGAAATGGATGGTATGGAACACAGCTTTAAGCTTGTTTTTATGAAAATCATTTAAGAGGACTTAGAGAATACCGTCCAGATTCCGGATTTTACAGGAGGTCTAACATTAAATCGAGACTTGAACCAGGAATTCACATATTTTCGTGGTGCTTATATTATCAGCACCCATTTGCAAAGGCTTAATAAATTCTGAAGCTAGGATCAGACGCCATGTGAAATTTGCTTTTTTGACGTCAATTTGACTTAAGGTAGCTGTCATGTTGCGCTGAAATCAGCCGGGTGATACCAAAATGACGTCAAAAGCACATTTTTAATGGAGATTTGACAAATCTTCTAACCTAAGCTGAAGAGCACCATTTTCAGAGAATTTTCAAAAAGTATTTCGGGTTACCAACAAATAAAAGACAGACAAAAACGATATCTTCAATGACTTTAGGTTGAGGTGTCGCGAAGAGCTTTTCTTATTTTTTTTTTTTTTATTAAACCATGTCATTCTATACAAACTTAATCACATAAGACTAGTAACAAGTCTCTAGGACGAGAAGTCTCTGGTATGAGTAAAAGCATCATACAACATTTACCCAATTCAACAGGGCATACCTTACAAGCGGAGTAGTACCTAAAGTTAATTTTTTTTTTTTCAAAAATATGGTGTTGTGGTTTTCTGGTATTTTTATCCCGATTCCTTGTGAATAAAACCCTCTGACGTAATACAAAATTTTGAGTTTTTCTAGCCCTTTGAACACTTCTAAAAGTTTGGTATCTGGATTAAAATCGCTTTCAAGGTTCAATTAACTTGTTCAGGTTATCAAAAGTTTGTACAAAACTGATACATTTGTTTAAGAACAATCCAAGTTGATGAGCTAATGTGCCTTAAAATCTACTACTACTCATCTGCTTTGTAACTTTATACTACAAAATCCTATCGTATTGTTTAGCTCTTTTTCCTAAGCCTGCAAGCCAGTTAGACCAGAAAGTTTTTATGGAAATACAACTACAAACGTCGTCGTATTCAATTTGACAAATCTTTTTCTAACGTACTTTATAATAGTATACATTGATATAAAAGTCAAATATGTTCTTGTTTAACCTCAATATGTGGTCTTTTCAATATTAGATTCTTTGAAATAATAGCCTCTATCACAGAATCCGTCAAAATCGCAATTATTTTATAACACAACTCGGAAATACCATCAGTTATAACAGTTGAGAATAACTATGCTGTGAAAGAACCGACGACATAAGCGCCATCTGTCTCATGTTGATTGCACCGTTTTTAAGTTTATTAGAATTTTGTAATGTCTTTTTCTAAAATGAGTTTCGACAGTATTTCGAATCATATTTATTTCGTTAAACATGACTTCAAACATCGCAAATAGGTAAGAAAAGGTTTTTTGGCAAACGGATTCTGGGATAGGGACTTATTCTAGGTAAATTTCTATTCTAGCCGCTGTGCTGTTCAATGTTAAGAAATTTTAATAATACTACCTCGACAATGTTTAATATTCAACAAACTACAAATCCTGTGTCCAATTTTGTATAAAAATTTTCAGTTTTTTTATAAATCCTGAAAATAAAAAAAATGAGACAAAAAAACTACATACATCCGTTTCAATTATTTAGTGTTTGAAAATGCCTATTTCCTAATAGAAAAATGTGATTGATTGGTCCTTCGAGCCTTAGATACTTTGATGCTGCTGAAATATTCAAATATTTATATATCCTTCTTCTTCTATAGTTTAATTTTTTTATTTTGTGTTTAATATTATATATGCAAATGATAGGAAAGTAAAGAAATAAATACTATTTTGAATCTCGGCTACACACGCAATATCTTTGGGTTTGCTTTATTTTGTTTGTTTTTGTTTTGTTTTATTGAAGTTATTCTGGTCAATGAATAATTTATTTATATGTATAGTTTATATCTTAACATTTAATAAATCACTCTTCTACTTAAGGTACACATTATGATAGTGAATAAATTTAAATGTTTAGTTTTCTTGTTTTTTGCTTATTTTTTCCATTTTTTTTATATATAATATCTGAATTATGTGTTTAAGTTTAATCGGCAGTTTTTTAGTTTTTTTTTTCGTGTCGATACATCATGCTCCATGATGATGAAAAATTATTTTTTATATTTAATGTTGATTTTTGTATGAATACATGCAATGTTTACGAAAAAATTAAATAAAATTGCTTATAGAGTATATAATTATATGTATGTCATTGCTGTGGGTAGTGAAGAACATTGCAAAACATGTTGTTTTTCGTTTTGTTTTTAATAAATATTTCATATTGCTGAATATATATATCTACATCTCTAATCAATAAAATTTTGTTTAAAAAAAAGTTTCTATTTAAAAATAAAATTAAAATTTAGAAAAATCGAACATTTTTTTAATTGTTTAAAATTCTTAAGTTATGAAACATATTTCGCTCTATGACATTTACAAAAAAAAATATTTATGTCTATTTTAGGTATTTAAATATTTATGGATAACAAGACGAACAGAAAGATAAGTTTAATAAAACTAAATGGTTCATTCACATGTAAGTTATTTGATACAAACATAAATAAATTATTATATAATATTATATCTTTGCCAACAAAGGAACAGTTCAAATTAATATCTATAGACAGAGACATTCACAATAATATTATGATGATTTGTATGCAAAATACTTAAAATATTCTAAAATTCTGATAAAAAGGATAGGTTTAAAATAGAACTAAATAATATTTGATGCATCCTTAAGAGGATGTGTATTGTTTTTTTTTTTGGAATGCTTTTTCAGATTGAATTTTTAAATGAAAAGAAATTTTAAATAATAGAAAAGTAAACTGTGATGTAATTTTTTTTGTTTACCAATTTTGTTGTTTGGAATAAATTTATACATTTTATAATACTTTCGCTACTGATACCAACAATAAATTTGCAAACAAAATTGCTAAGTTCATTTCTGTCCTATATGTACCTCCACTTACGACGACGTCCTTCTCCTCTAAAAATGGATAATCAATAACATGAATTATTCCATTTGTACATTCAACATCGGGCCGGTAAACGTTGATCTTCTTTAAGTTCCATTGAATGAAGTATCCTGGAAATTTACGAGCTGGGGTTTAATCAAAAATGAAGTTAAATTTTTAAAAATGGTTAATTTCGCATTGGTTTAGCCTTGGAGTATATATATATTTTTCTTTTGAAAATTAACTGTTAATTGTGCAAAGTTTAACTGATAGAATGAAATCTACAAATGCAATTTTTGTTCAAAAAACAAAGCAAAAGCTGGCTTTGAAACAAAAATGTTCAGAGCCAACATTGTGTATATAATATTTTAAGTATGACTGATTGAGAACGAAATATGAACCAAAAATGGATAAATGCATTATGTTTTATTTTATTTGTTTCTTAAATGATTTTGTGCTTATGAGTTTTTTTTCTTATTAGGAAGGAACAGCTATCTAAGTTATCAGCATCATACAAAATTTTGTTTCTTTTTTTTTACTTATTAGAATTCTCTAAATCTTCGAATTTTTTTTATATAAGATTCCCTTGAAAAGAATTACGTGACTTTTCGCAGTTCGTATTTTATACAATAATTGTATTGAACTCTAAGTATGTATTATAAAATAGGTAATATTTGTATGTTTTATAGATTTTTGTTTGTTTTTGCGATTTGTATAGGGTGTTACAAAAAGCTATTATAGCAGGAGAAATTTTCACTTGATTTAATATATGTGAGAGTGGGGGTCTGGGGATTGTGATTTTGAAAACCAAGTTGGCAGGGAACAATTCATATGAAATTTTGTTGATCATTTAAAATTTACTTAATTAAACTTTTTTTCAAAAAAATTGAGTAAGCCTGCTTTCTTTTAAGGAATTTAAAGAAAAATAAAATATTTTAATTTTTATCAAGGTTTCCACATCAATATCGACACCAACACAAAAAAGCACATCGATTAGTGAAATTTGCAAGTACATTTTGCTTAACTGTCAAATTTTGAATTTTGACGGAACGCACAATTTCTACCCAAAGAAATTTCTTGCGCTAAAATTGGCAGGAAGAGGTAATGTTTTCTTCTCTCAAGAGCATTCTCTCTCTCTTCTGCCGAAACTACCATATTGTTTGTGTTAATGAACAGGATTTGACAGAAATTCTTAGCACACCTTATATTCTAGTACAATTTCAAATGAATGAAGAAACAGGGAAGCTTAAAATGTAAGACAAAAGAAGAAGTTGACAAATGAAATTAGCAAACTCAAAAACATTTTTTGTTCTAATTTCGAAATTAGGTAATTTCGGTTGTACAAGTAAAGTTGTTTTAATGAAAAGTTTTTGAAAAATTTATTTTCAAATTAATATTTAAATCAAAATTACCATTCAATTTTTGAAAATGTTTGTCTCAAAATCTGAAATTTTTAATCACTTTTAAAAGGCCGACGCTCAAGTCACTTCAAACACTGGGAACCAGTGGTTTTCGGACTTTAAGTTTGCAAGATATTAAAAAATACTAAAAATTTAGTGTGTTTTTCCACCTTAAATCATTAAGGTGAAAAATATGGTGTTAAATGTTAATATATATAAGTGGCATTTGATAGTGATAAGCTCTAAAAAAAGAAATAAAAATTTTATCGTATTAAGCTTTCGCAAGACATCGCCGTAGCGTGCATCGAAACAATTTTTCGAAAAGCAAATCGAATAGCAGTTTTTAAAATTAATGTTTTAAAAACTGAGCTTACATGCCAAGCTAGGTCATTACTTCGAGCCTGGTATTTTTGGCAATGAGTATGGCCTTCTGAAACTGAGAATTTGTAGCTCAAAGGCACCTTTTATGAAGCAGTGACTTAAATGGTTTTGCGAAATATACTATTTGTTACGGACAATCAATATTTCTGTATTGCATCAAAATGCAAGTTTTCTTGAATCTAATTTCTAAAACTGTGATTAAAAATGAAAGCATTTTCAAAAGTGTCATCACTAACTTGTTGAAACATAAAAAAATCTATTTTAAGATGATATTTGGTCAACAAGGTACCTTCTAAAGAAGATAGCTAAATAAATAAAAACGTTGATGTTGATTTTGCTTATAAATAATATTCTCATTCAAAAACTTTGGTGATGACTATTAATGGCTGACATTAAGCATTATTATATTTTTGGTTAAAAAAAAAAAATAAAAGAACAAAACACTTTAACTGCATATAAGCATTTTATTTTTATAACAAACAAGCTTGCTTAATTATATTTTTTTAATATAGTTTATTTTGTATCTTGGGTTTATTCGTTTGAGTAGTTTGTTTTTTTGTAGATAAATATGATTTATTGAATCTGTTAGACATAAAAATGTTGACACGCAATGATGAATGTTTGTATGGTTTGTATTATGTATAGTTTGATATTTTGTCTATACAAGGACTAAACGCAACAACTCACCAGTCCATTCATGGTCCTCGTAATCATCATGTAAACCTTTTTTTTTATTTTTATTTGTTGTTCATTTAAAAGTTTTAAGAGCAAACATTAAAGAAAAAGCAAAAGAAAACAAATGTTTTGAGTTAATTTGTTTTCAAACCACCGTTTAGTTAGTTACATAATTATTTAAAAGTGATATTTTTGTGTTTTTTTTTTTTTTTTTTAATGTGAGTGGAATTAGGGGAAACTCCTTGGAGAAGCGGTACGCTTGGTATAGCTTTAGGGTTTGCCTGTGGGCTGTTAAAATTAATTCGACACTTTAAATGAATATATGGCACTTTTGAGCCTCCTTTTTAAATTTAGAAAATTTTAGCGACATACGATATTATTATGGTAAAGCCAAGCGTTCACGTTAACTCATTTTTTTTCTTTTCAGGGCTATCAAGAGCGAGTGTTTTTTTTTTCTGTAATTGTTTGGAAATTTCTACTTACGTCCTTGTTCTTCATGAACCTTCATTTTTAGGGAATCTCTGAATGTAGGAAGAACAATTGATTCACTTTCATCGGTCATAGTTGCTAGTTCCTTCATTGTAAACGTACGGTCTGCGATAACAAGATGCCTCTCAAGAATAGATTTCGACTGAAAAGAATAAGAAAAGTAAATGCATATTATACCTATGGCTTGAGATTTCGAGTGATTCTAAGAAAACAAATTAAGAAGGAACCAAGATGTTCTACCGAGCTGAATAATTGAATTTAAAAATAAAACTTTATTTAAAACAAGACCTAAGTTTCAACTAAAAAATGCAGTGTTTAGGATAGGTTAAGTTGTAAGGGGTGGGTGATTTTGCAAAATCGCACCACCTCACTCGGATCTCGATTGATTCTTTGTGCTCCCATGATGAGACAGGGATTACAGAAAGAGGCTGAGGGGGAGTTTAACGATACCTATATAGCTTGTGCTATTTATTGGCTCTTTTTAGATATCACCTAATTTGTTGAAGAAATATACTGTGCTGCCTTTCTAGTCCGTGCGAAGCTGGGTTATTCGAATAGGAAGTAGAATGATTATTCCTCCGCCTCCGCGTCCTGACATCTTCTGCATAAATAAGGTGTTCCGACACCCATTCTGCTCGTCATGTGGGTTCCCATTGAATTCTGACCCGTGCCAGGACCATCTGTCGTTTGCGGATTTCAGAAAAGTCTCGTGAATTCCATTTTGTCCCTGTTGAAGTGGTAAGTGGCAACTGTTCTTTTTCGCTTTGTTCGAAAGAAGACCCAATTTTTGATATTGTATCTGCCATTTTCTTCCCCTCTATATCAAAGTGCTCTGGGACCTAGCACAGGGTAACTAAGTTAGGGCTACATGAAATTTGGCCCCAATGAAAAATGGCCCCAAACAAAAAATGAAAAAGTTTTTTTCATAATGAAAAGTTGTCCCAATTTTAAATGAAAAAATTACCCCAAAGTTTATGAAAGAAAGCCCCAAAATTTGAAAAAAAATCGAAGTGAAAATGAAAAATGGCCCCAAAAATATATGCACAAAGCAACAACAACAATTGTTTTTTTATTTCGACGGTTTAGGGTGATTTTTCATACATTGGGGCGTTTTTTCATTTCAAATCAAACTTTGGGGTGATTTTTCATAATGAAAAATCTGCTTTGTTTTTTCTCCATCAAAATGAAAAAAATTGGAAATATCTAAAAAATAATGAAAAAAAAAAAAACAATTCGATTAGTATTTGCCACCTGTACCATTATTAATGAAAAATATCACACGCATTTTCTAAATAAATAATCGTACAAAAACATCGTGCGATTTATTTCAAAAGTAGCGAGATTTTCTCGTACGATTAGTAATTTAAAAATTCTTGTACGATTATTTATTTACAAAATGAAACGAATTTCTTGAACGATTATTTAAAAAATCGCGCGATTTTTTTAATTAATAATCGTTCAAAAATCGCGCGATTTTTTAATTAATAATCGTTCAAGAAATTCGTTTCATTTTCTAAATAAATAAAAAAGGCCCCAAATTTGTTGTTGCTGTTTGCATACAAATTATTGGGGCCATTTTTCATTTTCAATTTAAGAGTTTCTTATTCAACAGATTTGTTTGGGGCTTTTTTCATTTCGTTTGGGGCCATATTTCCAATTTTAAATTGGGTCCATTTTTCATAATTTTAAGTTTGAAAATATTGGGGCCATTTTTCATTATGAAATTTGGCCCCAAAATTTTAAATGAAAAAAGGCCCCAATAAATGAAAAAATACCCCAATCCCACAAAATTTCATCGATTTTTGTTGTTTTTGTTTCCCATACAACTTTTTGGGGCCATTTTTTATTTTTCGTTTGGGGCCATTTTTCATTGGGACCAAATTTCATGTAGCCCTAAGTTAGTTGCCTTAAGAAGTTTTAACTCTTTCTGACACCTATACACACCAGTTTTAATGGCTACTTGGCTAGTTTACACCTGGAAAGTTATTTCGCTGCTTCAAAGATTACCAAAACGTCAGCTTGGAAGACGCTGCAGAAAGCTAGAAGTTTTTGAGCTGTTCTCCATCAAGCTTTCCCTGATTGGAAATGTACTGTGCATTTTAGTCAGTTTGAATGTGTATGTTCATTATGGTTCTATGCCCAGAGAAGCCTCTTTTCAAACTATTAAATTTTTAAAGGCGTAAGGCACTTTTGGTGCAATCAGCAGTTCGAGTAGGATAAGTGACAGGAATGCATTTGAGGCTGCTACTGTGTAGCTTTCAAGGCACTAGTTAAAAGAATTTTTGTCATGGTTTTGAGATTGGGTTTCTACTCTACGCGGCTGGCCACAAGACCAAACATTCATACGACAGAATCTCTCTTATATAGGCTATGTACCTACATCCAGAGGATGGCCTTGGGATTTGGTTCCGATCTTTTACCTCGCATTTTTATATTTTCTCACCAGTTTAGTTTACGATCTAGCATCACAGCGATGTACATATTTTGCTGTGTCAGAAGTTTGTAGCGGTATGGGTGGGTTGATATCAGTTAGGTATGTTGTTTTTCTTGTAGACCACACTATTGCTTCGTTCTCAACATTATCAAAGGCCCTCTATATCGAGAAAAGCTGCCAAGGTTAAATCTTTGTAATGCAATTAGTTTCCAACTATTGTGTCTACTCCTCTGTGAAGCGCAGTCTCAATTGATTTTCCCTTCATATATATGTACATACGCAAGTTCGGCCTGCGAGATCGCATTTTCATTCAGTTTAAGGCAAAATAAGTCTTTCTGTCTCAATAAATCTTTCTAGTCTTCAAAAGCAACGATGTTAGGCTCTTTGATTTAAAGCCTTTATGTTCAGTGTGTATGGGCTTGCTTTTGAAATGAAAATGTCAGAGACTTTTATCCATCTATTGGGACTATTGGTCATGATCATCAGGCATCCCATAATAATTTCACAAGGATTAGTACAATTGTATATGTTTCTAGCTTTGGAGCAAAACTGTAAGTTTGGTACATATACCCATCGCATTTTCCTCATCTTATTATTTTTCGATTACTTTGGATCAACTGCCAAATTTTTTCATTTTCCTGTTTAAGCCTATTGATTCACATAATTATGTGCTAAGCCGTCCAAAATCGTCGCCAAACATGGGTTTTCTGTTATTGCTTTCAGCAAAAACTTCACCAGAACAAGGGGTCCAGGTTGCTTGACTGAACTTTTTCTACGTAAATCTTATTTTACCCATAATAGGCACCTCCACTTTTATTTGTTTGACTCAATAAAATAAACGAACCTGCCTTGAGGTATACTTATATACTTATTTACAAAAGATTTAATAGCATTGAAACCGAAAATCTACCATTGTGATAATTTTGAATGGGGTTTTAAAATTCAAAACTTCTTTTTGTTATTCATCAAAATTTTGTTTTATTCGTTCGTTTAGAAACAAAAATAAACCTAAAAACACGTAAACTTAACATGAAATTCAAAAACTTTCGATGTAAACAAGTCCATCATCGTTATTGTAAGTCAAATTTATCTGGTCTATTTATAGAAATCTATGAAAAACTTTTTAAAGGATTTCAAAACTTTTTATGTTTTGTTTGTTAGGCCGTAAAAAAAACCAACAAAAATACATCAAATCTTTTCATATTCCTCGTTGTCCTTTTCAAGTTTACGTAACCGTCGGTCGCTTCGTTACCATTCTGAATGACTGTGATTTTGAATTCTTTTATTTCCTTCTCCTTTTTTGAAAATGCCTTATGAAACTTTTTCTATGAACATCACGAATACAAATAATGTAAAATAATGTACCTTACTTATTCCAGATCCTAAATTCATTTCAAATTTTATGTTAAACCAAACACCAAACAACTTACATGATAAGCGAAATCCTTCATGAAAAGCTTCTTATGTGCTGATGGGTAATCGAATTGGGTCTTCTGCCATGCCATATCACGGGGCACGAAGAATGTGTATCTTCGTTGAGTGTTATTCAGTTGAATGTTGAAATCCGAGAATTTACTTAAAGTGTAGGTATCGCTGTAAAAAGGCAGAAAAAAGAGAACATTTACATAAAATATACGAATCTTTAAAATAAAATGAATCTGGTGCACTGATTTTTTTTAGGGTATATGAATAGAACGAGAATCTAGGAGCGTGCTTTTATATGCACTGACACTTCTTCCTTCTTCGAAAAGAAAATGTTTGTTTTCATTTGAAATGAAAGTCGGATTGTGATTTGTTTTGAGTGTTCATTTTTGTTCTTTGTTTTGTATATATCCATCCACTTAGGTTGATTTAGAATGAAATGTTTTTAGTGCTTTTGGAGCCTTCCATACATAGCCATCCCCCATCCCATAGCTAAATACAAACAGGAGAAGTCGTGTTCATTCAGAAAAATACGTTCTCATGTTTTACGATGAGAAATCAACCATTTTCAAACGTTGAGTTCATTTTAAAAGACTACGCTATGAAAAAAAGGGTCCTGCCAAAATCTGTAAGGATGCCTACACTCACCTACAGGTATTTCGTTTCTAGTATTGAGGTTCAGTTACACTTTTACAGTTCCATAATTTTTTTTTAAAGATATTGGAAACCTATTTTCCACCCTTCATTTGCTCCTTGCACTCAACGAATGAAATGTTTTACTTGTCAATATAAATCGGGATCCATTCAAAATCCCGAAAATCAAATTCCCGAAAGTTCAAAATCCTGAAAAATCAAAATCCCGAAAAATCAAAATACCGAAAAATCAAAATCTCGAAAAATCAAAATCCCGAAAAATCAAAATCCCGAAAAATCAGAATCCCGAATGTTCAAAATCCCGAATGATAAAAAGCTAATTAATTACAAATGTTACAGACACAGGCGCCTGCCTGACAAATTTACATACCCTTAGCGGAGCAGCGAAGCTGCGTGAGCGCGGTGTGCCCCCGAAAAAGGAGGAGAAAATCAAAAGATCCCGCGAAGCGGGCCACCCAGGTCAAATTAATTAAAAATGTTACAGACACAGGCGCCTGCCTGACAAATTTACATACCCTTAGCGGAGCAGCGAAGCTGCGTGAGCGCGGTGTGCCCCCGAAAAAGGAGGAGAAAATCAAAAGATCCCGCGAAGCGGGCCACCCAGGTCAAATTAATTACAAATTTTACAGACACAGGCGCCTGCCTGACAAATTTACATACCCTTAGCGGAGCAGCGAAGCTGCGTGAGCGCGGTGTGCCCCCGAAAAAGGAGGAGAAAATCAAAAGATCCCGCGAAGCGGGCCACCCAGGTCAAATTAATTACAAGTATTACAGACACAGGCGCCTGCCTGACAAATTGACATACCCTTAGCGGAGCAGCGAAGCTGCGTGAGCGGGTGTGTCCCCGAAAAAGGGAGTTAAAATCCGAAGAACCCGCTAGGCGGGCTACCCAACTACTGCTGATTATGAAAACTTTTGACACAGGCGCCTGCCTGCATCACTAATCCAATTTTTCAGTATTGATTGCTATTCGGGATTTTTTCGGGATTTTTTCGGGATTTTGATTTTACGGGATTTTGATTTTTCGGGATTTTGATTTTTCGGGATTTTGATTTTTCGGGAATTTGATTTTTCGGGATTTTGATTTTTCGGGATTTTGAACTTTCGGGATTTTGGTTTTCGGGATTTTGAACCAGACCACACGATTCAAAGAGCAAAGGATATACAAAGAAAATAATTTTTTTTGTATCGAGGAAAAAGGATGGAAACGGAAAAGGTTTCTTTTCTCTGCTTTTGACTTGCATCTTATGGATTTGTTTTACTTGGAAAAATGGTGGAAAATCGTTGTGAAATTTTGTATTTTTTTTTTTACTGAAGTGTTGTTACTGCAACTTTCAGATTTATATAGTTATGATTGACAGGCCTGTTAAAAATCCGCCATTTTATATTTCAAACAATTTTTTGACGTATGAAAAATTGTCAGCGGACACAAAAATTAGATCATTTATACTTTTAACCTGTTCCTTGAGCAAGTATTTGATTCAGAAAATTTGTATGAAACAAAATTATTCAAAGAAAGAAATATACAATGTAGGTATGTATATTAAATTTTAAAGAAACGTTTAATGTTTCTCTATATATTTTCCCGAAAACGGATCTACAAGCATATTTGGAATATTTTTTACACTGCGTTCTAAATTTCCAAATTTTTGGGTAAAAATGCACACAACGAAAACATAGTCTTACAGTTTTTTTTTTTTTTAAATTACTACTGAGTGCGGAAAACCTTGCACGATTTCGTAAACATATTTTGTATGCAAAGTGTATTTATTTTAGAAGTATAGAACTTAAGACTGGCAGCACTGTTTTCATTGATAGCCATTTACTATCTGCCGTGTGATTTGTCTTTAGTTTAATTTGCCATTTTATCATGAACCAACTGACGCCTGAACAACGCATGCAAATTGTGCTAATATATTTCGAAAAACATGGTCCTGTTCATGAAACGCATTGCGCACTACGTCAGTGAAATTTGGTTCAGCGATAAAGCTCATGTTTGGTTGAATAACTATGTCAAAAAAGCAAAAACTGTCAATGTCAATGGAGTTTTTTTTTTTATTTTTTAGAGCAAATTAATTTTTTGTTCCTGAGCACATAATTTCGCTTTGTGGGCTCGTGAGTTGTCCTCTAAGATCGTGCGATTTAACGATGCTAGACTCTTTTTCTGAGTGGGTACGTGAAGTCCCTATAGTTTACACTCTTCACTGATGAGCCAGAGACGATTGACGACTTGGAAAACAACATGCCGATACACGACTCCAAATGCTGCAAAGAGTGATCGAAAATTGGACCTCAAGATTGTACTATACATCCGAGCCAGCCACGGTGTCCAATTGCCAGAAATTATATTCAAATAAAAATGGCAAAGAATCATCTCTTAAATAAAGTCATTTTTATGGCAATTAATACAATTTAGATGTGCTTTGTTTCCTTGTACCTCTAAAAAAAAACACCCTTCAAATAAGTTTCTTAATATGAAGACTTACATATATCTATGATTTGATAGATATTAACTGTTCGTACTCGATAAATAAAAATACCTTTACTACATTCGAGTAAATATATTTTTTCATCTGAAACTATTAAAAATTCCACTTGCCGTTGTCGTAAGACAAAAGAATGCATGAACTTCTCCGACATATTTGTAAAAAAAAAGAAGATTCCTTAAACATACCTTAACATTGGATCTGTTTCCAACTTTCCTAAGACTGTTGTATATGGCACTCCAAGGACTTTGTCAATTATATGAACAAAACCATTTAACTGGGCAACATCAGCCTGGACAATAGTTGCATTCACACCACCTCCTTCTACTGTGATGACTTCATCAGCATTATCGCCTCTGATGTTGAAATAAAGGAATGTCCTGTTGTTGACCGTTGGTACTTGAGCAATCTAAAATGAATTTGTTGTCGTTGGAATTTAATTCAAAAAATGTACATCCTTAACATTCCTTACCATGTTTTGGTTCTTTTGGCGAATTTTTTCAACATTCAAACGGTCTTTGATTATGTGCATGTTAAGAATTTCCCTCATTTTTTCACGGTTTCTGAAAAGAGACAAATACATAATATGAATTTGTTGTCAAAAAAAAAATAGAAGAGAAAACAAATGGAAATAATAAAAAGGAGAAAGGAATGTTTTTGGTTCGTTTTAAGGAAGGTACATCCTGTTCATATATTATATATATACATAAAAAGTGGTGTCATAATGTTTATTCTTGTGTTCCAGGCAACGTCATTAAATGCAGTCGAATGAGTCACCTCAATTATTATTGTACCGACCAATTCGACGCCGCACTAGCTGGCCGAGGACGTGTGTGTGCACAGTCCATATCTCGTGATATCATATAGGTAAGGAAAAGGACTCCCTTTCTTAACAATTAAATAGCTGAATCATTCTTGGACCCATACAAAATATAAATGCAAAGGTACATACATAGACAGCAATGTTCGACAAGACCGAACGAAAGGCGGACGAAGTTGTTCTCTAACCAGGACATTTTTTCACCCTCTTCTTTTTCTACCTTTAATTGTCAAGTTTTACGGAGAGGCCAACTAGAGGCTAATGTGCATTAACATCCTTTTAATCGATCTTTTAAAAATGCATGCGGACGCGGAGTGATAAAAACTCCCCCACTTAAGTAACGAATAAAAAAGTCTCCCTGTTTTTTGTTTAAAAAAAAAGGTGGGCAAACTCCTGGATGAAGTTGGTAACGGACGAAGCAAATAATAGATTTTTTTTCCATTCCGACATGGATGCCCATGCCATGTAGGCTAGTGCTTTTGATTCCGTTGCTTTTTATGAGTTGTTTTTAGGATATGGAAAGTTTAATTAATTATAAAGTTTTGCAGTAATGTTGGAACCGTAAACTTTTGCATTTTCTTTTATACCTATAGAAAATGGAAAATGTATTGCATAATACTGTACAGGTAGTACATATTATAATCCTGAGCTTATAAACACAATTCTTATAGCTAATCTCATACACTACACGAAAGTTGAATTTGTAGGTAATTATATACACTCATTGGAAGGTATAGTTTTTTGAAAGAAAGTGGTCCTGTTGACGCTATTGCCTCTACATACGAATTATCAAAAACCAACATTTAAAATCAAAGTAGAGGTGGTACTTACTTATATTGTATTGCAGTTTTCTCAAATAAAAGCTGGAAACCACATTAAAGAGTGGTAATTTAAAAACTCAAATTTTAACACCTGGAAAAACTAGGATGCATGCAAAAGCCCACCCTCTAGTTTTCAATAATTATGCATTTTCTGGCTTCGATAATCTTTGTTTTTGTTGTTTACAATGATTCTGTCTGTGTCTGTCTGTGTGACTGTCTATCTGCAGCTGCATGCAAGGGGTTATTAATACCCTTAACATGGGTTAACACGGTGCGCGCGTTAGGAAGCTTGGAACTTGGATAGGAGATAGGTTTTGAATGTCTGTAAATCACAATGGGAGGGAAAAATCGGAGGGGTAAAGTATTCCACCTTCTTGTAGTGCGTCAAAAAAAAAAGCTTCTACACACAACAGTATGTCCGAAGATATGCTTGAAAATATATTAATGGGAAATCCTAGCCGATAGATGTTCCGGGGATATTGTTGAAGCGGATGAAAGCATTTCGCTGTTTCGATGCTGAAGTATGTACTGTTTTTAGAAATAGCGATAAGACTAGGTGAGGCAAGAAACATTACTGCGATGTTCAAGGGAAACAAATGTTTCGGTAAAGATTCTTTAACCTCGATTTTAACGCTATTTTTTCAAAACTAGCCTATGTAACAGAAGCCACCTTCCTAGAAATGAGATTTATTCTTGAGCTTCGGGTGAATGAATGCCTTGTAAGTCACATCTGGAGGGGAAAATATTTCGAAACCTAAGCATCGAGTTCAAAAATGTATGATCGTTCCACAGAAGGTTGCTTGTAATACAACTTCTGGCATTATGCTTCAACGACAGAAGACAACATTGAGTTTTTGAAGCATTAAATCCCAAACGGGTTCTAATTCCCCAATGTGACAATGCCGTCACATCCGAAGAACAGGGCAGTGAACAGTGAACGAGTATGAAAACATTAAAGTCGATTAGAAGTCTTACACAAGAGATCTTTGATAAAGACGAGAAAGAAAGTCGGTGTTCGGAGACAAAACGAAGCCTTGGTGTACATCATTTACTTTGTGGATAGCATACTGAAAACCGTCTAAGACGAAGTGAGTTGCACTGTCCGTCAATCTCTGCTTTTGAAAATTCTTCAAATAATCTTACTTTTTCCATAATTAATAATCATATGAATGATTGCCTTTCCCCGATGCTGAGAATACCAGTGTATCTACGAAAGCCGTACTGCCGTTCATTAAAAGAATTCCGTTTCTCAAGATATTTCTTGATCTGTAAGTTTATCAGACTTTCCATGACCTTGCAATTTTTTTTCACGTAAGTGAAAATGGTCGGTAGTTTGAGGAGGCTGATGGTACGCTTTTTTTCGGAACGGACTGGACCTGTAGAATAGGACGGATGGTATGTACAGTTGTTTAAGTTTTCTTGCAACTATGAGAGTGCGAAAGAAGATTTGTCCCACAAAACTATTTACTTGCTCTCAACAGGAGAAGTCATATCAAACTTTGGTAGCTTTGAATTCGCAGCAAACTTTACGTTAAATAAATTGGCCAATGAATTTCATTAATTAATTGAGAAAGATATTAAGCTTTTATTTAAAAAAAAAAACATCGTTTTCGCTGGATGCTTTTGTTAAATTGAAGCAATAATGAAGCATGCACCCTTAAACAGAGAATCTAAAAGGAAATGAGGAAGGACTCATAAACACAAACACTTCATACGATTTAGTAAAGCACAAGGGTATACTACGTTTTGATAATGACATGAGTATCATCATATAGCCAACAGTTTTACTTGTATAACATGAAAGAATATTTGACATGCTCTCTGATTCTTCAAATGTCAAATGTCAATTTGCATATTGCCTTGAGCATTATTATAATTTTAAAGATTGGGCTGGACAAATGTATAGCTTGTGTTATCTTTAGTCCGAAGAATATTGAAAGAAAATTTGATGTATTTTTAACACGTAAAGTGTAAAAATAGGTAGTCGCAGCGGACATATTCCAACAATATTTCTGTCTTGTATTATTATTTTAAGTTCTCAAGCTCCTAAAAAAGACCCTATATTTGAGTTGATTATTTTCTTGAAAGAAAATAATAAACATTGTTTGTGCATTTCAATATATTATATCTTAATTTTTTTTTAATAAACTAGTGTTTTCTGTTTTGTAACTCTTCCTTTCAACAACGTTGAAAAACAAATCTCAAGGTTCAAATTAAATTAAAGTGAGGGCAAAGTAGTTTTTGAATTACCTGCTTATTAAGTTTTAAAACTGATTTCTTTCTTTTAAATTTGGTAACATTCAATTGAATTCCAGAATTAGAAGGAACAAACTTATATCGTTTTTTAATGTTTCTACATACTGGGCCAATTTTAATTCTAGTTTTAACAGAAAAAAAAATCAACCATTCTTATCAAGGACGAATCCTAATAAGCCAATTAAATGTCAAACATAACCATCTGGGCCGTACTGTTCGGTGAGTCAATTATCTCTATTATTTTGAGGGGTTGGACATTTCCGGTAGCCATATTTGTCATTAACTATTCGGCTGTTTGTATAATAGACATAAAAGACCTCGGGATACTCGAAGATCGGAGCATGATGTATGACACAGTTAGTATTAACTGATCCAACTGGCTGATACGTTGAATACACATATATATGCTCCAATTCGTCATTATCTCCCAAGCGTAATCTCTTTTTAATCTGATTCAACGAATAGATTGCAAAACTTTAAAACTACGTAGATATAGAGATGAAATAGAGTAGGTAGGTACGGTACATCCAAAGCAATTTTCGAGTACCCAAAGCAACATAATGAAAATTTTGTTGTCTGCGTTTGAAAACATTCATTTAAAACGAATATCCTTCCTCTGTTGGGTGTAATGGATTTACATAACATATACAAACATATATGTATGTATGTGTATAGTAGGTATAGGCACTAGCACCATTGAAGATGAAAGAAATATATTTTGTGGCATGGACACTGTTGCCACAACAGCAAAGCTCGTTGGCGCCAACCAAGGAATCGAAATGAACTATTGAAGTGCATTCGTGTGAAATACATTGCTTTTGAATGCAAACTGTTTTTAGAACAACGAACTCTTTTCAGTTTCAGTACTCTTTTTTTTTTTTCTTATAAGTGCAAATATTGTGGCTGTGTACAATATCTGTTTTTTTTTTATATACATACATACATATATTTACTAGTTTTTGAAGTAGGGTAGGAACGAACGGAAATAAGAGGGTACGGAATATTGCAAATGCTTGCGTGATAGTTTTTTCTAAGGTTACTGACCAAAACAACACTATTATGAGTCATTTTTCAACGCGCAACCCAGCAGTTCATTTAAAAATCGATACAAAACTATTTAAATTATATAGCATACTTCTCTGGGGAAAACATTTAAGTGGAATAAAGGGATAAATTACACTCTCTTTGTTATTTTAGCTTTTAAAAGTCCACCGGATAGTTTATATGTTGAAATAAATAAAGAGGTTTTCCTTTGGTCCTTGGGGGATATTTTGAAATTAGCTTTGCTCAATATACAAGAAGTATTGAAGGATATTTTTAAATATTTAAGATAAATTAAATATCGTAATTACCTGATGATGTTATTAATAAATGATTGATTCCACGCTTCGTTGCTAGGTGCCAATATGGTCACTTCTCCCAATTTGTTAATATCATCCAAGACTTCTCCTCCAATATCCATTATCACTTCATAAAACTTCCGAAGAGCACCATTTTCATTGTCCTGTAGATAGTTTACACAAATTATAATTGATTTTCCATAAAAATTAACTAAAGTGTTAATTCAGGCATATTTTTTTTTTTATAAGAGTAGATAATATACATAAATATTTAAAATGGAGTTTTATATTTATAGAAATATAAGGTGGTTAAGCTGTGGCGTGTCAGTAAAAGTTTGTAATCATAAAAAATATAATTAAAAATGCATATACGGACGTTTTAATATCTAAACGTATATACAAATATAACACATTCAGTCACATAAAACGAAAAATATAAAATAAAATAATGTTAGATTGGTAATAAAAGTGAAAAAAGCATGACATAAATAAGTAGGTACGACAAACATTAAAAATTAAACTACAATAAGGTATGAAATAGTTTGCAATATCTCAGTTTAAAAAAAGAATATTTTTTGTCAAAGAAGCAGATGGATCAATCATTCTGTTGTTTAACAAATTACAGCAAAACATTGATTGTCAGTTTAACGAGACTCGAGCCATGTCATAAGAAGACTCGAAACACTATATTCATTTGTTGTAAGGACATTTTTTTATTAATTTATTTATTTTTTATTTTAATTTAATTATTATTGTAATGAACTCAAAACAAAGTTATGATCCTTAAGGTGTTATTTTTAAAAAAGCATAAATTTTCTTAAAAGAGTCTATATAAATTAATTTCGTTCGGGTTATACTCCGACTTGGTTGGTAGATAACCATGCAAATTGTGCAGATTTGTTTCCAATTGTACATCAGAGCAATTGATTCGATTAAAGATGGAACGTTTTCGAACCACGTTTAATCTACTGCACGCAACCCATGAGATTTTCATGAGATAAATATCACCTATTTCTCAATCCATTGTACCAACAAAAAATCTTTCCTATCTTTCTATTCCTTCTAACTATTGCCGTGCAGTTTGCATTCAAAAGACCTTACAGGTATATAGTTAAAATTATTATTATTATTATTATTAAATGATACTCATCATTTGAGATCTTGGTTTGCTGGTTTACAAAATCCAAGGATTGGAGCCACACGACCACTGGCCACCACGTACATTCGCTGAATTCGCAGTTGATCCCGATTTTCGCAAGAAAATTTTGTTCGGCGATGAAGTTGATTTTTGGTTAAATGGCTACGTCAATAAGCAAAACTGTCGCATTTGGAGTGAAGATAATTATCAGGCCATTGTTGAGATGCCGTTATATCCAGAAAAAGTGACAGTTTCCTTAATGAACTTGGTCGAATCATTGGACTTCACCATTGTATATACATTTTTATAGTAATTTCATGGAACATGTTTTTTCAGTTCTGAACTTCGTCAATGGCGGTGCTAGTTGTCTAATCTACTTTACGTCCAATGTCTTCTATTGTTGTTTTTTGCTTCCCATGGCAATCTAGACAAAAACTCACAAAAACTAACTCTCCAATCAAGTGTTTGTGTACTTCGTCCATAGATGGCGCACCAAACGTTCCTCTTATAAGGAGTACTATGGATTATAAATACAATGACTTCACTTCTTTAAAAACGATTCCGGCCAATGATTTATTGAAGGGCCAATATCAATGACTTTTTCGTTCCTGAATAGAATCGCCTTGATGTGGGAAAGCTGCTGTTTCGACAAGACACGCAAAATGTCACACAGTGCGTGCCACAATTGAATTGTTGAAGGAAACGTTTGGTCTGTTTGGTGAGCGCATAATTTTGTCAGAATTCATATTCAAATAAAAATTGCCAACAATTAGTCAATTGTATGTCAATTAATACAGTTTATCTGTTTTTAATTCATTTTATAGTTCTATAACTTAAAAAAACAACCTTTATATTTATTTAATCGATCAGTGTTCCAGGATCTAAATTTGATTTCAAATAAATTTATTAGATCTCGACCAAAGAAAAATCTGTGAAAGTAGATGTAAATACATTTTATAAGAGGTGGCTTTAAACAGCACCTTTAATGGAATCTCTGTTCCCGCGAAACAAGGAAAAGAAGAAGAAGCACAGGTTTTTGCAGTAGAATCAATCAAAGATTAAATTCAAAATAAATTAGAACCACAACGATATGGAAATGCTATATGCCATGCCATACCATAAGGATTTGTATATTTGCATGTTTTCTACAAACCATTGGGTATAGAGATAGACGATGAGTTATACTATATTGGTATAGTTCTAGAAGCATATCGACGGAAACTAATGAGGAACCAAAATCAAACGGCTGTGTGAATCCGGGGAGCGTCAACAGACATTTGCACCTCAAGATTATTTGCTTGAAGGAAATTAGTAATACTTTGGGGACGAAGTTCCGAATGCATCAGTACATTCATGCAAAGAAACTTTTGACAATTTGTTAGGTAAAATGAAAATGTCATGTTTCGAATATATTTTAAAGAAACAAAATTGTTCTCTGTGATATTTATCTTTACTCATGCATTGTACTAGTTCTATTATCTTTATCTCCATTTTTAAGGCGTTCTGTTATTTGCAGTTTGAAATCGATAATATCCTTAATACATGTTCCTATAAAAAATCTTTAACTAATCCGAAATTATGATTCTAATGATTTTTTATAATATTTTTAACATGATCGATGATCCCTTAAAACAAGAATCCAATAAACACATTTTCAAAACAACACAATATTAGAATGCAACAAGCTGACAAATCAAAATGATAAAGTGAAAAGCTAAAGTGCAATGCGTTTCGTCCTATAATTAACACACATTTTTGTTGAAGTCAAACAAGAATGTTCGATTAATCTTAATTTTACCAGTAAAAAGTTAATTGCCAATTAAGTTGCGGAGTGAGTTATTTAGAGTTAAGTTTTTCTATTGCAAAGATGATAGAAATAAAATAAAACATAAGAATATAAAATAAAAAAAGTTAATTTTAATGCAAACATAGCAGTTTTGTTTATGTATTTTGCAAGTAGCTTTATGTGTTTTGTTCAATAAATAGTATCTATGCCTTATAGATAATTATTTACAAACTAAATATAGGTACAATTTTTTTATTTCTATTTGAATCAAAAGAATTTGAATTCAAAATTTTACTCATACATAGATGTGTTTTGTTTTTATTATTTGTGGCGGCATTTTTGTTTCAACTATTTATGTATAATAGTTTATCAAAAAAATAATAAAACTTTAATAATCGTGGAATACTTACATTTACAATCTATTGTTGGACGTAATATTTTGTATATTTTATATATTTAAACCGACCATGCATCAGAAAATGCAGTGTATTTTAGGTCCCATCAATTATCATTTTGTCATGCGAAATATATTAAATTTAAAATTATATATATTTCTTTAATTGAAGTTTTTATTTTTGTTAAAATTTTTCTAAGTGTTTCTGTTTTTTTACTTAAGAAAAATATTTCTGTTTTAATTGTTTGTTTAATTGTCTGATTTAGTTTTGTTGGATAAATAACTATGTTTGAAAATGTTATTTAACAAAACGAAATCCGAAATGATTTTTTTTTTATTTTATTTCACCAATTAATACATTGAGTGAGAAAATCGGATTTTGATAAAAAATGTCTCATCGAATTTCTATGTGAGATTTTGAAAAATTGCGCATGATTTGATTTGAAATGAGTTTTATGAATGAAAATGCAAGTGAGTGAAAGTTCTTTTCGCTGCGAATGAATATAGTTGAGATATATGTTAGCGTGAAGCATCGAAGCAATTTGATTTTTTTAATACGAAATGTATTAGCTATTTTTTTTTACTTCTTAATAATTTACAAAACAAAAAAGTTGGCTGCATGCGAGCGTGCAAAAATATTCTGAGTGAAAACGTGACATGAAGCAAACTTAAAATAAAAAAAATGTAAATTTATTATTATTATTAAACAACAAGAAATCAATGTATAAAGTTCGAAATCACACTGGTAGAACATTTTCTTATTAACGTAATATAGTTCCGGTGGAAACCATCCATCCATGATATTCAATTTTATGTTTATATCTTGCAGACGTTTTAATAAAGTTACAAATACTTAATACCTATTTGTTGTTTCGAATCTGTTTATCGTTTATATTAAGGGTTATTGACCCTCTTGCGAGATTAAAACATTTTATCACTGTGCGGAATTCTAACGAATTCAGTATCTTGTACAAAATTGTTAATCGTGTGAAACGAAGATATTCCAAAGGAATTGTAGGCATCTTACTTATAAACGGTCTTCCAATATGGACTTTCGAACTTTGACAGTTGATAGCGACCATCTTGTTGAAGCAACATCTGTCGAATTGGCTGTTTAGTCTGTTTTCCAATTTTTCCAAATTACCATCTACGGATATAGCGTTCAACAACAACAACACATGCTTATGATCAAGTTGTTTTATTAAAATGAGTGTTCTGTTTGGGCACCGTTCCAGACGCTTCGCCCATTGTATGGTCGCCATAATCGTCCTATCGAGATTCAGGGTTATTCAGGTGGATACATTTGAGTCCGCTGTTTCCGTAACTAATCAACCAACAGCCGTTCATCGACGAAACGCAAGATCTGCCGAAAACATCGCCGCCACGCGCGCCGTCCGTGAGAGTGTGCAGGAGAATCCAAGGTAGTAAATTTCGCGTCGGCGTCGTTCACAAGAACTCGGACTAATTTATGCTTTAGAGTCATAGAAATTCAGACACTTCGGATGGGCGCCACCAAGAGAAAACGCGGAGGAAATTAGATCAATTCTATATTCCACACATAATGGCATCGATAGGCCTTTCAAAAACGAATACAAAATTTATTAATAAAAATTTATATAATATTTATTTAGGAAGCGCTTAATTTAAGAAACTTTTATTATGTTTTTACTTTGAGCGGAAAGAAAGCGTACACATTTTATATACAATCTTATCAGAAGCTGCCATTTTGTTGCTTTGTATATAATAAAGCCAATGCTTTGTATATTTTGCCATTTTAAGTTATTTCAATCAATCAAAAGTTGGCAATGTTTGTGCTTCCGAGTGGGATCCCTTATTACAAAATTTATAAAAAGCAGTTCGGAGTAGTAGGTTAGACCCCAAATAGTATGATGAGGTTTGAAAGTCTTTGGATCCATTTTTGTTCGTTTATGTTTGTTAAGAAATGAGCGCCGCAAGCTGAATTTATTGGTGTTTCTATTCGAAATCTTACCGCGAAAGCACTAATTTTTTAAAATATTTCTCAAAGAAACTTTAATCATTATCGATGTTACGAGAGAAGCTTCCAGAAAAAAATTCTTGATTCATGAGACTTTTACACAATCTTCACAGAAAACGTTAACTCATAAAATAAAATAAAAATTCTTACAAGAAAATATCAACCATGCATTTGTGCATTCTATGAAAAATGATTGCAGTGAATGAAAAAATATGGCTAAAGTTAAAAAAAAAAAATAATGTTTATGTTTATTATGTATATATAAAATCGAGTAAATGCTGACGTCAAAATATATGGGTCTGTGTATTTTAAGTCTGATTTTGTGATGTGAATTTATTTTATGTAAAAACTGTAAGAAAATTAAAATTTATGTTTTACCTTAAAAGACTGTAGATGTCAAATGCAAATAGGGTATCCATGTAAAATATTATGTAGAAGGCATATAAAAATGTTGGAAAATAAACAAAAGTGATTAGGTGTACAAATGTTTATTTATATTATGTTTATTTATTTGAATTGAAGAGTTTATTCTTAATTTATCAACTAATAAAATATGTATTCAAAATGTTTATTTTAGCCAAATAGTTTAAACTGGAGGATCTATTTTGATTTTTGAACTGGGCTGGGAAATGATGAGTCTTTAGTTTTTACACATATTTGTACATATTAAATGCAAACGAAGTAATGTGTAATGTTTTTAATTAAATTTTGCTACAATTTAAGTAAGTATTCGACTGAAAGCAATATACAAAGAATTAAATCGAGACTTGTTTGTTTTGGGTGTGATAAAAATCAACTTTCCATATTGGCTTTAAAATACAATATAAATATTATAAAATATTAAAATATATTTTTTTCACGTCAAAAGTCAAATAAGTTTAGGTAAAACTCTCGAATATTCCGAAATAATTTGTGTTTCGTGTGCACTTGTTAGTTTGTTGGAACAATAAAAGAAACAATTCATTCAAAAATATCTAAAAATTGGTCATAATCGCTTTTTTTTTTAAGAATGTATGACTAATTATGTTCCACGACCTGTTCACATATCTTGGTGTGTATATACATACCTCGTACAAAAACATTATGTAAATAATATTTTTTTTCACAAAAACTTTATAAAATATTTTTGCCTGTGAAAATACAAAATTTTTCTAGCTTTCAAAAGACGTGCAAGCGTGTATCTAATGTATTTTTTTTTATTAATAAGATTCTAAAAAACTGATCATATGAGTATAACTAGTGCAGAACTAGACTAAACAAAATTAAACTCTCTAATGATCTTCAAATTAAAACAAGTGAATGCGTTTTTTTGAACAGAAATCTAAGTAAATTTAACAAATTAATGTTTTGATTATGTGATGGCGAGTATGAATTTAATGTAGCCTTACAATGGATATATTCAGAATATTAATTTCAATTCGTTTTTTTGGCAATTTTCGGGCCTCATATATTTTCAGCTAGACCTTGGACTTTTGGTTTGCATTATGACGCATAATAATTTTATATTTTAAAAGAATTGTAGGGCTCTTGTACTTTATTAGCGCAAAAATTGCATGGTTAATTCTCTGTCTGCTTTTGTAGGCATTTATAAAAGAAGTTTAATATAATAAAAATAAAACAATCAAAAATTATGCAGACAATAATATAATAGTGGATAGAATTCCAAAATGCATCGGTGGAAAGTCGAGATTTAATTTCCAAATTAGTGCACGAAACACCGACCAGAAACATACAAAACTCTAAGTTGGTTGAATAGTTTGAAATTCTTGTTTTATCAAATTTATTTGACATTCATTTTCAGTCTCTAAACTTCTATTACATGTCTATGTGTCATTTCTCTTTTAATGTCATACATATTTTTGACAGCATTTGTAACGAACCTAAAAATGACGGGTTTGCATTTGCAATATGTAAAGTGAGTCATTGTTCCTCTTTCTATACGAAATGAAATAAAATACAAATTATTTCAATCTATTATTCTTTTTGTTCAAAAAGAAGTAAAAAATTGTAACACTTGACAATGTGACAGGTGAAAATTTGGTGTCGGAGATATGTCAAATTTATTTAATGTGTTCTAGACTTTGTATTGTAGTATTATTTATGAAAGATTAATAGTTGCTTGTTTGTGATTTAATTGTAAAACAAACTAAGAAATTGTGTGATGATAAATCTATAATGATTCAAAAACTTTTCACAACTTAAAGGAACATTAACAATAATAAACTTAACGTGACAAAAAATTGTATATAACATAAATATACAATACTTTTTACTCACAGATTTATTCATCTTTCGAAATGGCATAATTATTCTAAAGTTCTTTAAAAATTAAATTTGAAGAATGTTGAGTTGATGTGTTATTAATATTGTTCCACATAATTTATGTATTGTATCTACAGTTCATTAAAAACGATAGTTAAAATTGCTGTAAGTGATGTCACTGATGGAAACCTTTGGCATGTACATTGTACAAATGCAAGCTTATTTTTTTGTTCGGCGTACTTTCAGCTCAAAGTTTAACTTTTTTTCTAAGTTACCGCTCTGTATGAGCCGTCTTACAAATCTGAGATTTAAGGGAAAATGTATACTTGGGAAAACAATATAATTATAGTGGACAAAGTAAGCACATGATATTAAAATCCTCTTGTGAGATTCGAGAGGGAGAACATCTTCGCACAACACTACTTTCGAACAGGCTCATTAATTTTTGTAGTGCGAAAAACCAGGGCGCTGAGCAGCACACACTTCCCACGTTCCGACATCGAAAACGGCACGTATCGGTCTCCAGATCAATCATGTTGCGATTGACAGAAGTCACCACTCTAGCATTCAGCCAAGCCAAAAAAAAAACGGAAGACTAGACATTGATCCGGCTGAAGCGGCTTATTTAGTAGCGCATATGTGCACCACACTCTAGTTGAGCCATCTTACCTAGTTAAGTAAAGACTACCTCGCGTTGGGCGCCAATTAAATTCATAGTTATTATAACATACGAGCTACGAATGAAAACTATTTAATTACATACAAGCAAGGATATCTGATACCTAGATGTAAATAAAGCAACAGGACCCATCACCAACATTTAACTTCTTTAGTAATGAACTGCATTTAACGTTTAATACTTAAGTCTATGAAATAAATATTTGCTAAATTCATATAATTTTTGATAGTTTTAATGTGTGGCGTTAATTGAATGTTTTTCTTTACATCAAAGACAAATAATACTCGTAAACTATAATTAATAAGCTTTAAGTGCCGAAGATTGTTATATTCGAACTATGCGAATATTTAAATAACGTTTTTGTTTATTTATATATCTACATTATTATGACATTCTTATAATAAATAAAGCAAAATGATTAGTAATATAGCAGTGCGAGTGCCAACAAACTATTTTTTTTCAGCAATTAACCAAGTGAATTTTATTTAAATGTAATTGCACACTTCCAAAGAAGTGCACATTTACTTAACTATATGTAGGTACTTCCTAATAAAACTATATATATTTCTTATACATAAATATTTTATGTTAAACTGATATAAACCACAAAAGATTAATTAACTTTTAATGCAAAACAACGCTTTGCATTTGAAATTAATTAAGTGATTAAATATCGTTGGCAACCAAGAGGGTGTGGGACAAACTCAATATTATACGAAATAAAGAAACACATTTATCTTACCTGAAGGAACTGGGTTACAGTTGTATCGACAATCATGAGGGGCCGATGTATCAAGTGCACGACACCATTTCGCACGGGGATGTTTGCCTTAACAATTTCGGCCAGAACAACACCCTTTGAATGCTTTGCGTCCCCGATACGTGTGTTTGATTTCACATACACTGAAAGTAAAAGAAATAAAAACGATATTATCAATAAATAATGCGGCTTCGTTCGTCGGTCGTTTTCGTTGCGATGAAGGGTGTAATCAAAAGACGACGAGAAACTTCGGTTCAGGGTTTCTCGCACGGTGGCAGAGGATCTATAAAAAAAAATTCATTATTTTCTCATTCTCAGAAAAGCTATTCATGTTAAACTTCCGGGCCCGGATGTTTTTTGTGGTTTTAAGAAATTGTTAGGTAAATAGGAAGTGTTTTGAACGAAAGTGTTCCTTTAAGCGCCATAGTCTTTTATACTCGTACAAAGTTACACCCTTGTTCCTTTCTATATGTACAAAAATATACGATTGTGGAAAGAAGGGATGTAATAAATAATAGAAAGTGTTTTGAAAAAGAGTTGCTACAAACACGATGGTTTCGTGACTTTCACACCTCAAATACAAGAAGATTTATTCTTCATCACAGAATTAAGTAGATTTTATTAAAACGAAACACCTCAAGCATTTGCTAGTTTTAAATAATTAAAATACTTGATTGTTTGAACGTAGTTTTGAAGGTTTCCTAGCATAAACATTCGAATCAGTTCATAAACAAAAATGGAGGTCTAAAGGCGACAAAAAGTTTTTAATTAGTATTTTGGAACAACACCTTACGAGATAAGAATGGTTAAGGTTGGGTTTATATCTGAGGAAGCCATTACATATCGTGATTTGAGTGGTTTATTTTTCAAAGCTGTTTTGTTCACATGGATGCTTTTTTTGAGCTACCAAAACTTCTCCAATAAATGTGTTACAGCCTGTTTGACCTAACTAAAAAACCATGGAGATTGATTCCATTAGGATTCAGTTAAAAACGACCCAAGTCCTATTTTAAATCGTTTAAATTTATTTCAATACAGGCACTCAAAATTTTTGAGGCTGTTGCTTCAATATCCATACAATTTGTTGTAAATTGTCCAATAGGGTTGAAAAACATTTTCAGATTTCAAAACCGGTGCTTGTTAAGAAAACATTTCGTGAACTACGCAATTATACAGGCTGTTTTTTGTTTTAGATATATTAGCTTTAAGTTGGCAGCACTGTTTTCATTGACAGCCATTCTGTCATTTACGTGATTTTTCTTTAGTTTCGTTTGTCATTTCATCATGAAGCGACTGACGCCTGAATAAAAAATCGTGTAGATTTATTTCGAAAAAAACATGATTCTATGCGCGCAACGCATCGCGCACTACGTCCATTTTATGGTCGACACAAATAATCGTCCATCAGTTAATCAAAATCAATTATTTCGATTGAAGATGAAACGTTTTCGCAGCACGTTTGCTGTAGAGCTCAGCATTTAGAAAGACCCGAACCCATCCATCAGTCATAGTGCACAACAATTGGATCTGTGTCCATCCACTTTATACAAAAATTTTGGGAAAGATTTTGGTTTGCTGGCTTACAAAATCCAACTCGTTCAAGACTTGAAGCCGCACGACAATTGGGCGCTGCTGATCCCGACTTAAACCATACGAAAATTTTGTTCAGCAAGAAAGTAAGTTTTTGGTTGAATGGCTCGGCAAAACTGCCGAATTTGTCGTGTATAGATATTTCAAGCCATTGTTGACACTTCGTTACAGAAAATCTGACAGTTTTTGGTGTGCTTTATGGGCTAGTGGAATCAAATGAGAAGTGATTGAAGAACGTTACAGATCAATGAATTTTTCATTCCTTTATTGAATCGCCCTGATGAGTTGAAGCTGTGGTTTATAACGAGGAATTCCCTACTTGTATTGGTGTTGATTTTTATGTAGCGGAACTATCGCTCTAAATTTCTTCCAAAACGATAATGATATCATTGTTACAACCGTCAAGGGCAATGGCTCAAAATGGATTGTAGGGTGGATTCCAGTGATAAATGAAAATAGAGAAAGACGTGTTGATTTTGATCCTCAACATCTTGGTAAAATGCGAGTTCTTGAATTTGAGATCTGTCCATCTATTTATCGAAATTGGGTAAGATTTTTAAGAAGCAATCCCTCAACTATGCAATGGAAGCCGTCCTTAAGTTATGTTACTTCGAAATAAAACTATACAGAAGCCAAAAATCTTACGGGCTGTGGAGCTGGTAAAGTATGTAGTTTTCATACCACACCTACCCTCCATTTTTTGGAGTTAATTTTTTTATAATAGTTTTGGGTAGAACATAAAACATGTTTTATAGAAACAAATTCTTAAATTTTTGTTGTTTCATTTTGCACAAATATAAGGACTGCTTATATACCCGTACCAAGTCCATTTTATTTGTTTTCAATTTTGTGCTGGCTATGCAAAATTAAAAATATACTTAGATACTCGTACATGATTCTAAAATCCAAGTACGAAGTAGCGAGCAAAAGCTGAATAATATTTAAAAAAAACTTGGTTGTCTGTAAAAACTTGTGTGTCTGGTTTACGGACGATAAGTTTTACCTGATAACCAGTTCACAGAACAGTTCACGTGTAAGTTGTATCTCCTCCCCCACCAACAATCCACCATTTGTATGCAGCCGGTGTACGTGACATTGTGACATTTTTTCGTGCATGCTGCTGGTGTCATCGATTTATAGGACTCTATCACGTCAAAAATATTACTGACATTTTGTATTTGAGGAGACATATTTTTCTCTTGAGTGTATTCTGTCTTCAAAAGTCAAAATACTGTACTCACAGTCATCAGAAAGGTATTTCTATACCAAAGGAACTTTTTCAGAATTTTCCCAGATTCTTCTGGATGCTTTTTCCCTCCAATGGAAAGTGCTATAAGAGATTTCAAAGTCTCTCCGGTTTGACTATTCATAAAAAATATCGAACCATGTTTTCTTAAGTTGATAAAAGATTCTGGTTAACCACCGGTCAACCGGTTGAGGTGACATGAAATGAAACAGTTTCAGTCTCCGTATTCACTATTGCCGACTACAAAATTCAATAATATTCAATGAAATAAAGTGATGTGTATCTGTATTCTGTATAAATGTACATATTATGTACTTTGAAAGCTCAGTTTTGTTTTTTAATACATGCCAATGTACACCATATATCCTTTAGGAAAAACTATGCTGAAAAAAACCAAACGACTGGCCAGACAGGTACAAAAAAATTAAAGATTTTCGAGCTAAAAGTTTGGGTTTCCATTTGTCCCACACGCTGCCCTTTGTCAATGACACTAATTGATGTCACCGGAGGAAAAGGTTTTTCGTGTTAAAAATCGGGGTGATTTAATTAAAAACTTCAAGTTTAGTACTTGATAAGTGCACTTTTGTCATACATAGTTTCATCTGGCGTGGATACCAAAAAAAGTCAATGAAATTATAAAACCATTTTTTTAAGAGAATTATCCTGCATAGCCCAAAGTTTAATCCATTTCTACACGTTGCGTTGTCACCAGCAGATTAGAAAATTTCATAGAGTTTTCAAATTAATTTTGGTTTCATTCAAAACTTACTTTTGCCATCCTTTTGTTGGAAGAAACTAACAGTAACACGAATGTTGTCTTCAAATGATGCAGTGGTTTGTGGCATTTCAATTGGAGCTGGAGCAGTAAATATAACATTGTTAGGAATGACATGACCGTCAATTACTTTCTTGTCCACCAAGCTGCTTCGAGTTGTTTGCTTAAATTAAAAATATTCAAATTTTAATAACATAAAATAATTTAAAAAAAAAAATTAATGACAATAAGGAAGGTGGGAAATTGGAAATGGAGGCTCTGAGAAGTCATTTAAGGCATTTGTGAACAATGTGACGTATAAAGTAAGTACCCAAATTATCAGTAAAGTGTCCAAAACTAGGCAACTTATACAGTGTTAGTGGACTGGAACTGTTGTTATAAAAAAGAAGGTTTTGTAATAAACGAACGGTATTTCATAGACTTTGAATAATCCTTTTCAAAATGTGGGACATCTTTTGAAATAAGGGCCTTCAAATTGAGAAAAGTGCCGTTAAGACAAATTTCAAATATGCCTTTTGGTAATTATTGACTACCCGAATAACTCAATGTTATTGTAAGCCTGCTCAAAATGTTTCCAGTAGAAATAAAATGCACGACTGGGTCGCACGAACTTGCTCTAATGAGTGACAGTGGTTTATGGGCTTGAGATTTTGATAAAAATAAAATTTTCAAAATTCTTAAATAAATACTTAAACTAATTTGAGCTGAAAAAAAAGTACGCCATTTTATTTCTTGGATAAATTCGAATTTATGAGAATAAATTTAGAAAAATCTGTGGACCGGTTTTTGAGAAAAAAAGTTTTTTTTGAAAAACTTTTTGAAAAAAATTTTCAAAAAAAATTCAAAAACGCCAGTTCATAGGTATTCAGCAAATACATTTATTTAAAATTTAAAAAAAAAATTTAATAAGCAGTTTTCAAAATATTAATTTTTTAAATTTTTTTTTTTAAAAATGCTTTTAAAAATACAAAAAAATATTTTTCAAAAATATTGGTATGCAATACAAATTGAGCTACCTACAGCTATATGTGTGTGAAATTTCAAAAGAATCGGTTGAGTCGTTTTCGAGATAGTCGAAAGCAAAAAAAACGGTCCTATGGAAAGTACCGTTCTTAGCCATTTTTTAAAACTTTTTTTTCAGCCATATGATTGGTCGTACCTAAAAAGCAACACTGATTTTTTTAATTAAAAATCGTTAGAGCCGTTTTTGAGAAAAAAAAGCTTTAACGTAACGGTTGTATGGCAGGTACCGTTATTTTTTGAGCTAAAAAAAAAATTTCAATTTCCCCTCTGTACAATACCTAAAAAAGTCTATATACCAAGTTTGAAGCAATTCGGCCCACCCGTTTGGGCTGTAGGTCTCTATACATACAGACAGACAGACAGACAGACAGACAGACAGACAGACAGACAGACAGACAGACAGACAGACAGACAGACATACAGACGGACAGAATTTTTAGACCATCTTTTTTCGTCTTCGCTATCATCGTAATGTCATGTTTGATTGTTATCTCAAAACTTTTTTTTTCGACGAATGCATAACTTGCCTTATAGTACCTATAATCGCAAGTAAAAATGATGTATATACGAGTACATCATTCCAACTGTAAGGTTAAGGCTTTCACGCTTTGCACTTAAAAGCGTTTTTTCTGCGTCAATCTTATAAGCATCCTTCTATTCCTATGTATAGCGTTTAAATCTTTTATAAATGTATTCACGCTTTTAATGCTTTGTTAAAAATGTGTTACCAGAATTTTGAGAACAATGCAAACATTTGTGGTATAACTTTCAGCTATAATGAGCATCTCTAACCGATGCTTATCTTGAGAGAAAAAACTGTCAAGGCCTAACTAAGATGTCTTGAGGAATGATAACGGAGCCAAATCCTAAAATTAATTACTTAGGTATACATGGTTTATCAAAATTCTTACCTTGAACCCTTCATCTATTGGAATAAGGAATGTATGTCCGCCAGGAGCTTGGTACAAGCTTTCTTTTTTCATTAAAGTAACTTGTGCACGGTAGGATCTGAAAGAATAAGGAAAACATATTTGTTTCTAGTAGTACATTCAAATAAAATTAAATTAATGGGCGAGGGTAGATTTTGGCATAAAGTGGCGGCCATGTTGTTTTGGTGACATCTGTCAAGTCGGCTATCAGCATATTTATTAAAAACACACGTGCTACTGGTTCATTGAACCCATAATTAGTTGAATGATATAAAATAGAGAAACAGTGGTCAGATCTTGTACTTAAGCAACGAGCCCGAATGAATTGTGTAAACAAGGTTTGTGAAGGTGGACAATCAATATGACCAGTTAAAATATTACGAGCAAGTGAGATCATATAATAGAATCTGCTTGATTCAGGACTTTTAAAGTCAATTAAATCATACCGAGCTTCATGCGCAGGTAAGGGTATAAGTTCCAGTTTAGTTGTCGAAAGTAAAATTTCGTAAATGTTTTCTGGATTATTTCAATTCTATTTGAGGCACTTTTTTAATAGGACACTTAAAGTCCTTTGAATTCTTCAGAAATCCAAGTATGTTATATCCTTTAGAGATAGCTTAATCTTACTGCATTCTAAAATCTAATTTTTCATGAACTTCAACACCTAAATGCTAAATCCTTAAATAAACTCTCTAAATCTTGTGACTATCAAATAAATGTATACATGTGCCTTTCAAAAAAGAACTTGGTTAATACCACACACACACACACACACAGTGTAACGAAGTTACACATTTCCTGCCACCCCCTCTGCCTTCCGACCACCAGTGAGGCTAGAGCTAAATAATAACCACCACCGACCGCCAGCCGCCACCAACCACCGCAATAGTTCCATCGCCGCCACCAATCGTCACGATGATTCCATATAATATTACTCATCTACGATGAATAATAGAACCATCATTACGTGACGTAACAACAACACAGCCTCCCAAATAACCGCCGCCACCGACCGCCACTCTAATTCATTGTATATAAATATAAACTATAGTACTACCACCTGAGTTGCGCCATCTATCGACGAAAAACTAAGCTCTAGAATACCATGGGAAGCAACAACAACAATTAAAATGGTGGAAATTGTTGTTGTTGCTTCCCATGGTATTCTAGAGCTTAGTGTTTTCGTCGGTAGATGGCGCACCTCAAGCGGGAATACTATAGTTTATATATGCAATGTCTAATTCCACCACCGCCACCGAACGGCAAGAGGATACCATGCAATTATTCATATAATGAATAATTGAATCACCATCACGTGACGTAGCGCCAACACTGCATGCTATTAAGGAAATTTCGCCTGCCCCTCCACCCCGCACCGCTGATTTGGACTGCCGACCACTTCCTTGTACCTAAACCAGAAGAGCAGCCAAATAAATGCATCACTCAAAACGATTTACACATTTGCAAGTATTTTTAACTTTTGACTTTATAATTCACAGTCTCTCCTTTCAGTGAAATTCCATAAGTAGAAGTGAAATTTGCATGGAAAATCAGACTCGATCTCCCAGCCATTGGTAGAAGTTCTATTGCAAATAGAAAACCGGGATTAGAGTTCTCACTCGAAGGTACGCTGCGGGGAATACCAGCAAAAGCCTCACCAAGTTTTGAAGCAAAAGTTTTTAGTCAGCTTTCCACTTCGCTGTTGGCTGTTGGTTGCAATGGATCGCTGACCGGCTTTAGGCCACTTGTTTATTGTCGTGGAGCTCTTCCTTTCTAGAGGAATATCCGCTGACCTCCGTTTATTGTCGTGGCTCGTGGGGTTGCTGCTCTTGTTAGCTTCTCCATAGACCTAGTTTGGAACTACCCGTTTTTGTCATGGCTACTCCTTTTCTTGGGGTGCCATAGACCGAGCCTTGCTCAACCGTTTTTTTTGTCAGCTTTCCACTTCGCTGTTGGTCGCAGTGGATCGCTGACCGGCATTAGGCCAAACGTTTATTGTCGTGGAGCCCTTCCTTTTTAGAGGAATCTCTGCAGACCCCTAGTACTAAGGAATCGTTTATTATCATGGATAGTTCCTCGGAACTCCACAAACCTAACGTATCATAAGAATTGAATTGTAATCTTTCATTTTAAGATTATTATTAAGAATATGAAATAAACTGTTAAGCAAATTCAGATTAATAAAAATATTGTTGTTTCGGAGTTCGACACTCTTCAACCCTAAGTTTTTGCTTTCTTTTGGGAACAACCCTGGACATCCATGAGCTAACCTCACTCAGCCTGAGTAGAAAAAAGCATCACAACAGCTTGTTTTTATTCCGTTTCAAAATCTACCCGCCCTTATTGAAAATCAATTAAATTCCGAACGTTTCACTTCACAAGAATTCATATTTCACCTAAACTTCAATGCTCGGTTGCCATAATATAAAACATAACAACAAAAACTAGAACAATCCAATTTATTTATTTTTAATCAACTTGAGCCAATTATTTAATTCTGACTATAAATTCTAGCTTCTATTTCCTGAAGAACTTTCTTCAAAAATTAATTAATTTGTGCACCTCACTTCCAATACGTTTGGAAACAGTAATTAAAAAAGTTTTTTAAGTGCATATGTTGAACACAAGTAGTTTGCAAATAAAATTTGAAAACTTTGCAATATTTATCGATTTGATTTCGTCAACACACACATTCAGAAGAACATACGAAACAATATTTCTTCAGTAAAATGAAAGCTTTATAAATGGTTATTAAAACTTCGTATCTACAACTTTTCCGATGTTAAAAGTAACTCCCTCACTTGCTTAACTTTTTGACAAGAAAATTCACCTAATACATCATATTCAAACTGTATAACAGTGTGTTATGTTTGTTTTTTTTTTTTTTTTTGATTTGCTGAAGCGAGAAAATTTGTTTTAATGTATGCAATCAATCTTCAAGATTCTCATTCGTACAAATATTTCAACTTCAACTTCAAAATAAGGAATACAAATTGTGTTACCTGAGGCGGAAGTCTCCAATGCTCATGGAGTCAGCTTGTTGGAGAAATTGAAGTGCATCGGGATTGGTTATTTCGGATTTTGATGTTGGCAGTACAGATAGTGGTGTTAAGACATCATCAATAACGTGCATAACCTGCAAAAATTTATTCCACAAAGTATTTATTAGAATTTAATTAACTTTCAAGTGCCATTATATAGCTATAAACATGTTTTGTGCTTAAAAACTTAAATCATGTGCATAAATTAAGAGTCTCCATATACATTCGTATATAAATAGTAATGTCAGAACAGAACCCATATCAGGATCAGAAGACTGATGATGAGGAATTCTTATACTTACTTGTCTTTTTCCCAAAGTGTTTTCCATTTGCAATGAAAGTGAGGGAATTATCCTGGCGTTATTAACATAGATGTCTCCATTACTTTTCTTTGTGATGTAAAGCGGAGGATTTCCATCCATGTCTGAAGGAACAGTCTTCGTAAGTTGTTCCTGGGTAAGAGCGACAGTGGCTGAAAATTGAAATGTTGTGAACTTATGAATATTTATTTGAATTCAATTTACATAATATAGTTTATGAGTGTAATTAAGTTTGGATTTTGAGTTTCTTCTTGTATAGCTAGATGCTGTAGATACTATGAGTAGAAAAGTAAATGTATATATAATATACTTAATCTGACTTTAATAAGTATTATCCAAACAATACTACCTATCGTAAGCATTTGTTGTTAATTGTATTTAAAGCGAAAGTTTTCTCAATTCAAAATTCGAAAGAAAAACAAGTAGTTATCAAACTCGCAAAAGACTTTTTGAACCCAAAAGACCTAGGTATGCCAAGTCAGGAAGTACCACGACCTACATATAAATTACGCTTCAATGTGACTCTTTCGAACCCCTGCCCTGGAAGCTTAAAGCCTGAAAGCAAAAAGGGAGCGATTGAATACAACAAAGTTTTGCATCACACCAATCAGCTCCACAGGGACAATAGGATAGAGGGAGGGAAGAAATAAGAAAGTTTGAAAGAAATCTATTTCCTTTATTTTAAGTTGTTTCTTTACAGAAAGATTTAGGATTTACGAGATACAGATACGAGATGCGAGTGTTAAGACAGGTAATGGATGTTCTGGTTCGGGTTTTGGTTCTGTGGAGCATTTGGATTTTGCTGAAGTTTTTGGGTTACGAAGTGTATTTTATAGATAGGAACTTTTAAACTTTTGGTGTTTCTTTTCATGTTGTTCGGTATTAAGGAATCGGTCATTTAAAATTGGATACAAGATTTTCAGGGATTTTGTACAGTTTACTGGAAGGCTATCCGTATACTGTGTGTGTATAGGGTCCTTGTTTGCTGAATTAGGGGTGTGTGTTTTAACCTCACTCTTGGCATAATTTCTCTGTGGGTACATTTTCCCAGTTTGATCTTGACGTCCCAGTGGGTAGGATTTTCGAGATATGAATTGAATACCACCTTATTTTTAATCCATTTTATTTATACCTATTCTCCTTATCTTTCTTCTATTTTTATATTTATTGATTTTTGATTAATCTTACGAAAAAGGAAGAAGCAGTATAAGCTTCATAAGAATATTTTCATTTATTTTGCAGGCTTCAGTTTATATAATAGACTTCAATTTTGAAATATTTTTCGTCATAGCTCATGGACTAATTGAAGTTCTTCTCTCATTACAGTTGGTGGCCTTGTTAAAGTTCATTAGTTTTCTTTTTCGTTTTGTTATACAACCAAAGTCCTGCATGAGAGAATGAGAATATCTTCACAAAACATCAATTTGGCTGGACTTAAGGCGGTACAAATATATTTTCAATTATTTAACAGGGCCGATTAAATACGCATCAACTGGACAAATTTTCCGGCTGAATGGATGGATAATTTAGTTTGCTGATAAAATCTGTATATTTACTCATAAATTAAACTAGAACCAAAAACAAAAAACCTAATAATAATGACAAGGACATTCTATTTTTATGTAAAGTAAGAATGCCCGAATGAAATGTGGATTTCTGGGGAACAAAGGCTGTTAGAACATTTTGGAATGACAGAACAAAAAGTGAGAAAGTAAATAAATACATCCAGAATACCCATTTCTATTGCACATTTCCAAGTGCAATGAACTTCATGTTTTACCTTTAACTATATTATCCTTCAGCTAACTCAACTTTCTTTTACAATTTACAATCAATCGGGATTTTGTGGTTCGAGGTTATTTGTTTCTGGATAACTATAATTTAGATCTGCTTTTTCGATAATCTGATGTCTTTCGCTCTTCTAATTATTGACAAATCTTTTGAATTTTGACATCTGCCACGTCAAGGTTCATCCTAGAAGGCTTGAAATCTTCAAATCTCATAATAAGCAGCTTTAAGTACAAGGTTGTGGAGTTTTTTTGTTTGTTTTGCTTATGCCCGGCTCAAACAGGAACATTTCAAGTAATGGTATTTTTCGTTTTAGAATTGCTCGGAAATGGTTCTATAACTGCGTTTTTCTTTTTTAAATCTTAAATGGTATAACGAAAATCAGGTTGAAACGGCTTTTTTCAAACGGCTGTAGGTTACCGGAATGATCAAATTCATTTTAACTTTAGTTGTCATTGGTCTTCATAGTTTCATTTAAGAAAATGTGGAGTTTCCGTGTTTTGCAGTAAGAAGTACATTCAAGAGAATTCCGGGAGAGGTGACGCCCGACGCCAGGATATACCAGCGATGAATATTACGAATAGCAAAGGATTCAAAAAGCAAGTAAGACTCAAGTATCAAACCATTCTGACCACAGCCTGACATATCAAACTGCTGAGCTTGATGCAGCGTAAATTTTGGTATAGACCATAAAAAACTTCCGAGACATTCCAAGCAAATCCAGTTTTTAAATAAGAGCCTGTCTGTTGACTGTATCAAATGCAGCCTCAAAATTATCGAAGCACACATACAATTTCTTTTTGTTTTGCAACATATTTTCTGGCAAGTCAGAGCAAAAATATGTGATCTTCTTGGAGAATCCAGGGCAAAACCTTGCTTGAAATATACTGAGACAATTTGTGCTTTTAGCATAGTAGATAGTCCCCATTAATAATCCTATAACAAAAATTTTTATCAATGAATTGAGAATGGAGATTCCCCTTTAATTTTCAGGCTGCCTCACCTCTCTGTTATTAAATTGGACAAAAGGGCTTTCTAAGACCCCTTAGGCACTCCCATACTGTCGAAAATTTTATTAAAACATTCAATAATATGTGTTTTTGAGTAGGTCATTGCCTTAAAAACAATTTTAAAATGTACATCTTAAGTTCCATTTTCGAGAAGTCTTCATACCTCAAGACCATGAGCCCAGTTCAAGAATGTTTGACCAAAGTTCCTTTGCACAATTACAGTGTTTAAGTTGTATAGTCATATTTTTTCGGGAATTAATTTTTTGACTGTGCATACCTTCGGTGACACAAAGGTAAATATTTTTGAAGCTAATAGAGTTAGTCATTCTGAAAAGTATTATGTTCTTAAAAGAGAGTACCAGTTTGCCAGAGTCTTTGTCAAACGATTTGCTCTTCAGTGATAAATAACATAAATATTAAAAAAAAAAAATTATATGTATCCATACACAAATTTTAGTATGAAAAAATATCATTTAACTTTTCTTATAAATAGGACAAATATAGTAGTTAATGTTCAACAAATTTTTGCATTCAAACTCATGACTTTTTTTTCTAAAAACGTTAGATACATAAATAATTCCCCAAATTATAGTCTTCGAACTGGAAAACACCCTGTATACGCATTTTTCTAGTCTTTTAATTATGAATTGTATAGAAAACGAGTCTTCAGCAAAACAACAAAATTGACTTGATAATACGCCTCTCCAACCATTTTGTTGTTGTTAACATCAATTGATTCTTTCAGACCATGATGCCAGATTCATTACTAAATGCTCTTAAACTAATCAATTGCAAAAGGAAAGGCATTATTTCATCAGAACAACTAATCACAACTAAGGCAAATGCATTGTATAACGATAAATGTGTGTATTTATATTGTCAAAAGGACCTCAATTGTTTACCGCAGGACAAGGGATTTAGGTGACAATCATACGTAACTAATTGTGGCTTCGTTTGCATCTGACATTGACATTGTACTTGAGATAGTCTATTATTAGGTTTTGCTCTGGCCTGGTCTGGATCATGGTGTTATATCCTTAATATTATTCATCTATTCATGTTTTTGTTTTATTACTCACCCATATGGTATAGCACGGAAGTGTTGCTAGCATGATGTCGCTGAAAAGCCTCATTTGTTGGCACAAATACCGTTACAGACCGCAAAGCTACAGTTGAGTTAGCAATTGGATTTTGTTCCAGCAGTGTATAGAACTGAAAAAAAAAACGAGAAAAACTTTTAAGCAATTTGTTTTAAATATTCATAAATTAGTAGGGCTTAGTAAAAAGTAAAAAGGATAAAAGAATGAATATATTTCTAAAGGATTTTTCCTTAGAAACATAAACTTATTCAAAATATAGCGCCATTTTTTATCTAAAAATATGATGTGTACGTTGTTGGCTGCTGGCTGGTAGGTATAAGAACAAGCTTCAACCCATTTCGCTTTATTCAAATTGAATTTGCTGCCTCTCCTGTTGCAGGATCCAGGATATACAGGAGAACATCAAGCGATGGTGTTTATAAACGCTTCATCGGCTGTATGCAAACAAAAATACGCCCATATCTACCAAAGTATCCTGCGGCATAAATGGTACAGAATTCACCTTTCCGTTTTTAAGGTTTATTTTTTTCCTTTATTTTTTTATTTTTATAGCAACAAGCAAGGTAATCCCAAGCTCGAACCCAAACCCAACCCGACCCGAATGATATAGAACACCCGAACACCGAACTGAACCCAACAGGAATTTGATTTTACTTCCATGTTTTTGACAACCACCCTCATAGTGATGTAGGCAAATGTTTGTGTCAGTGGTTTTCATTTTAAGGGCATAGGCCGAGTTTAATCTTTATGTTGGAAAATAGAGGAACGAGGTAATGCTGGGAAATGTTCATTGCTACCGACAAACAAAGTTAAGCAAACGGTTTGGTACGGTCGGTTGTAAACAGCAAGGACGAGCAGAAGGACCAATCTAACTATGGGGTTTAAGGTTGCTGAATGCTTTCAATCATTCATGAGCATGTTTTGGGGAAACTGGGATTGCTACATAAATAATTTGCGGTGGGTTAGCATTTCAAGTAAATTTCATCATAGGGATGCCAAAATTATACGTACAGTGTATTTGTGTGTATATACTCGTACGTACCTACTTCTTATGTACCTACCTACCATTTACCTGTTAAATTTTGGTTCTATAAGATAAATTCATCGGGTTTTAGGTTTATAGATGTCATTTACAATTTACGTAAAATAATGCATTTATAGGCATGAATAGCACTTTGATTATAAGTCCAATCAGAAAGATTGGGTTCAACAGTTTATCTTAAGGTTAAAGTTTGGATGTATTATAGGAACTCGTAGTTTTGAATCGAGTTTTTGAAAAATCATTTTGTTTTGATGATTGTTTTTGAATACTACTCGTATGTGTGTTTACGCAAGAGGACAAATTTATCGCTGTTTACGAAAACTGGCATAGTAAAAAAAATGGATTCTTCAGAAAATCAGTTTAAAGGTTTTGAGTCGGACCAATTTTCGTAATGTAATTTTTTTTCATATTATAAATTATTTTTCTCGAAATATATTTTAAATTTAGTTTAGTTCCACATTTTATTTAATGAAAAATAATTTTTTAAAAATTAAGAGGGATACGATTAGTTTGTAAGAATGAAGATCTAAACATATCCTTCCAAAGACAAGTTTTTTTTTTTTTTTATTATTTCGGAGTTTGTACGTTTTTTGAAACTATATCGGCATTTTAAACTATTTGCTATGCGAAAAACAGTAAAATAAATAGAAAATTCATAGAATTCTGAAAAATCTTTTCTAGAAAAATTGCATAACTCATAAAAGTGTCATTTCCAAAACATTTTTTCTTAAATTTATCAAAAAAAGTGAACCATTTTGTTTTAAAACAGAAAAATATTACAAAACGGTACAAACTTTATTAAAGACACTGCTCAATTTTTATAAAGTACTTACACTATTCTATATACATTTCCTTAATTATTTTGTACATAACAAAAAAAAAAAAAAAAACCTGGCTTTTTTTGAGTTATGTCTGTGTTTATTTTTGTTTAATTTAAACAGTTAACTATAACAAAATTACGACGTGTTTCAAAGCTTAAAGTCCCAACATAAGGGAATTAATTATTTTAAATTTATTTTGGGACTTAACTGACAAAGCTTTTGAAAGTTTATTTTTAACTCAAAAATGCAAGTCTTGAAAACAAAAGTTTTGAGGATTTATATTATAAAAGTAGAACCGACATTTCGTAATTTTTCAAAGTATCATCCCCACGTAAGGATTACATCAAAACAAACGCAAATTTCCCACGGAAGGCAGGAAGGGAAATTTCCAACTTATAGCAAAATATAGGTCCCACAAGTTTTTTTCATAACAAAAGGACGAAACAATTTACATATATGATATATACATTATTTTTGTAAATCAATATTTTAACACATTTCATTATAATTCATATAATGCACATCATAACGTTCATAACCGAGGTAAACACCGTTCGGAACCATTTTACCTGCCTCTTTTGTAATTTATTTGCATGTATGTTACATTGTTGGAAGGGCATTGCAGAAGGGAAGTGCATACTACAAATGTTCATGCATATATACATTATATTTAACAAGGTAAAATTAAAGTAGAAGTTACACAACAACTACAACAAAAAGAAATATAGACAACAACTTTTTGGCTTTAATGGTATATGGTTGAACTACAACTGCTGCGCTGGCTGCCTGGGTAAAGCTCGAACAAGAATATTCATTTTGTTATTCTTCAATTAACAATCTAATAAAAAAAATGAGTTTAATGTTGTAAGCTGAATTATCTGGGCCGTAACATCTTCATACGCAGGGGGGTTATTGCATTATTCTAGGAGACTGTAGTAAAAATATTAATTAAGTAGTGAGGTAGATATTATCGAAAATAGATGCGTCCTTTTCATTGTCTGATACCAAAGTGTAATTAAAAATTTCTTAGAATTTGTCTTAATTATTTTTGCCAAAAACTAAGTATAGGAGGGCAAACAGTACACGATCAACTTCATATACTGGTAAGTCGAAAAATTCGAAAAAAATATTATTAATGCAAAATAATCAGAAAATTCAGAGCCAACTTTTGGTTTTTTCAGCTTAACAATATCGATCAGAAAATTTTTCGGGAATGTTAACATTCAAAAACTAGTATTATAAATCCCATTAAAAAAAAAAACTAAGCAGTACCTCGTAAGTCTCATACTATATACACAAGTAAATCGAATTGAATTCTTATATGTATACTTATGAGGTATTGAAAAACTTGCAAAATTGACTTACGATGTTATGAAGTTTAACCTTCTATATTGTAGTATAAAATTATTATGTAGTATGTAGTATGTATAATAAATAGTGTGTTACTGCCTTAATGCTTCGGTTGCAGGGTATCGCGACTAGGTGTCGCTCACCTAGTGCGCGGTACACTGGGACTGAGACATTGAAGCAAGAATTTGGTTCAGCACACATCACAGAGGAGCTCCATGCTACTGGACCTGATGAAATAACTTTAAATGGATATTACAAGAAAACAAGTGCAATAATGTCCCACCAAACTGGAATCAAAGCAAATGACCAAATTTTGAAAGTCTTTGGTAAAAGCAAGATTGGCAAAATGAGAGTTATAAAAGTATCCATCGAGAATGAGGAACTCGTGTGTGCTGGCACTCAAGATGTTAAAAAAGACTGGGAAAAAGACTATGATAAATTGATTGGCCCAATGATTGAGGAATCTGTGCCGTGTTTCATTATCTATCGTTTGGATAGTAAAACCTCACTCGGCTATGCATGGCTTTTGCTTAGTTGGGTCCCAGATACGGCCAGTATTAGATCGAAAATGGTTTACGCATCGACAAAGGCAACTCTGAAACTTGACAAAGAAACAGCAGCCACATTGTTATCGGCAAAATAAAATAAAAATTGTTTAAATTGTACAAGCCAACTGGATTTTTAATTAAACCACAATATGAATTATTTATATTTGAGATCAATAAAATGTGATCAAATTAACTCTGGAAACTCGCGATTCGGAAAACATGGTCCACTAAAAATGCCTGGATCAAAGCCATATTTGACACATCCTTTGCCTGAAATCAATATCTCTAGGCACTGCTTTGCAAGCAGGGGGATCTTAGAAGGGTATTAATTATTAAGAGTAGTTTTTGTTATGTTTTGAAATTAACTTGGTGGGGGCTACACCCCAATTTATTTGGCTAAGAACAAGCTTCACATCTTAATCTATCTTAAAACTATGAAACTTATGGCTAACTTAAAACTAAAAAAAACATAAGATAAAATTGAGTTGTGTGTATGATTCTGACATTGAATGCTACCGATCCTAGATATATTTGTTGATATAGTGACCAAATTTGTTAATCCTATTCAAGTAGCGGGCGTACAAAGCTTATGTGAAGAGATCGGGCTACATAAGGGTCGGAGAAAACCAAGTCGATATGTGAAAAAAAAGTTGAGCGTATCGTCACATAATTTTTCAAGGTCGCGAATTGAGTTCACGGTATATATGTTGATTATGGAGAAGGTAAGGACGAGGAGAAGATTTTGTGCGTTTACGTGAAAAGTGATTGAATGGCATTTAGTAAAAATCAGTTTTTGAGACACCAGACTGTGAAACTGTCGATAAGAGGTTAAATAACAGAAGAGTCATGTGTCGGAGTCTATATAACGTTAGTATCGTCAGCGTAGAGTGAGATATGGAAAAGTTTTATGACCACTTCAATATCGTCAATAGTACGAATAAAAAGTAGAGGGCCTAAGTGGCTGCCTTGGGGGACAACAGGGATTGCTTGAAATGGAATGTAAGATAGGCTCAAAGCAATGGCGGATAATGGTTACTTTACAAATATAAGTCTGCGAAATTTAGTCAAAAAGGATTTATAAAATCTTAAACGATACAAATTCAGGGAGGTTGGTGGTTGAATGACTTACAGATAACAAAACTTAAAATTATGTACAAAATGTTTTCAAACATTTAAGGGATACGTGAATTTAAACGGCAATTGGACTTTATAGTTTTTAACATTATTAATTGGATTCTTTTTGTATATTGGGAGTTTCCATGCTTGAGGAAATTTTTCTTGAACATTTTTGAGATATAGAAAAACAGCTAAAGTACATTTTGTAGAGACATTTATATACCATCAGGGCCTGGAAGAAATTCCTCATTAAGTTGATTTAAATTGTTTTCGACGGCGCGGCGTAGGTGTCGACAGTAGTAAGAGGTAGAAATAGACCAAGAGAGAAATTTGATATATATTCGAAATAACCTGAGTCTGGTTTAAAAGAATCATCGGTGAAAGATTACTTGAAAAAATGGCCAAACATTTGGCAATTTCTTCTGGATCATTCGGGGTTCAGCTGATTTCTCTCATCAAACAAACAGCGATTGTACCAAGGAAAGGACGCAACCGTTGTTTTAAGAAGCTACTACCACTGTTGTATGTACATACATACATACATATATCATGTCCAATTCTCATTCCCATTATTATTTGTTTGTTTAGTTAGCAGTTAGTATTATTAAAAAAAAATGTATGGCACTTCTTTGGTGCAGTTGTATAAAATTAAAAAGACACAGATACTGAGTATTGAGTTGACTCACCCAGCAACCCCACTACTGTATGTTCTTCTATTTCCAAACTATGCATTCACATGTGCGGTGCGTCTCAAATTTAGTCAAAACACATTGTGTGTGCAGTGTGCACCCTTTACTTCGACAACTGTTCGCATTGTTTTCTAATAATTGCAACGAATATGTATTTCACTTTTACCCATGGGTTGCGTGTTTGCTGATGCAACCGATTGCAAATACAATTTTTTTTTTTTTCTGTAATTCACTTTTCTGTTTATATAAAAAAATTCAAATTCATTAACCTCTATGGAAACATTAAGGCCAAAACAAAAGCAATTGTTTTCATTTTACAAGTAGGGTGATCAGAATTCGATTGTTTAGTTTTTTTTTTTTTTTTTTTGAAAAATGTTATACATTTCGTAGAAAGCAACCATTTGCAAATTTATATTTAATGACAGTGATTTAAATTTTTAATCAATTGTATGTATGCTGTGAAAGCAATTTGATAATTAAACAATCGACAATATTATTGAATGTATACATTTTCAATTATGCATTCCATGCAGTAGATTCAATTTTTAAAAAATGTCTCTTTTAATTATTGAAATTAAATAATTCTTTGTGTTTTATTATAAAAAAAAACCGGGATACCATTTAATGGTTCAGGAAAAAAGGACTACAGAATGGATATAATAAGGCTTACAACCTTGTCTACATATGTATATTAAGGAGACAATAAGTTCAACACTTTCCGGCCTAAAAAGTACGGGGGAATAATAATAAAAAAACATTTGAAAGTGTCAAAAAGTTACCAAAGTGATAAGAGTTTTTGAGAGAAACTTGTAGACATCAATTAACTAGAAACGCGGTGAATTGAGGTAATATTATGGGAATACTCGCTTAAATTGGTCAAGTTTTATAACGCGAAAAAATATAAATTTTAAAAGGTAATGTTGCGAGACTCGATACATTTCAAGCACAATTAATGGTTAATAAACTAATAGATGCAAGATAAGACTGTCTCGAGCCCCAGCCTGGGCACCAAAATCGCAATCCACTGTAATACCAAAAACTTGTTCATATATAACTTTCTAAACCTTCTTTTTAAAACGATCGCAAATTGTGAACAGTTTTTTTTAAAAGACTTGGTACCAGGCATTAAGTGGAAAATAAATACGTCCCACAATATTTTCTAAGCCATTTTTATAACGATAGGTTATTTCGTATTCCAATGATAAAAGTCTAGTATCTTTTATGAAATAAAGAAAAAATTACACATTTTTCGAAATGTATTAAATCGTTTAAATAGTTCGCTTATTTAATATTAGCTATCGTTTTATCCCACAAGCCATCAAACTTCTATCTCCTAGTCTTGATCGTTGAAAAAGTTTGCTAGCAACAAGATGACAGTTCTTGCTCGGAAAAGAAGAGAATATTGATTCTAGATCTGGGGTCAGAATCAATCTTCAAAATGACATAATCCTGACCTATATGGACCCCTAAGTTAAAAAAGCACACTTTCTAGAAAAATTATAGGTACCTAATCGAACAAAATTAACACGTTTTGTGAACATAGTTCTTTAGCTTGTCAAACATCACTGACACAAACGAAATGTTACCAACTTCGAGCTTTTATTTAAAATTTGACAGGTCAAACTGTGTCTTGGCTTCACCAAATGATGGCAAAACTATTTTTGTGAAATTTTTGAAACTCTTAAAAAACATCTTTGTAGAAGGAAGTAAATGTATGTACCTAAGTATAAAGTATTTCTTATTATTTTAGCAAAATCAGTTGCCTTGGGTTAATTTGAGTTTGTTCAGTGTTCAATGTTTAATAAAAAAACACTTAACGGGCAAAATGGCCTCCTCAGTAGGTACTTGGGCAAAACGGCACAGTTCCATTTTAGGGAGGTACTCATTTTTAAATTTCCCTTTTAATGGTTGGAAAGTATCAACGGTCGACTAACAGACAGTCCTGGATAGGGGACATAATCTCGGAGTACTCGGAGTAGTTAAAGAAATAATAAAATTGGCTGTGCTAAGACTAAGGCTTCCAAAGCATTTGTAGTGCCAATTTGTTTTTATAATTGTCAATTTTGTTCCTGTTTTTTTTTTATAGAAGTAATTTGAAATTAATTGTTTATTTTTTTGTTGAGTTTTTTATGTTTATTTTTCTTTACTAGGGTAAAATGGCATAACAGGGTGCCATTTTACTCAAGCAATTTTAGTGAATAGAATTTAAAGACGTTTTGAAAATTACAATTTTTAAATAACTATTTATCTTGATAAGTTAAAAAAAAAAACAAAAAAATTATTGATACAACTTCGAAAAGATGTAACAAAGCATATGTATACATAAAGTTATAGCTGACAATTAAAACGAGTTATAAGCCATTTTCCTTAGGGGGCATTTTAGGCCACTTTCCCCTAATTTCCCCGATATTTTCGAAATCAACATGTTGTGATGATTTTGGAATTTTGTCAGTGACAGTTTGAAAACAAACAATGTAGTTTCATAAGCGAAAAAGAAGTATGTACTTAGAAAAATTAAAGTTTGAGAAAAGTACCCCTACATCAACGTCCAACATCCTAATAGTGAAAAGATGTTTGGTTGTTCGTTGGCATCTCTAATCGGAGCGATTTCGGATTCTTTAACAAAATGCAATAAGTATTCATAGAACACCAATATAACTGTGGAAGCTTAGCATTTGATAAAGTTGGTTCCACACTATCCCACAGTGTAGTACGACATGCCAAAAAAAAGTGTGAAGGAATGTGTGATGGTTTTACAATGAATCCTAAAAAATATTTCAGATCTAAACACATGTCAAATCGTATGAGATATGTGCTGTCATATTCTGTTTCCACACTATTATATGTACATCTGTTTCATCACACATTTTTGACATGTCGTATTACACTGTGGGATAGTGTGGAACTACCTTAAAAGAATTATAAACATTTGATGGGAAATTGTATATTGAACACGGAATAGCAATTTAATTTCCAGTCTGTTTCAAACTCTTTTCTTCAAATATTTTCAAATTAATTAAGCATTCGGTAAGGTGTATGAATCCCTCTTTCATTTTTGCAACAAAACCGTTTTTAAGTAGTTTTTCAGAAATCATTTTGCATATTTTTTGCTTAATTACTGCGCCGCGCCGGTATTCCTTGTTCATATACAGATAATAATTATAAACGAAGCAAACTAATAATTAAACCAAAGCTGCCATGCAGGTTTTAGAATGTAAACTTGAAACTTCAATATTTTTATTGGAAATTAGTTTATCAACATTAAAGATTTTTAAAAAAAAACATGTTTCTAATTAGCTTTCCACCACTGCAGGTACTTCAGGAATAAAAAGTTTTAATTGTTTGCTTAAGAAATGTCAAAACCTTAATATTACGCATACAAATAAAATAGCCTTTTTTGATTTTTTTGTTTCTTCAAAAATAATGTTGTGATTAAAAATATACAATTTATTACATTACTCCATAATATTTAATTTTAAACTAAAAACAACCGTGTGTACGAATTCAATAAGGCCCAAAGCCTATTTCCATAAATTCTAAATATACAGTGTTGTCTTTTCTTCTTCTCAAATCTAAGATACTTAACAATGTTTATGTTAATTTGGAAATAATTTTAGGGGCGTTCATGAAATGTCTCACTTAAACTTACCCAAATATGGTTATTTCGATACACGAAAACCCTAACCTAAATATGTTTACATATATGTATTCAAATAATGTATCTAAACCTTAACACAAAATTAAATCTTAGCAAATATGCAAATTATTTACAATCGGTATATATGACGACGAAAAGTTTGAAAAAATTCCAAGCAATATACAAAAAGAATTTATTGATTTTGTCTCTCGGCTCGAATATGAAAGGACGACATTGTGGCGACGCGAATGTTATCAAACCCCGGATATCGCGTCTATATTGTTTTGAAAATTGCAGAACTCATTCATTCTGCAACGGCAGCAGTAGCAAGCAGCAACAACAACAAAAAAGTTTCAATGCCTTTCGCTAAGGCGCACGCAACCCCCTATTTCGATTCAAGAAGGTTAATGGCCCTCGAACTGCACCCCCACACAGTATGAAGAGGAAGAAAGCTTCGTGTGAAAAAGCAATGAAACCTTAAACACAAATCATATTCAGTTTTCCTGGTCGAGGATAGATTCGTGACTTTTAGCCGATTTCTATGAGGCTTACCCTCGCTTCTACTACCAAACATGGTGGTAGCGGGTCTTCACATTTTTGAAATTCTTGTCTATAAATATTTTCTTTTGCTTCAGCGTTGCTAGGGAACTTGTTATTATGACATCGTGTGGCAGTGGCGTGTGCCGCTTTGATATTATTTTATGTAGGTATAGGTAGTACGAGTATATCTACAACTCCTAACCAATACACAGATATAAAGTATCTTTTTGGTTTTCTTAAAAGCAAGGGTGTGATTTTTAATTATGTTCTGCAATGACTTTATTTAACTTTTATTTTAGAAATTATTTTGCTCACAAAATTCTCAAAACCTCTCCGTATTTTCCGGTAGGGTAGCTGGTAGCTCTAGCTACTAGCTACATAAATGTATCTAGATATATTTCGCAAAATAACGAAAATAGGATTCAGGTGATGCAAGAGAAAAGTAAGCAGCATTTAGATGGTTTCTGTATATGAATGACTTGAGGCATGTTATGTTGTTGTAAAAAAAAAGAAGCCCTTCTGGGTTATTACGAAAACAAATAACAGTATATAGACTCTTAGGGGATCGATTAAGGAATAAAATGAATGTTTAACGCATCAGTTGAGTAATCGACTGTTTCCGTTTTCCCTCATATTGCGTGTGTGTTGTATTTCAACCAACTTTTTATCAAAGGAAACACACACACACACACACACTGAAGTATAATACGTAGGTAGGTTCGAGGTAATGGGTTTTGCATGTTTTTCTTAAGAAATTTGAATAAATTAAGAACGTGTTCGCATTTTTGCAGACAATATGAGCGTAATAATAACATAATTGAAAATGATATCTTTAAGTAACTGACAAGGAATTAATTATTATTATTAAAAAAATGAAGTACCCATTATTCGGATTATTATTATGGACTTTGAGGAATTAACAACAATATGGGTATTCAAACTAATCCAGTGTATTATCTGATCACTCAGATAATGTTCTTTTATCATTTTTTACCTGGAGAATAGTAGCTTATGTAATCTCATTTGCCTATAGCAGTTAAAAGGAGCTTAATCGGATATGTAGATTCCAAAACTTCCGAAACATGTTCAAAATTATTTTTGATCACGCTTTGCTTCCTTCATCCTCTACCTTACCTACCAAAAAATTTAATATTAGAAAGCCAAATTTTAAAGCCTTTCTGAATCCTTTCCTTTCATTTTCAAAATGAATATGTATCGACAATCCAGCACGTAGAGCTTTCGACGCCACCCAAGAAATAATGCATTGGAGCGACCATGTAAAGGGAGATATATGACTATGATATTGATTTGAAGAAGGCAGACTTGAGGTCGATGTGGCTGGAGCCTGGAGGAGCACATTAAATAAGTCGTAGAAGGTCAGCATCAGCACTCACAGAATGCTTATTTTGAACTATGTTTTGTTAACTGGTATATAGCTCAAAGAATCCTTGTTTTGTGGATAATATGCCCTATGGTCAATGGGCCAAGACAACCATAGGTTCTATTTGAGTCATCTAAAAGCATAAACCTATACGTGTATGTAGATGGTTGATTGCATTGAATTGTAAACATCGGTCCGAGTTTTAGCTTTGGTGGAATAAAGTAATAGGGACAATAAAATAAAGAAACTTTCAATTAATGATGATATCTATATTTTTGTGTCCTGTCTCTTCAACTGTTTTTTTTTTAATGCTGTAGGCCTTGGAACTGAGAGGTTAACTTGATGAAATCAAAAACAATGGTTTTTCTTAATTTAAACACTTAAAATGCAGGTGGACTTTTTTATAAGAGCAAGAAAGATTGAGAACTATCGGTTTCGAATAAATGGCTCCTTAAGCACTACAACTTTTGAATAGAGTCGATTTTGACTAAGAATGCGGATTATTCTACCATATTATGCCAGCTGGAATTTAATCTACAGAAGGAGATTTCTATAAAGTGAGCTAGAATCTTTTCTCAGAACACTTTAATGTCAATTAGTCACAATTGAAAAGGGGTTAAGGGTTCGAATTACCTACAGAGTTCGTTGCGGCAACGGGTACGTTGATTAAGGTGACCGAATTAATACGTTGCCACACAAAACACAATTCAACACCAGTGCTTCGGACTAGAATTTTTTTCTTTTTTTTTTTTAACTTATGCCTGTAAGACCCATGTTCTTTTGAATGCAAACTGCACGGCATTAGTTAGAAGGAATAGAAAGATAGGAAAGATTTTTTGTTGGTACAGTGGATTGAGAAATATAGGTGTTATTTATCTCACGAAATTCCCACGGAAGGCGTCCATATGAAGCTGGGGGAATATTGAAAAGTTCCAGCCCAGGCGTCGTCGGCTCGAACCCACAACTCTAGGTTAGCAACCAAGCACTATATACATATACTGTACCATTACCCCACGCAATTTTCCTTAGATAAAGTTCAAAAATCTTATACATATTTTACTGAACACAAGCATGCAACCATAATGGGTCTGCAGCAGGCAAGAGTAACAAATTTGACTACTTTGTCGATTACGTCCTTCACTTGCGTCGCTTATGTGCTGCTTCCTATAAGAACGTGTGTATTTGTTCGAGCTGTCAGTTACATCCGTCAAAGCAAGGGAAGTGACAGAAAGCCATTTCACCATTTCTCGCGTTGCGTTTTTATTTTGACTTAGAGGAATCCATTTGCATTATTAAAAGATGTGACACCGCATGGCGCAAATAAATTGGTGTTGGGGCAATGATTTAAAACTGTATTGGCTTTATTGTTTCAAAATGGTGGCAAAGTTGAATCCTAAATGCAAAATATATATAAAATCAAAGTTGAACCACCGTTTTCTTAAACTCCGAAAACAGATTTGATTATTTATCATTGAATAGATTATTTCAAAATTCACAAATCTTAACTACGGTAGGTAGGTCGTAGGTAACACCATTTGAAATTACAAAAGTGCACTGATGAAAGTAGGGACAATGGAACCTTTTTTCGCAATTTTTTATTTTATCTTTATATTTCCAATCAATCGACAGATTAAAGATTTAAACTTTACTTTTTCTTACATTTTGCGTTTATGTTTTGTTTGTTTGTTCTCCCTTTCAAATTATAAACATTAACCATTGCATATATAAACTATAGTATTCCCACTTGAGGTACGCCATCTATCGACGACAAACTAAGCTCTAGAATACCATGGGAAGCAACAACAACAATTACAATGGTGGAAATTGTTGTTGTTGCTTCCCATGGTATTCTAGAGCTTAATTTTTCGTCGATAGATGGCGCAGATCAGGTGGTAGTACTATAGTAATTTTAATATTTTTTTTTTTGTTTTGTTCATTATTTTTGTTTTCGTCTTAAATTACAATTTATATTTTTTTTTTCATATAGTGTATTTGTATAAATTTTAATTATGAGTTAACATTTATATCCTCTGTGTAGATTTTTTTTTTTAATTTATTTCTTGAATAATAATAAATTTGATGAACTTATTATTTTTTTTAATAATTTCATTTGCTTTTGTTGCAATTTTACAATAAAACTAGATTTTTTTGCTCTTTTTTTTGCTTTCCATAATAATTGTTTACAGTAAAATTCAATCAATAAGATAAGATACAAAAAGATGAATCACTTCTGAAAAATAAAGTCAATCATCATCATAATCGCTTCAGTCTAACCTTTATTTTTTAGAAAAGAACCTAAAAATAAGACAAAAAAACGTTCAACTTCTAATTTGAGCGTTTTTTATTTTCACGGTTACGTAATCTCTGGAATGAAAGTCAAAGCAATAAAGACAGCATCAAATTGTTAATGTGTGCTTGGTGATGACAAAAATGCTTATGTAGTCTTACAAATGTTGATTCGCAATCTCATCAAAGTCATGTTGTATGCTTAGGAGAAAATTTCGAATACAAAATCACAGTCTATGTATGTATGTTATACCTATTTAAATGGCGAAATTTAAATGAAACACCATGTCATGCATGCAAACAGAATGTGCCACACAAACACTGGATTATATGTCCTCTTAAATCCAAACCCAGAGAACCCATTTCTGTAATCCCTTAATCTCATAATGACTTTTGCAGCAACTCTTGTTAATATGTCTCCATAAAAGCCATGTCTAAAAGATGACATGTGTGTTTTTTGTAGGTATGTACATATACGACCAAGCAACGCGCTTTAAATGGCACGTCTCTTCGTCCTTATAAGATCCCAATTTTTATCCTAATACGTGTTCAAAATAAAAAAAAATAAAAAATCCTCTGTAGTTGAATTATATAATGTTTGTGCAGAATATAAACCTTTTATAAATTTTTTGTTGTCTTGTACCTTATAGTATATAGTTGCAGGTCGTGAGACTTAATCAAAAACTCACAACAGGATATTAAACCCTCCCTTCAAATTAGGGTGCCGAAATTACATGCTCTGTTTATATTTTGTTACCTATTTTTCTTTTTTACGATACACTCACTGTTTTAGCCTTTTGTTTATTGGTGCGTATGGCCTACTTTTTGTCCTCGCATGTGTACCTTAATGCATTAAATAGACAAACAACACACATCTAAAATAAAAAAAAACCAAAGATAAATCCTTTAGGGGTGACAATGACAAGCTGCAAAATATAATAGAGAATGTTTTGACGATGTAGTAAACAATAGAGGTTACACGGAATGAGGTCAGATTAAGAATTACTCAAAAGGTACCGAACCCTGTACCCTACACGTACAAATGTACATGAACCAAACCAACTAAACACCCAGAGCAGCAATTGATATTGAAATTTGAAATAAATGTGGTTATTGTTTTGTATTTATAAAAGCAGACACACACAAAAAAAAAAAAATCCGATTGCGGTTTTCATCCCTAAAACAAACACAAAAATAAAAATCAACACTGCCAATTTATATGAGGTCAACATATGACGACGCGACGAGAACAACAAGGACCAACAGAGTGGAAGAATTAGGAAATCATTTAGAAAATGTAAGTATTGCAAATTAGGCAGGCATACCTAGTATTAGACAAGGTCTTCAAGACGCAGAGACCTTCAATTACTTACGCAGCAGGGTAGAGTACAACTAGAACAACAATTTGATTTATAAGGGCACTTGGAACACTCTCGGAAAAGGAAGTCGAGCTTCAATGAGCCATTATTCTTGTACGAGGAGTAATAATAATGTCCTTTTTTTTGGGGGAAACCATTTTTTTTTTTTTGGTTGCTCTTAACCAACAAAGAAACGATACAATAAGAAAGTTTATCTGATTTATGAAAATGATCAATTGCTATTCGGGTGCATTGTCCCATGCCCAGCAAAAAGCAAAGGGGAAGCCATCTTTCAATGGAATCAGTTCACCCCGGTTTATGTACACAAAGTATCTTTTTGCATATCCGTTTTTATTTCCCAAGGAGGGCAATTAAAGTTGATATGTTGTTGATGTATGTTTGTATGAATCCAAGTTGACATAGAGCTGGCATGTATCCAGTTCTAAGTTCAGCGAAGAAATAATAAATGTCCTTTTTTTTTAAATTTGTCAAGTTGGACTTATTCGAAGTATTGTTGTGTGTGTCACGGAACTAATCATACCAAATAAGAAGCTGGATCTATATTTTTTTCCTTTAAAATTATGCTTTAACGTTCGGGACAAAACCAACGACTTTTAACTGCGATTCTAGAACATTTTAGTTACAGAGTTATAGGTTCGTAAAAAAATCATCCTTATGATGATAATCAGCATAGCTACGGAAAAAGTCTTTAAATCATGGAACTATTTTTGTGGAGCTATTGCAGGCTTATTTAACTAAGTTGGGAAAAGATAATTTTTTGTTGAAATTGAACAAAGATGCGAAAGGTTGTTGGAAGTTCCCAAGTTGGATGTTACTTGCGTTCATTTCCGTTGAATTTGCATTGCCCTTGCATAGCGAATCCCAGAAGAAAAGTTCCTGAACAACCTTTTCTTACTAACGTTTCAAATCAGCTTTTAATCTATACAAATTTCTTGAGCAGATGTCAAAATTTTATGTTTTACTTTGAGGAGTAGGTATATATAAAATTATTCTAGCAATTTTCCGATTCTTCCTTTCCTGTTCGCTAATGGAATATAAGGAGTAGGTGTGTCAGAACTCCACTCAATGTAATTCAATCTCTGAATTTTACAAAATGGAAAAACATTAAAATGGTGATGAAATTTAAAATCATATGAACGTATTTGAAAGCCTTATTTCTTTCAAGCTTAAAGCCTCTGGCGTGAATGTGGTGAAAGCGTTGATAATGCGAAAGAAGGGGTTCTACAACAATTTTGATTCCCTCAGGCTGTCGAAACCTTAGCTTTTAGCTTCTCGGGATTTGAATTCGTATATAATTAGGAGGGGAGGGGTTTTAATTACCGTGGTTATCCGTCAAATCAGTTGTTGTCAATGTTGTAGTTTATAATTCAATTAGGTACTGATGCTAAGTCACCATGGAAGGTTACACGATTCAAATGATAAAACTTTAGTGTCAAAATGTGTTCGTTTCAACATCTACCTGATTCTTCAGAGCAAGTCTCTTCTTTCAAAATCTTTTAATTCTTGAAACAGTCCATTTTATTAATTTTGTCACATGTGCATCATCAAATGTTGTGTCGTGGTCAGGATTGCGAATCGTAAATCGCAACTCATATTTAACTACTATAGATGTTCCTGGTTCCTTGAGTAATTCAATCTCTGAATTTTACAAAATGGAAAAACATTAAAATGGTGATGAAATTTAAAATCATATGAACGTATTTGAAAGCCTTATTTCTTTCAAGCTTAAAGCCTCTGGCGTGAATGTGGTGAAAGCGTTGATAATGCGAAAGAAGGGGTTCTACAACAATTTTGATTCCCTCAGGCTGTCGAAACCTTAGCTTTTAGCTTCTCGGGATTTGAATTCGTATATAATTAGGAGGGGAGGGGTTTTAATTACCGTGGTTATCCGTCAAATCAGTTGTTGTCAATGTTGTAGTTTATAATTCAATTAGGTACTGATGCTAAGTCACCATGGAAGGTTACACGATTCAAATGATAAAACTTTAGTGTCAAAATGTGTTCGTTTCAACATCTACCTGATTCTTCAGAGCAAGTCTCTTCTTTCAAAATCTTTTAATTCTTGAAACAGTCCATTTTATTAATTTTGTCACATGTGCATCATCAAATGTTGTGTCGTGGTCAGGATTGCGAATCGTAAATCGCAACTCATATTTAACTACTATAGATGTTCCTGGTTCCTTGATAGCCCTCGGGGTCGATGCTGACATATACTTGACCGGTACACTTCTCGGTAGGAGTAGAAGGTGTACTTTTGTTGTAGTATTTCCAATGGAAATGAGTAACCCTTAGCTTTTATGCAAAAAAAAAGATTAATTATGCACAGAAAAATTACACGGAGGCAGAGATCCAGTGTTTAGCTAACTGGCGTACCTACATCGAAGGCAGCATTTCGCGTTATTACCGACCATTCAATTCATGACATTGAAATATTTGAGTGAACGGCTCGCATTTCTTGGCTTTCACTTTCATATAAGAATTAAGCACCGAAAGGGTTCGTTGAATGCTGTTTCCGATGCGATTTCGAGGAGTGATATGAAAGAGATATCGCTCACGGGTATAGGAGTGGAAGTAGATGTCGGCTATCCAGACTTCGATTTTTCTGAGCACACTCAAAAAGGGAAATTTAAAAAAAACCAACCATCTTTTCCGGATCGAGCTATATCCGATAAATACATTACAATAGAGGTAGATTTAGGAGCGAGGAGCTTTAAATCAAGTATTTTTTGTGGAGTTCATGGATACCAAACACAGCGTAATTAAAATAGTCCATGATTCCAAGTTGTTGTCATAGTGATTTTTCCAAGACTTTCGAAGTCAGAGAGAAATAGAACACTGACCAAAAATGTATGTGGTAATAAAAAATCATGTGAGTCATGGTGAGGTTTGTAAAACCATAATAAGTCTCTTCGGCCTACCATTACAAACCAAATTATATCTGAGTAGCCGAAGCAGGATTTGTATGTGGATTTGCTTGATAAACCATAACTACGTACAAAAACTGTATTTGTATTTTTATCACTATTGGTCGTTTTTCCAAGTATACTTTTCGAAACTTTTCTTCTATTGTGAAATTTATGGCAGCCGGTGTCTTTTATGCTTTTGGAATTCGTGCACTCAGACCACATCAGTCAAGGAACCCGCAATATTGGCGCCCAACATGGGGATAGGTTAAAAAAAAAAGGTTTCTCTAAGTAGAAACCACAAAACGAAGTTTAATAATTTGAAAAATTTTCAATAAACTTGTGCCTTTAAACAAGCACGTGAATAAGATTAATATAAAAAAAATCATTAAATGTCCAGCATGCTCTTAGTATAAGTCCTTCCGTAAATATTTTATGATTACGTATTTAGGTACCGGGATAAGGAAAATGAAACATATATTTCTTAATGAAAGAAAAGAGGAAAGTATTTATATATCCTACATTTATATTTAATACAAATTTTATAGTTCAATTTAATACTTTAAATGGAGTAACACATAATTTAGACACAAAAATTACGACCCCAATTCATTTGAAAGCTTCTGTCGTCTCTCATAAAAAAAATATTATATATTTTTTAACGATGTACAAATTTTACAACCATCTTCTTCACCTAAGCAAAGATTGGTTAAAAAGAAAAAGTAGCCAATAAAGTTAAAGCATGAACCAGAGAACATCCTTGTGTTTGCTATTACTTCCAGTTGAAGGATACTTAAAACTTTGTTAATATTCTTTGGTCTGAAAAGATAAATTAGTTACAGCAAAGGATATACAAAGAATTGCTCTACATCACTTCAAAGTAAATTATATCAAAAAGAAGCAAACTTTAATGTTCGGATAGAAGAGCACGCCGTCCGTCGTCGGTCGGACAATGTTTAGTCTAAGACCACAGTCCACAGGACTTTTCTCTGAAACTAAGAAAATACGTTCAAACATTGTATTATACATATATATACATTTCCTGGAAGAGTGTCAGTGTCATCTCTTTCAATATACTAAAACCCAAACCTCTTTTGCTTACGATTTGCTATAAGGAAACTTGTGGGAACACTCTGCGGTTGTTTACATTGTATTTTATTGCCGGACAGTTTTATGGGAACAAGCAACAAAAACAATGTCATCAAATAAATCCCCCAGACCAATAAAGAATCCTCCATTGGCTTTCGAATACTGGAGACAGAAATAAGCTGACTGAAAGCCCATATCTGCAATTAGGTTCAGAGTCAATATTATAGATGGCGCTTGGGAGAGTGATTGATGGCCTGTGCCACACCCACACCCACTCCCAAACTCGGACGCACTCTACACAAGGACTCGACTCAAAATTAAGATTTGCTCGAATTGAAAACGCCTTGTGTATATACAGTGCGGTCGTGATGGAATTAAAATGGGTCGAATGACTCAATATTTATGTGCGAAAAGCTATTTTCAGGCGAATTGTTTGCTTAATTGTTCGCAATTAAGTCCGCGAACTTGACAGCAATAGCTATTCATTAGCGAGCGGCGTACGTGCTTCGGAAACATGACATTTAAGTAAATGGTGTTTGAAACGTCCGCGTCCGTCAGAATGATGAAAGAAAGCAATAAAGTTTATTTTTAATCCAAGAACTACATAAAATTGCACGAATTTCATTTCGATTGAAGAAGAAATGAATTTGAATATAAATCTTAAAAGATCTTCATCGATGAGGGATTGAAAAATGGGCGAGAATTTAACCAATAAAATATCCCTCCTTCCTTAATTTAGCTATAAAATGTATACCTACCTCTTCTGTACTTAATCTCTTGTAGTTAAAATGTCCTTTGATGTGGTTATTCCAACATAAGTAACTGAAATAAAACCCAACGGAGCGTGTGTATCTGTACTGTGCGAGTGAGTAAGTTAAAAAGGTTCCACCCCTTGTCATCGTCATCACTTGAACAGCAATCTCTATGCAAACGGTTGTATAGTTTCAGAAAAGCACTTTCGATCGCAATCAATAAATACAGAGTTCCGCAAAACGCTGTCAATAAAAGGATAATATTACTCCGTTGGGGTTTCGTTCTGTCATCGTCATCGTCATTGAGTTCCTTGTCATCATCTCTATACCAATGCTACTGCCATGCCACTGCCACATCTACAAACTGATAACCAAATTCTTTAGATGGCATTCATATAATAATATGTGCGGCGATGTGCCCTTTCTTTACCCGATTTTTGCGAAGGGTTCTGTGATTTAATGTTATTAGTTTCGAAATCACACATTTATGTATACATACATACATATCTACAACTTTGTAGATACATTTTGTTATCGGCCTAAAAAATCCTTTCCCAGTCAGAATTATGTACATATTTCTGCTTCCTTTCAGAAATTTAATTGTATGAACTTTGAGATCGCCGCAACGATGTATCGATAACGATGTACTGCGACTTTTGTTAATTTTGACATAGAATTTGTAAGCAATAAAAGTTTTAGCAGAAGGGGCAGAGGGGTTGATCGTTGATGTAATGAATGTCATGGCTGTGGCTTTTAGCACGGAATCTTAACTTTTGTAGACTTCGCATGCAATAATAAAAGGGCGTTTTTTTTTCTTTTTAATCAAGTTGATGTAATGCATTACGACATTTGTAATGGTGTTCTCTAGGGAAAAGGGGTTGCGAAGTGGTTTTTATAGTGTAGGGTATAAGAGGTTGCACAAACTCTTCTTTTTTTTTATCGAAATAAACAAAAATAGAAAAATGTTCATTTATGTTTTTTGATTCTAAAAAGGATTCAATAGAGAGGCAACCACTAGATCTGATATGGGTGGCAACAAAGAGTTCCAGAAACCTATGTACGGATGGTCATGTGGATATGTACCTACGAAGTATAAGCATCGACAAAATAAAGATGTCCAGCTGAATCCACCGAAGAATTCAAAATCACAGAAAGTGTACAGCAGGGAATTGTCGTAAATCCCTTGCTCCTTATTACAGTCCTTGCCTATGAAAGTGAGGTGACGAACCCCAAAGTACGTCTGTTATTCTTTGCTGACGATTGAACTACAAAGCGACGGTGGGGGTTTTAGAATCAAACGAGTGCCGTATAAGTCCAAATAAAGAATGAATGCCTATTTTAGACATTTATATGAATGAAACAGTTATTATTATTGGAAACCTAACCATCTGGAGCTACTGTTTAAACGCCTCATATTTGTCCAACAAAAATTGTCAGTGCTGAAAAGATAGGCCCCACACGAATTTATTGTTTTATGAAGATATATTGCTATATTTTTTTTAAGAGGCAATCCTCGCTTACTTTGAAACTTAACAGCCGTTCACAATTCATATAAAAAGTCAAATGTAGCTTTGACCATAGTCAATCAACAAAAACCTTCTGCATTCAACCCAGAAAATAAGGCAATACGTTTTATGTCAATTAATGTCTTCGCCATCTTTAAGGATATTTCTCATTCATTGCAGAACTTCTGACACATCAAATTTGAATAAAAAGATGTCCAGCTTTTGTATAACTAATACCAAATTATGCGTCTCCTCCATGAATTGCGATCATAACACTAAAAAAAACTCTGTCCCAAGTTCCACGTGAAATACAATACAACCATGTCATAAGCATATGATGAAATAAATGTTTGATACAGTAACAAAAATTAACAATTTGTCATGTTTCAAGACCTGGAATATTGTCCAGGATTGGTTTAAAATCATCATTAAATCCATTATATTTGTGGGTTTTACATTAAACAGTTTCTTTCTCGAAACGCAAGTTAGAAGTTGGTGCGGATTGCGGAAGTAAAATATGAAAATCTGTTTTGAAGAGACCAAAATGCAAGTAAGATGAAATTCTATCACACTTTCTTTTTCTGAAATGTAATGTATTGCATTGTGGGATAGTGTGCAAACTCTTCAGCAGTATATGAGAAACGTTAAACTGGGATGTCGCATCAGAATTGAAGTTATGTTAAGGAATTTATGATGATTGGATATAGAAATGTCCTTTGGCAGCGTTTACATAAATGATCTGATCAACCTGATCTGAGCTACTAGTTGGCACTGCAGTAATGCGACTTCTTATTTTGATGCTCGACAAAATAGAATGAATAAAGCAGATATACTTTAATTTGTATATTTCGAAACCAAAAATTTAGCACCCGTCCAAAACCAAGTTACCAGGAAACACATTCCCTCTTCAAAAAATTCATAATAAATGACAAAAGATTTTCAAATTAACGCTAAAGGTAAAATTGTAAAGTAATTTTGGTCTTTGAGATCTTTCAGTAAAGTATAGACTTAGGAGTACGTGATACATGTGCATTATGTGCAAATGCTCTGTAAATTTTTAAAAACCTTACAAACTTATTTTTCATGTTCAATATCAATTCCGGCCTTCTTTTGTAAACATAGACTCTCACATATCACATAATAACATTTCATCAAAAAAAGTTAACTGCCAGTAGAATTGAATAATTTATTACACTTGCCGACCGACCGACGCATTCATGCCAAAGCCATCAACTACACAATTCTCCAGCTGCATTTCTGTGGCAACCCGGAATGGTTTCCAATCCAAGCGATGATGATAGCATTAATTTAATTGAAACACTTCGTGCTCCCAAGCTATGAGCTATTATGTAGGTATTGTACTGTACAAATATAAAATACACACAACGTACAATGTATACATAGAATGACAGAAGTAGATTTACGTAAATCATTAAGTTGATCAATGTTCACGCGTGACATTAAATATATATAAAAGAATTTTTTTTTTTGAAAAACAATTTTACAAATGAATGACACTGAATTTGCCCTCAACTTGATTGAATGTAATTTAAGTGACACCTTCTTTTTCTTTGTTTGGTTTGGATTAAGGCTAAGAAAAAACATAATATATGTTTTTAATCTAATAAAAGCAATGAATTTGTATATTTTTAGACCAGATAAACACTTTAAAGACATTTCAAGGACTAGAACGTCTTCCCAAGTACCGACAATAATTTTATTGTCCTAACGAGCTCAAAACCGAGACTGACACAAATCTTCTAAATCGCGAGATTAGCCATAACAAACTGCAATATTTAAAATTAACTTCCTGTTAATCTCTGCATGATAGGATGGGTTTTAGAAATCAAACACACCCATTTCATTTGGAAAGTTTCTTATTAAAAACATGGTACAAACACAGAAGTTGGAGAATGCTAAATCTTGGCGTATTGTGACGTCTTAATCATATTATTATCATTTTAGTTCTAAAGTTAAGAATGTGGCTTAACTTTATAGTAATCCAAATTAAATTTTAAGATCATGACGTCACACAATATTTAATTTCTGTATATCATTTTTGTGTTAAATTTTGACATTAGCTGTCAAAAATAATCAGTTTTTATCTTTTCGGCTATAAAAACACTACAGATTTAATTAATCTCTTTATTATAAAACTCGGACTTGGTTTTGGTGGAAGTATGGGGTGAACATAAGAGTGATTAGTTTAACTGATCGACTCTGTAAAATGATTGCATGTTAATTTTGTCAGTCCAACAGGCTAACGCTTTTTATTGTGGTTTCTGAAAGATACATTTTGAAAGGATGTGCCATGCTTCAAAATTGGAGCATTGAATTAATTAAAAATGCCAAATTGCAATGTTGTTAAGATCAAACTACTACCGTTACCTTGTAAGGGTGATTTTTTAGCTGGTTTGGTTTTGGCAACACTGGTTTTGACAGCTGACGTGTGTTTAGTACCTTGTGTCACTGTCAAACAGCTTCAGTTTGGTTTGCAATTTAACCATGGATCGTCTTACAAATGAACAACGCTTGCAAATTATTGAATTTTACTATCAAAATTCGTGCTCGGTTCGAAATGTTCAAAAGATGAAATGATGAGGCTCATTTTTGGTTGAATGGGTACGTAAATAAGCAAAATTGCCGCATTTGGAGTGAAGATCAGCCAGAAGCATTGCAACAGCTACCAATACATCCCGAAAAAGCCACTGTTTGGTGCGGTTTATGGGCCGGCGGCATTACCGGGCCATATTTTTTCAAAGATGATGCGAATCGCAGCGTTACTGTCAATGGTGAACGCTACCGAGCGATGATAACAAACTTTTTTTGCCCGAAATGGAAGTTCCTGACTTGCATGATATGTGGTTTCAACAAGACGGTGCCACATGCCACACAGCACGCGAAACAATGGCGCAATTGCGAGGCGAGTTTGGTGAACAGTTAATTTCACGTTTCGGGCCGGTCAATTGGCCGCCTAGATCGTGCGATTTGACACCATTAGACTATTTTTTGTGGGGGTATGTCAAGGCTAATGTCTATAGGGACAAGCCCGCTTCGATTGACGCACTGGAAGCCAACATCCATGCATTCATTCGTGAGATACCGGCCGATGTGTGTGAAAGAGTATGCCAAAATTGGACTCAGCGGATGGGCTACCTGAGACGCAGCCGCGGTCAACATTTGCATGAAATTATCTTTAAACATTAATTTGCAAGGTTCAAACTATCGATTCAAATAAATATTTCATTCATTTTTTCGAATTTTTTGTTTTTGTTTTTTTTTAAAAGTTCTAAACCTCTTAAAAAATCACCCGTTAAAAGGGCTTCTACATTAAAAATTTCATCGGAATCCGTCAAGTGGCTTACGAGAAAATCGGATTTCAAAAAACCGGTCCTATGGGAGGTACCGTTATAAGACTTTTCCTGAAAAATCTATTCCAACCAAAACATAAAGTTTGCACAGAAAACATCATTCAGAAAGTTTTATCAAAATCGTAGGAGCCGATTTTGAGAAAATTTAATTTTTCACAAAAAATCGTATGGCAGGTACCGTTAGTTTTGGAGCTAGAATGCTAATCCCAAAAACCCCTCTGTAGGACGTCATAATAATACTATGTACCAAGTTTGAAGCAAATCGGTCCAGCCGTTTAGGCTGTAGGTAACTATACAGACAGACATACGGACAGACAGACAGACAGACAGACAGACAGAATTGTCGGACCCACTTTTTTCGACTTCTCTATCATCGTAATGTCATGTTTGATTGTTAGAATTTTATTTTTTTTACGAATGCATAACTTGCCTTATAGTACCTATAACCGCAAGTAAAAAAGAAGAAAAATACAGGATGCGTTGCCATTACCATTTTTTTACCGCTATAAACGACCATTAGTAAAAAAAACTTCTAATTCATTTGTTTTCAATTTTTACTGATGCATTTTACTGGTCGCTATAACTGACGCCTTACTACTACTTTACGGACGAAAATTTGACATCTGACTGTGAATGGATATGAGAGTGAGAGTGAGAGGTATTCTGACTTTGTGTGTCAGTCACATAGTTCAGAAAGGAAGCCATAAAACAAGAGTACGATAAAAATAAAAACGACAGTTCTTGACTTTGTATCTAAACTTAACTCAGGTGTCAGAGGAAGATTATTACGAGCCGATAAATGCGGTGTGAAAATACATGCATTCATTGCTGAAAACTAACAATACAGCTGTTGGTAAGCAATGTTGGTAACCAGCAATTTAAACTCGAATTGTATCGAATTCGAAAAACAAAAAGGTTCCTGAATTTCCAAGTAGAACCATTTTGTAAAAGATGTTTCCAAATTCATGTCTCTTTATCTACTTCACACAAAATTTCATCAACATAATGTTGTCAATAACGACTATTACAAGATGCCGCGCTGTTGAACTATAGGACACAAAAAGTAGTTAACGTTAATTTAATCTGGCAAGGAGCAATAACCTTTAATTCCTTTGATATCATGGTTTTATGCATTTAGATATGAATTGATTTTATGCATGAAACAATCGTAACCGAAAGTATTATGAGAAATAATTTCAATAAGACGTTTCCTTATTGTTCTTACTTGCGTGATGTAAGTCCTAATGAAGTTTTAATTAAATTTAATTGGATAAGACATTTTTCGACTAGATGAACAAAACCATCCTAACCGCTAATTATCACCGAAGTATATTTATGATGTTGACGTCTTGTGGGTATTTGGGAATTTGTATATTGTATCTGTATCTTGTATTATAGTCTCATATAATACATATGTATAGCTGCTAGATTTTAATTTAAATTCTGGCAGCGACAACCACTGTCAAAGGGCAATTAAAAGAAATTATAGTATGAAGTATGGGTTCAAGTGTATGTTTTATGGAGTGCATTTCACAGGATTAGCACGCGTTCGTATATATATGGGATGGGGGGTTGTAATTTTAAAGTGGAAGTTCAAACGCAAACGCTTTTGTGCCACACGCTGGCGCTGGCTGGTGCTGTTCTTGATTTATTAAGTTGTATTATGTGGAGTATGCAACATACACAGTTACACACACACAAACGTGTGAACATTATAAACATATTCTGAGGGAGTGGTGCTTGTTCTATCTTTATCTGGTGCTAAGAATAGCTTTTGCTCCTTTCCAAGGATGTTTGTTTAGCTTGGGAGGAAAATTGTAATTTTAATCTTTTAGTGGCTTTATTGCTAATTATCGTTGTGAAATATGTTTCACTTTAGTTGATGATGATGATGATAATGATATATTTTTCTTTCGTTGCACCTGTTATACTTTTGTAATAAATTGTACCTTTTTAAAGATGTGGTGGATTTTTCGAGAGTATTTAAATATACTTTGAAGACTGGAATAAAAACTCTTGACAAATTTATGAAACCAAGCATTAACATTAAGCGATCTACAATCAGGCAATAAAAGAAGGGGCTGTTTATGTATGCCTTTTAATGTTATCGAAAAAGAGAATTTCGCAGATTTAGTGAGGCTTAGGCTAAAACGTACAGCAATGGCATAACAAATCGATAAGCCAGTTCCTCATGTAACATGTGATGGTCATCAAGCAAACTTAAAAGACGCAATTAGGTAGGCTATTACTCATTTGATCCCGAGGGATTGGTCGGCATGGAAATTTTTGTCACAAGGTCGAAGCTGTTTTTGGTATATCTACATTTTATTTAGAAAACTGTTGATGTTTTTGTTGAACTTTATAATTTAAAAGCATATTAGAACCAATCGTACTCTCATGGTGGCGTTTGTATGTAGTACCCTCTGGTGCCTAAATCCTCGTGGTGAGGAGCTAATATATACAATAATATTACACTGCAAAGAAAGCAAAGGCATGTATCATGCGTTATTGCCAATAGTAATTACTTCCTTTTGATATAACCATAAGTTTCCATATTTACGGAATTCGGTGATGGTGTTTCATCCTTTATTACAGTGGACGTCCAGTATATCTCTAAATAGCGAACGATAGTCCTAATTTTCTATCCGATATAACGAACGTATAAACAAATTGACTTAAAATTTGTTCTTGTTGCGATTGTGATCTGTACATCTGTTCTTATGTCAACACGAAAGTTTATTCTTGTATGTGTGTGGCCAAAAGGGTTCAGAACTGAACTGTATCTATTTTTTAATCTCATTCTCTTTTAGTGGTCACTGGTCACCTACTTTATTTTTGTTTGAAATTTGTTTCTGTGGCCTTTGCTAAAAAAGCCATTTTGCTTCTGGATAACACTCCAAGTCATCCAATCGCAAAAGAATTTATTCAAGAAACAGAAGATGGTCGAATTTGGGTTATGTTAATACCACCCAATGTAACGCCGGCGCCCGCCGTTGATACAACCGATGGACCAGAACGCCATCCGTCTAATAAAGCTCCATTACAGCAATAGCTCGCTGATGGACATAGTGGGTTCAAATTCTAGGGGTCCAGACATCACTATACTGCTCTAAAATAAGCATGGAATAAACATTCAAGGCAAAATGCTTCATAAATGTTGGAGAAACATTTTAATAGTGATTCCGAAGATTTCGATGAGGAGGATGAAGAATATCGCGGCAAAATGAAGAAGTTTTGAGGTTAGAAATACTTTAAGTATGGTAAACTTTGTTTTTTCCATTAAAATGCATTAGCTTCGGAAATGACTATTGTTTTCTCTTCAGCGTCCTACTACCATCGCAGAAATAGAAGCTTGGAACAATATTGAAACTATCTTAGAAGGACAAGCGTACTGCGACACCGTTCAACTGAGTTCTGAAAGCAAAGGTGATGGTAGCCATAACGTTGGAGATCCAATAAAGCACGTTAACGCAGCCAGTTTCTTAGCTTATTTGTTACGATGGGGACAGCAAATTGATATTAATATAGCTGACATCTTCACTTCGAGACGGCTTCAAGAAAAAGCTTTACGATTAAAATCTCAACTTGAAGTGGGACACGAAGTCGTATAAGTGATTTCGAAATGTGTGTACAATAAGGGCGCAGGACCAATAAATTTAACAAAACAAATAAAAAACATAAACATAAAACAAAAAAGTAAATAAAAAGTCGATCCATATAACGAACGCTCTCGATATAAAGAATGACCTCGAACATTATATCATTCGTTATACTGGACGTCCACCGTATTTCCTCCAATACTTGATTTTTGTTTTTGCTACTATCTATACAAAGGATCTGCTTTTAAGTTGCCGTAAACTAAATTTCATCCTTTCTATACAATATGGACGATTGAGTACAAGTATGAGTATTGTGACAACTGGAGGACCAACCGTGATTGCGTTATGATAATACAAAAGATCCCAAGTGTTTTAACTTCCATTAAAATAATGCAAATGTTGAATCATTCTTCTCCTTCTTGATTTCCAGAAGCTGTTGTTGGGAGCAACACTTTAACTCCCCCTCCCTGAAGCAAATGTCGGAAATCCTTCCATCTCTCAGCTGTGTGTGACCACGGCTGCACATTTCTTGTGTGAGACTAGATAGAAAAGCCAGACTGGACAAATTGGCATAGAGTGCTGAAGAAGCTGCAAGAAGAGGAAACATTTTGGTGGTGTATGAAATTACTAAGGACCTTATAGGTAAACAATGTAGTACGAATCATTCTGAGCTTGTCACGAACAGTAGCGGACGGCATGGATGATGACCTTAAGCAAAGAAAATGGTGATGTATTGGACATGCACTGAGGAAACCTGATGCCAACATTGCAAAGCGTTTTCAATAGAATCTTCAAGGTGTAAGGCAGGTTGTAAGACCAGAGGAAACATAGAAGTCAATTGTCATGTAGTCATGAAGAATGCTCAGTCCTAGAATTTGCAGGCATGTCTAAATCATTGCTTGCATTTAAATTGCCGAAAGCTTAATATTAGGAATATTCCTCCTTCCGTAATTCTATAGGATGTTTACGTCATCATTTTAACAATTCCTTAATTCGACAAAGAATGTGAATTTTAATCTTTAGTTAAGTTATTGTGGTAACCAAACGGCAAACTGCCACTTGCATTTTATCGAATTTTTTCGAAGTTTTTGCAGCTACCTTAATTGCAAAATCTTTCTTTGCGGCCGCATTAAACGCAGATTCCAATTTAAATCTGTAACCCAATTAAAAATATAAAGTGTGTAGGTGGGGCTTTTAACCATTTCTCTTTATGGAAATAGCAATGATATCAAAATAATATCATGTGGTAAATATTTTTGTTTTTATTATTTGTCATCAATTAAAACAAAATCAATGCAATTTGTGCACGTACATCTGATATGAATCATTTCGTTAACAATGTCACCACTTGTCATTCAACCGGATGAACGGAAGTTGTCTGTAACAATTAATTTAAAATAATAAACCCTACATATGAATTGGATTCATTTTTTTGTTGATTTGAATTTCATAAATCCAATAAATTGTCCCACGAAATCATGCGATGACAGTTATAGACCTGCAGGGGATTATTTTGTGACGTACAAAATAAAGTAACACACAAAATGACTCATTTAAGAGAGAACTGAAATATAATAAATTTTTATATACATATATATATTTTTTTTTTGGGTCGGCACAAGCCTGTGTCCCAATCTCCCAATGCCCAATCCCCAAGCCCCAATCCCAAAAGCCACACATTGTTTCATCAATTTATTTAATGAGCTCGTTCACATGTGAACAAAAGCAACATCATCGGCTTCGGCATCGTTCGCCGAACTCTGAAAGTTTTGTATTACATGATTTGGAAATATTGTGTTTCAATGTGGAACTATGTATTACATACCTACACTCATGTATATATGTATAGTTTTATAGTGAATTTCAATTGCACATACGAAAAACATTAATAAAACGATTCAGTTCTATATATAAGCTTTAATGTGGGACACAGTCAATTATATAGTTTATACTATACTCACACTTTTTGCTTTGAAAAATTGTATTCCCTCAGAAACTGAATTAAGAAAATGATTTATGTCTCTTTGGGTCTTTGGAACTGTGGAACTGTCTGCATCGGAATAACTCCCTCCTTATTAATGTCATTTTGTTCACTTTTAATATTTTTATATGACAAGACAACATTTGAATAGTGTTTCATTTAGAACACACATGTTTCCAAAATAAATATTAAAGTGGAGACAATTTGATCCGTATAAGATACAATTACAATATGCAGATGTTCTAACAAATAGTATCTATTGAAATTAATTTATCTTTATTTCAATTTATCTCAATTGTTCTTGTGTTTATGAATTTGATTCCGAAAAAAAAAACAATTCCCAATGTGTCAATACAGCACTTGCCTTTGAATTCATGAATATTAAGTTGCCAATTATGAGCTAAACAACTTTTGAAATAAATTTTTGAATATTCATTTATTATGATTCAGCGTTATAATATACAACTTCAACAATGGATAGAATTATTTTATCTTTAGAATTCTCAAATACATATTTTTTATTGTATTTTATTGATTTTTATTGGGTATTCAATATCAATCGGTTTTTTGGTTCATCTACATTCATGGTGTATATTTAGATACCTTACAAGTACATGCTGAATTATTCACATAATAAATCGATTCAGTGAATAAATATAAAGCTCCACATAAGGATCTATGATTTGCTTGTTCGATGAACAACAACAAAAAAAACCTAAATCTACGAGTATCTGGTCGTTAAAATCATTTTAATCAAGGATCTCAAAAGTGTTTTGTTAGAATAATACAACCAAACAACCATGCTTTGACATTTAAGAATATCCAGGGGTAGGGATGGACAGGACATTAGGTAGTCCGGATTCATACACACAATTTCAATAGATATCTGGCCATTGGAACCAAGGATATCAAAAGTATCTTATCAAATAATACAAACATGCTTTGACATTTAAGGATTTTTCCTGAAGAATATTCAACGGTAAAGGACTTTGGGTATGTTTTACAAAGGGTTGCTTAATAAGAGACAATCCTTACTCAAAATGTCAGGAATTGTTCACCATTTATATATAAGCACAATGTAGGTCCCACGCCATTTTTAGTTTTGGGGTTAGGTTACGTTACGGCTCGGCTGTTAGCTATGATAGATGAACTGGCACACTTAGTCTAAAATAGGACCTTTAATGACTTTAGCAGGTTACATTTAGGTAAAGGGTATTTCTCCTATACCTCAGAAGTTGTGTTTTACGAAGAGTATTGATGTCTGAATTTAATTCTTTGAAGAAGGATTCGTTTTTAAAACAGGCAGAGCATGAACAAAGGATTTGGAAAACATTGTCTCCTCTCCTAGTACTTTTCTTATTGAATGTCTTTAAGAACGTTAAAGGTTTCTTGGATAAATCAATTTTTGGTACTCGGGGTTTTGCTCCCTTAAAAGACCCAATCGACCCAGGAGCTCAAAGTTCATGGCCATATACAACGCTGACTGGGCTTCGGACTTCGGAACGTTTGGAAGAGGACCCCAATTTTCGCCGAAAAATCATATGTGGAGACGAGGCGGATTTTGGGATGAATGACTGTGAAAACAACTAATATTTGGGTCCACACCAACACGAGGTTCACCTGGTGAAAATGCGTCCTCAAAAAGTTTCAGTTTGGTGTGCATTTTGCGCCGGCCTGTGTGCTGACGTCATATTGGTCCGTATACTTTTTCGAAAACGACGTTTTTGAGGCGATCACATTCAATTTCAAGCGCTACGGTTTCAGCAGGACTGCACCGGCATCGGCACTAAGTGCCACACAGTAGAATCCACGATCTGCATGAACGATTTAAAAGTAACTGATGCCTTGGCACAATGGTGTAGCTGGAACTGCAATTGCAGTTGAGTTTATTTACTTGAACTTCAACTACTTTTTGTACTAAAGCTCAAAATTCAATTGCAGCCGTTCTGTTAGAGTTAGGTATGTATTTTTGACTTTTGACAGCGCTACTTACTAGAGCTGTAGCTACACCATTTTACCTAAGGACAGGCAGTAAGGTTATTAATTCCAGAGATTACATGCATTAGATAGACTTTTTCTTGTGGGGTTTAACAGATCTACCCGAAATCACAATTGCCCGATGCCTTTTATGCGGTGAACATAACACAGGCCATCGCTAAAATTCAGCCGGATCTATGCTGAAGATTAATTGAAAATTGTACCCGGATCCGTACCAACGTGAGAAGCCTAATAGCATGGGCATTTCAAATAAAAAGATAATTTTGGTAATACATAACCACAGCTTGTTTTATTCTATTTCAACTTTTGCCCGCCTTTATTGAAAATCCCTTTATAAACTAAGAACGTCATCAATTTGTGTGTACTTTTTTAACGTCTCCCATTTCTTTCAATTCGGTGCAATTGACGTGAAAATTTGGAGAAATTCACTGAACGGGGATAAATATAAGGGTAAACAAACAGAAAAGAAGCCCGCCATGTCGAAAATTTGACGAGGAAAACGAGTCCTTAATTGTTATGTAACTTCTTTTTTTTTTTTTAGTATAGTGGGCGAATCCCTACGGCAATATTGTTTTTTAACTTTGTTTTTCGTTTTCATCAAATGTTTGTTCCCTTTTTACTGGTCCTGGAATTGAATTGCGTGTCACACTCAACACGCAATTAGCTTTAAAAAGGATTTTTAAGGCACAGTAAAGTATTACCTATCCCAGTAATGAAGTTAGTTTCAACATTAAATCGCAACTGTGCGTCATGTCATGAGACATGACATGTAGTTTGTGGATAGTCTATCACTCAATCGCCCGAGCAAGGACTCATGTAGGTAGATGTTAATACTAGATTATACCAAACATGGAAAAAATCCAAAACAAATTTAAAGGGATTTTGATACGTTTCGTTATTTTTCAATTCAATTTCACCAATCAAAGTGCAACTGTTTGTCTACCGAAACAAATATAATCTAAATGTTTATATTGGAATTTCAGGGTGTGTCTTGACCACCTGGTCTCTATTGACATTGGTGACATGAGTAATACACAGACCATCAACCCACAGTGATCCCGTCTGAAAATAAAGTTGAAATAAAAAAAAAATCCCCCCGTGTCTGCGGCTGTCGAATGAGTATTCTATCCATCTACCTGACAGAATGTTCAATTGCACCCTTTTTGCTCTGTCGATGTCGCGGCTGCCGCTAGCTGCCACTGGCTCTGAGGTTGGTCGTGGTCACAACCACGAAGTTCTTCATTCTGTATTCTCGTTGCTGGCGGCATATTGGCTAACCAGAAAAGCACTCAAGGAAATATTCACGTAATTAATTCTTGATTATTATCGTATTTTGGCGACAGGTGCTACGTTGAAAGTACCAACCTACCTGAACATAACGAATAATCGCATACTTCATACTACCATTTACCAATATTACATAGCATAACGTAGGAATATTGCTAGCAGGTCTTTGTCCTCATACAAACATATATTTATGATTCCCAAAAAGGTAGCAGTAGCATGTTTTTAAGGTGGAATATGGAATACCTACTTAGATGTCTCGACGTCGACATTTTTGCACTCTAATTGCAATGTTATGACTAAGTGACGGTTGCTTAATGTGAATTTGAACATCGTTTGCATTTTCGTCAGCTCTTTTAATACTTCTTCTTCTTCACTTTTTAATTAGTCTTAACCAACCATCCTTCCTAGTTTTCCTTTTTGGTATGAATTCTAGCAGAGTCGCAAACCAAGAAGCCGACATTAGAATCCAAAAATAAGCAATGTGTCCATGTCCAATGATTTGACACAATGCTTATTCTGACTGTTTTTTGTGCTTAAACATTTTTTTTATTTATGAAAACCACTTCCATCTGAAATTATTGGTATCTTTAATTAAGTCTAGAAATTTACAAAATGGCACTCATGAAATATTTTATAGAACTGTCACTTTGTTAATGACATATGAGACAATTAGTGGTTCGGTAATTTGGTTTTATAGTGTGATTAGTGATTAGTATATCTGCCGAATCCACAAGTTAGTGTATTGTCAATTTTGCTGCCTTGCATGTAGGATGTAGGTATATGTACATATGTATGAAAGGCTTGTCAGATGTGGCGATTTATAGCCAAACGGGCGATTTTTAATTTATTTTGGCGACACAAAAATCAGTTTGGCGATGTACCCTAAAAAGGCGATATTTTTCGTTTTTGGCGACTTTAAATTTTTGAATCGAAGTCTCAATACTTTTTTTTATTTTTCTCATTAGCACTTCAACCTTAGACTTTTTTTCATTTCTGCATTCTGAATGCAGTCATCGAGACAGTAATTTTGAACGTAGGCACTTCAGATAAATTTCTTTCTCTAAATGACGTACGTCAAACCGAATTCGTGCGTTCGTTTTCTAACCATAGTCAACAAAAAGGAACACCTTTTTAATCCAAATTAGTTACAATTTGTGAATATATGATGTCATAACAGCGTTCCTAAACTCACGTTGAAATGTCAAATAGTTACGATTTGTTATTATTTCCACTCACTTCCATGATATGAGTTGAGATTGTTGATCTGTACAATTGGACGTTTTGTATTAAGCAATTCGGAGTCTTACAAGTCAATACAAATCAAACCAACAAATTACAAATACTCGATTTTAGCAGCAAGAACGTCTCTGTTTTCTTTGAGTGATCAACAACAAAGAATAAAATGGATTTTTCCAATTTTAAGCGATGAAGGTGAATAATTCAATTAGTTCCTCGATATAGATACAAAAAAATATTTGACAGTTTAACAAATTCTAATAACGTATCGTTCTTAAATGGTTTGTAAAAAACCCAACAAATTCTAACAATGCCACTTCAACAATTTTTTTTTTTTTGACATTACAACAATTTATTGTTGACTATGGTTAGAAAAAGAACGCACCAAATGTTTTGTTATGTGAAAAAAAAATGTTTGAGTTTGGTGATGTGTGGAGTGGACATTTTTGAAATTTGGCGATTTCTTGGCGATTTTAATTTTAAGTTTGGCGACTTCGCTTTTTTAAACCTGACAACCCTATGTACGTATTATTTTTTAAATTATAAACTAGTTTATTGTAATTTTAATAAATCATTTGTAACAGAATCCAAAGCCTCCTATAGTTACGGTGACCATTTTTTTAGATGCAAAAAAGAGGACAACGTTTAATTTACTTAAGCAAGTTTAGGAACAAACAATTTTTATTCAAAATATTTGTACATACTTCAAATAACAATTCAGTTCAGTTTGAAAAACAAAAATTCTTATGACAAACAAACAAAATCCAAAAATAATAAATACTTAAGTATACTTTATTTTAGAGTTCAACTCAAAGGAACTGTTACCTAGTTTTTGTATTTTTCTTCACAGTGTATTTTTTTTAAGACGTCATCCCGACTTCTTAGAAAAGTCTTAAAATCTCCACAATTATAGTCATAATTGCACTTTGTTATCAGCATTGCCTCTAGTGTATCAACTTTTAATTGCGATTTTTCAGGTGTCCAAATGTTATTAGAAATTAAAAAGACTCTTTCCGTAGGGGCATTTGAAGCTGGAAGCGACATCGAAAACTCTACGAGTCTAAGTACATATATATATAAAAAGCCAAAAGAATGTAACGAAAACTTGACTATTGGATTTGGGTGACAGTTTGCGATTCATTCACAATAGCAAAAACCAGATGAGAGATCTGAATTGTTCAAACCAGTGCTGTCTTCATTTTGTGTTTAAGTAATTTAGTTCTAAAGAAAGTACTTTACTGTGTAGGAAAAAGTTTTCAAAGAAAAAAGAGGACATTAAGAGGACAATTGTGTAAAAAGAGGACAAATTACTGTCCTCTTTAAGAACAAAAAAAAAAGGACACGATACCAAAAAAAGGACTGTCCTCTAAAAAAGAGGACGGATGGTCGACGTACCTATAGTTGTACAACTATTCTAGTTTGGGTTCCTTATCGGGTAAGCTATTATGAATTTGTACGTTATTATCTTTCCTAATTGGAAAAGAGATTTGATATTTGTTTGTTTTAAAAATTGCAGGAAACACTCTTAAAATTAAACTTAATTATGACTTTGTATTGAGTGCAGAGATTGCAAATTAGATGTCGCTTATATAAATCAAAAAGTATTACCCAAAGGTAGTATAATTTGTTGGTCATTTGCAAATCAACATACGAAACTCCACTACGTTTTCGGTTCCGAAACTCATTGAAAATAATACTTCTGTAGTGATCTCTAAAGCAAAAGCTGATGTACAGCCAAGTTTGCTTCAAATATGACGCTACTAAAGTGTGATGTGGTTTCTCCTGTGTCTGGAGTGTTTATGGTTTTATGGGGCAAATCTTCTTTCGAACTCGTATACAGTTGTAAGAGTACTAAAAGATTTCGACATACACGAATCCAATGGCCCGGATAGTATTTCTCACAAAGTTCTGAAAAGTTGTGCCTTCACGCTGGTAATACTACTGCGTTAGGTATTCCATCTATCAGCTTCTCTTACCGAGTGGATGGAAAGCAGCATTTGTTAATCCCGTTCGTAAAAAAAGCATATTTTCATTCCCGTCAAACTACCGTCCAATTTCACTAACATCCTTTATTTCCAAGGTCATGGAAGCTCTGATAAACTATCAGAATAAGAAATAAAACGAGAGAAACGGAAACTTTAAGAATAGGTCTACTTGTGATAGGATATTATACTTTTATCTCACTGAACAGCGGAACCAATCTTTACTTGGTTTGGAAGAAAGTAAAGTTATTGCGCTGGATATTTCAAAAGCATTTGACAGAGTTTGGCATCAAGATCTATTATTAAAAATGCGTGAATGAACGAACCAGTTAATTCACGTTTTCTTAGCAGGTTTTTCACAAAATGAATGCTGGTGTGCCTTATCATTATAAATCTTGAAAACTTCAGATTCACAGCACTGTTATTCGGATGTATAACTGCAACGGTAGCGTATTATAAGCTCATTTAATTTCGATATTGACAGTATTGTCTAATGGTATATTATATTATCACCAGTTTGTTTTCTGACGCTCAAGCATAACATACGCCTTTAGAATAAATAATATATTTCAGTTTTGAGTTGACCTCCATTTTATCTAAGCTGAGTTCGCAAAATTTTAATATATGTATTATTAAAAACCAATAGGGCAGTCCACGAAGCTATCTCTTTCTAATTTTTGGGTTAACACTTTGAGGGAAACATTGAATAATCGGGCAAAAAATAGGTATATATTGAATTTTCACAATTGTCGTAACTGAAATGTGTTTTCTGTTCCTTTATTAATTTTTTTGTATGGTTTATTTAAATATTTGGAACCTATTTTGAATGAAATTTTCTGGCCGCCATCATTGTTTTCCCTCAAAGTGATTGACGCTGACATATTGGTGGACTGCCCTATATGATTACTAACTACAACGTTCAAATCTATCTATTGTTCTTTGTAATAGAATTATCCATCTGTGTTGCATAAAGTTAATTAAATTTTAGCCAAATTCCTTTATGACTAAAAATAGGTAATATGGTTGCATTAAAATAGGGTGCTTTCATAGAATAAGGTTTTCAATATTTATATTGTCTATTGATTCGCTTGGAAAGAAAACTATGAAACGTTAATTAAAACGGTCAGAGTAATTTGAAATTAATATTCAGCTGAGTAATAATTAATGAAAGGGTAATCATTTTGTGTGCCTTAAACAAATCAATATACATATATACACCCACAAGGATATGGGCATTAATTTTATCGTTGTGCAATGAATTGAAAACATAAGGACGAGAAAAACCATAAACCCTTAGCTACGTACATATGTACATATAAAGGATACATATAAATATGTCGTCTCAGAAATACCTATATAAATTACACATAAACACATATAAGTTTAACGATTATGCTATGTATTATGACATGACAATATTCTCTGAAAGTTAATACTTTCACTTTGCTATAGCTCAGACTGTCTTTAAGGTAGATTATGGAGAAATAATACCTTAGTTAAACTTTCGTTGAACGACATAAAAGATTATGAGAAGACGATACAAGGAACACAACTACAGCAAAGTGATGTCACGTACACGCAAAGAATATACAAATTCTTGGCCTTAAATGCGACAAAATATCAAATGACTTCTTTGTTAAAGTTTAACATACAATAAGATATTCAGTTTCTTGAGTTAAATAACAAACAAAAAAATTTGATTGCTTTTTTTCTTATGAGATCGATTCCTGAGTTGACTCCTCCAAGAGCAATTATATTATAATTCATAATACATTAACAACAAAGACAAATCCTGGAACTAGCCTGCTACATAACATAATTAACAAAGATATTTAAATGCAAATACAACGAATGCATAGTTCAATTTACAGGTGAAGATGGTTATGTTCGCTGTCAATCTAAGTTTGGAACTGTTCAAAACTGCTAAAAGTTCAGAAAGGATAAACTTTTAACACTATCAGTATCAGCCATGTTCGAGGAGGGTAAGTATCTTATTTTCAAACGAATAAATTATCCCTGAAACGTGGAACAGCAATTAATCAAAAAAGTTTTTAATAGGGATCAATTATTGTGTAACATTTAATTGTTTATGGTGTTTGTACCCTTATCACAAAATACTTCTTTTTTATCAACTAAGCATTTTTCTTCGAATAAGTAAACTCTTCAGTTTTGTTTATTGATCAATTCCTTAAAATTAAAAATATAAATACATATACAGATATTTAAAAAATGCTGTTGAGTTTAGTATTATATAACCAAATCCAAAATTTTTGCAATTTACCATTGTATTTAAAATCTATAGTATTCCCAAATACGGAACGTTTTGTGCGCCATCTATGGACGACGTTCACAAGCTTTGATTGGAGAGTAATTTTAGTGGTTGTTGTCTAAACTGCTATGGGAAGCAAAAACAACAATGGAAGACATTTGATGTAAAGTAGATAAGACAGCTAGCGCCGCCATTGACGACATTCAGAACTAAAATAAAATGTTTCATGAAATTACTATAAAAATGTATATACAATGAACTTACTGAGCCTATGTCACTCCGTCTTATTTGATTATGAACAGTTAGTTGTTTAGTTTAGTTTAATTTTTTTTGCAACCTAAACGATCAGAAATGTGGTCAAATCTTCGAAATCCGTGAATATTGCTCACCACATCGTTATAAACTACCTGAAGGTTTCGCTGAAATACCATAGACTACTTCTGATTATGTAATAAGACTAAGTACGAGTTAACGTCCATTTTCGAAAGGTGTAAAGGCAACTACTGTTAACCAAAGCTTACGGAGACATCTATATAAACTCTGCCAATGACCGGGTTTACATGATTGCAGACAGAGATATTTTGTTAAGGAAAAATCCTAGGCTAGGAGCATGTTCGATTACATCTAAGCTGTCTTGTCCAAGCGAATAATGCGAATACTTTCAGGTTCAAATAGTCTACTTGCTATAATAGATAGATAGGTACAATTTAAAATTCGTTGGACTTATAAGCAAACCATTCAATTTCGCCCATCTTTATAATGTAGAGGTGTATTCGTGTATTGATGCATATAGACAAACCAGTGGAAAGTCATTAATAACAAAAATGCAAAATAGAACAGGCCCTAACACAGAACCCTGCGGGACTCCCTGTTTGACAATTTAAAGGACTAAAAAGAGTCTCTGTTGGCGACCCTCTGAATTTTTTTAGTGAGAAAACTTTGAATAAATTTAAGAACCCTACCAATGAATCCAAAAAGGTGTTAAGGTTTTCAGAAAAGAATATCATGGTTAATATTGTCAAATGCTTTTCAGAAGCGAAGTTAGTGCCAAAGTCCTGCCTTATATCTTTTCTAGAATGTTTACAGTTGCTAAAGCACAACTACGATCTATCCTTAATCCAGTTTGAAAATGGCTACAATTATTTTTAAAAAATTTAGAAAGAAGGTAGGATGCTGATTGGTCTATTCTATAATAATTAATTGATTTTATTAATTAGATTTTTCCGGCATTTAGATGAACTTAGTTTGTGTCGAGAGTAGGATGAACAAAATTGAACGGACCTAATGCTCCAACTTGGAGTAATAACTTGTTTCATTTGGGAATTCATAACCAACATTTCCTATCTAGTTAATTGAACTTGTTCACTGGGACCACTTGGCAGGGCACTGGATACATTATTTTGAATAAATTCATGAATAGAAGTTATTTATAAAACATTATTATCCTCAAAATTAATTTGGAATATTTTTGTTCATAACAAAAACACCTACCTACCATCCTAGTTGGTATTTTAAAAATAGATTATTTGTATTTTCTATCTAATCGATGTAGTCCTTGTGATCCAGCAGATTATCCATAAATAAAAAAAGGCCTAACAAGGTCATAATTTTGATAAGTTAATCCAAGAATAATGCTACAAAAATGAGAATTTCAGTTGTACTTCAACATGATTGGTCATTATTATTAATGGAACTCGCCTACAAATGGAATTTGATTATCATGAGCAATCCTGTGAATCCCTTTATATCAAAACATTTACGCTACAACACATTCTATACCTAAATAGGGTTTGCCTTTGCGTTTGTGGGATTCCCTTTTCATATCTGGTATTCGATGTATGTATGAACATTGAACATACATACATACACTGTAAAAAAAAAAAAAAAAACTTAAACATTTTGTGTAGATACTGTTGGGATAGGGATATATATAAACACGCATACAAACCCATTTATACATAAAAATTTCAACCTAATTTCGGCCGGTTATGCTTATAAATATTTTATGAGGAACCAAAATGACTTTCTTTTGACTTTGATTTCAAACAGACGACAATGATGAAAGCACACAATTAAGGACTAAAAAAAGGAAACAGAATTGTATTTCTGTGTTCAACTTTGTCTTTATTTTTTTTTTTTATTTATTATTTTTCAGTCCACAATCCACACCTTTAACATTTTAGGTAAATGCGGTATGAAATTATATGAAAAAGAAACAATAAAATTTGCATATAAAGAGGTCCTTTTATTAGGCATTGAGGAAATGTGTGTGTGTTTTACGTTCCATAGGAATTGAATCGTAAGGATTTGTTTAATATTTCGGCAACATTTTCGTATTTTTAGCATGCAATTTGTTTTTAAAAACTGTTTAGGAACCTTAAAGGTAGATTCACACTAAGCGTAGTACTTCTAAAAAATAAGTATTTATAGAAATCAATTATTAGGAGAGGCCTGAACTACATATCGTTGTTGGCGGTCTACTTCTGTACGTTTCCTAATAAATCGGTTTTTAGGCAAACAGCGCACTGCCTCATTGACTTTGTTTTTATGTAGGGTAATTGGCGAAATAGAGTGTGTATGGAATGTAGAAAGGAAACGAAAGGTCGTAACACGGTCGTTTTTCATCCTCACTGGGTAACCTGAAATGGGAACACTTAATATCAGTTGTTTTTCGCGAGCACTTCTTCCGAATAACCGATCGATTTGATTGAGTCAAGGTTAGAAGCTTTCGTGAACCACATTTGGTCTTTAAACAATATACGGTGCCACTACATGCAAAGCAACAATTTCGATCACTCCTTCCCTGCAAAGCCGTTCCTAATCACCTTACTGTTGCACGATAAAACTTCCTGTGACTTCTTCCTATTAAGATAGGTAAGTATTTATAGTTCAAGCGTTCAAGGGTTGTATCAACAAACCTCTAGCCATTGCAGACTTATAGGCCGCAATTAGACGTCAAAGTGCTTTAATTCCAACCGAAGTGTTTGATAATGCCACGCCATTTGGAACTTCGGCCTACGTCTACATGTGCATCGCTCAAGGAGAAGGCTATTTAACGGATGTTATATAATATAATGGAATCTTAATTCTAGCATTCAATAAACTGCGATCGCATGGTCTAAATCTGTGCGTATACGGCAAGAAATGTGAAGAAATTATTTTACGTAGATCACGCGCGTTTGTTTATTGAAATCTTTTCAGAATCAGCAAACACAATAATTTGTAAATCCTCTATACCTCGCGATGAACCCATACTCTGGTGATCAGACAGCCGTATTATTATCTATTGCAGTCGGCTATCCAAAACTCGCCCAACGATTTTCATGGTATCTGACATCAGCTTATTGTCAACAGCTGCATGTATCCCTCTTCTTTTTATACATTATGGGAGAAGGTAAATTTCCCTCCACTGTTTAGGCATCCCATTACATCTTTAAAGCTTGAAGATAAGAATGATGAGCCATCTAACCCCGATATCACACATCTTTTGCCAAAAATCAGAAGGTATCTTGTCTGGCCCAACAGCTTTGCCCATTTGGAGTTTTTAACCTCATCACAGAATTTTTTGATTGCTAAGCAGAGTAACTCAGTAAAGTTAGGTTCAGAAATTGGAAAGTATGGCTTGGGGAACTATTCATTTAAAAGCCCATCACAAATCACAATACCGCCGCCACGGTGCCGTGACGGTGCCATGACATAAGGCCATGTGACATAAGGCCATATTTCGAATTATGGCCTTATGACGCTTTTGTAAAGCGTCAAAAGACCATACTCGTACATATGGCCTTATGACACAATACTAAAGTGTCATAAGGCTATATGTTTTTGTGACATAGGGCCATACTAAAAAAAGCAACTGACAACAAAACGTTGTAGGTAATATTCGCCGCGAATTTTAAGCTATTATTTTTTTTATCAAGTGTTGTTGCTTTTGTAATTACAAATTCTTGTAACTTTATAATCAAATGAAAAAAAATAATAGCTTAAAATTCACTGCGAATTTTAAGCTATTTTTCTTCTATCAAGTGTTGTTGCTTTTGTAATTGCAAATTCTTGGAACTTTTATTACCATGATCATGAGACATGAGCTTGATCAACAAAATATATCCTGAAGTTCACGTTCCAAATTCTTGTAACTTTTTTCATCAAGCGAATATATTATGATAATAAAAGTGAGCTTGATCAAAAAAAAAAGTTTCAGAGAAAACGAAAGTGACATACGGCCATAATGGTCTTATGACGCTTTCGAAAGCGTCGTAACGCCATATGCTCGAATATGGCCTTATGTCACATGGCCTCATGTCATGGCACCGCCGTGACATTTGGCCATGCGTCATATGGCCATATTTTGAAATATGGCAATATGACACTTTAAAAATTTGTCATGTGGCCATATTTCAAAATATGGCCATCTGTCGCTTTGTCAAAGTGTCATTTGGCCATATTTTTCAGCGACTTTTAGCCACAAATCTGTATAATCTAAGGAGCACTTTGACCAAGCTTTGAAAGCCGCTGCCTTAGCTTCCTCATTCCAACTTTTAAGTAGTGTTCTTTTGAAACCCTTAGCAGTGATTTGCTGGAAAGGCAATCCCACATTCCTTGTGCTGTACCTAATCACTTCATTGAGATGGTTTGACAGATAATTTTGCATATTCGAAATGAATATTTCGCCTTTTTCTGTGTCCAGATTGATAAAGTTAAGATAAAAGGAAAGGGTTTATGTCCTTATGACGTATGACCTCACGATGGTCTTCAATCATCATTGGATCGACTCATATGACATGCCGAAGTTCCAATGCTATTGCTTAATTTTCTCTTTCCAGGAACCGTATCGATTTTGTAATTGAAATGTCAACTTAGTTTTCAATTTCTCTGAAATTTTAAAAGACAATAATTGGGTGGTGTCGTCCATATCGATTTCCTACTCCTTGCATAGGTGCTTTCTAATTATTTTTCAATTCAAAATTTATAATGATACTTCCTGTTAACTTATCATTTTGACTTAATGTATAGGTATATGTTGTTTTTCAAAATGAAATTCAACCCTGTACTTTTCGTATCCTTGAAAAAAAGTCCATCCACTTTGTTTGCAGTATAGTTCTTCAAAACTTTTGTCAAATTAATTGTTGAGATTATTGTCGAAAACGTATACCTGACTTAATAAATTTATAATGACGCGTCTATAGCATCTGGGCGGGCAACAGAAATAATGATGCCTTCCATACACGTTCATTTAATTTCGCCCACATGCTCTTTTAAAATATGCGTAAGTTCGTTAAAAATTAAATTCAATAATAGGATTACACTCGACACCACCATCAAGAGGGAAGAGCTCATAAAAAAAAGCCAAGCGTGCTCGGTGAGGTGGTTTTCATTCATGCATCTTTGTTTCAATTTTATTCAATGAAAATAAATCAGAGCATGAAAACAAATTTATACCTACTGTATGTATGTACGTACATAGCTGCTATAACGAGTAACGGTATTGTATTTACATAAAGCTCTTTCAGGTGAAAAATTACAGCCAGACAATATACATAAATTTGCATTATGTCCGGCAACGAAAATTACTCAAGCAGTATAATTTGTATCTTTTTTTTTTTTTTTTTTGTGTAATATTAATTTTGGCAATTTGATCGAAATTATTTTTAGAATCTTTCGTCTCGACTTTGGGTAAGACGGACATTTTGATGCATATATTGACAGACGGTAACGGGAAGTGGTTGTTTATTATTTTAATGTGGATGATGATGATGTATATTTTTGACAAATGTATCTTAGGAATACCAAAATTTATTTTATTTCTCCCATTAAGATGCAACGAGGGATGCTTATGTGTAATGAACCTGACCTTGTTAGACTGTTTTTCTGAGAAATGTATATTATGTGTATAAATATTTCATGAAAGTCATTTCTTGTTTTTTTTTTTTTTTTTTTTTGTATTTAATTTCAAGGATGCCAGGCACGTCTATGCTATTATATTCTCTATGTGCAGGACATTATTACTGTACGAGTATGTAGGAGTTACGTTTAAGGAACAATTTGGAGAAGATTTATTATTCAAATGTGATTATGAACTTTGTTGTCATCTGATATGGAATTTTTCTATTATTTTCCTAAGTTGTCGTCGGTCGTCCTTTGTCAAGGAATAAGGACAAAAATATCTATGTACACCTACTAATACAAGTTTAATGAACTTTTCATGGACTTTTTTTTTGGCGTTCGTTGTAGGTATAAGGATCTTTGTGTACCCGTATCCGAGATGAGTTGGAGCGTCTTTATGATATCTTTGAAAGGATATGCGATGCGCAGGTGTCAGCTTTTAATATTTTGCCAAGAAAAGGTAAGATAAACAGAAAAGGCTGTTTGCTTGGAAAGGTAAAAAAAAAAAACAGAAAAAAAAAATGAATGCAAATAGATTTGGCACCCCTAAAACATAACGTAACGATGGAAGTAATGTATCCAGCAGTGTTTTCTCATTTAAAATTTTACAAACACATCCTTGCTTTTTTTTTATTTTTTTATGGACTCACAAATTTGTTTTGGACTTAAGTTAATCAAAAATTAGTTTTTTTTTTTCCTTCTCTCTATCTTTAAGGAAGACACCGAGTAAAGTCATTTTCTATTTTGTTTTCGCACTTAGGCATCTTCTTTCTTTAAAATATAGGTACCTACACCCAATTCAAAATTCTATGGCATCATAACATTTCTTGGAATTAAGCTTCAAGTATCTACCAGAGGAAGACAGGGGCACAAAATTTGATTTGAAGTCCTCAAGACATCTGAATAAAATTCTGCCAGGATAATTTGATTTTGTTGTTTTTTTTTTTCGAAGGTGTCAGCTTTTATATTTTGCTATGCTAAAACGTTTATAAATAATATGAAAAAATAGGGAACACGTAGTATGTCGCATAATTGTTAAGAACTGCGCAAAATAATCAATAATAAACTCTTTTGATAAAGTTTTGTGCTTTGTATCTTTTATTTCCCTAAAGACTTCTTGATAACTTTATGATTGAGCTTTAATTATGGAAACAATAATGACTAATTATGTTTAGACATACGTCTTTCAAGACAAAATTATGAATGTGTATTTAATTGATTAATTAAAATAATTAATACTAAATGTACTCCAAGGACTAAGCTATTATGCAGCCATTTACCGTACCTATGTATGAATACTTTGTGTATTTAACTTTGGCAGAGATAAAGGAAATCAGTTTTTTGGTCGATTCCGATGGCATGCATTAACGGGTGATCCAATAGGAGGTACCTACCTTCTACTAACTTCGGCAAACAATTGCCGTATTAGGGCCGATCAATAGCCAGAGGCAATCCAACAGCTACCAATACAGGACTAAAAATGCACTTTTTAATGCGGTTTATGGGCAGACGGCATCAAATAATTTAACTTATGCCTGTAAGATTCAAGGTCTTTTGAATTCAAACTGCACGGCATTAGTTAGAAGGAATAGAAAGATAGGAAAGATTTTTTGTTGGTACAATGGATTGAGAATAAGGTTATATTTATCTCACGAAAATATCACGAGATGCGTCTAGTTGAAGCTTGGGGAATATTGAAAAGTTGCAGCCCAGGCTGGGGCTCGAACCCACAACTCTAGGTTAGCAACCAAGCACTACATCCACTGTACCATTGCCACCCGCACAGTCTGTCATCGGACTGTATTTCCTTGAAAATTCGGAAAAAGCGCATGTAGCTGTCAATGGAGAGCGCTACAGCTGACGACTTGTGATAACTTTCTATGGAGGTATGTGAAATTTCATATTTAAGTCGATAAACATCGAACCACATGCCAGCATGCAAAATCGTCCAAAGACAAACCTTAGAAATGGCACTAGGTATCCCCAAAGTCTTATACTATGTTTCCACTGGCCTGATTTAGCTAAATCACTTGATTTAGCTAAATCATTTAATAAATTATGTGATTTACCATACCTTTTCATGATTTATGTAGATTTACGTGATTTAAGCTAGATTTATTTTAAATTACGTATCTGTCATCTCAAATCTACACAAAATAAAATCAAACATACTCTTTCTCTTCTCTCTCTTGATTCAGCACTTCATTCAGCCACAAAAAAAAAATTATTATTTTAAAACTGTCAAATTTTTAATTTAAATTGCTTGTGGTCGGTGAGTTTTTCAGTTATTTTATTGGTTATTTATATGTAAAAATGAATTTATCCCTGTTAGAAATGCTGAACAAACCCAGACAGATAAAAACAGAATGAAATGGGTCGATTTGGACGAGATATATTTTCCGGAAGCTTTGGCAGTAGAAGTTTGTGAAATTGAAATCGAGAAATGTAATGTCAAAGTTGACATACATACATGTTAGGCTTAATCGGGTAATTGTTCGGTGTGACCGCCTTTCGTGATTTATAAATCATTTAGCTAAATCAGGAGACATAGTATTAGCCATTTTGTCATGATGACATTTTATGTTTTTAGCTTGGAAAAAAGCTCTTTCTGTGACTGCCTTGCTAAAAAGCCCAAAATTCAATCATTGTTTCGCTATGTTATGTTGTCGTTAGTATTCCTCAGTGTATAAGTGCATAATGTATATATAGTCTAATTCTTTCATGTCACATGTCAGTCCTATTTCAAAGTTCAACATAATTATGGTTCACGTCCAACATACATTTTGAGAATGTAACGCAGACAATGCCAACGCTGAAGAGCAATATTCTGCTGGATTTTCACACAGGAGGAAGGATTCCAAATCCTTTACTAGCTTTACTTATATTGTTGGTAAGATTACAGTTCCGACCCGCCATCGACTGCTATAAACCTGCCTAGATACTTAAACTGCTGTTTAGCCCCGCCATTATGTATATAGAATAAGTTTTTATGAGCTTTGGCCAGTTAAGTGCCAAGATCAAGAGACCTTTTTAATTTTTAGCATGATTTCATATTTGAATATATTTTTAAAATCTATACAGAGAAGGTTATCATAAATTGTTATAACAAAAAATGTCATTAAATTGATAAAATTCAATGCAAATCTGGCCGAAATATAACGACGATATCACTTTGCTCTGGAGCTGGTTTATAAAAATAATCATTCATTCTTTGTTTCTTCTGTTAAAATAAATATCAACCAACCTTGACTTTGTCTGCTGTGAAACTGTAAATCAAAGATCAAAGTTCCCAGATAGGTGGGTACTTCGAGCTGAACGCCATGGCATGCAGAATTGAATTGTACGCAATTATATTTTCTAGCCAAGAATCCAGAAAACAAACTCGCAGATAACGAAATAATTAATATGCTCGTAAGTATACCATCATTACCATGAATGTATACCACGTCAAGCCACACATAAAACACATTTGTCTTATGAACTTCTTTTCTTTCTAATTATATGATTATTTGAAATTTTAGAAAATACTTGTACAAGTTTATATTGCGCTGTCATTCATCACCATATCCAAACATTTATGCCTATCTCCAGCTCTTTACTCGTTTTTGGGCCAAAGCATTTAACATCTCTGCCACAAAAAAAAGTTTATTTAAATTACATTCAACATTTCAGAAAAATGATCGTCGACTTCACTTCAGAATATTTAAAAAAAAAAAACTCCCAACTTAATACACTTGCATGAACAAATTGAAAGAAACAAAAAAAAAGTGAAATCCTCCTGTGAAGTATGCCCTCATAATTGCTGAAACTGACATTGTTTGAACTTGATGTGCACAACAGCACATATTGTATCTGCCGACGAATTTTTTATTTAATTTAAATTTCGTTGAACTAGAGTAAAAGAAGATTGTTACGTATAGTTACGCTTGATAACCAAAGCGTAACGAATCTCTTTGAACAGATGTCAATGCACCCTTAACAGTCGTATAATATAGGCTGGCTACTGGCACTGGCACTGGCACTAGCACTAGCTGCTGGTGTCTCATATGTACACGTTTTCACAATAAAACAATTACTTGCATACCGCAGGAGGGTCATTTGTGTTTACAATTTCTCTTTCTAACAATGATAATAAAAAAAAAAAAATAAAACTGCAGCCACAACACAAACACAAGCCCATCTTAAATTGGAACACCAGTCCGTTGCGTTGCGTTGGAAGAATTTAAAACGATGACTCTAGTCAAGTCAAGTCTCAAGTCGAGATGTTATGTGAGGAAGCCGCAAAGCGGTAGAATAAGACCACAGTGTTAGCTATACAAGTACTAGATTCGGGAAACAGGTTTTAAACCTTAAGAATGTATTTGTTGGGTTGGAATCGAAATATTGATTGTATTAGTTGGGGTTCGGGCTCGGGTATCGGGTTCCCCTTTCTCAACTCTTTTCTTAAATTTGCTTATTTGATGGTCTCACTCAGTGGATCGTACTCAATTGAGAGTGATTAAGTTGGAGGGGGACAGAGATGTTTATGCAGGTGTTAATGTTGATAGAACTATTGACATACAGTCGATTCCGATTAATTGAAAATTAAACGGGAATTATAGGGCATTTAACTAAAACATGCATACATTTTGTATTGAATTATTTGAGTTTTGCATTTAAACAACTCCGCATCTGTGGGCTCTAATGGAAAACTCCTCCCCTAACAGACAGGGTCCCCAAAAATAGATTGACAATTATTTTAATTGTTTTATAGAAAACTTGTACAAAAATTTGTTTATCAAATTCTTACCCCTCGTTCGAAAGCTTAGACGAAAATAAAATAAAATTAATTTAAATATAGGCCTATGGTCATTGTCATTGTGTGTTTACTCCTTAGATTTATCTACGGGTACATTTATCTACGGAGTTAAACTGTTATTAAAAAAAATTGAAATAATTCAAAGCTGAACTCTCTGTGAGCTTCAAAGAAATTTAAAAACTCAAGGAAGGAACGTTGTTCTTTGAGATAACGCTGTTTACATTAACCTAAAGATACAGTTTTGTAAATAAACAAAATTAACCAGAATGCCTATGGCCTAGTGACTAACATTCTGATCCAATTCTGGTTGTGCATTGATGCTCTGCAGGAATTGATGGAAACTGCAATTTACCACCGCATCCGAGGAGCTAGTTGAGATGCGCTTTGAGAGTTTAATTTTTCGAGGAAAAGTACCCAAGGAAACAAGACTTAGGCGAACGTAAACATTGGGCTTCTTCGTGATTAAAACCTGGTAATAATACTTTTTTTTTAGATCATAGAACAGAAAGCTGTTAGAAATTTCATTGGAATATTATAAAACAACCAAGGGCTTAGTTTCAAAAAGTTGGTTTCCTTTTAACGATCTCTGACTATGCTGGCTTCCTTAATAGATTCAAGAAGTTTTTTACCCCCTTCTGATCTGGCTACAATTTACAAAGCGTTTATATGCCCAAAACTTGAGTATAACTCCCGTCTCTGGGCTGGTGCTTCTCAAACTTTTTTACACTTGCTCGATAGAGCTCAGAAAAAAGCTTTAAAATTAATAGGAGAGAGAAGAATTTTGGCAACATGTCCATCCCTTGAACATCGTTGAAATGTTTCATGTCCTTCCTTGTTTTACCGGTTCTTCTACTCAAGCTCACTAGAGGTACCCAGCTGCGTTCCACCCCTGAAACATTTTCCCCCGTAATACTCGTCTTGCTAGGAACGCTCATCAGTTTACACTTGAGCCAATTTCGGAAGCAGCGTGAATATAGGGATTCATTATTCAACCGTACATGTGGAATAAATGGCCTGGTACAATTCTCCTCGCCATTTTGATCTTCAAGCATTCAAGATCAATGTTCTGTTCATTGACACCTCATTTCGCTACCTCCCGAATTTCCTTTCGCTCTCGCTGTGAATAATTATTTTGTTTCAAAAGATTACAAAGTTGAATTTTTCCTCGATTTTGACAGTAACTTTTTTAAGGACGTGATCACATCCATCTAATCTTTCGTTAAGTTGTTTAGTTAATGGTAACAAAATGGTGCATACCAGCGCTAATTGGGTTCTTTTAAGGAGTTTTTCAACTCAAATTAGAACCGCCATTTTTACCTATACCTACCTACGAACGTGAATAACGAATATTTTGAATGAAGCTGAATTGTAGCTCCGAAATAATAAATGGGTAAAAGAAAAAGAAAGTCATTGTTAATTTATACTAAAGGAAACTTATCGTTCTAAGCAATGATATCCTTGATAACAATTTGGAAGACTTGGGGTAAATAAATGATCTTGAAAATGAAGATGTGTTTTCATTATCAGCAAATGAATGAATGTTTATGCCTTTTACTTAACAAACCATAAGCTTATGTTTGTGAAATTGATATAAAAAAGTCGTTCCGTCATTAAATGAAACTTCATTTAAATGTTCTGCAATTAAGTTGTTGCAGTTAAGCGGAGCAGATTGTAGAAGGTACATCACAAGTCAACAAAAAGAGTCAAATGTAAGTGTAGAGGAAACCTTTGCATTACTTGTTTTATTACTCATTAGTCATTATCTATTTCTCTTTTGTTCATTTTACTTTAAATAAAAGCTCTTCCTAGAAAAAGTTTCTAATAACTGTTTCCAATTATTCAACTTAAAACAAGAACATAATAACAACCGCACTTGTAATACACAGAACCAAGAAGAAGTATTATTTTCCGGAATTTTCAAGATTTTGTTGGAATTCAAAAGGTCTTAAAATTGTGTAAAGATTGATAAAGTCTTAGCTTATTTCTACAAATATTAAAATCAACTACACACTACAGCCTTTTGAAATCTGTACAAGCTGCGAAAAGTGGATCAACTTTGGCCATTAATGTTTCATAAATAAAAATCACTTTCACAATAGTACATTACGTACGGGGATAAAAGTGAACGAAACTTGCCGAGCTTATCAAAAAGGCATTTCTGGTTGGGTATGGGTACACAAATCACATATATTTTTACTGTTTCGTAAGGCAACGTACCCAATAACTATTCTTCAAATATGGTTGAGCCTTAAGACTCGATCCAAACACTTAGTTAATTTAAAAGGAGATCATGATTCATGATACGGTCAAATGGTTTTGCAAAATCCGTGTATGCTACATCCGTTTGAAAACCGTCTTAATTTTTTGTTAGCACATCAAAACAGAACTCCATTAAGTAAGTAAGCTGTTGATTTTCCCTGCATGGAACCATATTGTTTAGGAGCAATTAAAATCTGTTTTCAACTTTCCGGTTGCTGGAATATTATCCGGCCCATTTTTTATTATGTTTTCGTCAATCACTAATACAGCTATACGTTAAGTTTGGATAGAAATGCAATTTGAAAACATATCATAGACAGTTTCACTTTCATTCGAAGACAATCGTTTATAGGTCATCACAGCTGGAAGAGAATTTGTTTTTCTAATCTAGCGCATTTTAATATTGGATTTTGCACCAGCATTCGATAAACCGAGTTTGATCTTAAAGTAGATAAGTAAATTTCAACCCGATGATATAAAATGGAACAAAAATGCAATGTAATTTCTGCATAGATACCAAAAACAAATTTATACCCACAATAACCTTTCAGGAGAAAGACTTAAGTTTTTTTTTTTGTTGAAAGGCTAAACTCATCCACAGAAACCCTTAGATATAGCAAGCACCCTAATATAAAAAATATAAAACTGTCTCATTGCATACATTTTACCTTTAATTTTTAATTTGGTCAAAAGGCTCTTAAACAAATTATACTAAATACAACACAAGGTAGGTACGTCTAGTATATCCTTCCGTTCTATTCAAAATGTTGTGTGCTGGGCTGGCTTTATAACAAAATGACATAATACGACTACCGCACTACACAGTTTTCACTTTTCCTCTTGTAAAAGGATATCGTGTTACAATCATTTATTTATTTTACCTCAACTCCACTCGCACTATCAATGAATGAATGACGCAACTCGGGTATGAAAGAGAATAAATTTTGTCCATTTCCTCTTTTGTCATCGCAGACGTCAAGGAAACGTATTTAGGTTATTTACAATAAGGCGAACTGTACTGTGTACTGTACAGAGTGTATACCTGTGTTCCTGTGTTCCTGACACTTAACTAGGTAACTCTAACTATGTTTTATTTTATTTCTGAAAGATCTCATCCATGAAATGCATTGATGTTTGCGCATATACAATATACATTGCAATTGCATTGGGTATCTATATCTATCTGTGCCGAGTGCCGATTCTGGACAAAAAATATACTAAAAATAAACAATCACTGGAGCTGGCAGGAAATGTATAGTGGAAATAACATCCATAGGTGTAGTCAGCCCCAAGTCCTTGTTCCATGTTTTATTAGAATTAAAATCACTGAGGTAAAAGGTATTGGTAAGCTTAATTCCAAGTTGTTCTTGTTTTCTGACGAACAAGCACAAAAAAAGCAATTGGATTGCTTCAGAATTCAGATAAATATTTCCCAAAGGTATTTCTATATTTATTTCGTAGTAGTAGCTCGTAGGTATACTTTTATTGGGGTTTCAGATTGGAATCTAGTTTTGTTTTTCAATGAAAAAATCATTTTTGATGTTGTATACTTTGCAGATAATAAAATGCCACCACTGTTTGGGCTCATAACAAAATATTTTGTTTCACAAGTCATTAACATTTAATGTTTTAAAGTTTGTTGGAAAAGACAAAAAGGTATGAAGGCTTGTATATCTAGAAAGTTTGTAAAGTTTTTTTTTTGCTTTTTATTTTGTGAAGAAGATATCTATTGGGATAACTTAACATTTAATGTGTAAACATTATCATTTCATTCAAAAGGGGAAGTGTTCCATTATTGTTTGCTTTTATTTTAAATTAGTTTTGAAAAATTAAATGAAACAATTTAAACGAGGCAATGAATGACTAAGCCAAACAAAAGTATATCTTAGAAATTTATTACGAATTAAGACTTCTTAACGCTGAACTATGACAAATAATTTTACCCAAGAGTTCAGCATTATGAATTATATTTGGAATAATTGGTTTAAGTCGGAAGGTGCATTTCGAACAAATTAAATCGCATAAATGTCGCTCACAAAGCGTTACAATACACGGCTATCTTTGCGTTTTCTTTTATTTGTGGGCATGCTTTCTTAATCAGTCACACTACACCTAATAGCAACAAGACCGTTCACATCTATCGACTACGTCACGATTAATATTACCGAATGGAACATATTATAATGGTAGAACGGAACAAAATCACAACTGAACCCAGAAACAAAGTTTTTACTGTACTTTTTAGCATTATCATTCACACCCAGTCTCTACCGAAATATGTATAAGATGAGCGAGTAGACGAGGCATTAATCATTCACTTTATAAATATTATAAGTACCAATAAAATGACAATTTCTATTAATGTATTATAAAAACGACAATGTATGTATTAGGCCCCTAATGTGCCATCAAATATTTTTAAGGATCATAGGTAAAATAGAATAAGAATCAATTTTAAATATTGTATACTGTTCAATAAATAATCGTTTAAAGTATAGGTGCCTTTACATGGAGCTGCAAGCCCTGATCTGCAAAAAAAGAGGATGCAAAATCAATAAATCATACTTGTGTGATAGAGAGGGAAGGCAAAAATGCAGACGTCTTCATGGATGCAGATTATAGGAAAATTATAGATGCAGCTTGAAAATTATAGTGAAGACGAACATGTTCATCTTCATCGTCTGCACTATGATTGTTGTTGTTGCGTTTTCGTCTGCACTTGCAGCTCCATGTAAAGCCATCTTATTACACTAATAACTACCAGTGCGATAACCTGCAGTGAAGACCTTCCGTAAAAACAGTATAACAGAAGTACCAAACTACCATACCAGTAAATGGCTGCGCACAATGGTGTAGCTTCAGCAGTAGTGCACTAAGCAGCATACACGAATACAATGTGTAGCACTGAACTCAAACAAAAATCATGTCTGCCATTTTGGTTTGTTGTTGTTTTGCAGCGCAGCAGTTTCGTGAAGTTCAAGTCGAGTCGACTTTTACTTCAGCTACTCTTTACTGCTGGAACACAATGGAGCCGGAGCCGGAGCCGGATCCGCAGTCGCATCCGTATCGCATGTCAAAATATTGAATACACACGAATTCAATGTTATGAACACGAGACGGATCCGCAAACGCAGCCACAAACGGCGACGAACGAGTTGGCCAACTTTTAATAAATACGTGCGTATTTTTGACATTCCATAAAAAAAAAAAAAAAAAAAAAGAGCAACGTGCTAATAAAATCCTTTTAGAAATTAGGTCAGGTAATTACAAATTTATAGAAAAGACTATACATGATGCGATATATGTTTTATCATCTTATATATTCATATATATGTATGTTTCTCAGTGGAAATTGTAAAAAAAACGTGGAGTACGTACGACTCCATTGTGGGCACTTCTAATTAGGTACGTACGGCATGCGATACGGTAGCGGCTGCGGTTCCGGCTGCGTTTTTCTATTGTGTTCCAGCAGTTATGCTACAGCTGCTACTTCACATGTAGCAGTGCAACACGATTTACGTGCATTTAACTTTGACATTGCTACGTGCTTCTGCTGCAGCTACGCCATTGTGCGCAGCCAGTAATACAAAGAAGAGTCGAACGTGGAAACCAGACATAAGTTAAGTCAACGACAGGATTTAGATGGTATTTAAGTTTAAGTGTTCTCAAAATAAAGGGCTTTTATAACTATGTATTTGTGCCCTTTTTCAAATCGGAATTTTCAGGTTTTTTTTTGTTTTTGATTAACACCTTGACAAAACCAAAAAGCGAAAATCTAGCTGGAAAATAAAAATACATCACAATGTGTCGCCAATGTTTAACAAGTTTCCCAAGAATAAATCTTGTCATGAAAAAAACATTTCTGCTAGGAACATTAAATCGTTGAGTCATAAGTGAAAATGTTAATATAAAATATTATTGTCACAATGAAAAGAGAAGCTAATCAAATCTAATGCAATTCTGATATGTAAGTGTAAATAATTAAGAAAATGAAAACTCCAAAACATACCTATTATAAATTAACAATAAAAGAAAGCGTATCTTTACCACCGTTATGCATAAACCGGTTGAGAGTAAAACTAGATGGCAAAACAGATTTAGTTGCTTTTTTTATAACATAAAAAGATCTAAGATACATTTAACCAGACTTCCTATACAACCATCTCACTTGGTATTGTTATGTTTTCCGAAAACATACTATGAAGAGGTCTTGAAACACCAGCGTTTCGAAATTAATTAACTTTTTTTGTATCGAGAATTTTTAGCCAAAATTGGTACAATCCACGATAAAACGAGTTTCTTTGTACCATTATGATATTCATACTTTAATATACATTATACAAACCAAACGTTTTACAATATGAATTAATTACAGATCCTTGCTGTTTTTCCACTGAGGTGGTGAAATAGTTTAATAAAAGTCGAATGTTGTATAGTTAAGGACATTAATATACATTAGGCAGTTTGAAATTGGATTATTAATAATAAAAAAAAAATTTGCGTGCTGAAAATCGTTAATCAGAATTCTGTCATATGTAAACTGTTTTATATTCTATTTAAAAAAAAAAATAATAATAAAACGAAACACGAAAATTATTCCTTGCGTGCAGAAAGGATATAAGAGCATTATGTATTCTTTTTTGTTTCTTTTTTTTATATTCCAAATTGATTGAGTAGCGAATGCCATAAAAAAGGTTAAAACAGAAGACCTAACCTAATTATCGACAGAAGTTGGTTAGGAAGCAACAAAAGCTTTTAAGGAAAGCTTATTCCATTAAACCATACAAAAATGTTGAAGGAAGCTAGTTGGATTTCAAGAAAGGGTTACATTGTTCTTGTATATAAGCGCATATTTTCCGTTCACAAAATTTAACGTTGTTTTTATTAATTCTGAATTTGAATTTTATTATAACTTAAACACACTCTTTTCCAAAACGAGAGTGTTTTAAGACCAACATTGTAATATTCAAGCGTGCGCGAAAGGCGAAACACATTTCTTATAAATTTATAAGGGAAATATTTGTTCTGTTGGATATCTTTAATTATTGCAGATATGGAATTGAAAATTCAATTCAATCACACTAAACTCTGGCTGCCCAGTCAATAAATTCTAAATGACTAAGTAGTATAATACTTTACTTAAACACAATTATCTCAAAAGTTTGAGGGTGGTTAAAGTCAAATATAAGGACAGAAAGGCATGTGTCCTTTAAAATTTTAGATGAATTAGGTGCTTTTATATTTTACCAAACAATCGTCAGAGGTAGGTAGGTATACCTATTTTATTCTAACTTCTCTTAATTCCCCCTAAATATTTGTATTTATTTTGCAAACTTTTCCAATTAATAACGTTGATTTTAAAGTCCAGTCTAGTAGACAAATTAAGCCGGATTCAGGTTAATTAAACGGCAAGACTCCTTAAACTTGGTTATTTACCATTATGATACAGTTTGTTCTGACATGCATGAACTTTCAGTCCAGATAGATTTCAACCTCAAAACTGTTTAACTGGAACACATTTATTTGAATTGGCACTCCCATATATAAATGCTGCGAACTACGTGTTCACATAAATGAATTTCAATTTAAAATTAGATTTACCAGAAAAAAGTTCTTTACGAAAAAAAATTTTTTTTTCCGTTCGTATCCGCATGTTCTCCTGTATCCAGCTCTAGAAGTTTGAAACGGTTTTGGGGTTTTAAATGTGAAATTTTCCTTTACACACATGAGCTTTCCAAATGTATAAACTCGCCAAAAATCAATAGTGTTCATTATAAACGTGCACGGAGATAATTGAAAAATCACCAATTGCGAAATATTCAGTTTCAATTTACAAAACATGTTTTTTTTGTAAATCACGGCGCTTTGATTCGAAACGGATAGAAAAATTGGCAATTTAACTTTCAATTCATCTCAAATTACAACAATTCCTAAGTTGAGATTTACAATTAAAAGTTATAATTCAAGCTTGTGCCCTTCAAAGTAAATTACAACCTTTTTGTCGCAATTTACTACTTCAAGGGAATAATTCCATTTATACTTTTTACCAATCTGGATTTGCTAAAATTTTTTCGTGATTTACAATCACTGAGTATTAAATTCAACTCAAGTGTGTCTGACGGCTACGTCGAAGGTCCGGAGTTCGATCCCTGCCTCGAACTAATAATTATCTTTTTTTTTTTGGTACTGTCTCTTTTGAGGAAATGTAAAATCATCGAAAAATAAATCTATTTAATATTAAAAGTGGATCTTTGTAAGCCATTCGGATTCAGCGGGAAATGATATTCCACCAGAATATCAACGCACATACAGGAATCGTTTAGAATATAAGTCATTAGGCCCTGGCCCCGCTTGTGTCTCCAATAATGCCTTTTTTGTAGATCTATTATGTACATAGGGAGTACAAGGTTGAATATCAACTACACATTATATACAATTTCTTACCTTTATTTAAATGATCATCACAAAAAATTGTACATTAGAGGTTAGACGTCCAAAATAAGACAACTATATTTTTCTCGCCAATAAAACATAATCTTAATTCAGAACACCCCTAAAATGTAACTCATATTCAGGTTGCTTCTTATTATTAATTTTGATATCCGACTTGGATGCATCACCATGGCCTAGTAGATGTGTGCTAGGTTGGTATGCAGAGGATCTCGAGTTCGATTCCTAGAATCAGCCAAGTAAGTAAAAGTTACATTTTTCAATAAAAAATAATAAATGCTTTTCAATAAATAGAAAACGTTGCTCCTCTTAAAGCAATATAATTTGTTACAACAAATTGAGTAAAATGGGGTTGCAATTTACGACTTTACCACTCATTTTTTCAAAAACATATTTTTGATTCAAAACAAAAAGATGGAAATCTACGACTAGCTTTTTTGCAATTTACAATCGAGTAAATATAAAATTGATACAAATTTGGATCAATTTTCGATTCGCGATGGCAATGTTTTATTTCTCAGGATCGAATTATTGACCCAAAAAAGTGGTAATTTACTATTTTTGAGTGTCAATATCTTCATTTCGTTCAATTTTGAAAATTGCGAACAAGGAGTCGTAATTTACAAAACCCCGAGCTAGGGTGAGAAACTGCATAAGATTTTCGTGATTTGCAGCTCATTTTTCTTGATCTGATCTAAAAATTCTTTCCGTGTGATGATAAACTGTATCCTGTGTACTTGTTAATAATAATTTGCGATACGAAAAAGTTTTGAAAGAGAATTCGAATTGTCAACCGAAGAAGAATCCCTGATCATCCTCTATTGAACCTTTTTAATTGTGGAGACCGGAAAGCAAGCTCAATCGAAGAAGAAATGTTTTTCTTTATTTTTTGATAGAAAGCAATTGAACTCATATTAGAAACCTCTGGCGAAAACTAATTTCGATTCCAAAAAAAAAAATTAAAATATTTCCGTTTTAAGAGGCTTTATACAAACCACAGAAATATGTCTATACTATGCTTAGAACGAATTAATTTGCCTTTATTCAAAGAATGCAAGTAAATGTTTTTTTTTTCTAGGCAGAAAACCTGAACAAAATAATGCTTTAGTCAAGTGACCATACGAACAATTATTTGTTCACCTTAAGCTTCGGCTTCGAATCTTATTTTTGTTTCAGGCGTAGATAAATTGCCAAACGAGAAAGAACAGTTTCTCCTGGAACCACAAATTAAAGCGTTAAATATAAGCTGGTGTTTTACGAGTACCAGATTCAATAAATAGATAGCAAGAAAGGTGTCCCAGCAATAGATTACAAAAACTGTTTTAGCGCGACTGAAAAAAAATATCCCATCAAGATATAAATAGGTGAAGTAAAGGTTAATTAACCTTATTTCTGAACTTATTTTACAGATAACTTTTTTATATTTGAGCAGCAGATGCTTTTGTGTTGATAAAAGATAAAGAAACAATGATGACTGGCGCCCAACGCGAGGATATTAAGAATTCAAGGAATATGCGGTTAGTGAAACACACAGTTACAATATTATTGAGTCCATATAATTATGACCTCTGTAAAAGTGACAGCTGATAAGCTACTAGCAAAGAACTTTTTAACTGGCGCCCAACGTGGGAACTTTGAGAATTCGTTAATGGTTTAGTTTGATAATACATTCCATGAACGAATATAATCTACATATTTTTGAGAATGAAATCCATTTTGCAACGTGCTACAGCATTCAATAAAAAGAACCAACACATCAGTCAAAAAAAAAAATGAATGCTCGTTCGTTTAAATTATCGTTCCATTGATTAAATTTATGGGAAATAAAGTCCATCCATATTTAAGCTTGAGTAATCAGAAATTCTCTTCTCAAATTTTTGGAGCATTTAAATTAAAAGAAAACATTCAATTACTGGCGCCCAACTCCAACCCACAATAAATTAAAATAAATTTCGGCAGAAAAAGCAGTCATACATAAATTGCCCTGAGCTTTATCATTCATAAAATAAACGAAAACAGATACCAAAAAAAAAAAAAACACATATACCCCAATAAATGTTAAACTGCTTTAAAATTCACATCAGGGTGTAAGAAAAAAACACTTCAGAATTTATTTTATTCCAATGAAAAGAAAAAAAAAAAAACACCAAGAAAACCCATTGAATATTTGATTCCACCAACAGAATTTTCAAGAGATCATTTCATAAAATAAAAAAAAAATAACCTACTTCGCAATATTTCAATCATAATGAGTAAAAGCCTTTTAAAAAATACAACAACAACAACAAAAAAGAATCTCACGTGAATTTCTTTCTATTCAAAAAGTTTGAAGTTAAGTCAAGTGCATAGAGTAGGTAGGTACATAATATATCTGGAGGAAGGATGGAAAAGAAGAAAATGAAATAAAAACTTTTCAGTTTTCACTCATTGAGGAGCGAGTAAAACTTTTGTATTGCCATATTGTTCGTCTCGATACGATAAGATCGATATTTTTGCCAAAGTTTTTCCTCCTCAAAGCCAGTTGGTAGGTATACCTACCGCTACCACCAATATATCGAGAGGTTCCTTCTACGTTGCTATTGCTACGGCTACAGTTGCATTAAGGACACGAAATACGTGACCTCTTTTCAAAATCAAAATGTTCTCCGTCTTAATAGGTTTGCGAAAAATTAATGTTGTTGCTTATATATTTTCGTATCTAGATAGATATCAGCACACAATCAAGGCAATCAAAATCGATCTATGTTTAGTAGGTAAGTAGTATAGAGATAGAGATGATATCATTTTCAACAACTATGCAACCCATAGTCTGTTTTTCGTAAAAGATAAGCGGATAAAATTGCTTTTGTTGCCCCAAGTATCGTTGCCGAATTAGGTCCTCCTTTGGCGTTGGCGTTGGCGAATAATTTATTGATTCTTCCATACCAACGGGTAAGTGGTGGGTATACCTATATGTGTACCCACAATAACACACTCTCTGGCTCAGTATAGGGATTGTTATGCTTTTGCTTTTAAATGGTCCACAGGGCGTGTATATAGTACCTATTGTATATGCAAGAAGGCATACCCTGCTCAACCCATGTCTAAGGGCAGATCCTGACTGTGCACTCACTATACTCTGAGTCATTGCGAAATTGTAAAAAAAAAAAGAATACGTTTTTCCAACCTCAAAGTAGGTTATTAATTCGACTATAGGTTGAACACAAATAATAAAAAAAAGAGTCATCGTCGACGACGACGTTGCTGAACGAAGAATCAAACCACGTACAATATACCCATACCCATTATACCCATCACACCCGAGAACCTACCTACCATCAGCTACCACCTATCATCAGCTATGATGTTCGTTTTCATATTTACGTAACAAGGAAAAAAGCTCGTTTTGTATTTTAACTTTTTCCATTTTTGGCTTTTTTATTGATTTTCTGAAGTGGAAAAAGGTCAAGGATAAATTCACCTCATTCCGGAAAAGAGTATGGATGTGACTTTCTTTATGGCCATTTTCAAACGAACGATTAAATCTTTTGTCCTTAAACTAACTAAGTAGGTGTGTTGTACCTACATACGAGTATGTATGGTGTATAGAGATAGAGAATAGACCATACGTTAGGGCGAATACCAAAATGTTACAAAATTCAACTTACCTGAGATAATTCCGGATCATCGCGTAATTTATCCATAATAGTCGATTGCACTAATTGAATGGCACTGCTTATAAAAAGGGCAGTGTAAAGCACCGCAATGGAGATTTTATGTTTTAACATTGTATCTTTTTTTTTTTTTTTTTTGTTATATCAATTCACTTTTAATACTAAATTCTTTTTTAAAACTAAATTATTATCCAAAACCTGTAAGAGAAACAAGAAAAAAAAAATATTCTTAAATTGTTAAAACCACTTGCAAGGAGTGCATAAGGATTTTCGATATCATAATCGATTGCGCAATTCACTTGAGGCCTTATATAAGAGCATTTATTGTTATTAGCACATAATATCAGCGAAAGAACAAAGAAATTCCGTCAGCAGCAGAAGCACAAGCACAAGCACAACTTGTGGGGAATCCTATTACATAAGTCAATGCAGCAACAGTGGTTAGAACATACTGCACCAAAAGTGCACACACTCGTTCGCCTTCGTCCTTGGTAAAAGGTTTAAAAAACCAAAGAGGTGACAAAGTTGATGGACTGTTTTTTTTTTTTTTATAGATTGAAATATAGGTAGTTGGGAAAGATACTTTCAAAAAGTTTGATAGTAATTCAAAATACAAAAAATCCTATTAATTGGTTTTTAGTAAAGCACAGCTTATTTGTCAATATTTTCGACAGTTTTGTGTTATTTTTTTGGGCAAGCTTTCAAGATTTGTATTTTTTTTTAGCATACACTTTTTCCATGAATAAAAAAATTAACTATGCATTCACTTCTTATGGGAGAAAGAAAAGAAAAAACCTACTGAACTGGACAAACACTCCCACGTCAACGTCAATTTTTTATCGAACAAACAAAACGACAAGACGACCCACAAACTACTGAATCCTATTCGAAGCTGGTTCCTAACGTTCGGCTTTGCGAATGCACTCAATCTAAAAGGGGAAAAAGATACAATCCACAGAGCGATGTAGCTTTCATTCCAATTCCACTCAAATTAAGTAAAAGATACTTTTTTCAATCTCATGGATTCATTCAGCAACATGAGTTTTTTTTCAACATGTATCTTCAACTGGCTGCTCGCAGTTGAAATGGATTTGGTTTTTAGATTTGTATACGTGCATGCAGTAGATACATCTGCTCTACTTTCGTTTCAATGATGTTTCTTGCTTCTATTGCGGTCCAGAGAGACAGAGAATGCTGATGCTGACGCAGCTGGGTGGTTGGTCTTAGTTCAGTGGTTGGGTAAGGTAGTGTTACCTGTTGATTAACTGATTATTTGCACACTCCCACGAACTTTATTCCGAGAGAAGGTTAGGAACACCGCTTTGCACATTGTGTTGTGTCCCTTGTGGAATGAAAAATGTATCTCCTTTGTCTAAGGTGCGATTCGTTTTAGATTTTTTGTTGGCTGTTACATATATTTAGAGACAAGAGAGCTAGAGCCTAGAGCCTGTTGCTTAAGGGAAATAGGGAATAAATAAAAAAAAAAAATGAACTGAGATGTTTACCTACTCACGTAATTAATTCAGGCCAATGTACAGCACCTTCATTTGTTACAATAAAAGTGCCTTTAGAGGTAGATACAATTGAGTTGGGTTTGGAATGACGTCATTATATCGATTTATCTTATTTCGGGAATCTAAAGCTACACCATTTTTTTTTTTTTTTTAGGGGGGACATCGAGAGAGAAATAAGGATAAGTATTCCTAGGAGTAAAGAATCTAAAATGAGGGTTTCAAAACAACAACAACAACAACACACATACACACCAGATAGATTCCCTGATGTCAAAGTGGATACAATTTTTTTTTTAAATATTTTTATCTTTGGGTTCAAGGAATTCGAACCTTTTATAGAAATGGAATTTTGAGAAATAAAATGTTTTGCTCGAATAAATTTAAATAACTTTGGGAAATGCCTTAGATACAAAAAATATTTTACGTATACGGATGTTTATGTAAATTAAAATATTATATTTAGTATGAGTTATTTTGAAATAAAAGAAAAGCCTGATTGTGTGTCCCTAGAATAAACGTTGATGAGCTCTATTTCCCCTCAACCTAAATTTAAATTAAACCGAGCAAACCTTATCAGGCTGGTTTGGTAAAATATTTTAGGAACATTTTTTTGATAGAATTTTGAAGGACTATTTTAAGATTGGGTATGGGTATCGGTGCGCCTGAACATATATGCTTATTCAAAAAGAATAATTTAAACACAAAATCAGCTTTGTATACACGTTATAGGTACCTACGTAATTTTTCAATTTATAAAACATTGATCTCGAGATTTTTTCAGAACGTACGTCTTCACTTACACCGCCTACCTAACTATGCAAACTAAATGGGTAACCATTTATTTTTTGAATATAGCTAGGTAGGTATGTATTTTCGGCAGTGGAATTTTCCTGAAGGAACAAAAAAAATGCGTGTCTTCAAGATACAAATTATCGATACAGTTGAGTTATCGTCGCTCATTATTTGTGGCATATTGGCAAATGGGATTTGGTATTGCCTTGTTATATTGGCAAATCTCTAAATATAGTAAGCTTCTTCAATCCAAGCATGTGCCCTCCCTATAATAGGTATGACTGGGTTTTAAGAGATAATTCCTGAAATATGTTGGTATTCTCATTATCCTTGGTCTAAAACTGGATTGGGGTGGTATGGTTGCATTATTTATTAGAGCATTGGGGAAGTAGGTATTAATTGTGATATTCTAAAGAACATATTTACCTAACTTGTTTGAGGAAGAGTCTTTCTTTAAGACATAGGTAAGTGGCCCGTTGTATAGTCTGTGTTCCTTACAGAGTTAGTATAGTGTTGTAAGCTGATGTTTAAAAGGCCTGTCCCAGGATTTATTACAATGGGTAATGGCTAATGGGATGTCTACATCTGCAATATACTGGTAGAGAGAATGTCTTTACTCGGAAATAAACCCATGAAAAGTCAAAGGGGGAGCCTTGGTAACATATGCAATGACGGCCATTTCGGCGGTTCAAATAAAGTATAGGTACTGTGAATAAGGGTTGTGTATGTTTAATAGACTGGTGGTCCTCCTCAAAAAAGCATCAACAATGTAACAAATATAAAGGGGTGCTATTGTCATGGAACTGAAACTTTAAGTGATTTGGCTGTCATTCGAAACTCCACTACGTCATTGGTGCCGAAGCTCATCGAAGATGACACTTCTGTGTTAAACTTTCAAGCGAACGCTGAGTTTTTTCAGCACAATTTGCTGCAAATTCGACACAACCACAGAGTGACATGACTCCTCCTATTCTTGAGAGCGTTAATAAGTTTATGGGACGAATGTTTGTTCGCACTCGTTCAGTTACAAAAGAACTTAAATATACAAGATATACAAAACCCGCATAGTTCTAAAGCTTGCAAACCCATCTAATAAACTATCAGATCTAGAAATATCTTTAAAAAGGAAAACTTTTTAGTGACTGGCAGTACGGTTTTGGTAGCAACAGGTCCACTGGTGATATGATGGTATTTTCCACCGACTCAATTTTTACATCGTTTTGGTAAAAGAAAGATTATTGTATATTACATTGATAACGAAGTAGTTTTTGTTTTTAGTGGACTTTATTGAATTTTAAATTCAAAATAAAAGTTTAGTGACCTTTAGTCCAAATGCGTCTTAGAAGGGTACAACAGCATCTAACTGATGAGCCCAACTGTTGTACCTGGGCGAAACGCATTTGGACTAAAGGTCACTAAACTTTTATTTTGTATTACATTGATATTTCAAAAGCATTTGATAGTGTTTGGCATCAAGCTCTTTTATCGAAAATGCGTGCATTTGGTTTTGAAGGATCTCTTCTTCGTTGGCTTAGAAGTTTCCTTTTGGACGGTTCGATTCGCGTCGCTCTGGATGGTTTTCAGTCTGCTTATGCACAAAATAAATGTTGGTGTGTCCCAAGGCTCCATTTTGTCTCTGACTATTTTTCCCATCTTTATAAATGATCTTATTTGGAATTTAATGTTCAAAATACCACCCTATGCCACTATCCAAGAGTGACCGAGAAGAAACCGATTAGCTTTGTGTTTTAAGTATGTGTATTATAAACCACCGCAGAAATGCAGCAAAATGTTTAGGTTTCGTTAATCGATTTAAAATGTATTTTTCCCCTTCTGATTTGGCTACAATTTACAACGAATGCAATCGGCCCAATCTTGAGTATTATTCTCATATTTGGGCAGGTGCTCATGTAATGGATTTTTTGTTCAAATAAAGCATTACAAAAAGCCTTAAAATTGATAGGTAAAAAAACCATTACCTATACATTTGATTCCCTTGACCATCACCGTAATGTTTCTTGTCTCACCTACTTCTATTAACAGTAGACCAGCGAAATAGTCGGATGCATTTCTCCACTGAATCAATTTCACCGTAACACTTGCATTGCTAGGAATGCCTTAGGCCGCACTTTAAGAATGTAGAATGCTTTCCGCCGCTTCGAATTTACCGACTTTTATTTCCTATTCAATTATCGCAGCTCGCACTGTTTCAATTAAGGATTTAGGTATTAATAACCCCTTGAGTGCATGCAAGTTAAAAAAAAAAAGCTTCAAGCATTCTCATTTAACTGTAATATTATTTAAATGTTTGTGTAAAAATATGGAAGAAAATTCAAGTGTTAAGAAAAAAAACAAAAAACAAAAATGAAAACCATAAACTAAACACTTTGCTTATCTTTAGTTATCATCCCGGCGCCCACCGGAACACAATTTTGGCAGGTCAATTTAAAGGTGTTCTTTATGAAAAAAGGTTAGAGTCGGATTGATCCAGGCATTTGCCACCAGGCTTATTGTATGCTAATAAGTTGATGTACATTCTAAAAAAAAATATGAGGAAGGTTAATCCTTTAATTCATTAATGGACCTAAGGCATTCATATAACAGTTATTTTTTAATAATTATTAATTATCTGTTTTAAGTCAATCAATTTTAGACAATGGACCCTGGTGGTTAAACGGGGTGGGGGGGGGGGGGAGACTCCCATCACGAGTTTTTTCTTGTATCAACCCAACATAAACCCTTTCGCAAATCACAAGGGTTGGGACAGAAAGTTCAAAATCTCGAAAAGCCAAAATCCCTTAAAGCCAAAATCCCGAAATCAGGATTTTGAATTATCGGGATTTCGGGTTTTCAGGATCTTGGGTTTGGGGATTTTGCCAGTCTCCTAAATCACAATGTAGTATAGAGGTGCTAGTTCATATTCGAGTTACAACTCTTGTTTTTGTTAGTTGCAGTCCCTTGTTACTCCGGTGGTGTGAGCACTAGGCACGAAATCTTGTAATTGATATTGAGGATGTCAATTTTTATCAATTGCTTTTGGAGAGAGTTGGTCAAAAGCTTTTAAAAAGTTCGTGTAGATATACAACCCAGCTCATGTCCATTTGTCCACTCTCTAAAGCCTTTTAGCACTTGTGCATAACTGGTTGAGCACAATACTGTAGCTGCACCAGTAGTACGTAGCACTGTCAAAGTTATGTGTATACGTATATCGTATTGCACGGCTACAGTGTGAAGTAGCAGCTGCAGCACAGAGAGTAGCTGAAGTACCAGCCGTCTCAACTCTAAGTTCACGAACGTGCTGCACTGCAAAACAACAACAATCGAAATGGCAGACATGATTTTTCAGTGCTACACATTGTATTCGTGCATGCTGCTTAGTGTGCTACTTTTTTGACATTAGCTTTGATATTGCTGCAGCTACTTCATCGCTCAGCCAGTAAAGATTATAAAGCTAGTCAAAGTAAACCGCTTCTACATGAAGCCATGTTGTTGATGGCAGATTAAAAGAAAAACAATATACTATCACAAACTACTTACTACTTACAAAAGCTTCGAATAGGACAAAGTTTGGAAATCGATGTCAGACTAACTATGTACATAGTATCCTTTTTAAAGAAAGGAGTTTATGAATGATTCTTTCCATGCGCGTTGAAATTATTCAGACTTAAGGGATAACTTGAACAGAAATTGAAGCGGAAAAGATAAAATGGTGGAACGTTTTTTTAATACTACTACTGGAAGAATACCATCAGCTCCGGGAGAGTAATCATTTTTCTGTTCTGAAAGATAATGCGAAACTTTATACCATTGCGATATTGTTGAAACTATCTTGGAAAAATCACTGGAGTATTGAAAGAAACCTTCATCTACTGACAGGAATTTTAATAAAAAAAAGTTACTAAAATGCTACAAAAGGAGAATTTACTGTTACGAAGAAATTAAGGATGCTTCTAAATAGGACTCATGTTCTAAAGGAGTTCAAATAAAGTTATAAGCAAATTAAAGTCGCCTAACAACAAACTATTGCTAAGTAGTATACTTTTCCCGAAACATAACCCATTGCCAGTTTTTCTCTAATATCGAATTTCTCAGAACCTTTAATTTATAAATTTTAACAGCAGGTTAGGGATGCCATCTATTTCTAATAACCAGATTTAAACTTTTTCCAGCCATTGGCATTGCCTTTTAATTCGAGAATCCCGCATCTCTTTTATGCTTAGTCACTATAAAGTACATATACTTCAAAAAATATCCGTGCAATGTTTAAGAAGCCTCGATTTTTGTCGGGCGTCCCATGAGGCAGGCACTCCTATAGTCAAAAGAACATAGCAAAAAAAAAAAAAAACATTATTGTTCGGCAACCATATTGAGAAACCCCCTGAAATTATTTTGTAATCAGTCTCACCAACCACTTCAACACTAACAACAGTGTAATAATTTGGAAAAGAGTCCTGCAGTAACTATCCGCGCGCAAAAAAGAAACCACCCAAAAACAAAGTCCTGCTGTGATTGAAAACAGAGATTGTTTTCCCAATAGCAATTCTATACTTAATAAATAACTCGTTATCGACAATGTTTCCTGCTGATAAGAAAGAGAATACCAGGAGGGTGATGACGCCAGGATGTTAAAACGATTTTAAGTATGTAACGGCCGGGCGGCCAGAGAGCGGAAGGATGTCACATTGTTATTTACATCGCCTTTGATTCATCCGAAACAAATAAATCAACATTTATACTCCTTGCACAAATTATGTCAAGCTTTTTCTTCCATAAACGGAAATAAAACAGTTTCACAATTCTCAAAAAATACTTAAGGACAATGCGATTTCGTTCAGTTCATTGAGCTATATAAGCCAGCATGTGGCCCTGGCCAGGACCTGTATATCATTTTTGCTGATAATATCAAAACCCTTGATTGTATTTCGTTTATTGAAAATCTTTGAGAGTTTCCAGCCCTCCACATCCAATTATGAGTTCACAGTGGTAAGCCTTTGATATCATTTCTGTTTTTTTTTTTATAAGTATATATATATAAGTTTTGAAAAGATTACCGCAAGGATATTCTTGGCTGAAATGAAAATAAAACTTGAAATGAAAGGACTAACCACATTTCATGTTCACCTCTATAATCTGCGGAATCCTTTTTCATTTGTATTTGTTTATTTTTTTTTTATTCAAAAGAATCCATCATTACTTGGGAACTGGTGATGGCGATGGTGACCTACATTTGGTCCTTTTTCACACTCAACCCCAGTCATCTCTATCCAAAGGAAAAACGCGTACACCACCGTACAACGCTACTCATTAATTTACCCGGTACGTAAACTGAAGCGCCACCTTCGTCGTTGTTTGGCTTGGCGAAGCGTTGTTGGACAGAATACGTGCAGTGCCTACACAAAACATATTCTAGGACTAGGACTAGGTTGTTGTTGTTTTATAAGGTAAGATAATTTTTTTTTTATTTCCGCCCCTTGTCATAAAGGGTTGAATTTGTGTTTGTGTTTGCAAGCTCAGGAAGGGGAGGCCATTATTTTTGGAAACAAATAATAATGTTGGAGATGAATTGGAGGAAACAAGGAATAAAAGCCCTGCGACCATAAGCTATATAAATTTGTTAAGTATAGAACCTCTGAACTCTGAAGATAGGATCTGGTTCATAACTAAACTGATGAGGTTGAGAATAATTCACAGCACATGTACTGAGTTGAGTACACATAAAATAGTTTAGAGGTTAAAATAATAACTGGAGCCCAAATATATTCTTTATTGTTTCCTAACAAACAGGTATAAAGTTTTTTTGGGCGTTTTAAGTGGTGGACATGGGCATGACAAGTAGGATAATCTGTGAAACGTCAGAACGATTTTTGGTGTCACTTTAAAGACAATGTTCAGTTTGACATGACTGTAAATAAACATACAAAGTTTGATTACGATATCTACAACCGATTGACGTGACAGCTGCACGCAATTGCAGATTGGTTATATGGAATATCAGTTGTTTGTCGTCATTATTGTTGTTTTTTGTATCAACAAAGTGACGGTTCCGCGCTTGAACACATCGAATATGAGCTCCTAATTCAAAATAAAGCACATAAGAGATAGATTTACTAATTCTTTCTGGTATGTTCGGTTTCCAGCTCAATTCACTGTCGGATAATTTCAGACCCATACAATTAATAGAGTGAGGACATTGTACATACAATCTATATTACTCTGCAGATGGCGTTTGAATGTGTCACCATCTAGTGACTCAACCCTTCGCTTCTAATAGGTTTGTACAATATATTGTGGCGAAAGTAGGTCCGTCTAGTACCCACTTATTGCAACAGTAATTACTTCATATTCACATTACATACTCGTACTATATAGTTTGTATGTATAGCAAAGATGAGGACTAACCGGCGAAATTTCATTTTTCCTTGTTAAAAGTACAAGTTCTGTTTTGTCATGGCCAACACTGCCTAGTCCACATCGCCATCGTCTTGACCCCAGTTAATTTACTTTATGAGTTAATGATTGAGGAGTTCGCAAAGAGTGTTTAGGTGATTTACTGAAACGCCAATAGCAACGTCAACCACGTAAGCAATAATATTGAAACATTCATTCATTAACCACTAGATAGTAGTTGGTAGATGGTAGATGGTAGATGGTAGATGGTAGATGGTAGATGGTAGATGGTAGATGGTAGATGGTAGATGGTAGATGGTAGATGGTAGATGGTAGATGGTAGATGGTAGATGGTAGATGGTAGATGGTAGATGGTAGATGGTAGATGGTAGATGGTAGATGGTAGATGGTAGATGGTAGATGGTAGATGGTAGATGGTAGATGGTAGATGGTAGATGGTAGATGGTAGATGGTAGATGGTAGATGGTAGATGGTAGATGGTAGATGGTAGATGGTAGATGGTAGATGGTAGATGGTAGATGGTAGATGGTAGATGGTAGATGGTAGATGGTAGATGGTAGATGGTAGATGGTAGATGGTAGATGGTAGATGGTAGATGGTAGATGGTAGATGGTAGATGGTAGATGGTAGATGGTAGATGGTAGATGGTAGATGGTAGATGGTAGATGGTAGATGGTAGATGGTAGATGGTAGATGGTAGATGGTAGATGGTAGATGGTAGATGGTAGATGGTAGATGGTAGATGGTAGATGGTAGATGGTAGATGGTAGATGGTAGATGGTAGATGGTAGATGGTAGATGGTAGATGGTAGATGGTAGATGGTAGATGGTAGATGGTAGATGGTAGATGGTAGATGGTAGATGGTAGATGGTAGATGGTAGATGGTAGATGGTAGATGGTAGATGGTAGATGGTAGATGGTAGATGGTAGATGGTAGATGGTAGATGGTAGATGGTAGATGGTAGATGGTAGATGGTAGATGGTAGATGGTAGATGGTAGATGGTAGATGGTAGATGGTAGATGGTAGATGGTAGATGGTAGATGGTAGATGGTAGATGGTAGATGGTAGATGGTAGATGGTAGATGGTAGATGGTAGATGGTAGATGGTAGATGGTAGATGGTAGATGGTAGATGGTAGATGGTAGATGGTAGATGGTAGATGGTAGATGGTAGATGGTAGATGGTAGATGGTAGATGGTAGATGGTAGATGGTAGATGGTAGATGGTAGATGGTAGATGGTAGATGGTAGATGGTAGATGGTAGATGGTAGATGGTAGATGGTAGATGGTAGATGGTAGATGGTAGATGGTAGATGGTAGATGGTAGATGGTAGATGGTAGATGGTAGATGGTAGATGGTAGATGGTAGATGGTAGATGGTAGATGGTAGATGGTAGATGGTAGATGGTAGATGGTAGATGGTAGATGGTAGATGGTAGATGGTAGATGGTAGATGGTAGATGGTAGATGGTAGATGGTAGATGGTAGATGGTAGATGGTAGATGGTAGATGGTAGATGGTAGATGGTAGATGGTAGATGGTAGATGGTAGATGGTAGATGGTAGATGGTAGATGGTAGATGGTAGATGGTAGATGGTAGATGGTAGATGGTAGATGGTAGATGGTAGATGGTAGATGGTAGATGGTAGATGGTAGATGGTAGATGGTAGATGGTAGATGGTAGATGGTAGATGGTAGATGGTAGATGGTAGATGGTAGATGGTAGATGGTAGATGGTAGATGGTAGATGGTAGATGGTAGATGGTAGATGGTAGATGGTAGATGGTAGATGGTAGATGGTAGATGGTAGATGGTAGATGGTAGATGGTAGATGGTAGATGGTAGATGGTAGATGGTAGATGGTAGATGGTAGATGGTAGATGGTAGATGGTAGATGGTAGATGGTAGATGGTAGATGGTAGATGGTAGATGGTAGATGGTAGATGGTAGATGGTAGATGGTAGATGGTAGATGGTAGATGGTAGATGGTAGATGGTAGATGGTAGATGGTAGATGGTAGATGGTAGATGGTAGATGGTAGATGGTAGATGGTAGATGGTAGATGGTAGATGGTAGATGGTAGATGGTAGATGGTAGATGGTAGATGGTAGATGGTAGATGGTAGATGGTAGATGGTAGATGGTAGATGGTAGATGGTAGATGGTAGATGGTAGATGGTAGATGGTAGATGGTAGATGGTAGATGGTAGATGGTAGATGGTAGATGGTAGATGGTAGATGGTAGATGGTAGATGGTAGATGGTAGATGGTAGATGGTAGATGGTAGATGGTAGATGGTAGATGGTAGATGGTAGATGGTAGATGGTAGATGGTAGATGGTAGATGGTAGATGGTAGATGGTAGATGGTAGATGGTAGATGGTAGATGGTAGATGGTAGATGGTAGATGGTAGATGGTAGATGGTAGATGGTAGATGGTAGATGGTAGATGGTAGATGGTAGATGGTAGATGGTAGATGGTAGATGGTAGATGGTAGATGGTAGATGGTAGATGGTAGATGGTAGATGGTAGATGGTAGATGGTAGATGGTAGATGGTAGATGGTAGATGGTAGATGGTAGATGGTAGATGGTAGATGGTAGATGGTAGATGGTAGATGGTAGATGGTAGATGGTAGATGGTAGATGGTAGATGGTAGATGGTAGATGGTAGATGGTAGATGGTAGATGGTAGATGGTAGATGGTAGATGGTAGATGGTAGATGGTAGATGGTAGATGGTAGATGGTAGATGGTAGATGGTAGATGGTAGATGGTAGATGGTAGATGGTAGATGGTAGATGGTAGATGGTAGATGGTAGATGGTAGATGGTAGATGGTAGATGGTAGATGGTAGATGGTAGATGGTAGATGGTAGATGGTAGATGGTAGATGGTAGATGGTAGATGGTAGATGGTAGATGGTAGATGGTAGATGGTAGATGGTAGATGGTAGATGGTAGATGGTAGATGGTAGATGGTAGATGGGAGATGGTAGATGGTAGATGGTAGATGGTAGATGGTAGATGGTAGATGGTAGATGGTAGATGGTAGATGGTAGATGGTAGATGGTAGATGGTAGATGGTAGATGGTAGATGGTAGATGGTAGATGGTAGATGGTAGATGGTAGATGGTAGATGGTAGATGGTAGATGGTAGATGGTAGATGGTAGATGGTAGATGGTAGATGGTAGATGGTAGATGGTAGATGGTAGATGGTAGATGGTAGATGGTAGATGGTAGATGGTAGATGGTAGATGGTAGATGGTAGATGGTAGATGGTAGATGGTAGATGGTAGATGGTAGATGGTAGATGGTAGATGGTAGATGGTAGATGGTAGATGGTAGATGGTAGATGGTAGATGGTAGATGGTAGATGGTAGATGGTAGATGGTAGATGGTAGATGGTAGATGGTAGATGGTAGATGGTAGATGGTAGATGGTAGATGGTAGATGGTAGATGGTAGATGGTAGATGGTAGATGGTAGATGGTAGATGGTAGATGGTAGATGGTAGATGGTAGATGGTAGATGGTAGATGGTAGATGGTAGATGGTAGATGGTAGATGGTAGATGGTAGATGGTAGATGGTAGATGGTAGATGGTAGATGGTAGATGGTAGATGGTAGATGGTAGATGGTAGATGGTAGATGGTAGATGGTAGATGGTAGATGGTAGATGGTAGATGGTAGATGGTAGATGGTAGATGGTAGATGGTAGATGGTAGATGGTAGATGGTAGATGGTAGATGGTAGATGGTAGATGGTAGATGGTAGATGGTAGATGGTAGATGGTAGATGGTAGATGGTAGATGGTAGATGGTAGATGGTAGATGGTAGATGGTAGATGGTAGATGGTAGATGGTAGATGGTAGATGGTAGATGGTAGATGGTAGATGGTAGATGGTAGATGGTAGATGGTAGATGGTAGATGGTAGATGGTAGATGGTAGATGGTAGATGGTAGATGGTAGATGGTAGATGGTAGATGGTAGATGGTAGATGGTAGATGGTAGATGGTAGATGGTAGATGGTAGATGGTAGATGGTAGATGGTAGATGGTAGATGGTAGATGGTAGATGGTAGATGGTAGATGGTAGATGGTAGATGGTAGATGGTAGATGGTAGATGGTAGATGGTAGATGGTAGATGGTAGATGGTAGATGGTAGATGGTAGATGGTAGATGGTAGATGGTAGATGGTAGATGGTAGATGGTAGATGGTAGATGGTAGATGGTAGATGGTAGATGGTAGATGGTAGATGGTAGATGGTAGATGGTAGATGGTAGATGGTAGATGGTAGATGGTAGATGGTAGATGGTAGATGGTAGATGGTAGATGGTAGATGGTAGATGGTAGATGGTAGATGGTAGATGGTAGATGGTAGATGGTAGATGGTAGATGGTAGATGGTAGATGGTAGATGGTAGATGGTAGATGGTAGATGGTAGATGGTAGATGGTAGATGGTAGATGGTAGATGGTAGATGGTAGATGGTAGATGGTAGATGGTAGATGGTAGATGGTAGATGGTAGATGGTAGATGGTAGATGGTAGATGGTAGATGGTAGATGGTAGATGGTAGATGGTAGATGGTAGATGGTAGATGGTAGATGGTAGATGGTAGATGGTAGATGGTAGATGGTAGATGGTAGATGGTAGATGGTAGATGGTAGATGGTAGATGGTAGATGGTAGATGGTAGATGGTAGATGGTAGATGGTAGATGGTAGATGGTAGATGGTAGATGGTAGATGGTAGATGGTAGATGGTAGATGGTAGATGGTAGATGGTAGATGGTAGATGGTAGATGGTAGATGGTAGATGGTAGATGGTAGATGGTAGATGGTAGATGGTAGATGGTAGATGGTAGATGGTAGATGGTAGATGGTAGATGGTAGATGGTAGATGGTAGATGGTAGATGGTAGATGGTAGATGGTAGATGGTAGATGGTAGATGGTAGATGGTAGATGGTAGATGGTAGATGGTAGATGGTAGATGGTAGATGGTAGATGGTAGATGGTAGATGGTAGATGGTAGATGGTAGATGGTAGATGGTAGATGGTAGATGGTAGATGGTAGATGGTAGATGGTAGATGGTAGATGGTAGATGGTAGATGGTAGATGGTAGATGGTAGATGGTAGATGGTAGATGGTAGATGGTAGATGGTAGATGGTAGATGGTAGATGGTAGATGGTAGATGGTAGATGGTAGATGGTAGATGGTAGATGGTAGATGGTAGATGGTAGATGGTAGATGGTAGATGGTAGATGGTAGATGGTAGATGGTAGATGGTAGATGGTAGATGGTAGATGGTAGATGGTAGATGGTAGATGGTAGATGGTAGATGGTAGATGGTAGATGGTAGATGGTAGATGGTAGATGGTAGATGGTAGATGGTAGATGGTAGATGGTAGATGGTAGATGGTAGATGGTAGATGGTAGATGGTAGATGGTAGATGGTAGATGGTAGATGGTAGATGGTAGATGGTAGATGGTAGATGGTAGATGGTAGATGGTAGATGGTAGATGGTAGATGGTAGATGGTAGATGGTAGATGGTAGATGGTAGATGGTAGATGGTAGATGGTAGATGGTAGATGGTAGATGGTAGATGGTAGATGGTAGATGGTAGATGGTAGATGGTAGATGGTAGATGGTAGATGGTAGATGGTAGATGGTAGATGGTAGATGGTAGATGGTAGATGGTAGATGGTAGATGGTAGATGGTAGATGGTAGATGGTAGATGGTAGATGGTAGATGGTAGATGGTAGATGGTAGATGGTAGATGGTAGATGGTAGATGGTAGATGGTAGATGGTAGATGGTAGATGGTAGATGGTAGATGGTAGATGGTAGATGGTAGATGGTAGATGGTAGATGGTAGATGGTAGATGGTAGATGGTAGATGGTAGATGGTAGATGGTAGATGGTAGATGGTAGATGGTAGATGGTAGATGGTAGATGGTAGATGGTAGATGGTAGATGGTAGATGGTAGATGGTAGATGGTAGATGGTAGATGGTAGATGGTAGATGGTAGATGGTAGATGGTAGATGGTAGATGGTAGATGGTAGATGGTAGATGGTAGATGGTAGATGGTAGATGGTAGATGGTAGATGGTAGATGGTAGATGGTAGATGGTAGATGGTAGATGGTAGATGGTAGATGGTAGATGGTAGATGGTAGATGGTAGATGGTAGATGGTAGATGGTAGATGGTAGATGGTAGATGGTAGATGGTAGATGGTAGATGGTAGATGGTAGATGGTAGATGGTAGATGGTAGATGGTAGATGGTAGATGGTAGAGGTTGCAAAGAAGTAGATTTTCAGTAGTGGACAGAGCTCTAAGAATGCAGTATCGAAAGCATTGACTGCACCCAATTCTACCATAATAATGACATGTTCAGTTTGCATCTCAAATGTTTTTAAGGAATGTATAATTATAAAATAAATGAGATTGCATTGTAAAACATTGAAGCACTGTGACTGCTGCCCGAACCGGAAATGATTCGATTCGACAATCTTACATCAAATTTAATAAAGATGAAACTATACATATTCAAAGCATAATATAAGAGTCGACACTTTCTTTATTTTAGCCGACAAAATGTAACCTTTTTCATCAAGGAACTGGAGCGTTACTTTAAAATCTGCTACGTTTCATACTATCTTTAATTTATAATTTATTTATCCATCAAGACTCGGCTCTCCTGAGAATTGTTCTTCCTATTTGGTAAAAATATCATATCTGCTCATGCTCATACACTGCCAATCACTTGGATGATGCCACACGTTTTGAAATAAACACCTGTTGGAATTTGTTGTCCCGCAAACATTTAATCCCTGAAAAGTATTTTTCCGAAAGAAATTTATAAAATTTGAGGGTAAATTAGAAAGGACTCTTGGAATATCCCATAAGATCAAATAATGAAAAGGAAATGAAATGGCGCGTCACTAGGACAAGTCCACATGCTAAATCTTAGTAGTAGAAATTGATGGAACGTTTATATTGTTTTAAAACAATATTATTGGAAAATAGAAGGCAGGTATCTAGAAATGATTTTTGTTTGAAAACGAACGTTTCAGCATTAAACAAACATTTTGTATAGTTGTTTTCGTTAATTGTTGTTGACAAAAACTAAAACTAGGTCATTATGACATCTGATGTATGGCTTTGATGTCTTGCCAAAATAAGCTCCTCGTTTCTTAGATCATGGAAATAAAAGTTGTTATCATCAGGATCGTCAAGGTAAAATTTGTTTTCATCCGAAAAGACAAGGCCTTTCCAATCACTGGCCCAAGCAACAAGTTCAGAATAGTGCTTTTAAACCCTTCTTTAATTATTCTTAACAAAATTTAAACTTGTGGTATCATCCTAGTGATTGGCAGTGTATACTTGGAACATCTGCTTAAAATATACTCGCTTATAGATTGTAAAAGAATCAACTTGTCTCCCTAGCCCCCAGTCCCAGCGGAATCCTGAGAGCCCTAAGAGACTCCACAAATAAGCTTTAGATAAACATCTAGTGGCTTATTTTATAGACATTTATTTGAATAAGATTGTGTTTATTTCGATTTAAAAAAAAAAAACTTTTTATTAAAAGTACATCAATTTCACTAGCTAAAGGCTCATTTATTGAAAAAAAAATATTCAATTGAATTTCAATTACGCACTCAAACAAGCAACTTGGAGCTTCTAATCTACGCACGAGTTTATGTGAATTAATTTTCTTTTTCAAATTGATGGTGGAATTAAGCTTGTTCCTTCCAAATTTTGAAGGAACATTAAAGAGGGATCTATTTTGCTTTCAGCACATAATGTCTTCCTTTCCTGGTTAAAAGATATTTATCATCGTTTGCCTCTCTGAAAAACGAAAAACTTTTCCTTGTTTCAACGCTGTGTTTCAAAAAGTTGGAATTGTTTCGCTCATAAATAACTTTTTGGTGTCACTTTGCGTGATAATTTCCATCTTACATGGTAAATGGCCGGAGGAATAAAAAAACAGATGTAATTAAATAAAAGATTGCTTAGAGTAGGTACACAACGAAAGCCACGTGAAGTGTTTTGATTTTGTACTTAGGTACTATGCTGATGTTGTGTTTTTACTTTTTAAGCGGCATTAACGAAGTTTTTTTTTCTTTCTTTTGGAATTTTTAGATTAAATGTACACTTTGCTATTTTTCCCATTTTTTTGTTTTTTTATTTTAATGCAAATTACAAGAGACTGAATTTGATTCAATAGTCAAAGGACATTTGGGATACAAAAAAAAAAACACTGCCATGAATTATAATGACGTTTTGAAAGAAACGTGGGTTGCCTTTTTCCCTTATACTTATAGTATATAAGTATACAAAACTTATCTGCTGTAATCTGCTCCTTGAGCAACTCAGTATCCCTAAATGTGATAAATCGCAGGCTTTAAATAGATTAAGGGTATTTCAAGACCATGTTGAACTGTACCTCAAAATATTCAATCGTATATGTAACTTCTATCAACCCAGGCCTTCTAGACAAATAGACAGTTACATCATCTGCGTAAATCTAAACATTACTTTCAACAACTATATATATCAGCCCAATCAATAACAAATATGAAGAAAAAAAAGGTCCCCCAACCGATCCTTGTAGAACACCTGTAAAACAAGAAGCCTACTGGAGATTTCTTGCTCAGTTTTAACAGTTTGAAAACGGTTTCTTTAAAAATTATTAAAAAAAGTTTGAAAATAGTTAGAAGATAATTGAAAATTAAATTTGGAAAATATTGAATAACCTATGCAGTCAAAAAAATGCCTTTGAGAAATCAAACATCTCTATCACACTGATTTCATCATGATCCATAGCTGCCTTTAAATCAGAGGTTACCTTTCTACCAGGTACTGCATCAGATTAACAGCTTTGCTTTTTCGAAACCCTGATTGTAATTTTGAAGACTCATTACACTTATCCAAGTCTTTTTGAACTTGTTGGGCAATTGACTTTTCAAAAAACTTTTGACAAAAATGTTAAAATGCTAATCTTTCTAAAATGTGAAAGACTTGTAGGGTTTTCTTTTTTGGGATTGAAATGATTTTGGCGAGCTTCAATTTTATGGGGAATCAGCAACTGTAAAAACAAATATTTAAAATACTCGTATGTACTAGATAATACAAAATAAACAGGAGGAATTATTTTAATAAGCTTGGGTGAAATTTCATCAGGTCCAAAAGCATTGAATTTAACTGAGCGAATAGCCAATTCAACATTATTATTATGAAATTGCCTAAACATTAAGACATAAAATCTTATAAATTAGTTTACAGCTTCAATAATGTAAGGAAAAAGAAGGAAAACTACTCCAAAATAGACTATTTTCAATCATGTAATGAGCATAGTATTCCAAAATCTAATATAACACCATTATTTGTTTATACAATTTATTTTGTAATCTCCAACTAATTATTAAGGATGAGAAAAAGATTAATTATTTGAAAACAAAAATCAAACGTTATCAGCCCTGAAGTAGATAAGTTACTTACGTGGAAGGAAACTGTGATTCGCTCCCCAACTGACTTTTAAATGTAAGATAGTTATAGCGTTGTAAGTGGGTGTATCAAAATTAGAGATCTGTTTGAGGCACCAAATCTTAATCGGTCGAAAAGATATCGGGGCTGATGTGAGTGGATTAATTTAAAAAGTAATATAAGCGTTCCGTTCTATTATAGAGTAGGAGATTATCTAGAAAGATATTTAAGATGCTATTTGAAAAGTTAGAGACATAGTCATATCTTTTTAAGCCGTAAATGTAACGGGAAGTGCTGTTAAAGGCGACGTTTTCCTCCTACTGGCTGTATCAGTGCCTTAGCGAGCATTAGGCGGGTTAATAAAGGGGTGAAATACTGAGAGGTCCATAGCAAACGCAGTACACCACAGACTTTACCTACCACAACGTTGATTCACCTCTACCAAGTTAATGTTCTGTTGAATACGATTCCAAGATTTTAAGCTGTTTCAATATATTCGATAGGGCAATTGTTGAGGGTAATAGTTGGGAAATAGAAATAGGTTTTCATCCAACGCTAGCCTCATCAACGATGTTTATAATAGCGGAAGTACTGCTCTGGTTTGGAAGAAAGCCCGACTGCTAGGGGTCAAAAAGTTAGGAGCATTAAGGTGAACTACCATTTGCTTCTGCACAACCCTTTCGAACACCTAGACAAAAAAGAAAGAACAGAGATCGGTATAGAATCATCTCCTAAACGATTCTTATCTTGTATTCTTCAAAGTATCTACTACAGAGTAATAATTGAGAGTGTAAGTCACTACGCTTTGGCTCTTCATGGTGCTGCCGTGCCACCATAATATCTTTGTAGTCCACATAAAATAACCCTATACCCACTCAAAAATCATGACGATGCGACATCTAAGCTTGATTTAATAGTTCTTATCACAGCTTTGCTGTGAAAAATAGTTCTATTCATTTATAAAAAATAATATCACCTTCTATCGGCTTGGCTACGAGAAACTTGAAAAATCTGAACTCTCCCATCTTTTTCTTTGGGGTATTTGATCTGGTCACACCACACCTATCTTCTTCTTCTTCTTCTATAAGAATCTATACCGTCGTCGTTCTATTAAAACTCCCTAAGTCCATTATTTGTGTTTTGAGATACTTGCATTTAAAGCTAGTAATCAATATAAAAAATCGAAGAATTTTTTGGATTTCGGGAGTTTTAATACTATATAGTTTGATAATAGAGGAACGTAGAGCTTAGGGAGTTTTGATAGAACATAGGTCTTGTCATTTGAATAAACTTGGCGTATTTATCTCATTTTTACTAAAAATGGACTTAGGGAGTTTTAATAGAACGACGACGATATCTTATCTTGAACAAATAATTAAACCTTTGGTAATGTAGCCCCTGATTGTTTTCATCCTTTGACCGGTTTGCTTTTAGGAAGGATTGCAATTGTATGCATGTTGTTTGTCAGTAGCTGTTGAATAGCTTGGAAAGAGAGCTTCTTTATTATTGATCAATTGATCCCAAATATCCCAGTAAATGTCGCAAATAAAATAAATACTGTCTCCCAAGACACGGTTTTGTCTCCAGCTTTTTTCTTCATTATAATCAATGATATAATGTCCAATACCCTGACGAACCCTCAGCTCTTCATGTTAGTTTTTAGATTCAAGACACTTTATTAAGCAATCAAGTCTAACTTCAATAGAACTACTGTTAAAATGAAAAGATCCCTTCGTTAGCCGCACTACACGCATGTGTAATGATAATGACATTCAATCAAAAGCACTGTGCATCAGAATATCCTTTGATTCTTCACTAATTTTTCCTAACGCCTGCAGCACTGTTTTTTAAATTTTAACATAATTTCTACTTAAAACTAAAAGAACAATCATTTCATATGGATGGTCTTAAAATACCTATTTTTCATTAAAATGTGCCCTATATTTTAGCTAAGCATATAACTTTAAGCAAACTCTGCCACAATTTTCAAATTCACAAACTTATCCAACAATAACGCACATAAAGTTGAAGTTCATCCTGGAATTACACACACACATAGATTTATGAACCTGGTTAAATCATGTACATTTTCATAATTTATATTTTATCTTGCATAACTAATTTTTAACGTAAATTGAATTTTCCAGAAGAGGATTTTGTGAACGCTTGAAAGCGTCCAAAGCCCGCCATCACATCGTCATTATATCCTTAGGTGAACGACAGAACACAGCAGCAACTCAGCAGCAAGCACGAGCGTGAAGTATTTAATTTTAATATCCCAATCCGATCCGGAGCCGGAGAGTATGTGTATTTGCATGGCATGCGGCTCTAGTGCGAATTAACTCAAGTGTCCTTGACAGTTGCCAGTGATGTAACGCAGCAAGACTTGACTGCAGTTATTCTATCAGCGACGACGAAATGGAAGAGTATGAAATATCCGGCTCATACGGGCGGAAAAATAAGCTAACTCTTAATCAGCCATAAAGAAGCAATGAGTAGGTCGATTGAAATCGCAAATACAAAAATTACCGCTTTCAATGAAATTGCATCATCCTTGAACTCCTTTCGCACTCTTGTATGGATGGAAAAATTAATATCCACAAGAAGTTCAAGCTAAATTAAGTTTGGAAAGTCAATTCGCTGCGACTCGACACTTCAATATTTATTATGAACTTAGAAATTCGCAGACATCACCCGATTGAATTGTTTGCTTTGAGTTTGATTGAAAATTTATTATTAAAATAGCTTGGGTGACAAATTTTGGGGGTGGGGCTGGAGGTGGATAATACGATTTATTGTTTGTTTTCGAAAAATCGATGTATGTATGTATTCATTTTTATTTTCGAGTTTTTAATCTGAAAAAAAATTTATCGTTTCATGAAAAAAGAATGTCATGGCAATTACAGAAAATTACATCACAAATGCGGTGGGCACCCGTGCAGAAATATTTTGTAGTTGCTAAGGAAAAGGATGAGCTGCCTTAGCTTATCGATAACATGGAGGACACCAAGTCGAGTGTTAATCTTGATTTCCCAAGAAAAGACAAGGAAAACTTTCAAGGTGTTTTATAATGTGATTGAGCACGGTAGAAATGGAATCAGAGTACAACACTTGCAGTGTATAGTTATTTGGAATCTTCCTGACTCCTAAAGTAATTAGCTACTTTTTGATGTCTGTTAAATTCATGGTTCATGGAAAGTTCTGCCTTAATTGGAACAAGACGTGTCCGATTCTAAGAAAAATTGTGTGTGAATCGCAAGCGGTGCTAGATAGAATTATCCTTCCCTATTGCTCAGGCAACCAGAAATAGAGTCATGTATAATCGTTTATATCACCAAAGTCCATGGACATGATCCAAAGCTAGAATCATGTGCATAACCATACATGTCTTTTAGATTTCCACTACCACATCTCGGAAGTTAGAAGCTTAAAGCAAGCATAAGCAAAGAACGTACTTTGTGGCAAAGTTTGAATTTGTAGAAGAGCAATTAATTGGCTATAAGGCCAAGGGCAAGGGTTCAGATTTAATTCAAATTCAAATAATTCTTGCTGCATAACAAAAATATCAGTGTCAGTGCGCAGATTGACACAGACATGAAAAGATTTAATAGTTTTAAATAATGATTATAAGATAAATTTGGAACTTAGCTAGGAGTGAACTATTTTGAGATATAAATATGAATGCAATGCTGGGAATCTATAGGCAAAAAGTCCTACAAGAAATCCTATAGTTTTCAGTTTAAAAATGATGATGCCATGAGAAAGATGGGCAAACGCTTTTAAAAAGATAAAAGCTGGATTTTATTCGTATGCCCTTGAAAAACTACAGAAAACTACAAACTACCTGTTCAAATAGCTTTGGAATAGAAGACTGGCAATCGGTTGATTGTTGATGTCAATGACATCATGTCATTTTACTGCCAATCTTAAAGACTGGAGTACTGATCGAGACTTTTCATGCTCGGGGAAATTTACCAGGCTTAAGGGACTGCTCAGAAAGAAATTGAAAGGGAGAAGCTAAAATGAACTTATTTTCTAATAACTGGAGGGATATGTAAAATGGGCTTGCATTAGGAAAAATAATGAGAAACCTAATAATTCAAATGGTGAGGAGCAAAAAAGGATGGTTTGAAGAATGGAAAGATTTAGCGGAGGATTGTGAAATGGATCTGAATATAAGTATTGATGAACCAAGTACAGGGAGCCCCATATTGTATGATCTGATAAAACAAGTGGATCTAAGACAGAGAACAAAATGCGATGAAGAAGCTGCAAGTTCTCTATACCGAACTGGTTACAATCGCCTTGATTATTCTCTCAATAAAAAAGTTACTTCTAAGATGAGTACAAAGTCGAGATAATTTCAATGATGTTTCGTCTACGAGGAGAAATGTTGGAACTCAATTACATACCACATAGGGCCAGTTATATGCGACCTTTGCAACACAAAGGAACGGGAAGGCATCATACATTTGTTAGGATATTGTCCAGTCTTGCGAGAAATAAGAAGAAGCGTATTCGGAAATGATTTTTTAATGGATGCCTACTGTATAGCCTTGCTTAATCAAATGGATGTGATGAAACTGTATAAATTCCTGAAAATTGCACTTAAATATACATAGAAGCAAAATAGAAAATGGTGATTTTTAAATAAAATTTAATTCAAGAAAAATTGATCTATCAACTATTAAATTAAAATGTTATGCTAATAAATTTTAAATATAGTATAAAATGGAAAACAAATGAAATCGGGCAGGCGGCAAAGCCATGCTCAAAAGATTTTTTGTAATATAAATCTATATATATAAAAATGAGTTTGATTTATGTTGACCATTTATATCTCGAGTTTGACAACACCGAATTTGATAATTCTTTTTTTGCTGAAAAGGTATTTTTTGCACCAGGTTTTTGTGTAAAAAAAAATAATACAATATATGTTACGTTTGTTGCATATGTTGCAAATGCACTTGCCACCATGCAATCAATTAATGGTGGTCGTACAGCGCACTCTGCACTTAAATTGCCTTTGAACATCCAGGTTAACGAAGCGCCTACATGTAATATTTCTAAAACGTAAGAAACAGGACTATTGAAAGTATGTTGTCAATGCCAATAAAGAAGCTACTTACATGCTTTGCGAACTTTTCAGGTAATCTTATTGAAGGAGAACTCTGTAAACGAAAATCTTTGGATAAAGTAAGTGTCGCAAATATGGTCCAGGTTGGTAATATTTCCCACTGCAATATTTTATGAATAAAACATACTAGGCATTCAACTGACCGTTCAAATCAAACACATTCAAACCAGCATTGCACCATTGTGCTTTGGAGACAGTAGTTAATTATGATTAGTGTTGGGAGTGAGTGCATTTTGTTAATTTTATTCGTGTTCGTTTTAATTTTTGGGTGAGTTAACTTAATGATTTTAGTATCATTTTTAGAAATTAAATAAGTTTTTGCTTTATGCACAAAGTATTATATTTTATGATCAATTGTGAAATTAAAAATTTGATTGCAATTAGTTGAGTTTGTTAAAAACTTATACTGGATTTTTTGGTTTTTTGTTTGTTTTGTTTTAAGGAATCACATCATGGCTGGCAATGAAAAGCAATATTTTTTTCTGTAAATTCTGCATGCCTTTACCATCATATTACCAAATATTGAAAAAATAATTGTTTCAAATATGTAGCACCGAGGTCCATATTTGAATCTAAGTAAACCATATTACCAGCAGTTTTTTTTTAAGTTGTGAAATGAAGTTCCTTTGATTTTTTGTTATTTTTGTTTTTTCAATTATAGTTTTTAAAGACTGAAGTAAAAATAATTCGTAAAACTGTTTACGACAAAAATAAATGAATCAGATTTAAATGTATAGTTTTCTTTAAGGAAATGTTAAGGGTGGGCCATATTTGGCGCACTTAAGGACTATTCACATGAGAGCGACCAACAACCAACGAATGAACGAACATTCGTCTATTTTGACGTTTCATTCACATGCAATTTATTTTATTCGTTGCGACCAACGAACCTCAAGCAGAGTTGGCCGAACTGTCACTTTTTAGAAAAACCTACATTTGTTACGTCTGCTACGTAGTTTATGTAGTTTATGTAATTAAATGTAGTTAAATGTAGTTTATGTAGCAGACGTAGTTTGAACTGTCAAATTATCTGTCAGCAGTCAGTTTTACAGTTTTTTTTACGATTTACAGTTTGCAAATCGGTTGGTCTTGGAAGACTATTAAAACTTAACTGAATGTCTACTTGGTTTCAATTTTTCTTTTTAGATTTTTTTATTTTTGTAGGTAATTAGTAAGGTGCAAATATACAATAAGGTACAATAAATGCACATACATTATAAAATACATACAAATAAAAATTCTTAAATCTCGTTGTTCGTTGGTCTTTAATCAAGGCTCTTGATTCTCGAATCTTGAATTTGATACTTGATAAATTTATATCAATTATTCCATTTTTCCTATGTTTACTACGTGTATGTAGCAAACGTAACATATTGTAGTAAATAAGGCGTGTAGTTTATTGAATTAACTACGCGTAGTTAATGATGTAGTAAATGTAGTGTAGTAAATTCGGCCAACCCTGACCTCAAGTATGTATATCACAATTGAACAGTGAGATTTTGAGGTTAGTCGCGCACGAATAATTTATTCGTTGTCATGTGGATGGTATGTGGAACGCGAATAGAGTTTGACAGTTCGTAGCAATCACTTTATAGCTCGCGGCGAACAATTTATTTTATACAATTTGACTTATTTAAACAATTGAAATCGCATATTTTAATAAACTAACTTATTTTAAAATTCAATCTCTATCGAGCGGTCAAGGTTTAGCCAAGAAATTAGCTTTATAAATGCTTAAAATCTGATTTTTTCGTCAATTCGTCCATTCGTTGGTCGCTCTCATGTGAAAAGTCCTTTACTCTATCCATCATATTTCTTCATTGTATCGACAAACTGTCAGACTTCTTTTGGATAAGGCTTTATTTAACTTTTTATGTGTTTAAAATATGCTGCGCATATACATATGAACGTATGTATATAGGTTCTAAGAAATGATATTAAACGCAACAAAAAGGGCAAGACATATTAGAGGCATCATTGTCAGATCAATTATTTAATGAACAAAATCTTAAAAATTTCATTTTGCCCATAATGTTGTCAATTTCAAAAAATAAAAATGTCAAATCGCTTGGCAAATTTAATGTTTTGTTTTAATTCACAAAAAAATTGTGTCTACGTACATATGTTTGTAAAATATTGTCATATTTCAATTCCCTTTGTCAATGCAATAATAAGCTCTAAAGTTTAAAAAAGTTTCTGTGACATAACCAGTCCTTCTTTTAAATGTTCCTTAATTGCGAACGGAAGCAAGTTGACATGGACATGGAAAGCAGGAGTATTTTACATGTAACACTTCAAAGATTTTATAGGGAAACTAATTGTTTGCCAGAGACGCTCATAGATGAATTGTCAAGAGAACTTATTGTATATCAGAACTTTATTCATAAAATATTTTTATTTAAATCAATGCAAGTTTCTGTTATATCTGTGCAAGTTGCAATGCAAGCTTTTCTCGCTTTAGCAGTCGAAAATTCCTGAGTCATGTTCAAAAATGTTCTTAACAAAACTGTCTCCTCCATTCATGATACCTTCTTTCATCTTTGAAAACTTTCTACAACATTTTAAACAGCTAAGAAACTACGATTATCACAAAAAAAGGAGCTCTTCTAAATCCGATTTTTTCTTTGGAATATTGTTTTTGTCTTCGATTTCGATTAACAGCATACCCAGGTGTTTTTTCCGAAGAGCAAGTAATGTTTTCGTAGTACCTCCATTCCATTTGCAACCACTTTAGGTTCTTGCAAGATAATATTCCATTAATTGCGCAAAAGCTACACATTCTCGAGAAGGCCGGCTAGATTTTGTTCTAAAATGTCAATGGTCGTGCCTTTGGACGGGCCCGGTCATTCACCCGTCACGCCCTCCCCATTCGCGAAACTACCCTGGTTAAGAGCATTAACCACAAGTGTTTCTTCTAAAACTCTCGCTCCAGAGATTTGATTCAATTTAATTTTCGTATCTAAATTAATAATAATTTCTACTAAACTTATTTTTCACGAACATTGGAGGTACCTACCAACTCTAAAAGAACCGTTATAAACACATATTTACGTGATTTTTTTAAAGGCTTTAATTTTGAAATTAACATTCAAATGTACCTGCACGCACACTTAAGACGTCTTTTTGCAATAATTTAATTCTCTTTTAAACATTTTTAATTGCAAATGACATTAATTTATTTTGAAGTTCTTAAAATGCAAATATCGTGATGAATTTAATTTATTAAATCCTCTTACTGTGGCCGTTATAATTGTTTTATTCTGATAGCATTTTAATGACATGTAAGTTTAAGTATTGAGGATTTAGGTTAACATTTCTGCGAAGCACAATCAACGTTTCCCAACTTCTTTATGGACAGAATGTGGGCTCTTATAGAAACATTTGGATTTTGTTACATATTATTATTATTTTTATTACAACTTAAATATAGTCAGAAAATGAGACAGTATTTAAAAACATAGGAAAGCCTAGAATAGCACGTAAGTGTTGAATTCAACGACGACGACGCTAATAGCAAATGTTGTATAATTCAATATTATGTACAATGTTGGAACAAACAATTAAAATTTTCAAAAATAAAATTACAACAAAATTCAATTTATGTAGCTAAAGTATACCCACGAGTGCACTAATTTTTAAAATTAATGTTTTCCAACTCACTGCGACTTAATTAGCTTTAGTGAAATTATTTTTGAACAACGTTTTTTACATAACTGCTCAACTTTTCGTTCTTCCGCATCCGCAGTAATTTCATAGAAAATAAAATTGACCACGTATTTCGCTGCATCATTTTGCTTTTATCACGTTTTCGTCCTGTACCTACTCTAAAAAACTGCTAAAATAGAATTGGAATTTTAATTACATTCAAATTCTACCCTTACCGGCCAATCATCGATGCTTTCCGGTCAATTTGCTAAACAATTTAAATCAATTATGGCTATTAAAATCAGCGGGGAGTCTTGCTTAGGGCATTTCGGATGAATATTCATACATTTATTTTGGTATATAAAAACCGCTTAAGCGAAGAAAAATGTCTAAAAGGATATTATGGTACTGTATATAGGCAATTTGGTTGCTCATACGTGATTGAAATTTTTCAATGTAAACGTCCCTTCTTCATTATTGTTCTGTGTGCTGTGTCAGTGTGTGTGTGTAAAATATTCATAGTTTAAGTTCCAGAAGAAGGAGACTTGCTTTCAAAAATTCCAGTGGCAGTAATGGTGACTTTTTTTTACATATTGTATATCACGTTATACTTGGGGCGAGGAATTTATTTCAGGGGTTATCTTGAAGAATCCTTATGAAAATATTTATTTTAGCTTCTTAGAGCTGCTTTGTAGGTTACATCCCACATCCGGTTTTATAGGTATGCTTCACAAACATGGCGAGACTGTTTCCGATTTATATTTCTCAAAATAAAGCCAGGTTAGAGGAGGAAACATTAAGTTATGTTTAATTTGTGACTTGGATTCTCATAGTTTTTTTGAGATATTTTTAAACTGAAAAAAGGTTTGTGTTGAGTGTGTTTTTAAAGATTTAAAGTTTTGAAAGTATCCACTTTAATTTCCAATTTACCCTTGACTTTTGATATCCGTCTTTCGTTGCAATCTCTAAAACATGTTTGAATTTATGAAAGGAATGTAGACATTTTTTTGTTTTAGTGCCAAAAGGGTTAAAGAGGAAACCGTCAGACAAGCCAAAATTAATCATTGTAGGTTTTCGACTTCTGCCAGACCTATTTTTCTTGACGTTTTTGTAAGGTCCGAAATAAGGTTTGGTTTAAAATTACTAGGTTTTTGAAGTGAAACTTCTTTAGAATCGTTGTGATTTCAAACCGGATGCAACGAAAAAACGACAGGTAAGAGACACAAATACAAAAATGTGCAGGATGAAGCCAGGAAAGAATGAGACAGAAATATACATACTATTTTTCTGACGGAAGTAACGCTCAGTATTCCAATATGGCGGCACCGATGACTCGCATTAGCTCACCGTGTGCACGAACGAGTGAGAATATAAATACTATAATCTTACTCATTCATGCACGTGCTCCATGGCATTTGTTTGTTTTGATCAATGTAGGGATGGGCAAGTAAAAAATATATCGATATTTATCGTATCGATATTTTTAACAGTATCGATAATTATCGGGTGAAAAAAATCAATATATCGATATATCGTCAGTTTTCTCATGATTATTCATACATATTACGAAAGCATTCAAAATTCGTTAAAAAAGAATAGACATGAAGAAAACAGTATGTTTTTTTTAAAATGTTGTTTTGGCTAAAAATACAAATAACGGACATCTCTGTTTATAAACGACTGAATTTAATAAATAAAAATGCGGAACATAAACACAAGAGTTTGAACTTCTTTGCTCGGAAACTCTGTTATGTTTCATCGTATGCATTTTATTTTAAGTTGCATGAATGAATTAAATTGGGGAAAAGCGCACTGCGACCTTAAAGATCTATTGTGAAAGAGAACGAATGAAAAAAAAATTATGACACAGTATTTTATATTCTAGCTCTCATTTTCTCCTATCATACGTTTTGCCTCTCACTCAGGTCTACTAAGCATTATGTTAAACAAAAGCGAGTGAGCAGGCGCGTTGGTACGATTAAGTTAGTATGTTAGTTAATATAGGTACGTGATTTGAATGTTGTCTAACCAGAAAAGCTTTACAAAAGGTTTCAATAAACTTAATTCAAGAAGAATGTAAAATTCAAACAAATACATAAGAAAAGTATTTATAGAAAATTGGCATTCAAAAAATTATTTAAATTTTAACAAAGTATCCTGAATTTTTGAAAATAGTCAGTTTTCGAATATTTTTTTGACTTGTTTTAAATAGTGGCGTCCTGGAGTTCATACTTTAAAAGGGAGTCAAAACGACGCAAAGTATGTCGGTACGTCTGTATGCTTGAATATGTGTTGAAACTTTTGTATTTGTACAGATACGTGTTGAAAGCATTTATAGTCATACATAACATAAGGTTTGAAAGTAATCCGAAAACTGGTGCTGGGTGGCTGAGTATTTCATCTCATTCTCTCGTAAAATAGGTATACCAACTTCTTTGAAGTTTCACATCAACCGAGTGTGAATTACGCACACACGTTTTTTTTTTTTTTTTGAGTATGCGCACTTCAAGCACTTTTTCGTTTTTATCAGAAAAAAAAAGTAAAATAAAAAATAGATTTAATTGTTTTGGAAAAAACAAAAAATAAAAACAAAATTTTAAACTTTCTTAAAAAACTCAAAAAAAACTTTTTTTTGAAAAATTTAAGAATTTATTTTATTTGGTTTATAAAAGAGCTTCTACGTTAAAAATTTCATCGAAATTCGTCAAGTGGCGAGAAAATTGGTTTTCAAAAAACCGGTCCTATAGGAGGTACCATCATAAGACTTTTTCTGAAAAATCTATTCCAACCAAAACATAAAGTTTGCACAGAAAACATTATTCAGAAAGTTTTATCAAAATCGTAGGAGCCGTTTTCGAGAAAAATTAATTTTTCGCTAAAAATAGTATGGCAGGTACCGTTAGTTTTAAAGCTAGAATGCTAATTCCAAACACCCCTCTGTAGGACGTCATAATAATAGGTACTATGTAGGTACCAAGTTCGATGCAAATCGGTCTAGCCGTTTAGGCTGTAGGTGGCAATACAGACAGACGGACAGACAGAATTGTCGGACCCACTTTTTTCGACTTCTCTATCATCGTAATGTCATGTTTGATTGTTAGAATTTTTTTCTTACGAATGCATAACTTGCCTTATAGTACCTTTAATCGAAAGTAAAAATCATTAAGTTACTAACCCAATCCAATTACCTTACAAGTTACAACCTTACAAACATTGAATACTGCAGATCCTTAACAATAAGATTGGCTTTGTGTTCAAAATATTTTGCGACTTTAAATGTGGGCTAAGTAATGATAATGAGTCTCTTAAAGAACAAATTTTGATACCTAATTTGTTTTTTCATATATGAGATTGAAACGTGATTCACTTTAAAGATATGTATATAGATATCTGTGCCCTGATATCTAGATAAAATATTTCTAATGATTTAGTTTCCACTGATGAATGGGGTGATGCTTACTTTCAAAAGCAATTTATGAAAGGATATTGCTATGCCTCAGGCGAAGGATATGAATGCAAATAGAAATGGTAACATTTGCGCCCACAAGCATTTAATCCTTAAGAAACGAGTAATATGCACACTGGGAAACTAGGAAACTGGATAACTGGAGAACTGGGAATGCGTACACTTGTGTCAACTTCTAGCAATTAAAACTCTCATCAAAACAAGAGCATTTTGTATTTCTTAAAAATATAAATTCTTCGTCCGCATTAAATGTTTTCAGTTAGAAAACAAACAAAAATTATCTTTCCTTTTTAATTAGTCTGTGTATTTGCCTTCCGTATTTAGTTCCTGACGAAGGTAAGAAAAAGGTCCTTTTTCTCAAATTGATTATACAACAAAAATATAATTGGACAAAATGGTATTGATGGACATTTTTGATTGAATAGCCGCCCTTAAAAGTTTTATTTTATGCTTTACGCCTTTATCTTTCAAAACAAGGAAACCAATTTCACTTTCTAATTTTTATTATACTTTTTCTTTTTAAATGAGCAAAAAAGTGGATAAAAGCCTCCGAATTGAAGAACATTATTAATCCTGCTAGGTTTTATGGGGCAATATAGACGATTAGGGAGTACGCAAGCAATACCCAACAATTTTGGCTTCAAAAGTAAGTCCATGCGTTTTGAAGAGGCTCTTGAGAATTCGCAACCCATTCTGCATATAAATTGCTAATTATGCTTGGGATTATTCTTCTCCTAAATGTTAATCGTGTAGTGCTTCTGTTCTGTTGATAGCTCGATTTTACAATCTGAAATTTGTTTCGCCTTCGGGTGTAATTGAAAAGAAGTGTGCATTTAATAGAGAACCCAGGACTTAATAAAAGAAGGGAAACTGAGTGCCACTTGTATGTTGTCCAATCAATCAGGAATTGTTCTTATAACAATAAATAGCAAATTTGTTTTTGTAATTTCTTAGGGCGATAGTTTTTGATTTTATATTTGATAAACAAAAATCGATTGAATTAATTTCGCATTATTTTGAGACGAAGACATTTTATAAACAGAGCAATTAAATTTCATATCAACTTCAGGAATGCAATAAACCCATGTCCTTATGTGTAATATTGCATCGGTTTAATTGGAGAGTTCCAAGAAGACACCAAAGGTTTGGTCGTATCAATTTCGCAAAACTAAATTTCTTGTTTTCCGACAATAGACACAACTACATAATTATCTTCCAAGATTTTGGTGCTGCAATTTTGCAGCAAAGCGGGCTGCGTACAAGAGCTTGACATTCGCAAAATTAGTGAAATTGATGCGTGCGAGTAGATAGATATTGTGTCAAAATTGAGCAGTAGAAATTTTGCATGTTCCATATAGGTTACAACAGGGCCCGATCTAGGGGGGGCGCGCCGGGCATTTGCCCGGGGCGGCAAATTTCAAGGGCGGCAAAATTTGAAAATTGAGGATTATAAAAGTAATGTCTTTCCAAAAAATGTTAACTTGGTTCCTTCTAATTAAAATCATCATGATAGAACAAATATATAAATCAGAAAGAATTTTGATATTTATCACACAAGTATGATGTGTGTGGGGAGCTGAAGTAAATGTAGTCTCTCAACTCTCAAGTAACCGAAGAAACACACAAAACATTTAATCCGTCATTCATCAGAAATATATTCATCTTTCCCTACTTTCCCAGTCCCCTCATACATAAATATGTAGGTACAATAAAATTAATTTATAACGAACTCTCCTCTCTATAGCAAATTTCACTTTTGCTCCCCTTCTTCTTAAAAAAATATCTCATAATAGTTAGGTTCCATCGAATGTATAGATGTATTAAAAAATTTATAGTTAGGGGCCAGTTATAGCTATCATTGAAATGCATCATTGAGACATAATCAGTGGAACGTTTTATATTTTCACTGACAAGTCAGTTATAGCAATCTTTGAAAAACTACTTTCAGTGGAAAGCCCTGTCATTCAAATGAAATGACAATTTCAAATTTTGACTCCAAGAACTAAGTAGGTACATTACGTGGAATTTTATAAGTTAGGTGTCAAAAACTTTAAATGCAGCTTTTAAGAGCATAAACAACCAAATCAGAATATGTAACACTTACAGAAGAAAGGGGCATATACATTTCGCACTTTCATGACTTTTTCATGAAGAGGTCCGATTTTGAAAGAAAAATTTGATGGATCTGCCCCTCTCTTCCAAACAACAAAGCCTAGGGATCAAACATATCTTTTTGTCATCCTAGAGATATGTCCTTACTAGCAGCAATTTTAATAAGGAAGTCTTTCAAGGACGATCCAATAGGAACTTCAGATCGTGGACTTCGGGCTCGTCTTTGGGAGATTCATTTTTTTCAAATGAATAATCTTATTGCTGCCACTAAGAACATATCCCTAGCATTAGGAAAGGCATATACATAGATCAAATTCCAAAGAAAAAAAACAACAATAAGCACCAACTCCACACAGCACCAAACTAAACAGAGCACCACAATTGAGTTACATATTTGGATTGACCGGACAATCACAAATATACCACGATTACAAATTAAATACATACATATATAGCTAATTGCTTTTTATTTTTATTAAAAATATTTATTTAAATATTTCGGGAATTACATGAAATGGACAACACAAAATAAAAAAAAAGATGCCGACAAGAGCTTGAAAACCATACAAAATTACGACCAAAACTATTTCGAGGTTAAGGTTGATCATTTAACTAAAAATTGACAGATGAGAATAGAAAGAGAATCGAACACATTCATTGAAACGATTGCGTTCCAAATACGAGAAACAAAAATCAGTTGTTCATTGAAATCGATTTCTGTCACTTGAATAATAAAATTGGATTTTAAGAGAAGAATCTATACATATAATAAAATTGTGACGGGTCGATGTCTGTACATTGAAGATATAGATGCAAAACTAATATGGGGAGTCTCTATTAGACCCACAGAAACCAAAACAACCGTTTTTAGAATTTTTGTCTGTCTGTCTGTCTGTCTGTATGTATGTTTGTACGCGCATCACGCAAAAACTACTGCATGGAATTGAATGCGGTTTTCGCAGATATATTGGTAGTACGCCAACTTAAAATATAGGCTATATTTTATCGCAGGAAAATATATAATTCTGGTTGTTGTTTTAATATTGCTGCAATCGAACGTTATTCAATGAACTTAACGCAAAATTGAAAGATTTTAAGGACGTTAGCGTCTCACTTACAAAATAAAATAGCGCCACACTTACCTACGTATACATGAATAGAAATAAGTTAGTCGTTCTGAATAGAAGTTACATCAAAAACATCATAGATGGCGCTATTTACCACCATATAGACAATGCCTCATTCAGCGAAAGCGGAAATCGAAAAATAATGTAACCATAAAGAACGGTGAACGAGCAATACTTACGCCCAAAACTGATGAAGCGGAGCTGCCATAAATAGCAGTATCGGCGCGCAGCATCGTTTTGAAAGTGGGCATTCCAATTAGGTATACATATTCGTATATTGCTTCAGAACTTAACCCTCCAACTTTGCAATTTAAACCGTTATGATACTTCGAAATAATATTATACAGAAGCCAAAAACCTTACGGCTGTAGAGCTGACTTTATAGCTTTCATACCACGCATACCCCCCATTTTGAACCGGTTGTGCATAAGCAAAATATATACTGAGATTCCTACTTTATTCTAAAATCCACGCGTACGAAGTAGCGGGCAAAAGCTAGTTAGTAAATATAAGATATTTTATGCATTAAAAAAATTCTAAAATTCATCATCTTTATTTTGACACCAATAAAACCCAGTTCTGTTTGTTAAATCGTCTTAAAATCAACAATCAAAATTTTCAAGGATGAATTTCAATGATAGCTATAACTGGCCCCTTATCTAGTTTAAGTTTGCAAAGTCGGGTTTCGAAGGTAAAACAAGTTCAATACTCAGTAGTTATTTTAGCAAAGCTGTCGTTGGTACTTTTGACAATTGGTCCGATGAAAACTAAGGAAAGAGTTTACTTCAGACGAGACGAAAAAGCCCTACTATAGTGATAAGAGAACTGCATTAAGAATTTTTGAAGTTTTATTGAAACAAGTGATAAAACTAAAGAAGATGCTGCAAATTTTGTATTTTCTAAATTGGAAAATTTTTATAGTAAAATAAAAAACAAAATTTCAAATGCGCAATCAAACATTGAATTTCTAAGCAAAAGATATAATTTTTTTTCATTAATTTCTTTTTTATACCAATTTTCTTTGAAAATAAAAAGGAACACGAGGTTTCAAACACATTTCTTTACTTGCGATTATAGGTACTATAAGGCAAGTTATGCATTCATCGAAAAAAAAAAGTTTTGAGATAACAATCAAACATGACATTACGATGATAGCGAAGATGAATAAAGATGGTCTAAAAATTCTGTTCGTCTGTATGTCTGTATGTCTGTCTGTCTGTCTGTCTGTCTGTCTGTGTGTATGTATAGACACCTACAGCCCAAACGGGTGGGCCGAATTGCTTCAAACTTGGTATATAGACTTTTTTAGGTATTGTACAGAGGAGAAATTGAAATTTTTTTTATCTCAAAAAATAACGGTACCTGCCATACAACCGTTACGTTAAAGCTTATTTTTCTCAAAAACGGCTCCAACGATTTCGATTTAAAAAAATCAGTGTTGCTTTTTAGGTACGACTAATCATATGGCTGAAAAAAAAGTTTTAAAAAATGGCTAAGAACGGTACTTTCCATAGGACCGTTTTTTTTTTTGCTTTCGACTATCTCGAAAACGACTCAACCGATTCTTTCGAAATTTCACACACATATAGCTGTAGGTAGCTTAATTTATATTGCATACCAATATTTTTGAAAAATATTTTTTGTATTTTTAAAAGCATTTTTTTTAAGAAAATTTTAAAAATTAATATTTTGAAAACTGCTTATTAAATTTTTTTCTAAAAATTTAAAATAAATGTATTTGCTGAATACCTATGAACTGGCGTTTTTGAATTTTTTTTGAAATTTTTTTCTAAAAGTTTTTCAAAAAAAACTTTTTTTCTCAAAAACCGCTAAACAGATTTTTATAAATTTATTCTCATAAATTCAAATTTATCCAAGAAATAAAATGGCGGACTTTTTTTCAGCTCAAAGTTAGTAAGTAAGTAAGTATTTATTTAAGAATTTTGAAACTTTTATTTTTATCAAAATCTCAAGTCACAAGCCCCTCATTAGAGCAAGTTCGTGCGATCTAGTCGTGCATTTTATTTATTTTAACACTTAAAATTTTGTTTGGCATTTTGCTCAGTCTGCCCTATCTATTTATTTGAAACACTCTGAACACACTCTGACGGAAAAAAGAAATACAAATTCTATGCTCTGAAGTCTCTGAAGCAAAAAAAAACTTATTTTTGCTTGACAACTCAGGCTCTGCTGTGAACTAAAAAAGAAAAACGCCTTTTATTGCTTTTTATCAGGAAGACAAAATTAAAAAAAATATTAAATTGTTTTTGAAATAATCAAAAAAAAAACTTTAATTTTTTATGAAATTTTAAGTAACAAAGCTATTTCGTTTATAAAAGGCATTTCACTTAAAAAATGTCATCGAAATCTTTTAAGTGGCTTAGGAAAAAATCTCATATGAAAAATTCGGCCCTATAAACGTTATAAAGAATTTTCCAGACAAATTTATTCCAACCCAAACATAAATTTTACTCCAATTTTCTTAGCAAAATCGTATAAGCCGTTTTTTAGATACCTAAATGAGTTTGTCAAAAAAATCACATGGCCAGGTACCGTTAATTTCGGAGCTAGAATGATAGGTCCAAAAATCAATCTATCAGATGTTATAATAATACTGTGTTCTGTGTACAAAGATTGAAGCAAATCGGTCCGGCCGTTAAGGGTGTATATGGTCCGATACAAACAGACGGACAGACAGAATTGTCCGAACTATTTTTTCGGCTTCTCTATGATCGTAATGTCATGTTTGATTGTCCAAAAGAAAATTTCCAACAATATTACATTCTTACGGGTCGGAATGAATACCTCCATTTTGCAAAAGTCGGTCAAAAAATGCACCAACAATTTTATAACTTATATGTTCTCATTGCAAAAGGGCGGCAAATTAAATGTTTGCCCAGGGCGGCGAAAAAGCTGGATCGGGCCCTGGGTTACAATGATTGGTTCCCTGAACGAAACCAATGAAACTGATGAATGACAAAATCACTATGAAAAGCTACACTATTGAACAGCACGTCCAAATGATAAAACTTTATAATCAAAATTCTGGGGTAGAAACACATAACAATCGACAAAAGTTTCATAAACTTTAAACATTTTATATTGCAAATAGAATCTACATCAAAATTTGTTGGCGCAGAAAGCCAACGTCCAGACTTTTGTCAACTCAAACAATTTTTCTTTAGTTAAAGAGTTACAAAATCCTTTATTAAATATAAGGTACTAATTATTATTTTTTTGTATAATACAATAATTCATTAAACTTACATCTGTCTTTTTATCCAATTGTATGATCTAATTTCTAATGAGACATGAGATTAAACTAAAATATCAAAATGACTTCTCGAACCGGATATAGCTATTCATTTGGTTCAATTGACATTTAGAAATACATACTAAGATAGTTAGTACATACAGGTGGTTTACACGTGATGTCTGCTAACATAAAAGTATTTTCAAATTGTACTTTTCCAATTAAAACTGCAAAAATATTCGATTTACCTTCAAGACTACCGACTTGTTAGGCTTTTTTTTAGAATCTTAATTTAGAAAAAAATATAAGCAAAAATAAAACACGCGCCAAGTGTTTCAAGATTTCGTCACTGAAATTGTTCCTGGGGTAAAAGTACAATCCTTGTATATGAAAAGACAAATGATTCCATAGTTGGTCAGAGTGAACGAAAAATTGCCGGTCTGATACTAAATAGTTAAAGCGAGGCTGAATTTATTGAGGAAGATCTACTAGATCTACAAAAACTGAATTCCGTCGTTAAAATAATTCTGCATAAAGACATTATGGTTAAATATTCGAAATTTGTAACGATGGAGCCAGCCGAGCAACCGAGAATATTTTTCACGTAGCGTTTAGTCGATACATTTTGTTTTCAGCTGCATCATGACAAAATTTCACATTCGTATGTTATTAAAGGGATTATCAATGATTTTACTTGCAACATTTTCATTTGTATAGGTGTAAAATCATGTGATTCTGATAGATTTCTTAGACATCCATAAACTTTTAATATTACAGAACATCCCAACTCGACTTAGGTTCTGTCAAACCAGATTCCAAGATTTTTTCTTTTCCGATAGTTCAGAAGTTTTCCCAAGAACATTTTTGGAAAATAAATAAAATCTAATTTCTTTCTAATAATTATAAGAAACTTAATTCAAAAAACTTGAGTATTTGGTAAAAATCGCTGTTTAATAGATGAGCTCCATGCTCAATAAGTCCTATTCTACAGTATAGGTATATATTTGCAAGTCATCAGCCTTTGCTCATTGTTGCTTGGCTAGTGTCTCAAAAACCTTTGTTTTGACAGACATATCATCGTTGATTTTTCTGAATAGAAAAGACTTCGGCTGACTACGAGGCTTTGAGAAATTAACATATTTGAATTATATTGTTAAGAATATACACAGGTCAGAAATTGAAGGATGAAGGGTAGAACGATTTTCAAAATGCTGGGGTTAATTTCATCAAAGCATATGGATTTTGATTTTATGTTTAGGAAATGGTTCTTACGACATAAGTTTCATCAACAACAGAAAACTGAGAAGATTAGAAGTAGCTAGGCAAGGTTACCTATTACTTTATTTGGAAACAAACCGGAAAAGATATAGGAGGGGATTGCATTGCATCAAATTCAAAAGTTAAGCTCGTCAGGATCAATATTATTTAAATCGAGGTTAGTTTTTTCCCGTATTCCAATTATTTCCTCAGATAACTCCAAAGGATTTTTGTAGTTTTTCATTATGTGATGAAACATGCAGGCATTTCTATTAAAGCATGGGTCAAAAAGATTTTACATGAGTTTGATACTTCCCCAAGTTTACTTTTACTTTAATATTAAAATATTTTTTTTCACTTTGTTTTTGGTTTAAATTATAATTGCACAAACTTTTGTAATTTGCTATTCTTCATTAATAAAGTTCTGATTATGTTTGAGTCTTATGGCATTTGTTTTCATTAAAACTCTATTTTTGATTACGTTTCCTGATCCTTTAAAAAAAAACAAGAACTGTAATGAGTCCTTGCCTGATTTCATTACCTACAAATTAAAATTCAAATTCCAAAAAAAAAAAACATCTGCATTTAGTTTTTTGTTATAGTCGAAGTCTTAATAGAGTTATCCCTTTGTACACGAACACATCACGAGATTCAAGAAATATAAATTAATGTTGAAAATCTTTCTCATTTGCAAAAGAATAAACAATTTGGTTTCAATTCTTTGAGGAAATCAAATTAAAAAGAAAAACTTTCTTAATCAAAAGCCTCACAAATAAACAATTTGGTGTGGATCGAAACAAAATATTTGATGGATACTATTAAAGCTTCACCTTTGTTTTTCTTACTATAAGATAGACCCGACAAGATTTATAAGAACTCAAGTGCAGATGCATTCGCTTTAAGTTTTCGAAAGATTCTAAATAAGAATCTCTATAGCCAAAGATGTTTCAGAAACTCATCCCCACAAAACTCTTCCTAAAATTTTCTTCGCTAGTACGGTAGGAAACCTCTACTTATCCACATAATATAGGCACCTATACCTACCTGAAAGATAAAAATGAATCATACATTTCGTATGACGTAAAACTACTTGCATTGCGTATACATCAGGGATCCTTGTCCCGTATAACAGGTACGCTGACCCCAAACCACCAAAAGCCCAACTCGATCCACAACAATTGGATTACCCTACGCTCGCCGTCCATTGGCTGTCGTTCTCGTCTTAACTCTTCCAAAAAGTTCGAGCTTCTAAAACTTTTGGAGAAAATACCGTCATGCTCAGTTGAATAAGTTCCACAGTGTTGCCAGTGTGTCAAACATAAAAGGGGACAAATCGATGCCTATTGTACCGAAGTTCATTTAAAAACACTTGGAGAAGACGATACTTTAACCTATTAATCTATAGGTGCACGCGTGTAACTCAAGGGCATATGGTTTTCTTATAGGGAAGCTTTTCAGAGTGTGCTCAAGGTCAGTATAGTTGTTGGGTTTTAAAGTTTTCTCTCGACAATTTTTGTTCACCAACTCTTTGTGCTTATAATAATGTTAGCTAACGAATAAGGCAGGTACTACACATTTATTTTTTTATTCAAGAGCCCGCTCTGTGCTTTACATAAGATATTGTAAAGTGCACTTTTGGAATGTCGATTATACTATTTTTGTGGTTATGGCCGTCTTATGAAGCTTTTTTTCTTTTCATTGTAAATTCTTGAATTTTGACGCGAGTTATGGAGGGTATTGATTCATATACTCCTTCCTAATGCTCATACAAATATATGTTTCTATGACAATCGAAAGGATTTTTAACTTCGGTTAGGTTAAAGGGCTGATGGAAGTGGTACGAGTAGTATGGGGAATAATTTTATTTCAAACTATGAATCTGTTTAAGATCACAGATTTGTACTTGCGATTATAGATATTATTAAAGGGTGATTTTTTTAGAGGTATTTAGATGTTTATTAAATGCCATTTTGCCAATAAACACAGTGGATTGCCATTTTATTATAAACTGACACCTGAACAAAACCGAAGCAAACTCTGCCTGCAGATTTATTTCGAAGGGGCATTGAAGCTCATTTAGATATCTAAATAATTTGTTGATAATCCTTAAAGCCATTATTGAGGCGCCGCGTTACATCAAGAAAAACCAACAGTTAGGTGTGCTTTCTGGATTCTTGGAATCATTGGTCCTTACTTCTTTAAAAAAGATGCCGGCCAGATGGTTACATTCAATGGAGACCGTTATAGAGCCATCATTTATGACTTTCGACAAGACGGCGGCGGGCGCAGCATGTTACACAGAACGTGCCGCAATCGATTTTTTTTAAGGAAAACGTTAGGTGAGTGCATAATTTCACGTTGGACTCCAAGATCGTGTGATTTAACACATCTAGACTATCTACTGTGGGGGTGAGTCAACACTAATACGCCAGAGACTATTGACGACTTGGAAAACAACATTTACGCAGCGTTATTGGCAATATACGACCCTAAATGCAGCACCTTTTGATTGATTAGATCTCAAGATTGTTCTTCTTTCGACTGTAATACTATAGGGGTATTAACGATCTGGTGCAAACAAGTATTGTAAAAGTGCGAAATTTTTTGTATTTCTTGTAGATCGTGAACTCACTTCTTCCAATCTGTAGCAAATGCAAAACTCACACAAATGTCAAAATCAGGTTGACACAAATGTCAAAATCAAAAGTACAAATTTTGCACCGTTGTATTTTCCTGTTGCAATGGGGTGAAGGTGCATATACAGTGCAAAAGTGTAACAAAATGACAGCCAGTATATTTGTTGTTGTATTGCAAGAAAACGTAGCACTTCTCCACTTTAACAATGATGCAAGACAAGTTACACCAGATCGTGAATACCCCTTATGTTTTTATTTATGCAAATGACTATTATTATTTCGTAGCACAATTTCCAAAATTCGATTCCAAATTATTTCATAATTTCCATACAAAATCAAATTTCGAAACGATATTACATTGCAAATTAGGAAAAATAAAATCGAACATTTCTTATTTCAATACCATTGTGAGCGTGTCTAGTGCGAAATGCCAATTTACAAACAAAATGAAAGCCAACGACAGAAGTAATGCCTGCTTCACAACGACGCTTTGAGCTTCGCTTTGACATAACTCAAAAGTTCAGACATAGGAATTTGTGTATGCTCACAATGAAGCGTTGAGCTTTAACGTTACGTTTTGGCATCCAAAAGTAAGTACACAAACCACGAAGCATGAAACGAAGCTGAAGCAAAAGTCGAAATATTTGAACATTTGCGCGCGTTTGACGTTTCAAAAAATTATTATTACTGATTCTGTGTGTTTCAATTTTCTTCAATTTCAAAAATGGGTTGATGTTCCTCGGTGAATGAATCATTGGCTCAAGACGCTTCTTTTTTCTTTGGCGTACATCTACTGTGATTTGGAACGCTTCGGTGACTGCAGCTGAAAATCTTACATTTGTCATTGCTCCCTCATATATGTCCATGAGCATCCGCACATAGGTTTCTAGAACTTTTCGCTGACTGCGAGGATCTCGTGGAAGTTATATACCTTCTGTATATGAGAATACGTGAAGGCACTATCTCTTTCTAACAAAGCAAAACATCAAAAAAGTGCTGCACTTCCCCGCCAATAAAAGTACATCCAAAGCACATCTAAAGTACTTCTTTGACGCGCATATTTCACTGGTTATATTTGTACTTCTATAATTGCAAAGCGCTGCAATTGTAGAACTACGAATATAAAAGATTTAAATGTACGTCAGAGAAGTAGTTTCGTTTGACCGAAATAGACATGCACCTTTGAAGTCCAAAAATTAAGAAATATGTAATGCATTTTGTATGAAAATAATTTTTTTTAAACATGTTATATTATTACATATTTATTATTAAAAATAAAAAAAAACAACAAATAAAATGACTCTAAAATAAAACAGAAGGATTTTCACCAACTTATAAAAAAATATGAAAAATAAAATAACTCTAAAATAATAAAGAGGACTGTCCATAAAATCACAAATTATTGTTATCCTTCATGTTATAGTATCGAACCAACGACACAACTTAAAAATCAAAACCGCTGACGTTGTTTTGAATCCAGGAACACAACACGAAAAAAAGAGACAACATTTTGCAATTCGTGCTGGATTTCTTCTTCGCACAGTTAAAAATGGAATCATTATTGCATTTTCAGGGGAAACCAAATTACTTCCTCTGTAGTACATATTTCATGGCTTATTACCGTACTTTTTTGTTTCTATGTTTGCGAGGCAAGAGGAGGGGGGTCGGTAAGGTGGGTAAGGAAGTGTAGGATAGGTAGTAGGTAGGATTGAGGGAGAGGGATCGGAAATTGAAAGGGATGGAATGTCTAGCTCGGAGGACGAATGGCCTCAGTGGCGTAGCTATCATAGGGCAAGGTGGTGCAGTGCATTAGGGCCCCGGAGCTCAGGGGGCCCTCTAACCTCAGCTTTGAAAAAAAATAATAATGAAATAAGATAAAAAAAAATAAAATAAAGTAAATTAAAAAAAATTCTTGTGAGCAGGCTGGAGCCTCGCTCGAGTCTCGAGCCTGCTCACAAGATAACATTTTTTTCAATTTTTTGAAGTGAAACTTCTTTAGAATCGTTGTGATTTCAAACCGGATGCAACGAAAAAACGACATGTAAGAGACACAAATACAAAAATGTGTAGGATGAAGCCAGGAAAGAATGAGACAGAAATATACATACTATTTTTCCGACGGAAGTAACGCTCAGTATTCCAATATGGCGGCACCGATGACTCGCATTAGCTCACCGTGTGCACGAACGAGTGAGAATATAAATACTATAATCTTACTCATTCAGGCACGTGCTCCATGACATTTGTTTGTTTTGATAAATGTAGGGATGGGCAAGTAAAAAATATATATCGATATTTATCGTATCGATATTCTTTAACAGTATCGATAATTATCGGGTGAAAAAAATTAATATATCGATATATCGTCAGTTTTCTCATGATTATTTATACATATTACGAAAGCATTCAAAATTCGTAAAAAAGAATAGACGTGAAGAAAACAGTATGTTTTTTTTAAAATGTTGTTTTGGCTAAAAATACAAATAACGGACATCTCTGTTTATAAACGACTGAATTTAATAAATTAAAATGCGGAACATAAACACAAGAGTTTGAAGTTCTTTTCTCGGAAACTGTGTTATGTTTCATCGTATGCATTTTATTTTAAGTTGCATGAATGAATTAAATTGGGGAAAAGCGCACTGCGACCTTAAAGATCTATTGAGCACCTTTTAGAGCTGGATGAGGATACTCGTCCTACAGGACTTCCTCCAAATTGGTTTCTTTTAGGAAGGTTAGTATTTGAGGTATTTTTAAAGAAGGTAACTTGCCCTTATTTATCTGGTAACTACCCAGGTTTTTGAAGTGAAACATCTTTAGAATCGTTGTGATTTCAAACCGGATGCAGGAAAAAACGTCAGGTAAGAGACACAAATACAAAAATGTGTAGGATGAAGCCAGGAAAGAATGAGACAGAAATATACATACTATTTTATATTATCGGTCTCTCCTCTTTGTCCCATACTTCGTAGCGTCCCCACTCCCGTCTTCTAAGCATAGTCGCCTGTAATTTGTGAGCCAGAGCGAGAGAGCAGATGTCGGTGTGTATGTATATTGCACACTGTTTAATACGTGCTTGTATTTGAGCATTTAACGTGTGTTAGTGTATGTGAAAACTACGTGAGCTACTGTACACTGTATGCGGCTGCGTATTACAGCTTTTTAGTAAGATGTCAGCGTGGTGTGTTATTATTGAAGTGAAACTTCTTTATTATCGGGGTAATTTGAAACTCGACGAAACGGAAATGCAACATGACACTTTTAAGCAAATATGTACATAAATCAATTAAAAAAAAAAATGTATCGCAACAAGTCTGAGAGAACGAATGAAAAAAAAATTATGACACAGTATTTTATATTCTAGCTCTCATTTTCTCCTATCATACGTTTTGCCTCTCACTCAGGTCTACTAAGCATTATGTTATGTTAAACAAAAGCGAGTGAGCAGGCGCGTTGGTACGATTAAGTTAGTATGTTAGTTAATAATAGGTACGTGATTTGAATGCTGTCTAACAAGAAAAGCTTTACAAAAGGTTTCAATAAACTTAATTCAAGAAGAATGTAAAATTCAAACAAATGCATAAGAAAAGTATTTATAGAAAATTGGCATTCAAAAAATTATTTAAATTTTAACAAAGTATCCTGAATTTTTGAAAATAGTCAGTTTTCGAATATTTTTTTGACTTGTTTTAAATAGTGGCGTCGTGGAGTTCATACTTTAAAAGGGAGTCAAAAGGACGCAAAGTATGTCGGTACGTCTGTATGCTTGAATATGTGTTAAACTTTTGTATTTGTACAGATACGTGTTGAAAGCATTTAGTCATACATAATATAAGGTTTGAAAGTAATCCGAAAACTGGCTGAGTTTTTCATCTCATTCTCTCGTAAATTAGGTATACCAACTTCTTTGAAGTTTCACTTCAACCGAGTGTGAATTACGCACACACATTTTTTTTTTTCCAAATCAACATCACCAATTATAGAACTCCTTATTTAAGAGTTTCAACACATGCGCCAAGGGTCCTCGATAAGCATGTGCTGTTTGTTTTTTGTTATTTCAGTTATTTGGTAGTTTGGATGAGTACGCCCGTAGCACATTGGATCAGCGATAAGCTCACGTGCTTGACGGTCGTGATATCAATTCGCCAATTCCACTCATCAACTTTATAATGAAGTTTTCATTCGCTCTTGCCTTGCATCAGTTCTCATTTATGATATTTGTGGCGATGTTTTCCACTTTCTGGGGTCTGGGACGTACTACAATAGTTGACGATAGGTGTGTAGCTGACTGTTGTAATTCATAATTCCCTACTACCAGCCTTATTTCATCAAGTATCACCACTAATGCTATGATATCTATTCCGCACATCCATCCATCTAGCACCAAATTCTGCTAGAACTCACTTTCGCTAAAAAAATTTCCGATGACAAAATATGTATGATATAGGTTGCAGCACAACAGTAACCGTATAATCTATGATAGCTCTCAACATGATCGACAACAAAAAATAAACAACGTTTTTCTAAACTCAAGTTCAAATTGACAAATGAGCTACTAGAAACTATAATAACTTCTTATGAGTCAATATTGATTTTACCGCATCATTACTAAACAAGCTGTTTTATGGTTTTTTTTTTTTTGCTGAGCTTCCTGTAATCTTTACTAAACATTGACAAGCAATATAGGAAAATCTCAGTAAGTACTCCGAGTTTCTAAATTTCGATAGTTAACAATTGAAAATTAAGGAAAGAAAAAAGGAACGTAGCGGTGCAGCAAAGCGGAAACAACGTCAAGAAAGGGAAGAAAGTAAAAAAAATTTACCGAGCTAAACAGCTTTTTTACGAAACCGCTTTCTGCTACAGTTCCTTCAACAGTGTTAATGTGTTAATTAATAAAGCGACTAAAGTAGATCAGGATCCAATAACTACCATCAATGCCACTGCTGAAAATGACTACCTCGACGCTTCCGAGCAAAACATCCATTTCTACATCTTCAAAAGTTCTTGAAATTTCAAATGACTTGGGGAAGTACATGAACAAAAAATTGAACGATAACGAAAAACGGCTGATTCTTGACAAGGGACCTTTGAAACCTCCGGGACCTTTTCCGAAGGACCCCCACCAAGATAACAGGAGCTTTTCAGAAACGTATTACAGCGATGCTACTGTTTCATACAATTCCTGTTACTTCCGCGTAAGCAGAAAGATCTTTCAGTAAACTGAAGATTATAACAAATTAGGAACAGCATTCGACAAGATCGCCTCCGACATTTTTCTTTAATTGCAATAGAAAATGAGGCGGCATCAAACTTGGATTCGAGTGAAATTATAGACGAATTCGCAATTTGGACGTGGAATTCTGTTAAAAATCGTTTTTTGAGATTAATTAAATCTCATCTTTATAATAAATATTCTATATTGTCATGTGCGTCGTTGTTTATTTATTCCCTTTTTCTTCTTTTAAACACATGGAGATTCTAATAGAGACCACGTATGGATTTAGCCTACTAGGGATAAGTTCAACGCACTGTTTCCTATTCTTAATCCTATCAATTATTTTGAAGGCCAATATAAGTTCAAACTACGCGGAAAGAGGGGGAGGAGGGCCCGATTATTTCCCTATGCACCAGGGCCCTTGTCCCCCTAGCTACGCCACTGAATGGCCTGCTTGTGAAGCACGACTTAGCTCGCCGGAATGGGGGGAATCTTGTCCCCCGAAACTAAAACTGGCCTGGCCTTGACCCTCCCAATCTGGAAATCTTGAGGCCGTTTATAGATTTCCCCTGACGAAAGCCAACCGGTCCGGTCACCGCCACATCACTTTGGAAGCTTACCCTTCACACCCCTGAAAAATTCAAACTCACCACATCATGGTGTGGTATTCACCATGAGAAAAAAATACACTGAACATTTCAATAATTTTCCAAGCGCTTCAAGGTTTATTTAGAAACAACATTTAAACTTTAACTTTTAACAAAAATAATCACAAAGATATTGAGTTTAAAACGAAATGGTTATTTTCCCCACGAAACACACAAAAAAACAAAAACGGTTGATTTGGGCTGAGCCGCACCCTTTCTGGCGCTTAATTATATTACAATAGTACTCACGGGATTAAACAATATTTCCACCCTGCCTACAGAGAGCTCTATGAAGGGGGGAGGGGTATGATAAACGATAATAGTGTATTATTTTCACCACGAGTAAACGGGGAAACAACCTTACAAAAAAAAATTTAAAAAAACAATCAGTAGAAAAATTACAAAAAAAAACAACCTCTACGCCACTTAAAAAAAAGTAAATTAACAGAAAAAAATTAATTAGGTTATCTTAATTGAATACCGGAATTAAACCACTAGGGTTTAAACAAAAAAAAATGGTAGCTCTGACCACAAAAAAATCAACTTAAGTTGGAATTTAAATTTTTCTACGTATATAATGTATATAATATTTTAATATAATTTTTTTTTTTGTAAGCGGGACTCACGTGGCCCTATTTTTAGGTAGCGCTTCGCCAGACGTTTGTACTGCCTGAATTGGCACTGGTAATCCTGTGTTTGGATTCCCGATTTGGTAAGGTGGGTAAGGAAGTGGGCCGTAGATTCAGTCCAAAAATTGGAAATATCGGGCCCTTCGCCAAATAAATCGGTGGCGGTCCAGAGCTGATCTATCTGCTTACCTGGAACCGCCAAACAAAATTTCTCCTTAAGCCACTACCTATTATAAAATTCTGCGTTAGGCTAATAAAAAAAATCACATACAAAAACTCACCAGAGTATCTTTGAGGGTAAAACGAAAACGACGACGCTAATCTGACTTTATTAAAAAAAAATCTTTAAAAAAACTATACAAAAATTTAGTATGTTTCACCACTCACATCAAATTCTTTTTTTTTTTTCTCTTATTTCGTTAGTCTTTTTTTACTTTAATTCGAATACTTTTTTTCCAAATTTGAATACTTTTTTTTCAAATTTGAACTCAACTGTTCCACGTTTTCACCACAACTGACTTTTCCCTGTATACCTTGTACATAGAAACGTCCCACTAATCTGGAATTCTCCTCTCATACCTAGATAGACATCATCCGATTAATATTTTATTTTTTTTATATATACATATGTACATACATAATTTATTGCCGTTGCATGGCTTTTAGTATGTTATGTATACACATACATTTACTTTTCATATTTTTTTTTGATGGCCTATCTTTGTCCCTTTTTACCCCCGATTTTGTTCGAGAAGACCAATCCCAGTATTAGGCAATTAGCATGAGCCAATAGAGGGAGCAGCTTACCTTGACCTCGCTTACACTTTTTAGCATATTGCATTCGTTTCCAAAACTTTGGATGGTGTTAGTTACCTTGGTCGCACAAAGCTGCACAAACATTTCTTTTAAGTCCTCATACTTATTGCCCTTCGAAACAAATGCAAACTCCTACTGGAAGGATCAACAACAATAAATCGTATCTTTCGAAAATACTTTGTATTCTTTGGCTGCACTCAAAGTAATAAATCTTCCCACCAGTCACGCACGACAACTTTTCTATATGGTAAGTAGTATTTTTTTATTATTATATTATCAATGTTTTAAAATTTATTTTTAACAGCGTCATCAGACAAAACACCTCATCAACAACCCAGGCGTACACCCGCAACAATATCCGCAGGGGTGGTAGTAAATAAAAAACGCACACGTTCGAAGGATATGTTTTTAGTTGTAGTAGTGTTTTCTAGAAAACTACTGCGGTTTGGTTTGCAGGGTAATTCCCTAACACAAGTTGATTCTAGCATCGCGATCTTACATTTTGGCGACATGTTTTTGACAATTTTTGTATGAATCCATTGTATATTATATGACCTATAATACAATTATTAAGGGTTTTCGCTGGTTAGCTGCGGAACGGCAAAAAGAGGCATTTACTCATTTTCTATTATAGATGAAGAAGAAAGAGATGGAAGCGTGTAAATAAAAATGTCTTTCATCGGTCTTGGTTTTGGTGCCTTTCATACACATTTGTCTCCTCAGTAGCGCCACCAAGCGGCAAAACAACACAATATACTAAAAAACCCAATTTAAATCTGAAATCTGAGAGCAAAATCTAGTTAGTTTTCAAATTTTAATGAAACTCGTAAGGTATGAGAAAGTTTTTGTTTTATTTCCGGACTATTTTATAAAAAAAGAAGTAGTACTTCGTACTTGTAGTAGTCTCGTCAATAGGATTTTGTTTTTAAATAACATTTTTGTTTCACCCTGTATTTTATTTAGAATTCGAACGTCAATTTAAAACGTCATCTGAGTGTAAATTCATTCGAACTCGAAAATAAAAACTAAACATTCCCGCATACGCATATTGAAATAATTAAACAATTCTGCTTAAATTTGTCCTGAACATCTTGTTCACGATCAAGCAATAAATAGTTTGTGTTTATTAGGAAATACTGAACATATGTGACAAAGTATCTTCCGAAAAATATCGCTTGAAACGCCTACAATAACTGGCAAAATACCAAATCCGAAAGACTCCATTTTCGCATGTGCTCCAGTGCCTGTCCTGTCAATCAACAATAATTTTGTGGACTTATTTCTAACATCAAGTTGTTTTTGTTTTGCCTTCTCTGTAACTAGTAGAGATTTTCTTCGTCCTTGTAGTAATAAAAAAAAATCTGATCTATTGTCTTCAGTCTTTAGTTGTCCAGGTGTTCAATAATCATCTATCAATTCCACTTCAAAATGTCGTCCAATTTCAAGTACACAATGCTGAAAACAGTCAAGCCCTACATCAAGTATGTTCCCCAACTCTCCAAACCAGTATTACGTGTTCTCATCCAAGTCTCGGTGCACTATATTGAAAGCCGTAAATGTTCACCAGAAGTCTTGGATCTGGCCCTTACCAAGTTAACTCATTCCGGTTGTGAAATCCCAGAGAATTTTTGTGAATTATTTGCTGCAATTTTACAAATAATGCAAATTTTTCTAAGGACACCCAAGGGCAGTGTCAAGGACGATGAACTGCGACAGTGTCTAAGGGAATTAAAGTAAGTTTTTTTTTTTTTTTTTTTTTTGTTGTAGGGTAAGGGTAGGTTAACACATGTATTTATTGAAAAATTCTCTTGCAGATTCACAGAGGAATGCATTGACGATATTAGTAAGGTTTTGCACAATCATAGGGACTCGTTGACGAAGAACTTTTACGAGGTCAAATGCCTTAGGTCTCCTCCGAAGCGGTTGCAGTGGCGGATTAATATCTCTCTCGGAGATTGGTAAGTGAACAAAAGGGATTCGAAGCCTACTAACTTTAAACTTCTTTAGAAAACATTTTAATCTTTTTACTACTACGTCTCACTTAAAAGAAGTAGTCGAAGAAGCTGATAGAATTTAGTAGAAAATTGATCTATTCATTAAACTTACCGTCTCTTTTGTAAACACTTTCAAAGACTAACTTTACATTACAAACAATTCACCATGGCTTCTTTTCTAGACGTGTAAGGTGCCTTTCCTTTAATAAGGTCCTAACTGAATCTATACTAAAATCACTGATTGATTTTGGTGTATTTATACGTAAAAGGATAGTTAGAGTTATTCAGGCATCATTAGGCAATATACAAGCGATCTTATACAAAAACAGAAGAACACCACAGAGAGGATTTCTTTCCCCTCTACTATGGCTACTGGTTGTTAAAATGGAGAACTGTAGAGAGAATGCGGAAGCATACGCGTATGATTTGGTTGTTTTGGTGTCAGGAATTTCTTACCCGTAATCATTGGCAACTGGGCAACCAGCTGCGGACTTGGAGTTCATCAAAGCAAAATGAAACGGATAGCCTTAAAAACCAAAACATAAACATCAACCTCCACTCTACCCCGCCTCAATAGACAAATGTTGTCGTTATCGACTCGGTTAAATATCTAGGAGAAATTCTTGATCCAAAACGTATGACGTTATTGAAAGCTACTTGTTGTTTTCTTTGACTTATACTATCAATATTTGCAAAAAATTAGACTTCCGTACAGTAGAATCGGTAAAACGAGTTTATATTTTGCCGAGAGCGCTTGACAATCCTTCCAGGTTAAGGTTTGGTTGAAAACGATGCCCAAATTTTGAACCGTTTTAAGATACGGAAGCGTTGAACTATCTAACCCTATGCAAGGGAATCAAGAAGTATCAATAGCATTTCTGTTTATGACGATGGCTTGACTTTTCTTAGAGTTAAGACGTAATTGATTGTACTCGGCCCACAGGAAAACTCTCAACAGATCCGAATTCAAACGATAGGTAGCATCTTCGACCATACCAACTGGGTAGCTTAAGTAAATTTGTACATCATCTGCATACATAATGGCTTTACAAAACTAGAGGCCTTCAGGAAGGTCGTTGGTGAACATTGAAGAAAGGAGAGGGCCAAGAATGGAACACCGGCATTTGTCTGAAGAAAATCAGAAAAATGAGAATTCATAGATACAGCTTCAGTTCTTCCTGATAGATATTTTTGAATAAGGGTCACTGCATTACTTTCAAAACTGTAAAAATTCTTTCATTTTTTCAACAGAATGTAATAGGATACTGTGTCAAAGGCCTTCGAAAAATCAAGCATTACATTTTCTTTGTCAATTTCTTGGCGAATATCATCAACAGCTTTTGCTATCGAGCAACTGTGCTGTGGTCTTAAACCAGCTTGAAGGCAGTTGTTAGCTGACAAAAACGTGGAAATCTGTTTATCTGTTTATGTTCTCGAAAGCCATCGAAATAAATGTTAAAATTGAGATCGGACGATATTCTTGAGGTGTGGAATTCTTAGGAACAGGAATAATTTTCGAAGCTTTCCACATTTGAGGACAGGAAGAGGTGGTTAAAATGGAGTTAAATATGTGGGTTAGGAAGGGGACAATGTGTGGTAAGATAATTTTCAGGAATTTTGGATGCATATTGCCTAAATCTATACCTTCAGACTTAATTGTCAGAATGGCATTATGTCTGCAGCAAAACAAACGGATCCTTCAATCGATTCTGATTCTTTGGACGTACACTGTCGTGTTTCGGCCAATTCTCACCTATAGATAGGTTGTTTGGTGGCCCGCTCTCAGCAAAGCCTATGGTTCAAAGAACGGCTAGCATCGGTGTTACGGGGGCTCTTTGATCTAGCCCAAGGGATGCCCTAAACGCTAATATGAACCTTCTGAAGCTCGAACTTTACATTTAATACTTGGTGTCCTGTAGTTCCACCAGACTAAGGGATGCCGGTTGCTGAACTGAAAGGCCATGCGATCATAGCAATTTCTTAAACCTGATATCTACTAATTTAGCTTTGTAACCCACCGACTACTGCAAATCAACTCGTAGCCCCTGAAAGAGTTTCAAAGGCCCTTTCAGGACAGACCGGGATTACGAAGATGTGACGAGAGACTTCGACATAACTATCTTAACAGATGGCTCCAAAGCGGAATGTGGAGTCGGTGCTGGTATCTTTTCAGAGACGCTTAAAGGGTCCAAATCCTTCCGACTTCCTGATTCCTAGGGTCTTTCAAGCAGAAATTCTTGCAATCAGGGAAGCTTGCAAATTACTGCACCAATATTCGCATCTAAATCGTTCTGTCGCTATAATAATTGCTAGTCATAGATAAACTACACCCCTAAGTTAAGGCATCAGCTCTGTGCAATTGGGTTTTTTAGTAGTTTTCCAGCTGAAGAAAACATTTCTTCATACCAACCTAACCTATTTGTTTAAAATTTGATCAACAAAACACTCTTGTTTCTTTTGTATTTTTCTAGTGGAATAGTTCAACTGTCGCAACCAACAATCATAATTCATTTTCAAACTCAAAATGGCGAGCACCGAACCCTGGAGTTTCCTGTTGCAATGTTTCATCGATTGCGATACAATATTGCCCTACTCCTCAAAGAGATTCAATCCCTCGAGAACCGTGCTCTTATGAAGAAGTACACAACGTAAATCATTTATTAAAGAAAGAGGAACAATGCAAACTCTTTCAAAATCAAGAATCAAGAATCACCTTGCTGCTGCTAACCTATAATCTTTTTATTCCTATTTCTGTAACCTGTTCCCAAAAACAAACAAAAAACAAAAAACAAGTGTGCTGCATTCGATGTTACTGCAATTTGGTCGAAGTGTCGCTTCTGTAATCTATAAATGTACTATGTCTATGTCTGACTTCGACTACAATATGATATATTATTATTATTGTTGAATTGTTTAATTCTATGTATTTGAGTATTTGAGTAGTAAGGCTGTATGTAGTGTTAGCTATATATTAAATGTTCGATGTGCCAGTCAAAAACAAAGTTGATAAAAAAAAAAGATATATACACGTAATAATTATAATATTATACAATGTAATTTGCCTATGCAATTGAATGGTTTATTTTTGAATTAATTATATTATATATAAGTATTATTGTATATTTAAAATGAAAAATAAAATCGAGTGAGAAATTACACAAACAAAATTGAAGTCGTCTTCTATTTTAATCGCCAAGTTCCCAAAAAGTCGTAGGTTAGCTTTCTGGGACACTTCTGCATTGCCAAGTTATGCCCAGAGTACGAATGCAAATGATCATTGCCATCAATGGACATAAAAGCCCCAACAAATGCAGGAGTAAAAAGGCAACAGAAAGTTTCATTTCCAATTGAATCGTTTATTTCAGAACCAACATAAGTCGGTAAGGAACAAAAAATTGTTTCATATGAAAAAGTGTTAATGTCTCCTGATAGATGCGATTTTAGTCCTTTTTCATTCATCTGCTTAATATTGAGTGGCACCTTTCCAGATGGATAAGCGAGGGTTTGCCGGTTCCCAGATTAAATGTTTGACTTGTAAAACCATTAATAAAGTTTATCACAACAATCCGAGTGGGAAAAATGAGAAAATTAACTTATAGTAGACTTATATTTAATTTCTCTAGCCAATGACTTCCAGTGGACACCATTGTAAGCGTGTTTCTTTAATAAAAGTGTGGTCTCCAGTGTTTGTAGCGTCTGACGTTTATGGTAAAATGACCACGAATTTTGTTGATATAGAAGAAAAATCAAGTCCGCATATTCTTGAACAGTGCAAATTCTATACCTTTTTTTTAATTTAACGTTTTAAAACTGAAAGCTCTATCATGGTAAAAAAAGAATACTGTTCAATAGCCGTGAACCTTTTAGTTTCGTGAAAAAACAGCATAATGTCAATGACTTATGTCGTTTCTCTTCAAAACACTGATAAGCTACTCGCAATTTTAGTAGTTCTTTGTGGGGTCTGTAGTTTATCTTCAAATGATTAACTATTTAAAAATGGTTCTTTTACATCAACTCAACAAAATTTGAACAAAATGTTTTTTCTAAAATAAACAATTAAATTTTCCAACTGGTTGGGAGAATTAAATTCTTTGAGGAAAAGAAGAAACTATTATCCACGCGCAGGTGTTAAACTGTCATTGCCCTAGGTCGTTTTAAACGATGATAAAGATCAAAAATCTTAGATTAAGAAGAGTCCTAGTAGAAAAAATGGTCATAGTTCAGATATAATAACTGCGGTCATAAAAGACGGGCTTAAACAAACATGATCATACAATTTTAATCGTAGAAATACACAATCGTTTCGACAAATACAAACCGGAATCTTTTATTTTCTAACAGCTTTTTTCACATTGATTTTAAGACTGAGAATATAAAAGTACACACGTCCTAATGTAAATAATGTTTGCTGCCATCAATGTCTCGCAACCTCTGAGCTGCCTGCTCAGGTGTAAGATCCCGCTGCGCTTGACACAAGAGTTCAAAGCCAACCATAAACTTGCGAATAGTTGCAGAGCGTAACAACGGTGGATAGTAAATTGCGTGTAGCGTCCAATGAGATGCATCCTTTGCCACCTCAGCACCGGTCAGAGCACCATGCCAACCCATTGAATAGGGGAATGAACATCCAAACAGATTGTCATATTTTGTAGTTAACTCCTTTATGGTCAATGCTAGGTTATCTACTTGACTTGATGTCAAATCATTGATTCGTTTGTTTTTGTTGCGAGATATCAACATCGTCTCGAACGGCCACGATGCCCAGTACGGAACAACAACTAACCAATCTGGATTCTTTACAACAACTCGCTCTTCTTTCGCTAGTTCCCTTTCTACATAGTCATCCAGCAGAGCACGTTTGTGCTGTTCGAAATAGCTTCTTAGGTTTAAATCTTTGGTTTTCGGCTCTGAAGGAAAGAAAGAGCATGCCCATATCTGGCAATGAGGATGCGGATTTGAACAACCCATGGCTGATCCTTTGTTTTCGAAAATCTGAACCCAAGTATACTTCTTTTGTAGATCATTGTATTGGTTAATCCATCTAAAACAATAAACATGATAAGAAGCATAATCTGCTTCTATCTATCAAAAATAGTTTACTCTTTGATTACTGCAGCGATTTCTTTTGGGCTCATCAACGGCAGAGTGGTGTTAGACTTTGGATGGAAGCACATTACCCTACAGGTGCCACGAGCCTGAGCGATCTGAAACAGTGGATCACTGCTCAACGGAGGGTCTGGAACACCTTCAAGCAAAGCTGGAAAATCGTTTGTAAACACAAACGTAGACTCATAGACTGGGTTTTTCTATTCAAATAAACTAGCGTTTTAAAAAACAAAAGAAGATCCTTAAGCTGACCTAGGAACTTACGACACCGTTGGGGCGGTTTACTCCCGGACATAGAGGATTTGTAGGGTCAAATTCAGGAAGCTCGTTTTTCTGAGGGGATTCCTGTTGGCCAGACCAAGGGCGCTTCATGCGATGCGGACAAACTAGCACCCATTGTCCAGTTAATGGATTTAAACGCCTATGCTGATGCTCTATAAATACATACATTATGTATATGTACCTTGATAGCAATAAAGATTAAAAATTAAAATTAAGAAACTTACCTGTTGCAACAAATTCTTCCTCTGACATTTTTTATGTTCTTGATATTCACCTTGGTTTGCTAATTGATGGAGAATGAACAACAATTTATGCAATGTCGCCACTATAAGTAAATGATTTGATTATTCAATCAGTACTTCAGTGCACAATTAAGCTAATTTATTGAAGAAGAAAAAAGACTTGTTTACGCTTTTGAAGAAGAATAACTGATAAGAGAATCCAGCACCACCGATTGTCGTGATCCCTCTCCAGAGGAGTGTTGGTTTGCTTTTGCTTATCATTTTATCGTTAAAAACCAGTGATGTGCAAAAAATCGATAACCGATATTTTAAAAAGGCGATAATGTAGCCGCTGATGTTTCTTGATTAAGTACTAAAACACAGTGGTGTGGCCGCAACACTGAAAGTTGTGGAACATTTTTTATTAACGAATGCAGGTTTTTAATATTAAAATTATTGTTAATATCTAGTTTACTAGTATAAGTAAATTTAAATATTTCCCTCCACGAAATATGTTATTGTTAATGCTTCTAAATTATCTTGGAGCTTGTTGTTAGTAGGTAGTTTATTCCAAACATACCTAGTGGTTTAAGCAAGGCGATTAACTTTTTCTTAGCAGTAGCTTTGTTCTTTGAACATTACCTACGGTCGACCCAGGCTGTGTACTTGTCACATTTCATACAATTGGTGCTTTCTTTATTTAACTATAGTCAACAATTGTTGTTATGTCAAAAACAAATTTGTTGAAATATCATTATTAGGATTTGTTGGGTTTTTTTACAATTCATTTAGGAAAGATAAGTTGTTAGAATTGGTTGAAATGTCAAAAATCAAACGATCACTTTTAACAAATTTTTGTATATTGAGAAACTAATTAAATTATTTTCTTACATAGCTAAAAATTGACGAAAAATTCGTTTTATTCTTTGTGGAGAATGTCCATTCACTGAAAGCACAAGGAAACATTTTCTGTGAAGTCAGAGTGTCCTTGCAAGGACCATTTACAAAGACCGTCTAATGCTAGTTTAAAGTAAATGCATTTTTTTTTTGCAATTGGAACTTCAAAAAAAAAGAATCCATCTTTACTTTTTCAGCTGTTTCGTTACCTCAATCGATCCCTGCGAAATGGGGATCCAGAGAGAAGGTGTCTTTACATGGAGCTGCAAGTGCAGACGAAAAAGCAACAACAACAATCTTGTCGCAGACGATGAAGATGAACATGTTCGTCTGTAATTTTCCTGTGTAATAAATAAAAAGTATTTATTTGTTAAATTAAATAGTTGCAGAGTGTTTTGAGTGTTGAAATTGCAGGCAAATTAGCTTTTGTTTGCCCTCCACGTTCGATAAATGATACTCGAGATTTGGCAGCTGTCAAAAGGTACAGAGCCCTATACCCCATGCTTCGAAGAACATACTTTTTTTTTTTGTTCAGAGGAAGTTGAAATTTAACATATTTTTTGAGTGCATGAAGAACACCATAATCACAGACATAAAAATATAGACAACGAGCTCATTCTCCTCTGGGCTATTTTATTCATCACCGTGTATGTATTTCTCTGCATGCATGTGCATTTTATTTTGTTTGTGTATTGGTTTCACATTTAAAATGCACGGGAGAGCTTATATTATACTCAAAATAAAATGCACACCAAGTTTTCACCCACTGTATTAAGTAATCCATAAAACATAACCAGCGGCATTGCATAATATATAAACTATAGTATTCCCACTTGAAGTGTGCGCCATCTATCGACGAAAAACTAAGCTCTAGAATACCATGGGAAGCAACAACAACATTTTCCACCATTTTAATTGTTGTTGTTGCTTCCCATGGTATTCTAGAGCTTAGTTTTTCGTCGATAGATGGCGCACCTCAAGTTGTAGTACTATAGTTTATAATATACAATGCCAGCGGCAACCGCTTTGCTTTGTCCGTTTGGATACACTGTATACCTGTGACAAAGTTGGTACACTACCCTGGGTTTTAGGAGACCCGGAAACAATAATTATATCAGCGACTTCACCACACATACACTTATGAATGACTGATGAAATCATATCTACATTGTATTTATATTTTATAGTAATTTCATGGAACATTTTATTTTAGTTTTGAACGTCGTCAATGGCGGCGCTAGTTGTCTTATCTACTTTACATCAAATATGTCTTCTATTGTTGTTTTTGCTTCCCATGGCAGTTTAGACAAAAACCACTAAAATTACTCTCCAATCAAAGCTTGTGAACGTCGTCCATAGATGCCGCTCAAAACGTTCCGCTTTTTGGGAATACTATAGATTTTAAATACGATACCTACTAAAGTTATTTGAAATTAGCTTTTTTGTAACGTGCGTTTTGTAGTTTAAAATATGTATATTCAAAAAAATGTATTTTGTTCATCGCGTTGGACCCCAGGGTAGATTTTAAGGGCAAATGTTTTTTTTTTCAAGGGTCCTTTCTAACAAGTTTCTAAGCCAGAAACCGCTGCTGCTGGCCCAAAATCAATTGATACGGGGACAAAAGTTTATCCATATGCCTCGTGCTCGAAATCAACAACTTATGATCTTAAATAAAGTTAAATAGGAGAAACGTTTGACATTTTCCAATCATACTCCCCTGCCCTTGCTGTTGGTCAACTTGTAGTTTCCAAGTTTATTGTAAATGGTTATATCTATGTATGTATGTCGAATTTGAGAAATTCTATTGATAATATTAAGTAATTAATTAACATCGTAGTAACACGCAAATATTTCGAGAACTTTAGGTTGAATCATTATGACGTCTGAACGTGAATTCCGCTAAACTTTTCAAATTTCCTTTAAATAGAAGAAAAGAAACACTTGCGAAAACATTTGTTAATTTTTTTTTACAACAACTGTTTCCTACACACCCGTGGTAGAAACATTTGCTTAATTGTTTACTTTCAAAACAAGTGCATATATGTACATGTTTTATACAAAAAAAGTAAATAAAAACTGAAACAAATTCCGACCATAATTGATTTCCATCACTACACTCGATAACAAGTAGTGTGTTGATAAGATTGATAACAATGTAAAGTTAAATTGCACTTTGTTTGCTTTCTACAATAAAACGAAGAGAAAAAAGTTTTTAAAAAAATATCAAAGACAAATGTTCATGTTTTTTTTTTATAATTATTTATATTTTTTTAACATTATAATGATTATAATAGTATTATACGCCCTAGCCATTTTATGGTTTCATAGATTAAAATACACATACATACTATATGAATTCAAACATATGTAGTTAAAATAATAAAATATTTAACTAACATTATTAATTTTGACTAACATTTAAAGAATATATATTTTACGAAACACAAATACATATATGTTTTGTTCGGAATGTAAATAAATCTTTCCACAAAAACAAAAACAAATAAAACAACAACAGCAAAGCCTTTGTCTTTGCCTTTTCTTAAACAAAATAGTTTTTGAACTACATTCTTTACTAAATTGGTCCGTATTCAAAAAAAAATCTGGCGAAACCGTATCTAGTCAACAAACATCTATTACAAGATACCGACCAGCTCAAAATAAAAACTGATAGTTACATTGCTAGTGCAAGGAGTCCAAATAAGCCCAACGAATTGGAATTTATTATACAAGATTCAGCAATTTAAAAAGCTTTGAAAGCAACTTTTGTCACATTAGAGGAAACAATGCTGAGACAGAATAAACTCAAGACAGATTGAATATTTTCAATATTATTTCAAATCGTAAGGACTTTTTGATTTTGTTAAAATAAGCAAAAAAGCCAATTTGTCAATGCAAATTAAGATACGAAATCTAAGAAACTGAGCTGGGCTTTAAATATTTATGCCTAAAATGTTTATTTATTAATTTTGTTAACCAATAAAGCAAGTCTACAGGATTTCTTGTAAAATGCTACAGTCTTTAATTTAAAAATAACAATGCAGCCCTACATTTCAATATGCAACGGCTGTTTTTTTTTTTAAGTAAAACATTTTTTTATATATAATATTGTGTAAAAATGTTTTATATATATTTTTTTAACAAATGTGTCCTCTTCAATATTGTAAAACAATAATACATACAATAATTTTAAAATTCGATTGCACTTTGTAACTAAAGACATAATTTTTTTTATAACAAAATAAAACAACATTTCCCTTATATTCATATTTATATGTATGAAGTAAAGTTTTAAAGAAAAAGGAAAGGAAAACATAAAAGTAGATCAAAAAAAATAATAACAAATTTTTAACGAACAAAAAAAACTATAGCTAGTCATCAACTACAATATAACAAATTTATGAATATGAATACTAAATTGGCAAATCCGGGAATTATGGCAGCAATTGCCCTAAGATCTTAAATAACTAACAGTAAGTTCTAGTTACACGGATGAGAACGTTACTAATTATTATTTAAGTAATGTGAGTTAAGTTTTTTAGTTTGAAAGTTTGGATGTATTTATTTACAGATGACCATTCATTGAATCCATGTTGCTGCGTAAATAAACAGGAGCTGTAAAGGACTTTCCCTTGACCAATTGTTCCAAATTCTCCCCGGCATAACTAAGGAATGGTGAGATCTCGCATTCATTGCCATGAACTATTCCACCAGCGGCTTCGATATACTTCTTATGCAATCGGTAGAGGTCGTTTCTAGCTGTCGATGGACAGTCTTTACCGGCACTATCGGCATTTTTAAGTGCACTAAATTCTTCGTCTCGTGGAACTTCCATTGCAACGAATTTTTGAGCAAATTCAAACACATCAAAGATGAATTTTTCAATTTTGATGCCATTGGGCTTTTCAGGTGTAATCCGTTTGCCGGAATTATCAACAAATGGGATCTTCTTCTTAGCAACGTGCAATTTAAGTTCGGACTCAAAAGTGTGGCCAATTTTGTGTAAAAATAGAGTTGTAAAGAAATGGTTGCAAATATTTCCAGCGCTGAATGTTAGTCGACCATCTGAGTTACGCATTTCAGCTGTCTTGGCTGTTATCTCACTGTATTCGACAACTTGATATTTACCATCGACCATGCAAACTACTCCCACAGGTTCGTTGGGATTTGATTTTTCCACAACTTTAGCTGCACAATCAGCATTCTCTTTAACACAAAAACCAATAAATACAGGATCGGCAACCTTGATCAAAATATTGTCAACGCTGTGTGCGTGCAGGTATTGGATACCTCTTGTACTCATGTCTTTTAAGATACCTCGATTTTTCATGGCTCTGTAAATTCCTCCATTGCCATCGGGAGCACGTGCTACACGATGCTTTTGATCTAATATTATTTTTCCATCATATTCAAAACATGGGAGGGAGCCTTGCTCGAAGAGGATAACATTTTCCCTCTTTAGTCCAAAATAGTTGTTTGCAACAAAGTAGTCCAGAGTGGAGCTGATTGTGTGTTCGGATGTCATAATATACCAAGTAATTCGACCACGTTGGCCGGTATAATCGAAAGCCAACTGTTCCAATTTCAATATACGTTCGGCTTGTATACGGAACAAGGTCCTATGCGACTGTAGTTCAACATCGTACATGCCCTTGGGATGAGCAAACCCAAGACGGGTTCCTGTGGAGTAAACACAAAATTTAGTATACAAAAATATAATTTGAGTTTTAAAAATTGTGGGTGAGTTTAGAAATAAGGTGGATTGATGAAACAAATAAGAGCTTTATTGAATTTTCAAAAACATAAAATAAATCATAAACAAACAAAAAACGTAAACAGAAGAGTGGACGAAAGAGAAAACTTCGGTTAAAATGTATTGGAGAAAAATAAGCCAATGGACGGTAAGAGGGCCTTAGATCTCGAACGCGATATGTGTTGATATGGCTTAGGTCAACAAAAATGGTAATATGCTTGTCGACTTCTGCAATGCTCATCAACTTTAATCCCACACGTGACCTGTCACGAAATCAGCTGGGGATCTCCAGATGGTAGAACTTAAAATCAAATCGAGCTCTTCATTACACAGGAGAAGTGGAGGAAGTAACTGTGTGAGAAAAGCTGGCACAGCAAGCGATCATCACTTGCTAATGGGTTTGTTTCGCTTACCCAATGTCGCTCAGAGGGTGCAGCAAGGAGACCAGGATTCAACACAAGAGTTCTTAATGATCCTTATGTACGTCGTAATTTTGCTACCACCCTCGCTGGTTTACATGTGAAAGCTTTGTGGGGTCAAATAAAGAGCGCTTTCATGAAATCTGGAACATGAAATTGTACCAAGACAGACAAGAATTAGAGATTTCTGGATATGCCAATTCCCAAGACACCTGGGATACAATCACACATCGAAGGTAATTTAAAGTAAGGATCAATTCAGAAACTGATGCTCATCCTTGATTGAAATTACGGAGCGAGTACATAGCATCTCATAAGACATCGCAGCGGCGTGATACGTGATAAGAGGGAAAGGTGTACAAATTTGCAGGAAGAGGAGCTAAATTAAATCACTAAGGACATTGTTGAACAGCGGAATATTACTTACACTAACCATCTCGTGTTGGATTTAAACGGCCACCTTTTAGTGACGATAGAACCTGCAAAGATGGAAGGAGCGCTTTTATACACTACTTAACAACGACCACAACGCAGACTTGAATCCGCAATTGAACAAGATGCGTAGGTCTTCTAGGGGTATTGACTCCAGTCCCCAACAAGTAGAGAAATAAGTAACGCCACCCGTCTCCCAAAGGCAAACAAAGCAGCTAGACTTGACGGTATACCAGCAGAATTCCTAAAGGTAGACCCTGAAGCAGCTTCCGGTGTTTTTGGGTGTTTGGCAGATGCAAGCAATGGAGTTATTGCAAAGCTTTCAAAGAAAGGAAACCGTTCTATTCGTTTTTCCGAAGTTAATGACATTTAAAAGATTCAAGGGTTCCAAGGAATGTAAAAGGCTTCAAAGATTGCAAGCAGTTAAAAGAATGTAATTCTTTTTGACTGATTGCAATCTTGGTATTCAAAATACTTCTTTTAATAATAACTTTACTATGAAAGTACTGTGGTGAAGTAACAAAAACTTAAGAATAAATCCCTACATTTGTTTCACTGCCATACTATAACGACTGCATTCTTTAACATATATTTAAATGAAACAAAAAAAGTAACGAAATATTTTATTTTTAAGAGTATTTTACACTGCCTCTTCTCTAAGAAGTACAACTAAAAATTACTCAGCACAACTTATTTTCATTTCTCCTCTAACTTTATAAACCTTTAGAGTACCCAAAAATTTGCCAACAGCCTTTTTTAACTGATAAGAAAATATGTCTTCTATTTTTTGTTTATACAAATGCGCCAAACGTCTGATAAAACAGAGTATCTTTGTACATTTTCAAGAAATTTAATTTGTATTATATCTATGTACATACATACATTTTGCCTTTTTCAAATTTTTAAATTGCGTTCAGAGGCAGCAAATTGCTCATAAGCTTGTCTCTTGTTATCTTGACATTATATTTCTCTGTGTTAAGAAATTTAAAACAAAGTGATTGCTTCCTCTTAAAATACCACGTTGCCTCTTATCGCCAAACAAAACCTTTTGATTATAAATTTTGCCCGATTATACTTTTGTAAATGTAAATAAGAATTGTCATCAACAAGAAACTTTGACGCCGTAAGCGTTTTTAAGAAGCGATTTGTATTATTTTTTGCGCATGCTTAAAGAACAAATATACAAAATATCACACCTTCAAGAGTGATAATAGATTAACTTTTGAAAACGATTGGCTGCCAAGAAAGAATACCTTTCCGGTACAAGTGAGTCATAATCGCATAGTTTTAAAATCGACTCGAATCAGCAAATGTGGGATCTTAAATATTTCATTATCAATGTTAAGGTCACAACTCTTATGTCAGAAATTTAAGATTGCAGGGTGCCCTACAGCTACTACACTAGACTATAACAATGGGTTCACAGACAAGGAAAACAAAGTATTCAATCTTTCGACAACAACAACTGTTGTTGATGTGTAATGATACAAAAGTCGACTTTTCTGGATTTTTTAAAAATTTGTTTTCGTTGTTAATAAGGTAAAATAATCTTTTTAATTGAAAATAAAATATTATATTGTTTAGGGAATATAAAGATTGCTTCATAATAAGAAAATCAAAATGATTCTCTTTGCCATTCAAAAAATGAAAAAAAAGTACATATATCAAATATTTGAAAAGACGTCGTTCTTCAATAAGTTCATAGAAATAAATTTAAACAGAGTTTTGACGGTTAGATAGAACCAGTTGAAAGAAACCAGATCCAAACATATAAGAACCGTTACAGTACCTGATCCAAGATGACAAAGGGTCTATCAATTTTGAGTTTAATATTCAATTTCTGGTTACTAGTTTGTAATTACAATTGAATTCTTAAGAAAGCAAGTGTCAATGTTATTGAAATTAAATAACTTACAAAAATACCCTTGAAGAAGTAAGGATAATTTACGAAACGTTGGTAAAAAAAAGAGAAAAACTAAATGCAGTAGAAAAACCAATCTAACTTTCTAAATCGACCGAATTTTTCGACTACGAAAGACTTCAGGACCCATGGCTATCGTCTGACATAGAAGTTGTTGAACACCCTGTATAAAAAACTGATTTGGATTTGTATTGAGTTTTAATGAATTCAGTTTTACTATGAAATCGCCACAAAATCATTAAATTTTAAATGAGTGTGTCTGTTTCTTTTCGAGGGAAGAAATGACAGACAAAAATTATAATACATAAATTTGTACTATCAGAATTGTAACACCTTCACAGAAATGTTAAAACTGACCTAATAAGTATAATATCGTTAGACCTTTTATAATGTTAAAGTAGCATAAACCCCATTGTGGACCATTACCGGCTTATTGATCACCATTAACAAATTATTTAAATGAACTACAAAAATGGTAAGGAATCGCTTTGTTTTCTTATGATGCAATACTTTTAACATTTGAATAATGTTGGCTGTTTTACCGGTCCATAGCAGGTAGTATAAATAGTTTATGGTCAAATATAGTCTTTTATGCTAAACCTTCGACTTAACCATCGTTCACACAATACCATTATTAGTATTTCAAGGTTACCAAAACTGTTAATGAAATGACAAGAACCACATATTTGAGACAAATGAATTATAATTTGAAATTCTTGAAGTTCTAGATAGTCTTGTTAAATTAATCAAATGACAACGACGAGTATGGTAAAATGCTAATAAATGCTTAACACAAGCATTTAATTGCAAGGCAAGGCAAGTCTGTGGAGAGACATAAAATACCAAAGACATCTCATAGACATCAAGGTCTTTAATTTTTTTTTGATGAGTAAAGCTATTGCTTAAACTATTTACAGTTGGACTGATTTATTTATTTTAAACTCACTAACATCAACTGAAGACATTATATGTATTTATATTTATTGGTTTTTTAATTTAGTACAATAGTACAACACTATAAATATAAAAATAGATTTTAAATAACTTCTTCACAGATGTTTTCTCATTTTTATAAAAAAAAATCTAAAATACTAAGATCCTTCATGGGAAACTCTTTCAAAATTAAAAAGAAATTAAGCATTGGATTTAGAGAATAGCTTTCAAGTTATAACTGTTTTTAAAATTTAATCTTGGTAACGCCTTTTAAAAGTTAATGAAAGTTTCTTGTTGGAAAATTCAGCTATACTTGTATAAACAAATTTAATATTTATCAACATTATTGGCGTTAAAAATAAGCTATTTAATAAACAAATATTGTTTGTACAAGCAAATATGAAATATTATCTTCTGAGGGGTAAAGGAAAGGATTTTAACTTATTGAACGCTATTTTGTAATGTTATGTTCTGCAATTTAAAAGAATAAGCAGATATCCGTGTTGTCATGCAGGGAGAGACACATTTGCTAAAATTACGAACGAAGCTTGTACAAGAACGGTGGGTGCTGGTTACTAATAATAGGCTTATAATTATTTATGTAAGTCAATTATCCACTGACCACATGAGTTACGATTTACAACATACATAGGTACTCATGCTTTAATTGTTTTTTTTTTTCAACCAGAATAAGTTAAGAACGTAAATTCTCACTAGATATAATAATTTCGAGTAAAATTTGTGTTTTAAAACTCCCTCATGTCTACATGAATGAACTGATACTACCCGACTGGCGGACAATGATTAACATTTTTAAGATATTCGATCATCTACTTGCCACTCTTCTCCACTCCGGTGCATCTAACCAACCTCTAAACAGGGTGTGTGTAGATTAGCGCTCCATTAAACAAGTGTTAGAAGCTACAAAAGCACATATAAATTATAACAATCGCAACGTTCATTCGATACGGGTGCAACTAGCCTCATTTGATGGATTGCAATTAATGTAGGTCTTAGTCTTTTACCAAGCCTTTCAATTTATGTTTTCAGTTGTTTAGGTTGCTCAGTTAAGCTAAACATACTAAGTGTAAGAAAGTTACGAAGGAGGACTAACAGTTATCGTAACATCGCCAAGAATAGAAAGAAGCTAAGATTACTGAACATCTTTCAAAACATATTTCTAGTAATCACTCTCATTTGGTGGCTCAAATTTGTTGAATAAGATCGCAGACTATAAAACCGCAACAGTATTAGCTTTGTGTTCAAACAAAAAAGCAAAATAGTGGAGCAAGGCCGTAACTTCACTGTGGCTGTCTTTAAAATATTGTTCGAGGGTTTTATACATGCCAAAAAAGAGAACACTGAAGTGCATATAAAGGTTCACAAATTAATCATCATTTGGAAGAAGGTAAGAAATGCAAAAAATTTCAAAATTAACATTTTGATGCAAATGTCGTATCTATAAGTGTACGCATCTGTTAAGTCGAAGAAAAAAACAAAAATCATTTTGATCATAGAAATATAGGTGATTTTACAAAGCATTAGTTGGAAGACGGAAACAAAGTTCCGGCTTTTATTTGCTTCTTCCAACTAATTAATTTTATTTTTAAGGTCATAGTAATCGTTTTTATTCCTGTTAATTTTTTGTAACGGCAGTTTTGGAGACAAAAGTGTTTGGTCGACATACTAAGGTAGATTATTAATAAAATATTAAGGTTGACCGTATTTTTAAAGGTCATATCAGTCGTGTAATAGTGTTATAGATTTGTTTTTTATTTTCAGTTCTATATTGGAAGAAAATACGATCTGGTCACAAAATACAGACAAAAACAACTAATATATTATTCAAAACCCTATTCCTTCGATAGCTTTACCTTTTTTTAAGTTTTAGTTTTATATTTAAAAAATAAAAATTTTTCTCCATTAACTTAAATTTTTTTTTTTTTTTGAAATTTAAATTTTCAGTTGGAAGAAGGAAATAAATCCGAGCTTTTTCTAACCATATATCTAGCTACTAGAAAGTGATAGAAAAAAAAATATATCTCATGCTAATCAAAACATCGAGTGCCTTATTTTATCAATATGTAAAAAATCTGAGAACCGTCAAATAAAGAAGTTATTCATTTGTTTGTTCTTTCTCAAAAGTTTGGTCAGATGGATTTGTTCCCTTCTACCAACTGGTGATTCAAATTGTTTGATTTATTTTACTAAATGAATATTGTAAGAAAAAAAATTAAAGCAACACATCTGTATCCACGTTGGATTCAATTCTTACACTCTAATTCTGTATTTGTTTAGCTAGTTTTGACTAGCTTAAAAAACTATATTCCAACACTAGCTTTTGCCCGCTACTTCGTACGCGTGGATTTAAGAAAAAAGTAGGTATCTCAGTATATTTTTGTTTTTGCACAACCGGTTCAAAATGGGGGGTATGCGTGGTATGAAAGCTATATACTTTACGAGCTCTACAGCCGTAAGATTTTTGGCTTCTGTATAATATTATTTCGAAGTATCATAACGGTTTAAATTGCAAAGTTGGAGGGTTAAGTTGTGAAGCAATATACGAATATACCTAATTGGAATGCCCACTTTCAAAACGATGCCGCGCGCCGATACTGCTATTTATGACAGCTCCGCTTCATCAGTTTTGGGGGTAAGTATTGCTCGTTCACCGTTCTTTATGGTTACATTATTTTTCTATTTCTGCTTTCGCTGAATGAGAAATTTTCTATAGCGCCATCTATGATGTTTTTGATGTAACTTCTATTCAGAACGACTAACTTATTTCTATTCATGTATACGTAGGTAAGTGTGGCACTATTTTATTATGTAAGTGAGACGCTAACTTCCTTAAAATCTTTTAATTTTGTGTTAAGTTCATTGAATAACGTTCAATTGCAGCAATATTAAAAAAACAACCAGGAATTATATATTTTCCTGCGATAAAATATAGCCTATATTTTAAGTTGGCGTACTACCAATATATCTGCGAAAATAGCATTCAATTCCATGCAGTAGTTTTTGCGTGATGCGCGTACACACATACAGACAGACAGACAGACAAAAAATCTAAAAACGGTTGTTTTGGCTTCTGTGGGTCTAATAGAGACTCCCCATATTAGTTTTGCATCTATATCTTCAATGTACAGACATCGACCCGTTACAATTTTATTATATGTATAGAAAATATTTTTTTTTTTGGAAGGGAATTTAAAACAAACATGAGTGTAAAGAAAAAGATGCACATTATCGAGCAAAAGTGAGAACGAAATACGATTTTTTTTTTCCACGTCACAGTACCTACTGCCAAAATGCTATTAGGTTTAATGAGACCAGTCAGCCAAGCTTTAATTATAAATAAATTGGTATACCTTTAACTATTTTGAAAGGTGCTCTAATAAGATTTATATACAACAGCATTGTATCTCGTTTGTAAATACAAAAAAAAAAAAAACCAAGCTTTTATTTAAAAAAAAAACGTGAAGCCATAAATTACTTCACAAATTGATCTAGATATCAAAAATTAATGAACATCAACCTCTAAGTTTGATCAACAACAACTTGCAAAATGACTCTTGCACACCACCTCTTGCCTTTTGAAAAAGATAAACAATTTTTATCTTGTGTTCGTTTTACAAACAAAAATGAAAAATTATAAATAAATTGCAACTCCTCTGATGTCGTCATTTAATTATTAAATTACCGTTATACCTTTCCAGATAGAGATACCTACTCAAAATCATTTTTTCCTCTCATTGTTATTTAAAATCAGTTTCATTTGTTACACCCTAAATGGAATTTAGAAAAGAAACAAAAATCCGTTTAAATGCAATTGCGTGATCAGCATGCGAATGGATTAATGCGGTGATAGAAAATCATTTTTTTACTGGATACCTACCTACTTTAAGTTTTTCATGCAAAGAATGGAATTAACGTAAGCAAAGCACTTAACAACAAAGAGATCAATGATTTGATAAGGAGGTTATTGCTGACAAACCGCCACCACAGAAAACAAAAATGACAAATCAGGTAAGCAATCCAGTTAAGCTAAGAGGTTCATCGACTGGCAGCAGATTTTTTTGTTTCTTTGGTGTGAAAACTTACCTTGTCCACCGGCCATAAGAATAACGCCTACGTGCCCCTTGCTGATTTGCCTATATCCTTCATTGCGATATTCATCAAGGATGTCATCGGATGTGCGTTCGATGCTAACCAATTTGCTCTCGGGAATTGGCTGCAAACGATCGTCCAGTTTGATTCCATCTTCACTCAAAGACGCCGTACAGCGATCGAAGTAATGTTTCAACTCATTAAGTTGCAGCTCTTTGATGTCCGCAGCTAGTTCCTGTTGCTCTTTTTGAGACAATTCTGTCCAGAACTTCAGAAGATGCTCCTGACCAACTTTGCTTAAGCGCTCGTGTAATTCTTCATAAGTCGCCATGTTTCGGGTTTGTTATTATATTTTGCTTTGTATTTTCCTTTTTGTTTATGTTTATCTTCTTACTGTGTATTCAAAAGCAGAGACAACAATCGAGCTTCTTGGGATAATTTGTTAAACACAACTTTAGCAAACAACCTCACACTGTCGACTTCCAAACTCAACTAACAACGAAAACCTCACTGCTGCATTGGTAAGAAGTGAGCTCCACTTTGGAGACATGTTTATACTACTGACTTGCCTACTTTTTGTTGATACCTACGTCTTGACTTGACTTGGTTTGCTTCTTGTTGTCCCTGAACAAGTGAAAGTGGTCTTTTTGTTGCTAGTTGCCTTTGGTAGTTGAAGTTGTTGGCTTACTACGGAATATTTTTATTGAGTTGACGACAGTAACAGCAACAGCAGAAGTACCGCTTGATTTCTGGCCGATCAAAAAAATCCATCGGTTTCTTCCACAAACAAAAGGTCTTGTGCTAAAGAACTTTCCGACTCCACCCGCTCCACAGTCGCCGATTGTTGATTAATGCATACACAAACTAGTTATTGAACTGGATTTTGTATTTATTTGCTGTTTAACACTTGCACAATAGACTTTAGTTTAATATTTAATTTGCCACGACAAATTTTCGTTCGAGAGTACAAGTTTAGTTGGCTCTTGGATTTTTCTGACTCAACCAAAGAAATTATTGCGAAACGTCAACAAAAGATATGACGGCGGCGGTGTTGCCGTAGTGCTAAAGTTTTCATTTGTCTTGCACAGCGCTGCCAGTCTGGTGGAAAACAATAAACTGAACATATTTTATTTTTTCATCTACTTAATGGTAGGGTTACATTGTTCTGCATCTTGATTTCTGCAAAAATGAAGGCTACAACATTTAAAAAAATATAATACTTGTTCGATAGAGAGTGGAAATACAAATGCAGAACATCTTTATAAATCAAGATTATAAGAAGTAGGAGAAATCAAGATCAAGGCAAAAATGTTCATCTTTTGTATAATGCCGTATAGCTGTCTCCCGCTTTCCTTTTCTTGAAATTTGCAGATCAAGACACTACAGAACAATGTTAATGAACTATTATCCACTTACGGCTTGAATTAATTATAGCAGGAGAGGAAATGTAAAGGATTTTCACACCGAGCTAAAACGAGGTTTTCGCGAAAAAAAAACACCCAAAACCGAACGAAAACACAAGCTAGTAACATTATTTAAAATGGTATCCGTGTGTAAAAGACTTAAAATGCAAATTATAATCACTATAGTACCTTACAAATCATATACAAATTTTAAACGAATTGCTGTGTTCTTATATCACAATTCAGTGAAATTTTGAATCACTTCGATACATAATGTTAACTCACAGAAATAATTTGTGTATACAATCTATATTATAGATTCTATAGTAATGTTGAGGTAACGTTTGACTTATAGCTTATATACAATGTAATCATTGTATATGAAATCTATAGTAGTCTGGGGAACGAGTAAGAGATAACGGGGTTTGGAGACACATAGATGTCGCTGATAATTATCACATATTTAAACCTTTCCACCTACATTTTTTCTCCAAAACGAGAAATTTGAAAAAAAGGTTTGGAGACTCACGGTGTCGCCACAGTCGATCCTGCGATCCATATTACTATAGATTTCATATACAATGTTGTAAGTTAGTTTTGTAAGACCACGTGATAAGTAAAATTTGCAAGTGTAATCTTAGCCTTATAAGACGGCGCGGCGCAACTTGCCTTACAGTACAGCTAGCTTAACCATCAATTATTGTGAAATTAATTTGGTTGCAGCTTTATTTTTAGACGTGGTCCTCTGTTAACTATGGCCCCCTCGTTTCCGACTTAACACCACTAAATTGTTTTGTACGGGGTTATGTTAAGTCATTGGTTTATGCCAACAAACCAGCAATTCTTGAAGCATTGGAAGCCAATGTTCAAGCAACCATTGACGCCATATACGGCCAGATTTATTTTAAAAAGTTGTGAATAATTGGACTGATCGAATGAACTTTGTAACTCGTGGCTGCGGTGATGGACATATATATCTAATGCCAGAAATTATATTTAAAAAATAAATGCCGTGAAATTATACCCACCGACCAGAGTATAGTAATAAAAAATTCATTCGAACAATATTTATGTTTTGTATTATTATTTAAGGTTCTCAAGCGCTTAAAAAAATCCGTTAGAATAAGTTATATGGGTTATAGAACAAAGACGACATTCCGTCTAAGCTGCTATTGTTATTTGAGAATGGTGGAATGGACCATTATATGGTATATCTTCAATAATGTTGGTCTATAAACATTCGTTGTTGCGTTGGATGGAATTCATTCCATATATTGTATACTAGCCTTTACCCGCGGCTTCGCTCGCGTTTCAGCTGATCTAGAAGTAGCCTATAGCCTGAGAAGTCGTATCAGAATTTAACTACTTACTTTAATAGCCCGATCTTTGTTAATTTAATACATACATTTTACCGGAATAAAAAGTAGCCTATTTGCTATTCCAGACTATAATCTACCTCTTTGTCTAATTTCATCCAGATCCGTTCAGCCATTCTGACGTGATTTCAAAAATATGTCCATATTGAGCTTAGCTGAAAAATGTATGCTATTATTTTTAACATAAATATCAAATGCTTTTGCTTTGGTCTATTTGTTATGATGCGCCTCTGATTCCGATGGAATTTTTCTTCTAAACTAGACGCTATACCGACTGAATGGGTCAACTAATTTCAATAACATATTAATTAATAAACGATTCTTTTTCCTTAACTAATGTTTTATATTTTAAATTGTTAAAATTAATAATAAAATAATTATAAGAAATCCAGCAACCACACTCTGATTTTAATTAATTTTTCAGCTAAGCTCAATATATGGACATAAAAAGTCCATAAGCAAAACTAGACTTGAAGTCCAAAATTTCAATACAGACATTATGTCTTTTAAATAGACATAAAGTCCATGGACCTAATGACTATTTCATAATTGGTCACAATGTCCTTGGACAAAAGTGATATATTGTTGAATCCAATTCTGATAATAAAGCAACGAAGTTCAGTGAGCGGACTGAGCACACCATATAGTTTGATATTGGCGAAACTTGTGGAACTGGTGGTACTTGCGTATATGGACATTGTTACAAAATTTAGCAGGAGCAATTCTTCTTGTTATATAGTAAGTAGTTCGCTGAGTGAAAACAAAATCGAAAGCGCTATAACTTTGTAATTCACAAACATTAAACTGGTTTAGATCAGCCTTTCTAAATGTATTTCTATATGTAAGTAGTATCTTATATCATATTACCCCATGTAACAGAATGGTAATTTAATATCTCCCATAATTAGCAGAAATAAAGAGCTTCTGCAACTTCTCACTAGATGGTATACCGTTCGTTCCGCGTCTCGCTATTAATATATAATGTAATGTAAAAATGTGTATGCTATAATGATCCAGAGCTAGACTATTCCAACTCTGCTCAATTAACATTTTGGCTTAACCTTTGCTTAAGAAACTATAGTATCATCATAAGAAATTTATCTCTGTCTCCCAACGCTGAATGCTAGGTGGCGCTGGTATCTTTATCTTAATTTTGATGCACCAGAAAGGCGCACCCACACTCAAATGCCATAATGAAAATATACTACAGAATCAATATGTATTAAATACAATAATAGCTTAACCAGAGCTCATCTCAATATTCAATGATAGTTCTGCAGGTCAACCTTTAACTCAGCTCACTATTTTGAGTTGAGCTATAACATAAACTTAAGGTAGAGCTTTATCAAACACTGGGCTTGCTCAAATAAAATCAATTTTCAAACATTTATTACTGAGCTGCGGAAAAATCGCACTAATCAATAAACACGCAATTATTTCTGAGAATTTCCTAGCTTCAAAAAGATTAAATATCTTTCAGTTTTTCCCCCTTAACTCCAATTATGCCTATAAAATGCCACCGCTTCTTCGCTTAAAAAAAAATATTTTTTAGTAGGTACATTATGTATATACATTACTATTATCTTTCCTTATTGATTTCAAGAAGTGTGTTAAACTAGTTTATTAAATTAAGATACCTTTTCTAAATTCGATATAAACAACAAACTTTACGAAGAAGAATAATAAAGCACTTTTTTGGTCGGGTCTCACACCTACCTCTTAACTCTTAAGTCTTAACGTCCATCTCCATACCAATCTTAAACATACACCTAACCAGTCAAGCCTGCAAAACTACACGAAAACGAAACCGATACCGATACGTACCTAATGACCTTCAACATGCAGATACAAAATACCAAACCAACTGGGTTGGCAGGAAAATAATACTTGAACCGATAACCGAATCCGAAGTAAAAAAAAAAAAAAAAAAAACAGAAATGGGAATGGAAATGGCGTGGGCTAGATTCAGTAATCAGTAACCGTTGGCATTTTGGATTGCTTGGTATGATCTGGTGAGGCCTACTCGTATTAATAATAGGAGGTAACCTTTCGGACAAAGAAAGAAGAACAGGTTGGTCTTGTCTTCTTGTAGTTTGCATTGTGTAGTTGTATTTAGTTTAGTTAGTGAAAAGGACCTTATAATGTTATAATTATTTATTGTTTAACGGTCTATAACCAATTGTTAATTTCTGATTAGAAAATCCTAAACTCATAACAAAACTTTGGCCAGCCACCGACACATGGCAGCGTGGCCGAGCGGTCTAAGGCGCTGGTTTTAGGCACCAGTCCGAAAGGGCGTGGGTTCGAATCCCACCGCTGTCAGCAAAGCTTTTTGTTTTCTAAAATGTCTTTTAGCTTTTAGGAGTTACATAACTCTGTGGTGGTCTGTGCCATGACAAAAATGAATCACGAACCGCTTTCGTATTGCAATTATTTTGAAAGGGTTTTGTATTCGAGGTTACCATAAGATGCAAGTAAAAGGTTAATAATTACGGAAAGTTATTTTGTACGTGAGTATTTGCATAAGGTCAACGCATCCATAACCAGATTTTTAGCTTTGTTTGTGCTAGTATGATTTTTAAAGATACTTTCATGGTTAAAGTTGGTAAGATAAATGGACATTCTTTTATAGGATAAGTGATTAATTAATTTATTACCGGAAATGTTCATAAAAATGGAGTCGTAAGTTATGTATGTTCAATTCTGCGTAAGGGGGAGGTTTCTCGAAATAAATTTCGTTACATTTTTTAGTTGATTTACAACTCGAACATAAATACATATAATGAAACATGAACTTTTATGCGAATGAGCATACTAAAGTTGTACAATTAATAATAAGTATCTTTGGGTATAGGTAGTTCTGTCTGTGCTAAGTACCTTTTTATTTTATAAATTTAGTTCCACATACGCCCGAGTAACTCGAATAGAATTATGGTAGTTATCCGAAACAGAAGAAAAACATAAGCGAATACAGTACAAAATTGCAACGAACTGTCGAATACCCTACTCCCAGCAGGGGAGTAACAGGTTGGGCTTAGGTTTTTGATCAAACCTTTTGCAGATTCATGGTTCACAGAAAATGAAAAATAATTTTTTAAATTTATTATATGTGGCCTTAATTTTGGACAAGAACCAGAAATATAATTATTCTTCCTTAACAGACAAGAGAAAAAACAATAACAAATTTTAATAAATAACTCAAAATTTTAAATAGTGATTTAAACAAAATTTCGGATTCGAGTTTTTTTTGTTGGTTTTTTTTTTGACGTGAGATTTTTCGATTGAAAATAGGGGGTTTTTCCGATATTACGTCAACATTTGGTGAAAAAATAAATATTTTAAATCAAAAAAATTGCAGTTTATTTGAGACATAAAAAGGCAAGTTTTCACCAAATTTCGTGAAATAAAAGTAAAAAACCACAAAATTTGTTTTTTTTTTTTTTTGAATTTTTCCCATATCTTAATAACCTGTATTTTTGCCGGAAATCGAGATTATCCGATGTTAACACTTTAAAACCCTTAAAACCATTCCCGCCCACTTCCCGACCGCAGGTCACCCGTAATTCAGTTTTCCTTTCGTGTTTGCATTTTTTTTTAAAGTAGATAAATCTACAGAGTAAACACAGTCACAGGCACGGGTGACAAAGACCATAGCCCCAGACAAACACAAGACAGAGAGAGACAGACAGAACAGACGAGAGAACAACATAATGTCAACAGCTTCGTGGTTTTTTTTGTTGTACGGTCCCCCATCCAACCAATATTTGTTATATTCTCTTCCTTTTCCATTGAGTTTCATTCTACTATAATTTTTTTGGAGAAATAAGTCCCCGGGTACTAAGTCCACCGAGGGACTTTTTTCCCCCTTAGTGGGAACTTAGTCCACTTAAGAGAAGTGGACTTATTTCCCATGAATGGTGAGAACTTAATCCCAAGAAATACGTTCCCACTTCCTTTTCCACAACAAAAAAATTAAGACATAATGCAAAAAAGGTATATGAACCTTACATCGAAAAAAGTGAAGTGGGTAAGGGGCGGCATGCTGCCCCCATATAACCCCCCTGCTTGGGCTCACTGTAAGATTTTGAGTTGGTGCGAGAATGGGTGTATGCAAAACTGTTTTTAGATAACCAAAAACTTTGCACATCTCCAAAAACGCATCTACTTCAAATCCAACAGTGAGTCCAAGCAAGGCGATTGCAGAGGGGCAGCATGCCAGCCCCCTTACCCACTTCACTGTACAGTTTGTAGGATTCTTAACTATTATTGTTGGAAGTTAGTTCCCTCTTCATGATTCGAAAGTGTGTACTAAGTTCCCACAAGAAAGTGAAGCACGTTCCCACCTTGCATGGGAAATAAGTCCACTTCTCTTAAGTTCTTAAGTGGACTAAGCTCCCAATAAGTGGGAATAAAGTCCCTCGGTGGACTTAGTACCCGGGGACTTATTTCCCTACACTTTTTATACGCAGTGAGCTTTATGTACCCATGTACAAAATTCACGGTATTTTTCTTTGATCACTTTCAGAACCTTAAAAGCCATTAGTTTAGTTTGTTAGATTCTAAACTTTTATTGTTGGAAGTTATAGTTTCCTCTTCATGATTCGCAGTGTATACTAAGTTCCCACAAGAAAGTGGAGCACGTTCCCACCTTCCATGGGAAGTTTCAAAAATTATCGACCCTGGTGTTATAATTGTTATAGTCTAGTCAATGAAGTTTTTTTGGTCGAAAGTCCTCAAAAACGATTCCGATTTCGATAAATATTTTTAAAACTTTTGTTTTTTTTTTATTATTTAAAATCAGAAACCTTTTAGAGGGGAGAAATAGCTAAGTATTTTTATTTAATATGTGCCTATATGTTCTTTATATACACCTATGGTGTGACAAAAAAGAAAATAGCGTGTAAGTTGAGTCGAGACAAGAAAAAAATAGTATGGGAGGCGATTCTATACCCCTCCGTTTAGCTGGAAAGGGCAATTTTATAAAAGCCTAAATTAGAAAAAAAATTATTTCAAAATAAGTGTAACTCCTACAATATCGTATTGGAGAGTGTCTATTCGCTTGCAGCTTTGCCAAAAGTTTTGGCAATATCGACATATGTAACATATTGTTGAAACCAAATTTGTGATTTGTGATCGAAGACTAGCAACGAAGTTGAGTAAGCGGTATTGAATACGAGGAAAGAGAAAAAAAAATTTCGAATCGTGAATAGTTCAGGGATAATAAGAAATCCGTTACAAATACCAAGACACATAGATTAAGCCGCTGATATAAGTCTCGTTTCAAAAAACACCTGGTTTAAACCGAAAATATGTCACTCGCTTCCATTCAAATCCTTTAAATGACATCCTCAGAGTAAAAGAAACGTTGAAAGAGTAAATCAACCTGTTCTCAACTGTTATAGAAGTTCGGTCTCAGGGTATTCAATCTTGGGAGCTAAGGCCAGTTGCGAGACAAGCTGAAATACATGCTGTGTTGTTGCTCTACGCTTTAGGATGAGTTACTTGCAGCAGGACAACATACCGTTATTTTCAATTTTAGTAAAACTCAAAAAGACACGCCAGGCACACAGTTCATTACGCTTTTGATATATAACTAGGTGGATTCCAAAAACTCTGTTCTTGTTTATAAAGTGGAGGAAACGTTTTCTCGCAAAGCGGTTTTCAAAAGGAATTTTAATTACATATATAGCGGTTTTTGTTTTAAGGAAGCTGATTTATGTAAAATATGTGAGCTTTGCGAATAATACCGCTAGTTTCAACGGCAGCGTGGCCGAGCGGTCTAAGGCGCTGGTTTTAGGCACCAGTCCGAAAGGGCGTGGGTTCGAATCCCACCGCTGTCAGCTTTTTTAAGATAATTTTAGCAATGTTTTTGGTGTTTCATTTTTAAAAAGGCTGCGCCATAACACAAATGGCATAAAACTCTTCAGAAATCGGCATAAAAACAAGGTTATTCTAGCGTATTCAACTAAGAGCAATAACAAAAGGCGCTTAGGCCTGACCAGGAGTCCATAATATTGGAATAACGATGAAGTTTTGTTTTAATAGCTTACTCCTAACTTACAAAATCTTTTAAAAATGGTCTGTCTTTCGCTTCTAAGAATAAAGTACTGATTTTGCAGGAAAAAAAACTAATTAAAAAATGTGAAATTTTGCTAAAATATTTAAAAATAAAATGTGTGTGCACTGTGGCGTATGTGGAACATTTTTTTTTCATACAAACAATAATCAACCTTATCTTCGAATTGCACAAGTTTTATTCCTGAAAGTTCCTGGTTTATTGTTTGCGGATGACATAGTCTTCCTCGCAGAGTCAAATATGTGTATGAAGCTAATGACTCGTCGATTTTAAAGATATATAGTAAGAGTTCAAAGTTCGAACCTAGAGATGTACAAAATGATGATTTTAAGAAGTGGTGGCAGATATTCTCAGAAGTAAGAGTTAACGTACCAAGGAGAAAACATAGATATAGTAAAGGAGTACAAATACGTAACTTACAAAAAACTTGCTGAAACTTAGAGAGCAAGCTGTTCTGTTTGGGCCAGCTGTGATTATATGAAAAGTATTGCACATACCTCAAAGCAATCAATATTTAGCGATCACAAGCTTGGAGACGCAGAGCTTTTGAAGCAGTGGAAAGAGTCACCGATATAATTCACTAAAAGGTTTTTCAGATTACCCTCACACTAATGATAAAGTAAGAAACGGGTATACCGTCTATGTTTTTGAACACTCTTAAGCTTCACTTCAACTACATTGAAAAAGTTTTGTCTATGGAGAAAGATCGAATTACGAAAATAGTTATTAGACATCTATTCTCGAAAGCTCCTCCTTTCGCAATGACCAAGATTGGAAGAAACATCAGAGTGTTGAACCAATTAATCTTTTTCATACGATTACCTACAGCAATATAGTTAAAACCATTATTTAATGAATCAATATAGGATCGGTTAACAGAAGGAACGACAATCTCATAGAAGAGCCCAAAATTCGGAGCGCACACATAGCGTTCTAAAGTCAATTTGAATCACTTCTTGAATGAAAAAAGTTACTTTTTATCTTATCATTCAACCGAATTAATAAGCATGACCTTTTGTTAAATGGGAGAAATAATGAACCTCAGATACATTCCACACCGTCCAGAGCTACCTATTTTATGCGCATTATGCAACCGTCTGTCACTCTTAGTCTGAAAGAAATTCGAGTTCATTATTTTGGAGCACCATCAATTCACTTGGAGGAAACACTAAACATATTGAATGGATCACACTCTATAACTTCGCTAAGAGCTTTATATTATTGAACGTGCATCGTTAATGAATATTTTTTGAAACTTTAAAGCAAAAAAAACAAAAAAAACCCTGTAAATTGCAACCAAAATGAAAAATAATATATATACATACATACAAATTATGTCAGGCTGGTAGACGGACGGCCCTTGGCCAAAAAAAAGGATTAAGTAAACGAGTAAAATGTTTATTATTTTCATAAGCCAATAAGCTAAACTATTCCTGAATGATGGCGGAATCTGAGAATTAAATAGGGACAAGGAGATTACAAATTATCCTTACTTCTGGGTTGATCATTATTTAAAGGCTGATAACTTCAAGGTTATTAAGAGAAGTTATACTGAATCATTAAGTAAATAATTTAGAACGTTATATTGTTTTAATATTTTATATTTAATTTATATAGGAAACAATAAAATTCTTTTTTACATACAAATTTGTTTTGCCATTGACTTAATAGAATATGAAGTGAAAAAATGTTTATTAGATTTATTTATAATTGTATTCCTAATTTATATTATTATTTGTAAAAAACAGTATGCTAAGATCTTAAAAACTACAACTTTTTACTAAAGCATCTTTTTATACTCATTGTTTGCTAAAATGATCTAAGTCAAAAAATTTTTCATATTCACTCCTTATTACCGAGATCGTGAATGACTTATCAAAAACGTTTTTAGATATTCAATTCGTCGTTTCATAAAATCACTGTTTTCCTTGTATAATGTTCATACAAACATAACCGTGAGTTTTGGTATGAATTTCACATTAAATAAAAATACGGCAAAGAATAGAACGTGAAAGAAATCGATTTCTCGAATCTGAGCACGGCTAGGCTTTAGAATGAAACTTTGGTTCGAAAGCAAATAAAAAGATAAATGTTTTATCTAATAATGTTTATTATTACATCCATGAACATGCAAGTTATAGCTACATCAATGCAACTTAGCCTATCAGGACTCATTATAAAACAAATTGATGTAGCGAAGTAATCACACAAGCAACTCTATTGTAAACATTTTTTGTTTATTTTTCAAAAGTTTCACAGCCTTCGAGATACAAATAATGAAATTTAATTAACCAAAACTAAATAGAAAACACCAGACGACATCAGTAATAGGGCGCAAATACTTTCAAATCTTACTCTTTTGTATTGCTTTTATTTGTTCGTTTTTTTTTTTTTGGAATTGCACTTAATCAATCTTGGTACACACAAAAACATTGGTTTTGTAAACATTTTGCTATGAAAAATTTTGAAAAAAATATTTTTGCTTAAATATACAATCAATCACAAATTTAATATATATAATTATTGTTTAACATTGTTCAAGAAAATATTGCTGTATTACTGGGCAATTTACATTCAAAGGCATTTTAATAGTACATATTTTGGTAGGTTTGAAGAAATCTTATAATTAAAAAAGGCTTATTCTTCCTTTGTCCTAGATTAGAAGCAACTTAATAATGCAAATTATTGGGGTTTTTGATTTGGAAGAATGATTTGCTCATTTATGTGAAACCAGGTTCATAAATTTCAACATTTGGATATCAATAACTATGAAGTATGGAAAAATTCTCTATGAATTTAAGTTAAAACAAATTAGACATTTGGTATTTTAGAATTAAAAATACAATTATTATTGATGACATAAATAAGACCTATAAAAAAATGTTTGTTCCTGTTAATGTTTTTTTGATATGTGTCCTTGTTTTTTCAATTGGCGCAGTGCACATTTAGCAGCAGTACACTTTGCTATTCGATAATTTCGACCAATTCCACGGAAAGTTCCTTTACAAAATACTTCTACCGTGACTCTGACTCGTCTTCCATCAGCGAGCTTCTCTGGTTTTCTGTTAAACAAACATTGTTTAAATTTTTGTTTTTAATAGTTTTATTTAAATCTCATTCTCACCCAAATTTGGCAGTTTCAGGTTCGAGCTCGAGTAACTCTCTAATAGGAGATTTTGGCACTGAATTACTAAATTGTTCAATTTCTGGTTTCATCATATTGCTGTAAATTTTCCAAACGACATCCAAGGACATGTTTGAGTCAAGAAAAATGGCACCTGCAATAGATTCGAATACATCTCCCAAAGCTTTTGGTACTTCAACATCTTCAGCATCATCACATTCTTCTTCCGATAGCAGGTAATACTTTAATAATTGAAAGAAACCGTAACTGTGCATTAATTCAAAAATTAATTTATTGTTTCATACCTCTTCACTGATACTATGACCGTTTTCGTGTTGGATTCGAACGAATCTATCAATTACTTCATTCAGTCCTGGTGACAGATGTCTAAAGTATTTATGGAAGCCATGTCGAACGGCCAGTGAAGCAAATATTGTATTGTTCACCAAAGCCGACCGCAAATCTGTTAAAGCTCCCGGAGAATGTTGTCGAGGATCCTCGTAAAGGTGTCTGGTTATGAGATAATCCAGCACAGCATCACCCAGAAACTCTAGACGCTGATAACAATCGGTTAAACGATTTGGGGAATAGCTCGCATGTGTCATAGCTTGAAGAAGATACGATCGATCATTGAAGCTGTAACCAATTGCTGCTTCAAACTCTGTGTAACCATCTAGCAATGATTCAAGTTGATCTCGCGGATTGGGTGCAAATTCTAATAGTGGAGATTTAGGCGCAGACCATGAACCATAAACTATGACTTCATCGCTATCATCAGTTTTTCGAGTACTTCCAGGAATGCGAGGAGCATCAGCATCATATTTTTGTTTGATCGCCGGAAGAACTCGTATACCTAACCAAGCCATGAAGAGGAGTGCTCCTCTGGGACCACACTCGATTAAATATGCTCCGATCAGGGCTTCAACGCAATCCGCAACAGATTTATCTAAATAAATGATTGCGAAACTTTCTCAATATGCTTTTTTGTTTTTTACAAAAAAATTATATTTACCTGGAATGCTATGCTGAGTTACTAAATTGTATGGAATCAGGGACTGGAAATCGAAGTCACTACCATCAGCACTGTCGGGTGTCATACATTCATTTCTATTGGATCTTGGAAATTCACCCGTGTTTTCAAAATCAAAATCATCCTTTAATGAAATGAATTTTCTTGTTAAAACAGATCGCTCATCCAAAGATGTATGTAAATATGTATTTTAGAAGTATTTTTATTGAAACTTACATTAAGCTGTCCCAGTTTCTCAGCTTTTTTTCGGACGAGCTCACAAAGTTCTTCACTACTCAATTGTTTTATGTTTGGCAGATCAGCTAGTTTCCAGTGATGCGGCGGGATCTAACGCAAAAGCTTACTTTTAGTTAAAATATAAAATATTAAATCTTTGCCTTACCCTGGCCTTAATCAGTGTTTTTTCGAGCTCTCGAGGAACATAATAGCACGGCGGCAACCAGTTGTCGTGGGGTTCAAATTTAGTTGCAATCATACACTCTCCCAACATTTTCTTTCTTCCCAAACGGTAAAGATTCAAGTTAGCAACTTGTTTTGATCGCAAATGACTTAGTTTTCCTTCGTGTACATTCTCATAGGTTATGTATAAATATGTGGTTATGGCATATTTTAAAAATGAATCACCAATTGTTTCCAGTCTTTCAAGATTAATACCATCATTTGCATTGGACATTGTTAGACCTTGTAAAATAATACTTGGACTTGGACCAGGATGGCCAGCCAACTCTGGTTGATTATCAAAACTGAGATCTAAATCCTTAAGATCGATAGGTTTTATCTGGATTGAGTTTGGTGCAGTTTGGTTTTTGTTTTTATTGTTTTTTTGATCAAAATCAACGAGAACTTCTTTTTTGCCTTCTGCTTTTAAAGAACAGTGATCGTTAAAACTATCAAACAGATCACCATTACCATCAACAAAATATTTTTCTGTCGTCTTTCCTTCCAAATAAATTCTGTTCAGTTTTTCAACATCCGTTATGGATAGCTGGAGGTCTTGCAAGTCTCGTTTTTTTAAAGCAATATAACACATTATTACGTTTTCATCTAAATACGGGAATAATCGTTTAATGCTTGCGAAATTCTTTGAATATCTTTCTTCAGTTACAGTTTCCTTTTTAGGCAAGGCTAGAAGCTGATTGGATCGCACTAGCATTCCTGAAGAGTGAATTTCTTTTTTTAATCTTTCGGTAGATAGCAAGAAGGCTTCTTCAGATGATTTTAGTTCAGACTCTATGTTTGTGTCAACACCATCAAAATTATAGCCCACTTGTAGGTTCTTTGTTACTTGATAGTCACGTTCATTTGCGATGGTATCTTGAATTATTGACATTTGTTTTTGGCGTTTTAGTATTTCATCTTCAGTCTCGATTGCTTCGGCCACATTGTCGGAGGTAAATTCGATTCTTAGAGGACCCTCGTTCTCGTCTCCACTGCTGGATATTATTTCATCGTCGAAATCATAGTTAGAAGCAAACGATTCATCTGAACTGTATATGAAACTTGAATTTTTTTTGCGGTCAAGTTTGCTTTTGACTGAATCTTCAACATCCCAAAAAGTTGGGGAACCATAACGTGTTGGTTTGTCTGATTTGATTATTTCTGTTAGAAACAAAAATTACTAAAACTATATACAAATGCACTAGAGGATTTTTTTGAGAGGATTTCTTACCGTATTCAGTTTTGCAAAAGCTAACGTTCGGAGGAAGAAATTCTGAACAGAATTCTTCATCTTCCATGTCAGTGTCTTCTTCGCTCATACTGTTGGCCATGTCATTAGACCAGGTTCCAATCTCGATGAAAGTGTCAGCCTAACAAACAAAAGAAGAAGAGCTTATTATTATCACTGTGACACAAAAAAGTGGTTGCAGATCAACAATTCATAATCAATGTGCATTTATATCTAATTTCAAATCTCTGTTTTTTCATGCTAACATAACATTAAAGTATATAAGAACAAAAAATTAAACGCACACATTAGTAAATGGCCAATAAAGTAAAATTCGTAGGTCTTTCAGTAAAAAAAAGAAAGAAGCAGAAACAGAACAATGACCGGTGTCCTCGGTCTTTATTATGGGTTATTTTGCTGTCGCCTCTCCAGATCTTCGAATTTCTACGAACCTTTAATGCATGACTTCCCAAACATCTCTTTCGAGACCAACGAACGACTTACATAGTGATAGGAAGGAACAATAAAAATCGGGCTAAGGATGGCAAGTTTGTGTAGTGTTTAAGACGGTATTTCTTTACTAAACAGTAAGCAAAAAGTACGGCTTGAAATGTGAAAGGATGGGCAATCCTAGGCGTACAAGGAAGTTGCATTTAAGCTTTGTTCGGTTATAGCTGTATAGATCACAGCCAGATCAAAAGAGTTGTCCGTTGGCCGTTTGTATAGGCAATATAATCTTCCCGGGTGTTTTTGAATTCCAAAAGAAAGTGTTCATCTTTTCCTCAATGTATGGAATACGAGGATCTTAAATCCAATGATATTCAGTCCTCATGTGACCTTTATGCTCGTTCTTTCAAAATTCTTCTAATTGTTATATTTTGACAAATATCGATGGATTGTATCCTGATATCTCTCCTTTGATATATTTTAAACTTGTACAAAGTTTTTCAGAACAGGATGTTTTGGAAAGCTTAAAAGAAATTGATGTTTCAAAAAAATCTGGCTTTGATATGATTCCTCCTATTCTTTTGTCAAAATGTTCGCACTCACTTTGACCCTTATTATTAATAAATCATTACAAACTGGTGTTTTCTTAAAGAATGGAAAATATTTTATATAGATCCCGTTTATAATAGCAGTTTAAGCGCTTAGTGAAGAATTAAAGACGAATCTCAAAACTTTCAGCTGTACCCAAACTTTTTGAAAAAATGGTCACCCAAAGACTTTATTTTGCTGTCAAGAATTTGTTGTCTCAAAAATATGGTTTTATAAAGGGTAGATCAACTTGTACTAATGTAAGTCTATTTGCAAATCATTGTAATAATAAAAGGGTAGACAAGTTGATGTCCTGTATACTGATTTTGTTAAAGCTTTTGACCGCGTTCATCATGGTCTTCTGGCTTGAGATGTTTGGATTGAATGTTTTATTTTTAAAGTGGGTATATTCGTACTTTTCTGATAGAAAACAAACTGTTAAGATGAATGTGTCTCAAATATTATAGATGTTGTGTCGGGTCTTCACAAGGCAGTCATTTGGGCCCACTTCTTTGTATAATCTTTATCAATGATTTACCCTCTATTTTTAAACATTGTAATTGCTTGATGTATGCTGATGATGTGAAAGTATTTACAGCAACATCTTAATGCAGTTGGATATCAACAATTTTCTTTAAAGGTGCGACTACAATCACCTTCAGCTAAATTACTCGAAGCGTAAAGTTTTTAGTGTATCGAAATCTTCATCTCTCATTGAGTTTGAATATAAATTCTATGATGTTAGTATTCTGATGGTAACTGAAGTTAATTATCTTCAGGTTATTATTGATTCAAAGCTTGACTTCAGATCTCATGTTGATTACATTGTATCTAAAGGTAATTCACTTTAAGGTTTCTTGAAGAGGAACTCTAAATATTTTTAAGAATGCCTATACTTTGAAAGCCTTATTTATGTCTATAGTTCTACCGGTTTTAGAATATTGTTGTGTCGTCTGGTCTCCATTTTATGAAAATAATATTTTGAGAATCGAAAGAGTTGCGAGATTGAAATAGCTTGTTACAACCGCCAGATATTTATACCCCAAGGAGAGGGAAAATAATTTGGAAACGAATATTAAAAGCTGAGTAGTCAACAATAAATAAAATTTGATTTGAATTTAATTTTAAAACAAAGACAGCACGTCATTTACAGATATAAGAAAGCGAGTCAGGGATGAATTGGGGACACCTCATTTATTTAGACTGAAAACAGCCGACAAAAATGCGAATCGAACGGTCCGAAGAATGGGTTCATACGATGAGAAACTACTATTAAAAATGTCTTTGTTCCATTTTAAGTAATGTGCATTGAAAGACGTAAATTATAAAAACTTAAACCCACCTTTAGTTTTTCCTCTCCTTCTAGCACTATTTCATTTGCTGATTTCTCCACTTTTACAACTTCTGGTTCCTTTAACACAACCTTCTTTTCTTCCTTTACAACTTCAGTCTCTTTTTTGACTTCAGTCAAAATCGGCGGTGGGGGTTTTATTTCAGATTTGACTTCATCTAAAGATGCAGTTTCAGTCTTTGACTCTTTATTCTTTTTCAAAACTTCAGCTAAACTCCAACCGAAATCCAAAATAGGCCACTCGAATTTCTCGTCTTCGATTTCCATGCATCCCAATCCAATGTCATAGGATACCTTTTTTCGAATCTCATCTGCGAGCAAAAGCCCGTTTACCCGATAAAGTATGCATGGCAAGCAAACTGCGGTTCGCCAAAGAGAAGCTGGAAATGGATGAATTGTACATAGTTCTGGCACTAATATTTGTTTCTGTTCCAAATTTTCTCTCTTTGCACGTTTTGTTTCCTCGGAGCTCGTTGGCAAAGCAACTCCTTTCCTATTAACATATCGGGGAGTAAGGAAATTTAGCCTGGCACTTGTATGGTCTACATCGAGAAGAGGTTGATTGGCATTTTGAATTGTGATTCCATACTTAACAAAGTAATAGTGCTTAAATGTGTTATAGTTTTCTCCAGGAAAACAACTCAACGGTGTTAAATGAGGACAAATTTCGGCCACGTAAAAGTACTGTGGCTGATCCTGATTTCTATACCAGGGCATCACAACAGCATCTTTGAACTTATTAGCATCGAACTCTTTGTTCTTTCTCACTTCATCGGGTACTATTTGCGGCATCATATTACAATCTCTTGCTATAACTTCTAGAAAATCCCAATCAATCACGATTCCACTTTTTTTCGTTTTAATCGTTGGAACAATGAACACACAATTTTCGGTTGAATCAACATCGAAGAGCATTAGGAACTTTTGCAATCGTAATACATTACTAAACGTGTAGTTGACAAATGTATTTATTCGATCCACTTGATCTTCGGTCAGGACTATTCGCTTCTTTGCCAGATCTATCGATACTTTAACTTCACCGGAGCGTGTAAATATTGGAAATGCGCTTACTTTGGGAATTTTTTTCAAAGTCAGTATACCAAAGCCCTGTAAAGCTTCCTCGGGTGGATATATTTTTCTTCCACGTGTATTTTGTTCCTCCGGAATGGGACACTGAAGGGTCAAGTTGATGTAGTACAAATAGGACACAGCCCCAGCTGTTGGCCGACAATTAGAAAACTCTGATGCAATCTACAAAATAATTATTTTAAACTTATACAAACAAAAATTAAATATTACTTACACGTTTGTAATAATACTGTCGACGTTTGGTAGTGCCAGGACGCGGTTCAGCGTTATCGGTTACAATTTGTTCGTCTAGTTTTTCTAATTCAAACTCTTCCCAGTCTGATTCGAAAGCTTTAAATCCTTCTTTTCCAATTGGTTGTAAGGTATTGTCTAGCTCCCCGCATTGATGCAATTCTCTACATGCTTGAAGAGCCACCATACGCCGTGCTAGGATTTTTGTTGGCATCGGAAAGCCCTTGAAACGCCAACAACAACATTAACTAGATGTCGCAACAATTAGCTCATAAACTTACCACTATATCATATTTTAATGGCGAATTAATTGGAAGACGAAGTGTGTATTGGTACATTACTTTTCCACAGCGTTCAGTCTTCGCACATCTTGACAATGGAGTCAACTTTGTGAATGTATCGCTAGGCAGTTTGGCACAGTATTTATTTATAAGAGCGATAGCCGTTGAAAGGTCAACAGCAGCACCTGTAAGCAGCTCTGGCAAAGGTTTATAGGCTTCTATGCAATTTGTGAATTTATCAGCTTCTTGGTGTTCCTCTTCACTTGGTTCGCTGTTGGCACATTTTTGAAGGAGCATCTAAAAATATACATTTATTTAAGGGTGTTTCCATACTATGATTAAACAAAAGCTAGACTGACTCACCTTCTCGATTTCACGGTACTGAGCTAAACGGTCAACCATTTCGTTTGTAGCATTTTCCATCTCCTGTATCGAACTCTCAGCCTGACAATCTTCTTCTACCTGTTCTTCTACCTCTTCCACAGCACACTTATATTCCTTTGGTTCTTCAACCGTTACAGATAAGTCTTCATTATTTTCACCGTTAGTTATTGATTTCAACGGACTATCTAATTCCTTGACTAAATCTGATATTGGAACCACTTCATAGCAATTCTCAAAATCTTTCATTTTTTGTCGCTTTTTTTCAGACTTACTTTCTGTGGAACATTTGGACTCTGATGATGAATTTAAAATGTCAGATGTATCTGCCGACTTGGTTTCATTGGCAGTTTGGTAGGAAATCTCCGAGATGCGATTACTTTTTTCAGAACTTTTTGGAAGTTTGGCTACACTTGCAGCAAGCGAGCGAGCTATGACTTCAGGGTTAAGAATTTTAACAGACGCCCCTGAAGAATGTTCAATGATGATTGGCTTAGGTTGGGATATATCCTCTACATAATCACTTTGAAGTAGTGCTTCTTTGTTAACATAGTCTTCGGCGCTCTTTGCGGATTCTGTGCATATAATACGATGAGACTTATCACTTAGTGACTCTGAAATGCAGCTGTAACTTTCTTGTGCGAAATTGGGGGCTACCAATATGATATGATAGGCTTGTGCGGCTCTAGCTCTGCCCTTGCATTGCACGTAGCTGCGATAGGTATTTGGAGGGTTCCAACGAACAACTAGGTTACATTTTGGTAAATCAATTCCTTCTTCGAGCACAGAAGTTCCAATCAGCAGGTTACAGTCGTGTATTCTAAAACGTTTTAATACATCTTCTTGCCGTCGATGTTCCAGCTCGGCTTCCTTAGGCTCAGCTATAGGATCGGCTACTCGATCCGTGGTAAACTGGCATTTTAAAAACTTAAGTTGGCTATCATGACGACTCATTTCTGCTAGTAAATCAAAGAGAACCTTAGCCGTATATTTATTGTTGCAGAAAATAATCCCACACAAGGCATCTGGATCGCCGAAAGCATCTCGATTATGTCTTCGAGCAAAAGGTCTTTTTTTATGACGGCTATTTTGGTTTCGACGGTTTTTTAACGAATTAATCAAAGCATTGGGGCCGTTTCTATGATAATTATTATCGTTATGATTTGCATGATTTGTATGATAACTTGTATAAGTTGGTTTTAAAATTGGATCGAGGTTTTCTATTATGTCTTTGGATATGGATTTACTTAAATTTTCAACCGTATGGAAGGTGTTTTCTAAGTTTTGTTTAAGCTTATGGAAGTTAAGTTTGTCAATTTCTTTTGTAATGTTGCCCAATTGTTCGTTTTCACTAATTTGCTCTTCAGGCTTGAAAAGTCTCAGAACTTCCAAAAGCCTCAGCACCTTAGGGCTGGAATATTTTTCCACTCTTTCCCTTTCAGATGGAATTTCATGGAATGCCTGATCGCACAGCATGTGTATTTCAAAGAGCGCTGTTATGACCATGCACAGCAATAGATAATGTCTTTCATAGGGTGTCTTGATCTTTTGTTTTTCTATTTGATGAATAAGACTTACAGCCACTCGATCTGCACACCAAGGTCCCATTTCGTGAAGGGCTTCTAAATAAATATCCAAAAACTGTGTCGGTTCTACTTTTGGATCGGGAATGCCTGAAATAATCAAATTTTATAGTTTAGCAGATTGCATATTGCAAAAACTTTAAGGTCTCAAGTAATTCATTTAAAAATTTGTTTTGGGTTTAACTTGAAATTAAATGCAAATCGGTAGAAGGCATTTGTATTAGAGAAATTTGATATCCAATTCTAGGAGTTGGCTGAGCGTCCGCATGCAATTACACGAATAAGTCTATGGCGTGCATTTTTTAGCGCCCCTTCATCGGCTCATCAGCGGAAAAAAAATCTTGGGATGACTGTTAATGTTTGACGAATATCAGCTCACAAAAGAAATATTATAATTCCTCCCATCATTGAGTGAAATAATAAGTTGGGCTCATTACATTATTATATTGTTGTTGAACTTATCGGTAGTTTTAGTTTGCATCCTCCTTAAAACTTACCTAAATTGCAGTTGTGGACAAACTGCTTAACACCTTTTGATATTCTTGAAGATAGTTTTATGACAAAACTTAAGGATGCCTTAAAGAATTAGATTTCAAAGTAAAATTATATCTAACTGTCTTTTTCAACTTTACATAGGTAAACAAACAGATGGGTAGATACATGGAAACAGTGGTATTATATAATATCGAAGATAAATAGCAATTGCTGTCTATTGAGATACGAATCTTAATATAAATGAATTTATATTACCTATCCTTTAGTTTTTCTTGTAAAATTGCTAAATGCTAACGGCTTGCAAAAAATCGAAACAATGCAGCTGTTTTTTTCTTTGTTGTATTTTCACATCCGTCTCCAAGTTCTTAAAGAATGTGGATGTCGAAAAGTAGAAGTGTTTGACAAAAAATTCTGTTATCAGTAAAATATTGATGGTAAGTACATTTATGAATAATTTAAATGCTATTTATTGTTTGTTTTTGGTGTTTTCTACGAAAAATTAAGAAAAAATGATAATATTATAGATGTATACATTATTAAATAAAATAATGGGCCGACCTTAGAAGACATTTTTTGTATAAGAGAAGAAAAATTGGCCGAGAATTCAACTTACCAATAGATACCTTTTCGGATCGGATTCATGGTATAGTTGACGAAAAACCTAGCAAATGGACCCCAACACGATCCTTAGTAAGGAAGAGGAAAAACTTAGTTGATTGGAAAATCAACCTTGCAAAATTTGGCTTTCCTCTGAAGACACACGATTTTTTGGAACGGTAGCAAAAACTATTTTGGAGGAAAAACGAGTAGATATGTAACTAAGATAATAAATGGAAATTGAAATTATGAACAGAACAGATGCTTCTATTCATCATCCAACGCACAAACGGGGCCCATGAGACTTGAAAACTTAGCCTCACATTGAGCGCCAACTGTAACTAAGATAATTATATCTGAGCGCACAAATAGGGCTGGTAGGGCACATAAATCTTATGCCCCAAGTTGAGCGCCATCTGTAATGTAGATAATAAACAGAATACAAATGTAAGAGGACGGTCCCATTCAATCACGTGTACGGCAGACCACCATACCCGTGACTAATGTGACCAGACATAGACCAAAGCACTAGAACTGATCCCAAAATCACCGCGGACCAAGGGCATCAAACCTCAAACTAAAATTATCTCAAAAAAATTATCTCACTACCGAAATGTTTCGAGCGGGCTGAGACCTAGTCCCACCTGTCATACACCCGATCAAGCTACTAGAATCGTACGACTAGGCGAAGGCTAGCCCCCAGACCACACTCTCTCCTATACCTCCGATGTTCAGGTATCCTTAATTCTTACTAAACCATAACTAAACTGAACTAGAAAAATCACTAACAAACCTCCACGAACTTTAAACAAGATCATATACTTTCCTAACTCGAACCACGCCCAGTCCTGTGAAAACCTAGGAGACATACCTACGTATCCTCCCGACCAAATAGGCAATTATAGAGACGAGGTTAGTACGTACATGTCCCGTTCGTAGTCCGAAAGAGTCCCGAAGCTGCATCCTTACATTCCATTTAATCATGCCCCTTCAATCCCACGACAACATAGAACACTCATCTCAAGAGTAGCTTCCTCAATCGAAGGTCTATAAAGTCGTCGGACAGCGAAAGGGTGTCGTGGATCTAGCACCGCGGCTGGCCTGCGCTTCACCCTGCCATGCTCAGTCCAGGGGTGGAAACTTGCAATGCGATCACGACGGTTGTTACCTCGTTTTGATATCGCAGACCATATGGTTCTGATGTTCCGAACCTCCTTTACTTCTATGAATCCTAGGGCTGCCCATACAAACACCGCTTGTGGCGACAGGTATCAAGTCTACCGGTTGAAGCTTAAACACCCTAAATGACGTCTCTTTCGAATAAACAATCTCTATCTACATGGCCCCTTCAGCTACCATTGTGCACTATAATGATGTAATTAATAGTGCGATACCCTATTTATCTATTCTTCCCTAGTATCGGTTAATATAGGAAGATCTCCTGGACAGGGTGACTGAATTTGTCCAAAGAGGGGGGGGGATACTGAAGATGGAAATGTAACCCCCAAGGTCTCTAAACCCACCCATATCCAATGAAGAGGGAATTATACCAACTCCTTCACCACTGGATCCATGGTTCCGTGTATGACCCTAATCTAAATTAATGTTTACGAAACCCCTTAACCAAAGAAAACCCGCCGAAGCGAGTTACTTTAACTCCAAAACATCCTATAAACTCCTAACTCCAATCTAACTCAAGCAATGTAAACTCACTAGCTCACATAACTCCGTTGCGTACTGCTACCATCCTAAACTGTCCGTTCCTACGTTGTTCACTCAGCGAAATGTCCCATCCCCCACGAAAATATTACCTTAGTCCATCAGAAATAACTATGTACAACCAAGGATAATAAATTCCAAACGTCCTGTCTCAATAACAGGAAGTCCACGACTCAAAACTTCAAAAAGAAAATGAAAAGCAAAATTTTCATCAACGTTATAAAATAAAACGTATTAATTAACTTATTTATTCATCTAAATAACAAAATTCTTAAAAAGAAACTTAATTATTTTTACTTTACTTAACTCTAAAAATCTTACATACGCTACTTCTAAAAAGAAATATAATCATGAAATACTATATTCGTAATTAAATCTAATATGGTCTTAATTGAATATAATCTTGTTAATTAAAAAGTATATGAATAACTAAACTTCATATAAAACTGAACTAAGCGAACTGTCGTAAAAAAAAACTATCAAGGACACGAAAAAGTATCACTACTTTCTAGCCTTACTGTTCGTGACCGATAGGTAATTATTATGTAGCGAAAATTTACTCAATACAAAAAAAAAATTAATTGTTTCAAACACGTATTGTCTCTTTGAAAATAAAAAAAAATATCGGATTCCGTCCGATTCCATTCAATAATGTGACTGATAATAATATAATTATCTATCAAAGCTAATCACATTGACTTATATTCATTTATTTACCGAATTTACTTTATTTACAGACGACTGTTGCGTATGTGTATGCATATACTTCTTCAAAAAAAACAAACAAAAAGAATCTTTTCTCAAAAACCCGAAGCAAAACGAATGAAACTTTAACGTATAGCTACGCGATCAAAAATTCCAACAACAAAACCAAATGAAACCCAAGCACCCTAAAAAAAAATTATGGACCGTTTGTCCAAGGGTACGTTATTTAGGATTCCGTGTACGATTCCAATTCGGCACCGTCACTCAGATGTAGTAGGATGGGAAGGGAAAGGTATAAAAATGAGGATGAAATATATATGTTCAATAAATATATATGTATATGATTAATGTAATTATGTATGGAAATGAAACTTAATAAAAAAAACTAAACCAGACCTTCCGGAGGGTAGTGCACTGCTCTCGTCCAGGTACTAGCTGAAAAGCAATTGCTGTTAAATGAAAGGTATTATATTATGTATGTCAAATGAAAATGTATGGGCAATGAAAAAAAAAGTTGGGGTAGGTCATTGATGTTTGGTTTCGATATGACTTTCGTTACTTCTTTTCGTTGCGATTCTTCTCTTTTGGTCGAATAATTGTTTATTTATGCGATTTCTGTCGTTCTCGTGTTCAACACTATTGTTCGTGATTTGATTCGAAAATAAAATGTTTCTCAAAATTAGGCACTAATAGTTCGCACTGATATTTGATTTGATTGATTAGGCTTTTCAATAAAAATGACCACATTTACATCCGTAAAGAGAAAGACAAATTTAGATGCTAAAATAAGAAGGAAATCCTATCTTAAAACTAACTTAATCTCCGAAGATTTACTGCGTAGATTCGACGACGACGATGACGAAATACAAACAGGGATTTGGTCGGCATTCACAAAATAACTCCACTGGAGAGATTTGCTTTTCGACGAATAACGCTGCACGAACCAGAATATGTTTGTTGCGGCGAACAGTATCTTTATCTCTCGTAGATTTGGTTGCGCTGAATGTGCGCTCGATAAGGTTTCATACGCATGTGTATGTTATGCGTTTATTTATTATGTGCTCTTGAATTGTGCGTGGTGTCGGTGTGCATATTTGTGCGTAATCGAAGGGACAAAACAAAAAAAAACTGTAGGTATATCCACTCAATATTATTATCCCCAATGTATCGGGATGGGTAAATACAGGTAGGTATCTTTTGCGTAGTATCTTATCGTGCTTGTCGAATATGATTCTGCTATTAGGATGATGGTTGTAATATGCAGAACAAAATTTGAAACCAATTCGTGCGTAGGGTTAGGGCGTTGACAAAAAAAAGAATTCCAAAAATGCCGCGTTGACGTTAACCGTCTGCGGTGGCGTTTTAATCGACGAATAAACTCGAAAAATCGAAGAATAAAATTCGCAGAATAACGAATGAAAATCGAAGAAAACTTTCGAAGCGTAAGATCGAATATTTGAATTTGAAATTGAAGGGAGCACTACACACACACTTTGGCACAGATTTTTTTGTCGTTCGGAGCAGTTCCACTGATTTAGGTATTTAGATTGCAAAAAAAAAGGTATATATCTCAGTTACCTGGTATTCCAGCGTGTAGATTACCACTGGTTATAAATACTTTTCCAAAACCAAATCCTTTATTTGACTCCTGGTCAAAAATACCAACACAAATAAATCCTGTCCTCGCAAATGCTGTTTCTTTAATTTTATTATTAGGTGCTCCAGAACACAAATGTAGATCGATTTAAAAGGTGCTCCCGCGTTGAATGTGAATTCTTATTACACATTATTGGTGTGATGCTCCCGCGTTGGATATGCGTTTTTGCACATCTTGTTGGGTTGCTCCCGCGTTGGACGCTTCCAAGATTGGCGTCTGATGCTCCCACGGTGATCTCTGATTACAATTTGGATTCTATTATCGGCGCGGCTCGTCCCGCTTTACAGATTTCCCTTGTTAAACATACCTAAAAGGACAAAGAAGATGGGGTGGAAGAATTTTTGCCAAACCACAAGAAGACTACCTAATCTTTAAGAATTGGGGTTTTTACACCACTAATCCAACTTGATAAATCCTAAATAACTACTCCACTGTATCCAATATTCATTCTTCTTACCTTCTATCGGCTTTCCTGGTGTTGATGGATGCTGATTCCTCAAATATTTTGAGATTACCCAATGTAGATGTTGGGCAGTCGGATTATATTTTTTGTTAATAACCCGTGATGAACAAAGTAGCAGATGTTGTCTGCTCGGTGGTTGAATGGCAAAGAGAAATAATGATGGAGGTTTGTCTGCCAGGAAGTATTCGAATAGCGAAAAGGAGTCAGCTGTCATTTGGTATAACGACAGTTTGAGGAATTTAGGTTTACGTCATTCAATCATTAGGTGAATTTTTATGCGCCTTAAGGGCGGTTTACATCAGTATGATTTATATTTGCTGATGCTGTCGTAGGATGTGGTGAAATAAAATGAGTTTTTGGTATTGCGACGATGGTAAGTAATCATTTTATTTTTGGTTTTCAGATATAGGTAAGTATTTCATTATCAATTCTTATGGTGGCAAAAGTCTTCCCTACAAAGCTTGTGACTTTGACATGAGCCCCGCTCGTGACAAAAACACAAGAAAACGAAGACTGATAAAACAATATACATAGACTTAGGTATACCCAATATATGATATGAGCTAATACCTATTTATAACTTAATATTAACTTAACCTACTTAATTTCTATAAATGGAAACAGAGTCTCATGCACAGCTGAGCGCCGGGCATAACTACCTCTGCTTATATCACACTTTACTATCTTTTTAAATCTTTTGTATGGGACGTCGTCCTATACCCCGTATTATCTTCAACTTCAAATAAGTTCTTACCAATTACATTTGTTACGGTGACTTTCACAAATTTCGGCCCCAACTTAGCATTAAAATGCTTAGTGGCGTCGCTCAACACAGTGTTACGTTTATAAATTATATCTCCCACTTTAAAATCAACCTTGCGACTACGAAGGTTATAAGTTTTTTCGTATGCGTCATGAGTCTTTTCGAGAGCGGTTTTCAGATATGTGTGCAAGATATTCATCTTGGCCACTTTCGGCAACCAATCGATTTCTGAATGGTTCAAACCACCCAGGTCTTTTAGTAGGCGATAGTCTGCACCATGCTCTATCATCCTTTGGCCGAAAAGAGCCTCATATGGGGACATTGTTAAAGTCGAATGTACCGTGGTCCTTAACGCGCTGCTAATCGACGACAAATGGGCATCCCAATTTGTTTGTCGAGGGTCGATATATGCTCTAATCGCAGCCAAAATTGATCGGTTCACCCTCTCGCTGGCGTTAGATTGTGGAGCATATACTGCAGTTCGGTAATGCTTTACTCCAAACTTTTCCAACAACTGTTTGAAATCGTGGCTCAGAAACTGAGAACCATTGTCCGAGAGTAAACTCTCGGGTACTCCATAGCTTAGGAAGATCTCGTCCCGGAGGAATTTAATAACATTTACAGCAGTGGCCTTCCGAAGGGGTTTTATGAACACAAATTTTGTAAGTTGGTCTACAACTATGACAATATACACATTCCCGCTTCTGGATCTAGGATAAGGGCCGAGGAAGTCCACGTAGAGGTGTTGGAATGGACGTTCTACCTTAAAGCTCTCCCCCATCTCCGCTCGCAAAGTCATATTGGAGGCTTTCGTTGTCTTGCATGTTTCGCATCTGTCCACAAACTGCTTGACCTGCGAATACAAGCCTGGCCAATAAAACTGCTGCCTGAGCCTATAAATGGTCTTAACCACTCCCCCGTGCGAAGCTCTTGGTGGACGGTGTGCCAAGGAAATCAAGGATTCCGTCAACTTTGTCGGAATCCATAACTTCCATGACAGATCGTCCAACAACGGATTTCCCACTGAATGTTTGATTCTCTTATATATGAAACCCTCAGAAATTTTGAGGTCGGGTAATCTCTCCTGCTCCTCTTTGATGCGGCTGATGAGCTGAAGGTACTCTTCAGACTTGAACGCTGGGTCCTCCAGGTCAATGTGGAGCACCTCCTCGGTTTCGACTTGAGCAATACATGCCATGTAGCTTTCTGCCGTTAAGGCATCAGATTCGTACATCCTCGAAAGAGCGTCAGGGACCACATTAAGTGTACCCTTTCTGTGCTCAACCTCGAAATCGAAACCTTGGAGTCTCATACTCCACCTGGCCAGTCTACCAGTAGGGTCCTTCAGGCTCATCAACCACTTCAATGAGGAGTGATCGGTTATTACCTTGAAGTGATACCCTTCCACATAGGAACGGAACTTATGAATCCCCAAAAATGCAGCGAGGCATTCGCGTTCGGTGACCGAATAGTTTCTCTGCGCAGCGTTCAGCTTCTGGGAGAAGTAATAAATCGGGCGTTCAGCCCCGTCTTCGTCCCGCTGGCAGAGAACACATCCGATACCGGACGCGGATGCATCGCATAAAATGACAAATTCTTTATTGAAGTCAGGATTAGTCAACACAGGTGCAGTAGTTAGAGCCTGCTTGATACTATTGAAAGCAGTCTTTGCATCTTCGTTGAGTGCGAAAGTTTTGCCTTTCTTCAGCGTATCGGTCAAAGGAGCGGCCAAGGTGGAGAAGTCCTTGACGAATCGCCGGTACCAACCTGCCATTCCTAAGAATCGCCTCACCTGGCGGGTGGTTGTTGGCACCGGGAAGTCAATGATGGCGGCGACTTTGTCTGGATCCGCCTTCAGACAACCTTGTCCTACCTTATAGCCGAGATACTGAAGCTCGCTAAAACAAAACTTAGATTTCTCGACATTGATGGTGAGTCCTGCATGACTCAACCGTCGACTTACAATATCTAAAACTCTTAAGTGATCGTCGAAGGTCTTCGAAACTACCAAAAGGTCGTCTAGGTAGACGAAAACCTGGTCTCGCAACTCCGAAGGAACTACCAAGTTCATCAGATAAGTCAAACTTTGCGGAGCGTTGCAGAGACCAAATGGCATCACCTTAAATTGATACAGGGGACGCCCTGGTACCGTGAAGGCAGTCTTCTCCCGAGAACTCCTCTCCAGCGGTATTTGCCAAAACGCGTCCTTCAGATCCACGCTAGAAATGAAGCGTGTTTCTGAAAGGCGCGCCAGCAACCCCTCTATATGCGCAATTGGCCTCGCATCTTTCTTGGTCACACTATTCACCTTGCGAAAGTCCAAGCACAGGCGGTTCTTACCGGGTTTGCGCACTAGCACAACCGGGGAACTCCACGCGCTTGTACTTTCCTCGATTACTCCCAAAGAAAGCATGCGATCCAATTCCGCATACATCAGGGTTTGAATCGCCGGAGAGACAGGATAATACCGCTGTTTGATAGGAGTGGCATCACCTGTATCTATATAATGTTCAACCAAACTCGTTTTACCTAGCCCTCTGGCAGTGAACGAAGGGAAACTTCGGATCACTCGATCGAGTTTGGTGTACTCATCACTAGTCAGCTTAACCTGGTTGACTAGTCTATCGTTCAATTTATCTGTCACGTCTAGTGACAATCCCGAAATAATGTTCGGTGCAATCTTAAATTTCTGCCAGAAATCTACGCCTAAGTACAGTCTCTGTGCCAATGTCGGCACGACATAAAAATTCATTTTGTGAATGACACCCTTGTACTTAACGTCGGTCGTAATCATTCCGCAGATCTTTTGTTTCTTGCCATCCGCGGTGGACACACTTGATTCGATCGTTTTAAGAGAAACACCTTTACCAGATAAATATTCTAAGGCGTCGTTGCCTATACAACTAATACTGGCCCCCGAATCTAATAGACCTAGTATTTTGTCCCCCAAAAGCTCGATGGTGACATAGGGACGGGGATCACCAGAATCGCCCAATGTCGTCGAAGCTATATTACGATATAAAATTCGTTTCTCAATAAATCGATCTCTAGTGCGCCTAATGCGTTTGGATATTTCCGGAAACGTCACTATGCGTTTTCGGACTTCATAATAGTTTTGTAACCTTTCGTGGAAAGGTTTTCTTAAAATTTCATTAGTTGGTTTGTTAGAATTCATAAAACGTGTTGTTGTAGCATTTACAACTGGTAACTTATTCTTATCTCTACTTAATATGGATATAGGAGTTTTAGATGACGGTTCGTCCGCTTTTAAAACTCCGGTTCGGTCTTCACGGAACGAATCCCCCCGGATGGTGGATTGTTCCGATATGCGTTTCCCGCACAACGAGGACAATCTGGACTGTAGACATCAGCGAGACCACAACGGAAACAGAAAATCTTGTCTTTGTCTCTAGGCTCTCTACAATCCCGGAAACCATGACCCACGCCCTGGCAATTCCAGCACTTATTTTGGCTCGGATCTCGTTTGAGCGCTTCGATTTGAGTTGGAGTGGCAACAGCCAATTCAATATTCGGTTCGTCATTTACTTCGTTTACGTAACGTCTCACTGGTGGTCGTTGCGTGTTCGGCACAAAAGGGCCACGCGTGCTCTCCGGTCGGTCAAGGGACTTCTCGATCAAGCGACAAATATAGGCCAGCTGCCTAAGACTATGGGTACTATAAGTGATCAGTAACTCTCCCATTTTACGTCTAACGTTGAGCTTGATGGTTTCGATAAGTTCCTTCTCCGACTTTGGAACACGCATACGACTGTTAAGAAGCATCAATGCGTCATAGAAGTCAGAAAACGACTCTCCTGGCAACTGCTTCCTATCAGCAATCTTACGAGACAACTCTGAGTCGGTCTCAAGGCTTCGGAACTGTTCAATTAAAGCCGATTTGAGTGCTCTCCAAGGAGCGTCTGGATTACTCTTCACGTACATCCAGTACCAAGACTCCGCGTTGCCTCCCACAAAGTGGTGAAAATTTCCAACTACTTCATCCCAAGTTACGCCATAACTAGATCGTATTCGGTCTAATCGAAATAGGAAATCATCGACAGACATACCTTTACTGTCGAATTTGATTCCCCACTTGTGGTATTGCAGTAACCTTGAATTGGAATTGGAGTTGGATGGTGTTGGTCGAAGTGGCGATGAAGAAGGATGGTGTTCCGTGGGCCTAGGCGGTATTGGATCATACGTTGGTGTCAGTAAGTCAGCAAGGTCAGGCTGACCTGGCGCTTGAGTTTTAAGTACAGAGATTGTAATGTCTCGAGCTACTGTTCTCTGTGGAACGCCACTAGGGCGACCCTGGGGTCCATGAAATGCAGCATTCGATCTAGGCTGAATGCCTTTTGAAGTAGACGGAAGTTCGTGTTTGTTGCTATTTGCTTTGAACAATTTAGCGACTTGCTCGTACAGAGCCTTCTGGCTAAGAGCCAATTGTTCTTGGATGAACCTACGTTCATCGACACGATGAAGTTCGATGGAAGCAGAAACTACATTTTGTATGTACGAAGAATTTTCGGCGACCATTCGTATGGCTGCTTGACGATCTTCATCGCGTCCAGCAGTGCCTTCATCGTCCAAAACTTGACCTTCAGAGTCTTCGTCCGCCGACCTATCAGTAACAGGATCGACTGGAATTATTACCTGTGCGGGTGCATTATCTTCCCCCCTTTCTGGTGGTACAGGTGGTGATGAAATAACAACGTCTATTGCCTGGCCTTGCGCCCCAGCGGCAATTTGTTTTCTATTTGGTGGTCGCACCATCTCAGCTGTGCTAAGAGACTCTGCGACTTAATTGTATAAAGAAAATTGTAAGAACCTTAAACCAGAAATAATTCCTAGAAAAGATTTTGAACTTAACTATAGACTTAATAACTCAAAAAGAACTTCCTAACTATATACTTCAAAACTCTAAAGATAGATTACTAACTCTCAATACAATACTTAACTTAATGAAAGAAAATCTAAACTATAGCAAAAAAAAACTCAGACTGAATAACTAAACTCTAAACTTAAACTTCAAAAAAAAAAACTAAAAATAGCTAAAATAAATCCAAAAAAAAAAACTACACTATCCTTCAAAATACTTCAACCAAAAACTTAACTCTTTACTCAAAAATAATAATTCAAAAACTTACTTAAAGATACTTAAACTTGAACTTTACTTCAAAAAAAACTCAATATAGGCGGGCACTATCCCAAAAATGTAATGAACTCAAAACTCAAAAATATAGGCGGGCACTATCCCAAAAATGTACTCAAGAATAACTCAAAAATCTCAAAAATCTCATAAATAACTATAATCTCAAAAATACTCAAAAATAACTCAAAAATCTCAAAAATTTCATCAAAAATACCGGGGGACGGACACTCCCCTAAGCAACTTCGAAGGAACGGCGGACTAAGGCAACTACTTAGCCCAAAAGAAAAAAAATATACGTCTTTACTAAACAGGACCGAAATACTATAACTCAAATCGTTTGACTTTGTAGGAAAGAGAATAGGTCATTATGCTACTGCAGACGTGCGTCGGGTAAACGTCCCCAACCACCGGATAGCACTTCATGACTACTACTCTACTTCCATCAACTCAAAAAAAAAACTTGAACAAACTAATTCCATAAATATGTAGATTAAGGATTATTGTATTCTTGTACTACTGGAGTAATACTTGAATATACTTCATCTCTGAAGAATTGAAAGTGAATTTGGAGTAAGGAATTGTGGAAGAGACGTATTGTCTTCGCAACAGACGTGCGTCAGGAAAATATCACCAACCACCGGTCGAACGACAAAACACTTCTTCACACGGAAACCTATTTCCTGCTAACGAATCGGAACTCACTGACCTAGCAACAGACAATTTAAAACCAAAATGCGTCTAAATCCGGACAAGGGAAGAGAAGTTCCTACTCGAGAGGCTGAGAGACTGCGAGTGGATCCAATGCAACAGACAAAGATCGGGAATAGTCACCAATCTTCCGGACAAAATGGCATCCTCTGCACAGACTTCGATGTGCTACCTCTAGCAAATGAAAATCACAAAACTCCACAACAAAACTTCAACTACTATTGATCAAAGCGAAAATCGCTCAAATCACCCAAAAATTGTTTACTCAAAAAAAAAACTTCATAACTTCAAAACTCGATTAAAATGATATTGGTAGATCTCAAAACTTGAAACCTTAATGTAATTGTTAGGCAGCCCCACGTTGGGCGCCATCTGTAACTAAGATAATAAATGGAAATTGAAATTATGAACAGAACAGATGCTTCTATTCATCATCCAACGCACAAACGGGGCCCATGAGACTTGAAAACTTAGCCTCACATTGAGCGCCAACTGTAACTAAGATAATTATATCTGAGCGCACAAATAGGGCTGGTAGGGCACATAAATCTTATGCCCCAAGTTGAGCGCCATCTGTAATGTAGATAATAAACAGAATACAAATGTAAGAGGACGGTCCCATTCAATCACGTGTACGGCAGACCACCATACCCGTGACTAATGTGACCAGACATAGACCAAAGCACTAGAACTGATCCCAAAATCACCGCGGACCAAGGGCATCAAACCTCAAACTAAAATTATCTCAAAAAAATTATCTCACTACCGAAATGTTTCGAGCGGGCTGAGACCTAGTCCCACCTGTCATACACCCGATCAAGCTACTAGAATCGTACGACTAGGCGAAGGCTAGCCCCCAGACCACACTCTCTCCTATACCTCCGATGTTCAGGTATCCTTAATTCTTACTAAACCATAACTAAACTGAACTAGAAAAATCACTAACAAACCTCCACGAACTTTAAACAAGATCATATACTTTCCTAACTCGAACCACGCCCAGTCCTGTGAAAACCTAGGAGACATACCTACGTATCCTCCCGACCAAATAGGCAATTATAGAGACGAGGTTAGTACGTACATGTCCCGTTCGTAGTCCGAAAGAGTCCCGAAGCTGCATCCTTACATTCCATTTAATCATGCCCCTTCAATCCCACGACAACATAGAACACTCATCTCAAGAGTAGCTTCCTCAATCGAAGGTCTATAAAGTCGTCGGACAGCGAAAGGGTGTCGTGGATCTAGCACCGCGGCTGGCCTGCGCTTCACCCTGCCATGCTCAGTCCAGGGGTGGAAACTTGCAATGCGATCACGACGGTTGTTACCTCGTTTTGATATCGCAGACCATATGGTTCTGATGTTCCGAACCTCCTTTACTTCTATGAATCCTAGGGCTGCCCATACAAACACCGCTTGTGGCGACAGGTATCAAGTCTACCGGTTGAAGCTTAAACACCCTAAATGACGTCTCTTTCGAATAAACAATCTCTATCTACATGGCCCCTTCAGCTACCATTGTGCACTATAATGATGTAATTAATAGTGCGATACCCTATTTATCTATTCTTCCCTAGTATCGGTTAATATAGGAAGATCTCCTGGACAGGGTGACTGAATTTGTCCAAAGAGGGGGGGGGATACTGAAGATGGAAATGTAACCCCCAAGGTCTCTAAACCCACCCATATCCAATGAAGAGGGAATTATACCAACTCCTTCACCACTGGATCCATGGTTCCGTGTATGACCCTAATCTAAATTAATGTTTACGAAACCCCTTAACCAAAGAAAACCCGCCGAAGCGAGTTACTTTAACTCCAAAACATCCTATAAACTCCTAACTCCAATCTAACTCAAGCAATGTAAACTCACTAGCTCACATAACTCCGTTGCGTACTGCTACCATCCTAAACTGTCCGTTCCTACGTTGTTCACTCAGCGAAATGTCCCATCCCCCACGAAAATATTACCTTAGTCCATCAGAAATAACTATGTACAACCAAGGATAATAAATTCCAAACGTCCTGTCTCAATAACAGGAAGTCCACGACTCAAAACTTCAAAAAGAAAATGAAAAGCAAAATTTTCATCAACGTTATAAAATAAAACGTATTAATTAACTTATTTATTCATCTAAATAACAAAATTCTTAAAAAGAAACTTAATTATTTTTACTTTACTTAACTCTAAAAATCTTACATACGCTACTTCTAAAAAGAAATATAATCATGAAATACTATATTCGTAATTAAATCTAATATGGTCTTAATTGAATATAATCTTGTTAATTAAAAAGTATATGAATAACTAAACTTCATATAAAACTGAACTAAGCGAACTGTCGTAAAAAAAAACTATCAAGGACACGAAAAAGTATCACTACTTTCTAGCCTTACTGTTCGTGACCGATAGGTAATTATTATGTAGCGAAAATTTACTCAATACAAAAAAAAAATTAATTGTTTCAAACACGTATTGTCTCTTTGAAAATAAAAAAAAATATCGGATTCCGTCCGATTCCATTCAATAATGTGACTGATAATAATATAATTATCTATCAAAGCTAATCACATTGACTTATATTCATTTATTTACCGAATTTACTTTATTTACAGACGACTGTTGCGTATGTGTATGCATATACTTCTTCAAAAAAAACAAACAAAAAGAATCTTTTCTCAAAAACCCGAAGCAAAACGAATGAAACTTTAACGTATAGCTACGCGATCAAAAATTCCAACAACAAAACCAAATGAAACCCAAGCACCCTAAAAAAAAATTATGGACCGTTTGTCCAAGGGTACGTTATTTAGGATTCCGTGTACGATTCCAATTCGGCACCGTCACTCAGATGTAGTAGGATGGGAAGGGAAAGGTATAAAAATGAGGATGAAATATATATGTTCAATAAATATATATGTATATGATTAATGTAATTATGTATGGAAATGAAACTTAATAAAAAAAAACTAAACCAGACCTTCCGGAGGGTAGTGCACTGCTCTCGTCCAGGTACTAGCTGAAAAGCAATTGCTGTTAAATGAAAGGTATTATATTATGTATGTCAAATGAAAATGTATGGGCAATGAAAAAAAAAGTTGGGGTAGGTCATTGATGTTTGGTTTCGATATGACTTTCGTTACTTCTTTTCGTTGCGATTCTTCTCTTTTGGTCGAATAATTGTTTATTTATGCGATTTCTGTCGTTCTCGTGTTCAACACTATTGTTCGTGATTTGATTCGAAAATAAAATGTTTCTCAAAATTAGGCACTAATAGTTCGCACTGATATTTGATTTGATTGATTAGGCTTTTCAATAAAAATGACCACATTTACATCCGTAAAGAGAAAGACAAATTTAGATGCTAAAATAAGAAGGAAATCCTATCTTAAAACTAACTTAATCTCCGAAGATTTACTGCGTAGATTCGACGACGACGATGACGAAATACAAACAGGGATTTGGTCGGCATTCACAAAATAACTCCACTGGAGAGATTTGCTTTTCGACGAATAACGCTGCACGAACCAGAATATGTTTGTTGCGGCGAACAGTATCTTTATCTCTCGTAGATTTGGTTGCGCTGAATGTGCGCTCGATAAGGTTTCATACGCATGTGTATGTTATGCGTTTATTTATTATGTGCTCTTGAATTGTGCGTGGTGTCGGTGTGCATATTTGTGCGTAATCGAAGGGACAAAACAAAAAAAAACTGTAGGTATATCCACTCAATATTATTATCCCCAATGTATCGGGATGGGTAAATACAGGTAGGTATCTTTTGCGTAGTATCTTATCGTGCTTGTCGAATATGATTCTGCTATTAGGATGATGGTTGTAATATGCAGAACAAAATTTGAAACCAATTCGTGCGTAGGGTTAGGGCGTTGACAAAAAAAAGAATTCCAAAAATGCCGCGTTGACGTTAACCGTCTGCGGTGGCGTTTTAATCGACGAATAAACTCGAAAAATCGAAGAATAAAATTCGCAGAATAACGAATGAAAATCGAAGAAAACTTTCGAAGCGTAAGATCGAATATTTGAATTTGAAATTGAAGGGAGCACTACACACACACTTTGGCACAGATTTTTTTGTCGTTCGGAGCAGTTCCACTGATTTAGGTATTTAGATTGCAAAAAAAAAGGTATATATCTCAGTTACCTGGTATTCCAGCGTGTAGATTACCACTGGTTATAAATACTTTTCCAAAACCAAATCCTTTATTTGACTCCTGGTCAAAAATACCAACACAAATAAATCCTGTCCTCGCAAATGCTGTTTCTTTAATTTTATTATTAGGTGCTCCAGAACACAAATGTAGATCGATTTAAAAGGTGCTCCCGCGTTGAATGTGAATTCTTATTACACATTATTGGTGTGATGCTCCCGCGTTGGATATGCGTTTTTGCACATCTTGTTGGGTTGCTCCCGCGTTGGACGCTTCCAAGATTGGCGTCTGATGCTCCCACGGTGATCTCTGATTACAATTTGGATTCTATTATCGGCGCGGCTCGTCCCGCTTTACAGATTTCCCTTGTTAAACATACCTAAAAGGACAAAGAAGATGGGGTGGAAGAATTTTTGCCAAACCACAAGAAGACTACCTAATCTTTAAGAATTGGGGTTTTTACACCACTAATCCAACTTGATAAATCCTAAATAACTACTCCACTGTATCCAATATTCATTCTTCTTACCTTCTATCGGCTTTCCTGGTGTTGATGGATGCTGATTCCTCAAATATTTTGAGATTACCCAATGTAGATGTTGGGCAGTCGGATTATATTTTTTGTTAATAACCCGTGATGAACAAAGTAGCAGATGTTGTCTGCTCGGTGGTTGAATGGCAAAGAGAAATAATGATGGAGGTTTGTCTGCCAGGAAGTATTCGAATAGCGAAAAGGAGTCAGCTGTCATTTGGTATAACGACAGTTTGAGGAATTTAGGTTTACGTCATTCAATCATTAGGTGAATTTTTATGCGCCTTAAGGGCGGTTTACATCAGTATGATTTATATTTGCTGATGCTGTCGTAGGATGTGGTGAAATAAAATGAGTTTTTGGTATTGCGACGATGGTAAGTAATCATTTTATTTTTGGTTTTCAGATATAGGTAAGTATTTCATTATCAATTCTTATGGTGGCAAAAGTCTTCCCTACAGATAACACCATATAAAGATGCATCAAGACTACCAAGCATCGAGGGACGTAGGGACGTTATAACACTTAAACTCATCCCCAAATTCATGTTCTCCAGAAACTCAATTATTGATAACGATATCAAAAGAGCAATGGACCACAAACAAGCGAAGCGAATTCCATCTGCAATCACGTAGATACTACAAAAAGCAATCCAAAATTATATTCCACTTAGACGAAATCACACCGCTACTCTACGCCATCCTCCATGGTTTATTAATCCAGAATCTTCGATACTTACCCTAGCAAACTACAGAAAGAAAAATACGAAAAAAAACATCGTCAATTTTTCGCTAGTGTCTCATCCGACTTAAAATCGGCTGGGTGGAATTTCGTTTTCACAGACGGATTATTCGCCGTATTTTTCGAAAATGGAACGATTGCCTGCATTGGCAATCTTTCTGATATCGCCTCAATATTTACAGCTGAAGCCTTTGCGATTCTTCAAGCCACGAAAACGTTCATGAACCAACGAGGTAGACATGTAATATGCTCAGATAGCTATTCAGTCCTGACTGCAATACAAAACCCGAACAATAACTCCGAACTCATATCCGACATCCGATACCAATTAACCAAAGCAACAACAAAATTTGAACTGGTGTGGACTTCAGGACACATTGGCATTCTTGGAAATGAAAACGCGGATTTCACAGCAAACCTTGTAAATAATGCTCCCGTAATAGATTCGATATCTATACAAAATTAGATCTATTAAAATATATACAAAAAATAACAACAAATAATTTAAAATGTGATCGGAGCCTTTACCATCACCGCTACAAAAAAGTTAAACCCGAAAGACTGAAACCAATTCACCCCACAAATGTCCCCAAACATAAAATATCGAACTTCGTTCGAATCAGACTTGGACCTTCTTACCAAAAATAATCCACCAAACTTCGACTCGTGCAACACTAACATGGATCTAATCCATATTTTAAATAATTGCTCCGTATATACTTTTATTATGAATAAAAAACAAATCAATCTATGAAATACCTAAAGAAACCAATCGTAAAAATATTGATCTTATCGACGAATTTATACACATAACAAACATTATCATTTGATTTAAAAGTATCCATAGAACCAATAGTCTCTGCAGCTAGGTTCGTAAACTTTCTTTTTTATATCATGTAATCTTACTAATATTATAAATGTGAAAGTTTTGATGTTAATAATGCCTGAACGGATCTGTATGGCATTTGGCACAGAGATAGATTATAGTCTGGAATAGGACATATGCAGCCCATCATTAAATTTTTCATACAAGGGGTACAGAAAACGACATGCATTATGCCTATTAAATATACGCAAAACCTTTCTATACGGCAGTCTGGATTTTGTCGCCTAACGCCTAACGGCAAACGTTGTTCTGCCCTTCCGAGCAGAATAGTACACATACGCCCGAGTGTACTTTAATATTTTATCATTGTTTTTAAGTCAAAAAATTGGCAATAATAATGTTTTAGAGAACATAAATGAAGGAAACAAAATTAAAAAGGAAAAATGCGTATACGCCCCAGTACTGTGTTATTATAATTCATTTTTTACATCTGAACGACAATTGTACAATTGTTTTTTTTTTACCTGTGGTTGATTTCGCAGATAAAGTATTGAAAGACAAAGGAAATGGCTATTTTCGTTTGGATATTCGGATCGGAAAAAAAATGTAAGGGGAATAATAAAGTTCGGGCTATAAAAGTAGCTAGATTACGATAGACGACTCCTCAGGCCTGAGGCTACTTCTAGATCAGCTGAAACGAGAGCGAAGCCGCGGGTAAAGGCTTGTTTTAATTATTTGTTAATAAATAATAATAATAATAAAAAATGACCCTATAGGGAACACGTAGGTATGTAGTACTATGGATTTTCAGGAAAACCGCAACGATTCTCGCACAGCATAAAGACCTGGTTTTGAAAATCTTCTTTTTAATTCCAATTCAAGCAAACCTGTTAGCAAAAAATAACCGTCAAGCATTGTCTTGAGGGAATGGAAAGCTTTTCAACAAAAAAGGACATTAAACAGCAAAAAAGCCTGGCCAAAAAGTCAAGCTGTGAAGTCAAGTATGTGAATAGGAATGTTTTCATTTGTTTTTTTTTTTTTTAAGAAATAAAAATAAGAACATTATTAATTAATATTGCTATTTTAAACACAACTGTATAATTTTTAAAATTCCTAATAAAAAACTAGACTTTGACCAACTGACCTCTGATGTTTTTGAGTCTGACTTTTGAAGAATCTCACTTTTATTTCAATATTCATCAATAGCTTGATTTTCATGACAAAACGAAGGAAAAATCTTAAATTGTGAAATTTTCTTACACCTGGATTTTAGCGGACAGCCAAACACAAAAAAAATGAATGGCCGACCACTGGTTCCACCAATCTACATATATCCGAAGTTCTATTCACAAATGGTCGTTAAGTTCCTTCCTTCAGAGCACACAGTAAACTTCCATGTCCAATGGAACCTTTAATGCCTGACCAAAACCTTGTGACTGTCAATAATCTGGTGACTCTTACTGTACAATTATCAACTATAACTATAGATGAAATACTACCCAATCCAATATTAATCAATATTGACCATACAGACCCATCATTTCACCCAAAAACTTGGGCGACTTACACCAAATGTATATTTTGATACCAACGAGGTTAGAGGCTTTAAATACAAATATCAAGTCACTCTTGTTTTTGTTTGCTCAAAATAAAAATTATTAATTTAGAATGTACGATTTACCTTTCAGTTCTTCCAAGAACTCGTCGCTGTATATTTCTGAAGGATCATATCTGTGGTCTTTTAAGAATGTTTTTCGGGTACAGATTATTTCTTCTAAGATCGATGTCAACTTATCCTTGTGAGGCGGATCACATTGAACAATAAACTCTGTAGGCTTTGTACAGTACCTGTTTTGTGTAATAGTAAATTTTAATTATTATAAAATATATTTGATTAAACATTACCTCAGAACTGTAACGATGTCACTAGCGGTTTCGGCTTTACAATAAACTTTTTTTTCGAGAATTTCAAGCATTGCATTCAGGTCTTCTGGAGCGCAGCCAGCACTGTGCAAAGGACCAGCCAGCGCAAGCACTTTGGGCTTTAATTCGAGCTTACTATAAAAATCTCTAAAAAGTACAAACATATCACTTTGTTCCTTGATTTCGTGACAATCTTCCAATACGATGAGATTCACATTGTTCATATTGATATCACCATTTTGCAAAGCGAGCAGACATGTTTTTGGTCTGAGTATCAAAACTTGGGCTTCCCCGAATTTCACAAGTGGTTTTTGACTTGCATTTTCAATCGTTTCATTGTATACTTTTAGATCGGTTAGATGGTAAATTAAGTTGTAGGCGGATTCTCCGGATAGCCGGCTTAGATAAAGGCTAACTTTGGAGCGATTTTGTCGAAGTTCTCGAGCTTTTTCTTGAAGAAGTTTTAAAGCTATGAACTCTTTGGAAGACTTGTGTCCAAGGCATAGCATAGTGTTTTGTTCGGACGCCGACGCAAGCAGTTCCACTTGATAGTCGCGAGGAGTAAACGATGTTGTGTGCACATTATCACACCAATGGAATGCCATTGTGCTATTATTTTAATTTAAACACTAAAAATTTTAGGATTAATTATGTAGAGATAACAAAAAACATAACTTTCCGGGAGTATTTTTAATAAAAGTATAATAAGAGGTGCTTTTGTGCACCACATAAATTTTTATCTAACGAAATTGACAGACGAACGTCAGGTTTGGGTGCGTTCAGAAATGAATATTTATTTTCAACAATCAAGGTAACAAGCTCTGTAGTACGTTCGTTTAATGGATTTAATTGACTATTGTCAACAATATTCAATTATTGTCGTTCTTAATTTCCGAAATTGGACAAAGTATAACCATCCGCGTCGTTATTTTATGCACAATAAAGTTAAATTCTGTAACAATATCCATTGCATATATAAACTATAGTATTCCCACTTGAAGTGCGCCATCTATCGACGAAAAACTAAGCTCTAGAATACCATGGGAAACAACAACAACAATTTCCACCATTTTAATTGTTGTTGTTGCTTACCATGGTATTCTAGAGCTTAGTTTTTCGTCGATAGATGGCGCACCTCAAGTGGTATTACTATAGTTTATATATACAATGCAATATCCAACTCATCTCCTCGATATCAGTTGAGAGGTTTGATCTGCCATAAGTGAGAAAGGCCGGAATTTGTTTACAAAGTGAACTTGCTTTTTTAGCTTGCGAAAGATTTTAATTTTTTTTAATAAATATACATAATTTCAAGTGATAATTTTCTTAGCGATAGGCCTATGCCAGTTGGCCAAACCGAACAAGTATCCATTTGATTCGGTTTGGTTCGGGATGACTTTCGTCACGTGCATACTTCTTTGGCTTGGCCGGTAGGCACAGGCCAAGCGGCATGATTCGGCATAATATGGACGAGCATCCTTTTACACTCTCAGAATTAATGGCACATCAGCTGATTTTCAGCTTGTAGGCAAAAAGAGAGACCATACCGTGAGTTGGCGGTCTGTATCTTATTGTTACGTGCTTTTGGCACCGACAAAATAAGTATCCTCCTTTTTTGCAGAAATCAAAATAACATGTACATACACCATAATGAGTATAACAATACAGCGGCTTTCCTTAAGTTTTTGAACATACCCAAAATATAATTTTGTTTTGACCTAATGTCATACAAGTGCGCGAAAAGATGAGAGATGTAAACAAAAGTAAAAAATAAAGAAGTGATTTGAAAACGAAACGATACATTTATTTATTTATTTTTAATTTTTGTGTTTTGTCTCATACAACTTAGTACATGTTTCTCCAAAATAAACCCCGTCCATCCACCTAAATATGCCCGGAAACAGTAATATCCACGAACACGACGCAATTGATGCGGGTGTCAATAATTGGGATAATAACATGGAAGAAGACAACGAGGATCTACTTCTTGTAAATGATGAATTGAACCTCACCACCACAAGATTACGCTCTGATGAGAAATATACGGGCTTTGATAATAATGTCGGAGATACCTGGATCTATCCATCAAACTTTCCTGAACGTGCTTACCAGTATAATATCGTACAAAAGGCTCTGTACCACAACACACTAGTAGTCCTGCCTACAGGTCTTGGAAAGACTTTCATCGCAGCGGTAGTAATGTACAACATGTACCGATGGTATCCCATGGGAAAGGTAATTTTTATGGCACCAACACGTCCCCTCGTTGCCCAGCAAATAGATGCTTGTTGTAAGATTATGGGTATTCCCAAGGCCGATTCCGTTGAAATCACTGGCAAGCTAAGCAAGGCCAGTCGAGCTCAATTATGGCAATCAAAGCGAGTCTTCTTTGCTACTCCTCAGTCAGTTCAGTCCGATATTCTAGATGCGGAACTCAATTTCCCTTTTCATGCTGTTAAATTGATTGTTGTCGATGAAGCACATAAAGCGAAAGGACGCTACGCATACACAGAAGTAATCAGATACATCTGGAGCAGAAATAGATTCTTTCGAATACTCGCCCTTTCCGCTACGCCAGGTCGTCGGAAGGAAGATGTCGAAGAAGTAATACGCAACCTTTACATTTCAAATATGGAGGTGCGATCAGAGGATTCAGTTGATGTAGTCTCGTATGTTCATAAAAGACAGTTGAAAGTTGTGGTTGTCGAACTTGGGACCAAACTGACTGAGATTCGTAATGAGCTCCTCGAGATAGCTGATCCACATCTAAGAAATTTGATGGAAAACAGACTGATCACGGGTAGAGTCGGCAGCATAAGCCGCAATTGGCTGTTGATGGAACAAAGAAAATTTCGTGAAATGACCCAAACCACCAGAGTGCCCTGTCAGAGGGAATTGAATCAAGATTTCAGTATCTGCATCAGTGTGTATCATGCAATAGAGTTACTAGAACGCCATGGGCTTAGGGTGTTTCTAAACAATTTCGACGAAACTCAAGAAGCTGGTCCGAAGTTTGTGGTCATTCTGCGACCCGATCTACGTCGACTCGTTTGTAGAGTTCGCGAGGAGATTGGACCAAATCCATTTGCATTTAGTGATCAATGTATGTTGGATGGAAAAATAGCAGACATTCCTCCGGACATTGACTTTGGTCATCCCAAATTTGAGATAGCAAGGGAGCATGTACTGGAACATTTTGAGGTGAGATACTAGTCTAGTTTGAAAGTGATCATTTTTGAGATTTTTGAATTTGATTTTTGCAGAATAATAAGGATTCTCGGGTGATAATCTTTTGCGAGTATCGTGAATCAGTTATGCTGATGCATCGTTTACTTCTCCAGCACAGACCATTGATACGGCCAAGATTGTTTGTAGGTAAGTTTCGTTCTCTAGATTTTTGGATCACTCTGTTAGGAAAATGTCTTCTCGGAAAATAAATTAATCCAGTTTTTTACTGATGGTTTAAAAAAAAAATTATGGGGTGGGGGTGGTGCTACTCTAACAGACTAAACTAAAGTATTCCTTCCTTACCATTGTAGAATGTTTCAGGTGGAATTAGTGGTGAAAAAATGAGGTTTTATCTTGGCTTAAAAAACGTGATATCCTCCAAAAAAATTCGAAACGTTCAGGCTTTGAACTCTCTAGCTCCATTTTATAAAGGTGTCATTACAAAACACTGTCTCCTAGATATACGCGCCTCGAAACTTGGCTTACTCGCAAACGACTTTTGCAGAGGTCGGAAAAGGGAGGAGAGTCCTTTTTTACTGACATTGATGGATTTGGACATCTATTATCATGTGCGCTTCGTTAGAATCTCTAATTGGTTCCAAGTGTAAGGGAGTAACACCAACCTTGTGGTATCAAAATTCACAATCGTCCTCTTTTGGACAAAGTATGTTAGTTTATACCTTTCTAGTTGGTAGCCACTTAAATTAAGTTTCATTCGCCGGAGGTAAAAGTGTGGGGAGCAAATGCAAAGGTTTCGATTCGCGTCATGAATGAATGAATGAATTAATTGGGGGAAAGTGCACTGCGACCTTTAAGATCTATTGTGCCCCCTTTTCTAAAGCGCTGGATGAGGATACTCATCCTACAGCACTTCTTCCAACTTGGTTTCTTTTAGGAAGCCAAGTATTTGAGGTATTTTTAGAGAAGGTAACCTGCCCTTCTCTATCTGGTAATTACCCAGATGTTTTTGTCTTATGTGCATAAGTGCACCACATCTACCTAGTATGTGGTCCGGTGTTTCTTCTTCTTCATCGCAGAATCTGCATGTTGCGCTGCTAGACAGCCCTAGGATATTGATTCGCGTCATAGGAAGACAGCTATGTTTTCATATTGAATACTTAGAGTATGGCTTATCCAGCTTTATATTCCTTCAAATGTTCTGTTTGCCTGTCTGCTTGGTACTGTTCCACACTAGTTTCCAATAAAGGAAAGCTTCAAAACAGTTGCAGCGGTGAACACATCTGATTCTGTTAACTGTTTGCCAAAAGGAAAAACTCGACTCTACTAGCTGCCAATAAAAAAAAACTGTAAGAAACCCTTTCCTTGTCCCACTCCTTGCTTGAATTCGATATACGTGAGTCAACACCTCCCAAGCTACTGTACGAGAGCAGTTGCTGGCATATCTTATGATATTGTAGAGTTCTTCAGAATCAGACAGCAATTTACAAAGTTCGATACATTTTGACCCAAGCCAAGTGTGCCAATAACAGAGACGAAGAAAGTTTTATGTGATAACGCAACTTCTGATGTTATGAAATTGGGTTGCTTCACGCCTTTAATTAAGGATCAACTTATGCCCTCCAAGTATATCAGCTAACATAAGCGTGCACTTGTGGACACAAAACAGGGTTTCACAATCAAAGTTTAGAAGCAGGGCCATGGTCAGTTTAAACCCTACTTTTTGAGGATACAGTCCAATTTTACCCATTTTTTTTTCTACGAAGCAGCCATGTATATTCCAAGTTCTCGTCCTCTTGGCGTTATTCTTTGTTAATCATTTAAAAATTGAATTTTCTTTACAGGACAAGGTGGCACTGGTTCGATTCGTGCGGTGACACAGCAACAACAAATCAATGTGATGAATGACTTTCGAAGTGGCAAAAGTAATGCCCTCATAGCAACTGCAGTGGCAGAAGAAGGCATCGATGTTGGTGAGGTAGATTTGATAGTATGTTTCGATATAAACACTACAAACCCAACAAGGTTTATTCAAAGAATTGGTCGAACCGGTCGTAAGAAGGAAGGAAAAGTATTACTCCTCGCAACTGAAGGAAAAGAACATTCTATGCTCAAAGATGTGCTTTCTGAGCGCAGCAGATTGAACAAGAGTATTTCTCGTGATGGACAGTTTAATGCGGCGTTTTATAAACAATCCCCCAGAATGGTTCCGACCGAATTCAATCCTAAATGCCTTAAAGCTAATATTCACGTGCCACAAATAGAGGAACCGAAACCAAAGACTACAAAAACAAAAGGCAGCAAAAACTTAAAGATAGCCCAAAAAAAAGACATGAGACATTTTTTCAAACAAAAAAATACCCTCGGTGATGAAGATAGGGATGTTTTTGCTGATCCTCAAGCGCCCAGTGAACAAAACAGAGCTAGCACGTCTGCAAAACGAAACGAAATCTTATCAGACGAAGAGATAATGCAAATGTCTCCCCCTCCACCTAGAGTTGCCGATATCAATAACAAAATGATCAAGAAAATGGCAAAGTATATTAGAAACAACAATTCAAATGGACCCATAGAACCCCTTAAAGCCATCACTTCGAACAAACTTTACAAAAATAGCTTGCAGTTCTTACTAGACTTTAGTCCTGACCTTTTGTCGCATATCTATATCCAAATGCAAACTTTATGGAACAAAGGAATAAATGAAAATAACATTCCATTGAAAGGAATTACCGCTGAGGATCGACAAATCATTCGGGCATACCTGCAAGTAGTGAATAATGTCGGTTGTAAGGAAACTGTTGCAGCATTAGTAGAGAGCACAAAGAAATCTGCAATTCCGTCCTGTTATTCCAGCTTTGCTGAAAAATACAACTCGATATTTGATGGTATGTCACATGGTGGTGTTGGCCAAGAAAACTTCGAGCTCTTGATGGAAAAATTTGAAACCATTTCAAAACTGTTGCCATCGGACGAGTTCTCAAAAGAAAGCTACCCCAAATCTATGGTGTATGACGATGAAATTGACGAAAACAATCACACCACATCAGTATTAGATGAAAGTAGCCGAGACTACAGTACTGAATGTATAATGGATTCCAAGTACATGAGTCAATGGGGGGATGCAATGAGTCAAAACAAAAGTTTGACACATATTCATCAAACTCCAATGCTAACTCCTAAATTAAATGTTTCCAATACACTTGCTAATGAGAGAAGGAAGAACATTGACCAGAAGCAAAGAGGAGCAGCAAATGACAGCGATGACGATGTTGTGTTTGTAGCAACCACGCATCAATCAACGCCTATACGAACAGGATCATTCAAACAGTCCTTACTTAATTTTAATGAAACCCCCATTGCAAGTACGTCTTCTAAACGTCCTTCTCCGAGGATACAACTCGCAAAAAGAAGCCAAAAAAATATTCTAGATTTTGTGAAGATCAGTAAAGTTCAAAACAATGATGTTGCACCACCGTGTGAAACTGGTCATGTAAATTCGTGTATCCAAAACAAGAAAGAAGAACCAGAGCCTCGAAAAGAATGTGTCAAAAACAGGGACAAAAGTCCAGAACCACGTGGTGAAAACTTGTGTAGCCTAAATACGAACAATATCCTAGAACCACATTATGAAAACGTGTGTCACTTAAATACGAACAAAAGTCCAGAGCCTCGGGATGAAAACCCAATGAGTTTCTTTGACGACCAGTTCGATGACATAATTGCAGCAAATTGTGGAATTATTGAACGGATCGAGAACAGCAATACTGCAAACCTTAAAGGACCATCTACATCGAAAGAAAGCTCTGGGAGCATGCATATTTCAACAAAAGAGGAACCTTTGTGTATAACTCCAGAGACAAGAAAATCTCCTGTGGATGTGTTCAAAACAACACCAACCTTGGGGCTGAATGATTCGACTCCAGATGACATTCTGTCTCTTGTTGATGTTACAAACCTTAAACCTGCTAATGAAGCCGATTCAAAGCCAGCTACTACCCATTCTTTTGGAAATGAAACGCTTAAGAAATTATCTCAAAATAACGACGGCGTCCATCCTGAATTGGCAGACATTGACATAAACAACTTGTCAGAGTTTTCTATTGAAGAAATTGTGGCAAGCCAAGGTATACTATCTGCTGTACAAGCAACTGCATCCCCTGCCCCTCACAGAGCTTCTCCCGACATTTTCGATGACGAGATTTGTGAACCAATTCCAGAACTTAGGGCCAAGGAAAAGTCACCTGTGAGATTGACCCCTCCTCCCACGGCTGAAGGTTCACCATGCCTTCTTACCAAAAAGGCCCTCACGTGGGGGCAAATTCGACAAAAATATGTAAAATCATCGCAATCAGAGCCGAGACAGGCTCTAGCGGATCAAAAAAATGACATTGACCTTAAAGTAGAGCCGAAACCCACCGTTACTGATGATCATCCAAATGAAAGTGTCATTAATGTGCCATCAAAAATTCGTTCAAAGAGACGAATCATCAAGAGCGATAGTGATAGCAGCAACAAGGAGGACTCTTCTCCAATCCGAAAGCGGAGACTTACAACGGCGCATGCGAATCAGGAAGTATGAAGAAACAAAATTATTTAGTAAAGATGCGTTTAATGATTATTCTCTTTTTTTTTCAACTTCAGCTTAATCGTAAAGGTTTGACTAGAGCCGGGCGGTTTCCTCGGAAGCGTACAAATGAGTTTATCGACGACGAAGCAGTTCAAAGTGGGTCTGCTACAGAAGATGAACTTGAGCACACAGTTGGCCAATACATTCACGATTCTGTAGTTGTGGATGACGATGAGGCAGAAAATGAGACTTCAATACCAATGACTGGAGTATACTTACGATCTGTCAGGTAAACTTCGAGAAATATTTTAAAAGTCGGATTTACTTCAATTTTAAATTAATTTTTTAATAGAAGTCCAAGGGCCAACATCAGAGGAGCTTTTAAAATTCCTCCACGCCGCCAATACAACGACACCTCGAGAATATTTTCACAAAGAGTACCGAAAGATGAAACTTCGTATATGCAAGATTCATTTATTGTCATAAGTGATGATGATTCCGATGTTGAAAGGTCTATGTGCCCGCTGGAACGGGCCGAAGAAATCCTTAAACATCATAGACGTGCCAAACGCAAAGCTAAACTGGAAGGCGTTCATAACGAATTTATTCAACCTGCGAAGAAAAAGCGCATTTTGAAAATCCATAATAGCTCCGAAGATGATGATGATTTTGTTTAGTCTTCAATATACCCTTCATAAAAGTATGCGTTTGTATGTTTTTTTTGTTTTATTAAAATTGTTGTTAGTTTGTAAACGTAGTTGTTTATTTGTGTAAACATATCGAGTGTTATTTTTGTTTCTATCAATTATACAACAGACCTTCAAAGTGTTTGATTTTCTATCCGTTTAAAGAAAAACTTTTAGTGTCAATAGAAGAACAGTGACGAATTTAGAAAACGCATTTATATGACAAACAGAGCGGCAATGAATATTATCAAATGCCGGCCATACTTAAGTCTTTCAGAGGCATGAATTTCTTCAGAACTAGACTAGACAAATGGTTAAGGCTGTTTGGGAAAACAAAAGCTTCCCCAAAAAATGGAAGGACGGAGTTAACGTCAAGCTACCGAAAAAGGTGATCTCTGGAATTGTAACAACTGGCGTGGTATCACCATTTTGTACGTTTTTCCAAAGCTAATGCCAACTTTTAGTCTTGAAAGTATATCTAAGGTCCAGGACCAAGTCTACGCTCAAGAGTCCCCAAACGATTTTCCGGAGTGGGCGATCAGTGCCGATCACATGAACACCTTACTAATAATCGGAGTATCAAACGCCGCTCTACTTCATGTTCTTCGACTTCGAAAAGGCCTCCGATCTCGTCAATCGCGATGTCATCTGGAGATCTCTTGATGTAAGAGTCATCCCAATCAAAATTGTTGCCATGATAGTAATCAACGCAAAGTGTTTCCATTTGCACATTGGACAGCTTTCCGATGCATTCGATGTGCGACAGGGTGATGTTACCTCACCGATTTTGTTCTAACTTGCGATTGATGAAATTTTGACTGCCACGGTGGGTGAATATGAGACTTGGCATTCAATAGATTCCGTTTCACAAGCCATTTTGACTATGTTCACTATATCTGTATAATGGCAAATGATACTGGTGCCCCTAACCAAATGTGTAATTCGCTCCAACAAAATGGAGAAGCAGTTGGCCAAAAAGACAAAAATAATGCACACCAGCCGAAACCAACAACAGCAGGTTATTGTGAAACAGGAGTCAATAGAGAAAGTCTTTCAGTTCATCTGTCTGTGTCGTTATCTGTCATGAGGGTGGAACAGACCTGGACGTCAGCAATAAAATAAATAAAGCTCGTAGTGTTTTCGGAATGCTTTCTCCAGTGTAAAACACTACAAAAATATCGGTTCGTACCAAGTTGAAACTGTTTGTATCCAACGTGAAATCCTTGCTGCTATATGCCTGTGATACGTGGAAACGCTCTACCAACATCAAGAGTAGATTACAAGCCTTTGTCAACCGTTGTCTGCGCTACATCCTATAGATCCGGTGGCCACAAACCATATTCAACAATGTACTTTGGCTTAGGATTAAACAAGAAAAAGTGGATGATGACATCCACTTGATGCTGGATACATGGAAATCAACTGCCATGAAGGAAGCTCAGATCCAGAATGTGCAGTCGTAGTCACACTCCAGGAGGAGTTAGAGTATAATTGCCAACAGCAGCTTCCGGAAATCAAGGTGAAGAGTTTTTTTTAAATTATTAAACCGTTTTATTTTTTTCTTTCCTAAAACTCGATCAAGAAAACAAAAGTTATTAAAAAGAAAATTCTTAAAATGCACTTTAATTGGTTACTCTCGTTTCATACAATTGCAACGTGTTGTTTTTTTTTCGTTTAAAATAATTAAAATATTCAAATTAAAAATGACTTATTTAAAATATATAGAAAACCTGAAATATCCCATATATTCATGCTTTTTCCATTCTCAGCTCCAGCCTGAAATACTTTTAGACTTATTTTATCCTTTAGCTGCCTTCGCTTTGCTTTTGATTTTTTTCACTCGCTTCAGACCGTCCATGTTGCTTCGCATGAATTGGGCATACATTGTCATCATTTTAGGAACATCTTCCTGTTTTACGACGGTGGATAGCTGAAATAAAGAGCCTGGTATAAGAAGTACATCAAAAGAAAACTGGTCGGCAGCAGAGGTTAATCCAATAATAAAAAAAAAAAAGTTGAAAAATAAATTTTCTGTAGCTCAAGCTTTAACATTCGAATTTCGAACCATTTCCCCTTTTTTTCCAGGAACATCCTTAGATGGGACAAAATACTGCTACTTAACGTAAAGCAATTTTGGCATAGAATTCAATCAAAATAACCACATTGGACGCAAGGACTACACGTAATTCTGGATAATCATATGCGATAGTTTGATTATGTGCAATTAAATTAAAGGAAATTGTCAAATGAACATCCGAGAGTAGTTTTTAGTTTTCGAAAATGGAAAATGTGTACATCTTTTCAGGTTGTAAACGTATCGTGAGACATTTTTGAAAGCTACATTTAATTCTCGCCTGGAACTACGATTGACATTGCAAAAAACCTGACAATACAATAAAACTGTTAAAGCCAGTGTTCAAGCATTAAAGAACTTCTTTTTTGTCGGTCGAGTGTTAGGGTACGATTGAAAGTGAGTCCAAGATTGCTTGCCGTATAAACATACATAATTTCTGAATTTTATGCTTGGAAAATAATCTAGATCTTACAAGTAACGATGGCTTTTTGTTAATTAGAAGATGTCCAGTCAAGAACATTTTGAAGATCATCGTTATTATTATTATTATTATTATTATTATTTATTACAATATAAAATAAATTTACATTATAATTTACATGACAGCACTAGCTACCAGGGCTTTTGGCTGATTCGTAATAAATGAATATTTTAACAGGAACTGTTAGATGGAAATAATGATTGGGACTGTTGGGAGACAAAAACCCTTGCTCCAGGTCTGAAGCTCGGGAATTCTAGTCCCCAAGAGCCCCAAAGTTGAAGTTAAAATAGTTGATGTTATACAATTGAATCTAGATTAAATGTGGTTAGGATGGTATATACATTTTTTATGTTTTCGGTGATCGCCTGCACTTTTAAATAAAGTGTTGTTTTTGTTTATAAAAAGTTGTATATCATCAGCATACATGTGTATGCTTTAAACTTCAAAAAGTTTATTTATAAATACATATATACAGTAAATATATTAGGCCCGAATATAAATCCCTGTGGGACCCCACTTAACATTGGATACAATTCCCAATTACAATCGACAGCTACCTCCCGAATGTTTAGAAAACCTAAAACTGTTGACAAGCTTTTGGCATTGAAGTTCGTTAAGGAAGTAAGTTCTTTTCTGTCAAGCCCCTTCTTACAAAATAAACGGAAGAGTGCCAATAAAATCAAACCAAGTCGACAAAAAGGAACACAACATAGTGCGGCGTCACATTGCAGACCTAAGCGGCACTGACCCAACGGCCAACGCAGAGTATATAGCAGGATATAGCGCCCACATATGTTTGCAATTAGGAAAGGAAAAGTTCCTTCACAGATTGCATGGTTGGCCTGGAACTTTAAGCGATAGTAGGCAAAAAGAAGGTAACCGAAAATCAGGAAAATCACTTGATTATAAATTCTGAAAATAACTGGTCGTGTGTTATTTGACCTAAGTCTACATAACAAAACTAAGGATTATTTCTCAAAGCTATAAATTCTATGAGAACTCCAGAAAGTAATTGACGTTCTCTCAAACAAATTCAGTGAATGGACCTCGCGAATTTATTAGGGACAGCAAGAATTAATGCATTCCTGTTTTCCAAATATATTTTTTCTTCTGCCGAAGTAGGTATGACATCGAATCGGGTTCTATGACACTTCACAGAAATTTTATTGGTAAGCTTGAACGAAATTTGTGAGACCATTGCGTTCTTAATTTGTGATATTTCAAAATCGATTATTAAGAGCAGTCATAATTGTTTGACTCTTTTGCTAAAACTATGACAAAATTGGGATGGATTTGCTTTCAAACAGTATAGGAGTGACCTCTAAATTTAATACTGCGGCTTTTGCAAGACACTTCAAAACAATATATCGGGCTTCAATGGTGCAATGCTTAATTGCTAACTTCGAGTAGTGCTTTGAAACCCCAACTAGGCAGCAATTTAGATTTTATTTCTCTACCTTATAATCACCTATACTTGCGACATAAGCCTAGCTAGAAAAATTCGAACTCAACAACTAAGATGGTTGGGCCATGTAGAGCGAATGAACATCTACGCTCCAGCTCGTAGTCTTCAACGCCAAACCAGAGGGACGAGTCAGAAGCTAAGGTAGACCTCATCTCCGATGTAGCGACCAGGTAGAGGGAGACCTCCGACAACTTGGAGTTCAAAATTGGAGACGGCACGCTAGAGATCGAGCCGGCTGGAGGGGCATACAAAGCAAGGTCTAGGAGAACAACACTCAACAGTGGAGTCATCATAAGTAAAAGTAAGTATATAACCTGTGTGATTTTTAATGAGATACTACTGATAATAGACAAGTAGCTTAGCTATTCTTGGAAAAAAAAAATGACTGGAACATTGACAGTTTTGCTTTGAGGAACTTCCTATGTTTCAATACCTACGTGAGGAAGAAATAAATAACCTCAATGATCGACTGGACGTGAGATAAATAAAACGATCTGGGAAAAAAGAAGGTTCTCTGCTGAAGCAATGGCTGAACATTTTCGAAACCTTATGACCAAGTCTTTGGTTAGAAAAAAAAAACAGAAATAGCTAGGAATATTTTCCACTCACCTTTTTGGACTTTGTTTGAGCTCTGATGAGGCATTTGTATTTATCAGGTTTTGGCAGTGGAGGTTTTCCTTCCCGCGGCACTGGTTTGTTGTGGCCATCAACTAAGAATATAATTTAAAATAATAAAAATGTAGAAGCTCGAAAATTGTAGTGTTAATCGTAGCTAGTAGGTATCGTGGCAAACTTACATCGCTTAAATGTTACCGTAAAAGAGGAGTCATTTTTGGCAGCAACTGCGAATTTTTCAAGTTTGATAATAAACTAAAATAGTAAAGAAATTATTTATAAACCAAATCTAATATATATTTCTTGGTGTATAGTTGAATTTTAATTAGTTTTTTTATATTTTTACCGAAGAATTATCCACCAAAACCATTTTCTATGTTAGTGAACAAGTGAAGTTAAAATTAAAAATGACTTTTATTTCTTTTTCGTGTCTGAATGTTGGCACGACCATAACAAACGTGTCAAAAGAAAACCGGCGAATATTTCATATGATGAGACGGCGAAAATGGGTTTACAAAGAGGAGTTTGTTTATTCAATTTTCTTAAAAGGACAAAAGAAATCTATACAGACCAATACAGACCGCCAACTCATACTGCTAATCACAGACCATACACAGACCGCCAACTCGTACTCCCCTTGCCTGAAACACCCTCGAAATATTTTTTCCTGTCTGTGAATACGTGTACATCTCTCTCTGTGAATTTTGTAATGGCAACTATACCTGCGTATGCCATTTATTTTTTAGGTGTGTTTGCTAAATGGGTTTTAAAAGCAAGAGAGAGCGTCACACTCTCAAAATAAATGGCATATCAGCTGATTTTCAGCTTGTAGGCAAAAAGAGAGAACATATGGTGAGTTGGCGGTCTGTATCTTCTTGGTCCGTGCTGCTAATCTGAAACAACCTCGAAATATTTTTGTGTGTCTATGCATTTTGTGATGGCACCATCCCTGCGTATGCCATTTATTTTTGTGGTGTGTTTACTGCTCCAATTTAAAAAGCAAGGGAGATCGTCACACTTAAAATAAATGGCATATCAGCTGATGTTCAGCTTGTAGGAAAAAAGAGAGACCATACAGTGAGTTGGAGGTATGTATCTTATTGGTCCGTGTCTATACGTACCAAAAAGAAAAATAAACGTTTCCGCGACTTTGTCACCAAAATTACCGTAACAATATTGTATACAATATGAAATCTATAGTAATATGGATAGCAGGATCGACTGTGGCGACACCGTGAGCCTCCAAACCTTTTTTTCAAATATCTCGTTTTGGAGAGAAAATTTAGGTGGAAAGGTTTATATTTATGTGATAATTATCAGCGACATCTATGTGTCTCCAAACCCCGGTTTCTCTTACTCGTTCCCCAGACTACTAAATTTGAAGTTGGAGAGATTAAAGATACTATAAGGCAAGTTATGGATTCATACAAAAAAAATTTTGTTTGAGATAACAATCAAACATAACATTACGATGATAGCGAAGACGAAAAAAGATGGCCAAAAAATTCTGTCCGTCCGTCTGTCTGTCTGTATGTATAGACACCTACAGCTCAAACGGGTACGCCGAATTGCTTCAAACTTGGTTTATATAGAGTTTTTAAGGCATTGTACAGAGGGGAAATGGAACGTTTTTTAGCTAAAAAATAACGGTACCTGCTTAATAGACGTTACGCTAAAGCTTATTTTTCTAGAAAACATATGGCTGAACAAAATTTAAAAAAAGTCCAAAAACGGTACTTTCAATTGGACCGTTTTTTTTTGCTTTCGACTATCTCGAAAACGGCTCAACCGATACTTTCGGAATTTCACACATATATAGGTGCAAGTAGCGCAATTTATACTGCACACCAATATTTTTTTTTTTGAAATAGTTCTCTGTATTTAAAAAAAATTAAATTAAAAAAAAATATTAATACTTTAAAAACTGCTCATTAAACTTTTTTTTTAAATTATGAATATGTTAATGTATTTGATGAATACCTATGAACTGGCGTTTTGGTTTTTTTTGTTGAAAAATGTTTTCAGAAATTTTTTACAAAAAACTTTTTTTCTCAAAATCCGTTCCAGATTTTTATAAATTTATTCTCATAAATTCAAATTTTTTCAAGAAATAAAATGGCGTACCTATTTTTCAGTTCAAATTAGTTGAAGTATTTATTTAAGAATTTTAAAAAATTAGTTTTTATCAAAATCTCAAGCCCCAAAACCACTGTCACACATTTTAGAGCAAGTTCATGCGACCCAGTAGTGCATTTTATTTAATATCCTACATTATGTAGCCACTTAGCAATTATCGAAGAAGTTCAAGAGCAAGTTCGTGCGACCTTTGCAAGACCTTTTGACAACTGTCAGAATTTATCTTGTGAAATAATGTGTTTTACATTCTTTCGCAAGCTAAATTTTGTGGAGACTTTTTTCTTAGCCGTTAGCCTGACACCTGGAATTTAGCTTGAAGTGAGTACAACTCAGCTAAAAACCCAAGCTAAAATTTATCTTGGGTGGAAATTTGTATGGAAGATAAATTTTAGCGCGATCTGAGTACTTGGCTTAAGGGTACACTATCTCTTGATGGATTTGCATTGTTCTGCGACATATTGTTCTGCAACATCTTGATTTGTAAATTTCAATCTTGATTTCTCTTGATTTATCTCCCACTTTATAGAATAAGTATATGATTTTTATATGTTGAATGGGATCCTGCTTTTTTGCAGAAGTCAATATAATGGACTTTCTTATTCAATATTTGGAGAACAATATAAATCCATCATGAGACCATATTGTAGGTAGAACTGCACTACAATTGAGCTGGACGTATTCTTTTTATTAAATATTGCAGTATTTATTTTGCATTACACTGCAGTGGAACAACTAGTGCAGTGAAGTTCCGCTTAAGTGAAATTTTATACCTAGAGAGCCTTTGCCTTTTCGGGTAAATTCGGTTGAAGCCACTATTGAACTGCAGTGCCCGTTCCACCTAGTGCAGTCATTTTTATCCACATACAAAAAACAGAACAGCGACCGACGGGGTAGTTCTCTCTATCACGTGTATTTTATTTTAAAAAGTATTTTGAGTGGAAATAAAGTGATGGCATTCTACATACAATCTGTAGTACTCCAAAGATAGCGTTTGCTGGTGTGCTTCAAAACGTAGTTATGGATAGCTTTATACAGTTCAATTTGAAGATAACAGTGGAACCTAGTACCGACTGATTGCAACAGTAATTACTTCCTATTCATATAATATTAACTATAATTTATATAGCAAAGATTGATGGCTTCAAATTCACACTCTCGTATGCTTGATAAGATTTTGATTAGTTTATATACCGCTTAAAAATATATGTTCACTGACCATGTTCACTGACTGAATGCAACCACTTCGAATTTCGAAAAAAACAAGCACGTCAAGCACGTGCGAGTTTGACAGAACCATTTATTGTTGACAAAAAATATTGAACTAGGTTCAAATTGTAATAAAATAACAAAATAATCAAATATTTATCGTTACTATGCGTAAGCAAAAGAAAAACTATTCCCGAAACAAAGGCAAAAAGCCTAACTTCAATCAAAATAAAACACTTTCTAAGAACAACAAAACCTCAACCCAAAATAAACGGAGTAAAAATTTCCGCTTTATTCAAAGAAGCAAGGAAGCTGAAGAATTACAACGCCGGCACAAAATAATAGAAGATACATATAAAAAACAAACCTTAGGACCAACAGAAGAGGATGATGATAACCTAGAAGATGAAGAAGTTGAGGAGGAGAACGCGTTTGAAGCTCTCTTGTCAACATTGGAGAAAAATGGTAAGCAAATATTTGAGCCTTCCTGGCCCAGAGAGATATTTAAGTGGAAAGTACTATGGTTTACCAGATTGAAATTCGTTGCTAAGGATTCCATTTGAACAGGTTCCATGAGCAAGTGAACGAATATATCAGCCAAAGACGCAATTGACGTTTTTCTGGTAGGAACAACCACCTTACCGTCTTCCAGTTAAGCTGTCAAGTCCTATTTTGAACTTTAAAATTTCTGTTCTAACTTCACTGATACTGGTTAATTCTCATTTAGGCATCACTTTTTCCATGTGGTCATATTAGTTACAATTATGAGTCTAGCCCAAATCATGGAGAGTAGATATTTATTAAAAACGGTTCGAAGGCTCATAGATCTTGCCCAACGCTATTCTGGTGTCCTGTTATTTTAATCAGACTTAAAGATGCCGGTTGCAATTTCTCAAATCTCCTAACTTCCGATTTAGATACGTTCCCCACCGACTAGTTCAACCCAACTCTTAGATTCTTTAAGGGTGGTTTCAAATTAGGTTTTCCTTCCAGAACTGACAGAACAGACTGGGAAAACGAAGATATGACGAGAGACTTCGACATAACTATCTTTATAGATAGCTCAAAAATGGAATGTAGTCGGTGCCGGTATATTTTCAGAGGCGCTTAAAATGTCCAAACTTCCAACATCCTGGTGTACATGCTGTTACTTTTTAATGAAGACCTAAAGGGTCGATCTAATAAAAGGATCTACAAGATCTAACCAATCAAACGATTGGCAGAGAACCTCTGAGAACCATACATCTCGTCTAAGTGGCGGGTAATGATTCTTGGAGGACTCCTAGGCTGAACCCGCTGGCCGAGCCTACTCTTTGTCAGATCTAGAGAATCGTATGGCAGTTTAACAGCAACTTCCTAGGGAGTGATATTGACTCACTCCCAATTATTTCTACGCCTAAAAGTCAAGGGTTGGCAGATGACCTATCTAGGAACCGTACATCTCTCCTAGGCGGGGAATTATTATTCCATAAATGGATACAAAACGAACCTTCAAGCTGAAAAAACTCTGATGTATCAAATGTATCATGACTAAACAGCAACCTACCTGCCTAGGTTTTATCTAGAAGATCTTTCGGCAGAATAATCGCTTTAACCTAACCAACCATCATACTATTACAACCCTCTTATTCCTTCGTTAAGTTTTTACGGCACACCCCATCTCTAATTGGGTTTTCTTTAGCAGTTTCAGCTCTATCTATGTTCATTTTCACAAATTAAATATCTGGAATATCGTCTAACATCTCTAAGCAAATTTTACTTAGCTGTGTTTTGCATTTAATCGACGATTGATAAAACATTTCTAAGAATAAGGTAATGCGATGACCTTAACTTTTTTAGGTAGTTACCTTTTATTGCACGGCGCGCGTTGAATTTAATAGAGAGATTAGAAGTTCATCATGAAATCTGTTTTATTTATTTCCAGGAAAAAGGAACAAACATATAGAGAGCTCGTCCGATGAAGACGAGGATGTATCGGAGGAGGAAGAAGAAGAGGAAATGGAAGATGAAGATTTAGCTTCCTCTGTAGAAGAAAGCATTGAAGAACTTAATGATGCAGATGGAGAAGATGAAGAAGAAATCGTTGATGATTCAGATATTGAAGAGCAAACTGAATCTGAAAATGACAACTCCGAAATAGACCAAGATGATGTTGAAGTTAAAGAAACTGACGACGAAGGTGTAGACGAAAAAATTGATGAAGAAGAATTAGACGAAGAACTTGAAATTACTAAATTAACTGATAAAGCATCTGCGGATCCTTTTTCGGAACATTTTGATTATGAACTATCACCACAGCATGTCGAAAATCTCTTGGCAAAACCAAGTCCAGTAACAAAGTCAGAATCTGTTTGGCCTGAACTAGGCAGACTACAAATTGAAATATCACAATCCGGCAGAGAAAAAACTGTTGACCCTCCTCAAAAAAAAAAGAAAGTTCTGCTCGATGAGGAGCATTATGCCAGCGAAGGCATCGAACCACAAATACTTTCTCTTAATGAATCCAACCTAGAAAAATATGGAATCAAACAGCAGTTGTGTAAAAATATTCCAATAGCCAACAAGTCAAACATTGAATCTGATTCTGATGAGTTGCTCACTAAGTTACAAATAGAAATCCTTTCAATTATTTCAAATTATCAAGACTTGTCGCTCCCACAAAGAACCTTAGATAACGCTGAAGAAATCCGTTTCATGTATTGCCTTCACTCGTTGAACCATATGCTCAAGACTCGTGCAAAAATATTGCACCACAATGCAAAGTTGAAACTCGCAGCGGAAAATAAAAAATCAACAACAATTATACCCGATGCCTACCAGGACCAAGGATTGGTCCGACCAAAGGTTCTTATTGTCTTGCCCTTTCGCGATGGAGCCTTTAGAGTGGTTAACTATTTCGTAGATCTGCTGTATGGCGATAAATCAGGTAATCAAACTAAATAATCCTAACTACCATGATATTAAGAATCTTCATTTCCACCAGAAAAAGCCAAGACTGATGGAACTGTTATTAACTACAAGCGTTTTATGGAAGAGTATACAGGAGACACGCTATACTTCCCAAAAACCACCCCCAAACCTGAAGACTACGAGAAGACATTCGCTGGCAACACAGATGACAACTTTAAAATTGGAATATCGCTCACAAAGAAATGCATCAAACTTTATACCGAATTCTATTCATCGGACATATTGATAGCTTCACCTTTAGGATTAAGAATGGTCGTAGGAGCTGCTGGAGATGCTGAACGAGACTATGATTTTCTAACGTCTATCGAGGTACTTGTTCTAGACCAAGCAGAACTGTTTTTAGCGCAAAACTGGGAGCATTTGTTGCACGTCCTAGATCACATGCACTTGCAGCCACAATCGACTCGAAACACAGACTTCTCTCGAGTTCGGCCGTGGTGTTTAAACGGTTTGAGTCGGTTTTACAGACAAACTTTCCTGTGCGCCTCACACGAACTTCCCGAATTCCGTTCGTTGTTTAGTAGCAAATGTAGCAACTACAGAGGAAAAGTCCGGGTTATTAATCCAGTAGTTGATGGTTCAATACGAAATGTATTTGTTCAGATTTCCCAAGTATTTCACAAGCTGGATGTCGATTCAATTGAAAATTCGTTTGAAAAACGCTTTAAATATTTTATCAACGAAATTCTTCCACAATTTAAAGGCCCCTCAATGGCCCATTGTATGATCTACGTTCCAAGTTACTTCGATTACGTTCGTCTAAGAAATTACTTCAAAACAGAAACTGTCAATTTTGTTCAGATCTGCGAGTACACCAAAGATGCAAAGATCGCTCGTGCACGCGATATGTTTTTCCACAGTGCTGCTCACTTTCTTCTCTATTCAGAACGAGCTCATTTTTTTAGGCGAACACGAATCAAGGGTATTCGGCATTTGATTTTCTACCAACCTCCTTGTTGGCCACATTTGTATCCTGAACTGATCAATCTGATGCAGGAGAGCTATCAGAATCCTCGTGATGGCCTTGAAAACTCAATGAGTGTTACAGTTTTGTACTCAAAATACGACATGTTGCAAGTGTCTGCAATAATTGGTACCGAACGTGCGGGTAAACTATTGCGAGCGAACAAAACAACGCATGTCTTCATGGCTGGTGAATAGACAAAAAAAATGTATAAATGATTGCAATAAAAGTAAGTGTTATGTATATTTTGATTTTAGTTAAAATTCTATTTTTTTTATTATTATACATATTAAATTATATTAATTGAGAGAAAAATATACCGTTATTTATATTCATTTAACAATTTAAGATTTGTTATTCCATTGGATTAGGAAATTGTTCGTAGAAAGTGACTTCCGTTTATCCCTTATTTTCGAAAATATTGAACTGCAGAAAACAAAACATTTAACTGCCTCAAAAAAATTCGTCAAAGTTACCAAATAATTTAGAATTGTGACGAAATCTTGAACTCAGAAACTCGTTTTCTAAAATTTTTGACAGTGAAGATCCAGCCGTTTTGAAAATATTTAAAAATAAAAAATAAATGATTTCTATAAAACTTCCCTCTCAAAAAAAAAAAAACTATAAAAATCGAATAGCTTGGATAATATCCTGAAAAAAACTGTTCTATGAAGGAACCGAAGACTTGTCTGAAAAATGCATTCCAATCTTAAGATAGGCAAACAACCAAATTTGAAGGAATCGCTACAGATTACGAAACTGTCAAAAATATCAAGCATTATTGTTGTAAAATCACGAATTGCAACTCAAAATTTTTAAAGTAAAGGCCTATGGGCGACATTGGAGTTGTGTTGACACATTTTAAAATAGCTGAAAGGTTTGCTTTTCTCGGCTGTTCTCAAAGAAGTTTATATATCCGTGGACAGCTGGATTTCAGTGGGTTCTTCATAAAAAGTGTGTCGTAAGCTTAAGAATTGTTATAAAACATTGGAAAGTTTACGTAATTGCAAAAGATTGAGTGGCTTACGAACTTATATACTTCCGCTGCAAGTCCTTTTACATACCCCAGACGGGAAGCGTACGAATGGTCGACAAAAAAAATTTCGACTGGATAAATACAAATTGCATCGACTGGCAAAATGTCGACTGATGTTTGGTCGACAAAAAAAAAGTTGGCAGATTAAAACCCAGACTGAATATGTCGACTAAAAAAGTGTGAAAATAATGTCGACTTTTATCCTGATCAAAAATGTAGTTCTTTGCATTGCAGTTTAAATTTTTAAATTATTTTTAAATTATATAGTAGTAGGGGCGCAACACCGATCGACAGCGGCAAAGTGAGTGATGTTCACATGCATGCGGCGCCGCATACATGTGAACGTCACTCACCTTTTTTTGAGTCAATATTTTCAAAATCGACTTTATAAGAGTCGACATTTTAATCAGTCGGTTTTTTTCCCAATCGACTTTTCGAAAGTCGACATTATGACGATCGGTTTTTACTTGCTCTATAGGGCAAGTATTGGTTTCGTGCAGATAAAAAAATCGAGGTTTTAATCAAACATGACATTACGATGATAGAGAAACCTTATAAAGTGGTTTTCGCCATACCGTCCGTCGGTCTGTCTGTGCGGATGTGCGCTTTTTCACGTCATGCTACAGCCTAAACGGCTTGACGGATTTTCTTCAAACTTGGTGTATAACAGTTTTATTTATTTATTTTATTTATTTATTTATAAAGACTAACATAGTAATCTTAAATTGCTAAGTTAGTACTAGGATTAGAGAGCACAAGCTGCAAGGGCTTTCGGCTCGCCAGATAAAGAGTATATTAAAGAAGAGAAAAATTATATATTTTAATAGATATAAAGAGAATAATTATAAATTTAAGTTATGTTTAAGTATTATGTTTTGGACAATGTCTAGGTTTTTCATATTGATGTTTTTAAGTTTTTCGTATATGTTGTCATCGTTGTTAGGTGTTGAGCTGTTGATGTGGAATAGGAGGTGGTTGATGTCTAGTGTTTCCGAGCAGTTGGTACATATAGGAGGGCTTTCCTTTTTAAGAAGATATTGGTGGGTCAAGGAAGTATGACCTAAACGGAGGCGCACGAAGTTTGTAACAGCCCTTTTTTCTGCCTCCACTGGGTATATAGGTTGTGTTTTGCTGTTATTTATTCTCGAGTAGTGATGTCTATATGTCAACCAGTTGTTGGCTTGCGTAGTTTTGAGTTCTTGTTTAATTAGTCTTAAAAGATCACATTCACTGTATTTATGAAAAAGGATTGTAGGCGTTTTAATTACTGAGTTTGCAGCTTTATCAGCGTATTCGTTGCCCATAATGCCTATGTGTGCAGGAACCCACATAATCTTAATTTTGTTTTTTGTTTTTATAACAATATCTCTTAGCCTTACAACTTCTGCGGTATTATTGTTAAGGTTCGTGATGGCGTGGATAACAGAAAGGCTGTCGGTACACACGACCCAGAGTCCTTTTTTGTAGGTAGCGTATTTTAAGGCTTCGTAAATCGCTAGTGCTTCTGCGGAGAAGATGGATGCGTGTTCGGGTAGAAGACCTTGCCTCAGAAGTTCACCATTGTGTGTTGTGACAGCGAAGCTAGTATGGTTTATTGTTTTTGAACCGTCTGAAAATATAAACTTAAAGTTTTTTGCTTTAAGATCGTTTTCAATAGCGTTGAAATTTTGTTGGTAAACACTTTTTGGAGTATGATTTTTTGGGTATTTGCACAGCGATAATTCAAATGATTCAGGTTTACTCAGCCAAGGAGGGAATGTTGGGGTTTGGCTCCAGTTTATTTTATTTGGCAAGTTGAATTTTAGGATGTTTTTCCAAATGCACGAAATCGCTGACGGAATTCTTTTTTGGCGTGTTGAGCGTTGGGCTGCGATGGAATCATTGTTTATTATTGACTTTGATGGGAACAGGAGTTTCGGCGCGAGTCTGAGCATTGTTTCCTCATATCTCTCGTCAAGAGTTGGGAGTCCAGATTCAGCCAATATGTTTTTTATTGGAGTTGTTGGAAACGCGTTGATTGATTTTCTTGCAGCTTGATGGTATGTTGGTTTGATTATGCTGAGAATAGATTTTGCGCTATTTCCATAAATACTGAGCTCGTAGTCTATTTTGTTTAATATTAACATTTTGGTTAAATAGCAAAGAGTGTTTATATGTACCTTAGATTTTTTGGAAGATAGGTATTTAATTAGATTTAACCTTGCAGCAAGTGTTTTTTTTAATTCAGTACAATGACTTTTCCAATTGAATTTACTGTTAAATGTTAATCCTAAAATACTTAAACTATTGACAGATTGTAGTTCTACATCGCTTATGCTAAGGGTAAAGTTAGGACAAAGTTTTTTTCTGCAAATATGAAATATTTTGCATTTATTTAATGAAAGGCTTGCACCTGAGAAGGTGGACCATTCTTGGATGTCTTTTAAAACATTTGAAAATGTGGTTTTGGAGATTTCTAGGTCATTGTTTTTACAAAGAATGTATACGTCATCAGCATACAAACAATGATCTAGAATTTTGTATTTACCTATTATATTGCTAATTTCATTGAATGCTATTGAAAAAAGCATTACTGAAAGGGGTGATCCCTGCGGGATACCGTTGTGAAGGGGGAAGTTTGGAGAGTATACATTGTTTATTCTAACACAGAATTTCCTATTCGATAGGAAAGCTTTGATGAACCCGAACATTTTTGGACCAATGTGCCATTCTCTTAACTTTGTTAGCACCAAGTGAGCTCCTATTCTATCAAATGCTTTCTCAAAGTCGAGTGAAAGCATTGATACGTGGTTTTTTGCTGAGATAGTTTTTGAGACGTAGCTGTCTATATGAAGCAAAGCATCTAGGCATCCTCTTTTTGGTTTAAAAGCTACTTGATTAGAAGAAATCAATTTCTTAGATTCTGTGTACCAGACGAGACGTTTGGTAATGATTTTCTCTAGAATCTTTGAGATACATGGCAAGAGTGAAATAGGTCTGTATCCGTCAACTTTATCAATCGCCTTTTTAGGTTTTGGAATTGGAATGATCGTGGCTGTTTTCCAGTATTGGGGTATTACACTTGTTTCAAATATTTTGTTGTAAAGTTTAATAAGAACGGTCTTTGATTCTGTTGGCAAATTCTTAAACATTGGATAGGAGAGTCTGTCCCTACCTGGAGTTTTACCTTTTAGTTTGCTAAGACACGATTCTAACTCGGGAAGTGAAATGGGTTGCTCAAGATGATTACTTGCCGGATTGGATGACCAATGATGTGTTAGGAGTAAAATTTCGCGTTTTTTAGCTCTGAAATTTATATGAAACTTGGCATCGTCGGAATATTGGGACCAGGTTGATGCGAAGTGATTGCTTATTTCTGAAGGGTTGACGAGAGATCTAGAGTCAGTTTCAATACATCTGATAGTGTGTGCTATAGCCGAGCCGCTTAGTCGTTTTATTTTGTTCCAGATGTTGGTTATAGAAGAGTCAGGGTTTATGGATGAAGTGAAATCATTGAGGCTTTTAGCTTTATTTATTTTGAGAGTTTTTCTAAAAATAGCATTCGCTTTCTTAAAAAGGATAAGATTTATGGTGGAGGAATTTTTTTTGAATTTTTTCCAGGCTTTCACTTTTTCATCTCTTAGATAATTAAGCTCCGTATTCCACCATGGGACGTTGTGTTTGAAGCGTTTGGGGCTAGTTTGGGGGATCGTTAGGTTGGCGGCTTTCCGAAGTGTTTTCTGAAAAATTGCAGCAGATCTATTAATATTTGAGGTATCTTCGAAAGTTATTGATATGTTCTTGGTGGATTTTTTGTATTCGGGCCAGTTTGCTTGGTCAATCTTAAATTTTAATATGAGGGGAGTAGGGTTGTGTTTTTCTGCAAATATAAGAGTAGTGATTATGGGAAAATGATCACTATTGTGCAGATCCTCTAAAGTTTTCCAATACATTTTCGGGTACAGTTCTGGGGAGCAGCAGGTGATGTCTATATGTGTAAGAGTTTTGTGTGTAGAGAAGTGTGTGGGGGAACCATCGTTTAGTATGAGTAAGTTGGAATTTGTTAGAAAATTTTCAATGATTGCTCCTTTTTTATTTGTGCAAGGCGATCCCCAAAGGACACTCCAAGCATTAACGTCTCCTCCTATTACTGTTGGGCCGTTGACCTGAGCAAGAATGTTTTCCAAGTCATACCTTGTTATGGTTTGGTCGGGCGGAAGATACATACTTATGTATGTAACTTTTATTTTAAGTTTGACTACAAAAGCTAACACCAAGAGATTTGAGTTGATGTTTATCTGTTGGTGTGGAATACTTTTATTTATCAATACGCCTATACCTTGCTTACAGGTTTAAGGGGTGATTTAAAAAGTAACCTTGGAAAGCTTTTGGAATTAAAGGGTTAAAATTGTAGGGACAGTGAGTCTCTTGTAGACTGACTATTCCAGGATTGTGCTGGGAAATCAAAATATTAAGCTCGTCGTAATTGTTTATGAAGCCTTGCATATTCCATTGCAAGGTTACGAGTGCCATATTTTTATTACTGGGTTTCCACGTACTTTTATTGGTTGGGAGCAATGAAAGAGTGGGAAAAATTTGGTTGGTTGTGTCAGAGTGAAGTGATGAAAAGTTATTTTGTTTAAGGTTTACGTTTGATAAGTTTTGGGTGTTAAGGTTACGACTCCGCTGCGCAGTCATTGAATCAAACGAGCTCCTCGAGGAGCTCGGACGGTTCAATAACTGATCAGCAGAGCCGTAGTTATTGAGGTTAATATTATTTGAGTTATATGCCGTCATCTTCATCCATAGGAATATAGTAATTGTTGTTTTCTATGAGTGATTGAGTAGTTTTAGAGATTGGGGAAGTTGAGTTTAATGAAGTTTGTTGGTTTGTAGAAATAAGTGAGTTAGTGTGAGATGGTGTGCAGTGGTAGTCAGGGTCATTTGTTTCTGTAAGGTTGTTTGTATTAGTGAGAGAATTTTGGATTGTGGTTTTTTCTTGGTTTTCTTCGTTGGAAGTTGATGTGGTTGTGTTGTTTTTTTTTAAATTTTTTAGTTTAGCAGCAGCTGCTTGTGATGAGAGGGGAAGAGCTTGATAAAGTGATGAGGAAAGTGGCAGGTTGTCGGAGGAGGGTGTTTGGATGTTCTTAACGGTATCATTTTTAATGAGATTTGTTTTATTTGTAGCGGTAGTGTTGGTTTCCGTTGGTTTGGTATTGGATGTTTCGGGGTATTGTTTTGTTTTGATGTTTGTAGTGTGGTTGGTTGTGTCGGGGGGGATAGGTGTGGTAGAGGAAGCAGTTTTGGCGTTGGATTGCTTTGTAGCACTTGAATATGATTTTTGGGTTGTGTTGCTTAGGGACGGGAACTGCTCTTTGTAGAAGCGTTTGGCATCTGTTAAGCTGCATTTTTTTTGAGTTTTTATTTTCAGAATCTCTTTCATCTGAATGAACTTTGGACATTCCTTAGATGACGATGGGTGTGAGTCTAAGCAGTTTGCGCACATGGTGCGGGAGCATTCAGAGTCAAGGTGTGGTGGGTAATTGCAGATATGGCACATGGTGGTATTGTTGCATTTATTTTTTGTATGCCCAAGCAACTGGCAATTCTGGCATCGCATTGGATTTGGAATGTATTCGGTAACCTTGGTATTGTACCAGCCAATTTCGACAGTGTTTGGAATTTGGAAACTGTCAAAAGTGAACAGCATTAATCCTGTTGCTTGTTTCTTTCCGTCTATCTGTTTTGTAAATTTGTACACTTCAGTTACTTTTTGCGTTTTCATTTCCAAAATTATTTCCGCCTCTGGGACATTGATCAAGCATGGAGCATATACAATGCCTTTTGTCGAATTAAGTTGGTTATGCAGAGTGATCTTGACTTGGCAAAGGTTGGACAGGTTTTTCGTGGCAGTGAATTTGTCAGCAACTTTTTGATTCTTTGTCAGAACTAGGATTGTTCCGTCTCTAAGTTCAGAGATTTGTTCATACTCAGTGCTTATTGCGTCAATAGCTTTCCTCAAAGCAAAAATACTTATTGATGAAAGGGGTTTATCTTCATTTTTAGGGGCTATTACAACGAATCGCGGATTTTTATAGTTATTGGTTTTGGGGAGTTCGGGATAGAGGTCGAAGGTATGGTATGATGGTTTGTTTCGTTTAGGACGGGGTTCGGAGAGCACAACTTCAGAGGGAAGTGAGCTGTACCTATTTCCCGTACTTTTACTCGGCCCTGAGGCCATTTTCAGTGGAGCAACTTACACTCGCGGGGATATGAAAAAAACTTTTCTGAAGAGCGAAAGAGTAAGATATATGTTTTTAGTTTTTGGGGTTTGGAGAACAGAGATCTGCGTAGGTGCACACAATAGAAAGCCGCCGGTGAGAACAATGCGTTAAGCACGAGAGCTAGTCGGTGACTGATAATAACAGTTTTAAGAAAAAACGGTTGTTGAGGTTTTTTTTATTTCGTTTTAGCCCGGCTCAAACTGGTACCTTTCAAGTAACGGTTTTTTTCATTTTGGATTTTCTTGAAAACGGCTCTAACGATTTTGATAAAATTTAAAATTTAGCTAACTTTAAGCAATTTTAATAAAACTGCGTTTTTGTTTTTGGCTCAAATTGTCGTAACGAAAATCAGGTTTAAATGGCTTTTTTCAAATGGTCATAAGTTCGCAACGGCTTGATTCAATTGACTTAAACTTCGTTTGGCATAGTTCTTTATAGTTTTCTACAAGATGGCTTTATTAATTTTTCTGTGTAGCCTTTCTAAACGGTGGCTTCCATACAATGAGCCGTTCAGTTTTAGCCAACTTTTTTTGGTTTTTTCCAATTTTCTCAAAAAATGGCTCTAACGATTTTGATAAAACTTTGTGTACCTATTGTATTCTTTTAGCGTTCTTAAGAGAACTGCGTTTTTAGTTATTGGCAAAAAATGCTAATAACGGAGGTCTGGTCTTAACGTCTTTTTTTCAAATGGCCATAAGTTGTCAACGGTTGTATTGAATTTACACAAACTTTTTTTGGCATAGTTCCTTACAGCTTACTATCAGATGGCATTGCATTTTTTTCAGGTTCTCTTTTCTAAATGGTGGCTCCCATTCAAAAAGCCACTTAGTTTTGGCCAATTTCTTCGTTTTTTCTAATTTACTCGAAAAACTCTCCCTCGATTTTTATGAAACCTTGTGTGTAATATAAATAGAAGGCTTCAAAGAAAACTGCATTTTTAGTTTTTGGCTACATATGATAATAGCGGAAATTGGTAATATCAGTTTTATTAATGTGGACATTGGTTTTTGACTTGCAACATCAGCATGACCAGTCTAAAACTTTGTCTCCGAAACAAAAGTATAAGTTACCTAGTCTTAAGTTAGATTGATTTTTGTGTAGTTCAAATTTATCAGGACAAATGGGGATGGTGCCCCGTTCTGATCCTAGATTGGAATCCATCTGTGTTCGATACACCCCAGACAAACGGACATTGTATTTTGAAGTCGGTCCCGTACATACCCTCATAGAAAAAAAAAAAAATTAAACAAACGCAACAAAGTATTTTATTGGCTTAATGTTAATGTTTATTTTATTATTAGGTATTCAAATTATTATGACATTATGCATTTGCAGTTTCCTACACATCATTGAATGTATTTAATTATTATTATTATTATTATAAATTTCACATTTATTTTTTTGTATTTATTAATTTTTTTTTGTATATATTCTAGTATTACAACTTTTTACACTTACTACACACCGTTCTATTTATTCTACCTATTATTACTAATTTTAATTGAAGAATGTGTTCTACGTACGTTCGGTTAAATGTTCACATCCAATTTTATTATTTAAACAAAGATGATCGACCGGCCGATCAACTTTAGTTATAGCCTCATGTGCAGTAATGTATCTATAAGTTTTTATCGTATTCGTATATCGTATCAAATTTAATATATTATTATTTTTGTTTTAGTGAATTCGAATGGTAACTAACAAGTGACGACGGCATACAATACCCGATGCTATAAAAGAAATGAAAAAATAAATACAATAAATTGCTTTTTCAGTTAACATTTTTTTTTTATGAATTTCGCTCTTTTTCTGGTAATACCACAACAGTCCTACACGTTATGATGGTTTTAAATTTTAAATATCATTGGCCATTTTATTTTTATAATAATTATTGCACATTTTTATTAATGTTGTTTCTCTTCGAATGAAATGTAGACTTATTGTATATACAGTTCAAAATGTTCTATATCGCCTCTATTCATATGAACGAATGTGTGAATAATTTTGGGTAGGTATGCAATGATTTAAGTCTATAGCATTAAGACAAACAGCCCTGCGATTTCCAAAATATAACAAAAAAAATCAAACTTAAAAAATAACATAATACGGTCCGTACTAATCTGCATCAAATTTTCTCCGATTGGTGTATTCGAAGTTGAATGGAAAGAATCCACTGGATTCGACACCAAGGTTTGAGTCATCTTCAGAGTAATCCTCGTCGTCGTAATTGCTGGGTTTCTCATTGATTGGAGGTGCTGTGGCAATGTGAATTTCTTGAGATGATGCTATGGATAATGATTCGAGAAGAGCAACTTCGTTAGGTTCTTTTTGTTTGGCAAATTGATAATCTAGAACATGATGACTTGTTGAACTTGTTGGGACTTCTGTTTGTTGCTTTTCTTGTTGCTGTTGCTGTACGGGAGAATCATCATCTCTTTTGGGTGTTTTATTTGCAGCTGAATTTTGTAATTTCTGATGTGTTGCATCTTTGTTCCACAGGTACTGATTGTGATGTCTTTGGTAATATTCATGTAAATTTTTATAAAACTGTTCTGCCGATATTTCCGAGGAGTTCATAAGTTGTATAGCAATTTGTTCAGGTATTACAATTTTGTCTGGAATGAATAAAGAAAGGAAATTATTTGATATTTATCTAAACTGTCTCAAAAATTGAACTACAAATTATACTTTTAGGTTCAAATATATGTATATGAATGTATTATGTTTAACATCCCCTCTTACCCTATTATCGAAGTTTATTAATAAGTTTAAGCCTCCCCATCACTGTTATTTCCGCATAGAACGAAAGCTTATGAGATTAAAGTTCATTTTCTACATTATATTTCACATCAGAATTATAGCACTCCCTGATTGAAACCAGTAGAAACACAAAAAATTGCTTCTGCTCAATTTTGACACAATGTCTATTCGCACGCATCAGTTTCAAAAGTTTTGCCACTGCAAACTGGTGGGCGCAGCCCGATTGGCGGTACAAAGGGATTTGCACACGCGCCTCGTATTAAATACTTACCGCTCACTCAACACTCTGTGTTCGGATAAACACTCCCCAATGAATATTCTGCAGCTGAAATTTGAGTTATATTTGTATTTCTGCATCTTGATTTCATTCTGACTTTAAATCGAGAATCGAAATTCACTTCTCGGAATCGTCAGAAGTGTTATATGTTTACCAATGGAACGGTTTTAGAAAACTTCCGGATGCTTCTGGACAACGCCCTTACTTGTCATGGATCTAATACATTTTCGCATTTTGTTATTAACCAGAGAACGGCTTCAATAAAACACTTAAAGTTTCAGCTCTGTATTTGCCTCAGCAATATCTATTCTTAAAAAAAGAATTGCCACATCATTTAGCTTTAAGACAACAGTTATCGCGTATGTCGGTTAACCTCTACAAACATAGAACGATGGATGTACATATTTTTTAAGTTTGAAATTTTAATGTAGCTTGTACCATTACCTAACCATAGCCAAGTGAGTTGGTACGTGCAACCCGTAAATTCTGACTCGAAAAAGTGTATTTCACTATGAACACCGTAGAATCAGAAAATAAATTCAGTTTCTCATTAATTTGTCCATAATATTGTACTTAGATTTATAAACTTGACCCATATCAAAAAAAAAAAAAAAAAAAAAAAAAAAAAAAAAAAAAAAAACGACTGGGTCGCACGAACTTGCTCTAATGAGTGACAGTGGTTTAGGGGCTTGAGATTTTGATAAAAATACAATTTTCAAAATTCTTAAATAAATACTTAAACTAAGTATTTGAAAAAAAGTACGCCATTTTATTTCTTGGATAAATTTGAATTTATGAAAATAAATTTATAAAATCTGTGGAGCGGTTTTTGAGAAAAAAAGTTTTTTTTTGAAAAACTTTTTGAAAAATAATGAGAAAAATAAGCTTTAACGTAACGGTTATATGACAGGTACCGTTATTTTTTGAGCTAAAAAAAATTCAATTTCCCCTCTGTACCTAAAAAACTCTATATACCAAGTTTGAAGCGATTCGGCCCACCCGTTTGGGCTGTAGGTGTCTATACATACAGACAGACATACAGACGGACAGAATTCTTAGATCTTTTTTTTTCGTCATGTTTGATTGTTATCTCAAAACTTTTTTTTTCGACGAATGCATAACTTGCCTTTAGTACCTATCTATAATCGCAAGTAAAAAAAAAATGTATGCTTGTTTTTTTTTTTTTCAAAAGCTTTTTTTATGAAATAGACCAAGCATAAAAAACTCGATAGGTAGAGGAAAGTTGCCTTCCAGCTCAATTAAGAGAGGTAAAAATGGTCTGATATACATCAATTAACTGCTCATTAGGTCTATAACAGACCTTACAATATCGGATCTCTTAACCAAAAACCAAAAAGAAGAACCTAGTTTCGAATCTACTTAGTGCAATCGCAAAACTGCTATTTGATGGTGACTGCCTACTAAAAAATGCTTATCTACGATAGTGGATGGAAATACCGAACACGGTCATGAACTCCAAAGCAGGAGAAAAAATATAACCGCAGAACTTAAAAAACAAGTTCCATGGTTCACAGACAATTAAAAACACATTTTTTTTTAAATATATTCTTTCTGACCTTAATTTTTGACAAGTTTTTCTCTATGTGTATAAAAAGTTGACGTCCGCCCGTTCCAAAACCGAAATTATTCTTTAAAAGACTGGATAAAATACAATAACATTTTTACTTTGTGTGTCCGATGTTAAATTACTGCTAGCGCAATAAAAAAAGGCGTGTGCCATGCCCAAACTTAAAACTTTGTAGTGCCAATGCAAAACTACGTACAATTTTAAGCTCGCATCTCCATTCGAACGAAACAAAAAAAATAGATTTTGAATAAAAATTGCGATTATGGGTTTGTCTTAACAAATCTTAAACCACGCCCTGCTACGTAAAAAAGGATTACATAAACAAAGTATTCATCTTTGTACTTCAAAACTGCGACCGATATTTAATAAACATTTCAAAATTTAACGCATATTTAGACTTAGCGGAAACGCCCCCAAAAACTGTCCTGAAAATTTGTTTAACTAATATAAAGCACTAACTGAACTTTGAAGTCGATTTAATCTTTTAAAACTATGTTTTTGTTTTTTTTTTTTATGAAATTTAAAAATAAACACAATTTACAGACAGGAGGAAATAAAACGATATTTTACTACTAGCGCAATTTCAAAATTCGTATGCTATGCCATTATATTCCATACACAAAATATGTATTTAGTTTTGACTAAAAGACAGAGAAATCTAGACTTGTGGATTTATTAAGTACAATTTATTTGCAAAAATAAGTTTTCTTTAGTTTTGTGGTACCAATTGCGAGGTGGTTACCCAACCGATTGAGATGATATGTATATCGTTGGAAAGGTATTACTGAGTAGGTGTGATGGGAATATTTTGTTTTGTAATTTGCTGTAAAATTTTTTTTCCCACAGTTTTGGACATTTTAATGGCCGAATTTTGGCCACCGGGCGATTCTAGTAACTAATAAACACTATAGGTTTTTCGCTCGAATATAAATACCGTATTATTTTATAAAAACATTTTCTAATTTAATTTAGAAAAAATTTACCTTTATCTTTGTTTGCAAAATTAAAGCATTGTGCCTTGATCATTATTAGGCGTTTTTCTTTTTTCATTCAGAAAAGAGCTCTGAACAGAGTTTCAGTACATCGAGCTCGCTCTGAACGTCCTCTGAACCAATAATTGTGCTCAGAGCACTCTGAACTATTTATGAAAGGAATTTAAGCACTTAGCTGTTAATTCTTTTTCTCATGCCATTTTAAAAACCTGAAACAACCTAAAAAAACATAACCCAGAGTACAGTAACGTTTTCAACGAACTGTTGGATACCCTATTCCCTATTTTTGTATGTGTATGCGTTCGCCAACCGCTGTTTCAGTTTCAGAAATAATATTCTTCTTTAGCAGACAGGAAAAAGTTCAATAACTTTAATTTTTGGGCCGATGTTCAATTACTGCTAGCGCAACAAAAAAAGGCGTGGGACATTCCCAAATTTTAAACTTAGTATTGCCAAGGCAAAACTACGCACAATTTTAAGCTCGCATTTCCATTCGAGCAAACACAAAAAAATTAGATTTTGAATACAAATTGCGATTATCTTAAAAAATCTTGAACCACAGCCTGCTACGTAACCAAGCAATACATGCTCAAAATTTTCATCTTACTTCAAAACTGCGATTAATGCAGATTTACAATTTTAGTGGAATAGCCCCCCAAAAAGTGAGCGTGTCCTGTAAGGTTAATTAATTAATATAAAGCTGTAACTGAACTTTGATCGTAAGTCGCATTAAATTTTTAAAGATGTGTTTTTTGTTTTATTTTATGAAAAGTTGTCGTAAGCCACCCCCGAACTTTAAAAATGTCTGTACAAAAACACAAAATATTTAGTTTTGACTAAAAGACAGAGAAAACTGGGCTTGTGGATTTATTATAAGTACAATTTATTTGCAAAATAAGATTGCTATCGTGGGTGTTAGCCACACCCTAAATCGAAAAATTGTCTTTCTTACACAAGATGTTTACACAATTTAAGGTTTTTCGCTCGAATATAAATACCGATACTTTATAAAAACAATTTCTGATTTAATTTACACAAAATGTACCTATATTTTATGTTTACAAAATTAAAGCATTGTGACTTGATCGTTATTGGACAAAAAAACACATTTTAATTTTGCCAAATCTAGGTTGTTGAAGAAAACTGTCGATTGTGGGCGGGCATATTTGTGAGCGGATTTCAAAGGTTTAAGAACTTTGCCTTACTCTTGCTCCAAAGATTTTATACACTAAATTTAAGCTCTCTAGCTCCAAAATTGTGACCTCTAGGGAGTAAACATACGGACGGACATCTCTTAATCGACTTGACACTATAAAATTTTGATTCTGAGTGAAAATATATAATTTTTTATACCTAACGGTTTTATTTCTTTAAGTTACAAAACCACACCAAATACAATACACATTCTATGGAATAGGATATAACAAGAGTATGAAACCTTCAGAAAACGAAACTGCAAACGAAAGATAAGCGATGCATATATGGTTGACAAAGAGTGTGTAGGCTACCAAGCACCGCACAAAGAGGAGACTAATATAATATGTAGTTAGGAAACACTGTACTGTATTCTCTCGCGAGCTAAATCCTATAGAAGATGGACTCATTTAAGGGTAGCTTTTCCGTTTCGCCGAGTTTCAAGCCACAAGCGTGGTAAAGAATTTTTCACTTCAAAGAAGATAGGAACAATGAGGACTCAAATAAACTTCAAACTGACTGGTTTTTTAATTATATTTTGTGCTGGTTATTGCTAACGTTTTGCAACCATCTAGATTCTAGACAAATACTTTTATGCAAACGGAATTTATTCCTTAAGTCAATTTTTTTTTGTTTATTGACTTTTTACAGTTTTTGTACGACAGGGTGCTCAGATTTGCATTTACAATTAAAGGAAAAACCTTCCCTCAGAATTGTCCACTAAGGCAGATAAAATATGTAGTCTAAGCAAAAGAAATGCTATAGTTGCAGATCTTTTTACAGAAATTGTGTTACAACAATGTCCTCGGAAAATGTACATTAAAAAAAATCTTCACTAACTCATACAGAGCACTTCTTGTATTGCATTTCGTATTCTAAAACCCTTTCAGATTTAAGAACCTACCACACACACTTTTTGTATGCACATCTGAATAGAAAAAAAAAGGGATATGGAAATGATATGTATATTGTGTCTCACCCTTCTTCCTAACAAGAACCATAAAATCTTTACCAATTACAGAAGAGTATGCAAATTGTATTTTTGTTTTTTTTTAAAAATGTTTTTTAATAACTGTTTCAAAAAAATATGTTTTTGTTTCTTAAAAATAAAAAAGAACTGAATCTAACGAATTCATTTTAGAAAATTCTTTAAATTTAATTCTCTGTTTTGAAACGATGGGTTTCGAAAAACACAAAAAAACATAAATAAAAAAGAAACATTTCTTTGAAATAACTTGAAACAGAGTATTTAAAGAACAAGGACATGGTCTGTAGTAAATTCAATATACAATACAACTGTTACTTACCACAGTTAGCAACTTTAGTAACAAACGGTCGAATGCTTGGATCCCATATGAACACATAGTAAAGGGACAACATTATTGCAGCCAATGACACACAAAACACATAAACGGCAACTGTGAGTATCCTTATTGCCTTTCGATTGTTTTGCGGCTGTTGATAGAATCTACTAATTGTTTCGGTAGGAGGAAGTTTGATTTTTTCTTCTAGTGAGCCTAGTTTCGAAATCATTTTTTTTTTTTATTTATTTATAAACGTGTAGGTATAGGGAAAATTTGAACTTTCTTAACTGATATGTTTTGTAATTAATAAAAATAATGAAGCTAATAAAACTATTGCATCGACTTTCACTGATGTGCAAAAATGTGTATCAAAAAAAATTATCCGTCGCTTATTGTGTCCCGAATGCAACTGCACCAATCAACTCTCAGATTTGTATGGTGTTGAAGATTTCACTTAAAATAGCTTTTCAGTGGAATGTAGTGTAGTGTAGTGAACAGGAATGGGGCGCGACGACAGTAGCGACACACTCATTGGAGCTAAGTCTTATTCTGAAACTGCTCGGTCGGATGGACGTGTTTCTGTGTATATGCACACACCACACCACACTACACTCACTGTGTCAGAAAAAGTCCTGCCTCTGCGAATCGATAATTCTACAACAATTGTGTGCAAAAAGGATTCAGGTTAGTGACCGAGAACTGGGTCAGTAGGACATCATGCAATTTAGAGATTTCTGTTTGTGTGTATAAAAAGCTTTCAAGGTAGAAGCGCCCGAGTTGTTCGTGTCAAAGTTTTTGTAAACTCAACCAAGTTGAACCCATATTGTGTATGGATGTGTGAATAAATCTAGAGCACCACCGGAATATAATTTTCATTTCAAGCAAAGGTATACTATATTCGAGTACGAGTAGAGTATATATGTATACAGTGTACAACACAAGGAACTTGGATACTTGTGGGTATATTCGAATGTAAATATTTGAAGTCCTTCAATGATCTGACTACAAATTTATGACCCTCTTTCGGGAAACTAAAGTATATTAATTATATTTAAGATGTAGGTATAACTTTCTTTGTTGGTTCGGTTCGTGTAAAACTTTTGGCCAATCTTTCTGAGTTCGTTGTGGACTATATCATATTCTAAAGCTTCATATAGGTACTTCATTTTTGAAAGAGTATTTTGTTGGGCTCTTATTCAAAAATAGTTGGTAATTCGTACTATTTTGTGCTTATGGATTGGATATAATCAAATGGAATGGATATCCGTTGGGGAAAAGCATACGGAAAGATACATTTCATTCCCATGAACATTTTATCAAAGACAAGATGATTTTTCTTTTTTTTTTATACTGAGGGACAACAGGGCGTATACGTACTTTAAAAAAAAAATTGTTTAAAGATATAAAATATTGGTTTATAACATTAACATTGAGGAAAAAATCCTTATTACCATTAAATAAGAGGATACACGATTTATTTATTAATTTTTTTTTGGATAATTTGTGTGGCCTGCTTAACTCTCGTATTTCAGAATGTTTTGAGATTTGTATACTGTACAAATGTATAAGTAGTTTTGGTAATTACATAAGTAAGATATAAGTCCTAGAAGGGATAACTAATTCATATAGTAATATGAAAATTCAATTTAGGACCAACAGGGCGTATTCGCAATCGTTAAAAGAAACATTTTACAATTATGTATTGTTATTTGTGTGGTAGAGACTGCTTTGGAGTACTGAATAGTCCGTTTTCCAGACGTTAGCAAACGTATCAATATCTTAAAAAATGCCTGAAAAATTCATGAAGATTTGACTGAACATTTTTTTCAATTAACAAGTTCAATATATGTAACTTATAATTTTCGTTTTTTTTTTTAAATTAAAAAAATCAAGATTAATCAATAAATCTTCAAAATGGTCCATTTGAATCAAATTAAGTCTACATTTCAAAGTCAAAGTTTTTTTTTTTTTTTGAGCCTATAATCTTTAAAATAATCGGTTTTTTAGAACCGAATCATCGAATCCTTCTGGATTTGAATGCGTTCTTTCCAGAAATCTCTGGTTGAAAAATTTAAGCTCTTTTGTAACTGTTTTTTTTTTTGCACGTCTTTAAAAGAAGTGCTTTTTGTGAAGTTTTTCTGGATGCCCTAAAATGTGCTAATGTTCTGCCGCTTTTCGAAAAAGGCGCAAAATATGATTTATCTGACTGAAGTACAGACTGACCTGGTTATTACTTTCAATAATCAAAGTATTTGAAAAGGCAATCAAAGCATAACCTTCCCCCTATGCCACTGTCCATGAGTGGCACTTGCATCGAGGAAACCGATCAGCTTTGCGTTCTAGGTATGTGCATCACAAATCATCTTCTGTGGAACGATCACATATTTGACGTCGCCAAAAATGCCGCAAATTGCTTAGGTTTCCTTAATCGATGCAAGAAATATTTTTCCCCTTCTGATCTGGCTATAATCTACAAGGCATTCTTTCGCCCGAAGCTAGAGTACAATTCTGATATCTGGGCAGGTGCTCCTGTCACTCATTTGCGCCTCCTTGATAGGATTCAAAAAAGAGCCTTAAAATTGATAGGTGAAAGAACCATTACCGAAACATTTGTTTCACTCGAACATCGCCGTAATGTTTCTTGCCTCACCTTGTTTTATCGCTACTTCTATAAACAGTGCTCCAGTTAAATAGCCAGTTGCGTTCCTTTTTTGAAACAATTTCCCCGTAACACCCGCACCGCAAGGAATGCCCATCAATTTACCCTCGAGCCTAACTTCGGACGTACTGTTAAGTATAGAGACTCTTTTTTTAGCTGCACTACAAGAATGTGGAATGCTTTACCCGGCTCGATTTATCCCTCCCATTTCGATATACAGACATTCAAAACCAATGTTCACCGGCACCTCCTTTTATCTCCTATCCACGTTTCCTGAACGATCGCACTGTGTTGACTCATATTAAGGGTATTTATAACCCCTTGTGTGCGGGCTCAATTAAAAAAAAAATACAAACCAAATTGGTAAGTTTTCTTCTTAAAACGATGTTTTATATAGTGAAGTTCAGTTCGGTTTTCAAAGTTGCAAATGTACGGAAAATGCTTTATTACGTTTCTGTTATCAAATATTTAGCAGCCTAAAAATTTTGGTTTGAGTACCAAAAACTGCTTTATAAAGAACCTGGTTTGATGAACATAAATTATGTATATAAGCTTGAAACTTAAATTATGTTCCTTTCATTACCCCGGCAATATTTATTTAGGAGCTGATCTCTATTTTCATGCTACAGAATGCAAGAAATGTAAACTCTTTAATATATTGGTCCTGTGTCATCAACTCCCAGTTAATTTTATACTCTCAGCAATGTTTGCAACTACTTATGCTTATGACAATCTATTGTGGAATCTTTCACTTGGAACTTCAATTTGGAATTTCTTGTTGGGAAGGAACACACTAAATGGTGTTTTAGATATAGATGACAACTTTTTTTTCATCTGCCATGTAATTTATCTTTAGTTTGGTTTGCCATTTCATCATGAATCGACAGACGCCTGAACAACGTATGCAAATTGTGCAGATTTATTTCCAAAAACATGGTTCTGTTCTCATCATTTTTTGTTGAATATGGCTACGTCAATATGCAAAAATGAGGGTTACAGCCAACAGAGATTGTTATAGATCCATATGATTAATGACTTTTTCGGTTCTGAATTGAATCGCCTTGATGTGGGGGAGTTTCAACAAGACGGCGCAACATGTCACACATCGCTCGACACAATAAATTTGTTGAGAGAAACGTTTTTTGAGGGCATAGTTTCGCGTTTTGGACCTGTATGTTGGCCTCCAGGATCGAGCGATTAAACACCGCTAGACTATTTACAGTCGGGGTATGAGAAGTATAATAATATAATGATAATTGATAAGTCAGAGACAGTTGACGACTTGAAACATTCGCCGGGTTATCGCCGATATATCACTCCAAATGCTGCAAGCAGTGATCGCAGACTGGACCACAAGATTGGACAACATCCAATCCAGCCGAGGTAGCCTATAGATAAGTTATAGTTCTCTACCTCTTAAAAAAAAAAAACCTTTATAAACACTAAGTATATAGATGTGCCACGGAAATCTATTCATAGAAATAAGTGGATATGGAAATGAGATATATGTAGCTAAAAGAGTATTTTTAACGAAATTTGAATAAAGTGCTCTATTTTTTTGTAACAATATTCAGTGTTTACTTTATGGATTAAAATAAATTGAAATTCTCAAAAATAAGTTCAACGCTTCCGAAATGTGCATTTTAAGCAAAGAAATTGCTTTATAATTACAATGAAACCTCTCCTAGGCGGACAGCGTCGGTGACAACACTTTTGTCTAAGAAAGTTGTCCACCCAAGAGACAAAATAAAAATAAATAAATTAAAAAACTGTTTAACGCAAGTGCCAAAAAATGCATGAACACAAAAAAAAATTATAGACCATAGATGCTTTGTTCTTTGAACTTTATTCATAGCCGACCAAGATGTTAAGAGTTGTCAAAAAAAACCTGTTTTTTCCGGTAATCACATACATATTACGGGTACTCGGTCCTATCGAGTTATCCGTCGGAACGGAAATTTCTCCGATTTTATACGATTCGGACATTTTTTACTTCAAGGTATTTTCCCGACCAGCTATTCGGAATATTTCACCTAAAAATTTTAACGCACAGCGGGGAATTGCGTTGCAGTACGTTAAAGTACATTTTCCGGTGCAATTTTTGACAGATAGGTACAATTTTATTTCTAAATTCCTCCGACAAAAATTCTAGGCGGAATTTTTTTTACAAATTTAAGGAAAGTATTGAAAAATGTAAGAAACACAAAAATTACTCGAACGTAATTGAAACCTCCGAAAAAGTATAAAAACAGTCCGCTCCGACGGATACCTCGATAGGGAACGATTTTTGATTTAGATTCCTACATTTGAAAAGGTTTTTTTTGTGTGAGTACAATGCAATATGGTTTTTCAATTCTAAAATATCAGATTTATTAGTTTCAATATCAGAAACCGTTTTTTATGTTTTAATATGCAATCTATATTATTTCAAGATAAAACTGATTTTTAATATAAATAACTTATCTGACTCTAATAAATTATGTTCGGGTGCGTTTAAGTAACTTTGACTGTAAATTTCATTAAATATAGAACCAAGAAATCTATGTACTTCTATCGACATACTCTACTCGTATATATATAAAATACTAACCCCCCCCCCCTCCTATATAGCATGTTTATGATCTAAAAACAAAACCATGTTTTGTATGCCCTCAAAAAATGAAAGTAGTAAGCATAGCATAAGCACCCGTCCCTAGACGCAAACAACCTCTTTCAAACAAAATCTTAAAAATAAATTAGGCCGAGGATGAAACCAAACGTCTGTCGCCACCACACCACACCACACCACGACACAGTCATTTTCTACGTTTCCCTTTTTTTTCCTTTTTAATGTGTCTTGAGGATGGTGCGGTGACGGTACACGGTAAATGTGAGCTGTGACTGACGATGTGCTCTGGGCTGGAAATGCTTTTCTAGGGCTTCCTTCCACCATTGAAACTGATGGTCAAGAATAAATTTTGTTCTCTTTAAATTGGATTTGTGCTAAAAACAAATCGATTTACGGTAGAATATGTAACTTGAAGAAAATATTTGAACTTGATTGTTTGATGTTTACGTTTGAATTGCGTTTTGCGCCGTGCCTTACAAATCCGGCGGGGCATGCCGACTTGGGAATTTTTTCACAATTCCGGGCTAAGAATCCAAAATGAAAATAAATAATTAACAGACGAAGGCGTGATGAATGAAAATTTTGATCGTTGCATTTTATACGAGTACGTAGATACTGGCTACTATTTGTGAAATTGTGAAATGATTGTATTTATTTATTCAGGCACACGGATGGAATTGTAAATGCGCTTTCAGCGTTCTAGTTGTTGTGTTAAAGGCATTCAGAAAAAAACTATACATTTTATTAAGCTTTTATAGACTTAAATAATACAGAAACGAAAATTCGGAATAAGTTATGAATTGTATCGGAAATGTTTATCTTGCGAATATTGAAACCTATAGATCACTTTTTGAAATTGAAAAAATAAAATGCACGTTAGTCGCACAAAGTTGCTCTTATGCCGGATAACTGCTTGGGGGCTACGTGATTTAAAAAATAACTATAAGATAATTTAGCAAAATCTTTTATTACATATTTCTTATTCTTAGATATTCTTATCAGATTTTAGATCAGATTCTCATCATATTTATACAAAAAAATTTTGAAAGTCGTTGGACCAGTTTCTTAGAAAAAAGAGTGTTTTTACTTTTGAAAAATGTTTCGAAAAAATGTTTTGGAATTTGTTTGAGTATTTGAAAATACTCATTTGCGGACCTTCTGAAAGCTATGAGTAACTTAAGAGAGAGCTTGGTGGCTCCTCGCCGTTTCAACAGGACGATATCCAAGATCTCAAGCCCCAAGTCAGACATAAAAACAAGTTCGTGCTATTCTGCCTTGCGCTTTATTTCATGTGCAGTTGTCATAAAACTCAAATTGAAATACAGGGTATGGCTCCATATTCGTGGACAATGATTTAGGAAACGACGATTCAAGAGAAAAGTGACGGAACAGGTTTATAAACTGAAAATCTGAAGACTCGAGCAAATTTTTATAAAAGTAGTTTACTTTTTTCTAAAAATAAAGCACTACACGATGTTTCTATTGACAATCACGAAAATAAACCTTTTCTACAGTCCTCGTGAAAAAAGTCAACATTAGAGATAGACCCTTAATTATTAAACATTGTGTTCTTAAAAAATGAACGTATATCATTCTTAAGTTGTGGTCGGGTGACTAGAAAACACTTCGTGGCCTTTTTCTGCTTCATTTGATACCGTTCAAATGTATTGGAGCTCGAATTTTACTTTTTTTAAACTTTTAGTGAAACTCTTAACAATAATTGTGATCTCTTGTTCCATTGTGTAGAAACATGAAATACACTTTTGAACGGTTAAGCCAATTTCTAAGAAATCAACAAATCAAAAACTGACGACAAATTCGCAATTCCATAGATTTTTTTGAATTAAAAAAAAAACAAGAAAAGAAAGCATTAAAACCGATTTGGTTAAATATGGGAGATCCGTTTTCCAGAAAAATAACAAACCCAAAAAAATGTTGGCCTCAACTTAACTGCCTGTTATACGACACCAACTGTTCAAAAGCATCAAAATAATTTTTTTAATATCACCTGAAAGAAAGTTATGAGAATACGAACAAGAGTTCAAGGGAATCAATCTTCTATCTTTTTGAATATTTGATTTCTCAAAAGCACTGCAATTCTCAATCATAAGTTTTAGAAAATTCTTTTGCAAGGCTTAGATAAAATAAAATAAAATGACTGACTGGGTGTCACATTCTTGGTTGGTGTGTCAAATTTTACGATGATAACAAATCTTTATAAAATAAGCAAAGAGGTTTAAGCCAAAAATTAAAAATCCAGTTAACTTTAAATTGCTCTTAAAAAAATACAACAACATTTTTAAGCATTTTTATTTTATGAGAAATTTGGTACATAAAAAGTAAACAATTTTGTCTAAGACTGAACGATATATGGCAGCTTTTTGTTAAGAAATTTTTAACACGTATATATTCCTTCTTGTGGGTGCTACGAAAGACATATATTTTAGGAAGTCTGAACCTTTTTCTTAATGTCGTTGTCCACTTATGGCCAATTTAATAAAACTGTTCAAACTAGAATTCCGTTTCTCTTTGGATGCAAAAGTTAGTCGAAATTGTAAAAGCCGTTTCTGAGCAAATTTAAAAAAATGCTGGCTAAAATTGAGCGGCTCAATTTATTAAGCCTGATTTTCGTTATGATGAGCATTTCAGACAAAAACAAAAAGCGTTATTTAGTAAAAAAATCCCTATTTTTGTTAAATTTAAACATAATTAATACTTATTACTCATAATTATTATAAGTTTCATCAAAATTGTTAAACCCTCTATCATCGTATCATGCCATGATTGATAAAAACTTTTTTTGTCTGCATAAATCCAATACTTGCCATGAACTTGCAAGTAAGAAATAAACAGGTGCAGCTAACCTGTTTTATTTGCGCAAGTAGATATTGAATTCTTACAGAAAAAATCGACATTGTAGTCAAACAATTCATATTCTGGTTGCCTTAAACAGAGACGTTACAAAACTTAGATAGATAACCAAAAATTCAACATACAAATATTTAAAACATACCTTGCAAAATTATGTAGAATATTTTTGCAAACTAATAATAGCTTTCATGGCATTGTTAAAAAAATTGCGATATTTGGTTTGTTGTTTTTTTTTTTATTGTTTTTTGAGGGTTAAGAACAACATTCACAAGACAGATTGGCACTCATAAAGTGCGATTAAATAAATTCATATTTTTAGTTTATTTGTAACATTTTTATCACTAAACATTATGTTCAAATCAAGGCTTGAAAATCTAAGCGAACAAATGGAAAATTGTATAAATTCACTTTCACAAATTTATTTTCGTTTTATTGCACATAGGTTGGATGCTTTTTTGGTTTAAACACTGGAGGCATCTTAGAGTCCCAAAAGAATATGTAATAGAACGACAATCCCACTCCCACACCCGACAAAGCAAATAGATACACAAACAATATAAAACATCGCAAACATCTTTCCGAATAACGTCTTCGTGGTGCACGAAATGGTATTTCTTCAGGTTCTCTCACCGAACGAGGTATCTCAGTATCGGCGTTTTCAATGATTTGGACAAGTTTTGGCATTTTTCTTGTTAGAAATTAATGGTTAAAGTGAATTTTTGCAGTCTTATAACAACAATTTGGAAGCGAATCACAGTTAATACTGCTGGCAGATGTCACAATTCAATCTGGATTTGAATTCTTTAATTGCGAATCCAATTAAAAAATCGACTTACTTTTTCGATTGTTCAGCTAAAATTAATCCTTTCACGGTGTGATAAATGTACATTTAGTCGTATCGTATATGCAACTCAGATAATCCCCATCAATCAGGCTTCTTTATACGCGCAAATCAAAAACTTACCACTCTCATCCAAGTTCGCATTTAACCAACATGATGATGTTGTTTGAATTCTGGAAGTGGTGGCATTTTGGAATCCCATAAAAAGAGATGATACATTGCCAATGTCATTCCCATTCCACTTAGTCCACCCAAATATATTCCCAAAGTTAGAATTTTGAATGTTTTAGATTCAAAAAAGGAATCCTTTTTTGGTATTTGTTGCTCTGTAGGCTTTGTATCTTTGTTGTTATCAGCCATCATTTTGAAACAGTTTATATGGATGGACTAAAAAAAAATCTTAACAGAAAATATTTGTTGCTTTAATTATTTTGTCACTGAGGAGGAGCAATGCTTCTTAACTTGATATGTGTATCGGCTCTAAACTGGGACTCAACTAATTTAACATTTTACATTTTTTAAAGTGTCGGTTTGTCTTGTTTTCCATAATGAACAACACAAAAAGCCATGTAATTGAGAACACAAATAAGCATTAAGTGCTTTTGACTTTTGAGGTGGTTTAGTGGTTTCTTCGTTTCTTCTAAGTACTACACTCGCATTTTTTTTTTATTTATTTATTGTAAGCTCTGGGAGGGGAGGAGAATTGGGGGTGTGAATAATAAGGTTGTTCTGACCTTTGTTTTGCAAACACTTCAAAGACAAACTTATAATATCTTAAAGAATTGTACTGCGTTGTTGTAGATGACAATGAACATGTCCATTATGTAATTCCTTATGAATTAAAGCTATTAGTTCTAGATCATGATTCAAGAGCCTGACACTTTTGGAATAATAGTGAATTGACAAATTTATTTTGTTTAAAAGTTTAATAAGACAATTAGAACCACATTTTTATTATGTGAAGTGAAAATGCAGTGTTATTGGAAAGACTTCCCAATATATCACATACGAAGTTTGAACGAAATTCATACAGCCATTTTTGAGGAAATATTTGAGAACTTACATGTTTTGGCTTAAAGTGAACCGCCTGTTATATAGAGATACTTTTAAAAAAATGTTGATGTGTGTACTTGCAATGCCCGCCCAGCCCATTTGTTGAGAATCCTAAGGATACACGAATTATCATGTTTTCTCAATTTCATAGATTTCAACTTAAGGCATTGTAAATATAATCTATATGAACGTTAGGTGCAAAAACAACAATAGAAGACACTTGATGTAAAGTGGATCAGACAACTAGCGCCACCATTTACGAGATACACAAACAGAAAAACATGTTTCATGAAATTATTATAAAATTATATATACAATGCTTAGAGCCTCTTATCCGTTGAAAGCAGATTACCTTACTTATAACGCAGTTACCTTAAAAAGAATCCCAATATAATACAATGTAAGATCAACTGTATTTTTACCGTTTTTGAGAAAATTTTTATAAACTAAAAAAATTTCCTAAAACTGAACGGCTCCTTGTGTAGAAGCTATACCGTTAAGAAAACTTTAGTCTTTAAAACTTAGATGCCATTCTGTAAGCTATAGAAAAGATATGCTCCTAACCCAGTCTGAATTATATTATATCGTTGTCAGCTTATGGCCATTTTAATTAAACCGTAAAAACCAAATTTCCGTTTCATATTTAAATTTTTACCAAAAAAAAAACGCTGTTTTCTCTTAATTACTCTAATTGTAATAAAGGGTATTTATTTAGTTGCATGAGAAGTTTCGATGGTTGTTGTCTATGATTTGACAGTTGAGAATGTCGAACTGTGAGAACATTTCTGGCCAGTACGCAATGTATATAGAACCTATAGTAATATCACTTGGGAGTTTTTATTATTGTCTTGTTTTGCAGCGATGTTGATGCAGCAAGTGTATAAAAACAAAATTCATCATGAATCGTTTGACGCCAGAACAACGCTCCCAAATTGAAGAAATTTATTTAGTTCATAGAGTATTCGTCCATTTGACGGTCTCAGTCATTGCATTTATAAACTATAGTATTCCCACTTGAGGTGCGCCATCTATCGACGAAAAACTAAGCTCTAGAATACCAATACCGTTATTTTCTTTCCAGCCGTATGATAGGTCAGGCCCAAAATATGCAGAGATTTTATCAAACCTATATCGTTAAAACAGTTTCCGATATGGCAGAGGTACCAATTTTGAGCAATTCAATCGTAACGTCACGTATAATTGTTTTTTTTTTTTTTGCCTCATAGCACTTTTAATTGCAAGCTAAAACGAACCAACAAAATGTGAAATATTTCCCTCTTTACTGGCTGAGCACAATGGTGTAGCTGTTTTTAAATTTTATTTTTCTGAAAAAAACTACGAATTGCTTGAAGTTGGCGTACTCAAAAAAATAAAAATTGGAATAAAATTTCAAAAAGTATTTAAAAAAAATGTTTTTTGAAAAACTGGTCGATTTTGAAAAAAAATTTCCTGAAATTCTCAACAATAAACGAAATCGGATTGCTTGCTTCATTTTTCCCAAAAGACGTTTTAACTAGTGATTTTCAAGAGATCAATAAAATTTCATATCAATTTTTCCCTGCTTTTTTTTCAAAGTCTCAAACCATAAGACCACTGTCATATATTAGAGCAAGTTCGTCCGACCCAGTCGTGCACTTTATTTTAATAATTCTTAATAAAAACGTACATTATGTACAAGTTCTTAAAATTTAAATTTTGAAACTGAAATATTACTCACCTGTTTACAAAACTGCCGAGTCATCAGTATCCCTGAACAAAGAGATAAACTCTAGATTATGGCTCCATTGCGCAAGGCTCTATGCAGAATCCTAGGCTGCCTCTGCAAAGTCCTATTGTAAGCAAAGTAAAAACTGCCCATTTGAAAATGTGAAATTTCCTTTGAGGTTGTATATTCGATTCTTTCCTCATTGGCTGAATTGCGTAGATCCTTTTGTCAAAGCACTTATTTTCGTCATTATAAATTCTGTGAATCCTTATGTTTCAGGTATTTATATTTTACTATGTATGTATTGTGTTAAATATGTATGGATTAATGCCAGCAACCACTACTGATACACCAGCCGATTTATTAATCTTCCTCCATTTCGCCCTTTGGTATGATAAAACGATTCCTGAATTCTGCTTCTCATTTTATTGAAATCCCCACTGTTATTCACTAGATGCCGCTTTTAAAAGTTTTGTTTAATGTTTAGTTTAATTTGTTTAAAATGGTTTAAATATTTGAAATTTCGTTTTGTCGTTTCATTTTAATGAGTCGCTGAATGCTTGAGAACGGGCAAAGGCGGCATAGTTGAGTCCCATAGAAATATATGGTACAGAGCTATTGTGAAGCCCAATCCTCCAACACCGCCCATATAGAGTCCCAAGGTAATCATGCGGAAGAGTTTCGATTGGAAAAAATCTTCATTTTGATTTGATTCCTCTTTTTCCTCTTCAGCTGCTGATTTTGTTCCTGGTGCTCCACCAGCCAAAAACCCACCTTTACGAGTACTCATTGTGTTGTAATTTATCTGAAGATTTGTACTATTTCAGAAGTTCGATATTTCGTTTAGTTTAATGTTTAATGTGTCGAAGGCGATGATGGCACGGTAAGTTTTGCTGAATTATTGTTGTCTGAACTCAGAAAGCAACTGACTTGCAATGAATCCATTGAATTCAAAATCATATTCGATTGAATATAAAAATTCGAAAGAATTCTCTAGTTATTATCAAATTTAATAGGATTGTATCTTTTGTTGTTGTATATACTTAAACACTATAATATTGTGTAAAGGTTATGTGAACGTCAGTGTTTTCAAGGTATTATTGTGTTCTGCTTTCGATGTGTTCTATTGTGTTTTACTACCGAGAGGGGGCGCGTGCTGAGTGACGTTGTTGAATAAGCCCCTTTGAAGTTTTTTTTTTTTAATTCATTTACGTACTTACATTAAATAACTTAAAAATATTCATCGATCCGTGTAAAAACTATAACTATGCTTATGCTCACTATATTAAAGTTTCTATTTACACAAAAAAAAAAACTATTAAAAATTTTAGTTTTTAATAAACTTCATGACCTGGAATCTTCGCAACAGGTGGCATTGTCGAATCAAAAAAGAAAAAGTGATACACTGCTAATAAAAAGCCTATTCCACTGACCAAACACACGTACATTATCACTGAGATTAACCGAAAGAGCTTTGAATCAAAGAATGATTCCTCCTCATTTCTGGAGTTGTTTATTTCCTGCTCTGTTGACGGCTTTTCTTTTTTTCCTTTGGACAAAAAGCCGGATTTGCCGGCTTCCAAATCATTATTTGAAGACATTTTGGGTATGGTTGGTTGTTTGTTTCTCGGTACAAAACACTATATTTTTTGTTGTGGTTGAAAAATGTAATGCAAGATTTTTTTCAAAACAATTATTTCGAGTATTTAAGACTAGTTTCGAGTTCGAAAATGGCACAAATCGAGCAAAAAAGATAAATACTTTGTTGTTTGTTGGCCGTTCGGTTTGTACTGAACTTTTTCCTTTTCAATCGAAATGTGAACATGAATTCCATGCTTAAACATCGATTTTGCTATAAAAAAATAATTTCATTTTTTTTAGGTGCGGTAAAACCGATACATGTACCATTGTACCATGTACTACATGTAATTTAAATAAAATCCTCTAGAAAATGACGTATGTGGATTTTCTTTGGTTTCTTTGCCGGTCATTGCCAATGAATAAGATACTATTTTATATGAACCAGCACTAAATCGTAGAAAAAGATAGAAATGAAAAAGAAAATTTCAAACTGTGGGGTAAGGGATGATAAGCCAGTAGATAGATATGTCGAAATAAGTGTTATTGACTATGGAATATAAACTTTATTTTCCTTTAGTTTTACTTTCATTTTATTTATTTTTATTAGTTTATTGTGATTTGCGTTGTTGAATTGTGGTTTACTGAGTTTTTAAGTTTGAATTAAAAATATTTATTGGAGTGAGTTTTTGTTTCGGATGAGTTTTTGGCATTTTCGTTTCCATCTTATAGAAGAGATCATAAAGAGTGTAGATAAATTAAAAATACCATTAATTTTTTGTGTCCATTGTCCATTGTTCAATTGCTGAAAGCGCATTAAAAAAATGTGAGCCATACCCGAATTTGAAAATTTGTATTACCAAGACAAGGCCATTACTATAAGCTGGGTGATTCTAACTTCAAAAACACACATAATTTGAATTTTAAAGAAAATACCGATTGTGGGCGTATCTTAAAAATTCTTGAACCACACCTTGCTACAGAACCAAGGATTATAAACACAAATTTTGTATCTTCTTACTTCAAAACTGTGATCGGTAGTTAGTTAACATTGGAGTATAAATGCAAATTTAGACTTTTAACGAACTTATATGCGTATAAGACAAACAAAAGATATTTTATTAAAATCACGCCTTCAAACGTGGGCGTATTGGAAAACTTTTTCAAGGAATGTTGTTTATTGCGGACAAATGGTTGAAATCGAAATTGGTTTTTTAATGGGTTGCAGTGGTACAGTGGATGAAAGTGCTTGATGGTTTCTAACCTAAAAGTTGTGGGTTCGATTCCCAGCCTGGGCAGCAATTTTTCAATATTCCCCCAGCTTCAACTGGACGGCACCCGTGGGTTTTTCGTGAGGCAAATATCACCATTTCTCAATCCATTGTGGCAACAAAACATCTTTCCTATCTTCCTATTCCTTCTAACTAATGCCGTGCAGTTTGCATATAGGTAGTTAAAATTATTATTATTAATTTTTAAAACGAGTTTCTTTCTGTTCTTTTAAGAAAAATTATAGTAAGCCACACCTGAAATTTGAAAATTTTGGTTTGTTATAATTACCGTTTATTTGCAAAATTAAGTTTGAATTGTTTCTTATGACAATTGGGCATTAGCCACGTCCAAAATCAATTTTTATTTTCTTTCTTACTCAAAATATTTACTAACAAAAAATAGGGTTTTCGCTCGAATATAACCGTTAATTTACTTAAACAATATTGTTGTTTTTTTTTTATGAAAAGTGGGCGTCAGCAACGCCTTAGTTTAAATATTAAAATTTAATTTAGAGAAAATGTTCTTACAGTACGTGTATTTAAAATTAAAGCGTTGTGCTTGGATTGTTTCTGTACAATAAACATAATTTGATTAAGACAAAAAGGGGTTGTTGAACGAACATGGCGATTATGACGGATTTTTCCGGTTAAAGAACTTAGCCTTACTCTTGAACCAACATTATACATGACAAATGTAAGCATTTCTAGTTCGAAAATTTCGACCTTTAGAGAGTATACATACGAATACGAACGGATGGAACACACGGAAGGACGGACGGCTTCTTGGCTTTCCTATAAATTAATTTGAAGTCTCAATCTTTTGTAAATTTAAAGTTTGTAATTTGATGTAAGAATTGACTCTACCTTAAGTCTGTTTTAGAGTTCTGTTTTAGTTAAACTCACTTTTATTAATATAACTAGCTGACCCGGCGAACTTCGTTCCGCCCTAAATTGACTAAATGTCCCTTTCGAAAGTCGAGCATCTCTTAAGAAAGAATTAAACAATTAATATTAAATTGATTAAAATTACTTTTATTTAAACAAAAATGATTAGGTCACTGCAACGCTTTGTGATAAACAACGTTGTTTGTTTTTTTGTCCGGTGCATAAACAAATAATGCAGATTGCTTTCCGACACGCGAACACGCCACGTACAGTTGTCCGTGTGAAAAGCAAGGGAATTCAAGATTAAGGCCACACACTTGCAACGATTGGCCTTGCGATTTGTTAATTGTCATGGCGAATGCGGGTCGAACGGGAAACTGAATCCGCTTAAACTCGAATGGCAAGTCGGTTGGTATCAAAGGAATTCTTGGAATGAGATTTGATTATTGTCGCTTGGATGCCGTTGTTCATGAGTTTCTTCACTGTCAACTTAGTTCCATTGCATAGTTTTGGTTGGTTCAGATTGCGCAGCATTATGATGACAGAGCCGACTTTGAGTTGCAAATTGTGTGGTGATGGTAGACCGGGAACATCCAACGAATTCAAAAATTCAATTGGATAGTTTGTTGCTTCGTCGTCATTTGTTATGCGATCCACCGATTTGAACAAATGCAGTGGAGCTGCGATTTTATTTTAAATGATGAAATTCAAATCATCGACGTCCTTATTTTTCGCAGCTAATATCGCGGGTTCACTGAGCCAATCGTGGTTCAAATAATTGTGACCGATGTTAGGGAACACTGTGCTGATGAGTTTTCTTCCTTCTATGATGTGAATTCACAATTCAGCGGGAACGAAATCAGGCCCCAGTTGCAGCATCAACGGTAATTCGACCATTTCCAATTGCCAATTGTTTTTTTGCAAAATCATCGGCTGATGGATCGTTCTGCAATGCAACTCGCATGTTCGTCGTCAACTGCAGCTTCTTTACATATCGCCAGAGATACGATAATTTTAGGCAAGCGTTGAGTTCATCTGCAGGCGTTGATCGCGGGATTACTGGTAAAATTTGACGGAAATCACCGGCTAGCAATATCATTGCTCCTCCAAAGCGTCTCATATTGTTCTGTAGATCTTTCATTGTTCGATCAAGAGCATTCATATCAGATGATAATTTTGAAAGTTTTCAAGACTTGTGCCATAGCAGAATTTCTTGAAATATTGCATGTTGGTTCGTCATTCAACTGCAGATTCAGTGGCGATTTTAACGCTGAATGTGCTGTGCAATCACCTTCCAACAACGTGGCCGCTATTCGAGAAGAGGCAATCGCAAGCGCTATGTCGGATCTTGACCGAATTGAAGTAAACATCAACGAAAGGAGAAACGTTTTGTGAGAAAGTGTTGCGTCCCAATGATTGTCGTTGGCAAACAAATTCATCAGCTGACAGGCTTCTCTAAATGTGGCACACAGCACACCATCAACAGTCCGCAGGTTCTCGTACGAAGTTTGACCAGGCACATTGACCAAAAGCAATCGCAGATAGAAGCAGTCGTCATTTTTTGGATGAACAGCATAAATACGACTAAGCGCATCAGTTTAATACACATCCGCATATCCGGCAACAGCTTGCCCTTGTTTTCGACGTTGAAATTTTTCGTACGGCGCATTCCAAATATAATATCGAGGCATTTCCGAGTAGAGCAGCTCTGGCGAACGGGTCACTTGCACAGGTGGAGAAGACACTCGTTTGTTTTTGCAAGTGAAAAAAAAAAAAAAAAAAATTTAAAAAAAAACCGGCTCCGTTGTGTGTTTATCTGGTTGAAAACAAATCCAACAAAAAAATCCTCATGCAAATAATAATAATATTTAATACAAACCCAACAAAAAAATCCCCATGCAAATTGGATGATATTCAGCTGAGTTAGGCGCGTACAAACAGACACCAATTCATTTTTATATAATAGATTACTTCGTTCGTGTGGTAGATCGAAGTTTAAAGGTAGATTTAGTTTTAAAGAGTGGAAGTACATTTTGAACAAAGAAAATTATGAAATGGTTAAAACAATAAACTAAAAACTAACTGCTGTCAAAAGAAATTTAAATTGACATACATACAACTCCTCGCTTCAAGTTGGGATTCTCACTTACCCCTTATAGATCTAAGTTTTTGCGCTGGGCCAAATTGGGGTAATGAATAAATTGTCAAACTGTCAAAGTTTGCAAGTTAGGTTGAGGCTTTGCAAATTGCAGGAACATTTTCATTTCTTCAATAAAAGATAACGAAAACCAAACATTTAAACCAAAATCGATACTTTTGATTTTGAGGAATGTTTTTTTGACAACGCTAAGGGTCGGCAAGGGAACCTTTGTCAACCGTGAATAAAGTTACAGGACTCTGTTCACAGACCGATGAAGTCAAACCGAGTCTACTCTATCTCAACACGGCCCACGTCTGTAAGGGGCTAAATGGTAGTTCAAGTTTGCTTAAACTGCGCATATAAATGTGCTTTGTATGCTATGTCTTTTAAATTACATTAGATTGAATCCAAACAAAATAACCACCGACAAAGCATTGGACTTAAAAAAAATAATTATATGGTGTAGTATGTGATGCCTACACTGCGATTCATTTGTTGAGGCCACACTTTTTTCGATTCAGTTTTTCTGGAAAAACTTATATCCTCTGAGAAAATACATTAATTTAATTTTAACCAATAGCACAAAAGATAACAAAATCCATCGCTCAACAAACTCTCTTAATGTACAGCAATACAAGGTACCCGAAAATTGTAGTAAGGTTCTTATCGAGGGTATTAAATACTTCAGAAAGATTTCCACCAAGTTTACTATTCTCAAAAGAGACTGCAAAACGGGTGACATTTAACCAGTGACCCGTAGTGTATATTACATTATATTATTTTACCTACTAAAGTTTATACACATGCTAATAATAATTCAATAATATGCAATTGCGCGCATATTTAATCCATTTATTGCTATTTTAAAATATTGATTTCAGGATTAAAACAGACCATAACGAAATTCAATGAAACTACCCTAGCATGAGGGTATAAAAATGATTGACACTTCCTCTAGCTTGCATTAATTAATAAACGTTCAACGAGTGTGGCTCAAGAAAAATATTTTAAATTCAATTTAAAAAGTTAACCTAACCAAACTAAATAGAAAATGACTGAAGAAAAAGGAGAAGTAAAAGAAAAGGATGCGAAACCCGAAGAAAAAAAAGAAGACTTTTTCGATTCTAAGCTGTTTAGGCTTATAACACTTGGATTATACTTGGGCGGAGTTGGAGGACTAGGCTGTACATTGGCAATGTACTATTTATTTATATGGGAGTCAAAGATGCCGGAGTTGCCAATACTAAAGAAAATATAAAATGTATAACTCTAAACTAATCTGTATTGTACAAAATCAAAAGGTATTATTATGTTTAATTTAATCTTAAGATAGTTAAAAACATATTAAAATACTATGTATAAAAATGTTACGCAATTCTTTGCACATTAATCCACAAATATTATATTATATACTATTATATTTATATTACTACTCTAATTACTCGCACTATTTTATTAATATATTTAATATCTAAATTAATCAATATTTTTAATAAACTTACATAAAATATGGAGTGTTAAAAGTGATTTTTTTAATTAAGTTGCTGGTTTTTCTCGATGGTCACAGGAAATCGTAGGTATATTTCTGGCATGGTAGAGTCAAAGAAAAACAGAAAATAAAATGATAGAACCATTCCCATGCCGCTGACGCCTCCTAAATACAAAAATAACGTTATCCATCGAAACAGTTTTGAATCAAAGAATGTTTCTTTTTCCGGGTCTGACTCGTCTTTATCCGAAGGCTTTTTACTTGGTTGCGTATCGGCCATGTTAAAATCAATCTTGCCTTTAAATGGGCGAACACTAGACCTTTTATACTTTTATACTGTTGGATACAATTAAAATCGACCGAAGAAATTCAAATTCAATGAAAGATTTGCATCAATTATCAAGAAAGAATGGCAAGGACAACTTGCGTTATTGCTTAATACATGATGGTAATCTGACAAGCCAAAGCAGTCATTTAAAATTTGCATTTGTATTTGAATGTAATCGGAATAATACTTCCTTTTTGATGAGAAACTATCTCTGACTAAGGTAAAATAAGGCATAACAAAATAAGATGGTAAAGTTAAAGAGAGCATATCAAAAGCCAGTTCACTAAAATCATGATTTAGAAATAATCAAAATAAATCTTGAAAACCACTTCTTCTGAAATAATGTCTTCCTTACCTATAAAACAGTTAGTGTTTTATCGTTAAAATCTTAATAAAACGTTCCTATGAGAAATACAAATTTCCGACTGACGTTTAGTTAATTTCGTTAGTGTGTGCGAAAGTATGTGACAAATCTGGCTCTGAACCGAGATTCGCAAAAACTGATCTAGATCAACCATTGATCATTCAACCAAATAACGACTCTAGTTTTGATCATTGGTGCAGGGAAATAAGTCCCCGGGTACTAATTCCACCTAGGGACTTTATTCCCACTTAAAATGAACTAATTCCACTTTAGAGAAGTGGACTTAGTTCCCATGGAACGTGATCCACTTTCTTATCGGAACTTGGTACACACATCGAATCATGAGGATATGGGAACTAACTTCCAATAACAATAATTGAACGCATCTTACAAACTGAACTGCTACTAAACTGAACTAAGGGCTTTTATGATTCTAAAGTAATCAAAGAAAAATACGGTGATTTTCTTACATGGTTACATAAAGCTAACAGAGTATAAAATGTGAGGAGGGTTAGGAAGGGGCATGCTGCCCCCTGCAACCCGCTGCTGGGGCTCACTGTTGAATTTGGATTAGATGCGTTTTTGGATTTGTGAAAAGTTTCTTGTAATCTAACAGCAGTTTTATATACACTCAACCTCGCACCTACTCCAAATCTAACAGTGAGCTCAAGCAGGGTGCAGCATGGCGCCCTTACATACTTCACCTTTTATTCGATTTAAGCTCTATATGCCTTTGTTTACATCGGATACTAATTCCCTAAACTTTTATTTTGAATTTCAATTCAATAAAGTCCACTAAAAAGAAAAACTACTTCGTTAACTTCGGCTAGACCACGGGTGTATACATATATATATTTATATATGTATAGTTTTAGGTGCATGAATTCAAACGAATTCCCCTAAAAATAGAATTCACAGTGTATTCATGCTGTAATTTTATCAAATGTCGGTAACCATCGACCAAAATTTTGCGTCTTAGAAGGGTACAACAGCATCTAACTGATGAGCCCAACTGTTGTACCTGGGCGAAACGCATTTGGACTAAAGATCACTAAACTTTAATTTTTAATTCCACTTAAAAGAAGTGGACTTAGTTCTCATGGGAAATGGGAACGTGATCCACTTTTTTATCGGAACTTGGTACACACTTAGAATCATGAAAACATGGGAACTAACTTCCAATAACAATAGTTAAACGCATCTTACAAACTGAACTGCTACTAAACTGAACTAAGGGCTTTTAAGATTCTTAAATGATCAAAGAAAAACACCGTGATTTTCTTACATGGTTACATAAAGCTAACAGAGTATAAAATGTGAGGAGGGTTAGGAAGGGGCATGCTGCCCCCTGCAACCCGCTGCTGGGGCTCACTGTTGAATTTGGATTAGAAGCGTTTTTGGATTTGTGAAAAGTTTCTTGTAATCTAACAGCAGTTTTATATACACTCAACCTCGCACCTACTCCAAATCTAACAGTGAGCTCAAGCAGGGTGCAGCATGGCGCCCTTACATACTTCACCTTTTATTCGATTTAAGCTCTATATGCCTTTGTTTACATCTTTCTTTCTTCCTTTGTTTTGGAAAATAACTTTGCATTAAGTAGAAAACAGCTAAAAGTGATATAAACAAATTGGTACAATCACGCTGCCCTATGTCAATTGCCCTTAAATATTAGCTCCAAATTTTCCATGCGTGTTATTTGAGTAAGTCATTGAAAACTAAATAGTTTATGAAATAAATCCGAAATCTATATTTGGTATTATTTTGTTTTTTAAAATGTATAAATAATAATAAGGAAGTGGGAACTTATTTCGCTCTAAAAGGGAATTAAATCCACACGATTTTCTTGGGATTAAATTCTCACCTTTAATGGAAACGAAGTCCACTACTCTTAAGGGGATTTATTTCCCATTAAAAGTGAATAAAGTAAAGGACTTAATTCACTGCACCGTTTTGACCTTCACCGAAGCTGTCTCAAATACATGACGAATGAGGTAGGTATATAACCAGAGAAAATATATAATGAACAAGAGTTTAATCTTAGCCTAGTACTCAGATCGCGCTAAACTAAATTGTATCTCTACAATATTTATCTCTACACACCTTTGCTTAAAAGGCGCGCTAAATGTTGCAGTTGGAGAGATTATGTGTAGGTACTATAAGGCAAGTTATGGATTCATGCAAAAAAATGTTTGAGATAACAATCAAACATAACATAACGATGATAGCGAAGACGAAAAAATATGGTGAAAAAATTCTGTCCGTCTGTCTGTATGTATATAGAGTTATATAGAGTTTTTTAGGTATTGTACAGAGGGAAAAACTTCGCATACACTCTCAGCACTTATGGACTCTTGTTGTTGACTTGCGTTGTTAAGTTTTCACATTTATTCACAGACATGATTTCAAATAATTTAAAAAAAAAACCGGAAATGGGTACATATTAATGTTTCAAATTTAAAAGTCTTTTTGTCGATAATGGCGCGTGGCCAATGAAAGAAGTAGAGTAATCTAATAATTTTGATGGTAGTTTTAACCCATGATACAACTATTAAGGAGGCTTTACATGGAGCTGCAAGTACAGACGAAAAAGCAACAACAACAATCATGGCGCAGACGATGAAGATGAACATGTTCGTCTTCACTATAATTTTCAAGCTGCATCCATAATTTTCCTATAATCTGCATCCATGAAGACGTCTGCATTTTGGCCTTCCCTCTCTATCACACGAATATGATTTATAGATTTTGCATCCTCTTTTTTTGCTATACAAAACGTCAAACCATTGTAACGAAAAAAAATTAAACGGGAAGGCGCAAACTTCAGGTGTTCTTATGACGTAGTTGCGCAGAACAAATCAAAAATGAAAATTGGAAGGCATTATCTCTAGTAGTTGTATCATTGTTTTAACCACGGAACAATAAGATACAGACCGCCAACTCACTGTATGGTTTGTCTTTTTGCCTACAAGCTAAAAATCAGCTGATATGCTATTTATTTTGAGAGTGTGACGCTCTCCCTTGCATTTAAAACCTATTTAGCAAACACACCTACAAAATAAATGGCATACGCAGGTATAGTTGCCATTACAAAATGCACAGAGAGAGATGTACACGTATTCACAGACAGGAAAAAATATTTCGAGGGTGTTTCAGGCAAGAGGAGTACGAGTTGGCGGTCTGTATATTGGTCCGTGGTTTTAACCTATCGTCTATCGACCACGCCGCCTGTAACAAAGAGACCAAGTAAGAATGTATTTTAAAAATCTAATGTAAATATTATATGTACATCATTGCATAATGTACATATTTTTTCTTTAAAAATAAAACATCACTTCAAATCGCTTTCGCAATAAATAAACAGTCAGTGTTTTATATTGTCTCTTATATATTGTTTTATGGGCGTTTCGTCGCCAACAAATTTTTATATTTGTTTTGGCACCAACAGAGGGTACGAACTATTTCATTCCCCTTTATGTCTCTGTCCTCTGTGTATTTAACATTTATGGTGATTTTTATTGGTAATCCTAGATTTTAATGTCAGATGTTTGATTTTTAAACGAGATTGATTTTTTTGCTATTGTGTGTGTGTCAAAATGACAGTGTCACAAAAGAATTGAATTCTCGCAATGCTAAAAAAGTCTGCTGTTCGAGAAATGTCAAAAAGTATTGTGGTATGTGTTAAATCTCGAAAGGAAATGAGATTTAAGATATTGATAAAAGATCGAAAAAAAATTGATTTGTTGACCAAAGGAAATTAAAATTTAGCTGTCAGATCAAAAAACATTGATCTTAGATCAACAAAAATATTGATCTAACGTGACCAATAAAAATCGCCAATAGTATTTTTGCAAGCGCCTATCTTTTTTTCTCATCATTTCTCCTTGACGTTTTATACAAAATTGTTTTTCTGTACACTAGAGGACACTGCTAATAGTTGAAAGATTTTCAAAGAAGTCTGGAAGGCATTCCAAGTTATTCCAATAAATAGTCAGTTGTCACTTCACTTCGAATCAGCTGTTTTTGTATCGAGTGTGTTTATTTTCATCGTTTAAATTTCACAAATAATTTTTTCAATTCTTTTTTTCAAAAAAAAATGTCGATTTTAATTCGATTTTCCTCTAAAAGAATTGTCCAACCATTATCATCCACAATATGTTCATGCAGGCATCTTTCACAGGACAAGCAAACTGAAGCAGATAAAAATAAAGGACCACTTTCACAACATTACGATATAATCATTGCCGGTGGAGGCCTTGTTGGAACTGCTCTTGCGTGCAGCCTAGGTAATTATAAATGTAGTTTAGATTTTAAAAAATGCAATAATACGCAAAACTAACTTAACTCGCAGCAAAAAATAAAGTCCTTGCGGAAAAAAGTGTACTTCTGCTTGAAGGGGCTCCGCCATTCAAAGGCTTCGCTGGCGGCCAATATGGAAATCGTGTATCTGCTATCAATAATGGTTCAATTGAATTATTCAAAACAATTGGAGCATGGGATAAAATATCTTCAACACGATACAAACCCGTTAAACAAATGCAGGTATACTATTTCTCAAAGTTATTAATTCCAAACCATTTAAAAAATATTTGAAAACAGGTTTGGGATGCCAGTTCAGATGCTATGATAACCTTCAACCATGATAATTTCTCGGAGAATGTTGCCTGTATTATTGAAAATGATTTGATGCTTGATGCGATATACACCCAACTAGAATCGGCCAAGAATGTGACGATTCTTAACAAGTCAATGATTGGTAATGTTGAACTACGAATGGATGGAAATGCCAAGAATGTTGTTGGTCTCAAGAACGGGGATTCAATGAGTTGTGATTTGCTGGTAAGTACATTAGACTTTTGATTGTTAAACTTGAAAGTTTTTACCCGTTTAATTGAAGTATTGTGATCAAAACCTTAGGTTTGCGCGAAGGTGTGATGTGAAGGAGCATTTTTTAAACCCATCTGTTTAGTTTAAATCTGGGAGAAATAAAAAGCTCCTTCTAAAGAAAACTTATTGAATAGTACATGATGTGTTCATTGTAGTCAGTGCTTTTATACTGTACGTACTAGTCCAATTCTTCGTCTTCTTGTTTTCCGGAAGCTGCTGTTGTTAGCAACACTTTAACTCTTTTAATAGGCCGGCAACTCCGCTCTTAGCCCGTAATACTCGTCTTGCTAGGAACGCTCACCAGTTTACACTTAAGATAGAGATTCTTTTAGCCGTATAACACGCGTGTGGAATGAATTGTCTGGCATAATTTTCCCTTGCCATTTTGATCTTCAAGCATTCAAGACCAATGGTCATCGACACCTTTTTTCCACCCTTACTTCTTGATTTCCTATCGCTCGTGCTGTGACTAAACATTAAAAGGGCTATCTAAAACCCTGAAGGCGTTTGCCGTATATAGAAAAAAAAGCACGATACCTCAGCTGGGACCACGACTGCAAATTCTTGATCTCCATGTTGCCTTCGGTCCTCCAATCCGCCTTGCACCTTGAGGATGCCATTAAAAACACTGCTTTATTATGTTGCCATCATGTTGTGGAGTTAAAAGTGTCTGGAAACTTAATATTCTTGACGTTTCCAGACACATCAAAAGTAGACTTCGTGAGGAAATAACTGAGAATAACTATTTTGTAAGCTGCTCCATACACGCTTCGTAGAACCAATTTCCGATTGTTTATACTTATCCGAGTGCTCTGCGGTGTATAACTTTATTCCAGATGCCTTGAGATATCCAGAGGTCTCTATCCCTTGATTGCCTCGGTACCGCTTAAGATCTAGCTTCCATTAAGTCTGTTTGAAAGTGCGCGCTTACCAGTAAGGTTTTAACTGCACGGTGGGCGTACCCACAGTATCGGATCCCTGAAGACTTGGCATTCTGTCTTTAGAGTTCGTTAACTCGATTAGTTTGAAGCAGACTTTACGTCTACAACATACATTAAAACTTAATAATACAAAGCTAACTAAGCAGACTCAAACTTAGCAACTCTATTCAGCTCCACTCACAGCCACTACGTGACTGCCCAAGGGCGCCTTTGCCATCGTTACAGCACCTCCTGAACCAAAAGATGCAAGATGGGCTTTGTGTAACCTTGTGGTCGCATTTAACGCTTCGTGGAGGTTTTCGCAACTGCCGAGACAGCTGTTTGAGGTTCGGTCCTGCAACCAAGGGCCCCTCATCCCTTAGATTATATGCTTCTCTGTTAATAAGCCGAGAAGGCTATTAATTCATTAAACATAAATATAACCATAAAACTCGCCTCTCTTAGCCGCATTCGTTATCAGTAAGGAATCAATGCTGCAAGACAAGGAAATATAGCTGCAATCACTTTCTTTTTTTTTCATTTACAACAATTTCCCTGCCACTCATATTGTTAACGCGAGACCGCTTGGAGGTGGAGGATAGACACATCCATGCTCTCTTAAGTTCCAACAACTATCTCAGAACCACTTTACTTCAAAGTCGACGACTGGAAGTAATGGACGGACAGTAGCCAGCTACAAAACATCGACAAAGCTAAGCTTGGCAGGATCCAGCAAAGATTTACAACACCTCAACTCCCTAACTGAGATACCCTGGCAAGACAGATAGAGTGTTGCCGAATTATTGGTTCAAAATTTTAAGAGAGTCATAGTTCTCCCCTTCCACATCGTCTCAATGGGAACATTTATGCTCAAGTCCACATTTAATGCCTTGTCGTTTTGTGTGTTGTCAAATTCACCACACTTGCCATTTTGCCAGAAGCTAGCTCTTGGTCGTGCCGGTTGTGGTTAAGCTAATATTGAACTGTGGGCAGTTGGAACACAAAATAAGTAGTTCTAAACCATTGCAAGCTTTCATTCTTTTTTAATTATTTGCTTATCAATAAAATAGGTTTCCTTCAAGAAATCATTTTTTTTTTTAATTGCGTTTACAAAGTTCTTATAATAAATTACTAAACATACACATACTATCTAAATAATACTGTCATCGAAATTACTATTAAAAATAAAACTGCGATTTTTTTTCAATACACCTCTTAATTTGATTCAACTCTTCCGACACAATACTTGATTTTATATCAACACCATCAGAAAATTTCACTATTTTATCCGATATATCCTTCAACTGATCCCTCAAACATTGAACCTCTTGCCTCAGGTCTTTCATGCTATCATTCTTTTGTTTCAAATCACCCGATGAGCTTATATTTTGAAATAACTGCATTTGAATTGGAACATTAGTGTCTGAACGTGGTCGAAGTATGGACGAATTATCGGGCTTGAATGTTTTTAAAAATTCACGACTTTGCATGGATTTGTTGAAAAAGCAGCAATTATTTTCATATTTTCGTTGTTTCATACTCTGGTTGCGGTCCCTTCGTTCTGCAACCATCTTATAAATATTGACTTTTAGTTCCTCTGGCAACTGTTTGTCTCGAGGGTCATTAGGACGCATAACAAACTGCAGTTGATTTCTAGAAGTCCGCAGCAGTGCACTACGCTTGCACAGAGCCAACAATCGCTTTGAGGAATTGCGAAGAAGTCTGGAAAATAATAAACACTCAAGACGTGATACCAACTCTGCTTGTCGAACTAATCTGTCTAAGGTTGCTGAAACTTGTAGACCCTAGATTAAAAGTATAAAATTATCATGAGATCATGAATGTGATCGATGCAGTTTCTTACTTGTATATCATTAACTGCCAAGCCAACCATTAAATTAGTCAATATGACGGTAACTAGTAAGACGAAGGATAGAAAAAGGATATGTGCAGTTACTGGGTATTTGATAGGTACGTCTCCATAGAAAATGTCCTCAAATTCCAGCTCTCCTGACATCATGGTAATTGCTTTCAAAAGAGACCTGTTGGAAAAATTATAGTGAAAGGAAATCTTATTCGAAATAAGCCTTTGGAGAAACTACCAAGCGATGTTGATGAAAGCAGGATAATCTGTAAAAAGAACACAGAAACTCAAACCAAAGGCAATCAGTAGGCAACAATAAGCCAACAAGAATTTCCCAAAGTTCATAGCAACTGAAAAATAATTCAAAAAATCTCAACTTAAAGTTCAATGTCTTTAAAGCATGCTACAAACCTTTCGTGAACATTTGAATATAAAGTCCGAACATAGGGAACCGCCCCACCAGCATCATCAACTCCAGCCATACGAGAAACACAACTATTGCCGCCACATGGTGTTGCCACTCGGGTACAGTGAATAAATCTTGAGCAACAAGCAATGCTGGGGTCTACATAAACATAACATAAGCATCAAAGCTGAAGTTAAAAATTAGGATTTTAAGTGATTTTACCACACACAAGAAGACTCCAAAAATAATCGTCCACTGCAACCAGTTTTCCCAGTACATTGCGTAGCCCGTCAATCCGTGTGCCATCTAAAATCAAATTAATCAACGATACATACAAGATTACAATGAAAACAACAATACCTGAAAAAATTCCTTTATCAACAGCAATAGATTCAAAACCACCACAAAGTAACCTGTAGATGAAATATAGCTCGCTGCCCGACAAATCGTGTCCTTTTCGCAATTCCTTACGTACACTCCGAATACATAAATTGTGAACATCAAAACGTATACTGCATGGTAGAGGAGACTCATAAGGAAGAATTTTCGAATTCGTCTCCATTTGAGGAACAAGAATGTTGAACAAAGTGGATGCATCAGTATTCGTTTCTGACCTACTTCAATGAAGGACATCAGAAGCTCGGTTTCACCTCTTTCTAGAGTCGGCATTGGAATTAGATGCCGAAAGTCCAGTTTGATTTCGCAATCAACATCGCCTATCTCATGATCGTTTACTTTAATTGATGCATCGAGATTAGATATCAATTTAGGTACTACATCAGGAGTTCGCCTAACAATGAATGACAAAGCGGACACGTTTCCATCTGTCCTTGCGGTTACATCTGCACCATGTTCTAAAAAATTTAAATATATCGAAAAAAGTTTTTGAATTCAAATGATTTCCTTAAAATTTACTAATTTTTTTATCGGATAAAGAGACCATTCATTCGGAAAAGGGAAAACCAAGGGAACAAGCAAAACTGCTTCTACTCAATTTCGATGTCAATGTACCTATATAAGCACGCAACAGTTTCACATGTTTTGCCAATCTCAAACTGGTGTTCGAAGCCCGATTCGCGGTATAAAAGGATTTTTACTCATTCCGCTTAAAATACCGCTCACTCAACTTCGTTGCTGGACTCCAACGGCTATATCATCAGACTTGGATATTATCAATATGTCATACGTCACGACACTACCTAAACTTTCGGCAATGTTGCTGCATGCGAATAGACACACCCCCAATGAATATTTTATGTCGGCCATTTTAGTAAAATATGTAGTATTATGTCTGCTTCTTGAGTGGATTTTGAATTTAAATCCAGAAGCAAATTTCTCTAATCAGAATCGTCAAAAGTGTCATTCGTTTCCCAATGGAACGGTTTCAGAAGACTTCCCGATGCTTCTGAACCCTTCTTTTCCCCTAATGGAAAGTGTTGTTGGTTTAATCCATCTTTCCAACTGACGTAAATGAAAATTTACACCTGTCGTCACTGGCGCCTTTGAATTCAGCTGTCAGCATATAGGTGTAACCCGCTAAATGCACGAAACTACTACCACCACGACAGTTAAATATAAAGTCTGATATTGTATGAACCTAGCCCTGCGGCCCCACGTGCAAGTTGCTAAATGTATTATGTTATGTTTAACAGTACTTCTATTAGCAGTTCGAATCATATTTTTTTAATATGAGCTTACATTCCCGACAAAATCAATAATCTTGATTCCAATTGACAGAATTTTGGGAAAATAATTGAAACCATTGATTACAAATAAAACAAATGATTTGAGCATTTTTGTAAAATTTCAGGGTGTTAAGTACATCAGTTGCCCATAATAGCCTTTAAAAATAACAAGAAAAAAAGAAGAAGAATACCCTTTAAGGGCTAACCATAATTGAAGAATGGGTACGTACGTTAGCTTTGTTTGTTGAACTTTACCCAGGGTCGCCCTGGGTTTTCTTGACAACTCCAAGAGTTGTCAAAAAAACCTGGGTTTTTCGTTTCTCAAAAAACGCATGACGGCTGCTGATTGTATATTTTTCACAACGCACAAAATCAAAAGTTTCCATTTTGCGTTATTTGTTCGATTTGTATTTGCTTTCATCAAAATAAATGCATTCACTTGCATTTCATTTAGTTTTATCGAAAAAAAGACATGGAAAATCAAATACAGAAGAAAAATACACAATAAATGCTTGACAGCAAAAGTCAATTCAACAGCTGATTCGTTACCTCAACTCGCCCCAGCTAAATAGCAAGATCGAGTTCAGGGTGACTTCAGGGCGACCCCAGGTTTCAAAAAACAGAGAATTTTGTATTGAGGGCGAGTTGAGGTAATTCAAAAAACGCGCTGTGGCGACCCCAGGGCGACCCCAGGGTGACTTCAGGGCTCAACAAACAAAGCTGTTGCCTTACGAAACAGTAAAAATACATGTGATTTATATAAAAGTTTTTTTTATATAATGTGTCAATATAGTGCATAGTTCCTGAAATGTGTTTGTATTTTTTGATTCCACAAAAATTTTAAAAATAAAAAAAAAGTGCAATCTCTCCATTAACCAACTAGTCGTATCCATATAGCCAAACAATCATCGCATCTCAATTTTACTACAGCCGTTGATGTTTGACATTTGAATTTGATCGTTCGTACTTTGACGTTAAAATATTTTAGTGAGTCTTTTTACGGCAAAATAACAAAATAAAATTAATAAATAAAACATGGAAGTATATCGGATTATAAATAAAGAACTATCAATAAACAATCAAGAACTACGAAATGTAATAAATACTCTCAAACACGATATTAAAAACCTAAACCGCCAGCTACTGGGGCAACGCGAAGAATTTTACCGACTGAAACAATCTATTGCCAAAACAGTAGAACAAAAATATATTGAAACCATGGCCGTAATTTTTCCCGAAAAGAATGCAATCGAAAAGACAACATCACAAAGCAGATTGTCTTTGAAATCACATCGTCGGTCTTGTGACAACGCGACCGCAGCAGATCCTTTAAACAATAGATCGCATTCTCCACCTGTGAGTTCTGTATCAGCAAATAATGCCGCCGACACAAGCTCAAAGTTGACTATTCCCAGAATAGTTATTGAGAGAGATAGTCGGATAAGTAGATCTCCAGCCAAAGGTCCCCAATCAAATCAAAACGAGTCACGGAACAGTACAGGTAAGCCGAGCAATAATTTTAATGTATGTAAACTTTGTGGAATGAAAAACCAGGTAATATGCTATTTTGGACAACATTTTTAATTTGGTGGAAGAATCTAGGAATCAGTAATTAGTGCTGAAATTAGACTGAAAAAGTTTTGAAAAATCTAACTCCATATAGTACAGAGTGTACAAAGCAGGGTTCTTAGTTTAAGTTTAGTTAGACACAACTTATCTCATGCGTTATGATCTCGATCTCGACTAGGATAACCCCTTGCTATTGATGGCAATACCATGAGCAAAGTACAGCTACTGCCATTTTTAGACAGATAGCCATGTTATCTTGTGGAACGACAAACTGTCGTCCACGTCCACAGACTACCTACTGTTTCTGTTTGCAGAGGACTTTGTCTAGAACATCTCATTTTTTAGAGAGATATTTCTTTGCAAGCTTATAACTTTGTAGCTTAGCTGGTTTGATATGCAAGCCGCAGGGTTTCTTTTGTCGAATTGGAATATTATTATTGAATACCAGGGAAAACTTAGAAAACCTACCTACCCTCTTTTGTAGTCCGATTAAAATCAGAAGTTTGGATCGTGTTACTAGAAACATTCTTGAGTTAAAAAATTTTAGTAATCTTTTTTGACTGCTGAATGTTTTTGAATCGATGAGATCCACTAGAGTGATAATATATCGAATCGAACATTGATGAAAATTAATTTTTAAACATTTTAAAGACGTTCCATAACATACATTTTATTTGAACATTTTTGTATTTTGCTATTTACCTAGGGATAGCGAGTGAGAAGCTACCACTAGTTAGACTGAAAGCCTATTATAATCAAGGTGACATAGCTATAACTCAAGCCTATAACCAATGCTTCCCAGCACCTTTAATTCTTTCGGACAAGATGGGATGTTTTTATATAGAAAACGACGAGATGAGCTAGCACGCCTTTAGAAAAATATTCAATCTTTCTCAAAGGAATATTAATACCTTTGTAAAGAATTAACATGTGGAGCGAGAAGAGAGAAGGAATAGAAAGATAGGAAAGAAAGTTGGTAAAGTAGATTTGGATTATAGGTGATAAATATCTGACGAAAATCTGCCGAGTCAATCCCAAGACAATTTCATGTAACCAGACTTCATGCTACCTTCGCAGGTTGCTGCGTGGTAAGGGTACTCTGGATCCTTCAAGGGGTTTTGCTCAGCTAGCGGCTTCAGCCTAGGAATTCTAAAAAAATAAAAGCTCGCACCTAGACGAGTATAACGGCTCCCATCAGGTCCTCGTCGCATCGAGGAAGGTGATCAGATCTTCGATCCCTTTATTAGATAGTTCCAAAAGTTCTTCATAAAATGGTTCACCTAGGGATCGCACCTATATACCAGTCCAAGCTGGCCACTTACAGTCAGTGAATGACAGTCTACTTTTCTGTCTCATACCTAAAACATCGGCAGTAGTCTTTATAAGGAATACCCAGCCTTGCGGCATGTACATTTATTGGCCAGTAGCCCGTGCTTATTGGCAAAGACGTATAGACTATTGCAGACCGGTTTCTGCAAAATAATTTGCTTGTTTGAGATTGCTTGTAGGCATTCCACATCTTCATAGAATTGACGTAATTAGTCAAATTGCTCCTCCTATGATGAACAAGAACAATGCAATTCAAAGCCCCTAGCGAAATGTTGACTTCTTCAGTGAGTGAGCTTTTAGTTTCTCAGCTCCCTCATTTTCCTGAAAGCCACTGTGCTCTGAAACCCAGAGTAGAGTGGCCTTCAGGTTGGTGCCAAGACCATCCGGCTTATCCTGGTATTGTTTGACCTTGATAGCGGTCTGACTATAAATTAATGTAGCGAGATTTCGATTTAGATGGCGAGTATTGGTGCAGTAATTTGCAAGCTTTCCTCATTGCAAAACTTTCTGCCGGGAAGACGCCAGCGAAATCAGGAAGCCGAAAGGATTAAGACACTTTAAGCCCCCTGAAAATATGCTGGCAACGACTGCATTCCATCTTGGACCCATCTGTAAAGATAGTCAAGTCGAAGTCTCTCGGCACATCTTCGTTTTCCCAGTCTGTTCTGTAGGGGAAACCTTCTTTGAAACCCTTACAGAACCTTAGAGCTGGGTTGCAATAATCGGTGGGGTGCGGAGTTAAATCGGCAGGTGGAAGATTTGAAAAATTGCTATGCCGTATGGTCTCTCAGTCTAGCAACCGGGATCTTTTACTACTTTTCTGTCTCATACCTAAAACATCGGCAGTAGTCTTTATAAGGAATACCCAGCCTTGCGGCATGTACATTTATTGGCCAGTAGCCCGTGCTTATTGGCAAAGACGTATAGACTATTGCAGACCGGTTTCTGCAAAATAATTTGCTTGTTTGAGATTGCTTGTAGGCATTCCACATCTTCATAGAATTGACGTAATTAGTCAAATTGCTCCTCCTATGATGAACAAGAACAATGCAATTCAAAGCCCCTAGCGAAATGTTGACTTCTTCAGTGAGTGAGCTTTTAGTTTCTCAGCTCCCTCATTTTCCTGAAAGCCACTGTGCTCTGAAACCCAGAGTAGAGTGGCCTTCAGGTTGGTGCCAAGACCATCCGGCTTATCCTGGTATTGTTTGACCTTGATAGCGGTCTGACTATAAATTAATGTAGCGAGATTTCGATTTAGATGGCGAGTATTGGTGCAGTAATTTGCAAGCTTTCCTCATTGCAAAACTTTCTGCCGGGAAGACGCCAGCGAAATCAGGAAGCCGAAAGGATTAAGACACTTTAAGCCCCCTGAAAATATGCTGGCAACGACTGCATTCCATCTTGGACCCATCTGTAAAGATAGTCAAGTCGAAGTCTCTCGGCACATCTTCGTTTTCCCAGTCTGTTCTGTAGGGGAAACCTTCTTTGAAACCCTTACAGAACCTTAGAGCTGGGTTGCAATAATCGGTGGGGTGCGGAGTTAAATCGGCAGGTGGAAGATTTGAAAAATTGCTATGCCGTATGGTCTCTCAGTCTAGCAACCGGGATCTTTTAGTCTGACTACTACTATTTTTTAATGTGATTAGTATTTAGGGAATTTGTTGGGCAGGATCTAAGTTTCACCGATGATAGTCGTTTCTTGAACCTTTTTTAACTCGTAAATGTTGAAGAGTTCGTCCAAAAAATCATCTTCCATTGAAGACCCTATTTTTAACGAGTGTTTTGCTGCAAGCATCATAGGGTATGCATTTTCCAGATGTTTTTTGGATCAAGAACTACTCTTATAGATAGGTATTTGGCACCGATGGGCAATGATAACACTTGTCCATTGAGGCGAGTTAGAGTGAAGGTTTTAACAACTGAGCAACTGAGCCATCAGCTAGAACTTGGAATGAATCACAGCAAAACGGAACTGAGTTTATGTCAGATCTTGTTATTGATTCTTCACGATCTTATAAAAACCCAATTAAAACAATTAACCAAAATAGTTCAAATCTTAATCTGGTCTATCATTCTCAGTAGCTATTGTATTCAAAAATAACAAATAAACCACACCATTTTTTCTTTTAGATATAAAAGACTCACAGAATTCGAAAACCTTATGTGAACAATCAAACATTTCCGAGGACTCTGAAGCAGGACAAACATTGGTAAATTCAAACATAAGTCTGCGTACAATAAACGAAGAGCAAAGTAGTTGTAAAGATCCACAAAACGATACTCTTAGTGATACAACAATAAATTGTTTACTTGATGCTCCATGCAGCACCCCATACCACAAAATGTCAAACGATACAACTTTTAAACTCAAAGGAGTCCGTGTTCTAGTTAAGAGAATTCGATTGGATAAATTTGTTCGGTTGAATGAAGGTCAAACTACTTTTGGTTCAGAACGGCGCAGTTCCCGGTCTAATTCTCTGAAAAACACAACATTCGAATCAAAGAGGATGCTTATAGAATCTTGTCACACTGACGAAAACAGCGACACCAGTGACAACTCACAGCTACATTCTTATCGATTTAATACAATTAACTCTTCATTCCAATCCAAGAAGGCTTCTCTAGAATCGTGTAACATTGACAGCAGCAGCGATTCTTCACCAATCGATCATAATCGATATGTTCTAAGCCAATTAGGACGCAGTTCTGATCGATTCAATACGTTAAAGAATATGTCATTGAAATCAGAAGACTTGATACCAGAACCTTGCCTCTCTGACAGTCTCTCTAGTCTCTCTTCAGAAAGTAATGCTACTCGATTAAAATCTTTATTAAAAACATCATTTACATCACCGTACACCCTAAGAAATGCTAGTCATACTGAGAATCATTCGCCAGAACACAAATCTTTTTATTTCAATACTAGCAGCACATTAAACACCACATCATTCAAATCAAAAAACATGCCAAGAGAAGCTTCCGAAGCCGAGAACAATTGCTCAGAACTCAACCATTCCGATTCAATTATAAGACTAACCAAGAAACCCAAGTTTCGAAGAATTATGTCCTCAGCAAGCGAATCTTCAGCTGAAAACGTTCTAAGCAGAATCAAAATGGAAAACAGAGACAAGACAACAAAGGAAAATACGTTAAAAAGAAAAAATCAAGTGGGAAAACAAAAAAAGCGAGGAGCAGGAAACAAACAAAACAAGGAAAATAGTGAATCTGATTCCGAAATGACAGGTTCCGATCAAGAATTCATCCCTGGAAAAAGAAGGTTAAGAAACAACAAAATTTCTTTAAAAGAACCCAGTCTAAGAGTCAAACTACGAAACACAACAAATACGAAATTAAAATAGTCGTCGTTCATTTGTTTTATATAACTCGTTTATTTTAAACGATAACATTTTGTTATAATTTTTTTTTTTAATTTTTAAATCAAATTTCAAGTAGTTTGTCATTATACCACCCCACCGGGCTTATATAATTTGATTGTAAACCTTGTTTAAATAAATAAACCAAATCAAAATGACTTGGAAATTTCGTTGTTTATTATTTTTTGCAATTTTCATATTGATTTTTTTAAAGGGAACCAAAAGATCTTGACAGTATTTCTTATAAAGCTTTGATGAGGTGTGCTTCCACGGTCGCAAAACCACTGCGTAAGCTTTTCCATCTGTCCTATTTTATTGAAATTCCTAGTGGATGGAAAACAGCATTAGTCCAGCCCGTTCCGAAAAAGGCGTATCTTCACCCCCTCAAACTACCGGCCAATTGCACTTACGGTCTCCTTTCTGATAAACTTTCAGATCAAGAAATATCTTAAGGAACGGAAACTGCTTAATGACTGGCAGTGCAGTATTCATAGCAATTGGCATGATGATCTCACCGAAATGTGGAAAAAATATACTCCGTATTTCAAAAGCGTTTGATAAATTGTGGAACCTGGCTCTGTTTTCGTGCATTTGGTATCGACAAACCCCTTCTTCGATGGATTAGAAATTACTTTTCGGACTGTTTGGTTCGTATAAATGCTGGTGTGCCCCAAGGCTCCGTTCTGTCTCTCTCATTAACCTTTTTAAAATGATATCTTGTCTAAGTCTTTTAATCTACTTAACTGTTTTGCTGAACAGTACTCGCAGCCTTTCGCATTTTTGTTTTCGGGCTCACAATCCATGTACTTCGGATGTGTAACATCAACGGCAATGTAAGATTAAGCTCACTTAACTTCGCTCTAGACCAATCAACGTGGAACAATTATTGTTAATTTAATTCAACCATTTGCAATTTTTTTTTTGCTTCAAAAACTCTGCTGTCTTCTGTCGTTAAAGCATAACCGTATGTGTGGCACTTGAATTGAGGAAACTGAACTGCTTTGCGTTCTAGGTATGTGTATTACAAATAATCTTCTATGGAACGATTCAAATACGTCGCCAAAAATGCCGCGAAATGAAAAGGTTTCCTAAATCGATTTAAGAAATATTTTTCTTCACAGCCTTTACACAAGGCAGGAGTTGGCGAAGACTATCTCCTTCTCCATGTATTCTAGATTTACCAAAGGACCTTGTTCCGGGAGTCATGATGGTTTCGAGTTACTTCTCCGTGTAAGGAGAATGGCAAAAGGAAGCTAGCATAACATCGACACCCGCTTAGAGCGTAGACATTCACGCAGTGGGGTTGTTGGCACTGTTTTATTGGTTTAAGTTATGCGGTTTTGAAAATCTAAATCTGAGGGTGGTCTCGGAAGTTCACGTTTTTTTGGAATAGAAAATATGAATGAGGAGTTTTTTCTTTCCAAATAGCTCAATAATATTTGCCTTCGATGCAGATGGAAGAGTCTGTCGATGTCGTTTATCGTTGGCTCAAAAACTACATTTATTTTTTACGATACAAATGGCGCCCAACGTGGGGCAGGGAAGGACTAGTTCTAGCTTTACTCTACGTGGGGCCCTATTGGTAACGATGTGATGGATAATTCGATGCGTTCGACAACTTTTATTTATATTTACGTTACAAATGGCTACTGCAAGCACTTACATAAAAAAAAACATGGTTGCTTGCAAAGTCGGTTTACGGATGATAATTTTACTTGACAACCAGTTCACAAAACAGTTTATGTGTAGGTATCTCTCCAACCAACCAAACCACCATTTTTGTATTTTTTTCACCCCTTAACCCAAACACCAACCTACAACCCCCACATACAACCACCAACCAACAGCCCACCATTTTTGAAAATGTTTTCCTCCTCCCCCACACAATAAAGCCCCCCCTTCCTAACCACCACCAATCACCCACCCGACTTGAAACCACACACCCTCTATTTTTAACAATTCCCCCCATGCATTAAATTCAATCACCCACTACAACCACCTGCTACTCACCCACCATTTTTGACAATTTGTTCATCGCCCCCCATCAAATCAACCATCCCCACCACCAAAACCGCCAACCACCCAACCCACCTACAACCGCCAACCAACCACCAACTATATTTGACAATTCATCCCCCCCCCCCCCCACCATATCAAATCCCCCCAACACCAAACACCCATTCCACTTACAGCCACCAAGGAACCATTTTTGAAAATGTTTCCTCTTCCTGAACTCCCCCCTCCCGTCCAGTCCCCCACACACACCCACCACCACCACCACTTACAATCACCAACCAACCACCCAACATCCTCCCTTCCCAGTTTATCGAGTTTCTGTGCTATCATATCAAAAACAATTATAATTCTTACCAATAAATGTGTAAACGCAGTTGCTAAACTCATTCAAGGCAGCTATATGCAATGGAGTGTATCCGTAGTTGTCTGCCTTATTAACATCCGCTCCAGCTTTCAGTAGAGCTATGCAACAATCCAAACACCTCGATTGCTTCACAATAGCTGCATGCAGAGCCGTACGGCCATCCCTGTAATGAGCATTTACATTTGCCCCAAACTTAATTAGCACCTCCACAGTTTCCACCGATTGTGAGAGACAAGCCAAATGTAATGGAGTTTGATAGCCTGCGTTCCGGCAATTTACATCAGCGCCATGTTCCAATAAAAGTTGAACACAATCAACGTAATCGTTTTCGGCAGCTACATGCATTTTTAATTTTTTTAATAGACGTAAGTTTACAGAAAAGAAAGTTAAAAAAAAAACTACTTACCAAGATGAAGTGCTGTTAGCTTGCCTTCTCCGAATTGTGGTCGAACATCAGCTCCCTGCGCGAGCAGAAGCTCTACACATTTTTTATTTCCTAAGGCACATGCTGTATGTAAAGGAGTTTCAGTGTAAACCTGTGGTGTGTTTGGATTAGCGCCATATTTCAAAAGCGTCTCAACGCACTCAACAGCGTTTCTATCGATAGCAAAGTGAAGGGCTGATCGTTTTTCTATTCCAATGTTAATTTGCGCCCGTCGTCTTAGAAGTAATAAAATACAATCTACGCTTCCAGCGCTAAACAGAAAAGAATGCTGGTTTATTTGTTTTAATACAAAATAAGTAACAGTCCTAACCTAGCAGCACAATGCAAAGGTGTAACCTCCTTTTTAATGTCCCAGCAATTCGGATCAGCTCCACGATCCAGTAAAATTTTTGCAATTTGTGAATTACCATTCGCACAAGCAAAGTGCAAGGAAGTTCTTCCTTTAGTGTCTTGGGCATTTGGATCAGCCAAGAACGTATTGAGAAGGATGACAATACTTTCAACAAAGCCATACAAGGCCGAGTAGAGCAGAGCTAGATTAACATCGCTTGAGCCGGAAATTAATTCTATGAAAAATAAAAACAAGTCTTATTCCTAACATACTCGTACATAGTATTTTATTATTTTTTTTTACCGTAAAACTCTCCACATTTGATCATTTCAAGAATGTTGCCGGAATTCAAAGACTGTCGATTTAATGTGTCCTCGATCTCGCTGATATCCCAAATAACATGGCTTCGTTGTTGCCAGGAATGGATTGCATCAGTTTCATTACTAAATATATCACTATCACTCTCGCTGGATATACTGCGTTTATCGCAAAAGTCTCCCAACTCTCTGTCTGAGTTCCAGTTCAAATCATTTTCCTTAAAACAATGGAATTTGATTAAAAGGCTGCAATATCATATTTGATCCCATATCATTTAACAAACAATTTAAAAAATTAAATAATTAGTTATAAATACGCAGCAAACAATAGTTAAATTTAGGTCTAAAAATAAAAAAAATATGTATATTGTAGGAAAGCACCATCAGGTGGCGCAATTTGAATATCACTGAAATATGATGTAGAATCGCATTGTCCTCGCAATAGTTAGTTAGTTAGTTAGTTAGTTAATGAAATCTTTATTTGATTGCATAAAATAATATTACAATAAATTGTCTTCAACTAAAGATTAGCTTTGTTTGTTGAACATTACCCAGGGTCGCCCTGGTTTTTCTTGACAACTCCAAGAGTTGTCAAAAAAACCTGGGTTTTTCGGTTCTCAAAAAACGCATGACGGCTGCTGATTGTATATTTTTCACAACGCACAAAATCAAAAGTTTCCATTTTGCTTTATTTGTTCGATTTGTATTTACTTTCATCAAAATAAATGCATTCACTTGCATTTCATTTGGTTTTATCGAAAAAAAGACATGAAAAATCAAATAAGAAGAAAAATACACAAGAAATGCTTGACAGCAAAAGTCACTTCAACAGCTGATTCGTTACCTCAACTCGCCCCAGCTAAATAGCAAGATCGACTTCAAGGTGACTTCAGGGCGACCCCAGGTTTCAAAAAACCTGAGGGCGAGTTGGGGTAATTCAAAAAACGCGCTGTGGCGACCCCAGGGTGACTTTAGGGCTCAACAAACAAAGCTATTAATATGGTTTGGCCTTAGGCCGTCTACCAGATTGGCATTTCTTTTTAATTTTACTCAATATTATTTACATTTTCATTAAATTTTTTGTTTTTTTTCCTGATTCATTATTAAAAGTCGCCTTCAATTATTCTTGATCTATATCTAAGCGCCATTATTGCATATCTATATAATACTCCCCAGCCTGATTCGCCATTCAAAACGCACAGAACTTCGTTTATATGCATGTACTCGTAAGTCTTGCCAAAGTATCTTAATCGAAATTCTCTAAGAATGGGGCACTTTCCAATGAAATGATAGACATCCTCTCTCTCCTTAAGATTACAAAGGTCGCACAAAATTGTCCGCTCTGGCCGATGTGGAATGTAATTAAGTTTAACTATTTCTCCTCTCATTTTAAATATTAAGGATATCATGTTAAGAGGATAGTGGTACGTGTTTTCCTGTAGATCAAAGTTTAAATGGCTGCAAATCATCCTATGCTGAGAAAATTGCGCATCCAACAAACAAGCATTATACATAAAGCGACTTGCACCTTTTAATACACTTTGGAAGCAGCTCAACTCACCAGGACTAATTTCTGCATGAATACGCGAATTTTGCCCATTTTCTGCTCCCAACTCCTCCCACTTTCTGACAAGATTCCCTTTTGATACAAATATGCTTTTCAGGATCAGTTTAGAAAGTCTTCGCTTTTCCATCTCTAAGACTTTCATAACATAATTAAAATGCAGTTTAAGAACGTCCAAAAATAATGGTGGAACTGATGTTTCTAAATGTAGCATGTAAGTAGGTGTATTCGAAGGCAATCGGAAAATCCGATTAAGAAAGTTCCTCAGAAAGCAGTTGCTCGAAACAGTTTAATCTTCGCACTATGGTCAACTTTTTTACTATCAATGCAACGACCCCAAACTGCTGAGAATGCTCTTTTTACCTCCGCTAACTTCAGCTGGAAGTGTTTTTTCATATTAAGATTTGAGGTGATCAAAACCTAGATATTTGTACTCCTGTACAATTGTAATATTTTGACCTTTACACTTCCAATTTTCATTCCGAGAATATCTGCCGCCACCATTTCTGAAAATCAGTTGTGTTTGCATTCTTCACAAAAACCCAATTTCTACGAATTTCAACTATAATTTTATTCAAGTTGTGTTCGATAACACACTAGCCGAAGACATGCCTCAGCGGAAAAATGGGAGTTCTGTCAAAAGTCAAATTTGAAACTTAAACGAACACAACTATAAGGTTAGGTTAGGTTTTAAAACGACTTTCCTGTTAAAGTTTTTGTTTGTTCGGTTGTACTAAAATAAATATATTGTTTAAAAAAAGCACTTGTTTTTTGAGTAATAACGTTATAAGAGCATTTCCGAAAAATTCCATTCTAACCAGAAAATAGATTGCTCAAAAAAAAAAAAAAAGAAACTTTCTTACAATCGTTGGAGCTATTTTCTAGAATAATAAACGTTTTTTTGCGATTGTATGGTAGGTAAAGTTATTTTTAGTCCTTGAGTGAAAATGAACAATACCCCCTTGACGACCAAAAGAAAAAGGTTATTTCGGATTTGGCTAAAAATGCTTTATGCTCATACGGTTTTGATAAAACCGAATATAGGGCATTTTTGTCAAAACTGAGTTTTTTTAGCTTAAATGGTTATAAAGAATATCAGGTTTAATTAATTTTTTTTTTTCATGTGGACATAATTTAGAAAAGGATCGAATTCATTCAAGCTTTAAATTAACGTTTTTTGGATGAAACAACAACAACTTGTGTGTGCTTCCACTAAGTTCATAGGCTGGAGTTATTCACGGGAACCAACTCGATCATTAGACTGCTTTAGTGGGAGTCAATCGCTTATTGTTCAATTTAATCTTTTAAGAACTCTTGTCCGAACTAAACTCGAAGAAGTGACTTAGCGTGTGAGGAACTGTAATCTGTCCAACAAAATATGGCAGTACAGTACAGGGAAGAAAAAGATGTTTATCTCTCATTCGTACTCTTTTGTTTCCGTAAAGGTGCTATTCTAACAAAAGTTCATACAGGGTTTCTATATAGAAAGCATTTTAGTTAATTTTTCATTCAAATAAAAGATACAATTTACATAAAATATTTAACTTCACATTAACTTAACATCAAAAAACTAACCGCGTGCAGCGCAAATAAACTTTCCTTGAAGAAAACAGCTTACAATTTCTACACGATAAAAACTATTTTCACTAAAAACAAAAACTGTTCAACATAAACCAAAAAAAAACTATAACTGAACGAGTTACAAAACAGACACTGGTCACTCTGAATGCTCATCAATTTAATGGGGCCACGGATGCACTTGGAAATTCAGTGGCGGATAAACACGCTATACTGATTTTGAAAAAGCCTCCACGTGTACTGCCAATTTATGTTGGACATATTATAGTACACTACGTGCTACGCTACAGCATCCCTATGAAATACAATTACACATAACCGATTTTATAAGCTCACACAAGTGGTTGTTGTTGTTTATTCAAGATTCTTTCCATTTTCTCCGATCTTTTTTAACCTTGGGCATCACACACTCCTTTTTTAACTGAGCTAGCAGTAATTGAACCATGGACACACATTTATTTGTCTTTTAAAGAAGAATTTATTTCTAGGAATGGCGAACGCAAAACTTTTTGTAACCATAAAAAAAAATCTTGCCAAACATTAATGCCACATAATTATAAAAATTGTTCTTCATTTTCTGTGATCCATGAAACTATAAAGGTTTTATTCAAAAACCCGTTTATATTTAAAAATGTGTTGTGTTGGGATAGGGTATTTAATAGTTCGTTGCTAATGTACTGTAGCTCTCGTTTCTTTTTTCACTAACTGGCCTTATGAAAGAGCTCCCAGTTCGACGTATTTTTTGTTTTTTTAATTTTTTTTTAGTACAAACTCTAATACTGCATTGATAAATAAAATAAAATAATAAAATCAACCAAGTAGAAGACTTAGCACTAATAATGGACTGTTGAATTATTGATTCAAAATAGCTTTTTTTGGCCTTTAGTACAACATTTTGGACGAAAACGAATTCTATATATCGTTTTATTTAAATTCACAAACAAACTAATTGATTAATATGTAATTACTAGCTGACCCGGCGAACTCCGTACCGCCCTTTTTTAATAAAGAATTTTAAAAATACTGAATTTTTTGGTATACTATTTATAAACGTCTCAGCTACACACTGGTGTAAAATAGCACTTCTAGTAAATAAAAATCAGTTAAATTATCAAATGATACATTTGTTGGCGCAATTGATGTATAGCGAAAGTGATTTACATGTCGAATAGGAAAGTACCGTTTATTTAACACTTTTCGTCGTATGGAGTTTAACGCGTCAAAAACGCAATGCTGCCATTTGTCGAAAAAGCTAAACATTACCCCCTTTGCCATTATACGTGAATGATTCTTGCATACCTATCAAATTTTAAAAGCAGACTATTGGCATTTGGGAAGAGATGTTTAAAATTGCAAGAATTTCTTCACCTTTGCTATAAAAGACTATGTTTTATTTGAACACCAATTTCTAATAAATTGAATTGAATTGAATTTGCTAATAAAAATTTATATAACTTTAAATATCATAAACAAACGATTTCGTGGTCAGGAGCACTTGGGTTGGTCCCTAGTCACCCGCCTTGCCAAAACATTTAATGTGCGTTGCAATCCAGTACAGTCTACCAAATTTATTTTGTAAATGCTAAAACTTTACATTACATTGGCTGACAACTTTTGAGATTTGTGACAAAATGCACTAAAAATGCATTTCTGTCAAATAACTTTACCGAATGTTGACCAAACTACCACATAAACAATTGTAGACATCCTCAGAAGATCCTACCAAAAGATTTATTATTAATTTGACATAGCTAGTGCACTAAAAATGCATAACGAAATTTTCGGGATTTTCTTATTCTATGTCAATCCTTGGGTGAATGCTAATCCATCAAGCCCTAAATCGTCAAAATCGAAACATCTGTTCTCGAGTTATAAGCGAACATACGTACGACACTCTCTTTTAAATACAAGATAATATATATGTATATTTTCTATAGGTAAGTATTTTTCTTTTATTTTGTATAACATATTTTAGTTACGAATAATAAAAAAAAAAAAAAAACTTCACTTACTATGATCGAAAATCGCACATTATCCATTGTCTCTTTGGGGAGATTAATCTTCATTCAATCAAATTCACAAAACTACTTTCGAAAAACTTTCATAAACTCAGATTTCTTGGTTTTTAGGTCTTTAAAATTTCGTGTAAGACCACCTATGAACACGGGAACATGAATTTACGTATTAAATATTTCAGGTCCTTTCACATATAATTTTTTTTTTTTATTTTAAAGATCATACTATGGATATTTAATTCTGGCTCGGTTTTAAAAAAAATGTTTACACAACTAATCACGAACCGCAAGCGGAATGTAAACAATAGCATCTTCTTCGGTTGGGAATTTGTGTATATTTTGATTTTAATAAATACATGTTTTCCCTCATTAGAAGCATTTATCACCTCTTCTTTTGAGAGGAATCATGATCTATTTCTAAATGTTTTCGCGTACGTACTTTAATAATTTTCCAAAGACAACAAACTGAAATTAAGTGTGAAAGTACATGGTTAAGGTTATTATGACGTCCACGTTAATTTTGACTTTGAACCTATAAACATTGGCAACTGGCATGCATTTTTTTGAATCGGGTTATTGGACGACTAATATTATTGTACTTCCTTAAAAATTATTTCAAATTTATTTCCAGCTTAAAAAAATAAAATGGCTTTTCTTCTTATTCAAAGTAAAATATCTGAAGGATCTTTTATTTTTGAAACGTTTTTTTTTATCAATATTTTTGATTAAAGAAAAATATTCGATTTATATATTTTTAGTTCTGTTGGAAACAAATAGTTTAATTTAATTAATAAATTTTGTATTAAAAACCCGCAAGTATCCGTTAGACCGTAAATATTTATCCGTTCGCGTTCGAATGCAAAATTGAACTGATCTCTCCCCATGATCACAAGAAATGTCTGCAGACGCAGAGGTGTTTTCTGGATACGTATGTATGCACGAATTTTTGAAAAATTATTAATTGTGTGTATTCAACACTCAATTTTTAATATTTTCCAAACTTTCAATATATAGTATATAATGATGTGTCGTCCGGCTTCCTTGACGCCGGCCATCAATAAAATGTAAACAAAGATTTGGCTATATACAACCACTATATATGTATTTTTATGTACACAATTTATAGTGTTTTTTTTTTTATTTCGTTGAACATTTTTTTTTCTTGAATTATATCTGAATCTGTGCATTTAAATTGATGCAGGCACATCACTTTTCGGGAAAATCATCAATGAGTTTTGGGAATTCCGCGGAATGTGACCTACATTTATAGCTTTTTTTTTATTGAGACGTTTGTAAATATTTAAACTATAAGAACTTACCTATTGCACCTACTCGTACCCATAATTAATTATAAAATGTGTGGTTTTATTATTACATATTTGGGAATATATTACTTTGTTTCTTTTGGCGTAAGGAATGTATAAACACACTCAGGAATCGACCTTATAAAATTGAGGATTTATTATCTCCAGGACTGCAATTAAAACAAATGTTGGTACACATTAAAAAAATTAATCAATTTTATCAAAATAAATAATATGGCCGGATGAAGAGATGCTTTTTCAAAATAAATGTGATTTGAGGCACGAACTACATGGAACATGACGTAGTGATGCTAAAATTTAGTGAGGCTTTCAGAATAGATAGGAACATAAGCGAGCGCTCAGTGGCGGATCCATTAATTCTGTTTGGGGGGGCGGTCATGCTGCTCAATGGTTACCAATTTTAGATTGTGAAGTGTAGTGTCATATAAAGTACCTAAAATATTTATAAGAAAAACTAAGAATGCAAGCTTTAGTCCAAGGAAAGTGACGAAAATGTAGGTACGAGTATGTGAAAAGTATTAAAATATAATTTTTTTAATTTATTGGTACAAAATATAAGAATTTTATTCTTCTGGTACTACCTATAATTTTGAATAAATAAATAAATAAAAATAAATAAAAAAATTATAGAATAAAATCAAGTTTTGTTTGTTTTTAGTTAGCAAATTTTGTAATAATTTCATCGATATCAATTTTCACATCTTTGTGCACATTCATTAGAGCAAGACCTGTGAGACGTTCTTCTCCCATATTTGATCGCAGCCACGTTTTAAGTCGCCTTAGGGTAGAGAACGACCGCTCTGCTGTTGCGACACTAACAAGAAGTGAAGCTAATATTTTGAATATAACAAGAATGTGTGGATACAACGTAATGTCACAAACATCTAACATTCCTGGAAGAAAGGGGGGAAATGGCCCCCTCTTATTTTTTTAGCTAAAAAAACATTTCAATTTCCCCTCTGTGCAATACCTAAAAAACACTATATAGCAAGTTTGAAGCAATTCGGCCTATATAATGAAACAGGAAAAACACTCCGAAATAGACGTGCACTTATATCACTATTTGAATTATAAACACATTAGGTACAAAGGAATATTAGAAAAAAAACCTTTTAACTTTACTTCGCTATCTTCTTTTTCTGGCTGGAGTTCTGGCTCTTTGTCCTTATTGGTGATGATAACGTTAGGTTTCGGACGAATTTGTTGGCATCTGCTAAATCTTTCTCCTGCTCTGTAGGCTGTAGCAATTGATTTGTCCGATGGGTTAAGCTGTCAATGAATCGTATTTATGTGTTACTCGTAAATTGTGTTTATTTTGGAACTCAGTTATTAACTTACCCAAATGTAATCGTCTTGAAGATCAATGATACCGTGCTTCAACAAAAAAGCGCAAAAATGTGGAACAGCAATGGTGGTGTCTGGATAATTGACCCATTTGGGATGTACAGTCTGAGGAGGGGTATGAATAGACTATGGCGTTCTGGGCGGGTTTCGTAAGACTCGACAATTATGTCCAAGACACGATTAGGATCCAAGTTGAAGCAACCTGAAAATGTACAAAAAAATTAATAAATACAAACATTTACACAAATTTAAGTGCCAAGTACACGTGGCAAGGACGTACGATCTTTACTCCTAAATTAGCTGACAACAACATCGAAAGTATCCAACACTAAATTCTCAACCAACTAAACAACTCACATTAATTTGATGCGAGAATTCAATTGATATTAGAACTTGCACTTTTAATTAGAAGAAAATAATGTTAAAAACAACGGTCCGATATACTGTTTTGGTTTTTTAGGGATATTTATGAGAAGTCCAGATAAATGGGATTGTTCCATCTGTTGAAAAAGAAAGTGAAATAAAATGCTATAAGGATTCTTTACCTTTGTACATATCTCCATTTTTCTTACCTATTCATATCTTTGTTTTTGGTGAACTAATTGCTTAAATATAAAAAAAATATTAAATGCAAAATTAACAGAAAGTATTCTATTGATACTTACGCTTACATTTTGTTTCTTTATTTTGTTTTTTGGTTTCCAGGTTTCTGGTATTTTATAAAAAAAAAACAACAAATTTTTGTTGATTTATACCACCATTATGTCTCCCTGTTCAGCCATTTTTTTAATTTGAGCTGCCAAAGTGACAGATCAGATTTTAACAACCTGCGCAATATATTACCTTCAATAAGTGCACTGTGATCTTAATTGCTTATTCTTCTTTTTTCTTGTAACTATTTGGTTACCAAAGAGGTATTTAAATGATTCCCTTAGCCTTTAAACTAGTTTGCTTCATGTTAACCATTCTTTCTTAAATTGTGAAAATAATACTTTCAAGTCTTTCCTTTCTCTTAAATCATGATTCCCAACTTTATAACATTTTTTTTTTCGGGTAAAGTCGGCATATTCATAAAATTAATCGGCATTTCACTGATAGTCACCCCCTATGGGTTGGACCCTCTCTACGCCCCTGCTTCTGTCACAGAAAAAAGCCTCAGAAAACAATGCAAAACCTGGAGGCTTTAAAAATCAACCCAGAGAACCCCATACTTCTTTTTTCCCCTCCAAATTAAGTGCTTTGTTTTGACCTTGTAAAGGTTACTCCCATGAGCAAAATCTACTTAACATTTCTTCTTGAAAACAAAAATATCACCAAAACACAAGATTTACCTTTTGTTGAATAAAAATGAATTAAATTTAATTATTTAATTAACTAATTTGTACATTTTATTTTTAGATAGGAGCTGATGGCGCTAACTCAATTGTTCGGAAACAAATGGGCGTTGATGTTTTTTCATTAAACTACGATCGAATGGGTCTTGTTGCGACTCTTGAGCTTGTCGATGTAATATTAATATATTTTTTTTTAATTTTAATTCTTATTGTTTAAAGTTATCTTCATAGCCAGGGGATAATTCTGTTGCTTGGCAAAGATTCATTCCAACGGGTCCAGTTGCATTTCTACCACTTAACGATACGATGAGTTCATTAGTGTGGAGTACTACCCCCAACGAAGCTAAGAAGCTTGCATCCATGGCTCCAGAAGAGTTTGTTGATGCCGTAAATGAAGCATTTGTAAGTATTCATTTATACAAACAAAACAAAATATTGTGAAAAATGAGGTGTTCTTTCGATTACTCAAAGTGGAAGGACTTCCCAAAAAGTGATATCGTTACCAACGCATTAGGAGCTTTGAACTCAATAATGGGAAGAGACAATCTATCTAACCGGCAATACCCACCAAAAGTCAAGAGTGTTATAGACGGTTCTCGTGCTTGCTTTCCACTTGGTTTTCTACACGCCTCCACTTATGTCTCTACAGGAGTAGCTCTCATTGGGTTTGTTTTGACCAGAATTTTTGGTGAAACATGATGCAATGTTTTGTGTTTCTCATTTTATAGAGATGCAGCACACAGGATTCATCCTCTTGCTGGTCAAGGAGTCAATCTTGGGTTCAGTGATGTGACAAATTTAATCAAGGTTCTGTCCGACGCAGTATATGCTGGAGCTGAAATCGGGGACAGACAACATTTGGTTCAATACGAACAATACAGTCTTATCAAAAATGTACCCCTAATGATTGGAGTTCATGGACTCCAAAGAATCTACTCAACCACGTTTAGTCCAGTTGTGTTGCTCCGCAGTTTAGGATTACAACTCACTCAAAATATACCCGTAATTAAGGTAAGTTTCGGTTTGTTTTGGTAGTTTTATTTTCGCAACAAATAAAACTTGTAAAACCAATATCTTTTCCAGGACATCTTTCTTAAACGCGCAATGGCTTAAGGTCTGGAAGCCTTGTGAAATTTCAAATTAAATTATTTTTTGTTTCAATAAACAATACATTCATAAACATTTCTCGAACTCAAACTTAATGATAATGAAAATCACAAGAAAGTTAATTGAACTTTGGTAAACGATTGCCCAGATTCTAAGGTGAGTTTGTTAAATTTGTTGGTAGGCAAAAGAACTATAGTCTACCATCTTCTTCCATCTACCATTTACCATCTTTGACCATCAACCATACCTTCTAACATTTCTCATCCTCTACCATCTTCTACCATTCAAAATCTTTGACCATCTACCACTTTCTTCCATCTTTTCTCATCTACCAGCTTCTCTACCATCTGCCATCTTCTACCACCTTCAAACTTCCATCTTCTAAAGGGTGTTTTTTTTTAGACGTGTGGTTTCAAGAAGAAATAAAACGCATATAATTTAATGTTATGGCCAAGAATTTAGCTTTATTATAAAGATAAGGGTTCGCCGTTATGTTTTAAAAATGATTTCTGGCAAGTGGCCGGCCGCGGCTGGCTCGAATAAATTCCAGCCGAGAGGCCCAATTTTCGACCACTTTTTGCAGCAATTGGGGCCGTATGTCAGCAATAACGCGCCGAATATTCTCTTCCAAGGCGTTAATCGTCTCGGGCTTATCTGCGTAGACAAGCGAGTACACATAACCCCAGAAAAAATAGCCCAGCGGTGTTAAGTCGCACGATATTGGAGGCCAAGCAACAGGCCCACGACGGACGCTAGATAATGCGCTCCCCAAAAATTTCCTTCAATAAATTGATTGTTTCGTTGGCTGTATCGCATGTAGCATGTAGCGTCGTCTTGTTTGGTACCAAAAGTCGTCCACGTGAACATCCTTCAATTCAGGCACGAAAAAGTCATTAATTATTGACTGTAACATTATGGCCGCCTTCATTTTTGAAGAAATATGGACCAATGATTCTTTCTGCCCATAGAACATACCAAGCAGTCAGTTTTTGTGGACGTAACGGTGTCTCAACATACACTTGAGGATTATCATCACTCCAAATAAAGCAGTTTTGTTTATTGACGTATCCATTCCACCAAAAGTGAGCTTCATCGCTTAACACCGTGAAATGGAAGTAGTGTGCGTACTTCGAACAGAATCATGATTTTCAAAATAAATTTGCACGATTTGCAAACATTGTTCAGGAGTAAATAAGTCTATTTATTATGAAATGGCAAACCAAACAGAGCATAAATCAGGTGACAGAGCTGTCAAAAAGACCAACTCCGAAATAAGTATTGCCAGATTGAAAACCACAGGCCTAGAAAAAACATCCTTAACCATATTTCCATATTCCATTTTCCTCCATCTACCATCTTCTATACCATGTATGCATATGCACCATCCACCATTTTTAGCCGCTGAGAACTTATTCTAGCTTTGGATTTCTGAATTAATAGTTTAACTTGCATAAACCTACTTCTTGACAAAAACACGAAAAAATTGGCTAAATGATAACTTGTGCCATCCCGTAAGGCTAGATTTTCTTGTTTTTGTGAAGAAGTAGGTTCGGTTATTTTTCAATATCTTGGCAACAAAAAGTCATAAAACCAAACGGTTTTCAGTGTTGGATTTAAAATTTATGGGAGCATTGAATTGTGCGAACAAAAATAACACTTAATTACGTAAAATTTTGAAAAAAATTTAATAAGCAGTTTTCAAAATATTAATTTTTCAATTTTTTTTTGAAAAAATGCTTTCAAAAATACAAAAAAAAATATTTTTTTAAAATATTGGTATGCAGTACAAATTGAGCTATACCTACACTTTTATATGTACATATGTGTGAAATTTCGAAAGAATCGGTTGAGTAGTTTTTGAGATTGTCGAAAGCAGAAAAACGGTCCTATGAAATGTACAGTTCGTAGACATTTTTTAAAACTTTTTTCTGTCCATATAATTGGTCGTTTAAGTACGACCAACTATATGGCTGAAAAAAAAGAAACACTAATGTTTTTAAATCGTTAGAGCCGTTTTTGAGAAAAATAAGCTTTAACGTAACGGTTATATGGCAGGTGCCGTAATTTTTTGAGCTAAAAAAAATCAATTTCCACTCTGTACAATACCTAAAATTATGAGCTCCGCCTCTCTCTTCAGTTAAACTGGGGATTAATTACTACAATTTGTTATTTTTTTAACAAAAGACTTCGATTAGATATTCGTTCGCTGTGGCGTATGTGGAAGCTTTTTTTTTAATTTAAGATCTAAGTAACAATGTTGCAATCGTTTTATTACTTTATGGGGTGGTTGTGGTAATCTTAAGTTCATCCGAAGGCTAACTATTTAGTATAACTGATGCCAATATAATAAAGTAGAGCCAACAAAAGACCACTACGGAAAAACTGATGTGATGCATCATGCATAGTGGGAACAGATAGAGTTCGTTTCCACTACTCCGATATATTATAGGGGGCTATCAAAAATTACAAAATAATTTTCATAAGATGCGACTCAAGGTTAGGTGGCACATAAACAATTACACAACTTACATAAGAGCTTATTAAAGTATTGTTCTTGTGCCCCCAAAAATCTTCGATCTACACCCAAGAAAAATCATGTATTTAATGAGAAGTTAAATTTTTATACCCTATTCCATAGAATGGGTACATTGTATTTGGTGTGGAGTTTGTAACATAGAGAAATAATACCGTTAGTTATAGAAAAGTATATATATTTTGACTCAGAATCAAAAGCCTAGTCGATTTAGCCATGTCCGTCCGTTAATAAAATTAAATTATGTTTTTTTGCACACGTAAGCTTTAGGTAAACTTTCTTCCAATCAAATAAAAATATTTCAGTTTGGGCGTGGCTTACGCCTATTTTTCATACAAAACCATCAATATTGTTTTTATAAAATAACAATTGTTATATTAAAGCGAAAAACATTAAATTTTGTGGGTCTTACTGGCACATAAACATCTTGTGTATGAAATCAAAAAAATTGATTTTGGGCGTGGCTGACGCCCACTTTTCATTAGAAATTATAAAAAAATTGTTTTTGTAAATGAACGGTATTTATAATTAATCCGCAAGCCAAAATTTTGCGTCTTTTAATAGAAACGAAAAGGTTTGTGTATGAAAAGAAATTTTTGAATTTTGGGCGTGGCTTACGCCTACTTTTCATGAAAGAACGAAAAACGTAGCCTTAAGAATTTAAGGCATTTCCAATGTTTAATTTAAACCTTTTTCCTTCCGTTCGTTATTTGAGAAATATATCTCTACATTTTCTTTTGTAAATTTTTTCAATGCGCCCACTTTTAAAGACGTGATTTTGGTAAAATACCTTTGTTCAGGTAAGATTGTTTAAAAACTACTCGATTCAGCTGTAGTCTTACACATATGCCTAAATACTGAAAAAAGTGCAGCTAGTGCTTCAAATTTTTAAGACACGCCCACTTTTAAGGGGCGTTTCCGTCAAAAGTCGTATAATGCATTAATTTTTTTTAACGTTTTTTAACTATCGGTCGCAGTTTTGAAGTAAACAGATGAACACTTGGATTTATATTCCTTGGTTACGTAGCAGAGTGTGGTCCAATAATTGTTAAAAACATCCATAATCGCTATTTCCATTCCAAATCTAATTTTTAAAAATTTTTAAATTTTGTCTTGTTTTGTTCAAATCGATCTGCAAGAATAAAATTGAATGTCACTGAGCTCATAACAATTGCCTTGGCAATAAAACGTTTAACTTTGGGCGTGGCGCACTCCTTTTTTTATTGCGCCGGCACTAATTGAACATCACACCGCATAAAATTAATGTTATTGAATTTTTTTCTGTCTGCTAAAGAAGAATTTTGTTTCTGAAACATCGGCTGTTTGCGGGAGGCAGACGCATGCACATACAAAAATATGGGGAATAGGGTATCCAACAGTTCGTTGCAAACGTACTGTAGCTCTCGCTTATGTTTTTTCTTCAACTCGATCGGCAAAACCTTAATAGAAACTATCCCTGGACTAAAATGTATGTACCCTAAAAATTTCATGCTACTATTTTGTGTGTATGATTGTATGGCAGGTACCTTTATTTTTCGACCTAGAGCAAAAATGAAAAATTACCCCCTAGGGAATTTTGCATCGCTAGGAATCCTTATCAATTTGCCCCGAGCTAAACTTCGCACGTAATGTCAAGTATAGAGACTCTTTTTAAGCCGCATTCCAAGAATGTGTAACGGTTTGATTTTCCCTTCCCATTCTGACTTACAGACAAACAAATTAACATCGGTATCTCCTTTTATCTCCTATCCAACTTTCCTAAACGTTCGCACTGTTCCCAATTTATTACACCAGCATGTTATTCACGATTAGAGCTCCGCCTTGTAACTTCTACCCACAATTTCGACCAACCAAACAAAAGGTAAGTTAATATTAGACTAGTCAAAATGACGTCAGAGATAGACAATTATTTATTTTTTTTAACAATAAAATATTTAACATTCAATTCCGTCGATTGTATAGAAAACGCACTAAGTTTACAAAATATCGTTTCCAATAACTTTTAATTGTCATCTTCAACTTCCTCCATTTGCGTTCAAAAAATCCACTATGGCTTTCCATTTTCAAGAAATACGTGCTTCCAAAGAACATTTCAAGCAGGAAAATTCCACCTAGAGCAACCAAAACACAAAGCATCGATCAATAATTATTGTTAAATCATCTCAATATAACATCAATCAAATCTTTTCTCACCAGCAAGTCCCCAACCAAAAGAAAGTGCTATAAAAGCTCCCTGAAGCATTCGTAAATTAATTGGCTGTATGATGTAGTCAGAGCTCTCATTTTTTTCCTTTTTATTTTCCTTGTTGCTGTCGGCATTGCTATTCACACCATCTTGTTGTTCGAAATTATTCATCAATCCATTCACATCAACTAGACGTGAAAGAGCTTCATATTCGGCATTAGTCATTTTGTCAAGAATTCCACCTTCAAAAAGTCTTATTAATCTGGAAAACAATCAAAACATGATCTCATAAAACACCAAATAAACGGTTTTTCCATTACACTTTGTTAAGACTGTCAAGAAATGGACAACCGAGCTGAACAGCAACTGCCGAGTACCTTGTGTATAGTTTTTGGCTAAGTTGAAATGTCTTGAATCCTATTAAAGTGAAAGATAGTATAAACTCGTCAACAGATAATAATCTTACCGAATTGTTTCATGTTGAAGTAGAGAGTCTCACGTCCTCCCATCACTACTTTGTTTTCCAATCCATCCGCGATGAGCTTGATTCCAGATTCAACTGAATCAATCAAATACCCTTCATAGTCCACCTGCTGTTTCATGAGCGCATATAGATTTCGAAATATCTCTGTCCCATTCTGTGTTTTTGAATGGACAATTGGAATCAAAACATCCTTTTACAACAAAATACCGTCAAACCTGTAGCATTTCAAGAGATGAACTATCTTTCTCCACATAGAGTCGATAACCATCGCGCAGTATAGCCCTTTGTAGTTTTTGTAAATTATTAATAGGTTGTTCGTGAGCTGGTCTAGCAAACTGGGACGTAAGTTGAGCAGAATATACGTCAGCAAGGACATACGTGGCCGATATCCAAAACACAATCATCAGAAATTTTGCTCTATAACCGTTATATGGCTCCGAACATGCTACAGATAAACATACAATTTAAAAAGTGAACCTTAGTACGCAGTCGTGCCATAAATATTGTTACAACCTGCATAATTTGACATTCAGCTTCATACATGAGTGACATTCAAGGTTTTTGATAACTATTGTTAGATTTAAAATAATGTTGCTCTGCATAAGAAAACGATAAATCAAATTCTTTTATTTGCAAGTTACTAAAAGATCTCGGGATCAATCAATTGTTTTTGTGGCGTACAATAAAACTGTGGGTTCTTACCGCAGAGTGCCGAAAGAGCAACAGCATTGCTCAGACATTACGCTGGCTGAGGCACCGACAAATCTTGTTTTCAGATGAGAAAATGTTAACCATAGAGGAAAACATTCAACAGCAAAATGATAAGGTCTATAGTTGAAGTTCTCAGTAAGCAAAGGACAAAATTGGAAGAGTCAAAAGGGATAATCATCCTAGTTGGGTCATGGGTCATGGTTTGATGGGGAGTGAGAGTAAGCTTCAAAGGTGGCACCAAGTTACATTTTTGTGAACAAGACGTAAAAACAAAAGCAACAAACTTACAAGAAGACGTTTAAGAGTATGTGAATTTTAGTATGTGAAAGACAGGGTTTGGACTTTACTGCGAAAGCAGTAGATTTGCCATGCTTTTTATTTTAAAATCTACTGCACCACTGTGCTTTGCCTACAATCTTCTGCGTTTGTTCTGATTTTGTTTGAATGACAGCACTGGTCGTAGAAATAAATGTAGAACAAAATGTCAAGACTTAAAAAAAAAAACTTGTATCTGTTTCATGCAAGTCTTGTCTTGTCCATTGAATGTGGACTTTATTTTATTTTGTTTTGTTACTAAAAAATGATATTTTTTTTTGTATATGTGTAGTGTATTGTTTTCTTCTTTTGTCAAAAATGAAAATTGCTAAAATTCAATCGAATTCATCATTCTTTTAATATTATAAATGTGAATGTTTGAGTGCCTGAACGTTCCGCTTTCAAGCCGGAAATACTGTTCCAAAGCCGAAGGGATATAAGAGCCGTACAAGGCACGGGCGGCGCACGGGTAGCAAGAAATGAAATTCTACTGCGGACATTTTGGTTTCACTGCGATTTTCTTTTCTATTCACTGTTAATTCCGATTTGTCAAGTCCGAACCCTGGCGAAAGCTCTCCCTAAGCTTACCCGTGCATTTTGAATGGGGACCAATACACGAACAAATAAAATACACTAGAACGGTATATATGTACATATACCGTGCTAAATAAAATATTTTAAGGGTGTTTTAGGCAAGAGTAATACGAGTTGGTGGTCTGTATTGAATGTCTGATCTGTGCACTCAACAATAATACATACTGTCCATTCAATAGAAGGTATGGGGTTATTTAGCAGAACTGAGCTCTGAGTTCATCAAGGCAATAGAATGGCCCTCAGGCCAGGCAGTCCCGACCCCAATCCCCTGGATTATTCTTTTTGGACAATGTTAAAAAATTCTGAAACCAAACCTTTAGCCCAGTCATTTTAGGCATTTTAAACCCCAATCTGCGGAAAAATTCCAATCAAGCTGAATTTTGGTACACACCTTTATTACGGCGTTGTAATGAAGATGTGAAAAATCGACATTGATATCGTGCCGGCAAAAAAAGTTATGAAGGTCAAAAGGTCACGAAAACCTAAAAAAAAACCGTTTTTCGCAAATATCTCCGTTTCTATAGCTCCAATGATTTTAAGGTGTATATCAGAATTGTAGAGCATAAAATTTGCTACAATTTCGTTAGTTCAATCAATTTTGTATGTCGATTAGTTACCGAGATATGGCACTTCGAAAAACAGGTCATTTTTCAAAATTCGCCAAAAAATTCCAAAAAATGAAGAATTCCACCTTATTTCTTCAGATATACCCGAGAAATCATGAAATATTGCTGTTTTTATGGCTTCTTGTTAAAATCACCAACTTCTTACACCCCCCAACGATCCCCGCTTGCCCACCAGGTACCAGGCCATGCCCATTACTATTGTCATTCCGCCGTCATTTTTATATATTACTTTGTTCTTAGTGGGCAGGTAGAAAAAGGTCGGAAGTTAATCAAACTTTGAGATGTTGTTCAGGAATATTGAATTAACATTTGACGAAGTTTTGGACCTCACCGGCCCTGTTGGAAAAGAGGTGGAGAGGAAACTGCAAACTTTTCGAGTTCGCTCCGGTTTTCGCTCTATAACTTTTTTTGCTTACGTTCTACGGCAAAAGTTTACTAGACTTTTTTGTAGAACGTTAAATTTACTAAAATACTGTTGGTACAAAAATGGTTGTATGTCATTTCGTTACCGAGATACGGAAAAAGAGGAAAAGGGGGAATTGCAAAATGTTCGACTTTGCTCCGGTTTTCCCTCAATAACTTTTTTTCCTTACTTAATACGGCAAAAGTATACAAGACCTTTTTTGTAAAGCATTAAATTTCCTAGAATACAAATAGGGTGAAAATTGTTGTATGTCAATTCGTTACCAAGAAATGGAATTTGAAAAGGAGGGTGGAACAGCTTCATTTTTGACCTTCCATTCCATTCCATTCCATTTCTTCATAAAGAATTGACACATAAGAACTTTTGAACTATTAAAATTGTAGAAAATTTAACGCTCTTCAAGAAAATCAAAACGTTTTTTCCGTAAAATGTAAGGAAAAAAAGTTATTGGGGGAAAACCAGATCAAATCAAAAATTTTGCAGTTCTTTTTAGGTTTTCGTGACCTTTTGACCTTCATAACTTTTTTTGCCGGCACGATATCAATGTCGATTTTTCACATCTTAATAACAACGCCGTAATAAAGGTGTGTACCAAAATTCAGCTTGGTTGGAATTTTTCCGCAGATAAAACCTAAAATTACTGGGTTACTTGTCCAAACAGTATCGATTTTGCGCGTGCTGCAATTGATTTGGCAATGTGATTCAACGGCTATGTTAAAGCTAGGGGGTAGCAAGTGTGGAATTTTATCCATAATCTTTATCATAGTTAATAAAATCTATAACTTATTTGATATTTAGTTTCCTCATTTAAAAAAAGTAGTACCCCGTGGCGTAGTGGTTAGTGTGTCAGACTGCTACGCCGAAGGTTCAGGGTTCGATCCCTGACGTTGCCACCTTAAGTTTTTTTCCGGGGTACTGCCTCTTGCGAGGAAGTGACAAATCCCCCAAGAGTAATTAATGTCATGGAAAGTGCTTCTCTGTTAGCCGTTAGGACTCGGCGGTAAATTGTAGGTCCCTTCCATTCCTGCAGAATATCAACGCACACACAGGAGTGGTTGAGAGTGTAAGTCAACGGCCCCGGCCCCGCTTGGAGCTGTTGTGCCAACAATTTATTTATTTTTTCATTTAAAAAAAGATATGTAACAATATTTATGGCACGACTACGTCCAAAGTTAACTATCTTACACTGTTTCAGAAATAATTGAACTGTAAACCATATGCAACGGTCCAACATGTTCTTGGGCAGCTGGTCGATTTCTTCTTGTTTTAATTCTTTAGCCGTTATTTTTATATCTGGGCTTATGGGAGTTATTTCATTTAAATACTCCGCATAAAACAACATTTTACCAAATTTATTTTTCTGAAAGGATAACTTGTGCGGAATGGCAATAATTATGTATAACAATGGCCCCGATAAAACGAGAGTCAAGATAAGAAAAGGCCATACATCCTTTTTGAACGGTCTTAAGACAGCCAATGCTTCATTAAGTCTGCGTGGAGCGTGGGTTACGAAAGCACCAGAATCTGATAAGGTGAAAAATGAAAATTCAACTGCCCTTCTTCGTTCCCAACTAAGGCTGACATCACCGAGGAGCAAGTGAGCTTTCTGAAAAGCAGAAAAATCAAAATAACTCTTAAGCACTAGTTGTACAATAGTGGCTCAGACAGCACTTAATTCTTGGAACGTGGATAAACTTTATTTACTCCATGGAAATCGGTGGGTTAACTCTTGATTATGCTAAACACGAACCGACGCAAACCGTTTTTAAATTTTGATCCACTGTGGATGAACGACTATTGTACAACTGACCCTTAGCCATCTTTTATGCCAATACCCGTTCCTGTAAAAGGCCAATGCCTCCAGTAAATGATGTATTGCTCTCATCGTCTGTACGTAAAGAACCTTGAGTTCGGCCAGGAGTGTCGATGTAAACGAAATTGAAATTCATACTAGTTGCCAACAAGGTAAGCAGACGATGGTCCCTTCCGCCAGTCACATTGACTTCCTTGTAGTCAGTTATTGTTTCCAAGCTCGAATCGGTGTCGTATTCCCAATCTTCGAAGATGTAATTTATGGAATCGTTATCGTAGTTAACCCAAAACCACGGTGGAGACTAAATGTGAAAACAAACAAAAATGTAGTTAATAGGAGAGCTTTAAATATTATGACGAAATAAATTACATGAAAAACTGGAACACGCAGTACTCTGCCATTTAAGTTTGAATATACTTTAGCTGATGATGGCAATAATGGAGTTTGATATAGTCCAAGGCTTTCAGCGTCAAACCAATTCACCAGCTGCAATGTTCCTGACTCCGCGGGGCTATCTTGACTATAGTAAATACGAAAACTGTATGGGAAGCATTTAAAAGTTGGTATTAATTTTATTATTTTAATTAACATTATGGTTGTTTTGGGTGTTTTTTTTTTTTTTATTTGTTCATGTATGCCTACACAATAAGAATATAATTCCTTGTAAATAAGTATAAGGCTATATATTTAAATTATGGTTTAAGAATTTAAAAGACGCGATTGGGTCATGGTTCGTTCTCGTTCTTATATATGTTTGACAGTGATCTTGGGGCTTGAGATTTTGAAGAAAGAAGAAAGCAAAAAAAACCTATTTTTATTAAATACTATTTAAATTTTTACTTGCTCAATAGGGCAAGTATTGGTTTCGTGCAAAAAAAAAAACGCCATATCGTCGGTCAGTCTATCTCTGTACGAGTGTGCGTCTGAGCGCTTTTTCACGTCGAACTACAGGTTAAACCGCTCAAAGTTTATAACTAACAGTTTAAATAAAAATGGTTGTCGAGGTTTTTTTTCTTTCGTTTTAGCCCGGCACAAACTGGTGCTTTTCAAGTATCGGTTTTTTAAATTTTGGATTTGCTCGAAAACGGCTCTAACGATTTTGATTCAACTCAAAACAAACCTAAGACATTTTTGATAAAACTGCGTTTTTTGTTTTTGGCTTAAATGGTCATAACGAAAATCAGGTTTAAACGGCTTTTCTCAAATGGCCATAAGTTCGCAACAGCTAGATTGGATTGACTCAAAATTTGTTTGGCATAGATTTTCATAGCTTTATACGGAAATCGGTTTTAACGGTTTTATTAAATTGGCATTAAGTGGACAATGAAATTAACATGTTAATTCAAATAATTTTTCATAGCAGCCAAAAGATGGCATATCTACATTTTAATTATTAATGGTTTCTTAACGGAAGCACGATTGTAGGTGGGGTGGGTGATTGGTGGTGGTTAGTAAGTCGGCTTTATTCTTTATTGTGTGGGGGAGGATAGCAAAATTTTCAAAAATGGCGGGCTGTTGGTTGGTGGTTGTATGTGGGGGTGGTAGGTTGGTGTTTGGGTTAAGGGGAGACAAAAATACAAACATTGGGTGGTTGGTGGTTGGAGAGAACCTACACATGAACTGTTTTGTGAACTGGTTATCACGTAAAATTATCGTCCGTAAACCGACTTTACAGACAACCATGTTTTTTTTTGTATAAAGTTTTTCAATACGCCTACTTTAATTAGCTTTTATTCGGTTAATATGGTTAGAAAATTACTCGATTCAGCTGTACCAGTACTTCAAAAATCACAGGACACAGGATTCAGTGCAGAACTCATTGGAAGGTTTGTTTTGTAGTTACAATTATTATTATCACTATAACAACTACTCTTTATTGTAAAAAATAAATAAAGAAATTCATGTTTTTCGTTTAAGAAGTGTTTATGTCCTGCATTTTGAACATAGTGAAATCTTTAGAAAATACGTTAATTTTCTCGTTATTTCGTTTAACTTTCGTATTTTTAACATGAATAAACACAGTGCGAGCGGTTATGAAAGTAAAATAGGAGATAAAAGGAGATACCGATGCACATTGGTTTTGAATGTCTGTATATATAACAATGGGAGAGAAAACTGAGCCGGAAAAAGCATTCCACATTCTTGTAGTGCGGCTAAAAAAAGAGTCTCCATACTTAACAGTACGTCCGAAGTTAGGCTCGAGGGTAAATTGATGGGCATTCCTAGCGATGCGAGTGTTAGGGGGAAATTCTGTAAAGGGAGGAATGCAATTGGCTATTTCGCTGGAGCACTGTTTATGGAAGTAGCGATAAAACAAGGTTAGACAAGAAACATTACGGCGATGTTCAAGTGAAACAAATGTTTCGGTAATGGTTCTTTCTCCTATCAGTTCTAAGGCCCTTCTTTGGATCCTATCCAGGAGACGCAAGTAAGTAACATTAGCACCTGCCCAGATATGAGTTTTATACTCAAGCTTGGGGCGAATGTATTGTAGATTGTAGATTGTAGCCAGATCAGAGGGGGAAAAATTTGTCTTACATCAATTGTAATACACATACCTAGAACGCAAAGCTGTTCGATTTCCTCAATGTAAGTGCCACTCATGGATAATGGCATAGGGGCAGGTTGTGCTTTAACGACAGAAGACAACATTGAGTTTTTGAAGCATTAAATTCCACACGGTTGACAATTCCCCATTGTACAATGCTGTCCAGATCGGAATTTAATGAGCTTATCATACGCTGACAAGAGATCATTAATGGAGATTAAAAAGAGTGTTGGAGACAGAACGGAGCCTTGGGGCACACCAGCGTTTATTTTGTGGGTAGCAGACTGAAAACCATCCAAAACAACGCGAATTGAACGGTCCGAAAGGTAATTTCTAATCCAACGAAGAAAAGGTTCATCGATGCCAAATGCACGCAATAATCTTACTTTCTCCAAAACGATGTAAAGATTGGTTCCACTAAGATATACCACCGCTGGACATATAGTTACGAAAACCGTACTGCCGGTCATTAAGAAGTTTTCGTTTCTCAACATATTTCTTGATCGTATTGAATCGTTTAAAATCATTTGAGCCGTTTTTGAGCAAATTAGAAAAACCAAAAAAAAGTTGGCTAAAACTGAACGGGTTGTTGTATGAGAGCAACCGTTAAAAAAAGTTTTATGGAAAAAAATTGCAATGCCATCCTATAGAAAACTACGAGGAACTATGCCAAACAAAGTTTGAGCCAATTTGGTCAGCCCATTGCGAACTTATGTCCATTTGAAAGAAAGCCGTTCAAATTTGATTTTCGTTATGACCGTTAAAGCCGTTTTCGAGCAAATCCAAAAAAAAAACGATACTATAAAGGTATCCGTTTGAGCCGGACTAAAAAGAAATAAAAATCGGCAGACATGGCAAAAACTTTTTTTGTCTTTTATATCCTCGTTACAAATGGTGTTTGATTAAAACCTTGATTTTTTATCTGCACGAAGCATTGCATATTTGCATGGTACCAAATAGTTCTTCACAAACGAGCTCATGGTCATTAAAAATTTAATAGAAGAGGTTCGTCTTACTTAACAGCTTCGAATTTTTGATACATTTTTTCTCAAATAAACTAAATAACTATGAGAAATTACAAGAAATAAGATAGATTTACGACGAAAAATACTAGAATGAATGCGTGGTATGATTTAGGGCCACTAAATTTTAAATTAGCATTTAAGCTAGTTGATAAGGTTTTTTGTCAAGACTTAAGTAAGTTATGAGAAACAATGAAATATGAAATACGAAACTGAATTATAAAAAAAAGTGTGTGCGTGTAATCTTTACGCGCGATTGAAGTAAAACTTCTTTGACTTTATGACACATATCACTGAAATGATTAAATTTTAACTTAAAATAAATATCATATTATAATAATTATTCATGTGCTTTACAGAGATTATAATCTTCATATTATTCGTTAGAAATAGGAACTTGAATGTCATCATCATTTTTACTTGCGATTAAAGTATAAAGGCAAGTTATGCATTCGTCGAAAAAAAAAGTTTTGAGATAACAATCAAACATGACATTACGATGATAGCGAAAACGAAAAAAGATGGTCTAACAATTCTGTCCGTCTGTATGTCTGTCTGTATGTATGTATGTATAGAGACCTGCAGCCCAAACGGGTGGGCCGAATTGCTTCAAACTTAGTATATAGAGTTTTTTAAGTAGATACCTATTGTACAGAGGGGAAATTGATTTTTTTTAAGCTCAAAAATTAACGGTACCTGCCATATTACCGTTACGTTAAAGCTTATTTTTCTCGAAAATGGGTCTAACGATTTTGAAACTTATCCAAGAAATGAAATGGTGTACTTTTTACAGCTCAAATAAGTTTAAGTATTTATTTAAGAATTTAAAAAAATTTATTTTTTATCAAAATATCAAGCCCCTAGACCACTGCCACACATTAGAGCAAGAACCTACGTGCGACCCAGTCGTGCATTTTATTTATGTATGAAATTATAGGTTTCTGCTAACTATATAAATTTTAATCTCTAAATTTGCTATTTTTCTTGAAAATTCTGCATTTATCGTTGTACCGAAACGCTTTGTTGATTAAAGTCGATAAGTATTCAAGTTAGATCAAATGTTTCTTCTAAAAGAAGATAGCTCAGAGAGTGAAAATTAACGTTAAAATCTTCAGTTAGAATCATCGGTAATTCATGATAATTACTATTTAAAAGTCGAGAACCTTCAATTGTAAAGTGAAGTAATTGCTGATGAATACATTTTATGGTATTTGTTAGGCTTTTTTTTAATTAACTTTTAATTAAATTAAACTCAGAAAAGTACGCATACACCCGAGTGTACTACACTGTTTTTTCGTTGTTTTAGGTTGAAAAATGGACAATTGCAGCAAATATTCTTTTAGTTTATATTTTTCATAAAAAACCAACTTGTATTTACTGGGAATGTAAGTCATTGATATTGAATGGATTTCACATAAGAAATTAAAAAATAAAATGCACGATGAAACATAACACAGTTTCCGAGCAAAGAAGTTCAAACTCTTTGTTTAAGAAGTGTTTATGTTCCGCATTTTGGTAATACTGACACCTGTTATAAGATACGTACATTTTACCAGTTATTTTGTTATACTAAGACCTCCAATAAATTAAGTCGTTTATAAAAAGATGTCCGTTATTTGTATTTTTAGCAAAAAACAACTTTTAGAAAACATACTATTTTCTTCATGTCTATTCTTTTTGACAAATTTTGGATGATTTGGGAATATGTATGAATAATCATGCGAAAACTGACGCACCGATAATTTCCGATGCTGTTAAAGAATATCAATACGATAAATATTGATATTTTTTTTCACTTGCCAATCTCTAAATTGATCAAAACACACAAATGCCATGGAGCACGGTGCCGCCATATTGGAATACTGAGCGTTACTTCCGTCAGAAAAAAAATCCGACTTACTCCCTAGTCGCGCCTAAAGAAGTTTCAATTCAAAAAAAAATCTTAATAACTTAAATCAACCAACTTCATCTCAAGTTTTTAAAAACTAAAAAAAAAACTTATAAACAGACGCACGGCCACAAAAACATAATGCTTACCAAGTTTTATAATTACCTACACTTTGATGTCGATACTCACGCTTTTTTTCTTGGCCTTGTTATTACAACGGCTCGCATTGGTTCTTCAAACTGAACTTCAGAATCCTTTGGTGCACGTTTTGCTCCCCAATAAAAAATAAACAAGTTCAATCGATGGGCAAGTCTTCGCTTATGAATGGCTTTAGCCAAATAAAACGGTTTACCAAATATAAGACTAAAACTTTCAACAGAACCACGAATACTGTCCTCGATGAATTGAAAATATTGCTCAACATCGTAGAAAATAACCGATTTATAGTAGCGCTTGTGAATTAAATAAACAAATTCGTCAACATCATCAAAATGATATGAAGAATCTATAAATATAGCCAATTGTGAAGGATTTAATCCGTTTATTGTTTCTGCTAGACCTGTATTTTAAGAAACAATACCTTATCAAGTTTCTTGTTAGTATTATGTTACTTTCAAATCACGTACCTGTCGAAACTTCGGTTGTGTTTTTGCAAAGTGTAATATTAAGAAAAGCACTTGTTTTATAAAACAAACACAACAAAATCCAAAAGAAATTCATGATAACCACCGTTATCATGCTCTCCTTTTAACTGCCATCAAAACTTTCATATTTCCATGGTTTAAAATATCTGATGCGTGGCATTTAAATAATGGTAGGCATAATTAAAACGCCAATCAAATTTCAAAACTGTCAAAACTTGTTGGCATTTAAATCAGTTTTTATTAAATTTGTTAATTTCGAAATACAATCAATAAGTCTATGTTATTATATAGTTGTTTTTTTTTTTTTACATTTGATTTGTAATAATGTCTATGCACGCTGTGCAATATAAAAATGTATTTATCCTTTTTTTTTTGGTTAGTGTGTGTGTGAGTGCCTTTTAGTAAGAGAGGCGATTAAGATGTCTTTTCTATGTTTGAATTTGTTTTCAATATTTAACAAAAAAGCAGTTCATTTCAAATATTTGATTGATATGGAACTTTATAATACTTAACCCATTATATTATTATTTTTTTTTTAAATAAAAACTTGCTCCGCAGCTAGGGACTCCATGAAGGGTTTAACAACAGCACTTGTTGCAAAGCAGAAAATGAGACCAAAAGTTATTGAGATCGGAAGAGCAGGCAAAGCTTTTCGCCATATAGCCAAAAGCAAGAGCGTCAAGCACAGTCCTATAAGGATAGCAACAAAGCAAGCAATTGTTGTTGTCCAATCACCATAACTGGAAGCTTTTCCAACTAGAACTGAGTAGAAAATAAAGTCACCCAGTCCCAGCTTTATACCGCCTGCAAAGAATATTTGTTTCAAATTCGTGACGAAGCAACAATAATTTGATATGACTTACGTTCTTCTACTAATTCTCCATTCTCACATGGCACGGTGGTTGGGTGAGTCACTGTACGGTACTCAGTGGATCGACTTGAGCTTCCGCCATTACTGGCTTGCACTTCGATTTGTCTTCTCGCAATTCTTTGATCTATATTAGTGGACCATTCTTGGGTGAATCCAACATCAGCGTCTGCTCAATTGTAATGGATTTATTTGAAAACAAAAATAAGATTTAATGTGACGGCATATTTTTTTTAACTTCAATTATTTATCATTATTGCTAAGCTTGGAAGTGTTTTTATGTTTAAATTCAGAAATGCATCACTGCCGTTTCGATCTCTTTTGTTAGCAATACATAATGCTTTAATGCAGTGATGCCTTTAAGATAGAATACTAATTCGAGGTTTGTGAGTTTACATTAAAATCAATGAGTTGTTAGAAAGTTAATAAGAACATAAGAAAAAATGAAGGCTAAATGCAAAACAAAAAAAATATTAATAAAGTGAGTATAATTAGTATATGTATACCATTTGGGCGAGAACTAAAAGTCACTAGAGGCGTACCTTCAGGACTTGTTGTTGCCTGTTCACTACTCGTATTACCTGACCGTCTAGCTGAAGAACCTGTTGATTCACTTCTGCTGCTGACAGCTATTGCATTAGGTCGAGGGTTTATGCCATCGTTGGGATGATTCGTGCCCATGTAGGAGTACAGGATTGTTGCTAGAAAGGGAATTTATTAAAAAATTGATAATTTTTAAAGTCAAACTAAAACTAAAAGATTATTTTGAAATTGGTAGAAAATTGGTAGATTTAGAATGAAATTTTAAACAACTTTCGTTATTTGAATTAGAAATTGAACAACACAACTCTGAGAGTAAAAAAATAGTAAACTGTTGCTACAATACAGTTGTATGCAAATTAAAATTGACATCCATTTGATTTTTCATCAACAAAAGCCCAGTCCCATCACCGAATTGGTCAGAACGTGACCATTGACTATAGGTATAACTTCGAGGTAATCAGTGAATTTGTCACTGCTGTAAATTCAGATAACAACATCAGCGGTGCAGACCCTCTCCCAATATCATGCAAAGTCACTTGGAGTTTTCGAGATATAAGTTCTGCGTTCAATATATGGTCCTGTCTGAATGAACAGAGAGCAAAATACAATACAGTACAGCGGCATAAGCCTGGACAGAAAAATGGAATTCAATGACTAAGATGGCTGGGTCATGTAGAGCGAATGGACATTAACGCTCCATCTCGTAAAGTCGTCAATATTAAGCCAGAGGGAGTCAGAAGCCAATGTGGACCTCTTTTTTGATGGAGCGACCAGGAAGATTAAGATCATCGACTACTTGGAGTGCGAGATTGGAGACGGGAAGCCAGAGATCGAGCAGGCTGGAGAGGCGTATAAAGCAAAAAGAATTAAATCAAGTTTAAACAAACAAGTTCACGAAGTTTGCAATGTTGATTAACATAAAAAAAGTATCCACCAGGATTTAACATTGAAGAAAGTTTTTATAGAAAACAATTTAACTTACCTTCTATATTGTATACAACAAGATTCTTTTGATCGATTCGAAAATTCAAGAAAATAAAAGACCTCAAATGCTTACGAAGAAAGTTTGTTCGTTTAAACTTTTCCATTCCATCGTTGAATCAATAGGTATTGTGGAACACTTGACCCGGCTCGATTTTAACCTCTCATTGTGAATTGTTTAAGACATTCAATACCAAACAAGGGTATTGAGTGTAGATTAAAAAAAAAAAAAAAAAAAAAAAAAGCGATCATATGCAAAGGTCCTCACAGTCTTCGGAACAATACATACTTCAATCAAATTAAACAAAGCAAAAACATAAGCATTCACCAGTGGGTAACCTGAATGTAGTCTGATATGTTAATAATCTTTGAACATAGTATTGAGGGGGGAAGTGGTTAATATGTTTGATTGCTACACCGAGCAGAATATCAATGAAAACGAAGAAATGGTTAAAAGGGTGGGTTATCTTGGCCTTGGCTCTTTTTTGAGCTAATTGTGCCACAATTTGCGAAGAGACTTATAATAAGGTAGTAGGTGATATACAGTAAACGTGCTTTGATTTTTTGTCGCTCGGGTTGTGCCTACCGGCAAAGCCAAACAATGATCGACTTTTTTCATGCCGAAGGACAGTTTTTAAAAGAACCGTATCTTACCTGCATTAAAAGAACGAACTAAACATCTTTTTGATTCGTCATGATTAACGTTCTATTGATATAAAGGGGTGCACCATAAAAATATTGTATATCTGACTATAAAATTAACCGCGATAGAAGGGTTGACATCAACCAAATATTTATATTGCACAAGAACCTGAATTTAATTTTTATAGCCGCCCTTGTTTATTGAATTCCAAACCGCTTATCAGACTTTGATCAGAGTAGAATTTTCGAATAATGTGAAGGTAACGGTAAGCTGATACGTTGTAAGACGACATTGGGGATGATCAATATTATTGTTAATGGACTTCTTTACCTCAACAGATTTCATTTATTTATTTATTATATCAAAAAGCCTTAAGATATAAATCTTTTCCGTGGCCTTAAAATTTACAGTAAATATACAATATTTATAAATGTCAAGTTAAACTTAGGTATGCAGAAATGAACAGTGTTTATAAATAATAAATGCTTAAATTGCTATACTTTTATTACTTAACTAGCTTTTGCCCGCTACTTCGTACGCGTGGATTTTAGAATAAAGTAGGTATCTCAGTATATATTTTGTTTATGCACAACCGGTTCAAAATGGGGGGTATGTGTGGTATGAAAGCTATAAAGTCAGCTCTACAGCTGTAAGGTTTTTGGCTTCTGAAATAATATTATTTCGAAGTATCATTACGGTTTAAATTGTAAAGTTGGAGGGTTAAGTTCTGAAGCAATATACAAGTATACCTAATTGGAATGCCCACTTTCAAAACGATGCTGCGCGCCGATACTGTTATTTATGGCAGCTCCGCTTCATCAGTTTTGGGCGTAAGTATTGCTCGTTCACCGTTCTTTATGGTTACATTATTTTTCGATTTCTGCTTTCGCTGAATGAGGCATTGTCTATATGGTGGTAAATAGCGCCATCTATGATGTTTTTGATGTAACTTATATTCAGAACGACTAACTTATTTCTATTCATGTATACGTAGGTAAGTGTGGCACTATTTTATTATGTAAGTGAAACGCTAACGTCCTTAAAATCTTTCAGTTTTGCGTTAAATTCATTGAATAACGTTCGATTGCAGCAATATTAAAAAAACAACCAGAATTATATATTTTCCTGCGATAAAATATAGCCTATATTTTAAGTTGGCGTACTACCAATATATCTGCGAAAACCGCATTCAATTCCATGCAGTAGTTTTTGCGTGATGCGCGTACAAACATACAGACAGACAGACAGACAGACAGACAGACAGACAAAAATTCTAAAAACGGTTGTTTTGGTTTCTGTGGGTCTAATAGAGACTCCCCATATTAGTTTTGCATCTATATCTTCAATGTACAGACATCGACCCGTTACAATTTTATTATATGTATAGATTTACAAAAAAAAAGTGGAAACGTAAGGCTACATCAGGGCTCTGAAGATGAGATAAATACATTTAAATTAGAAATTTTTTTAAATGGGCATTGCATTCTAAATTTTGGCAAGCTAGAATAAAAAAGGACCTTCGGGTTTGCAATACTAAGGCTCTTGGGATATTTAAGTTTCTAGTGCGCAAAGAAGATGAAAACTGCAGCTTATCGAATAAATAAAGTGGCTTTTGAAAATGTATTAAATTAAAAGTATATTTGAAAATTTCAATAACAAAATATGACATAAGGGCCATGCCGAAAACACAATTAGATGGTCATATTTTCTAAGAGATACGCAAAACGGACGCATGCATTAAAAGCAACATTTAAATTTTGTTTGCTGATTGAGTCCATGCCGGCATAAAGGAGACCTCCATATGATATAATGGGCGCAAGTAAAGTCTTTACTAGCGTAAGTCTACATGATTGTGGTATGAAAAATGAAAATCTCCACAAGCTCCTAAGGCCCGCCATATATTGCAACAATGATTTAATTGACGTGATCATTCCAAGTTAAAGTTTTATTGAATACGAATCCTAAGTTTAGTACAGAAGACTTGTAATGAATAATATTACCGTTGAGATAAATTTTGTGAAAGTATGACTCATCTAAATTTTTCCTATAAATAATTATGCTTTGAGATTTTCCAGGGTTAATAATTAAGTTGTTTTGTATGGTCCATTGATAAATACTATTTAAGTCCTCATTGATGCTAAAAATTCCATCTTCCAGTAGTCCTAAGTGAAAAAGTAAATACATTTGAAGATCATCTGCATCCAGATGACAAGAACTAAATTTTAATACATCCACAATATCATTTATGAACATACTGAATAGGATTGGGCGCAATAATGAGCCTTGTGGAATTCCGCGACTCAATTGAACGGGACTAGAAACAATCGATCCAATAGAAACAGCTTGTTTGCGATCACTTAAAAAAATTTTAACCAACCCGATAAAACAAGAAGAAAAATCGTATTTATATCTCAGTTTATCAATAAGAATGAGTCATTATAAATATTGCAAATATAGGGCATGATAACCGCCAAAAGCAGGCGAATAAATTTAGGAGAAACTACATCAAATGCCAAAGAATTTGATTTGATTGAAAGTAAAGCAGTAGTGCAGTCAGCAATTGAAACAGTGTTAAAATGAAAAGATCCATCCTAAGGTTGAAATCTTCGAATAGTATTTGGTGCAAATGTGACTGGAGAGGCAAAAAAAATATTTAATTTATTCGCGAAATCAAGATCAGCATTACACAAATGATTCGACGAACTAGCTGCACCTAAATTTCTTAAATTATTCCAAATAATTTTGGTAGAGTTTTTAGAAGCATCTAGCAGACCGAAATACATTCGTTTTCTAGCATTTCTGATCGCTTTCACTGCAAGATTCCTACAATCTTTGTATCTGTCCCAATCACGAGTTGAGCGAGTATGTTTAAAAACACCATATAAAAAGTTACGTTCGCATAAAAGATTTTGAATGTTTGTCGTCATCCAGGGGCAGCTTAAATTTGTATCTTTTCTTTTAACAGGAACATATTTATCATATATGTAAGTACTCAATTATACGATTTAGAAAATCAACATTAAAATCAACTGATGAAGAAGATCTAAAAGGAAGAATGTCTATACCAGAGAGTTCATTTAAAAGGTCATTTATATTAACATTATTAAAATCGCGATAAAAATAAAAGCCACTATTGTTTACGCAATTAACCCTAACATCATAAACAAGAAAAATGATATCATGATCTGCAACACCAGCAATTTGATTAAAAAACAATACTTTTGTTAAATTAGAAACAACAAATAGATCAAGACAGGTTGCACTATGAGTTGTAAAACGTGTTGGTAAATAGCTTACAATATTCAGACCGTAGGAGTCAAATAAGTTTTGAAGATTTAATGAAGAGGTATTAGTAACAGACATATCTACGTTTAAGTCTCCACACAAAATAATGTTTTCATAGTTGGCACTGTACTTGGCTAAAAATGTTTCAAATTCATTGGAAGGGAACCTACTGGGTTGTCTATAGATACCATTTATTAATACTTTTTCAGAAGGTAAGATTGCAATTAAATAAAAAATGAGATTTGCCCCGCACTGCATACTTGGGCAGATAAAGACAAAACTATTTCAATATAAATGTAGTCAAAAGAATGTTCTTTGGGAAAAAATCTAAAAATGCTTTTGGAATTAAACTAAAAAAAAAACACGAATGATACAAATTAAAACTTAATTAAATTTTGCCGATATTACTTACATGAATATATCAGGGCTGGGAATATTTGTTCGTTACGTTCCTGAGCAGTCTCGACAAGTATTCTTAGAGGACCTTTGGGTGTCAGTACGGCAACCAAATCTATTTTAAAGATTAAGAAATGTGTGATTTTGTTTTAAATTTGTTTTACACACATTTTATTTTCAATGACTTACCCCAAATTGAAATTGCTGCTAAAACAGACCAGGCAGTCCACTCTGGCAAATACTTAATGAAAACTAAAGCCATTAATGCGGCTACAAAAATAAGATAAGCTTGCTGCAGACGCAACGGTCCTTGCCAATGAATTGACATCATCCCAGCAACACCAAAGTTCCACATGATTAAAATTGCAGTTGGATAATCCATCGGAATGTTATAAGCTCGCAAAAGTTCTCTTTTTAATTAAAAATTAAAATTTAAAAATACAATAAATTCGACTAAATTAGTTCATTGACATTAGCTTACTCCAAATAAAGATAACTGAAAATAAAAAGAAGCATAAAACTGGACAAAATCAACCACCCATGAATGATTTTGTAGCAACGGTTCTTGTATAAAACAATGAGCAGGACTGTCATGAAGACAATCACTACCATGAGGATAAGCGAATTAGCAATAGCATTCCAAAACTTTGTCCCCGGATCTGGAGAAGACTCATGGAACGGTGTATACAATCTGAAAGAACATTATTAGTTTCCCAAACCCAAAAGGGCAGAAAAGTGTTTTCCTACAAATAGACATCGGTAGAGGAGTAAAAACTGACTGCGTTTATTGTTGCTACTACCACAAGCATACAAAACGAAACTGGGACAAACAATTTGATTACGTGCTGAGCTCCGTACTTCAGACCTTCATCTTCTTCTTCCTCGGGCATTTCATTGGGATGGCCTCCCGAGCCTGAAGGATTATTACCTCTTCCTCCACGAACACTTCTTTGTCTTTGTTCTTGAGATGCTATTGGAGGTACTTCCCCTAGTGCCTTCAAGATTAATTACGTCAGTAATATTGGTAATACAAATTTACTCTAGCATGAACTTACCCCGTAATTTCCTTCGTGTGGAATACGTTCACGTTTTTTCTTTGAACTACGTTCAAGACGATCGGGACGATCAGTGCTGGTGTGCCTCAAGCTGGATTCTCCAATGTGTCCATCCATTAGGGGCGTCCTTTCCGTAACAGATATGGTATTATCAAAGTTATGGTTCGAGGTCTGTTCGCTTGAGGATGTTGAGTCAGTGGGACTATTATTCATACGGACAAAATTTCATTAGAAAACCCAAGAAAAACAAATAATAATCAGCTAAACTTTTTTAATTTAACTAGTTGTTGATAAAATGCACAGCAAAAGTTATAATACTTTCATTTTACAAAGGTACGAGTTACATGACATCTCAACTTGCAGGAAATGTCAAAATTCAGATGAGTGCATTCAGCCCGATTTAGCAAATGATGTCAACAATTAATGGCGAATTTTTTTCATAATCACAGATTTTGCTTGCAAACAAAATTGCTCTGACATGACCAAAAGAAATTGCCATAAACGTATGACGTAGAGCGCACAACACATTGACATACTATATTCATGTATAGTATGTCAATGTGTAGAACGTATAGAGCGTAGAACGAAACAAAAATTAAATCGGGAAAGCGAGAACTTCATGTGAGTCAGTGACGTAGATGCGTAGAACGAATCAAAAATGAGAATTCGAAGTTGATATCTTTAGTAGTTGTATCATGCCATAAACCAGATATCGCATTCCCGTTTTAATTTTTGTTTCGTCATCGTCACGGAAACATCGCCTATGCACAAACTCGGGAAGGCGCTACCTGGTTTAGTTCTATAATGGTGTTAAGGCAATATTACTCTTGAGATGGCGATTTACTATGTTGCCCTAGCACTAGCTCAAAACATCGTTTCTATCAGCTAATATGCGATATAATCAAGCGTTTACTAGCCGCTGATTGCTAAAGGTATTACTTTTTATTAAATCGCATTGTAAACTGACATACACATATACACAACAATACAAAGAAGAATTGTGGTTCTCTTTTTAACTACAAGCTTAAAATCTGATGATGTGCACTAGTGCATAGTATATTGTATTATGAGAAGTAAAGTAACATGCACAAGTATGACGTATAGATTGTTGAATTAATGCACACGAACGACATATTTTAAAGATTTTGTAGTCAAAGTCAAGGGATACCAGGCACTGCTCTGTTTCTCCTTAACAAACTAATTTATTTTATTGCCAGTTATTAAACAAAAAAATAAAACAAACAAAAAACACGAACAGAGGTAAATCTTTTTGCCTATAAGCTGAAAATCAGCTTATTTGCCATTTATTTTGAGAGTGTGACGCTCTCCCTTGCTTTTTAAATGGGAGCAATAAACACCAAAAAATAAATGGCATACGCAGGGATGGTTGCCATCCGAAAATCCACAGACAGAGATGTACATACATGTATTCTCAGGCACGAACACAAATTTCGAGGGTGTTTCAGGCAAGAGGAGTACGAGCAGAGTTGGCTGAACTGTCACTTTTTAGAAAAAACTACATTTGTTACGTCTGCTACGTAGTTTATGTAGTTTATGTAGTTAAATGTAGTTAAATGTAGTTTACGTAGCAGATGTAGTTTGAACTGTCAAATTATGTGTCAGCTGTCAGCACAGACCATACACAGACCGCCAACTCGTACTCCTCTTGCCTGAAACACCCTCGAAATATTTTTTTCAGTCTGTGAATACGTGTACATCTCTCTCTGTGTATTTTGTAATGGCAACTATACCTGCGTATGCCATTTATTTTTTAGGTGTGTTTGCTAAATGGGTTTTAAAGCAAGGGAGAGCGTCACACTCTCAAAATAAATGGCATATCAGCTGACTTTTAGCTTGGTGGCAAAAAGAGAGACCATATGGTGAGTTGGCGGTCTGTATCTTCTTGGTCCGTGGCTGTCAGTTTTATTACGATCAGAGTTGGCTGAACTGTCTACGATTTTACAGTTTGCAATGCAAATCATTTGTTCTTGAATCTTGATTCTTGTTTGGTCTGCTTAAGTGTTTGCAAAAAAAAAAAGAAAAAGAAGTTTTAAAATTAAAAATTAAAATAATGGCTGGTCGAAAACTGCACAACTATTGGGTAGAAGGTGGATTTACCCCATTTAAAATGGACAACCAAAGGATTGGTGCTTTTTGTGACACGTGTTCTTGCGTACTGAAAAATACCACAATGTCAAGGCTTTAGGCGCACCACTGGATGCCTACTTGATGAATTGATTCATCAATTATTCCAATTTCTTATATTTACTACGTGTATGTAGCAAACGTAACAAATTGTAGTAAATATGGCGTGTAGTTTATTGAATTAACTACACGTAGTTAATGATGTAGTAAATGTAGTGTAGTAAATTCAACCCTAAGTACGAGTTGGTGGTCTGTATTGGTCTGTGCACGGACCAAGAAGATACAGACCGCCAACTCACCATATGGTCTCTCTTTTTGCTTACAAGCTAAAAATCAGCTGATATGCCATTTATTTTGAGAGTGTGACGCTCTCTCTTGCTTTTAAAACCCATTTAGCAAACGCACCTAAAAAATAAATGGCATACGCAGGTATAGTTGCCATTACAAAATGCACAGAGAGAGATGTACACGTATTCACATACAGGAAAAAATATTTCGAGGGTGTTTCAGGCAAGGGGAGTACGAGTTGGCGGTCTGTGTATGGTCTGTGGGTCTGTGGTACCTACCTTTTTTATGTGTTTTATATAAGTGTGGTCCTTGCTGAACGATGCCATTCATTGTAACAACACTCATTCAACCTCTTTTCAGTTCAACTGTCAGTTATTGACATTTCTGTCATTTTGCCGAGAAGAATAACAAAATATCTACTATGTCCAACCAAATTTAACTTATTGGTATTTGAGTAGTTTTATATAATAACAAAATTGACCATGTTTCAAATGAAATGGCTACGAAGACTGGTTCGTCGAAACACTAGTCCTATACCAGTACCAACTGCCGAATTATGGAAACGCCGTCTCAGCTTTGGTTACGCTATAATTGCCTGGCAAGCATTTGGACTCGTTTGCTACAGCATATACAAAGGAAAAAATGATTGGGCGAAATACCATGGCCTTAAATCCGACGAAGAACTTGCAATGTCTCCAGGTACTTACTATTTTTCTAATAAAACAAACTAGATATTTGAATAAGTTGGCTTGTCCAAACTATAGCACAACAGTTCTCAAAAACATTGAATGTGGACAAGGGAAAGATCATTCGCATCAAGGGTTTCACTAAAGTCGAAGAATTAACCTTCGATAACCGCACTGAGGAGGAAGAATAGCAAAAATGTATATAGGTTAAGGATTTTATTGTAAATACAATACAAAAATACACAAACTTTCTTTATTATCTTATTGCCAAGTATAAAATATGAGGCACTGCATTTCACTTAACTCAGCGCTAGAGTTTATCCTGGTAATATAAACTGTTGCAAACAGTTCGTATCAAAAGGACTTATCACATATTTCATTCTTTAAGATATTCACGTTAAAAATAAATATATAGTATATATGCGCCTCGAGTGATGATGATTAGATTAATAATAAGTTGGTTAAACAACACAAAATATAGTGACAGTCTATAAAAGAATTTTCACAGTATACGGTAGGTAGGTAGGAGTTGCGAGGATCTTAATCTTGAAACGAGAACATGATAAATTTAATGGTAATCTAAACGCTGCAGTTGTTTATTTTCACTAGAGTCATGAAATTCGCTTAGAATTCGGTCCTCTTCAGCTCTGCGATTCTTTTGCAGGATCAACGCTCGTCTAAGGGAGAAATGATTGAAAACATCCAAACAAATGCAATTTACTTTTACCTGTATCGCTCATAGAAACCAACAATAGTTCCCAATTCCTGTTTAAACAAACGAACCAGCATTCCATCAAAACATTCGAGCTCTTGTAGACTAAACATATTAAACTGAAGCATGTGATCCTTGGAAGAATCAGCTGAAACACAAATTAAAGAAATCAGTTATTACATTCTCATTGAGCTTGAGAACACCTTCTCAGACCTTCTGAATATACAATCAGCCATTTGGGTATCTCTTCCAGGAGATACGGATTGGCAGGTACCAAGGCATTATGTGGATTGTATTGGGTGGGCTGCGGCTCAGGATGAATAGCTTTCGGGGGTTCTGCAGACGTTGTGTACACGTAGTATGATGTAAGGCAAGGATGATTGAGCTGCGTTTGTCCTGTGAGTTGGCTACAATTTATCATATTTAGTAAGAATATTTTTACAAAAACTAGATGAACTTACTTCTCATAATAAACACCATGAACTTTGGATACAACTCTGCGCCAACCAACTGGCAAACCTTCTCGCTCAAGAGGATGTGACCAATGGGTAGTGTGTGCATTGTGATCGATGTAGTATTTTCTGCCATGCAGAGTGTACTGGGTTGCCCAACCGGGTGGAAGTGGAAGCTCCTCCTCAACGGACTGTTGTGAAGGCACACGCTGCACCATTTGATGTGCCGATGGATTATGAACAATGTGGGCAGCTTCGTAGTTATTGAGTGATGGGTATACGGGAATTTTGGCTTGCACCAAGGCGACGTTCTGCCCTAAATGCTGGTATCCTATTGCCGCTGCGGCAGCAGCATTCTCATTTTGCATATTTGAATAGAGCGACTGCATTGAGCTGTTTGCACCATATCTGTAAGAAACAATAACTGCAATGAATTTTAAATCGACTTTTGAGGCAAAGAACTTGCGAACTGTGGCATCAATTGGAAACCCGTATTAAAAAAAAATTATGACCTAATGTTAGAGCTATAAGGATATCTCAAATATTGAGCTTTTTAGTCAGCCATTACTGTTCGTGATACCCCTTAGCAGAAACCCCGTAGCACAGAGCCCAGTATCTGTTTATGAAGCCTTATTTACATCGTGAGCGAATGTTCTTATCGCATTCTCTCTCTAAAGAACAGAAAAATCCAAATATAAGTCTACTTATTGGTACGATTGATAGGGTTACTTAATACCCCCGTTGTAATATGTCTTCACGTAGCAGTGTGTGCCCGGAATAGTTTCAGTCTCACCCTCACCGTGTGTTGTGAGGCGGAACAGTTTAACATTCACTTCTGTTGGGTGCCAAGTCATAAAGGTATTCCAGCGAACTGCCAAGCCGATGAAATTGCCAAACAAGGAACATTACTTATTTTAACAAAGCACAGCATTCTGGCGATTCCCAACCCTACATGAACCTAAGCCAACCATGTCTCCTCTAATTTCTCGACAAGCCCGGCGCCAGCGCTCAACCCAAAGGACCAGTGGCAACATAATGCATCTACGAAACGAAGCTTTTGAGACAATGCTGCAAGCCAGAACCACATCTGCCAAGAGCGCTTCCTGTGCGGTCTAGCAACAGAAGACTGGAGAAGCGAGTTGTTGAATCTATTCAGGAGTGCTACGGCAGTAGAATTAGTCCAAGGCCTACAAAGCTCGAGCGGAAGCTTGTAGAGAGGAGTGTGGGAATGTCGTAGTAGATGCGCATTTGGTGCTGAGAATTTGAAAAGAACACTTCTGTAGACTGTTAAACGGTGACGACAACCGACTAGTCGCTGTCAGGCAGATCCATTCGATTTGGACGATGATGAACAAAATCTCCGTCCACCCGATACCAAGAAGAAGTTCGGGTAGCGATATCTAAACTAAAGTCCAACAAGGTTGCTGGAGCGGATGACTTTCCTGACTGAATGGAACCCCAGCATCGTGTGCCCTATCCACAAGAAAGGAGATACTCTGAACTGCGCCAACTACAGAGGTATAAGTCTTTTGTACGTCGCCTATAAAATCTTGGCGACCATAATGTGTGAACGTCGCGTCGGAACCCTTTCACAGGTGAACCGATTCGCCCCTATCAGTATGGTTTCAGGCCAGGCTCATCACCTTTTTAAAGGCATCTTAGTAGCGAAGCCCTCTCTCAAAGAACCAAGGAGATCCTAATCATCTCAGCTCTGCTGTATGGGGTAGAAGCGTGGACCCTGACTTAACTCGATGAAAATTGGCCGGGGTGCTTTGAGAGAAAGATTCTTCGGGCGATATTCGGTCCTGTATGTATGATTTGAAAATGAAGGAGAGGCTTCAATGACGAACTGTGTAGGCTATATAGCGACATTTACCTGGTCAAAAAGCTAACATTACTGCGGTACGCACCAGCCCGCCGAGTCTTTAATTTCAACCCTGAATGCCAACGCAGTACTGGAAGGCCACATCTAAGGTGGCGCGATCAAGTAGAAGACGACCTCAACTAACTTGGCGTGCGTAATTGGAGGCAACTGGCTAGAGACCAAACTAGGTAGCGGGATATGTCGGTTGAGGCCATGGTCCACGTTAATTAAGTACAAGTAAGTTTTTTTTTTTGCGGCAAAGCGGATTTGGCAAAAGCTGGATCCGAAACGCTCTTAGGCTTTGATCTCTCTAAGCAAATTATAGTAGTTGTCTTTGCAGTACACTGTACGATAGGAAGACACGATACGAGAAAAAGAAAAGGCGACCGCTTTCCATCTCCTACGTACTGAGTGAAACTCCTTTAAGGAGAATCCTTTTTTAATAACATTCATCAACTGATGGATTTGGACACCAATTCTCTTCTGTGCTTAATAGGAAGCTCAAATTAATTCTGAGTGCGTAAGATTTTAGAGGATAACACCGCAAATTTTGTGGTATCACAACGGTCCTCTTTTGGACTAAGGGTGTCAGCGTTTACCTCCCTAGAGGACTGCCACTTTGACCTTACCTATTTTTTTGAAAATACACCTTCAAGACCCTAGATTTATAATAATCTTTGAAAGACAGATAATCAACAGGCAAAGTATTTTTCAGTTCAAAAGAGGACGTACCTTGAATTGCTAGGAACATCGTAGGCTGATAGAAGATTCGAGTTAGTGTTGCTGTAGATTGGCGATTCTGAGCGCTGAATGAGTCCTCCAATAACTCCCGAATTCGACCCCGATGGGCCTCCAGCAGCTGCTGCAGAAATAACGCTATTGCTTACCGCAGCATTGTTCGTTGTTTGATAATGGTTTTCGTAAATAGGAAAGTTCTCTGAATTGTAATTACCCCCGGACGCCAAAGTTAGGCTCATCTGGGAATGTTGCTGTCGCTGCTGAGACATTGGCGGAGACTGGGGTCGAGGCGACATATTATGACGGTTTCGAATGGCATTCGCATATTTCTGAATGGCTATTAAATCCTCCCTGTCACCCTTGTAACGTCCATCATAGGTATGTGCGTGGTTCTGATTTACGGAGTAGTTGCGATGAAAGTTGTCTATCCGACCGCCACGCCCACTGCCAAAGCCACCTGCATTGTAAGACGATGAGGAACTGCTGTATGGTAGTTCGGATTGCTGGCGCATTCTATCGATTTGATCAATGTTGACATAATTGCTGTTGCTGTTGCTCAGGTTGTTGCTGGAAAATGAAAGGGTTGCGGGCAAGTATTGTTGCTGTTGCCTTGATGGCAGTTGCGAGTGGGCTCGGCGGGCATGGTATACATCATGCTGGTGCGAATCGTGTATAGAATACTCATTGTAGGAACTGGATTCGCAATTGGGAGAGGAACTAGCACAGCGACGGGTTAGATTGTGCGACGAAAGACTAGGAGTGAACTTTCCAAAGTATCCCAGACCAGAAGTTTTAACAATGTTCTTGGTGCTTCCGAATTTATCTTTGTCTGTCCTGTGTGATAGGGTTTGGCTGTTGCTGTTGCGTCGATTCTTTCCTTTGTTCTTGTTATCGTCAAAAGACCAAACGTTAATCACTAAATTGATTTCGGTAAGTAACAAACAAAAGGGTTTTTCTCTTATTTATGTACAAATTGATTTCATATTTATTTACCTGGAATTTCCGGCGGTGTGTCCTTTTTCACATATTTACCAACAACACCTTCTTTGAGGGATTTGTCTTTGCTCTTTCGAGAAAGCATTTTTTATCTATTTTATGCTAGTTAGTATTTATTTATTAAAAGTTCATAGCTTATATAAACTACTTATATAGAAATAATCTCATATTTTTTTGTTTAATTAAAAAATCCAAATCTATTAATAAAATGTTGTGTATGATATTTCGATATTTCCTTCATGACAAATGACAGCCGATTTTAACTGGCATAAGTGGACAACTTTTATTCTTTTATTTGTAAATTTATTAGACCAAGCTTACACTGGAGTATAACAGTTTCGAGTTAATCTTTTTTAACCCGTTTCGCAGTGAGCTTTGCTAGATAAATTATTATTTCTGTGTATTTTTTTGTCATCAATCGATAATAATAGAAATTATTTGAGAATTTTATATAAAAGCACTTTAAAGCGCTACTGTTTTAAGTTGTGTGTAGTTACTGTAAAGGAAGTTGCAATGCATCTTAACTATAAGAAAGCTAAGGGCCGCTGCAATTTTCAGAGTATGTACACTATAGGCGTTTTTCTTTTTTTCATTCAGAAAAGAGATCTGAACAGAGTTAGAGTATATCAAGCTCACTCTGTACGTCCTCTGATCCAATTGTATTCAGAGCGCTCTGAACTTCTAATGAAACGAAATTAATATCCTCTTAATTTCCTTTTGTAATGCCATTTAAAAACCAAAAAGGTTTTTTTTTCATTTAAATACCTAAAAACTAAAAACTTCTTTTTATAAATTGAATTGGTTTGGAAGCCTATCACTTATGACGTTTATATTTTTTTTCAGCTTTTGGCTCAGTCTGCCCCATCTATTTATTTCGAGCTAGTAGAGCGCGCTCTGAACACGCTCTAAAGGAGAAAAGAAAAACGAATTCTATGCTCTGAAGTCTCTGAAGCAAAAAAGAAACAATAATTTTGTTGACAACTCAGGCTCTGCTGTAGTGAACTAAAAAAAACGCCTTGTAATAGGTATTAAGAACGAAGTTTGAGGAACTCGGTGGCAGCAAAATCAAAAGCCACTATTATGGATCTTTGTATTTTACCCCCACACATGCCCGCTACTGGCAAGCAAGTTACTACATGTATTAATTGTCAGATACCTATCTGTGTTGCAGTTAGCTGAAAGTTTGTCTGTGTGAGTGGGCAATGTGAGTGTATTGCAACTGTCTTGCCAGTAGATGGCATGTGTGGCGTCAGGGTAAAGGCAAGAGACCAGACTAGGTGGAACTGCCCTCCACTGTTCACTAAGTTAATAGACTACAGACTATCTTGTTTACTGTCCCTAAAGTGCAGTTTCACTGCAGCGTAGTACAATTTAAATCTTTCAATTTTATACAAACAATACATGCAGTTCAATTGTAAAGACTTCCGCCAAGTGCAGTCTTGTATTTATAAGAGTTTTTTTTTGTTTTTTCCATCGCTAACTATTGGTTCAGACTTTTGCCTTAACAAATATTCAATTTCTTTTTATTTGTGCTTATGCTTCCATTGTAAATAAAATCCACAGTACTCTGGAGATAGCGTTTTTGACTGTGTCGACTCAAGACTCCGTTTTTAATAACTGTATACAATACAGTCAGACAATAGCAGCGGTGCTTGGTACCCACTGATAGCAAAAGTAATTTCTTCATATTCATAACACTCTAATTTGAATAGTTTTCTGAAAATAGTTACTACGATTAATCGACATTTAGAAAAAAGATATTCTAGCATCTTGATTGGCAGAACTAACTAGAACTCAGGTTGATATGGAATGCTTAGCTTAACTACCACAGGAATTTGTCTTTGCACGTTCTCCTATTTACTTTCCGAGCACCACATACATTTTTCTTTTCTTAGATCCCTACAAAATCGTATGGTTCCGTATGACTGAGTGTAGACATATCTTAACTCTGCAATAAAAGATCTGAACGCATTCATTCGTGATCTAGTACTAAATTGAACATGTTACGCAAACTGTCAAATACAATTTGACACTTCTCGTATTAATTCTTTTTGAACAATTTAAATTGGGTTTCATTTCATCAAAATGTTCTTGAATTCCTTATTTCAGAGGCAAGTTAAATAACATTATATTTTTAAATGCCTTTGATGATTTCCCCTTTCAAAATAAACAAATAGACTTCCAGTGAGGTGTATTCTCAATCGCTCAATAAATACTACATCTGTGCTGAATATTCATGCAACTCCGGCGCTCTTTGCCGAACCCTTGAAGAAGAAAAGAAAGATTGATCCACAAATTCTTAAAAATCGTGAAGACAGAAAAAAGAAAAAAATCGAGAAACAAATCCGACGACTAGAAAAAAATGCTAGACAACTAAAACCAGTCGAGGAATTAGAAATACCAATTGATCTCATTGATGAAAAAAGGTAAATACTAAAGCGAAGCTGACTTACAGCACTTAATTTTAATTCGTAATTTTTGTACTTGTTTATAAAAGTCAACGATCAAGGGATATTAAATTGAGTCCAGAAGTTTTGGAGCAAAGAGTTTCACTAAACAAGCAATGGGCTAGATATAAACACGAACAGAAAGTTGCAGACTTTCAAGTCGTTGATCGGGTTTTGCAATTCCAAATGAAAGCTTTAGACGAGTTACGTAAGGAATCGGAAGAACTCTACCAGGAAGCAATTCAGCCAGATGCTCAGCTCCTACCAATAAGCATTAAAGGACCAGTTAGCACACCTCCAATTGACAATTATCCAAGTCCAGATGGAGAATATGTGCACTTAACCAAGAATTGGGATTAATTTTGTGAGTTCTTTGTTTTTATTTAAAGAAGTTAATAAATAATATTCTGTTAAGAACGTCAGATATTTTCAATTATTGGAATACCTTTTATTGATGAAAGGTAGACACTTATTGACATGTCAGAAACTTGGTAACGTTTTAAAGAGTATAGGAATAGGTATAATCAGAAGGAAAGATATTTCGTTTTTCTGAACCATCAGGAGCAGGCTAAATATGTAACTTCAGGATATGCAACAGCATTTGCACTTAATTATCCTCATACATAGACCCAATAAAAACCGTGGTGAGTGGGAGAATTGTCATAAAGCGTTGAAGATACAGTAGAATCTCGAAAAGATGAACAGATATAAAACAGACCCCGTTCATCTTTTCGAATTGTTCATCTTTCCAAGCATCGAGCATTAGTTTAGGAAAAACATAAAGCTATACATACAAATATTGCATCTATTTGTTAACAAATCATTTTATTTAAAAAAAAAATTAAAACAACATAAATTCATACAAAAGTCGTTGATGAGAAGTAAAAACTTATTTAGATTTTTTTTTTAAACTGCTCTATAGTAGATTGTCACACGGGAAAAGCGTTTATCTTTCCGAATTGTTCATGTTTTAGAACCGTTCATGTTTTCGAGATTTTACTGTACAAGATTTGCAATTTGTAAATAAAATATTTTGAGTACTTTTGCAAATTTTATCGTAACACTAAATTGATCTTTGAATTTATAAATAAAAAAAATAGCAGGACCGGGATGATGAGTGTTCTGTACAGCCAGCGTCTTCTTGGTTCTTCTTGACAGGAGGTTATTCCTTAATTACTTATTAATGCCAAAGAAAAAGCGATAAGCAAGTGTTAACCCTCGTTTGATTTCAGCAGCAGTGCCCAGGTAGACAAATTCACTGACTATCTTAGATAGTCACGTTCTGACTAAGTGGGTATTGGAATCATACTTTTGCTGATAAAAGCATCTACTTACTTCGGCTTGTCTTCGTTTATTTTCAGTCGCATGCTGCTTTCAGCTGACTCCATGGTAGTGAACAGTGAAGGCGCCGGTTACTGCTCACTTTGTTCTTGCTATCACTTCAATGTCGTCCGTAATCCCAAGTTATTTTGTAAATTTATTATATATTGTGCCTTATATACTAGCATGGGTGTTCCGTATTACATTTTCAAGCACAATGTTAAAACAGCCCTCTGGTGGTGTCGAAGGTTTCAGTTGAGAGAGTGGACATGGCACTATACAGTTTAACCCTATTAACACTGTCGTATGCTGCTTTGAAACCGACGAGAAGGTGTTGGGTACCGATGTTAAGTTTTGGAGTTTTCTATAGGATCTGTCGTAATGTGAAGATTTGGTCGGTCGTAGATTTTCTAGGACTAAGGCCGCATTGGTAAGGACCTATAGAATCATCAGCAAACAGGTTAAGATGTTCACATGAAACGCTTAATTGCAATCAGAAGTTAAACAATCAAAAATCAGTATGCTAGCCGACGCTTACTAAAGTCATCCCGACAAACCCTGTCGGATCTCTAGTGTAAAACAGACAAGTTGAAGAGTTGTGATCCTTCATTAATATTCTCTCTGGGCAACAGTTCAGAGTATATGAGAATTTCGATGAAGTGGAAGAAAATGATGATGTCTTGCCGCCTTTTTAATGGTTAAGTTTTTGGAAGTTGTCAAAAATTTCAGAGATATCATCGTCAAACCCTTTAGTTTAAAAAAAAAATAACAACCTCTTTTTCTGAATAGCAGGGAACTACGTCTTCGAAGTAGCCCTTTATGTAGTTCCTTTTTTCCTGGATAAGTGGTTGAAATTTGTATTATGTTTAAAATAGAATATATAGGGTGTTTCCTAATTCAAAGACAAATACTACCTATTTCTATAAAAAAAATGTTCACCTGGTGCGGAGTTTTTCTTGGATAATGAAAATCTTTCGGTTTTTTTCAAGACATAGGTAGGTATAGGTACCTACTTGTTCCTAGATTTTTGTATAACTAGAACGTTAGAACGGTTATAAGCAACAAATTGTCAAGCGATGCAGGTTTAAGATAGAAGTGAACTGTAAGTCAAAAATTAGTATGGACAAGAAGAAAAACAGACCAAGCTTAGGACCTAAGAATCTGAAGACTCAAACAAGACATCAAATAGGTATATCTAAGCGCAGTCGCAAAGACTTAGTAAAGAGCTATTTGTTTTAACATGGGATTGTGGTACTCCACGCCAAAGTATAAGTCTATGCTCAAATCCTCGTTACCTAGGTACCTACGTGTTGTCAAAATTGCAGACGCAGATGCATGAACAATTATTGCAATCGAATAGGAACGTGGTCATATACATAATAGGTACATATTTAATTTCCTATCTGTTTTTTATTTTTATTTTTTACAAATTTGTTTGGGTTTTATCCCCCCGTGGATCCGCTACTTTGAGAGTGGCAGCCATTTATTAGAGCCTCCTATAACTAATGTAGGTAGGTGTATGGTATAATCTTTAAGCGAACAATAAATGAATTTGTAGTGTACCTAGGTACCTACTATTTGTCATATAAGAATAGTAAGTGATTATTATTAATTCTTAATAAATAAATCTGAATTCAATGTAGGTAAAGGTTACTTATTTTGGTAACATATCGCTATTAATATTGTAACTCGTAAGTTACGTCTTCGCTCATTGGAAATCAGAACTAGGTACAAAAATAGTGGTAGACGAATTTTGCAATTTGGAATGAAGGGTAGGTAGTAGGTACATATCCTAGGTATATTGCAATCTTGATAAGATCATAAAAAATGAATAAAATATTTATTTGAATCGATAGTTTGAACCTTGCAATTTAATGTTTAAAGATAATTTCATGCAAATGTTGACCGCGGTTGCGTCTCAGGTAGCCCATCCGCTGAGTCCAATTTTGGCATACTCTTTCACACATATCGGCCGGTATCTCACGAATGAATGCATGGATGTTGGCTTCCAGTGCGTCAATCGAAGCGGGCTTGTCCCTATAGACATTAGCCTTGACATACCCCCACAAAAAATAGTCTATTGGTGTCAAATCGCACGATCTAGGCGGCCAATTGACCGGCCCCAAACGTGAAATTAACTGTTCACCAAACTCGCCTCGCAATTGCGCCATTGTTTCGCGTGCTGTGTGGCATGTGGCACCGTCTTGTTGAAACCACATATCATGCAAGTCAAGAACTTCCATTTCGGGCAAAAAAAAGTTTGTTATCATCGCTCGGTAGCGTTCACCATTGACAGTAACGCTGCGATTCGCATCATCTTTGAAGAAATATGGCCCAATAATGCCGCCGGCCCATAAACCGCACCAAACAGTGGCTTTTTCGGGATGCATTGGTAGCTGTTGCAATGCTTCTGGCTCATCTTCACTCCAAATGCTGCAATTTTCCTTATTTACGTACCCATTCAACCAAAAATGAGCCTCATCGCTGAACACAATTTTTCGATAAAAAAGCGGATCCTCGGCCAGCTTTCCAAGAGCCCATTCACCAAAAATTCGGCGTTGTGGTAGGTCGGCTGGCTTTAGTTCTTGCACCAGCTGTATCTTAAAAGGCTTTACGCCCAAATCCTTCCGCAAAATTTTCCACGTAGTGCTGTAACAAAGGCCTAACTGCTGGGAACGGCGGCGCCGAATCGACATTTCGCGGTCTTCTGTCACACTAGCTGATACGGCCGCAATATTTCCTTCACTACGCACAGTACGTAAACGTGTTGGTGGTTTAATGTCCAACAAAGTAAATTTGGTGCGAAATTTGGTCACAATCTTCCGAATAGACTGCTCAGAAGGTCGAGAATGCCGACCATAAAATGGAAGCAGCGCGCGATGAACATTTTGAACCGAGCACGAATTTTGATAGTAAAATTCAATAATTTGCAAGCGTTGTTCATTTGTAAGACGATCCATGGTTAAATTGCAAACCAAACTGAAGCTGTTTGACAGTGACACAAGGTACTAAACACACGTCAGCTGTCAAAACCAGTGTTGCCAAAACCAAACCAGCTAAAAAATCAATCTTGATAAGATCATAAAAGGTATTTCCTCTTTTCCCACGGCAAATTATTTTGCGCGTTGCATTTAGGTACATAAAATCATGAACTTTATGTAGCTACTTACGTGTTTATATTACCTTTATTAGGTATGTAAGAATAAGTACCTACCTACCTACCAACCATGCAAGACGCAAGACATTAGGGTAAAGCCCAAGGAATAAGGACACAAGGAGCAAGGACACATAGGTATGTGTCAATTATGAGAAAAATAAAGATCAGGTATAGAAAGGTACATTATGTACATAATGTAGGTATAAAATAATCTTCTGAGAAAAGAATTAATCATTCTTCTCACGTAACCAACCACTTATGAATTACCTACCGGCTCTATCCAACTTTTTATAGAAGGGAAAATCAGCTGTTCTAAATCGCGCGCACGCATGTATTCCAAGAACCAGACTGTAAACAAGTTGGTTTATGTATATTGGTACCTAAAGTGATTATAAATTCTTTCTTAGGTGTAGTAGATAAATATAACATAATGTATTTACCAACACCTATCTACCTTTCCCCCTAAAATGGGAAAAAACCGCGCATGACGCAGTTAAAAATTGTATTAGGTAGACACTAGTGTAGGTATATTTTAAAGTTGCCTGTACACTATATCCATTTATTTGGTAGATACCTATACATAGAACAATCTCATTGTAGTGGGAACTTGGGAATCGTGATGCGGGATGATGAATTATAAAAAAATAAAAGTATGTATGAGTATATGTGTGTGAGAACCTATTTATATACATATTTAGCTAATGAATTTTAACGGAAATTAGGAGATTGAAATTTATTTTTCAAAAACTAGGTAGGTATGTACCTACATTATTTATTAACAGACATAAAATATAGGAGTAGGTCTAGGTAGTAGGTACCTATTCAATAAAAAAAACTTGAGATCAGAATTCTGACTTAAATGCTTAAAGTAAATAAGCACAGTCGGAATGTGCCTCGGTACAATGATTAAAATGATAAACAATGTAGGTACCTATAGGTATCTACATACCTATAGGTAGGTATGTATGTTATGTATAGGTATCCTATCAACTAACTTAGGTGCTCTCTTTTTTGTTTTGTTCTTGTGGGCCTCTGTTCTCCTTCTCTGTAACGAACGATTAAAAAAATTTCCTACCTACCAACCTTCCTACTTAAAAATTATTTTGTTTCTTATAATATATTTAAAACCTGAGCTAAAAAAAGCTATTTTGACGAAGTTCTCTATATTCAAACACAAGTGTTGGAATAGGAACGCATAACCATGTTAAATGTGAAACTAATGTAAATATGTATATAATATAAAAAAAGTATTATAGAATTTGTAAGACTGAAATATTAAAAATGTTAATGTAAGAATAATTTTAAAAATTATAAAATAATTGTTATCTAAAGCTTATTAATACGCTAATAAATACTCATCTATCTATCTGAAACTAGCAAAGATTTAGTTTCCTTTGATCGAACAGCGAAAATAAAATAAAATAATTTACTTTTTAGACAAAATGTTTACTTAAATGAACTAAAATAGGACCAGGGGTGGCCCTGAATAACAAAAATTTTTTGTAACATTTTGTAATAAATAGAAGACACAATAAATAATTTATAAAAAGGAACTTAAATTTCAGTAAAATCTTGTTCAATATACCTAACTTACCTACAAACCAATAAAACAATAACCATCTACCATCTACTATCTACTACATATCTACTTTCTACTATCTACTATCTACTATCTACTATCTACTATCTACTATCTACTATCTACTATCTACTATCTACTATCTACTATCTACTATCTACTATCTACTATCTACTATCTACTATCTACTATCTACTATCTACTATCTACTATCTACTATCTACTATCTACTATCTACTATCTACTATCTACTATCTACTATCTACTATCTACTATCTACTATCTAACTAACTACTATCTACTATCTCCCATCCACCATTTTCTATTTACCATCTATACTATACCATCTATATCTACAGGGTGATTCACGAGCGTTGTGCCAAAAACCTAGAGCGTGTAGGTTAAGTTTAGACAAGAAGAAAATCGTATGGGAAGGGGGGTCTATTCCCCCCCCCCGTTTAGCCAGGAGGGGCAATTTTCTGAAAAATTGACTTATTTTGTAAAAAAAAATATTAAAAATCAACGGCTTCGTTTACAACACCGTGTTATAACTTTTTTGGAAAGCCAAAATTTTCTTCTTTCATTTTGTTTTTAAATTAATTTGTTTTAACGAATAGTTTAAAAAATATAGATTTTCAAACTCAAAATTTTTAAAAAAAATTTGAAAAAATAATTTTAAAACTAATTTTTTTCAAAATTTTACGTAATTACGTATGATTTTTGTTCTCATAATTCAATGCTCCCATCAATCTTTAATCCAACACTGAAAACCGTATGGCTCTACGACTTTTTGCTGCCAAGGTATTCAAAAATAACCGAACCTACTTCTTCACAAAAACACGAAAAAATTGGCTAAATGATCACTTGTGCCATCCCGTAAGGCTAGATTTTCTTGTTTTTGTGAAGAAGTAGGTTCGGTTATTTTTGAATACCTTGGCAACAAAAAGTCGTAGAGCCATACGGTTTCCAGTGTTGGATTAAAGATTGATGGGAGCATTGAATATGAGAACAAAAATTATACTTAATTACGTACAATTTTGAAAAAAATTAGTTTTCAAATTATTTTTTCAAATTTTTTTTTAAAAAGTTTGAGTTTAAAAATTTATATTTTTTAAACTATTCGTTAAAACAATTTAATTTAAAAACAAAATGAAAGAAGAAGTTTTTGGCTTTCCAAAAAGGTATAACACGGTGTTGTAAACGAAGCTGTTGATTTTTAATATTTTTATTTACAAAAGTCAATTTTTCAGAAAATTGCCCCTCCCGGCTAAACGGGGGGGAATAGACCCCCCCTCCCTTACGATTTGTTTCATGTCTCAACTCAACCTACACGCTCTAGCTTTTTGGCACAACGCTCGTGAATCACCCTGTATAATAAATAAGCTCTAACTAATAAAATATTGAGTGATAGTAGATTATTATTATGTTTGTTTTTATGTTTTTTTATAGTTCATTTTTTGTCGTTTTTTATTAAAAAAATGCAAAACAAAATAATTGTTAAGGGGGGCTGACCTCAGAAGACAAAGTTTTGTCCATTCTTCTAAGGTCAGCCCCCCCCCCCTGGTTGACTACTGAAAATACATTAAAAAAAAATGTTTACGCCAATCAAGAGAGAATACAATCTCCATTCATACCTACTTACTCAATTAAAAAATTTGTTTAAAAAAAGTTGGTTGGTCAGCCAGCTGTTTTTCACATTTTTTACCAAAACACATGAACAATGAACTATAAATCATAATAAAGAATGCATGCACACAATAAATTCATTTACCTTCTTTAGTTTGGCCACAAAATCTATTTTTCAGCAACACTTCCACTAAATTTTTTTTAATGAAAATAAACAAATTCGTAACTCTCAAAATCTTCAACCAAACTGGGATGTTTAACAAGAAAACCAGCAGCTGCAAATGAGACCAAATTTTGCACCCAGACAGAAGAACTAGGTAGTTAGACTTTCAAAAAATATTTCTGCCTAGGTATAAGTTAAACTAAAACCTTCACTATTACGCTGTACTTTATTAGCTAGTGGCTGACTTCTAGAGGGGGCTGACTACACATTCCATCACCCTATAGTACAGTGCAAACCTAATGGTAAGCAAGTATGTAGGTAGGAGGAAACTAAAATTTTGACTGACATCTGTTAAGAATGTTCTATATTAAATTTAAAAGTTGGGAGTCTCAAGCTCAAGTCAATTTTACAAAACGCTCGCATCATAGTTGTCTTTTGTTTTCGACAATAATGGATAGGTAAAACTTATTTAGAAGAGTGGAAGCAATTTTAAAGTCGTCCATGAAATTAACTTATGATGAATATTAAGTTCAATACCTTGACGTTTTCATTTACCCCTAATTTGAAAATAAAATGGGGTAAATGTGTACATTGCCGGGGAAATGAAATCATCAAAGTATTGCACTTATTATTCATCATAACGTGACTTAGCCATTAGATAATGAACTCTTCTCATTATTTTATAAGTTTAACATTTTTAGAAGTTCAAAACTGCTTGTAATTCATTTTTTTTTTTTTAATTTCAAATTTCGATATCTTTGAAATTGCAAAAACTGTCCCCATTTACCCCAACTGACCTTACTGAAAATGTTAGAAAAAATTATTTTAATAGGTACAGTAGTCTTTCGATAATGTGAATCACCGATAATGTGAATTTCTCCAAAATGTGAATCGCCAAAACTTAACATTGTCATCTCTATAATGTGAACTTCCGAAATTTTGGAACTCTTAATGTGAATTCCTTTAGAAATTTTGTATACCTTACCTACCTACACATACCTACATATTTTTTTTTCCTCTTGATAATTTTGCATGCAATATAAAAGAAAGGGTCATGTCCCCGGTAGTCGAACACTTAGTGACTTGCATTAACTACGCTCACTGTAAGCGAACCTTTCAACTTTAATATTTGATGTTAATTTAATTAGATTCTGAAACTCAAATTTCATTTAATAAATTTAAAGTTTTTTATGTAGGTACCTACCTAACTGATTTTCGTCTAAGCAAATTTTGAAATTTTGCAATAGTAAGATCAGTCATGTTTCTTTTTTTTTATTTTTTTTTTGCGTAGTAATTAGGTACTCTACCTACTACATAGGTAATGTGTTTCTTTTCTAAATAAATGTTGAAACTGTGCTTTACCCGTTAGGTATTTTATTTGTAATAAATGGATACGAGTTGTTTCAAACAATTAATAAGAACCGAAGAAAATGTTCCAGTAATCTAAAATCCGAAAACGTTTTGTTTTAATTAGTTCACATTATCGAGGGACCACTGTATTTTACAAATTCGCGCGAATTTTAATGCTCTTGGTCTTTTTACAAACAAAACAGTAACGAAACAAACGATGGCGAAGTAGGTATAAGCATAAGACTAATGATTTTTTATTCGAAATAAATAGGCCTACAAACAAAACAAACGAGAAATTAAGCAACTAAAATGCGAAATAGCGAAAAAACAAAACCACTTTGGCGAAATAATAAAAATCGATATAAAAAAAACTAAACAAACCATACCCGTTCATAGTATATGTATATGTACCTACCACATATACATACCTACCTTCAATTTTATTATTTCTCCCTAGCTCCAGAATCCAGATCCAGAATCTTCTTTCTAAGCATAAAGAAAATTAATGCCACAATACCTACTCATCAACTTCAAATTGCTTTTTCTTTCCGTTACAAAAACCTGTATATATGTACATATATAAATACATACATATTATGTACCTACATACCTATCACAATTCTCAAAATTTCTTTCAGTAAATGGCATGTATTTTGGCAGATACCTACTTAAATAGGTACCTATAACTGTAACAAAATAACACAGAAAACAGCATAGATAGATAATAAACCCATAGGTACCTAAAATGAGATGAGTATGAGCAAAGAGATTTTTTTTATTACGTTCCCAAGATTCCTAGAACTAGAAGAAATGAATCATAAGATTATTTATTCACAACAAAAGTAGGTATACATAGTACATCTTTTGCTACCTACTCTTGGGTAGGCATTCATCATCCTATTTCCTCTACCGTCTACATAAGTAAAAACAAGATAAACCATGTACCGTGCGGAAGAAAACGTAGATACATAATGCAAGCTGCATTAAATTCCCGCAATAGACGAAATACACAGTCATATATTAGTACACACACTTACATTTTAATCCCCTCGCATTTGCTTGAACACAGTACATAAAAGTCTTCCATTTTCCATTATTCCATTGTGGCATATGACATACAAAGCAAAATTGTGCGCATTGTCTGGATAAGACCTTTTTCTATTTTATATACCTGAAAAAGTTTCCCCTGTTATAAAAATACCGTGGGATAATTTTACTGCATTCAGTTACCAACCCTCATGTACATCTTTTGTGATTTAACTTCAAGGGATGCAGGATTATCGAAGGTTTTACTTTCTACGAAGTGGCGGATGAATACATGGTTGAGGTGGGGATAAGAGTATAAATACGACGCCAGAAGTGGCCCAAAGCACATTCGGAAAACAGTTGTCTTGTCATTCACTTCGTTCGCTTGCTATTGGAAGCTGCTTTATATTTAATTGGATCAAAAGAGTGCTTTTATACAATTCATTATTATAAAAGTGTTTGTGTGTTATTAATTAAAAAATCAAATCAAAGGAAGGAATTGCAATTAAAATAAAGCAGGTGTGTTTGAATTATCAAAACAAACAAAAATAAAATCAATTTAAGTGTGCTGCTAGATTAAAAAAAAAACTAGCAGCAAATATTTTACATATATAAATACATATACAAAATTATTGAAAAAGCAAAACAAAATGGCTGGTGGAGTGAATTTCGCCAGGAGTCAAAAAACCCTGAGCGATTGGGTAAGAGATTTTCGTTTAAAGAAAATCCAAATGAAACGAAAAGTTCGTCAAGGATCGGCAGAGCTCCGCGTCTGTGCGATATTAGCAACGGCTCTCAAGAGCGCTGAAAAAGAGCTGCGTCAAAAACAACAAGAACGGTTTGTCCGTTGGTCTTCGTTACAATCTAAATTAATTCAAAATAAAAGTGATTCCATTTGCTGGTCCACAGCACAGTGTGGCAGTGAATTAAACAAAAAACAACATGAAGACGACGAAAAACGAAGACAGGAAGTCGCCGAATTGTGGAAATGTGAAATAAGCAGCTTGGATGACTTCATGCGCAACTTGAGTAGCCAAAAATGTGTAGCAAGCAGTTGAAAAGGGCGAAATCCATTTGAACTTGCCTTTCGCGTGCCTTTTAATTTAAAAAGAAAAAAAATATTTACTTAAATGTTAAAATGTAGATTGAGTTTAGGAGCATTTAATTAATTTTTATGTAAATTTTTTTGTGATTTCCTTTGTACTATGATGGTTTTCCATTTGCAGTAACCAATTGTGTGAAGATGAAGAGAATGATGCAACTGCTCTCTCGACCGGACCGGGCTTGATGGCTTGGCAAGTGTCGGCTTGGCAAAATAACACACAAAGAAAAGTTAGTAAATTTCTCAAAGATGATTGGTTTGTAGAAAAAAAAATTAACTGTATATTAGCTGTGATTTATTTTAAACTTAAAAAAAAGAAAAGCTCTCTGTGAAGATATTGGATTCAGTGGAATGTTAAAAAGCTTTTGCTCTAATTTAATTTCATAACATTTTGAAAGCATTTTAAAACTTTAAAGAACTTGAAGGTCTTTTTTTGCATGCCACCCCACCCATTCATTTATCTTTACAGAAAGCTCTAATTTTAAACGTGGAAAGCTTTTTTTCTCGCTCATTGGATTACTCATCCAATATAAAATTTAGATTTTCTATTATGATTCATATTGAATCGGCCATTTTGTAAAAGTTATTTGATTTTTTCTCACTTTTTATAAAAGAAATTTGGAAAATATAAATAAGTAAATTTAAAACAAACAATTCAAAACTTTTTTTATTTCTATCTATCAACATCTCGATTTGTTTCATAAAACATGGAATTTTATTTTACAGCTCGAAACATTAAATGAAAATGAAAACGATAACTGAAACTGAAAACCGAAAAACAAAGAAAACATCTACCTACACATTCAGCTTAAAAATGCTCTCACCATCATCTACTCTGCACAACATACAACTACGGCTAATTGACGTACATTAGGGAGCGGGAGGGCATCGAACATCGAAGCACAAGATGAATTCGGCGATGGAGGTTGAGGCTTGAAATGAGAATGGGACACAGTACCTGTAACCATGTATGGCATCCATCTATCACCAACTCGTCTTGTGTGTGAAGTGTAAAAAAGAAAATAGGGTGCGGTCAACATGCGCAGAACAGGGATTCAATTGCGCTCGGGTCGAAGTGATATCCCAATCCCATCAGTGTTTCTCGGACGTGTTTGCTTGGGAATCCGGCGAATCCCATTGATATAGGAAAAAGTTTAATCCATTTTTTTTAAATATTCTTAAATACCTATGTGCGATTGTTTTTTTGCCCAACATCCAAATTTTACAGGTGTTCAGGGTTTGGCTTGTGGAATTTTCTGTGAAAATGTGATGTGACCCCATTGTGTTCTTTTGCCCAAATAGAAGAAGAAATAGTGCTGTGCTGCCTTCCTTCTTAATAAGAAAGTATTTCCCCTAAAGCAAAGTTTGCAAAATGTAAACATATCTAAAATTAAGTGCCTTGAATGTGTTAATCAAAAGTCATGATGTGTAAAGATAGTTTATTGTAGAAAAAAGATTGTGAATATCTGTTAGGTAATAAGTTTTTTAACCGTTTAGTTAGTTACCTAGAGAAAAGCTGACGAGCGTGGCTCTGATCTCATCCGATACATCTGTATGTGAAAAAATGGGGAAAGGCGCAACATAGTACCTGTACCTACCATGAATGTCCCAGCACTCCATAGTAAGATGGAAAATTCCTTTTCAAACTAATCATTATATTCTAGGAACTTGAGACAACTTAGTAAAGTTCGTTAAGAACCACAGAAAAAGTAGCTGTCTGCATCAGAATCTAGACATCTAGCTTGCGCACACATACGTAAAAAGAATTCCTGGTATTCGTGCGAACGTGAATGACCACACACAGTTGAATCAGCATGTTTTCCAGCGGCGAAGTTTCGAGAGCTCTGTAACGGTTATAATTTAATCTGTCATCAAAATATTCTTTCTATTTTCCTAACCATCAGCACCGTGTGTGCTGTCTTAACTTAACATAATTTTCGCTTTTGTAGCTTATGCTGAGGCTCTTGGCCTTGTTAGTCTGCAACCATTGATCGAACGTGAATGACCACAGTTGAATCAGCATTTTTGCCTGCGGAGAAGGCTCGAATCGAAAGCTGTGTAATCTAATCTGTCATCAAAATAATCTTTCCTTTTTTCCTAAACAGCAGCACCGGGTGTGTTGTCTTAACTTAATATTATTTTCGCTTTTGTAGCTTATGCTGAGCTGAAGCTCGTAGCCTTGTTAGTCTGCAACTGCAATGGATGTTTAGAGAAGCTTCCAGACGAACTTTCGTATTGTAACGATATATACATTTTTTTTTTAAATACAACACTGGGTGTGTTGTCCTAACTATACTAATTGATAATTTTGTAGGAAATTAACCTGTTTAAGGCCTTAAATCGGAAGTGAATCGTCATTTAATCCACCAGCATATCCAGGTCAATCTAGTATACAAATCTGCCTTGATTTATGTTTCCAATACAACACTGGGTGTGTTGTCCTAACTTGAAATTTAAGTACATATTTTAGATACCTACCTTCCTACATGTATTAACGGCGAGAAGGCTTTATCATAAAGGGCGAGATATTTCATTGTGGAGTAACCAGGTCAAATCAGTAAAGTGCTGTCTTGATTTTTTTTTTTAAATACAACACCGTGTGTTGTCTTAACATTATGCAATTTTAAGTTTTGTAGGATGTTTACGTGATACGAAGGTTCGATAAGCCAAGAACATGAAGTAAAGCAACCATCTTGTTGATTCAACTCTTGGAACGGAAATAACTCCTAAAAATCGTTAAGATTTCTCTTGAACTTAAAAACAGCCCCAAATGGGGTTGTCTTAATTATTGAACACTATTCTCCGCTTTTAGAGTTAACAGCGAATATCGTAGTGGTGTCGGTCCCAAAAGTCCGCAGCAAGTGTACAAAATACGAGAGGGAGAGCACGCAATCATCTTTTGAAACCTAAACCATTCGTAACTCTTTTAATTCACTTCTATGTTATTGTTTTTGTTTTGTTTGTTATTCAAATACAATACCCCTAGGTATTGTCATAAATGTATTTTTTTAAATCTCGCTTTTATAGCTTTTGCACCACCGTAAACAGCTCGGAAACAAACGTGAAGATTTCAAATAATTGTGAGAATCTTGGGAATGTAAAACGTAGAACTTTGTATAATGACTTATAATAATTTCACTACGGCGCAGAAGTGTGCTCGTCATAATAATTAACGTTTTGCTCCTTATAGTCGCTTCAAATCATGCCGTAGATATAAAGTGTGCGGTAAATGCGTTGCTTCAAAGGAATGCGCTAATGTTGACATTTTTCAACGTCCATTCGAGTTGGAGTCTGGCGTGATCTACCTAACAATATGTATTTTGGAGGCATTGTATAAGTGCGGTATTGATTTTTTTTAAGCTCAAGGAACAAACTTTTCTTTTCTTTTTTCCGAAAACATTTTTTTTTTAGATTTCTCGTTTGCTTAAGTATTTTAATTTTTAAGATGTTAAAGGGAACCACACTTAAGGAACCTGCGCTTTTGTAAGTTTTAATCAGTTAGATTTAATTGAAAGTGATTTTTCTAGATGACAACAGACAATCGTTTAAGGATATACATAACCCGCTTACTTTCCCTTCCCCAATCTTTGTTTTTATTTAACCAGTTTTTTTTTTAGAGAATTAAACTACCCAAAAATATATATATAGTGAAAAGACATTCGAGAAACGGCATCGTAGAGGATCCTGCACATCTCATAACTTAAAATATTGTTTGCAGAACAGATTGTTAGATCGGCATCCTTAAATTTAGTTCCTTTACTGTAACGCACACTTGCTTTGCATTCGTGTTTGTTGTAAGTTAAATGAAATATGTTGGCAAATTAATTTTATTTTGTAGCAAAAACGTATACCTACCTATGCCTGTATAAGAGACAGAGAAGTTGAATTTGGTAAAACATCATCGGAAGCAAACGTGAACTTAAAAATAATCGCAAGTTTTAGATAAATGGCATTATTTCTTTTCGACTTTTGCTCTGCATGGCGAATTTTTCTATTTGTAGTACACTTATCTTAATTGAGAGAGAACTCTGTGTCCTGAACTGAACGCTCAAGAACACGAACACTGCTGCAGATAAATTAAAGGGAATCAATACAACAAAACAATTTTATCCTCCGGCCTGTGTTCTTTGTGTACCTATACCTTTACCCATAACTTTTATCAATCATTCGATTGTAAGTTATTTGAATCAACATTTTTATTCTAATCCTTTTCCAATATTCCAGTTGCGCTTTAATTTTTTGTATCAATTATTTGATATTAACTATATTTTTTGGGAAGCTATTTTTGAACAAATGAAAGAGACCTTTGTAAACATTCTTATGTTCGCGCAGTGTCCATGCACAACATTGTAATTTAATTGTTGCTTTTGTTTTTTAAAAATGTAATGTCATGTCAAGATTACAAAAAAGAACTCTAGAACATTAAAAAGAAACCTGTACAAAGCCTAATAATATGATAGTGGTGAATGCTATAAACATTTGATTAATTAATTTGAAACATAATTTTTGTTGATTTTTGTTCATGAACTTTTTTTTTATACCTAGTAAACAACAACATACCTATACAAGAATGTGAATTGTTTTCTAATATGTAATTGTATTTTGGTGGCAAAGAACTATATAATTATTCAAGATACCTATTAACACTTTATTATAAACACTTTAATTGCCTTTGTTTAATATTTTAACAACGCAACAAGCAATGATTTGTTCTTCAATATTTATGTTTTTCAATAGCTTTTTATTATCAACGATTCTTTAACTCTTGAAATAATATTTATCTCATGCGCTTGCCTTTTTATATTTATAAACATACACATCTATAAAAATACTATAGATAATTTTGAATGTCATTTCTTATGTTTTAAAAATTAGAGTTTGATGTATACATTATTCTAGTGTGGACACTGGCGAAAGTGTAAAAGAAAAGTCATTTACATTAATATTGTTTGGTTGTAGCTTAATATTTTGATATGTAAACTTTCCCTTAATTGCATAAGAAGTAGAATTAGAGATGATATTTGCAGACATACCTAAATAATTGAGGAAGGTCCTTAGTGATATCCATTACCTGAAGGGGTGAGAGGCGTTCTAATCTGAGGCGTAGGCGTAGGTTGCAGTAGTATCCCCTTCCAAGGTTCCTTTGTTCAGAGGTTGTCGGAACAACAATAACAAACAGCAGTATCATTCAACCGAGAGGCAGTTACTATAAGAAAGAAACATCATCAACACAGAAGCTAGCTAGGAGAACATATATCTATCTCATCCATCAATCAATCAAATCAAAGATGACTTCACTTTTGAACTGGTTAATCTTCAGAGCAATAATGCGTTGGAAAGTCTTTCATCACAATCTGTCAATGCTGATCAGCAACATTTAAACCAACTATGCTGTTATCAGAAGGCTTACTATCAATATGACGGGCAGTGAGCTACTATGTCCCTAAGAAGAGTGCCACACTAACCAATACTATGCGGTAAAATTTGGTTTATCTTAACGACTGATCAATATTTTTCAGTTTAAAAGAGACGACACTTGAGGCTTAACATTTACTCAAGGCAAACATCAATTTGGTGTTCACCCTAAACAACATTTTTGTGGTGATTGTCCAGTCCCTGTCTCCAACCAACCATATCGCTTGACATTTTCCAGTTCAAAACACTCGTATGGTTTCCAAAGAAGACGAGCGTCATCGTGTCCGTGTCAAATGACATCCATCAGGGTAACTTGTTATTGTATATTCTGGACGAACACTTCTTCGTATATTGCAGTTGAGGAGAACTCTGGCCAAAAATTTTAGCAGCCTAATTGTTTCCACTGGTTGACCTGCCTGATGCATATCTACCATAGATTGCATTTGAAAATCCTAATCATGTCATCTTAGACTGGGGGAATGACTTTCGTGGACCTCTTCCTTCCCTAGAGCTTTGTTGCTACAATGGTAAACCTAACAAACAATTCTTGGACACAGCTTGAGTACTTTCAGTTAAAATACAATACCTGGAGTGACTTATCTCAACACGTGGCTTGTGAAGGCAACAAAAACAACCTGCGATTGCACATCACAACGTATACCTAGTTCTGGTTTCCTGCTAACTAGCGTAACTTGAGATATCTCCGAGTAACATGAACTTGATACTTTCATTTAAAACTAGGCGTCTGGGAGTTCTTGTTTAAACATCATGACATCACCTATTTGAAGTCGTCATTTCCGTTTGAAGACGAATTCTATCACATCGTCTAGACAGACCACTGGTAACATCTATATAGATATTCTGGACAAATTTTGGTTCTTTCAGTTACAACTTAACGCTGAAGATCATAATTATGTTCCAGCAATTGGTAACATCAATTCTGACTTGAGAAGACACTAGAAGACGACGAAGATCTGCAATAGACATTGTTGATATTAAACATTGGCTAACCTGGCTGGTAAAATCTTTGAGATATCTTGGCAACATCTTGGTACTTTCAGTTTAAATGTGACGCTTGGGTTGGCTTGATTGTCGCCAAACCAGAATCTGGATCAGTAGCAGATCAACTTTGGCGGAAGACACGTAGCTACTCTTATCGTTCGTTCCACTGCCTTCCTTGAGTTCTGGTTGAGTTATAAAAACCTTAATTCGAAGACACACTTGAGGCATCATCATCATCCTAGATTAACTAACCTAGCTGGTAAAATCTTTGAGATATCTTGGCAACATCTTGGTACTTTCAGTTTAAATGTGACGCTTGGGTTGGCTTGATTGTCGCCAACCCAGAATCTGGATCAGTAGCAGGTCAACTTTGGCGGAAGACACGTAGCTACTCTTATCGTTCGTTCCACTGCCTTCCTTGAGTTTTGGTTGAGTTATAAAAACCTTAATTCGAAGACACACTTGAGGCATCATCATCATCCTAGATTAACTAACCTAGCTGGTAAAATCTTTGAGATATCTTGGCAACATCTTGGTACTTTCAGTTTAAATGTGACGCTTGGGTTGGCTTGATTGTCGCCAATCCAGAATCTGGATCAGTAGCAGATCAACTTTGGCGAAAGACACGTAGGTCTTATCGTTCGTTCCACTACCTTTCTTGAGGTTTTCGGGGAGTTCTGGTTGAGTTATAAAAACCTTAATTCGAAGACATCATATACTTGACACTACAATACTTGAGGCATCATCATCCTAGATTAACTAACCTAGCTGGTAAAATCTTTGAGATATCTTGGCAACATCTTGGTACTTTCAGTTTAAATGTGACGCTTGGGTTGGCTTGATTGTCGCCAATCCAGAATCTGGATCAGTAGCAGATCAACTTTGGCGGAAGACACGTAGCTACTCTTATCGTTCGTTCCACTGCCTTCCTTGAGTTTTGGTTGAGTTATAAAAACCTTAATTCGAAGACACACTTGAGGCATCATCATCATCCTAGATTAACTAACCTAGCTGGTAAAATCTTTGAGATATCTTGGCAACATCTTGGTACTTTCAGTTTAAATGTGACGCTTGGGTTGGCTTGATTGTCGCCAATCCAGAATCTGGATCAGTAGCAGATCAACTTTGGCGAAAGACACGTAGGTCTTATCGTTCGTTCCACTACCTTTCTTGAGGTTTTCGGGGAGTTCTGGTTGAGTTATAAAAACCTTAATTCGAAGACATCATATACTTGACACTACAATACTTGAGGCATCATCATCCTAGATTAACTAACCTAGCTGGTAAAATCTTTGAGATATCTTGGCAACATCTTGGTACTTTCAGTTTAAATGTGACGATTGGGTTGGCTTGAATGTCGCCAATCCAGTAGCAGATCAGTTTCGGCAGAAGGCACGTAACAGCTCTTATCATTCGTTCCACTACCTTTCTTGAGGTTATCGGGATGCATTCGGGGAGTTCTGGTTGAGTTATAAAAACCTTAATTCGAAGACATCTTATACTTGACACTACAAACACTTGAGGCATCATCATCCTAGATTAACTAACCTAGCTGGTAAAATCTTTGAGATATCTTGGCAACATCTTGGTACTTTCAGTTTAAATGTGACGCTTGGGTTGGCTTGATTGTCGCCAACCCAGAATCTGGATCAGTAGCAGATCAATTTTGGCAGAAGAAACGTAACTACTCTTATCGTTCGTTCCAATACCTTTATTGATATTATTGGAATGCATTCGGGAAGTTCTGGTTGAGTTATAAAAACCTTAATTCGAAGACATCCTATACTTGATACTACAAACACTTGAGGCATCATCATCCTTGAACCTAGATTAACATACTTCCCCTGGTAATATCTTTGAGATATTTTGCAACAAAAGGTCTTCGTATTTTCAGTTAAATCTGACTTAATTAACTATTGATCATCATGCTTTGGAATAAGTTCCTGTTTCAAAACTTTCCAAAGTAGAATTTCAACAAGAGAAGGCGTGTTATCAACGCTTAGCTTCTTTCATCACATCGCACATGCTTGGGTCAATATTACTCGCAATCAGTAGAACTTCAACACGAAACGGAAACTCTGGCTTCCTGTTACAATTATTTTCAAACATAAAAGCACATAATATTTGGGACGCTATCCTCGAAGCAAATACAGATGCTGCGTGGGGTAACTACTGAATTTTTAACATTCACAAGCAAAACTGTTCTTTCAGCGCCTTGGGCGAAGTTTTCTATTTGAAATTGTTGGTGTCAACTATGACTTGAGTTTTGCAAAGATCCTCAGCTTCGAGTAAAGGACAATCGCTGGCGATTAAGTTCTTATCTTGGTGTAAGCTAAACAGCGTCTTCAACATCTTTCAGTATTTCTACTGGCTTGCACTTAAGGAAGAGCAGAAGAACTTAGTCTTAAATGCTTCTGTTTTGCTTATTGACGTCCTACCATTGTTGCCCAGTTGATTCAGCATGTAGTGCATAGAATGAATTTTGCTAGCGATTTCAATACGTTCCTTATTGTGGGTAACATCAGCAAGTTTAGAAAATTTGACGGCAGCGCGGGATTCTCTGTAATGACTGCGGCGTGGGAAATAAATCAGTGACTGCGGCGTGGGACTTCTTTGACGGCGGCGAGGGATTCTAAAAGACTTGACTGCGGCGTGGGATGACGGCGGCGTGGGACATTCACAGTTGAGGCAGGTGACGGCGGCGTGGGACTGGGCTCGGTGCAGGAGTGACGGCGGCGTGGGATCGGTGAACAATTCTGACGGCGGCGTGGGATCGGCTAACAATTCTGACGGCGGCGTGGGATCAGCGAAGCATATTGACGGTGGCGAGGGATCTCCAAACTTATTTTGACGGTTATGAGCAATAGCAGCAGTTATCAGCAAAAGCAGGGGTTATTAGCATTAGGATCATATAAAAGGGTTAGCAGCGGTTTACCTTTAGTCTACCAACCAAACTAAAGAATCACCATAAGTCAATCCTAGCAGTTAATCAAATGTTAAGCTGTTGAGGATTTTCGCATTTAAAATGGGATTTCTCATGTCGTTTTCAATCAAAGTAAGATTTTCAAAACATCTTATCGCAATTAATATTTCCAATTCCAACCCTTAAATCAATAGACGTCATCGTAGACATGCTAAGAACGATTGGTTCCAGAGTCATCGATGATTTAACTTGTCCATCTTGCGCAGTTTTTGAATCCATCATCTCTTTAACTTTTCAACATTTAAGAGAATTCTGCATTATTACTAACCTGACCCTTTTTCATCGAGAAGTGTTTCCTGCTGATGTGTAGAGTTTTTGTTTTTTTTTTTACTTCGAATTTTGTAATAAAGTTAAAATAATTTTATTATAACCTAGTGTTTAAAAATTTCAATTAAAAAATTTAATGAAAATAATAAAATGAGTAAAATAATTGAACTTTAAAATTATGGTTGTTCTCATTTTGTATTGGAATTCAACTTTTCAGCGAATCGGGAGTAAATCATCGTAATTTCTGTATGAAATTTTTGCTGTGGTAAGCTTTCGCCTTTACCTTCGTCTTTTGGAGCAACGGAATATTGAAACTGAGGAGTAGATGGCTATGTTGAAGTAAAAATAAGCGGGTGTCTACATTTAATTGGGACAGGTCATGGATAAAAGCGTTTTACAGCACTCTTGTGATGGCCTTCGAGTCTTGTGTCTGTCTGTTGCACGCTTGTTTTATTGGAGCGAATAAGATAATTTCATAGGAAATTACAAAATTAACTCTATCCATACAAAATTAAATTTCGAAAATACCTCATTTCCACGTTGCGGTTGCAAAATAGACAACAAAAAATCAGTTAAAGAAAAAGGTGAAAGATATCCACGAGGCTATTATTAGCAAACTCGAATAAAAACATTTTTTCTTCTCATTTCGAAATGAGCTAATAATCGGCCCCAATAAAAACAAATTATCAGGCTGAACTATAACGGACGGAAACGGAAGCTAGTGTCAAAATCGGACGAAACATTGCCGTCCAACCTCTGAAATGAACACTACGCATAAAAGCCCAACCATAATACGCGAAAGAAAAAGGAATCAAGTGTCCAAACCGCACGTAAAGTTTCCTTCCGATTTGTAAAGTGCATCAGTTGCCCATAATAGCCTTTAGAAATAAGAAGAGAGATAAAGAAGAAAACACTTTAGAAAAATGGAATGTCAGATTTTCGTATACGTAATATACGACTGACTCAAAGCGTACATTAAGTACGGAAACGCAAGTGAACGAAACTTGCCGAAACTTATCAAAGTCATTTCGGGTTGGGTATACAAATCACATGTATTTCTCCTGTTTCGTAAGGCAACGTACGTACCCATTCTTCAATTATGGTTAGCCCTTAATGTAAGAATTGCCGCGAAAGCCAAATATGTATGCATCTTCCTCTGAACAATAAGATTCACACACAAAGTCAGCATACCTCTCACTCTCACTTTTATATCCACTCAATCAGATGTCAAATTTTCATACGTAAAGTGCGATAGCAAGCGCAGCTTACGTCCATTAACTAAAATGATCGACATTTGACAAAACGGAGCAATCCGCTATTTCGGGCGTGAGAAACGAATTGTTTGTTCTCTGAACAATATAATCCTTGACGTCTTTTTATAAAACTGCTAAATATTTAACCTTTTTTGCACTTGTTCCACTATTATTCTGAACGACTCATATGTTTAAAGGGACCGGTTTTAGGTCAGTAAACCGTATCAGAAAAAAATTCAATATATAATTATGTTTGAATGCTTTTTAGATCAAACAAATATAAACATCGATATATTAATTTTTTTAATAAGAAAATCTTGTATTTTAAATGACAAACTCATTATTTCATACAAAATGAAACAACTTGTTCCACCGGTTTCCCCACAGACCAATACAGACCGCCAACTGGTACTCCTCTTGCCCGAAACACCGCCGAAATATTTTTCCTGTCTGTGAGTACGTGTACATCTCTGGCTGTGCATTTTGTGATGGCAATGACAACCATCCCTGCGTTTGCCATTTATTTTTTTGGTGTGTTTGCTAAAGGTGTCTTTACATGAAGCTGCAAGCCCTGAGTTGCAAAAAAAGAGGATGCAAAATCAATAAATCATACTTGTGTGATAGAGAGGGAAGGCAAAAATGCAGACGGTCTTCATGGATGCAGATTATAGGAAAATTATAGATGCAGCTTGAAAATTATAGTGAAGATGAACATGTTCGTTTTCATCGTCTGCACTATGATTGCTGTTGTTACGTTTTCGTCTGCATTTGCAACTCCATGTAAAGCCACCTTAAATGGGATCAAAAAGGGAGAGCGTGACACTCAAAATAAATGGCATATCGGCTGATTTTCAGTTTGTAGCAAAAAGAGAGACCATACAGTGAGTTGGCGGTCTGTATCTTATTGGTCCGTGGGTTTCCCTTTGTTTCACTTTTTACCGATGAGTTTACTGGTTGCTATAACTGGCCCCTTAAAAAGTATAAAACCCCCTTACAAATAGCACTGTACTCGTTCGTTTTTCTTTATAACAACTCAAGCGCCAATCGGCTCAAATGGAAGCATTAATGTAAGCAAAGCTGATAGATTAAAGTTTGGGAGCTTGTGGATTGTCACTTGTCAAAAAAAGCAAAGTTAAAAAACAAAACAAATTCAAAAGAATATAGCTAATCAGAAAAATAAATGGATTCGATTGAAAAATCGGTTTTGTTTCGAAATATAATATTAAACACTAAAAAACCTTTGGTCTTCAAACAATTTTCAACTAATTGGAACTGTTTTGATTGTTCTATCGACGAGTGGTGCGAGAAATTTGATGCATCTTCGGCGGAAGACGAGAAGCTGGAATTTGAACAGATGCCAACGAAGTTTGGCGATATACCCCAGTGGGAACGTTATCGCTCCAAACTGAACACAACATTCATAGATTTTATTGAGAAACACTCAAGGGATACACATAAGTGGACAACATTTGGCTACCAACCGAGCAAGAGTATACCGATTGATTGCCGAAAAGACATTGACTTTGGATGCTTTGGGTTTTCAGAAGCAACCAAAGATGCATCCTTTTGGTTGAGCTCGAAAGGCGCCAATACTCCATGTCATTTTGATACATATGGATGCAACATAGTCGTTCAGGTGTACGGCAGGTAAAACAAAAATATCAATCTTCAAATCAAAGTTATCAACTAACAAAGTGTTAAGAAAACATTGGCTTTTATTTCCTCCAGAAACAGCACTTACTCCAACCAGAATCCCATATGAAGAAAGCAGTGTCTATTGTTCTGAAAACTTTTACTCCCCCAAGGGCTTGGAGTCACTGTCAAGTACGTGGTAAAGTAAAGATTATTGAAGAAGCAATCAAGTTTGAATTTTATTTCAGTTGCGAGACAAAATGCTTTTGAATGCATTCTTGAAGAAGGAGATTCCCTTGTTGTTCCTAGGAATTGGTGGCATTATGTAGAGAGTCTAGAGACTTCCTTGAGCATAAATACGTGGATACCTTTGGTATGTTCATCAAAGATGTCATTTCTGGTGTCACTTTTAATCTTGACTTTTTTTTTTCCAGAAAATCGACATTGACGCACAAATTGAGGAATGCATTGTAAAATATATTGTCGAAAATAATTTAACCAGGGAATCTGAAGAAACGAAGCGATGTATCCTAAATCCAAATCAGGTCGGTATTTAAGCAACAACATGTTATTGTTTAAGTTCCTAGAAATTAACAGTTTTCGAAGGTTACTTCTTTCTGCCTTAAAGTCCTCGGTTGAACCTCTTGTACCCATGACGACTAAGATAGTTTATGGCTGGCAGAGGGTAAGGTTTGATCTGTTCATGGAAACATAAAGAAGTTTTCTTGATCTCAAAGATCTGTCGTGATGTCAAGATCGGTCGTAGATTTTCCAGGCCTGAAGCCGCATTGGTATAGACCTACTAGATCATCAGCAATCGGTTTGAGACGTTCAATTAAAACGCTCGAAAGGATCTTATAAGCGATGTTAAAAAGCTTATGACTCTTCTATAGTTGGCGCAGATTAGGCGGTCTCCTTTTATGTGGATAGGGAAGATGGTACTGAGAATCAAATCATTGAGCATACTTTCCTCCGGTCATATTTTGCAAATAAATTGATATATTACCCTGACTGCTGCTTTGTCTGGTGATGGTTACTTTGATTTAATTTTGGTCGGGCGGATGTAGCTCATAGTCGTCATCTGGATTAACTGGTATATGTCGATCTTGGGAGCGATCTACGCTGTCATCGCCATTTAACAACTTGCAAAACCAGATACTGAATGTTTCACTCTTCTATAGAAGTTTGCTTCTATTTACTGCAAAAACATCTCTGCATCTTCTCGACTTCACGTTGTTGATAATCTTTTTTTTACTTCTGAGTAAGCGTTTCTCATCCTTCCTTCGCTCAATGCCTTCGTTTTACCTGTGTTTGCATGAGCACGTTTGGATTCGTACCAGAGGCTTCTAGGGAGAGGGTGTGAGAAGCCCAATACTACTGAAAGCAGTACTTCTTATGCCTTGTTGACATAGCTACCATTGGTCATGGATGTCGGAGCTTGTGCTGCTCAGCAGTATGTTTCTTCCCACCACAAAATCGATGAGTATGAGTCCGTTATCGCAAGTGGTGTCGTAAAGGCTGTGTTTTCCGATCGTCATACCATCAAAGACTTCCTTTCTCCCAACTTTGGCGCTTAAAAGAATTTTAATGTAATTTAGATTTTTGGCGAGGAGTTCGTTTAAATTTTGTTTGTTATCGTGAGCGCTTATAAGGCTTACGTGGTGGAATTTGGCCTTTTTACGGACCATTGTCACTCTCTCGCTGACTTCGCTCAGGACGTTTTGCCTTACTCTTCCTCTGACAGCGAACAATCACCCAAACAAGAGCGATATCAAATGAACGTGGAATTTTCCATAATAGAAATTACAGTTTCTGTAAATCTCGGAAACTCTCATCCCATCTCCTGGAGGGCTGCTGGAAACTGGCGAGGTTCTCGGCTAGCGCAAACCGTGCTATTTTTGTTTACCATTTAAATGCGTTATCTATGCTTAGCTGTGTTAAAGGACCAGAGAACCAAACAACATTCCAAAATTGGACAAATAAATCAACAATAGATCCCTAAAATTTTTCGCATTCCTCCAGCATACAGTTCATAAAAAAAGATATTAATATGATGTTTACTATTTAACTGTTTAATTCGTTGCTAAATTCAAAATATCTGAACGAATACACTCGAACCTGCGAAAGGAACGGTTGAGCTGATTTTTGAACCTACGATTTGATTTTAGAATAGCACTTTCCATTGGTTTCACTTAGGAAACCACTCACTGCGAAAACCAACAAGAAAAATTGACTCTTATCACTTTTGACACAGTAAAGGTTCTCACGCACCAGTTTCACCGGTTTTGCAAGGCCACAAAGTTGTGTGGAAGCTGAAACGCAGGACAAAACGACCTTAATTTTATCCTCAGATTCTGTACCGCTCACGCAGCTTTTAATTCGGCTTTGGATATCGATACATCAACAGTGTTTTGATTTAAAAATATTATATGATGGATATTTGAGTTACATTATATTTCTATTTGTGCTTTTGACTTCAAATCAAGGAGCGGAATTCTTTTTTCAGAACGTGAAAAGAGTTATTTCGGTTTCAAAAGACTTCCGGATGAGTCTGAACGCTTCTTCTCCCCCATTCGAAAGTCTTATTACATCCCACAACTGATATTTTTAAACAAAACACGTTTATTGACAATTTACGTTTCCATCCTGCTTAAGATCTGGTCGCGAAATAAAGAATATGATGTGGAATATTGTGTATAATGGTATGCCAATCCTACTATGTACTAGATAGAACAAAAGGTTCAAAATAAAATAACAATATTAATTTAACTACAGATCTCTGTTGATCCTTATAAATTCAATCTTTTTTTATAGTTAAAATTAATTGCAACCAACGATGAGCTACTTGATATTCTCCACTTCTTGGTGGAACATAAGACCAACGACAACCAAAACGATGAAATACTTTCCTACGATTACGAGTACTTATCGGAGGCGGAAGTTCGAAAGCTTATTGAAACCTGCGAAGATGAAATCAGTGTTCTAAACCCACTTCAACCCAACGACTTTGATTGCCTCCTTCGTGAAAGAACAAAGCGTTACATTGACATGGAGCAACCAGATCAGACAAACATTAAACCAGTGCATGAGGCACTATTAAATGCCATCTGCCATCCAAATATGATAAAAATAATAAAAGACGAATTTCTGAAAAAGTATCCGATAAGGTAATAATATTTTAAACAAAAAATTTCTTATGTATACACACATTTCAAGATTCAGTAAAACATTATTCCAAAGTAAAACAATTTTGTTTACTACTTTAAACTAACAGATACATTTTTATTTTTATTCTAAGCTCTACATCTACATACATGTTTGACATCAAAGTCTCACACCAAATTACAATAATAATTATAGTTTCTTACAAACTAAGCGACTACTACAATTTAGTTACACTATCACAGGTTTTCTAAAAACTAATATTATAATTTATCGCTTTAATTTACAATTCCCTAGGAACTTTGGAATTTTTCACGGCAGTAATATTGCAACTGCAACAAGTAATAAAGTAGAAACAACAACAACTATCTCCGACTTTGTCCCATATTCACCTCCCAAAGCTTTAAGTAATTATCAAGAACTTCCCCAAACCACTTTTGTTTGTCCATATCCGTGAATATAACATTGAGAGCTTTTAAATCTAACTGTAATATGGCTTCATTTCCGAGCAATGTGTCCAGAGATCTCAGAAGTGTGCCATTTCCATGTAGTTTGAGCAGAGTTCCGTATTTAAAGACGTAATACTCGTATTGCAGCTTTCTTCGAGCCCACCGCTCGACGGTGGAATTACCGCTAGCTGTTCTTATCTGCCCCAGATGCTCAGCATACCATGGAGCAAAGTAGTTGTACAAATCGTGTTTGGAGAGTCCACTGATTCCTTTAGTTTTGAGGCGATCTTTTATCATTTGGTAGTTTTTGCGATTATAGACGAAAACCTGAAAATGAAAATAGCATTATGAGAGTTGTTGAGCTTTTTGTTTTCAAAGCTAGCTGGTGAAGCCTTAGCCTTATATTATAACGTTTAACTATCCGGACTAATTTTTAACTTGTCAATGACTTGAAGATATCGGGAACCCCTCCTTCTCCCATCACAGAACAATAAAGGTCAAGACAATGAACTGGGAAACATTTGTAGAGCAATTAGTTGAAAGCCAAAGACGCTTCTATACCTTATACCTATCATCAAGATCTCCCAAGAAATTGAAAATAAGGTGGTACACATGAAAGAATAGAAAAGAATAGAATAGAATAGAATAGGCTATTGACTCCTTCTCGCCTCATAAGTCAACTAGAATTGATGCTACAAAAATCAAAGAATCTCATAAATCAAAATTTTTTTTTAACGATGTATCATCATTCACGGCTATTTAGCAACAACCTGTAGAGGATATAAAGTTAGTCTTTATTCCCCAAACCAGCTTTTACAAAGCCAAATGACTATAGAAAGATCAGTCTGACATCGTTCTAATTCAAAACCCTAGAAAAGCTTCTAGACGTCTACATCCGCGACGGAATCAATCCGCAATGTTTGTCCCAGGGTCATTATGAAGATGCATTCTTAAAAGGAAAAAAGTGCAGAAACTGCCCTACACAACGTTGTCGGAACAATTGAGAAGTCTCTGAAGCAAAAAGAATACACCCAGCTGCCTTCCTACATTGATTTTGAAGGAGCCTTTAACAATATCAAGGCAAGTGCATAAAAAGAAATTGAAGAAAGTTTAAACCGTCTCACAAAGCTCATAATGAGCCTCTTATGTAAAAAAACACATAAATGCCACACTCACTAACGGCAAAGTAAGAAGGATGGTATCAAGAATCATCTTACCGCTGCTGTTGGTCTTGGTTGTACACGAGGTTTTAATGCTGCTCAGGAAGAGCGGGATCAAAGTCGTTGATTATGCTGATGACGATAGCGACAGGAAAATTCCTGAACACTTAAGCGACCAACTTCTGACAGCTCTGCGCACACCGACAAATAGATTTTCACAGATGGATCAAAAATGGACATTTAAAGTGGAGCTGGCTTCTACTCAGAAGCTTTAAGACTAAGCAGCACAATTAGAATACAACTCAAACAGTGTATTCCAAGCAGAGGTTCTAGCAGTAACGAAAGCAGTCAGAGGAGAAATGATGTTGGAAATACTGCGAGGAAAAGAACAGACAATTATGCAAAAGGACAGAAAAGCAAACTACGTCTAACAGAAGAAGACCTCTGCAGGGGCTGCAATGACGAGGATGAACACTTCCTATGTCAATGTCCAAGCCTCTGTAATTAAGAAACAACACTCTTTGACACCATTCGATAAAACCAAAGAGTTGTAGCAAAGTCAAATAACTAACAAGGGGTGACCGGATAGCTAGAAACAACATAACGAACACACAAAATGGTATCACAATGGGTCTACATAGACCTGAGTGTGGTGGAGTTAAACTTGTTTCCATCCGCCAGCCAGCAAACCTAGGAATATAGAAAGAATTATTTCATGGTTTGTTTTGCAGCCCTGAGCACACAAGTACTATCTTAAGCTCTTAAACCAGTCATAAAATAGTCAAACAATCCAGGGGACCCAAGAAGTCTTAAAAGACAATAAATGTACAAAACGGATTTAAAATGTTTAAACTACACATTAGCATTCTCGAATTAACCAAAACTCCTGTTTTTTGGAACGGGCTGGACGAATGCTGTTTTGCTATCCACTCAGAAAGACCTGTAGAATAGGGCAGATGGAAAAGCTTACGCAGTGGGTTTGCCAGCGTATAAGGACACTTCTTCAGAACTATGGAAGAAGCACTATCTAGGCTACTATCAAGATCTTTTAGTATTAATGCAACTGTATGAGTATTCCTCAAGTAAACATTAGGAAAATAGAAGAAACTTTTTGCAAATCGTAGCTTCCATAGGATTTGGGCCCAAAACCATCTTCAACCATTTTTATTTAACCTACCTGGTATAGAGAGTTCCCTGTTGTATATGAATTTATGTAGTGAGTTCCAAAGTCGTTCATAAACTTCACTGCACTTGTGATATTTCCAATCTTCAACGTCTGCACTCTTCGGGCAACGTCTGACTCCAGTGATTGTGTCGGTGGTATATCTGTCTTAAGTTTTCCTGTCTCACGGAAACGCACAACTCTGACTAGAACATAAGAATAATCGCCACGAACAAACGATGTGTTTATTCCCAGCTTCTTTGCCGCCACATCTGCATGCCATCCACCTGTAAATGCCTCCCACGGCTTGTCCAGTCGTTCAACTGTGAAATCCCGAAAGTAGGCCTGATATAGCTGGCGACGGTTGTCACAAAACTCCATGTGAAAATCGCCATGGAATATACCCGGCACATTCTCCTCCCTCGTCTCTGTTAGAGAATTTAAGTTCTATGTAAAAAAAAACAACACATTTTTATAAAAGTCATAATTCATAGTTATAAGTTTGTATAGAAACCTTATAAATAGTTTTCGTGGGCTCCTTGAAGAGCCACCGTTCAGTGTCATTGTAGGAAATTACTTTCATCGATATACTCAGGTAGCCATATCGGACGAATATGTTGATAGCTTTGCCTATTCTCAATTGCGACTCATGGCTCCCACCGAAGCAGAGGTCACCAGCCAGCATAAACAATGCCAAAAGCCAAATAAAGCCATGCTGATGGTTCATTGCTCATCTAACTGGGTCGAAAGGCCAATGAGCGTCACCTATAGTAAATAAAAAGCAATATTGAATTAAAAATATATATGAATATTTATATTTAATTAAAATAAAGCCAGTCTGACAAAGATAAAAGCCAGTATTTACTTAAAATCAAGCTGAAAACAAATATTATTCCAAAAAATCTTTCTAATTTATTATCCATCACGTCCAATTCTTGTTCGTCCTATAAAAAAACGAAAGTGCTAAGATACCTGCTTGACTGCCAAGTTAATCATATTTTTTTATTTTTTATTCTTACGCACGATCGCAATATTTCTAGCCCAAAGATCTATCTTTTTGTTGCCACATGCTTAGCAACGGATATCAAATTTGAATTGCTATCGGAAACGAATAGAGACGCGATCAGAATATCAATTAAAGTCAATCAAGTAGACACTACAAAAGAATTTTTTTTTCTAAAATTTTATTTGAGAACTTACTCGTAAAAGGTGAGATGTTTGAACGGAAACATTAATTCGATTCGAACCCTAATTTAAATAATATCAGCACCACCAGCAGAATCAGGTTCAAATTATTGAAAGTGGAACCTGTTTTAAAACTCGTTAATAAAGACAGTTAAGTTAAAAAAAAAAAAAATGGATATTCATTTGCCATGGTCAAGGGCACTCGTTGGTGAGGGTGACAGTTTGTTCGTCAACTTACTCAGACTTTGCTTGCTGTGAGACTACTTGTGGTCAAAGACATGTAGGTATTTCTGAGTTGGATTTTTTTTTAGATTTTAATTGAATGCACTTGTTCTTGCGTATGTTCTAGTAAAGGATGGCTTTAAGGAAGTCCTAGAGAAGTGAAAAAGGATTTGATCAACTGATTTTATGTAACGTGTGAGTAAATCATAAGATTTAATAATTAAACGCTGTTTTAGGCATCTCTCAAGTTCATTGGTCTGATGTCTGATTGAAGTTTATGGGATCATTAAAAATGATAAAACATACAATTTCGGTGCTGGTTCAAAGTTGCCGGTGATCATAGTGTTTGGTAAAGGTGATTCGGTTTGGACTGTGAGTTCTTAGTAAATTATAGATTTTCCATTTCTAAGGCTAGTCGCCTACTTGCAATCCCACCGCCTATTAGTTTCTAAATAAAAGCACTTCTTGTTTTCTGGAAGCTGCCTTTATCAGCAACAGTTGAACTCCTTCTGGAGCATAGGGCGGCAACCAGATCCTACTTTCTCTCTCTTGTTCCTGGTACGATTACCTTAGCTGTGACCACGAATACAAATTCTGGGACTGAGCTTCCTTCATCACAGTGATCTTTGTGTTTTGTTTAGTGTTCCAACTCGCCTTGCGCCTTGGGGATTCCATTGGAAACACTGCTTGTCATTAGGTTTCCTCAACGTATGGCTAATCCAAATCCACTTTCTTTGCTTGATGTTATTATCCACTTTTGTTTGTCTAGTCCTAAGCCACCGATCATTTTTTGTATACGGTTTGTTGCCACCGGATCTTTGGGATGACAAGCAGACAGCGGTTGACAAAGGCTTGAAACTTACTGGAGATGTTTGTAGAGCATTTCTACGTTTCAAAGGTATACAGCAGGACAGATTTCACGTTAGATTCAAAGAGTTTCAACTTGGTAGGAAGCGATATTTTTGAAGAGTTCTTTGTTTGGCTGACGTCCAGGTCTGTTCCACCATCGAGTCATAAAAAACTACCCATAAAGATGAACTGAGTGTCCTCGTCTTTTGTCTAATGTCTCACGATAACCTACTGCTGGTTTCGGCTGCTGTGTATTATTTTTGTCTTTTTGGCGTTAACCTTTAAGCTAGCTGCTTTGTTTAAGGGCACCAGTACCATTTGCCATTGCAATGACAAGTTAATTACAAAGTCTGTCATTGTGTCCTATTAACAACGACAGAGTGATTACACAGTCATCGAAAATTATTGTCATTTCGATGACGTAAATATTTCTGTCATTGTGCTTGTCATTCTAGTTGCCAGTGCAATGACAGCATTTCACGATGGCGATCACACGACATGATGACTTTAGGACAGGTAACTACGTCATTATGACGTTAAGCTAGTATTACACGGTCATCGAAATCTGTCATTGCAATGGCATTCTGACGTCACAAGAAAATATGTCATTGTAACGTCAGTTCACTGTCATTTATCACAGTGTCATTGCTAGCTACAGTGACGATCACACGAATGGCGCAAGTCTGTCATTGGTGTCCCAAAATGCAATGACGGGCAGACCTTGTCATTGTGATTTTTGACGTTCGATGTCATTGCCATGACATGCAAAAGAATGACGATTACACGACTTGACCACTTTCAAAACTTTGAAAGTTGATGGCGACCTGAAACCGCGATGACAGAAGTCATTTTTCACAATGACGATCACACGACATTCATAAATTGAATTATCGTGACTGAAAAATTGATGTGAGTTTGTGAAGTTCCTCAAATTATAAACAATAAATAATATAATTCCAATAATATAAAACCAAAAATGTCGAGAAAAAATATTGTGGAGATGGCGATCCTAGCAACATATTTATTGGAGGATAGTTCAGAGGAAGAAGACGACGACAACCAAAGACCACAACGAAGAGTTCGTTCTGTAAGGTCAACAAAATGGTTGCTTCGCCGTGATACAGAAGGCTTCTGTTCCAAGTTGTTTTTTTGTTGTCCCAACTTCAACGTTCAACCAACAATTAAAATCAAATTAATGTCGTTTCATTGTGACGTCTACCTTGACAACAATGACATGGCAGAAATTCCTGCCATGTCATTGTTGGGACACTGCCATTGCAATGAAAAACCAATCAAAAAATCTGTCATGTTGTCCTATCAACAATGACAGGGTGATTACACGGTCATCGAAAATTGTCATTTCGATGACGTAAACATTCCTGTCATTGTGCTTGTCATTCTGGTTGTCAGTGCAATGACAGCATTCTACGATGGCGATCACACGACATGACGACTTTAGGACAGATAGTTACGTCATTATGACGTCAGAATGTCATTGCAATGACAGATTTCGATGACCGTGTAATACTACCTTTATTGATGCCAAATCTTTGCAGTCAACTCTTCAACATTTAGTAGCGAAATTGAAAATGATCGGAACGGTAATCAAACAGCCAACATTTGTGCGTCAAAATCGGCTGAGAATATCGCTACGGTTCTTGAAAGTGTGCAGCAGAACCCGAGTGATTCGATTCCTCGCAGTGAACAAGATCCAACTGACCCAGGAGCTCTATGACCATTAACAACGCCGATTTTTTGGTTAGATGGGGCTTCGAAGCGTTTGGAAGAGTACCTACCCCACCTTTGGCCGAAAAAATATATTCAGCAACGAGTTGCATTTTTGGATGAATGGGTGTGTTAACAAGCAAAATTGCCGTATATTAGATGAAAACAACTCATACGAGATTCACCAGATGAATAAATACTCAAAATTTTAACGATTGCTGTGGACTTTGGACAGGTGCGTGGCGTCATTGGTCCGTACGTATATGGGCCCAGACGTGATTCCAGTAGAATGGCGCTACGTACCACACAGCGGACCCCCCGACTGACTTTCTCCATTAAAGATCAAATGGATGAGGTTATCTATAGCAAAGGTGACGTGAATAGGCCACCAAAGTAGCCTAGTCATGGCGTTTGACTATTAGAATAAATCACAATCGACTGCTGCCCTTGATTAAGTTGAACATAACACAGGCTATCCCATTGCTCAAATTCTGCTGAATCTGTGCGGAAGATCCCTTGTAAATAGGACCACTCAGATCTGTGCCACCGTAAAAAGTAGAGGAGGGTACTAGACCCGCGTCATATTCCATGCATAATGGCATCCATGAACCCTTCGAATGAATTTTTGGAGTTCTTTTATTCCATTTCAACATCTACCCTTCCTTATTAGAAAACCCTTTAGAATAGAAAGCCCGCATTCATACATAAAAACCAAAACGTATTGGTTTTGCCAATCCAGGGAGCTTTTTATCTAATTCAGGAACTAATTTTATTCAGCCTGTAAAACTCAAACTCAAAAAGGGCTACATATTTATGTTTACACAAAACTTCCTACATATCCCCCCATAGTAAAGACTTTGTTCTCCAGTGTTCTAAACAAATCAACTAAAAATTTAATTACACATTTTTAATTGAAAAGATGCTGCGCAAAACTTAATATGCAATCATAATCCAATGACGTTCACAGGGAAGCACAAACAACTATAAAAATTAAGGTCAAAAGGGGAATTCCAAGTTTCTTCACAATCTCATAGAAAAATAGAAAAATAATCTTCCATTATCTTAAAGTGTTTTTCACAAATAAAAATAAAAATGTGTGGTGAATTTTTCAAACTGTTCGGGGAAGCTTATAGATAGATACTTTATTTTGTTTTAAATTCCATCAAAACATTTAAATATTAAATAATTGCGATCTGTAAAGACCTTCCCCTATCTGCTTTAATTGACAAAAACCCCCAAACCCAGAAGAAGAAAAAATCACCTTCATTGTGGCTTATCTTTTCTTCTTATCTATAAAAATGTATTTACGAGTGCAATTAAATAAAACAAAAATATAATTTGATTCAGTAATACGAGTACGCTCTGATTTTGCTTTGTAGGTGCGCCTCTTTGAAATTTAATTGTTAAGACTTCACCTAATCTCGTCTTTATCTGGCAATGGAAAGCGATCTTCAATAATTTTGTTTGTTTGTTAATTAGGTACGCATGATTATGTCAATGCCATCAGCGAAACCCGGATCTAATTTAAAGATAGAAATAATATTTATAATATTTCCGCAAAGACATTAACACTATACATGTGACGGTGGAGGAACCTACCGAACCGAAAGACTGAGCTCAATTAAGGTCATCAGAAAACGCACAAAAAATACATTGGAATTACATTGCTTTTGTAAAAGTTTTTCTGATTGCGTTTATAATAATTTCGAAGAACACAGCTTTGAACTATTGCTTAAGATTCTAATACCTACGACAATTAAGTAAGGAAACAGTCTTCGGTGTATAGTTTTCCTTTTTTTTCATCCCATGCCATCAATTAGCATGCCATCAATCAATTCAAACATACCTACCGTTAATTTTGTTTACCTCCTTAAATAAATATTTAAGTGGCACATCTATCTAGCGACCGGTGGCGGATCGGTTGGCGGCTTTCTTAAAGAAAATAATTGTAATCAGCTTCAAGTTCAAGACCACCTTCAATAATAATTTACACAATTCCGGAAAAAAAAAAACATAGAGACAGTCCGCAGTCCGGTAGATATTGAGAGACAAAATTGTCTCGATATTAAAATGTTGCAGAGTTGATTTTATCAACCATGTTTCGCAGCGGTTGTTGCTCAACATTTATTCAGCAAACATGCTGCTGCTGCGTTTTTATTCATTTAATGCGTCTCCGATTTTCTCTTTGAACGATCAAAGGCAGTGATGTTATAATATGTGTTTGCATTTATTCTTTAACATTGTGACTGAGTTTTTATTATTTTTCTTATAGTTTGCATGAAGCTATATCTGATTGGACTATATGGGACATATTCATAGATGATGTTTAAGATGGTGCTAAGGAAAACTGGAGTTTACCTGATGAAGTTTCCATAAGCTAAACTCCAGTTTAGCTTAGCACCAACTTAAACATAATCTATGAATATGCCCCTATATCTTTTTAAACACTCGTGAAGAATGTTTTCTGAATTTCGATTTAATTATTTTTGCAGATGGTAACGGGCATTGCGATGAGCAAAATAAGACCACCACAAATATGGTTCCATCAAAGAGCGTTGATTCTGTATTTTGAATGAAGTGTTAATTAATTACTCAAAACATGGTGCGTCCTAATTTTGTTTAAAAATTAGTCGTCCTTAGGTCGACCGGGAGCTGCTGTTGACAACAACTTTTTAACTCCTACTGGACATAGGGAACCAGGTCCTTCCTTTAATATATGTATTCCTGGTCTTGGCGCTATACTTCTGCTGTAACGACAACTGTAATTCCTGTTACTGAGCTTCTTTCATGACAGTTGAGTTTCTTCTAACTCGCTTTGAGGATTTCATTGACAGCACTGCTTTGCTATGCTGTCATCAGGTTTCATCAGTTTATTGCCAATCGAGCGTCACTTCCTTGCTTGATGTCATCATCCACAGTTCATTGTTGGTTTTTTTTGTGGCCACCAGATCTCAAGGATGTAACAGACAATGGTTGACAAAAGACATGCAACTCAAGATGTTACACGTGTCACAGGCAGCACAGATTTAACGTTTTATTTAAAGAATTTCAATTTGGTACGGAGCGAAATGTTGAAGAGTTCCACACTGGAGAAAGCATTCCGAAAGCATTTCGAGCGAACTTTATTAAATCTATTGCTGACGTTCAGGTCTGTTCTATACTGTACTGATATCATGAGCATAGTCCAATATACTTAACTTCTGAAATGGATCCCACTGAATACCAAATTACTCTCACCCACAGTGGCAGTCATAACATCATCAATCGCTGGTAAGAAGAAAATTGGTGAGAGAACATCACCCTGTCTCACTCCCTATCGCACTTTGAATTCATCAAAAACCTTCCACTGTGCAAAACGAAACACTTGACGTTGTTGTACGATTATATACAACAATTTAACTAGCACCAAGAGATCTCCAGATGACATCGTGATTGTCGGGATCAAAATTCTTCTCGAAGTCAATGTCATGTTTATGTTCATAGTTAGAGCAGCGGCGGTGTTTGATACTCCGATGATTGCTTAAGCAGTATTCATTAGATGTTATAGTGATCGGCCACTCCGAATAAACCATTTCGTAGGATCCAAAAGTTTCCAGTTATCTCAACTCCCTTTTTGGGGGCACGCAACTTCGTTCCTCCGTTTAGTGTATGTCTAGTTAAAATCAAAAATGGCACATTCACATAAATAATCATATAACATCCCTGTTAAAATAAATAAAATGTTGCACTCTCTGCTCACATGATAACAATCTCATATCGAAATGATCCTAGCGAAAAATGAGAACACTCAGAAAAGATACAAAACAGAGGAAGCAAATGTTGCCGATGACGATTGACGAAGACGATCTTTGCTCTGTGCAGTGAACCTTGCCGATCTAACTACCCACAGAGCGTACGATGATCTCGACCGTAATTACCACCAATTGTATGCGAACCTGCTCACCTTGACTTATCATTCACTTCTTTGTTGTTTACTTGTTTCTCTTGGTCTTCTGTCGCCTGACCACTGCTGTCAACAGGCAATTTTTCGGAATTCGCATTTGCGTGAAAGAAATAATTAAAAACAAAAAAAACATAAACAATCCGAGGGATTTTTCTTTATGGAACATCATCGCATCAGTTCCAGTTCCAGTATTAAGTCAAAAAAGGTCAACACCGCACCGTGGCGTCGCCATCGAATCTTTTGAGATTCAGATAAGGCCGTGTTGTGATATTGTTGCATCTAGTTCCCGTCCCGAACTTAGTTTGGCATTCTGGGCGTGCAGCGCTATAACAGCTGTCCTAGTTAAAGGTGGTAATATTAATCTTCATGACCATCATCGTTGTCGTTGTCGGTTGTGTGTACACCAAAAAGTACACTTCGTATGCGGTGAGTGTCGCTGCATATTAAGTTTCGGCGGCGCGGTGGCCGTTACGGTATACCACCCTTTTGTTATGGTGCGGGTGGCTCTGAAGCGCTGGTACTTATATGATGTCTTTGGAATAACGTAAAGTAATTCAAAATACAAACGTTGTGCTCATTTTATTGATGATGGCGGTTTTCAGCGCTTATGAGCTTGGAGCACCATGTTCAGTTGAGTAAATTTGGAAATGAAGGTAACCGATTTAAAGGTTGTGGTTGGTTACATTGAATTGGATGAATATTTGTTGTGGCCAAAGCTAGAGACGAGCGGTGGAAATTATTTAAAGGTCAATTTATTATAAACCTAATGTCATGAAAGCAGCAAGCATGGCGGAACGCAGATTCTTATGAAAATATAATAGTAAAATAATCATTGTTGGATTGTCATTGTCTGCAGGTACGACAAATATTATAACGAATTCTTTGCGTGACGCTGTTAGGGCCAGTGGTACAAGAATGATTCATTTCGAATCAAAAGGTCATTCCGGTTCTTATCCTGAAGCTGGTGCCGCTGCATGTGTCAATGTATATAAGGAGATTTTAAAGTATTGAAACGTTGAATGATATTGCTATTTTGACGGAATTCTCAGGGTCTCTCCTTCGAATGTGACAATACCAGTCGTGCTCTATTTTTTTGCAAAATGGTATTTTTGACTTGGAGGCTTCCTCGGATTTTCGTACTTTTTTTATGATCAAGCTTTGTTACTGCTGCTGGTGCTGGCAGGAGTATCAGAGTATCAGTTTTGCAAAATTTTGAAATATTTTGAGCATTATGGTAGTGCTTGTGGTTAGAAATAGCATGCCACAACCACTGCTACGCATTAACCTTATCCTGGACGGAGCAGAAACGGCATCAAATAAACTCTTAAAATGGCAACATTTTCAAAATGCGGAATGAAAAATACTTCCAAAACAAATTATTTGTACTTCTTTGCGTTAATGCTCGAAAAATGTGTTTGATCGTGCTATTGCACCCATCACAGAGCAAGTACGTTCGCAGTCATATTTTATTTTATTTTAATTTTGAAAATGAAGAATTTTTCAAAACATTGGCTCCAAAGCGCGACTATAGCTGACACACAAGTATATTTAAAATAAGGATGGATATTAATTTGTTTTTTCAATTGACGAGGGTATAGATTTTGGCAGCATGTTGGTTGTTGGTGTCATGTTGGCTTGGTTAAATCTGTCGAATGTGTTGTTTATTATTTAGTAGCTGATACTTCACCTTAGTTCTTTTCCTGTAGTCATGGAAAGTGCTTCTCTGCAACGTACACACAGGAAAGGTTGAGAGTGTAAGTCACAGGCCCCAACGCGCTTGAGGCTGTTGTGCAAAATATCCTTAATCAATCATCCTTAAAAAGTTAACGTTTGGGCAGGCGTCATTGGTCCATGACCATACGGTCAAAGATACGTCATTAGCTAGCGCTAATAACGAATTTCTAATAATCTTTATGGAACCATATCCTAGACGACACGCAGTTCCAACAGGACGCGACTTACCGCAAACGCCACGATTGACATTCTATATGAAAGATTTGAGGATAAGGTTTTCTCTCGCAGAGTGAAGTGAATTGGCCACCAAGGTTATGCAATTTGACATTTTTTGTGAGGTTTCATGAAGTCGCAGGTCTATGCGAATAAACCACAAAGTAAACATGACACAGGCCAAACTCAGCCGAAACTATGCGGATAAATCATTGAAAATTGGACTACTCGGATTGAAGCCAAGGCGAGCTATTTAACGATGTCATAGTTCATACAAACATACATGGTCCTTTCAATAAAAAATAGAATTCTGTTAATACCTCACACACAGCTTTATGTTAAAAACACCACACTGCCGGCCTTCACTTTGAAAAATAACAAAAAATTTACATTTCATAACTAACGGCAATATTTTCGGGAATTTTTGTTTTTAAATACCATATTCTGTTCATTTTTCTTTATTTTTTATTTATAAATAATTGCTCATCACTTCCTAAACATAAACTCTAAGAACAGATTTTGAAGGCCCATTCGCTAAAAATTCAACGTGTTTTTCCAATTAAGGAATGCCAATAAAAATATAATTAAATTGCTGACTTTAAAAGCTGACACACTAAATGAAACCAAACGGAAATCTTGCTTTGTATGGAACTGAGTTGAGAATAAGATAATTAAATTAAATTTTAATTGTGCAATTTTTTAAATAATATTTATTCCCACTTTGGTTGATTGCCGTTATAAAGTCAAGCACGAACGTATTAATGAATCTAATTTTTGAGAATCGATTAAAGTTTTAATAGAAAATGTGTTCTTCGATTGTATCGTTATTTAGATTTCTTATTTGAAAAGGGTGTTAGAATGTGTAAAAAAAGACCCTTTCATCAATGCGAGAAAGTTGCTCTGAATAAATCGCATATCTTTACCAATTACCTCTACAAGAACGTTCGACCTAAATAATCAAAGGACTGGCAGAGGACCCGTCTGAGAATCATACATCTATCTTAGGCAGAGATGATTTTTGGAGAATTCCTACAGGCTGAACGATCTAACTAAGCCAACTCAGTGTACCCCTACCAACCAAGCAACCTACCTAGATAGCACAACGTCTAGATTCAAGTTACATGAAACTGTAATAGGATTGACTTTGGCAGATTAACTGGCTGCGCACAATGGTGTAGCAGCAGCAGTAGCAAGTAGTTATGTCAAAGTAATGGTAAAAAAAAGTAGCTCACAAAGCAGCATACAATGTGCAGCACTGAACTCAAACAAAAAGCACGTTCGTGAATTTCAAGTCGAGTCGACTTGTACTTCAGCTACTCTCTCTGCTGCAGCTTCTACTTCACATTATAGCCGTGTAATACGATTTACGTACATTTAACTTTGACATTGCTGCGTGCTACTGCTGCTGCTACACCATTGTGTGCAGCCAGTAACTGCTGGAACACAATGGTGCTGGAGCCGAATCCGCAAACGCATCCGTATCGCATGTCAAAATATTGAATACACACGAATTCAATGTTGTGAACACAACGAGACGGATTCGCAAACGCAGCCGCAAACGGCGACGGACGAGTTGGCCAACTTTTAATAAATACGTGCGTATTTTTGACATTCCATAAAAAAAAATAAAATCCTTTTAGAAATTAGGCCAGGTAATTAAAATTTATAGAAAAGACTATACATGATGCGATATATGTTTTATCATCTTTTATATGTATATATATCTATGTTTCTCAGTGGAAATTGTAAACAAAACGTGGAGTACGTACGACTCCATTGTGGGCACTTCTAATTACGTACGTACGGCATGCGATACGGTTGCGGCTGCGGTTCCGGCTACGTTTTTCTATTGTGTTCCAGCAGTAAGTCGTTTTCCAGCTGAGTGCTAGCTCGTCTCGTCCTTCTCCATAAAACTATTCCCCATTTTGTCCTAAGCAATTAAAGGTAGGGCAGAGGTACCTTTTGGGAACCATACATTTTGTACAGGCGTCCTTATGATTCTTGGATGGATACCAAGCCAACCCGTGAACCGAACAATACCCCTGGTGCATCACCGACGTTAAACTTGCCTAGATGGCATATAGTCTGGAATGTTATTATATATTGATCGTCAAGGTGTTCTTCCCACAAATTCCAGGTGATTGTTTTGACTCATTCCCATCAATTCTCTCCCGTAGTCAGTGAAAGAACCAATGGCAGAAGACCTGTCAAGGAACCATACACCTTGCCTTATTGGCGAGTTCTGATTCCATCAAAATCAACCTGAAAACTGAAAGTACTCGTATGTATTAAATGTACCATGACCATGAAGCAACCTGCCTAGGTGGCATACAGCCCGACCAACTACGGACCAAAATTATCCTCTTAATTCCTTCGTAAAGTCGTGGTAACAAAACGTGCTGATTGGGTTTTCTGCCCACCTTTACCTTTCCTAAATTTCTCTGCGTGTTGATGGAAATTTATTTAATTTATAAAAAACATTTGAATGCACCTAAGGTCAATATAAATTTAAAATTTAGGTAAACATTATTCGAGGAACACAAAGGATACATTTGGGACACAGTATTGGCACTTCTAGAATACATCCCAGCTTTCTTAGCGCTAAAAGCAAAGGCACTAGTATCACACCAAGTCAGGATTAAAAATGTACTCGTTAGTGTACGTTAGTGTACGTTGTATGGTGAGTTGGAACAACTACTAAATGCTACTCACATGTTTAAGTACTGTTGTGACTGAAAGATCTGTATTGCTACATTGACAACATATAACATGAACGACATGAAAAATATTTTGGAGCTATCACGATCATTAAAAAAAAAACCGTACTATAAAGGCTGCCATTGCAAAGGTTTACCCACGGAAGTGTTTCAAAAAAATGATCATATATACCTTCATCAATCCTATCTCTCCAATTCTGTCTTCCTGGATTTCTGAAACCCAAGTCAAGTGATAAGGTCGAATCATACAAATGCATGGTACCTATCTTTATTTATTTCTATGAACTGAGATTATTTCAGACTCGAGGGGTCTTCTTTTGAAAGGAATTGAACTTTTCCTTTCATTCCCACCTCATTTCGAATTGACGCTCTCCTTCAAACACTAATTATTTGGCATAGGAACCTAGTTAAGCTCTATGACTGTAGATATCTACACCACAAATCCAAGCCAACCTTCGCTAATACTTACCAATTTGTATCCGAACGCCTTCCTATAAAAAAAAAACCAATTTCAATTCAAAACTGGTTGACATTTAATACAAAGCCAAAACTTTTGCAACAAATAATCATGTCGGTCGTACTACTTCTACTCACTGTTACTCCTCTCTATCTGCCAATACACTATGAGTACACATCAGCGAGTTTTTTGAAGCCAGACTCAAACCAACGTCCAAGAGCAAAACCTGCTGAACATGTGTACCCAGAGTTCATTATGCTCTGTTTCATGTCACCCTATTTTCCCATTCCCATAGTAAACAAAAATAAAAATATAAATATGATCAACTTCTGAGTACATTTAGAGAACAGTTATTTTTGATTTACGTTGTATTTGTATCTAAAAAAACGGGACTGGGCACTTAATCGAAACCTGCTACAACTTTAAGGTTAAAATTAAAACAAATTTTGGGAAAAAATTGAAAACTCAAAAACAAAACTAGTTTACTTAATTAATTCAACAAAATAATTGTTTATTCATTTTCTGTGCGTTCAATTGCGAAGTGACATAAACGTGCTGCTACTGCTACTCAATTTGTTTTTGTGTAACAATATTATGAGGACTATATGTATAATCGATGTTCATTGACTTTTAATAGAAACAAAATATTTACGAAACGTATGAATCGTGTATTGACTGACGTCTGTCAAGTAAATATGTATACATATGTATGTATGTACAAAGTTTAAGAAAATTAAACAAGTTTTTAAAATAAAAATCGCAAAAAATATATGAGCTAAGATCTAACTTTATCTTCCTGTAATGTGAGAAGTCTTGTTCAAGTGAATGCTCTTTGTAACCAAAGTTAACTTGAACTGGCAGCAACATTGATAGGTTTGTGTGTCAAAAAGATGCATTTTTTTTTTATTTAAGTCTATCGTGACCGGCATCTTTGCTATATGCTTGAACGTGTTCATAAGTAGAAAAATTGAAAGTTGATAAAGTAGGAATTTTCCTTTACTTTTTCATGTAGTTTGCCACATTATAAATAAATTCTTTTAGATAATGCAGAAGTATAAAAATGGAAATAAAGCTAACCAAATGTAAAAGTTAACCAAATGCACAACTAGATCGCACGTTCTCGGCCTCCAGGGGCTGACAGTGAGATAATAAGTTTGAAACTTCATTACTAGCTATCTCTTCTTTACACTGAAATGTATGGTTAAATTATTAATCTGCTTATCTCAAGATACAAATTTATTCATTTTAATAATTTCACATTTATGCCATCATCGGTCGGGAGACCGGACATGCCTTTTAGTGTGAACGCACTCATTTTACGAGTAAATGTCATATTCATCGGCTGACAACCAAACTAACAGGGTCCAGTTTTTGATGAGCGAGGAGGTTGCAATGAACTCATAGTTTTCACTCAATCATACAAATTTTGACAACTTGTCGGCCAGTTGTCTCATATTTAATTCGACAATTCCTGCAGGTTTTATGGTTTTTCCATTAGATAATTTTAATTAAGTTTGATCTCATATTGTAGACTAGCTTCTGCAGGCGACTTCGTGTGTTGGAAATTTAGAATCTACAGTCGCTGGCAAAATTATTTACAAATTGCATTGCTAGTATTTTAACCAGAATATATAATGCTATAGAACTTTTGAAATAAGAACAAATTGTTTATAAACATTTCTCATTTTTAATGTGTGCAGTTTTATTCAAACAGGAAAAAATTATAGTTAAATGCCAAGAAATAATTGTTAAAATCATAGACAACTAAGTGGCACAATTATTTACACAAGTACAAATAACAAATAACTGCAAGACTATTGTTGTAGAATTCTAGGGTGGTGTTTCGGCACTATGGAGCTCTTTAAATAATATTTTTTTTTATACGGCACACGCGCTCAAGGGGTTTGTATAGCCCTTATAATGATTAGTCACAGCGCAAGCGATAGGAAATTAGGGAGGAAAGGGAAAGGAGGTGCCGATAAACATTGGCCTTGAATGTTTGAAGATTAAAATGGCAAGGGAAAATTGTACCAGGCAATTCATTCTACATTCGTGTTGTACGGCTAAAGAAAGAATCCCTACATTTCACGGTACGTCCGAAATTGGGCTCAAGTGTAAGCTGATGAGCGTTCCTAGCAAGACGAAGGTTACGAGAGAAATGTTTAAAGGGTGGAACGCAGCTGGCTACCTCGAGTGAGCATTTTTTTGTAGAAGAACCGGTAAAATAAGGAAATACATGAAACAATGCTTCTCTCTCCTATCAATTTTAGCGCTTTTTTTAGAATTTTGTCGAGCAGGTGTAAAAAAGTTTGAGAAGCACCTGCCAGAGATGGAAGTTATAGTCAAGTTTCGGGCGTATAAACGCTTCGTAAATTGTAGCCAGATCAGAAGGGGTGAAAAACTTCTTGCATCTATTAAGAAAGCCTAAGCATCTTGCAGCATTCTTGGCAATCTCAAGTATATGATCATTCCAACGAAGATTGTCACTGATACACATACCGAGTACTGATAGCTTTTCGGCCTCCTCGATGCAAGTACCATTCATGGATAATGGCATAGGGGGTATGTTTAGCTTCATCGACAAAAGACAGCATTGCGTTTTCGACGTATTAAACTCCACACGATTTCTAGTACCCAAATTTACAATGCTGTTTAAATCGGAGTTTAACGAGCTTATCATACGATTTCGCTGTAATAACACGTCCGAAGGCGAAGGCCGTGAATTATCAAACGTATACGAAAAGCTGAGGGTTGAGCCGTCGGCAAAACAATTTAATGGATTAGAAGTCACAGACAAGAGATCATTTATAAAAATGAGAAAGAGAGTCGGAGACAGAACGGAGCCCTGGGGCACACCAGCATTTATTTTGTGGAGATCAGACTTGAAACCGTCTAATACAACTTGTATTGAACGGTCCAGAAGATAGCTTCTAATCCAACGAATAGGAGTATCATCGATACCAAATGCACGCATTTTGTTGCTGCCGGAAAGAAGTTTATAATATAACTTCTAAGTTCAACGAATATGGAAGTGTAAAAAATAAAATTGGAAGAGGTAGAAAAAGGGAAAATGCAAAAATTGTTCGCGTCTTCAAAAGTAATGCACATAAAAGTGTAAAAGCGTACTGATGGACATAAACAAAGATCGCGAAAATAATATTATTAGTGAGAGAACATTGCGGAAGATAAAAAGCAAACTCATATAACACCGAAAAACAAGCGCAGGTTAGGCTAAAATTTGCAAGGGACCACATCAATAAACCACCAGAGATTTGGAGGAGCATCCTTCGGAACGATGAAACAGCTTGTTCCTTTAACTAACGGTACCTATGGACGTAAGTTTTATTTTTCCAACTTCACAAATATGTTCCTGGATCGCTTCCAGATGAAGTGAAAACGAAAAAACTGGGTTTGTGTAAATAATTTTGCCTGTGTTCGATGCATGTGTAAATAATTGTACCAGTGACTGTATGTACGTACCTACATACATTACATAAATATTAATATTAAAAAAATTGAAGAATCGTGTAACGTTTTGAAATTAAAGCAATGTTTGCTTAACTTGGTACGGCTATGGGGTGATGAATTAATTTGTTCTCTATTGAATGTTAGAAAAACAAATCTATTTGTAAATATTCAATTTCAATTCAATATACATTACACGAGCATCTGTATTAAACAAATGTGTTTTTTTTTTACCGACCTTCCCAATAACCTTAAGCCCTTATTATCTAATTCTAAGTAAGATCGTAGATATCGTGGTATAAGATATGATAACTTTTTAGTTAGAAATGAAAATTCATTTAAAAAAATATTTAAATAACACTTCTTAATACAATAAATCATTGTTACATTCGAAACATTCAGAAAACTGATACAGCAATCTTAAATCTATATAAAATATTAATCGGCCATTCACACTCAATCCAATATAAATAGTCAGTTTGAAAGAATGCAACCTCATACAGAAAAGAAAATAAACGATAGAAAGATTGTAAGCTCTTGGTAATTAAAAAATTAATTAACTTATGAATTAATGTTAATTCGAACACTTAAACGTCCACTTTTCAAAAATAGTTTGCTCCCCTCTGGTATGAATATAAATTACAGATTACTTAATACTCAATATTGTAAATGAATTTACGACTGCACAATCAATTAGTTTTCTATAATTTAATTCTATAAAGGTTAATTCTTATAAATCAAGGGTAAGAAACATAGTCAATAGTAATGATCAAGGTCAAAGGTTAGAAAGCTAAATAAGCAAATAAGGCTTTCATTCATCAAGTGTATATATAAAAGCCATAGACTTGCTGGAATATAAAAAAGCTGACCCCTTAGGGGAGGTCTCGATAAGAATTGCTTTAGAACACTCAGATTCTCTATTCAATAAAAGATATTAGCATAAGTTTGTTTTAAATTTTGTACACTAACTATATTATAGAAATATATGCTGGGAACTTTTGTCTAATGGTTATTCAATGTGCCAACTAAATGTATTTATACTTTAATGTTCGTGGATTTAATTAAGTTGATTGTCATGCTTTATTTTGATTACGTAAGTCTTATCAGGAAGTAATACTGAAACCTTAAACACGATTGGATGTTTGTTCCAATGCTTAAAGTGATTTGAAATTAAATTTGAAAATAAGCCAAACAGAAGTACATAATATCAGTTTCAATTATTTTTAGTAGAGACGTTTTAAAGGAAATTTATTAAAAATTTAAAAGGCGTTACACGAAAGGTATAATAAAAAAAAACTATTTAACTAATTAGGAAACTTATTGAAAACGCTTTTAGAAAAGAATACGAATAATCACATTATTCTATCAATAAATGTTAATGTCTGTGTCTATAAAAACTCCTAAAATCAGAAGGATACACGAGCAAAAACCACGCTTGCATATGGTAGTATGGGAAGTGTTAAAATCATCTATGGGCATTCCTCAAAAATAATAGAACTCAATTTAATTTCTTTTTATTGATATATTTATTCAAAAGATCTTTTAAAAAAATGAGGAACTTTAAATTTCGTTTTTGAACCCGTGTTGACGCTTTCAATTCACAAATACGAATGATGCATTTCAAATAGAAAACGGTTCGGTTTTTTAATTTGTCGTCTCTATTGTGTTGTGCATTGTCTCGCTCTCGCCGTCTTTATTAATTTTCTTTGTGCGTTGCGTGCGTTATGTGTGTTGTTTTGCACAAGGATTCTCATGGATTTTTTCATTTGTTGGTTATGTGTCATCAATTTAGTTGTCTAAACATGTATTCAAATGTTAACACTTTCTAACTAACTACCTTTTCCTACAGATTTGGATTGTTATTGCTTTCCAGTTTTCTGAACTACATATTTTCTAAAAATTGCAGATCTTAAAACTGTTCCTCTACATTCCGTTCTTGGACATTCTTCCTCAAATTGTAGATGGGGCTCAAATCCGGTGACTGCCTCTCCAAACGGTCAGTATTATTGCAGAAAAAATCGATTAAAACGCTGACCTTAAACTTGGAATTATTATCATTTTAGACGATTCCACGAAGAGGTATATTCTTCTAATCGGTAACATGGATTTCTGCATGACTAGTACGTTTTCGACACAGAAGTTGGTAGTCAGCAATGTCATTGTATATATAAACGATACTACTCTTTATAAGCGGAACGTTAGGTGTCCCATATGTGGACGAAGTTCAAAAACACTTGATTAGAGAGTTAGAGAGTTTTTTTGCTTTGACTAGCATTGCTCGAAAATACATCGAAAAAAACAAAAAACTGTATGCGTGTTTTGTTGATTTTAAGGCAGCATTTGATACGGTGAATAGGCAGGCTTTGATCTATAAACTGGCATCGCTTGGAGTATCCCAGAATTTCCTTATGCTGTATTTTAAATTTCTGTCATCTTCATGTGCAGCGGTGTGGGATGGTTCAAAGATGTCAGATTGGTTTGATACTTCTGCAGGAGTCCCCCAAGGATGCATCCTAAGCCCCATTTTGTTCGCCATGTTCATTGATGATGTTGCTGATATTCTTCCTGGTGGAGTTAACTTTGCCGGAAATCTAATAAAGGTCCTGCTCTATGCTGACGATTTAGTATTGCTTGCGGAAAATCCTTTTGCCCTCCAACTACAAATAAATAGGCTACAAACGTACTGCGAGACATGGGATCTTCATATAAACGAAACGAAAACGAAGATCATGATTTTCGAAGGCCAGCAAAGAGGAGAAAGGCTACGTGAAGAAACTTGGCGACTACACAGCGAGCGGTTAGAAGTGCTACGAGAATTTAAATATCTGGGAGTATTGCTAACTTCAAATCTAAATTTTGGAAAACACGCAAAAGAAAAAAGTTCCGAAGCTAAGTTAGCACTTAACATTATGTGGCCCAAATTCTTCGCAAATCCTAACATTGATCTTGTTTCAAAATATCAGGTTTTTAACGCAACCGTCAACACTTGTATGTGTTATGGAACGCAGGCTTTCGGGATCAGTCCTTTTGAAGAATTTGAAGCTGTCCAAAGGTATTTCTTGAAGCGACTATTCCGCTTACCAATCTCAACACCAACATATGCCTTGCACGTTGCACGTCGAGTCTGGATTGCCTCCAATTTATTTGAAAAATTTGAAGGCTCACTCCGATTATTTAACAAGAGTGATGAAGAGAAGTGTGAGCAGTTTGCATAGATCAATCGTGTTAAGATCGCTACAATTAAATGTTTTTCCCTTCAGGGAATGGAATCAGCTGGCAATATCTCACGATGTTACTTTTTCTTTGTCAGAAAGTAACGTAAGCAACTGGCAAGATATATTTTCAACGATCTTAGCTAAAGTGGATAATAAAATATTCGACCAGCACTTAACTAGAGCATCTTCATCGGCTTCCAGAGTAATTTACAAGAATCTTAACCATCACATACCATCTGCAGAAAGCTATTTCAACAACAACTACACATCAAAAGTTATTAGCACGATTTTCAGAGCCAGAGTCGACTTATTAAATCTTAATTTCATGCCCCATAGAGCCGATCTTCAGCAAATTTGCAGTTTGTGTAACAGAAGAGAATCGGATAATATCTACCATTTCATTGCGGCTTGCCCAATTTTACAAGAAATTCGAAGATTATACCTCCAAGAAAGTTTTCTGTCATTTGGATCATTTTGTACAGTTTTTGCAACCATGCCATGACTTATCGTAATAGCTTTCTAAACTTTTGATTAAGTTTTGTAGTTTTTTTTTATACAAAAATATTTATTTTATGTTCATTACTATCGTTTTTTAAAAATCATGTTTATTTCGTCCGAATAATCTTAATGTCATTATCATCCAAACTGTAATATTTTTGAAAAATTTAATAATCCCAATCAATCTGTAACATTAACTTATTTTCTATTATGCTTGTTTTCAAGTTTATTCTTTAAGAGCAAAATATTTTGTAAGCTAATCTTTATTATTATATTATTAATTTATTAAAAAAATGTCATATCCGGCAGACGGCAGAATTGTCAAGTCCGTATTCTAAATCAAAATCATTGTAATACCTTTTATGAAATAAAGAAAATAATAATAATAAAAATAGAGAGTTAGGAGTGGTTTTTGTCTAGAGTGGCATGGGAAGCAAAAACAACAATAGAAGACATTTGATGCAAAGACAACTAGCGCCGCCATTGACGAAGTTCACAAATAGAAAAACATGTTCCGTAAAATTACTAAAAATATATATACACTGGCAGTGTGTCTTGACTTGAAAAATATTCCATATACATCAACTTCCGCCTTTAACTTAACCGCCAAAAGGTTTCCGGGCTTAGATAGTGTATGTGGAGTCGAAGTAGTAATTGTTTTTTGGTCTCCTTAAAAAGCGGCAAAGATCTGATTTAAATTAATTGAAACTAGATTTGTCACTTGCATTGAACTAATTTGTTAAGACTATTCAGACGAATATGTTTTATAAAAATGCAATTAAACTAAAAAGCTTAAAAAATATGGCCAATACCTCGTGTGGTGTGTTGTAGAGTCGGAGTGACATGTTGCTATATCTGCGATGCACGTAGGATACGAGTATACCGTTTGCAAGATATCACACTTGTTTCGTATACATATTTTATTTTGTTGCAGGGTACTCATAGCTTTTTTTCCTGAAGCTTGAACATAGCTCAAAAATAGGAATCTCCAATGTTGGCTCTTATACGAGCTATATAACTATTGTGAGTGGCTTAGGCGGAGTATATATCAACCAAACAAAATTATAAAGGTAAGTTGAATATGAGACATAGATTCTTGGGAGTGTGCAGCAGAAAAAAAGCTTAAAACGTTTGGGCTATACAACGACATTGTTCAAAAATCTGAAAATACAGCGGCGTAGATAGCCCTGTGGGTGATATGCACCAGCCCCTTTCGATTCCAACCCCGAGAAACAACACAGCTGTGGGAGACCCAATCTATGGTGGTGAGGTCAAGTTAAGTGGAGGACGAACTCAACCAACTTGGTTTGCGTATTTGGAGGAAACTGGCAAGGCCTGCACCAGCTGGCGGTTAGTAAGAGATTCTGGACAAAATTTAGGTACTTTGTTCGTTTTGGATCTTGCTCTTGTCTATCTGCGTATATGCGAATTCTGTGATGGTGTTTTGAAAAGTTAAACGAAGATGTTGTGGGATTAATGGCAAACTGGAGTAAGGAAAAGGCAATTCATGGAACCTCTCAATTAGCTTGATATTATCAGTAGTTATCACTATCTATTTTTATTATACAAATTAAAAGCAGCGTAGGCATAATGTTCATTTGTAAAGAATTTTTCTCACCTCGAAAGTGATCCTTTGAAATAGTTGATATTCAATCTTTTTTAAACACAAAACACACAAGTCTATTGAGATACAAAGCCAAACTTAAACTTCCCGGTATCTATCGCCGACTGCGATATTCAAAGAAGACCCAAAATAACACTTTGTTAAGAACTGAAACTCTTTAATTCTCAAATTCAACAAGCTCACAGAAAAATGACCTCAGACCGTCATGTCAGACTGCCAAATGTAGCAACTAAGTTATTCCGGAAGTGTTTTTTTTTTCCAGTTCAGCAAACACTTTTACCAATTGGACAGACAGACAGTCAAGTCAACCCACACTTTCTTACGGAGCATAAAAATAAATATCATGTGTGTATCATAATTGCATGCCGATAGTCACGAATGGAAATGTGAAACAAAGAAGAGAATAAAATAAGAAAAAAAAAATATAAACAATGAAAATTTACATTATAGCCGTATATGATATCCATCCCTAGACGATCCGACATTTGGAATTGGAATACAGGTGCCGATGCCGGAACGAGGCCGACTTTCCGTGAATGTGTCTCATATGCACTCATTCATGCTTTTTGACTTCAATTCAGGGTACACATTATTTTGTTTACCCTCTTTATAACAACACATTCTAATATAAAAAAAAACCGTTTACAACAAAAGAACACAGTGTACGAATTAATGTTAACACTAAAAAATTGTACTTGCATCGCGGCATAAATATCGTATTACTTCACAAAAACTGTAAGCTGAAGTCTGGGGCACCTTGGGACAGAAGCGTTCTTTTTTTGCTTCTTTTAATTAGCAAATTTAGCAACTTGCTTAGTTCACATTTTATGGGAATAAGCTGGGAAGGATTATATATATATTTTTTTTAATAAGGGCAAAATACATTGTGCTGAGTGTTAGATATCACATTTTAAATTGCAATACAGGTAAAATAATGGCAAGTTAAAGCATTTGCAAAAAAAAATACAAACAACATTGAATCTGAATTGAATCATTTCGATAGAGTGTCTATCCTACGCCTTATGTCATATACACACTACTGACTGAGAATGTCCTCCATTTTGTGACTATTTAGGAATCCCAAAGCCCTCTTGCTTGTGCAAATGTAGCATTAGAGACTGTATTAAACTCGACATAGCTTGAAGAGTTGTTTGAGATGCATCCCTTCCCGATAGATCGATGAATTCAAGCAACATTGACCGTAGTCAGTAATCGGATGGTGAACCGTACGAGACGACCTAACCGTGTGCTGTTGACATGTCAACACCATCAAGGCGTTAATCTCAGTTGTCAGTGTTTGTAAGTGTGTTTACTTCGTAGATTCATCTAACTGAGAAGTAATTTGTACAGTTGTAAACGAAGGGAGTAAATATCTTGTTGTCGAATCCAACTAATCAAACATACTCTTTATTACCTCGATTTTTTTTTTCTATTTTATTCAGAATGGGCATAATAAAACCAAAAATTTCAGTCTTCAGAGAATAGTACGAGTACTACACAATATGTATTCTTTACACAAAAAGGCAGGTTCATTTCAAATGACAGTTGATCAAACATAAAGTCAACGGTTTCCATTGTATTTGAAAAAAACTCACGAATCTGCGGCTGCACAAACAAAAACCACGTTTGCCGCAGTCGCAACACATTCATTGACATTGCGTGTATCTAAGTGAGATTATTCTTTTATTGAATAATTGGGTCACTCACTAGAAAAATATTTAATTAAGTTTGAAGATCAAAACGAATTCTATTCTATGCACACGTTGTCAAGTTTTTATGATTTCAAAAACGACTCGAAACGAACCAAATCCAACGCGAAACAAATAGGTTAGTTTCTGGTGTCTTCAAGAAGGCAGGAAAATGTTAAAATTTCCTAGACCCTTTACAGAACATATGTTCCCCTACATTACACCAAAGCTTGTGCATAATTTTCATATCTGGGGAAACACATTTGAGTTTCCTAAACAAAATTCATCTTCGTAAAGTTTCTTGTATCACCTTATTCTACCGTTACTTATATGTAGGTATGTCGTCGCTCGTCAGTAGCATTCCTCCCCTGAAACAACTAAATACCTCGTAATATTGGATCCACTAGAAATCCTCTTCATTTAATCTTGATCCTTATTTCGGAATTCTGTTTGATACAGTGACTCCTTTGTAAGCCGCGCGAAACGAATGTGCAGTACTTAGATAAACATTCAATATCAATTCACTTTGCATGCTCATTTTCCTCCTATCCCTACTTACTTACTTACTTATGCTGGCTCCACTAGAGCGTGGTGCTACTGGGCCTTGCTAAGTATGCCCTTCCAGCCTCCTATCCAACTTTCTTCAACCCTCACTGTTTTCATTCTTGATAAGCGTAATAATAACCCCTATAGCGCGCAGACTTATTATAACAAAAAAATTCTATAATCGGCGGCACCGGTCGGCATATTTCGACCTGAAAAAGCTAAAAATGTGAGCCTGAAATTTCAGTTCGTCCGACTGTCTTTCTGTAACTAACAGGATAAACCCATTTTCTTCCAACATGGTGCTGTTTGGGAGACGGACACCTACCCAACAGACCGGAAAGATGGGGCTATTGAAAGGGTGTCAAAAAAAGGAAACCCCAAAAACTGCAATCACTGTGGTGCGGTATTACTGTTCTGTCCGTTGTTCCGAAGTTAATTGCAACCATTATTTTTAAGAGGTTAAAGTCCAAGATCAAATCAACGCTCAGCAGGCACCACGCGGGTTTTCGCAGTGGTGGACCATGTCGACTACATCAACACCTTATAAGAATCATCCTTGAACAGTCACCGCGCGCCGTATCTCGTTTGGATTTTGAGAAAGTTCCATCGGGTAACTCGTGACTCGTGAGTCGTGAATGAACCTGGAGATCGCTTATTGCGATAGGTATCTCTCAGAAAATATTGTGGCTGTTATTGAAGAGTCCACCATAAACGCAAGGTGCATCGTTTTGCACAATGGAGGAGGCGAGAAGACGTCTTGTCACCAATTCTATTTTTGCTGGCCAAAATGTCCATATATACCTACCCGTTTAATAAAATCTTCACCAAATGATTCCTTAAATATTGAAAATACTTTTTTTTTTAAATAACTATAAGATTTTTGCCCATCATCTCCAGTTTTCTTACAGTTTGAATTTAAAAAAAAAAATTTATTAATCATAGGGGACAGTGGCTTATAATGGCCCCCTAAGGTAAAATGGCACACTTGCTAGAAAACTTATAATCGAACATAATTAACATGTTTTGGGAACACAGTTATTTAGGTTGTCAAACATCATTGACACAAACGAAATGTGACCAGCTTCAAGTTGTTATTTAAAATTTGACAGGTCAAACTGTGTCTTGGCTTCAGCAAATGATGACAAAATTATTTTTGTGAAATTTTAAAAACTCTGAAAGTCCTAAAAAACATATAATTTTGTAGAAGTAAGCAGATAAATGTTTGAAATTAAGTATAAAGTATTTGTTATTATTTTAGCAAAATCAGTTGCATTGGGTATGTTTAAGCTTGTTTAGTGTTAAAAATAAAAAATACTAAACACGCAAAATGGCCTCCTCAGTAGCAAGTACCTACTGAGGAGGCAAAACGTCACAGTGCCTATTTAGGAAAGTACTCATTTTTCAATTTTCTTTTTAGCAAAAATAGTTGGAAAGTATCAGCGGTTGACTAGCAGACAGTCCGACTCCTGGATAGGGGACTTAATAACAAAAGTACACGGAGTAGTTAAAAAAAAAGGAAATGGTCTGTACTAACCCCTCCAAATCATTTGGAATGCAAATTTGTATTTAATTTTGTTCCTGTTAAAAATGACATACCAGGGTGCCATCTTACCCAAGCAGTTTTAGTGACTAGAATGTAAGGGCGTTTTGAAAATTAAAAATTAAAAAAACTAAAAAATAAAATTCGAATACTTTGAAAAGATATAACATATGAAGTTATGGCTGAAGTTTAAACTTTCCACTATTAAATTTTGTATCCAAAAGCCAAATATCCCACGGATCCATTAAATTTCAAATTTCTTAAATAGGTACCTCCGTAAAAATGCAGGAAATCCAAAACCGTTCACGTAGGTACCACTATTTTTTTTAACAATTTACTATGTTACTAAAATCAATATGGGTGTTTTTTTTTTTTTTTTATTTACTAAGCTTCAGTGAACGTGCTAATCTGCCCGCATTTTACAGTAAACAAACTATATTTTCATATTTAAAAACCAGTTTAGTTATAATTATTAAAAATACTATAGTTTGAACTGTAACTAAAGTATCTGTGTTATAATTATATGTAAAATTTTAACACAGATACTTTAGTTACAGTTCAAACTATAGTATTTTTCGTTTTCTTGGAAAAGTGAACAACAAAGCAACAACCGACCGAAAAGCATCTATACTTAAAACATAAACCACTTTAGGAAACTCCATGACAAGTCATGTAAAGCAATTTAATTAAGTAGGTAAGACAGGTAGATACAATGTCAAATAGCATCTCAAAGTGGAACATTAAAGGTCACTTACTCTCGAATGATAGTCGCAAAACAAAATTCTTTATATAGACAAGACACGTGCAAACTCCAATTGTCTATCTTGATCCGAATCCGATCCAAACGAATGATTTTCTCATCAGAAGGTCTCCTCTTCGTTTAATGTCATCCACTCCGTAAAAATTATTTCCATTTTTATTTTTAAACTAAACCTTCTCAGAGCAATTATTTTACGTTGCATTAAAATATATTTTTTTTACTAAATGCTGGCAGTTTACTGACTTGTTTAATATTTTAAAATCAAACACAAATCAACAAATAATACAAAATTAATTTTTTTTTACAAATTTTTTTCTTAAAACAAAAAGCAAAGTCTACAGAAAATTATAATAACCAGCGTAAAAAATTCTATAAACACACAAGTTAAGGCCAGAAAGCCTGTGTTGTTATGCTACGGTTGCGCGCACATGAAACACTTTGCTTTAGATACTGCCAAGCTAACATTAAATATTTTTTTTATTTCCAAAGATTTATTATCAGAAACCTAAATCGAAGCTCGTGAAGTTGTATATTTAAACAACGTTTTAGAGAGAAAAGCAAACAAAATATTTAAACAAACACCAAAATCTTGAGTAAGCCTTAAAAATTAAACATGGATAGGTACATACTCCCACCTAGAATAAGATACAACTTCTTTGATCACACACTTTCGTTTGGCTACCGAACCGGCCAAAGCTAACAATGGATTTTAATTTGAAAAATCAACTAAAACCGATTCGACCGTAATCCGTGCTTCGAGACTGAAACTCAGCCAGTCACTAAAATTATAATAAATTTGAGCGGACTTACAAGACAAGTGACAAGCGCGGATAGAAGTCGCAACCTAGCAACATGTTGACAAGGGCATATTTTATTCTCTTTACATTCAGAAATAGCTGAAATGGCTGGCAACATCAATGATGCAAAGTTTTTTAAGTGGAAAGAATATTTTGAAGAGTTGCCAGAGTTTATTCAAAGAAATTTTTGGCTAGCATAAGAAAATCAATTAATTACTCAACCGATCTAGAAAATTTTTTTATATTTTAAATCTTTAAATGTTAAAATTAGCTTTATAAACCTTTATCAACAAATGTTGAGGTAAAAATATTTCAGTCCAGAAGTATTTTGGTAAGTTACATGGATCAGTAAATTGTGGAAACTGTTTTGGACTATACAACGAAATAAAACATAAATAAATTGTATTGATTGACATTAAATTGTTTTTGCATGTTTGAAAGGTCATTTTAAGATGAATGTAATTTCTGGTATGTGGCCATCGCTGAAGTCCAATTTTGATGTCCAATTTTCGATCACTTTTTGCCGTATTTGGGGTCGTATCGTATATCAACAATAACGCGGCGAATGTTGTTTTCCAAGTTCTTCGGTGTAAAGTTGCAACTTCATACATGCCTGCAAGATCGCTCGATCTTGGACGCCAATTCACAGGTCCAAAACCAGAAACGATGCACTCACCAAACGTCTTGTGTAAACCACAGCTCCCAAACATCAAGGCGATCTAATTCAGGAACGAACAATTCCTTAATCATGACTCTATAACGGTGTAAATTGATTGTAAACCTCAGACCGGCAGCGGTTTTAAAGGAATAGGACCAATTATTCTACCAGCACACAATGGCTTGTGAATTATCCTCACTCAAAGATGTTGCTTATTTACTCTAGAGGACGATTGTGTCGACCATAAAGTGGACGTAATGGTGTGAAAACGTTCCATCGTTAATCGAATAAATTGCTCTGGACGATTGTATCGATGCGTTTCACGATCAGAATCATATTTACTCAATTTGCATGCGCTGTTCAGGCGTCAGTCGATTCATGATGAAAGAGGAAACCAAACTAAACATAAATCACATGACAGTCAATGAAAACAGTTCTGCCTTCTTCTAAGTCTACCTCTATACCTCTAAAAGCACACCACTTACATTTTCAACAAAAAATCTGACTAGCAATAAAAATAATTTCTAAGAATATGGCAGAAAAGTGAAATTCTATATTATGTGCAAACATTTTATTGCAATCGTATGGAAATTTTAGAGGTGTAACTAATCGGGATCGGGATTATACTGTGGGAAACACCAAAATGGCAGGCTGTTAAAAGGTCGCTTAGAATAACATTAGATGACGGATTTTTTTTTATTGAAAATTCAGTAATCTGAGAACACTTTATTTGAGGACGTAGAAAATGAAGCGTTATATTAATCATGTTATAAAAAGGAATGCAAAAATATGTTAAGAATTTTTCTCCGGTATAATCCTAAATTCGGAAATTGACGAATTTTAAAGTACCAATCAATATTTTCGGCAGATCCTGCATTTCGTCAATGTACGGCTATTGGTTCATCCACCAGTGGACTCAAATTTATCCACCACGCTGCTAATATTCTTTTCGGTAGGGCTATTATGGCGACGGTAAAATATGTGAAGCTCGCCGAATGTTGCTCGAACAGAACACCCATTCTAATGAAACAATTTAATCATTTTTACGCGTTGTTGAACGCTATATATCCGTCCCTGAAGATATTAACTGTCAAATTTCGGATGTCCCTATTGGAAGACACTTTAGCATAATGAAAATTGGATAGTACCTATTGTTATTTGAGAACCACAATAATCAATTTCGCCAAAAGGCCAATTCAGTGAAACAATACCAGCGTATGACATTGTATAAAATAAACGTTGTCAACGATTAATAGTGAAGCAGGAGAGATTTATTGGAACAATAAATAAATAAATAAATAAATAAATAAATAAATAAATAAAAACTCCGTTTCACATAACTTAATTACCTTTTTATAGTCCACAACTCCCTCTACAATATCATTCCCCTGGCTTCTATCTACCTAGCGTATCGTTCAGGTCATGAACCTAATGAATGCATGCATGATGCATTTATGCATTTAAATTTGTAAAACAAATTGTCGTGCGAACACGTAGCCCTTTGAAAAGATACTTTTAAAGGGATGCTTATGTTGCTCACAGCAAAGCCGTGCTATTGTCAATAAACATGCTATAGAGACCAATGATTAACCCAAATGGGCAACATCCTCAGATTAATTCAGCCTCGTTCCTTTTATGAATTAGTATCCACTGTTCATAGCCATCACGAATCCTATAGATACATGTGTTTAATTAGGGATAACTACGAAGAACATTGGAACCAAAAATTATTAAATTAAGGTAGAAACCGTTGATAGTTTCAATTATATTGTTTGAGTATTACCAAATAAAAAAAAAAAAAATGTTTTTAAGAAAAAGAATTAAACAATAAAACAAATAACATAAAACTTGATTGTCTCTTTGGAACATCAAAATGCCAATAAAATAAACGTGTTCTGAGGGGCAATGACAAAGACAACAACTGGCCTCAATGCTTACTTATGAATCTTGTTCTGTGGCAATCCATAGATACTTTTTGGCTGGAACAGCACATCTTCATGGATTTCACCATAACACATTATGTAGGTATACGCGCTGGCTGTGCTGAGTACAAAATATCGACATTATCTTCGTCTTCGCAAAAATTATTTGTTGATCACGAGAAACATTCTTACTTGATGAAAGAAAGATAGGCTTGTAGAGTGTGAGTATATTCCTTATGTTGGACAAATGTCAGCATCACGAGGAACAGGAAAGAAGGTCTATGTAGCTTCTTAGCTTTTTTTCATCACGCATGCCTCAGGAAATTTGAACATTTATGATTTAACATTGTAACATTGTGGAAGCTGTAAGGTAAAATTATTTTAGTCAAGAGCACAGAGAAAGATGCCAAATATTTCCTCCGCCTCCGAAAGAATTTTGCAATCATTTCCTTGTGTTTTTAATATTTGTATTCTTTTCTGAGGAAACTTATATGCGCGGTTCCTTCTTTTGTTGCCTTTATGAACCGCCTGGTATACCCATGATCTCATTTATGAAGCCAAAAATAATACAGACCGGAAAATCAACTCCGCTCTAAACAATGACAAATAGTGTAGTCCAAAGAGCTAAAAAAGAATCTTTTGGACTCTTCGTAGAAGATCTGATGTTTTCAATTATCACTATCTACACAAAATCCTTGGGAATGATAAACCCGCCACCATATTATATGCTCTTACTTATGACAACGGAGCTCATACAAAACGCAAGAAGGAACCTCTAGAATTAAGTTAATCCAACTCATATGGAGTATTTCGCTCCAGAACACTTACCCAGAATCACAAAAAAAAAAAAAATTAATACAGGAAAACTCTTAAAACAGCGACTGGAATATTAAACATAAGCGAGAGCTACAGTACGTTTGCAACGAACTGTTGGATACCCTATTCCCTATTTTTGTGTATGTGTATGCGTCCGCCTCCCGCAGCCAGCCGATGATCCAGTTTCATAAACAAAATTCTTCTTTACCAGACAGAAAAAGATTCAATAACATTAATTTTGTGTGGTGTGATGTTCAATTAGTGCTGGCACAATAAAAAAAGGCGTGTGCCACGCCCAAAGTTAAGACTTTTTATTGCCAAGGCAATTAGTATGAGTGACATTCAATTTTATTCTTGCAGATCGATTTGAACAAAACAAGACAAAACTTAAATTTTTAAAAATTAGATTTTGAATGGAAATAGCGATTATGGGTGATTTTAACAATTCTTGAACCACACTCTGCTACGTTACCAAGGAACTTAAATCTAAGTGTTCATCTTTTTACTTCAAAACTGCAACCGAAAGTTAAAAAACGTAAAAAAATTAATGCATTATATGACTTTTGACGAAAACGCCCCTTAAAAGTGGGCGTGTCTTAAAAATTTGAAGCAATAACTAAGCTTTGATCATTAGTCAGTATTTAGGCATATGTGTAAAACTACAGCTGAATCGAGCAGTTTTTAAGCGATCTTACCTGAATAAAGGTATTTTATCAAAATCACGCCTTTAAAAGTGGGCGTATTGAAAAAATTAACGCAAGAAAATGTAGAGATATACTTTTCAAATAACAAACGGAAATAAAAAGTTTTAAATTGAATATTGGTAACTCATTAATTTTTTAAAACTACGTTTTTCGTTCTTTTATGAAAAGTGGGCGTAAGCCACACCCAAAATTCAAAAATTTCTTTTCATACACAAACTTTAGTTTCTACTAAGAGACGCAAAATTTTGGCTTACAGATTCATTATAAATACCGTTTAACTACAAAAACAGTTTTTTTCTAAATTCTGGTGAAAAGTGGGTGCCAGCCACGCCCAAAATCAATTTTTTTGATTTCATACACAAGATGTGTATGTGCAAGTAATACCCACAAAATTTAATGTTTTTCGTTTTAATATAACAATTGTTATTTTATAAAAACAATATTGATGGTTTTGTATGAAAAATGGTCGTCAGCCACGCCCAAACTGAAATATTTTTATTTAATTGGAGGAAAGTTTACCTAAAGCTTACGTGTGCAAAATTTTAGCGTTATGCTTTTATCGTAACTGTACAAAAAACATAATTTAATTTTACCAAATTGAGGTTGTTCAACAAAAATGGTGATTGAGGGCGTGTTTGTGGGCGGATTTTGCTGGTTCAAGAACTTAGCCTTACTTTTGAACCAAAGATTATATATACCAAATTTCAGCTTTCTAGCTCAAAAATTGCGATCTCTAGAGAGTATACATACGGACGGTGGACGGACGGACGGACGGACGGACATGGCTAAATCGACTAGGCTTTTGATTCTGAGTCAGAATATATATACTTTTCTATACCTAACGGTATTATTTCTCTATGTTTCAAACTCCACACCAAATACAATATACCCATTCTATGGAATAGGGTATAAAAAAAAATATATCCCTATAAAAGAGAATAAGGAAAAGGAACATATCTGAATCATCCAGCACTTCTTTTTATTGATAAGCGGAAGCTTTGCGATGAGATGGTCCCAATGGAAAAGCTCAAAACTATACACATACAGAATTTCTTTCAGTTCAGGTCCCAGCTGAAGCTTGGAACCCTAATAGACAAAGTCTATGACTAATTATTCAGAGTTATATCTGTCCATCGTGATGTTTTGTATGTATAAGCCTACGTTGATGATGTTTTGCACCCGAGGACAGAATTCTTGAGACTTTTCTAAAATTTAGGAGACTTATGCCTCTGTAGTTGGCGCAATTTAGAGTATCTCTTTTCTTGTGGATAGGGCGTACATACCAACTTTCATTAGATTTTAGATTTTAGATAGATTAATAAATGTTTTATTTTTCTTTAAGTTTAACAGAGTTCATAGTGATATACTAACATTATCGAGCATGGCCTAAGCCCTCTGCCAGTTGACAATTGTAAACTTTGAAGAGTTAATGTATGAAATTTATTTTTAAAAAAGTTCTTCAATGATTACAAACTTTCATCCGACCAGATTGTGCAGATGAGTTATTGTATGCTCCTCACCAAGTTCTGAGCTGAGTAAGGCGAGGAGGCCATCCGCTCCAGCAGCCTTGTTTGACTGTAGTTTAGATCATTGTACTAATAATCTATATCTATAGTACTGCTAATAAGAGGAACTTGATTGGTGATGGTCAGTTAGAAGACATTTGATGTAAAGTAGATAAGACTAGCGCTGCCAATGACGAAGTTCAGAACTAAAAAATACATGCTTCAAGAAATTACTATAAAAATGTATATACAATTGTTTAGATATTTCGTTCATCGTCGTTTAAATCAAATGGATTATTCTGCCTGACAGCGATAAGTTGATTGTCTTCGTAAATGATATTTGTGCTGTTCCGCAGGAAATGTTAATGAATGTTGAAAGATTTAACGTTGAAGAAGCATTTGGTCGGATCGAAATACTGCTTTTTATGAAACCGGCTTTAAAAACCTTTTGCCAAAACTTAAATGGAAGGAAACCGGAAAGATAGTTTACCAACAAAAGTTAACCTCAAACCTACAAAGCCTTAAAATGCAAAATGACATAGTCCAAATAAGTGATCTCGTCAATATCATTAAGAAGTCAGCAGCACCGGAAAGTAATAGCATACAAACTTTTGATCCAAAAAACAAATGGTACAATCTTCAGTGCGAAGCAGCAAGAAAAAAAGCTTTCAAACTATTAAATACCTTCCAAAAATCAAAAGCTGAAAAACAAAGCTATTTGAGGGCTCAAAAAGATTATAAGGTTGTTTGGAAAAACAGTATAATATTATACTACCAAAAAGTAAATTTCAAAATAAATACTCTTAAAAACATTAAGGATTGGTGGAACCTAGTAAAGGAATCAAGAAATAAAGAACAACAAATATATCACGGGATTAGTGCTTTGGAGTTCAAAACCCACTACAAAGATCTTCTAAATCCAAATCAAGTAACCGCTACCATTTTATATGAATGTGCCTAACTTTGTTGAAGACCCGAATATGGATAGACCGTTTTCTCAAGATGAGCTTAAAAAGCACCTGGAGAAGACAGGATAACGAACGAGTTTATTACAAATGCAAGCTATGAGTTTCTTGAGGAACTAGCAACAGTATATACCAGAATGTTGGATGAATGTGGAGTGGAGGAATCTTTTACGAAATCCATAATATACCCTACCCAATTCTAAAAAAAAGGTGATTGTCATGATCCTAGCAACTACAGGGGTATTTCATTTATGAATTGCATAGTAAAAACCATGATGGGGGTACTGAATGAAAGGTTATACTCTTGGGTGGAAAGAAATAACATTCTTTCTGAGTACCACGCTGGATTTAGAAAAAATTATTCTACAATAGACAACATTTATAACTTGGCTTCAATCGATCACAAGCTGGCGGAAAAAAAGAAAGTTTACTTATTCTTCGTGGACTTAAAGGCCGCTTTTGACAAAATCTCGAGGCAACTATTGATTTAAACTGCGAGAAATGGGAGTGTCAACGAAATTTGTTAATCTGCTGGGTAGTGTATATTCCTTCACACAATCTGCAGTGTGGGCAGGAAAGGAGGTGTCAGAATATTATCAAACACAGTTTGGAGTGAAGCAATGATGCTTGTTATCGCCACTATTTTTCGCACTTTATGTAAACGAATTGCATGAGTACATAGGAGGAGGAGTTAATGTTGAGCATCTAACCATAAGACTTTTGCTATATAATGACGATATGGTAATCTTGGCAGATGATGTTGAAGTTATGCCACAGATGATTGTTCGCCATGAAGAATATTGCGATAAATAGAGTTTGGAAATTTACCTTTTAAAATTTTACAATCAGAATGATACACTATACTTACCTTGGTGTAGTATTCACCCCAAAAATGAGTTTTACAAAACATGTAGAAAAAAGAAACACAGCAGCAAAGAGTAGCATCAACGCCACATGGAATTGTTTTATTAACAAAAGGAATATAAACCTGAGCGTAAAGTGGAAACTTTTTTTGGCGGTCTGCAGAGCAATTCAAAGTAATAGCGCGCAAGTCTGGGGTTTTGGGATGTTTGGAGAGGTGGATAAGCTACAACGCTATTTTCTTAAAAGAAATTTTTAAGTCACCGTCAACCACTCCTATCTACGCCTTATCAATTGAGACGGGAGCTGAAGATGGACATTTTTCCGCACTAGACCTACACCTTAGGTATGTCAAAAAAACAATGTTTGAATACACTGACACTAGGCTACCGCATCAACCCACCAAAATTCTATTGGGTAAAAACTCTTTTGGGTAAAAGAAATACATAATATTGGAAATAGATTCGGTTTACACTGGGACCAGAACCTGCTTTTTGAATTAGACTGGAACAATATAAATTTGCAACTTCTCGATCGACTCAAATTAGAGGGTCGCCCCGAAATAGAACGGAAAGCGAGGGAAAGTAGCACCAGAATTTACAAGTCTCTGGATTATTCGCAGGGTCAAAACTTTGTCACAAATGATTTTAACCTTAGTACAATAACATGGATCTTCAAGGCTAGATGCGATCTAATTCATCTTTCGACGAAACGGGCAACAACTCCATGCAGCATGTGCAACATGAGGGAAGAAGAAAACATTCAAAATTTCCTCGATACATGCCCCGTCCTTAGGGAATCCAGAGTACGTTACTTTGAAAAGGCAGTGTTGAAGACGAACTCATTACAGTGCTAAATGGTGGAAGCGTGACAAATTGGAAGAGATTAGCCAGTTATATCACTGTGGCAATATTCTATAGGAAACAACTTATATCGAAATTCTATTATTTAAATTTAGAACCAATCTTGCTTTATTATCTTTCTTTTGTATAAATAAGGTCATAAGTTCAAAAAAAAGTACATTAAAATCAATGAAAAATTGTCAACTACCCGACAGACGACTTCTTATGTCACTGTCGTAAGTGTTTTATTTTTTTATTTTTTATTTTTAAAGTAATTTTGTATTTGTATTTAGAAATTCTGAAATATTGTAAAATTTGTAACAAAAGAAAAAGTTCAAGAAATAAAAATCATCTTCTACTACAACTTCCACTACAGTCGGCCTTATAAGAAGTACTTTCATAAAACTTATTTCCAAACCGGCAACCACATAAGTTTAAACAAAATGTTCATGTTCAAGTACAAGCTTGTTATAGCAAGAGATTCGTACCTATTCCTTGGAATCTATTGTATCTAGTCAACAAAAATAAACTCATGTCAAGGTTCCTTGCTGTGGCACAAAAAACTAAATCAAAATAATTGACACTTAGACCCAGATGTCTTGTTTTCTGCAAGAATTTGCATTTCACAAATTTTTCATATTTCATTTTAAACCACCTACTACTCTACTACCGTGTCATTTGTAATGCATTGACGTGCATAATTGTGTCATTTGATTTTGTACTAATTTCCTGTTGTAATTTCTTAGAATTGTTGTCACAATTAAAGCCTGTGCTGGTAATTAAAGAAGGTTGTCAGTTGACTTCTTCACTCTTGACACAATAAAGCAAGGTGTTGAAAATGGAATTATATAAAAAATTTTTTATTGAAACAAAGATGGTTCATGAAGGTCATAGTTTTGACGATTTTTGTATGTCAAATCCAAGAATGGTTTCGCACTCCTCATAATATTGTGATTAAAAGGAATATATTATTTCCATGTTGCTCCAGCCGACCTGAATCAGATTAATTAAAATTAAATTCAAAAATGTATGCAGAAACTTTAAGCACATGCTTTGCATATATAAACTCAGCGCCGGATCTAGGATTTGTTCAAGGGGGGGGCAAAAGTTGAATTTGGCGCCCCCCCTCCCAGCAATTTTTTTTTCTTTTTTAAGTTTACGTACAAAACTTGAACTCGTATCGTTAACCTGGGGTGGAATCGGCTAAGGTGATTTGTGATATGTGATAGTCACAATATACAAATTTCGTCTGGCTAAAGTGATTGTCAAATGTGACAATCACATTTTTGTGACTTTTTCTTGTGACAGCTATTTAGGTGTCACTTGCATACAAAAATAATAATAAATAAAAAATAAACCTCTGACGTTGACTTATAAAACAAAATTATTTGCTTTTGCTGTCAAAGATTTGTCAAAGATATCTATACTAATGTTGTTTTCGATTGGGAGAAATTAGTTTCTCCTCATGATTAAAGTAAAAATAAAAACAATAAAAAAAAAAAAAAACAGAAATGAACATTTTTTTAATTGAGATATTTTTCTGAAACGCGTATATGTTGTGAGCAATCACGTGAAGTGGCAACTAAATTAATCTTTTCTAAATAAATACATAATTGTCACGTCCCTTAATGTAAATTATATATTAAAATTGTTCGAATTGTTTAATTTGAAATACAAAATATATAGAAACTGTGACGTTCGTATATATGCGCCTTCAGACCGCATATTTCATAAAAAGCAGAAGAAGTAAGACTCGCAAAACACAACTCCGAAGAGAAACGATTTGTCTTCGGAGTTCTCTCCAATTGCCCAACGGAAAATGACATAATGAAAATAAACAAAATTCCGGTGATCACATTATGCAGACGCACAAAATTATTTTATCACATGTGATTGTCAGAAATGTGACAATCACAAATCACATTAGCCGATTCCACCCCTGTTTTTATCTTTATGCTCTAATGCTTGATGCTGTTGACAATAGCTTATGTACGATACATGTCATAAAAGTCTGTGTGACCCAACCTAAGAAAATAAGGTATTGCTAAGGGTTCTCATGTTACTGATTACTCTGGGGTATGTGCCATAATCCAGATTGATTTGATAATTTTTCTATTTCAATAAACGACAGCAGAGAACCTGCTAATGTTGTTCATAAAAAGTTAAAAGGCTGTATGCTTATTTGTGATTCTGTCCGATATTTTGATTGCACATTTAACTTTTACTCACCGATATAGGTATAAAATCATAACTAATCCATAGAACAGCTTTAGTGAAATAGCTCAGTAGTACACAACAAAAATTCTTTTTAATTTTTACTTGCTCTATAGGGCAAGTATTGGTTTCGTGCAGAAAAAAAATCGAGGTTTTAATCAAACATGACATTACGATGATAGAGAAGCCCAAAAAAGTGGTTTTCACCATACCGTCCGTCGGTCTGTCTATGCGTCTGTGCGGTTGTGTTGATGTGTGCTTTTTCACGTCATGCTACAGCCTAAATGGCTTGACAGATTTTCTTCAAACTTGGTGTATAGCAGTTTGAAGAAAAAATGAATGTCAAGGTTTTTTTTTTGTTTTGTTTTAGCCCGGCTCAAACTGGTACCATTCATGTAACGGTTTTTTTCATTTTGAATTTGCTCGAAAACGGCTCTAACGATTTTGATTAAACTCAAAATTTAACTTACATAAGATATTTTTAACAGACAAGCGTCGTAACAATGGTCGTAACGAAAATCAGGTTTAAACGGCTTTTTTAAATGGCCATAAGTTCATCATACTATTGCACCCACAGAGCAAGTACGTGCGACCCAGTCGTGCATTTTATTTATTTCAAACATTTAACTATTATCTTTTGATAAAAAAATTAGGACCACTTTTGAAAAACTCGTACATTAGAAACTTTATAGTTCACTAGCTATTCCGACAGACGTTGTGCTGCCCTAACTAGCATCAGATAGCGCAATGATACAAAACATGATAGATACAAAAATGTTGAACATTGAGGGATAAGTTTGACTTCTTAATTATATTTATACCGTCCATTTAATTTGTCTAAGATATTAGAACATGGATGATTTTTTTAAAATTAAATAAACTCAGAAAAGTACGTATACGCCCGAGTGTTGTTTTTAGGTTGAGAAATGGGCAATTGCAACAAATTTTTCTTTTAAGTTCAATCCATTCGCTAGTTAACTTTTTTCATACTAAATCAACAGCAGTTTTAAATCAAATCATAACACAAGATAATTTGCATTTGAAAATATTTCAGTTTGGTTTTTCTGATCGCTATAACTTGGCCCCTAAGTCTTATATCACTTTTTTGCTTTTAGCTCATTTCACCCTATTAACAGCTTCGCCTTGCCAAAGATTTTTACTACCTATTCCACGCGCAAATTACAACCCTTCAATCTTTGTGGTTTCTGAGTTCAGTCTTAGTAAACAAACAAATAATATAGAAGATTTTCAAGGACTCGGCGCGTCGAACCTTTCTTCACCGTGTGGCTAAACTACATGATCCAGAAAAACTGATGGAACAATACCAAAGTTTTTTTTAGATGTTTTTTAATCCATCAACATCGTAGCCATCCTTCGATAAAATTTGACTTTTTGTTGCTTGACAGACGGGGGACAAACTATATTTTGACGTGAATATAGTATTTAGTTTTAACTGACTCCCGAAAGCACTAGAATCGAACTTTTCCCAAACGAAACATTAAACTTGAAATTTCTGAATCCGTCGACATCGTAGCCATGAATTCGATGGAATTTGACTTTTTTTTAACTTGACAAACGGTCTATGTTTTTAGAGTTCAAGAATTCCACATAAACATCCCGAAAATTTGTCGCTTCTATGATTACTGAATTTTTATTGAAGTTGACCCTTTTGTTATTAAATTCTTATTTTTTTTAATAACGCTATTATTTCAGAACATCAAGGCATTGAGCTAAAAAAAATAACTTTTATAGATCCAGGTGCTGAAACGAGTCAAAAATATCAATCATCAACTCAAACTGAAATGATTTATCCATTATTCAATGCTTTAATAGCATTTAGTAAGTAATGCAGAAATAAATTATGATTTTAAGAAAGCTTCCTCATATTTGAAACTTGTTTCAGCAAATAAGATATTGGAAGTGGAATCTTACTTGTAAAGTGCATACTTGAAGACTTTTTTTTTTTACTCTCGTTTCTTTCTTCATCTTCCAATTTTGCGCCCCCATGAGGGGCGACGAATTTGTTTAAAGGGCGACGAAAGTGGTTCATTACATATTTCTTTCATATTTGGAACAAGAAATAAATAAACATTGCATTACTTTGGCGCCCTGTTCAAATGTTGAATACCTTTTGTTTTGCTCTCCTATATTTCTTCATCTTCCATTTGGCGCCCCCAAGGCCAGGCGCCCGGGGAAAGTGCCCCCCTTTGCCCCCCTCCCCCCACAGATCCGGCGCTGTATAAACTATAGTATTCCCACTTGAGGTGCGCCATCTATCGACGAAAAACTAAGCTCTAGAATACCATGGGAAGCAACAACAACAATTTCCACCATTTTAATTGTTGTTGTTGCTTCCCATGGTATTCTAGAGCTTAGTTTTTCGTCGATAGATGGCGCACCTCAAGTGGTAGTACTATAGTTTGTATATACAATGGCACATGTACTCACAGTAAACAACGTTGTTTTCTCACAGCTAAGCAGAGGGAATTAAAGACACTCTGCATCCTTTTTCAGCTCTTGGTCCCTTCTATCACTATCACTGACATACAATACAGACCGCCAACTCTTTAAAGTTTCTCTCTTTGCCTACAAGCTAGATATGTATATTATTTTGAGTATTTTTAATATCCCTCTTAAGCTCACCCGTGGATTGAAAATATAATCCAATACACACAAAAATAAAATGCGCAGGCAAACACATACATATATCGTGCTCAATTAAATATTTTAAGGGTGTTTAAGTCGAAAGGAGTACGAGTTGGCGGTCTGTATTGTATGTCTGTGGTCACCATCACGGACCAAGAAGATACAGACCGCCAACTCACCATATGGTCTCTCTTTTTGCCACCAAGCTAAAAATCGGCTGATATGCCATTTATTTTGAGAGTGTGACGCTCTCCCTTGCTTTAAAACCCATTTAGGAAAAACACACCTAAAAAGTAAATGGCATACGCAGGTATAGTTGCCATTACAAAATGCACAGAGAGAGATGTACACGTATTCACAGACTGAAAAAAATATTTCGAGGGTGTTTCAGGCAAGAGGAGTACGAGTTGGCGGTCTGTATATGGTCTGTGGTCACCATATTATATTATTTCCTTAACAATAAAGGGGACAAAAATATAAACATTGCATTGTGTGGTTGTTGATGAATACACTTAAACATTCGCAAAGGTTAACAACGTTTTTGGCAGATGTGAGTGGAATTTTGAAAAGAATTGATAGCCCAGTAATTTTAGGTTTTATCTGCGGAAAAATTCCAATCAAGCTGAATTTTGGTACACACCTTTATTACGGCGTTGTTATGAAGATGTGAAAAATCGACATTGATATCGTGCCGGCAAAAAAAGTTATGAAGGTCAAAAGGTCACGAAAACCTAAAAAAAACCGTTTTTCACAAATATCTCGGTTTCTATAGCTCCAATGATTTTAAGGTGTATGACAAAATTGTAGAGCATAAAATTTGCTACAATTTCGTTAGTACAATCAACTTTGTATGTCGATTAGTTGCCGAGGTATGGCACTTCGAAAAACAGGTCATTTTTCAAAATTCGTCAAAAAAATGCCAAAAAATGAAGAATTCCACCTTATTTCTTCGGATATACCCGAGAAATCATGAAATATTGCTGTTTTTATGGCTTCTTGTTAAAATCACCAACTTCTTACACCCCCCAACGATCCCCGCTTGCCCACCAAGTACCAGGCCATGTCCATTACTATTGTCATTCCGCCGTAATTTTTATATATTACTTTGTTCTTAGTATACAGTGGGCAGGTAGAAAAAGGTCGGAAGTTAATCAAACTTTGAGATGTTGTTCAGGAATATTGAATTAACATTTGACGAAGTTTTGGACCTCACCGGCCCTGTTGGAAAAGAGGTGGAGGGGAAACTGCAAACTTTTCGAGTTCGCTCCGGTTTTCGCTCTATAACTTTTTTTGCTTACGTTCTACGGCAAAAATGTACTAGACTTTTTTTTAGAGCGTTAAATTTACTAAAATATTGTTGGTACGCAAAAAGTTGTATGTCATTTCGTTACCGAGATACGGAAAAAGAGGAAAAGGGGGAATTGCAAAATGTTCGACTTTGCTCCGGTTTTCCCTCAATAACTTTTTGTCCTTACTTAATACGGCAAAAGTATTTAGGACCTTTTTTGTAAAGCATTCAATTTCCTACAATATAAATAGGGCGAAAATTGTTGTTTGTCAATTCTTTACCAAGAAATGGAATAAGAAAAGGTGGGTGGAACTGCAAAATTTTTTATTTGTTCTGGTTTTCCCCCAATAACTTTTTTTCCTTACATTTTACGGAAAAAACGTTTTAATTTTCTTGTAGAGCATTAAATTTTCTACAATTTTAATAGTTCAAAAGTTCTTCTTTGTCAATTCTTTATGAAGAAATGGAATGGAATGGAATGGAATGGAAGGTCAAAAATGAAGCTGTTCCACCCTCCTTTTCAAATTCCATTTCTTGGTAACGAATTGACATACAACAATTTTCACTCTATTTGTATTGTAGGAAATTGAATGCTTTACAAAAAAGGTCCTAAATACTTCTGCCGTATTAAGTAAGAAAAAAAAGTTATTGAGGGAAAACCGGAGCAAAGTCGAACATTTTGCAATTCCCCCTTTTCCTCTTTTTCCGTATCTCGGTAACGAAATGACATACAACTTTTTGCGTTCCAACAATATTTTAGTAAATTTAACGCTCTACAAAAAAGTTTAATAAACTTTTGCCGTAGAACGTAAGCAAAAAAAGTTATAGAGCGAAAACCGGAGCGAACTCGAAAAGTTTGCAGTTTCCCCTCCTCCTCTTTTTCAACAGGGCCGGTGAGGTCCAAAACTTCGTCAAATGTTAATTCAATATTCCTGAACAATATCTCAAAGTTTGATTAACTTCCGACCTTTTTCTACCTGCCCACTGTATACTAAGAACAAAGTAATATATAAAAATTACGGCGGAATGACAATAGTAATGGGCATGGCCTGGTACCTGGTGGGCAAGCGGGGATCGTTGGGGGGTGTAAAAAGTTGGTGATTTTAACAAGAAGCCATAAAAACAGCAATGTTTCATGATTTCTCGGGTATATCCGAAGAAATAAGGTGGAATTCTTCATTTTTTGGCATTTTTTGGCGAATTTTGAAAAATGTCCTGTTTTTCGAAGTGCCATATCTCGGTAACTAATCGACATACAAAATTGATTGTACTAACGAAATTGTAGCAAATTTTATGCTCTACAATTTTGTCATACACGTTAAAATCATTGGAGTTATAGAAACCGAGATATTTGCGAAAAACGGTTTTTTTTTTTTAGGTTTTCGTGACCTTTTGACCTTCATAACTTTTTTTGCCCGCACGATATTAATGTCGATTTTTCACATCTTCATAACAACGCCGTAGTAAAGGTGTGTACCAAAATTCAGCTTGATTGGAATTTTTCCGCAGATTGGGGTTTAAAATGCCTAAAATGACTGGGCTATGAGCCAAATGTTGGATTAGTGGCAATCACCCTTCCCACTTCCCAGATGGTAAATCCAGTGACAATTAAATGCGACGGTCAAGGGTCACCCTAGTTTTATGCGCTGTTTCATTTTATTAATTTATTGACATGGGATGATCCTTTTCAATTATCCTAATCCGAACTAGAATGATAAGATGTGATGTATTTTTATAAAACCAGGTCATAAAACACAGATTATGTTTCTTCCCATTTCTATGAGGACTATTTCTCGAAGGACGCTTATTAGTGATACCTGTTAGAAGTTTCAAAATCATATAAAACAGAAAAGAAAATAAGAAGCAATAATAGTTCGAGACATATTGTCATACTGTTGGGTAAAGGATAATTTTTAACCGAAGAGGAAAGAAGACAATTTCTAGATTAAAGCCAGGTGCGTTCCACCCCTTAAACATTTCCCCCGAAATACTCGTCTTGCTAGGAACGCTCATCAGTTTACACTACACTTTCACGTACCATAAAATATAGGGATTCTTTATTTAGCCGTACAACACGAATATGGAATGAATTGCCTGTCACAATTTTCCCTTCCATTTTGATCTTCAAACGTTCAAGACCAATGTTCATCGACACCTCCTCTTCCTTCCTCCCTAATTTTCTATCGCTCGCGCTGTGACTTATCATTAAAAGGGCTATGCCCCTATGCCGTTAAAAAAAAATCCCACTGAATTTCGAATTTGTTTTGTAGTGCTCTAATAAGCATTAAGTAGAAATTTCCCTGGATTATAATAAAAATCCCATTTTCTTTAATATGTTAGAGCAAAATATCCCAAACACATCCAGAACTTGCGAATCGAAATAATTGATTAAAAGTTCATACTTAAGGCAAGACCACATTAGGTGCAACTGCGCTTCATCGAAACGACACATTTAGTTGGGTACCATTTCTATCCTTTATTGTCGCTGGCTCGCAGTTTCGCTTCCGCTTAGTGCTGTTTAACTCGTACAATTCCAGACGAAGATTGAGTTGCAGTAAAGTTCCGCTGCAGTGCAACTCAGCCCAAGTGCAAAGGCTGCACTTTACAGTACAAAATATTAATAAAGTATAAAAAAAACCTTAGACATGCATGCTCTAGCCCCCGTCCGTAACAACTTTCGCGAAATCCAGAAAATATTACTATGGTATTGGAGCGTTTATGCAGACAAATAGTTATAATAATATAATTATCAAAATAAAAAAAAAAAATGTTTTTGCACTTACATAAATATATTGTTGTGTTTATTTTATCTCCCCACAAAAATATATGGGAAACAAATCAAGCAAAATGACAGATGATTTCAAATGGGAAGTTCATTCACGATCGCTAAAATTCCGCACGGAATTTTCGAACATTATTCCCGATACCAATTTTCCGAATATGGGAAATGTCTCCCACTGAATTTTATTCCTGATAGGGCCCTATATGTCTATACTTCAAGGAATTCCTTTACAAGTTGCCAGTTCCTTCCGCAGAATTTTCCATGAAGTGCATGACAATAAATCCAATTGATTTCAACGATCGCGAATACGGGTCTTTCTAAATGATGCGTTCTACAGCACCAATAGCTTTTTCGGTATGCGCTATACGATCATGATAATTGTAATTGTAATTGTAATTGTAATTGTAGTTTATTTAATCAACATAAGTATTGTAAAACATTTGTTTTTTTGATTAATATTTAGTAATACATTGGTTGAATTTGGTGGTAAAAAGAAAAAAAAAAATGATACGCGAAAGAAAAATTAATCAAGTGTCAAAACCGAACGAAAAGTTTCCTTCTGATTCGTAATTACAGAAATAAGAAGAAAGAAAGAAGAATACCCTTTAGAATAAAGTGCACGACTGGGTCTCACGAACTTGCTCTAATGTGTGACAGTGGTCTTGGGGTTTGATATTTTGGAAAAAATTATATGAAATTTTATTGATCACTTCAAAATCACTAGTTAAATGGTTTTTTTTTTTGGAAAAAATGAAGTAAGCCATTTGATTTCGTTTACTGTTTAGAATTTTAAGAATTTTTTTTTTAATCGTTCGACCAGTTTTTTCAAAAAACAGTTTTTTTTAAACTTTTCGAAAACATTCCAATTTTTTTTTTTTGAGTATGCCAACGCTAGCACTTTGTAATTTTTAGCAGAAAAATAAAAATTAAAAGAAAACAGATGCAGCCGTTTTTGGAAAAAAAACAAAAATTAAAGAATTTTTTTTTAGCCCCAAAAAACTTTTTTTTGGAAAATTTAAGAATATAGATATATTATTTCGTTTATAAAATTGATTCTACATAAATTTTCATCGAATTTCGTTAAGTGGCTTACGAGAAAATCTGATTTAAAAAAAACCGGTCCTATATTAGGTACCGTTATAAGACTTTTCCTGAAAAATCTGTTCCAACCAAAACATAAAGTTTGCACAGAAAACACTGTTCAGAAAGTTTTATCAAAGTCGTAATAGGCGTTTTTGAGAAAAATTAATTTTTCACTAAAAATCGTACACGGAAAGAATTCTTAGATCAGATCACGAAAAATAAGCTACAAATCACGTCAAATGAATCCAGGTTTGTACCTTGGATTGGAAAATAATAAATCTATACTTTCTATTTGCAATTTTAGAAAATTTGTGAAACGAAGATATTGATACTCTCCTATCATATTTCAACATCTTTTAGTATCAATAATTCGATCGAGAGAAGCAAAACATTACCATTCGCAAATAACAAACAGACAGACAGAATCGTCGGATACACTTTTTTAAGCTTCTCTATTATCGTATTATGTGTTATGTTTGATTGTCCAAAAAAAATTTGTTTACGATTACATAACATGACGTATACAGGGTAGGCCAAAAGATAAGTCATCCATCCGATGTTGTTTGGCTCTCTTTTTTTTCTAAATGAAAAACTTTGATTCTGTTTTTTGATTATGTTTATTTGATATCGGCCAACGCCGTCAAAATTGATTGCTCGTTTTATGGCATTTTTTATCACTTCAGTGAGAACTTCGGGCGACAGATTCTCGCACTCGTGTCGAATGTTGTCCTTGAGGGCTTCCAGAGTGTCGGGCTTGTTCACGTAAACACGGGACTTCAAAAAACCCCACAACAAAAAGTCTGGAACGGTTAAATCGGGCGATCTTGCGGGACAGTGCTAATCGCTAAAACGAGAGATAAGACGACCCGGGAACGTCCGCCGCCTTCAGAATATCGGTTCATGTATCGCTCCATGGCTTCTTCACTTGTATTCTGCATCTGTCTAGTCCACAAATGTCAAAACAGATTTGGCATTGGCGGCCAATTGCACAAATGAGAGCATCTTCCAATAGGGTGTTTTTTTTTTTTTTTTTTTTTTTTTTTTTTGTTTTTTTTTTTTTTTTTAATTTCCGGTTGGTTATGGGTATACAAATCACATGTATTTCTACTGTTTCGTACGGCACGTACTGGGTACGTGCCGTACCCTTTATGATTTAACGATTTAACGATATTTATTGAACAATATAATATTTACAATTGATTCTTATTCTATTTTACTTATGATACTTAAAAAATATTTGTTGGCACATTAGGGGCCTAACTATATACATTGATAATTTTATAATACATTTTTAAAACAAATTGTCATTAATTATACTTATATTAATAGTCAAGTGGGGGTATCCATCTCGGGTTGTTCAAATCCGGTTGTCCTTGATGTGTTGATGAATTGGCTACTAGCCACGGTGGTAAGTTGACGCTGCTTCCTCGTAAAACTGGATAGCCTCGTCGTCGTTGATTGTGATAATTCCTTCGTCCATTAGCGCAGTTATGTCCAGGTATCGTGGTTCAGGATGCCGTTCTTCACTGTTGATTGTGCTCACTAGAGGATTCGGATGGTTGACTAAATTTGACGCCAACCTTTTAGCCGATTCCATCATGTATTTGTCCAACGGTGTTATCGCTGCTGCCTCGTAGAGTCGTTTGTTGCTTGGGTACTTCTTCCGTCGTTGATCGAAGTGAAGATTCGTGCAAATCCTTAACATCTTTCGCTCAAATACTCCGATCTTCTTCATACTTGTCTTTGATGTTGTGAACCAAACCGGGAAACCGTATGTAACTATGGGCCTTATTAGTTGCTTATATAGAAGCAACTTCGTCTTTTGATTAAGGCCATTTCTTTTTCGCATTAGCGGATAAATGCGATGAAAGGCGTAATTGGCTTTTTTGAGGAGTGCTGATACGTGTGGGTTGAAGCGTAACCTCTCCTCAAAGTTGATTCCCAAGTACTTCACAATTGGCTTGGGTGTCAATTGGGTTCCGTCTGGTAGATTCACTATGATACTGCGGCAAGTAGTGGCTGAACGTGTATTTTGGCGTCGCACGGGTCTTCTGAAGCAAGCTAACTCCGACTTTGCAGAATTAACTTTGATGCCCCATTTCACGTAGTAGTCCCACAGTCTTCTCACGTGTTCTTCAACTCTTCTGGCTGCGATAATTGCTGACATCGATTTGGCGTATGTGAGTGAGTCATCTGCATACAGTAGATTCATCGCGTTCTCGGGCTGTGGCTGATCAGAAGTGAATATACTATAGAGGTATGGTCCTAGCTTGGATCCTTGCGCTACTCCTGCTCTGATGGCTTTGGTTGTTGACTGGCTGTTTTCAATTTGGACGAAGAAGGACCTGGAAGAAAGAAAACTATAGATTATTTTTATTAATGTTGCTGGAAAATTGAGTAGAGAAAGTTTATGGATCAGACCGTTGATCCATATACTGTCAAATGCTTTCTCGATATCAAGAAAGCATCCAACTACCACCTGATAGTTGTTGAGAGTGCTGACCACGTCCTTTTGGAACCTTAGAAGAGGATGCAGAGTCGAATGTTTGGGCCGGAATCCGAATTGCATATTTGGGATGATGTTGTTGCCGTCGCTGTATGACTTAAGTCTTCGTAAAATGAGTCCTTCGAGGATTTTGCTGGTGCTGTTTAGCAGTGATATTGGCCGATATCCTGACACCGAACCTCTGTCTCCTTTCTTCGGAATAGCTACTATCTTTGCTTTCTTCCATTTTTCCGGGAAATAGCTGTTGTTGATGCAGTTGTTAAATATTATTGTTAAATATATCATCACGACTTGGGGAAGCTTCTTTATGATGTAGCTGGATATTTTGTCAGGTCCGGATGATTTTTTTGGACGTCCGTTGTGGATTATTTCAGCCACTTCTTCAGGGTTGGAGAAAATTTCAGAACCCTCGGGATCACTGGCAGGGTTACTATTACTGAAAGTAGTTGTCTGAGTGTCCATCCTTTGAAGTTCCTCAATTGTTGATTCCACTTCTTCGACAAATTCAGGGTCGTTGGGTGGGTTTGGCACGAAATTTTCTTCAAAATATTCGGCAAATGCTTCAACTTTATCCTGGGTTGTGTTGACATCCCCGTGTCTTGTGGTGATTTTTTCTGGCATCTGTGGCCTCTTGCCAATAATTCGGTTGATGTTTTTGAATGCGTCAGGTCCTGGTTTGATGCTTTGTAGCCTTTTCTGGAATTGGTCGTTGTTAAAATGTTGAATTGCGTTCCTTAGCATGATTTGTGTGCACTCCAGTTCACTTCTAACTGCTTGGTAGCTGTTGTTGGTAGTGTTCCATTCCCTCTGTTGGATCCTTTGAAGCCTTTTTCTCAACCGTTGTCTGTGGTCATATAGACGAACAATGCCTTCTGGCAGATGTTGGTATTTGTCTCTCGAAGTTCTTGGCCTCTTTTGTTCGTCTAGGGCGTTGTTTATAGACAGTTCAATTTCTTCAATGGCCACATCAATTTCGTTGTTTGTGAGATTTTTGTTGGCAGCCGGCATGACCATTGTCTCCTCAATCTTCCTTTGAAAACGTTCAACATCAAGACGTTTGTAGTTGATAAAACCCTCTGACTCTTCTCTAACCATTACTGATATCGGTTGGTTCAGTGTAATTGTGAGCTCGACTGGTTCGTGATCTGAATCTCCTGTTAGGGTTCTGCAGGTGTAGTTCCGTAGCTCAGGCAGGATGTTGATAAAGTTTGCCGACACAAGGAAGAAGTCCAGCCAGGATGGCGTCTTTGGGTATGTTGGCTTCGGTTGAGAGACGATGTGGAAGGAGTGGTGTTCAAAATTTTCTTCGAGCCAGTTGACCAACGTAACTCCAGCGCTATTTTCTGTTGTGTCGTACCATAGAGGGTGTCGGGCATTAAAATCCCCTCCAATGAGTCCGTATGTATGTTGCTCGGTTATCCTGCTGAGGGTTAGCAAATCGTGTTCCATATCGCTTCCGTTGGCCTTGCATTTGTTGTAAATGCTGATAACAAGCAGCGTCATGTTGTTTTCGACCTCCACAACAACCGCTGTTGCTTCAAACGATTTAAGGCTCGGGATTTTGACTTGGGAGGCCTTGATGTTCTTCCTTACAAAGAGCGCAGTACCTCGTTTGCCTTGATCCTTGTCTGTCCGGAAGGTGTTGTATCCTTTGTAGTCTATCTGGTTCCTTTTTGTCACATTAGTTTCGCTGATGAGTGCCATGTCCGGGCGATTTTTCTTTAAAAACAGGTTAAAACATGTTCTTCTTTCCAGGCTGTATAACGAATTAACGTTATACGCCACTATGCGAAGTTTGTTGATGCGCATTACGCGCTGCATAGGCTGAATATAAAGGTGGCCAAGGCCACGGACTGCTTCTCCTTACTCAATGATGAGTAGTTTGCTGGCATGGCACTGCGTGCTTTAGTGAATGCTGATTCCAGGTCGACTCCGAAGTGCACCTTGGCTTCCTCATTCAGGTTTACTCTGGGGGCTCCCATTGACTTATCCTGGACTGTTTTTGTTTGTTGTGGTGTTTTTTTCTGGGCTTGGGCTGGTTTTGTATATCCTGTCCTGGCTGCGGTTGCAAAACTTGCCTTGTTCTGCGTTAGGATGCACGCTGCTTTTGCTCGTTGTTCCTGCTGAGCCTTTTTCTGCGTCTCGACTTTCTTTAATTGTTCCCTTTGGGCAACAAGCACTTTGCATCCCATGTAGTTGGCTGGATGTCCGAATTCCTTACAGTTGGCACAGTACACGCCATCTCCTTTTTCCTTGCGTTTGCACTCGCCAGGGTTGTGGTCTTCATTGCATTTCACGCAAACGTACTTCTTTCCACAGTTAATCGATACGTGGCCTGTTTTTTGGCAGTTCCAGCATTGAGGTCTTTCGTGGCTCTCATACTTCTCCCAGTGGACGACCTGGTTCAGGATGAGTTTTTTTGTGTAGATTTCAGCGACGTCACAGTTCTTGCTGACCTCAACTACAAATTGGTTGAAAGCCTTGGATTTGTTTCTCCTTGACCGGAAGAGGGAAACCTTGATAGCTGGGATTCCTTCAATTTGTAGCTCGTCCAGGATTTCAATGGCGGTGTAGGAGTGGTGGATGCCTTTCAAGACGAGCAGGTTTTTCCTTTCCTCCCTCGCTGTGAATGTGTGGTGCTCTATTTTCCTTGTCTTCAGGAAATCTCTAATTGCTGTGAAGCCTTCTTTTGTCTCTGTGTTGATCACTGTTTTAATTGTATTCAAGTTCTTGAAGGTGAACTTGATACTCTTTCCTTTAGCGTGTCTTCCTATTTCGGCAGTGTTGCTGGAGAAGACGATGATTGGCGGCATTTTTTCCTTCTTTGTGTCGGTTTGTGGGGTTGATTTTGACTGCTTATGTGGTTGTGGGGTTGGTTGTTGGAGTGGCGGAGCTGGCTGCTGGTGCACTTGAACCCCCTGGGCAGGTTGGTCTTTTGGCTGGTTTTCTGTGGGTTGCGGCTGGCTGGTTGGCTGTACGGTAGGTAATTTGTCTTCCTTCAATTTCTTTTGTGTAGTTTTCTTTGATGGTTTTTTCTGCCGTTTTGATCCATTACGGGGTTCTTCATCAGAGCTGGACGTATTCTTGTCAACCCTTGACCTTCTTTTGACTTCCTGCCAGTCAGAATTGATGTCTTCATCTGCATCACCTTCATCTCCGGTGAGACAGACGAGGGGACCTCTTCTGACTTGCTCTTCGTTGGTTTCTTCGGCTTCTTCCTCCATAGGTTGCTCTTGGTTTGATGTTGATGTTGTTGGTTCTTCAATATCCTTGGTGGTTTCCTTGTCCGTGGCTTCCTCTCTGACCTCAGTTGTGATTGCAGCAAAGATTGCATTAATCTTTGGTGCAAAATCCGGTCCTAGGTCTTTCAGCATTCGGCGCAATAGTTCCTTTATTGCGACAACGGCAGTGTCAATCGTTAGGGGTTCGCCCATATTGACCTGCCTTCTTGGAAAATGTAAGGGTTTATGTTCACGAGGATTATCCCTCGATAATAATCACCTTCTAATCTTCTGGATTTTTCTTCTCGGAATTACCTTCCAGGTAGCTGGCAGGTAGTTCTTCTTGGGTCCCTTTTTATGGGGTTGTAAATAATTGGCTTCTGTTTATTTTTAGATTTAAGTAATCCGGTCTCCGTGTGTCCTCTTTCGTTGCCGATCGCTGACTGAGTGAGTACCCTTTATGAGTATTATCATTGAGTTTATATACATAGAGGAACCACCTCGTTGAAAACAGAATAGTGCGTTACTTCGTCACTTAGGTGGCGTTATGATTTAGCATAAGCACGAACCATTTTTGGATTCCATGTGGAATGTGGATATAATATCGACAAGCAGATGTGGACTGCTATCCTGCATCCTCCCTTAACGATCAACATGTGTGTATCTTACCAACACAAAACAACAATAATGGACTGGAGTTGAAATTGATAGGTACATTTGTTTTTGTGTGAATTCTTGTTTTTTTTTTTTTTGGTTTCCTGTTATTTGTGCTGATATTTTTGTCTGGTTGCTATATCCAGAAAGCCTTTATTAAAGGATTGGCACAAAACTCACACACACACTTAAAAAATTTTGGTATACCTGCGACCTGTGAGCTCACAGTCACGTGAGGCGAGTCTGTCCATGTCCCTTCAGCCCGCACCATGCTTGTCCATTACTTTGCATCGAAATTTTTTTATACAAATATGTATGAGTCTGTGGTATGGGTATTCCATAAAAATATACAATCTCGGTCAAGAAATGGATAAACAAAAATGCAGAAAGTGAAAACTAATTTCACTTTGCAATTAGGTACATTATGTATATTGATCGTAATTAAATTTATAAAAATTGTTCAAAATAGAGGAAAACTATTTTGAGAAACTTTGCAATGAAAAAAAATTGCTTTGAAATGAGGATTTTTGTAATAAAATAGGTATTTGAAACTTTCGTTGAAATTGGTCCAAACCGAGTGTTTAGCTTGTACCATGCAAATGAAGAGACGGGTTCTATACAGGGTGATTCACGAGCGTTGTGCCAAAAAGCTAGAGCGTGTAGGTTGAGTTGAGACAAGAAAAAAATCGTATGGGAGGGGGGTCTATTCCCCTCCGTTTAGCCGGGAGGGGCAATTTTCTAAAAACATGACTTAAATTTGAAAAAAAATTATTAAAAAATAACGGTAGCTCTTACAATGCCATGCTATACCTTTTTGTAAAGCCAAAAACTTGTTTTTTTATTGTAATTTTAAATGAAGTTATTTTATTGAACCGTTTTCAAAATATTAATTTTCAAACTCAAAATTATGAAAAAAATTAAAAAAAATAATTTTAAAACTAATTTTTTTCAAAATTTTACGTAATTAAGTATTATTTTTGTTCTCCAAATTCAATGCTCCTTTTAATTTTAAATCCAACACTGAAAACTGTATGGCTCTATGACTTTTTGTTGCCAAGCTATTCAAAAGTAACCGAACCTACTTCTTCACAAAAACACGAAAAAAATGGCTAAATGATACCTTGTGCCATCCAGTATGGCTAGATTTTCTTGTTTTTGTGAAGAAGTAGGTTCGGTTATTTTTCAATATCTTGGCAACAAAAAGTCATAAAACCAAACGATTTTCAGTTTTAAATTTAAAATTCATTTAAGTATTGAATTCTGAGAACAAAAATAATACCTAATTACGTACAATTTTGAAAAAAATTATTTTTAAAATTATTTTTTTAAATTTTTTTTCCAAATTAATATTTTGAAAACGGTTCAATAAAAAACATAAGCAAGAGCTACAGTACGTTTGCAACGAACTGTTGGATACCCTATTCCCCATATTTTTGTATGTGCATGCGTCTGCCTACCGCAAACAGCCGATGTTTCAGAAACAAAATTCTTCTTTAGTAGACAGAAAAAAATTCAATAACATTAAAATGTGATGTTCAATTACTGCTGGCGCAATAAAAAAAAGGATTGCGCCACGCCCAAAGTTAAAACGTTTTATTGCCAAGGCAATTGTTATGAGCTCAGTGACATTCAATTTTATTCTTGCAGATCGATTTGAACAAAACAAGACAAAACTTAAATTTTTAAAAATTAGATTTGAAATGGAAATAGCGATAATGTGTGTTTTTTTAACAATGCTTGGACCACACTCTGCTACGTAACCAAGGAATATAAATCCAAGTGTTCATCTGTTTACTTCAAAACTGCGACCGATAGTTAAAAAACGTTAAAAAAAATTAATGCATTATACGACTTTTGACGGAAACGCCCCTTAAAAGTGGGCGTTTCTTAAAAATTTGAAGCACTAACTGCGCTTTGATCAGTATTTAGGCATATGTGTAAGACTACAGCTGAATCGAGTAGTTTTTAAACAATCTTACCTGAACAAAGGTATTTTACCAAAATCACGCCTTTAAAAGTGGGCGTATTGAAAAAAATTACAAAAGAAAATGTGGAGATATATTTCTCAAATAACGAACGGAAGGAAAAAGGTTTAAATTAAACATTGGAAATGCCTTAAATTCTTAAGGCTGCGTTTTTCGTTCTTTCATGAAAAGTAGGCGTAAGCCACGCCCAAAATTCAAAAATTTCTTTTCATACACAAACCTTTTAGTTTCTATTAAGAGACGCAAAATTTTGGCTTGCGGATTCATTATAAATACCGTTTATTTACAAAAACAATTTTTTTATAGTTTCTAATGAAAAGTGGGCGTCAGCCACGCCCAAAATCAATTTTTTTGATTTCATACACAAGATGTTTATGTGCCAGTAAGACCCACAAAATTTAATGTTTTTCGCTTTAATATAACAATTGTTATTTTATAAAAACAATATTGATGGTTTTGTATGAAAAATAGGCGTAAGCCACGCCCAAACTGAAATATTTTTATTTGATTGGAAGAAAGTTTACCTAAAGCTTACGTGTGCAAAATTTTAGCGTTATGCTTTTATCGTAACTGTACAAAAAACATAATTTAATTTTATTAAATTGAGGTTGTTCAACAAAAATGGCGGTTGTGGGCGTGTTTGTGGGCGGATTTTACCGGTTCAAGAACTTAGCCTTACTCTTGAACCAAAGATTATATATACCAAATTTCAGCTTTCTAGCTCAAAAATTGCGACCTCTAGAGAGTATACATACGGACGGACGGACGGACGGACGGACGGACATGGCTAAATCGACTAGGCTTTTGATTCTGAGTCAGAATATATATACTTTTCTATACCTAACGGTATTATTTCTCTTTGTTACAAACTCCACACCAAATACAATATACCCATTCTATGGAATAGGGTATAAAAACTTCATTTAAAATTACAATAAAAAAATAAGTTTTTGGCTTTACAAAAAGGTATAGCATGACATTGTAAGAGCTACCGTTATTTTTTAATAATTTTTTTTCAAATTTAAGTCATGTTTTTAGAAAATTGCTCCTCCCGGCTAAACGGAGGGGAATAGACCCCCACTCCCATACGATTTTTTTCTTGTCTCAACCCAACCTACACGCTCTAACTTATTGGCACAACGCTCGTGAATCACCCTGTATATGTATAATCAGATATATACCTACACCTACATTTATTCAAAAAAAAATATTGTATGTACCTTATCTGTCTATATGCTTAATTCACCCGAAAATATGAATCTAGGATACCTACTTATGTTATTATACATATGTTAAAAAAAAAATTAAATCCTTCCGAATTTGTATAAAGTTCAAGTTTCAATTTCTACCCTTAAGCTTATGCTCTTATAGTGACTTAAGCACACATTGAATCGCAATCTACGCAAAATAAATAAACAACAAAAAATCATGACCTTAAACCAAATATGAACGAGTATCTATAGGTACCTACCTACAATTTGCAAAAGTAATAAAAAAAATACCAACCCCTCGAAATCACATTCATTTTTTGTTTTGCTTTTTTCACAAGTCAATGGGTTCCACAAAAAAATATAAAAGATCTACAAAAATATAAAATCTTGATTTGGTGTACCTGGTGCCACCTAGTGCCGTAGTAACGTAATGTTTCGTGATTCCTCTATGTATATAAACTCAATGGTATTATCCTATTATCATTAAGAGTGGTCTGAAAACTTTTCATCGTGAAGAAGTAGGTTCGGTTAATTTTGAATACCTTGGCAACAAAAAGTCGTAGAGCCATACGGTTTTCAGTGTTGGATTAAAGATTAATTGGAGCATTGAATTCTGAGTATAAAACTTATACTTAAATACGTAAAATTTTGAAAAAAATTAGTTTTAAAATTATTTTTTCAAATTTTTTTTTCAAAATTTTGAGTTTGAAAATTCAAATTTTGTTAAAAGAATTTAATTTAAAAACAAAATGAAGGAAGAAGTTTTTGGCTTTCCAAAAAAGTATAACACGGTGTTGTAAACGAAGTCGTTGATTTTTAATATTTTTTTTTGCAAAATAAGTCAATTTTTCAGAAAATTGCCCCTCCCTGCTAAACGGGGGGGAATAGACCCCCCCCTCTCATACGATTTTTTTCTTGTGTCAACTCAACCTACACGCTTTAGCTTTTTGGCACAACGCTCGTGAATCACCCTGTATAATAAAATTGTAACGGGTCGATGTCTGTACATTGAAGATATAGATACAAAACTAATATGGGGAGTCTCTATTAGGCCCACAGAAGCCAAAACAACCATTTTTAGAATTTTTGTCTGTCTGTCTGTATGTTTGTACGCGCATCACACAAAAACTACTGCATGGAATTTAATGCGGTTTTCGCATATTTAATGGTAGCACGCCAACTTAAAATATAGGCTACATTTTATCGCAGGAAAATATATAATTCTCGTTGTTTTTTTAATATTGCTGCAATCGAACATTATTCAATGAACTTAAAGCAAAATTAAAAGATTTTAAGGAAGTTAGCGATTCTCAAATAGCGCCACACTTACCTACATATACATGAATAGAAATAAGTTAGTCGCTCTGAATAGGAGTTACATCAAAAACATCATAGATGGCGCTATTTACCACCATATAGAAAATGTCTCATTCAGCGAAAGCAGAAATCGAAAAATAATGTAACCATAAAGAACGGTGAACGAGCAATACTTACGCCCAAAACTGATGAAGCGGAGCTGCCATAAATAGCAGTATCGGGGCGTATAATCGTTTTGAAAGTGGTCATTCCAATTAGGTATATTGCTCAGAACTTAACCCTCCAACTTTGCAATTTAAACCGTTATGATAGTTCGAAATAATATTATACAGAAGCCAAAAATCTTACGGCTGTAGAGCTGGTAAAGTATGTAGCTTTTATACCACGCATACCCCCCATTTTGAACCGGTTGTGCAAAAACAAAAATATACTGAGATACCTACTTTATTCTAAAATCCACGCGTACGAAGTAGCTAGTGGCAAATAAAATTAAAGATAAATCACATGGCAGATGATGAAATGGCTGTCAATGAAAACAGTGCTGCCAACTTTAAGTTCTATACCACTAAAAAACACCCTTTATATGTAGACACCTACATCTAAAATTTGCGGAATAAAAAGTTCAAAGTGTTATAAAATAAAACAGTGAATTATTTTTTTTAAATTTTTATTTCATTTCCTCATCAATCTAAATATATATTGTTTATATATTTTTTCCATTTTGTTATGTTTTCAATTTAGCTTCATTGATTTCCCATGTTTAAATACTGATTATTATAAATCGAAATACATTTGTTTGAATTTTCGTGTTTTTTTTTTGTTCTAAACTATTGTTTTGTGGTTTTTTTTTCTTTTCTTTATAATTGAAAACTTTTTAAATTTATTGATTTTCTGTTTTCTTGCGATATACGTTGTTATGTTTTGTTGTTTTTTTTTCTTGCACCTGTGTTGATTATTTAATATATTTTTCTGAAATTTTAACTGTCTATTGTTTCAAATATATATATATTTTTGGATTTTTAACTTCCATTTTTATTAAACATTGTGTCATCACCTTTAAAAGTAAAGGGATTCATTATGAAGACAATAGTATACTAAACACATGCATTCATTGAGATAAAAAAAAAACAAAAAAAAAAAGAAAACTTAAAAAAAAAAACATAAAACATAATGTTAAAAATTATCAATTTACATATTTCACATTTCTTAAATCGTAAATAAGCTCTTGTGTGCAATATATATTTTTTTTTATTGAAAGACAATTTATAAAAATATTTTATATATTATTTTTGTTTTGTTTTGTTGTTCATAGTAAAATTATTTATTTTTTTTGTATTTAAGTTTAATTATAATTTATATATATTAATAAAACAAACTTTAATGTTGTTAAAGAAAAACGAAAAACCTAAGATTAACATTATACATTCCATTATTTAACGTGTTTTACTGTTAATATAACGGAATACACTATCATTATTACAAATATTTTTGTATGTTTCAATGTGTGTCGTGTTTGTTTAAGAAACTCTTGAGAGTGTGGGAAATTTTCTATCAATTTTTAAACTTGTGATTTGAATATTTAACAATTCTTAGATTTTTTTGTTTGATGTTTTCGTCGATGATTTTCAAATGAAATGGCAGAGTTTTAAGAAAAGATCTTCTAAACCCAAAATTTGGCAACAATTTTCCTAAGAGAGAGAGTGAAAGAGTTTGAGAGGAGATTGATGAGTCTTTTTGAAAGCAATTATGTTTTTGCTTTTTAATTGAATTGACATAGATGAAGAAATGGAATGTTTTTTTTTTTGTATTTTAAATAACTTTAATAAAATTATTATTTTTGTAAAATACTCGATAGATTTGTGCCTTTTTATGATTTTTGTTTTATTTTGAAAAACGAAACACTAATAAAACACAAACTATAATTTAAAGTAAATAATTATGAAATGTAAATGTTGTTGTTGTTTTTTTTTTTTTTTTGATTTTCCTATATAATAGTATTAGTATGTTTATAATATTTTGAAACCATAGATGTGTATTTATTTTCATTTGCTTTTGTTAATTTGTTTCATTTTTAACATTTGAATTTATAAATTTTTTTTTTCATTTCGAAACTTTTTATGTTTTTTTTTTTTTTTTTTATTAAAAAGATGTTAAGCTCAATAAAATTGAAGAGAACAATCATATTTTTTTTCATTGGTTGGTTAATTTCTTTTGTTTTGGTTGGTTGTTCTGAAATTTGTTGCCAGTAAAAAGGTATGTATTCTTAGATACATATTTGGATATTTGTTTTATATTTTTTTTTTTCAATGTCTTGTTCAAATCACATGTCTTTTTTTTCCTTTAAGGTGTTTGGCAAAATTTTGCTAATTGATTGATACATATCATAATTGGAGGGAAATGCATTTTTTGTTGATTAAAAAAAGGGGAATGTATTTTAAAAATTCTAAAAATTAGATAACAATGAATTAATTTTTTGATAAAATAATAATTTTGATTGAATTCGTACAATCTGGAACCATTTGTGATTCTTTTTCAAATTTACATCAAATCAATGTCTATCCGAAAGATACTTAAGAATTACCGAGATTTTCGAATCTGCTGATAGGATTTATGTTTAATCTTTGCCATAGAACCTCAAGTATTATCATCATGCATTAATTTCTGTCACTTTTCACTGTCAACTTTTCTGTGTATTACACATAAGCTATTGAAAACAGATTCTAGTTTACCAGAGGCAACACATTAAATTTTAATTGAAGAAGAGTAGCTTCTATAGGGTTAGACAGGAGCTACTCAATCTAGAAACAGTTAAGGTTATAAAACTACGAAATTAATGAAAAAAATAAAACTACCCGTTTTATACAATCGTGGAATAAATTTATAACAAACGGACGATGCCGACGCGAAGGCTTAAATAAATGCAAACGATGTATTACAATTATCCAAGCCATAGAGCCCTCATTTGACACACTTCTATGTTGTAAATTTGTAAATCCGGCCTCGACATATTCTACTGACAGTTCGATTGACAGAAAGTTAACCACCGGATGATTTTTATGAAATGTAAATTCAAAGAAAGAATCACAATGGTGGAAAGATTTATAACAACAACAAATAAGAAATATAACATTTTTCATTTAAATGTTTACCTCTGCGATAAATAAACAAAAAAAGTTTTTAATAACTTATTTCAAACCGCATGTGATATTTTTGTTTCGTTTATAATATACTTTAATGCAATGGAAAGATTTGGTACAATTCATAACACGTTTGGCATGATGGAAATAGAATATATAATTTTTGTTTATTTTTTTTTTCGTTTTATTTAAATTTTACTTTCAAAACTGTTTTAATTTTTTTAATTCGTTTAATTCTCCTATTTTTTTAAATTCTCTATTAAAGTTCATTCATTTATTGAATAATTTATTTATCATCTCTTCTTTGCTTCTCCTTTAAATTCAATATTTAATTTTTTTAATTTTTTTTTTGGTTTTAAATTTATTTATTTAAAAATTCATTATCTTAAATATTTAATTATTTTTAAATTTAATGTTAACATTGGTTTGAGTTTTTCATTCATCATTAATTAATTAATCACGCACGCCCCTAGCTCAAACAAACAATACATGCAACCCCTTACAGATGGCTGTTTTTTTTTTTTTTTTTTTTTTTTGGTTTAATTTGTGCTCGGGAATGTTAATTATAAATATTATTTTTAAATGTTCATTTAAATTTGTTTTAATTCTTATAGAATGTTTCTGTTTTTTTTTGTTTTGTTTTTGTTTTGTTTGTTGCGCTAAAGATTTGATAAATATGTTATTGTTATATTTATTTATTTACTCTTGTTCGCGCCACGCCTCAATTTCTACTACCGCCTTCTTTTTTTTTCTTTTTGTTTTTTTTTTTTTTTATTTTGTATGGAATGTTTGGATGTCTTGATTCGCTACTTAAATGATTTGATTAAAAAATTATTTAAAATCAAATTTACCAAAAAAGAAAAAAAAAACAAAACAAAAAAAAATATTTAAATTATTATCATATAGACTTGGAATGATGAACATTTTTTATAGAGTTAGAATGAGTCGAATGTTTTGATACGTTCAATGCGAATTCTTCGAGAAATTCGTCCTGAGTAAATAGTTGTTTAATAATATATATTTTTTATTTCCAAAATCTACTCCAAAGTCTCTATATAATGTGATTTTGTGGTTTTACTTATTTTTTAGGTAATATGTGTGCTCACTCTATATTTTTAAACTCTAATTTCTTCTTCTTTTTGTTTTTAATTTTTTTTAATATTATTGCATCGATTTTTGTTTTGTTTATTTTGTTCTTGTTGTTGTTGTTTTTTTTTTGTTAATATATATTTTTGAAGAATAAAAGTGCGATTGTTCTTCGGAAATGAGTTTTCATTGTCCATTGCTTTTATAAAATTATAGGGTATACTTTTGAGTGTTGTGTGGAAAAATAGTTTTACTTTTTTTCTTTTTACTTAGGATTCAATGAATTATATATTTTAGGTTTTCTTTTAAATTGTAACTGTTTTTTTTTTTTTTGTTTTTATTGATAAAATGAACATTGATTTAGTGGAGTGACAATACTTTGGGGGTTTTTTTTTTAAAGAAATAATTTACAAATAGTATTAACAAAAGAGAAAAAAAAACATATATTTTTTTAAATTTAAAAGCTTTGTGACTCGATTTAGTTTAGATTATATTGCGAGTCAACCAATTCAAATTCACAATCGCATCCCTCCAAACAGTCCGGACATTCTAGCTCACTGTCTTGTCAGTAGAGCCAGGAGACGGGTACCCATTGTGCTGTGGTGTGAACTCGATCGATTGCGTTCTCCAGCGCTGCTATTGTCTCGCCAATGTCATTGTTGACTATTGTCAAGTCAAAGAAATGACCATACGCCTGACGCAGCATATCCGATTCTTTGGCTAAACGTTCCAGACTTCCATCATACTGTTTTTATGGTATGGATACAAATACAAAAAGAGGGTTGGAAAAAATATTGAAAACAAAATTAGAAATTCAATCTTACATCGGCGATGTTTTGCAATGACGGAGCAGCTATAAACACAACGTACGGAGTAAACTCAGCGGTTCGAAGGATTTTAAGCGCTTGTGGTTCCACGTCCAATATTGCCATTTTGCCATCAGTGTGAATACGTCGTATTGTATCCAATTTGGTGCCGTACATTGCGTCCTCATGAGTGCCTGTTGATGGGAGGAATACAAAATAAGGGTTACAACTCCAAGTGTACTTAGGATTTTAATTTACATGTTCAACAACGCAAATCACGTTAAGTGCAAGACTAGCAAATGCAATAAAAGCACCTCTTTTGTTGGGGGTTTATGTCTTTGCTGGTTTCGGAATGGGAAGGGGGGCATTTCATGGTTGTCAAACAAACCATGATGGCTTAAGTTATTGCCTGACCATCACTGTAGTCATGGCTTATGGTGATGGGGAAAGGCATAGGTAAAAGGAGGACATAAATGTTGAATTTGAGTATTTGCACGGATTCAAGTGTGGATATTGACATCAGAATCTTAATGGATTTAGATTTAGATTTTATTCGTCACAAGTTGGAGGCATCGTGATGCTTTGACATTAAATTTTCTAACAACATTTTGCCAAGCTAAAAGGATATACAAAGAGGTTGACCAAAACATCAAAACTGAGTTAGAAAACAAACTGAGACTAAAGTCCTTGAAAAGTGAGGTATCCATAATTTTTTGAAGTAATCTAATAGGTTTCTTCTTGGTTTCATTGGAAAAGTTATGGCTTGTGATACTTCTACAACAGAAAAGTCAAGCAAATACAGATTACATTATATAGCCTTAACGACGAAGCGTGATTTTCCCGAAGGTCAAAGAAAAATTAAAAAATTTGTTTTAAGTAAATTAATGTCAATTTTTTCGACGAAAATAAGTATTCCGATAAAACCTGAACAAATAGCTCAAAACAGAACGATTTGCCAAATTTCGAAATTCGTCATTAAACGGACGCGTTACTGATTTTTTTTTCTGCCTAATTGAAATAAAAATTAATTTGTCGAGACGGCCAAGAAAAGACATCAGACAAATAATTAAATAACTAGCTTGAAGTTTCCTTGACAATCTAAGAAATAGTACATTATTCTGCTCTAGATCCCTTAGTATGGCACTCTGGTAGGAAGCTTTGAAGAACGTAAAGATCACGGGTTCTTCCCGTTCTTTTTAACTAAATTATCAAACTATGAAATATTTGGACTATCGATTATCGACCATAGAACGTTTGATTCCTGTACGCAATAGAAAGGTACGATTAGGTAGAACGTGGATGCTTCGGCATAACAACAGTTTTCTGGGAGTGAACGAAACCAAATGCTGAAAGTGAGTTGAATATACTGCGGTATGTCGTATGTGTTATTCTATTGCGGTGAGTTATTTTAAGAATCAAGTGACCATATAGAGGGGGTTACGTAGTTTAATTATTTGGGCAGTTATACATTGCACAGGATAGCGAAACGGACCTAGTGCACTTAGCACTAGTGTGGAGCTTAATATCCCTTAGCACAAAACTCAAACTATTCGAACCTGCCTCTAAAACATGGAAATGCTATGCCAACATATAGAGCAAACTGAAGGCCTTTGTAAACTGTTGTATGCGGTACATTCTAAAGAACCGGTAGCCGTGAAACTGTGGAACAGGACCAGGCAGATAAAATTGGATGCAGGCATCATGCAACGGAAGTGGCTTTGGATATGTCATACACTGAAGAAGCCTGACGATATTTATAGCGAAACAATGTTTCGAATGGAATTCTCAGGGTAATAGACGTGTCAGAATACCAAAAACAACTTATAGGCCATAGCACAAGTCTGCAGCAAATCGGGAGAGTTTGCGCTCATTGCAGCCGGACAAAACATATCTTGAAACCACGATGGTTTTTTTGGTTTTTGGTTGTTTTTCTTTTTTTTTTTGGTTCTAATAATAATAATTCTAATAAATTCACTATAAAAATTAAATTATCTCACCAAGAGCCTTTTTCTTTTCCCTACAAACACAAAATCTCTCGGCATTCTGTCTCTTACGGCGTAAAATTAATTCATCGTCGGACATTTCAAACTCTTCTTGGAAACTTTTGTTGCGGAGATATTGGCTCATTGCCGCTATTAGGAAGAACCCGAGGGGAAGACATGATCAAAGCAGTCATAGATTATTTTGATAACAATGACTTGAAAAAGCTTTCATCGGTAACAACTGACATTGCGCCAGCAATTGTTGGGAGTCAAAAACGGACTAGTTCACCTGTTGAGTAGCAGTGCTGGGTGTTTTGAAAATTTGATTTCCTGCCACTGTATTATTCACCAAACTGTGATTTCCTGCAAACTCAATCAAAATTTTGAGCGTATCAAAAAAGTAAATTTTCTTCGTGCCAAATCAACTTTGAAACATCGTTAATTAACGCATTTATTGAAGCAGTTGATGAGTAATATGACGACTACTATTGCATTATAATGTGAGATGGTGAAACAGCATTTTGGAGCACCTGAAGACATATGTTTTCAGCAAACGCCTACTGCCTACATAAGTTTTTTAAACCAAAAAGAAAGTGTAGCTCATTGCTTTCTTGACGGATATTTTACCTGAACCTTAAACTTCAAGGCAAGGGAAAGCTTGTATGGAGTTCATGCCAGAAGTGAAAAGTTTTTCGCAAAAACTCGATGTTTTTGATAATGATCTTGGTAACGAATGCTTCCCCAATTTAAATAAAATAATCAGCTGTGACAACGAGACTGACATTGTTCAATACATCTTAAATCGGAATTTAAAAACAGAATTTTGTTGAAATACTCAGTAGCATTTACTCTTTGCATCCTGATGGTGAATGGAGCAACGAAGCTGTAATTGTTTTCGGGAGTGATAAGGCTATGGAAATTATCGATTTCCAAGAAAACACAGTTCTAAAATAAAAACATGCAAAAGTTTTGAGTGAAGAGTTCTGGATAAAATTTATTTGTTGTAATAAATATCCAGAACTACAAAAAAAGCTTTGAAACTTCTTACTTTTGTTGGGGCCAACATATATTTGTGAAACAGCATTTCCGAAGATGAACTTCATTAAGAATACATTTCGATCTCGACTTACTGATGAACATCTCCAGGATTTAATGTCAATAGCTGGCATCAATTTTTCTCATTGATATGCAAAAAAATACCTTTGTTATTTATTGCCGCAATTACATTTGTTTAGTAACTTTTTTTTTCTATAAAATGTTATGCGGACCGCTGTGGTCATTTCATTTCTTTAAACGGATCCCTAGCGAAACTAATTGATGACCGCAGCAATATATGTTATGGGCAAGCCCGATGATTGGACAAATGCAACATTGAACAAAAACAAGGGTAAAAGTCCGATGTAAGTTCCTGATTTGGATGGGTGTTTAGCTTAACATAGCACTATACATTTCATTTTTAAAAGAGATCCTTACTAGTTTAAAATTAAGTTTTTAGAACTAAAAGCCATTTACGCGCGGAGAAAGAGGGATAATCGTTATTTTTGTGCTAGTAATAGTTTTGGGTACAAATCTTTCAAAAGTTGCCGTATGATTACCCAAAAAGATGGTCGGTAATCAGTCAATGCACTAAAATACCAATCTTTGGCCTATTAATTTTGCCAATGTTAGACATTGACTAATTTAACTTAGATTTGACTGAATATCGGGTTTAACCCATGACATATCTACTCAAAGACAAACATTAAAGTTTGTTCGTTTAAGTTAAGTCGTGTCCGTCCCTTTTCAATTCGCTTTTACGATTTGTGTATAAAAGAACCTACAGAACAAGACAAATTTAAAAGAATGAGTTTTTTTTATTATAACCACGGTTGTGAGCTTGTAAATTGAAAAACATTAAGATTTAAGGATTTGTTTTAAATTGTGAATTCATAAATATACCATTAACAAGCTCTTTTAGATTAAAATTTACTCAATTCATAAGCTCCTTTTGAATAGTAAATTGAAAACATGTTATTTAGATTTGCGAATTGGTTTAAATTTGAATTCACAAGTTCTTTTTGACTAATGGACAATATTATTCAAATTCTTTGATTTCAGTTGGCATCAAAATGATCGAATTTCATAAAAGCATACGAATTAAAATTAAATATTCTTCAATTTGCAACTGAAAAAACTAGTGAATTCAAAACTTTTATTTCGCTTATGACTTGTGAATTGCGTGAGTGACTGTAACTATCTGGACAATTTTGCAGTATTCTAAAAGATCAATATAAGCCTTAAAAGTTGCGTATCCTTTCTATAAAGATTGCTAAATAAAATAAGAAAATGGCGATTTAAGAATCAATTAATAATTGAAATTTGCTGTGGAAAGCTAAGATGAGATTAGTGTTAAAATGATATCTTTAATTTATAGACCAGAGTTCTCTTGTATGTGAAATCCTTAGGGTGACTTACTTGGTGTATACCATAACTATACTCTTATAGTTTTTCAATCGATTCATTTCATTGTTAAGTGATTTGAATTTTAAATTGCTACACATTTCAAGTTATTGATTTTGCATAGACTTTGAAGTCTTAACTGCTTTCATGATGGATGTCAATGTCAATTCTGTGATTGAGAAGTGAACAAAGGAGAACAGAATCTTTAAGTTAATGGAAATTCAACTGGCTCATACAAACGCAATCGTTAAATGATTATTAAATCTACTTTTTTGATAGCATGTTGTTGTGAGGCAGAACCCAACCCCTTTTAAATTGAGTTTTGTTTCCAGTTTGTTTTGAACACTTACGTTTTCGTATGACATATGGCGTTGATTTTTTATATTTGATTAATTTGGAAACGAAAACTGAAAGAAACTCAATAGAAACAAAAATTGAAAAATATTAAATCCTTTTCACCTTGATGTATATATATAAGTTTGGAGACTGTATTAAGTTTTCAAAATAGGAATGAGCTACGGAACTATATCATGACGACTAGAAAAGACTAGAAAAGACTTGTATTTGATATGAATACAAATTGATTGTCGAGCATTATTATGAAGGTTATACATTTTAATCAAGAAGCTCCTGGTTTTTTTTGGAACAACACTAAAGCTAAAAACATGAAACCCTCTGAAATATACTATGAAAAGTATTTTAAGCTTTTGAAAAAAAACTTCAACACCTACTTTTGGGCCATATTTTTCAATAGACTCATTGATTTCAAACTACTGTAAATGTTTTGTAAAAGATACAAGTATCTGTGATATTTAAAAATCTAAATGGAAACCAGTATCTTCGATAAAATGAGTTGAAATGATAAACAATTGCAAACTCTTATTCGCCAAATAGGTAGGCACTATTCTCAGTTTTTAAAAAATCTTTGAAGGGAAATGGAAGATTAGGTACATTTAAGGGATCTAATTCTCGATTGTTCAATATTTATGCAAATTGTATATTCTAAACAAAATGTATGCAATAAGCGATATCAAAACATATATCCTTACCATATTCGAGATACTCATTAGCAGCAATGTCGGCCATCATTTCGTCGTGTGACACGAAATAGTAACTGCGGCCATTTTCCTCGTCTGGCCGTGGAGGTCTCGTTGTATCTAAAAAAAAAAAAATCAAAAATCAATTTACAAATCTCCCTTCCAAAACACACACAAAAAAGAACATTTTTCACTTACGTGGTATTGGATAAGCATATTTATCTGGATACTTAGCTATAAGAGTGTTTTTGATATGACGGCGACCAACACCATGTGCGCCTAATAATACTAAAGTTTTCCGATGAAAGCTGGGATCAGCAACTGAAATAAAAACAAATAAAAAGAATCATTCGATACTGAAAAAGTTTTCACTTTATATTTGAAATTTTATATTACTCACCTGGCACTTTAACAACCTCCTCATATGTCACTAAATCCAAATTATCGAACACAGCGTTATGTTTGGCCAAGTACTTGTCCCGGCATTGCTTTTTTTTCCGCCCGAAAATCGAGCAATTAACTATAAAAAAATAATTAAAAAACAATTATTATTTTGGATTCATAATTTGTTTTTTTTTTTTTTTTTTTCAATTTATGTTGCCTTTGGTAAAGTTTTTAAATCAAAAGAAGGTTTTGAAAAAAAAAACACACGTTGCAGATAAAAAAGAAAACATCCTCAAAAACACAAACTACTTAAATACAAAAAGCCATGTGCAGCAAATTCAAAAATAAATTTCAAATTAAAAATTCAAAAATCATAACCATACGAGTATAGCATTCTCTACCTGTATTGCTTGGAAATATATATATTTTTTTCTCCAAATTTTCAACTCGCCGGATATCCTTGCGAGCTGATGGAATGGAAGCACGACATCAGGAGTCGGGACACCTTCATGCCATTTACAAATCTTACAAATGATGATGATAAACAATGATACGAAATTTTTTTACATACTCTTTTTCTAAACATGCTAAGTTTGATGAGTGATGGATGGACGGTTTTTGAAACTTGATAATGATCCTTGTGTCGGCAACTAACTTAAAAAAAAAACAAAAATGATAAAATTATGGATGTGAAAAGGGAGACAATATTTGTTTGTCCTGAAACATTTGGATATATGTAAGTAGAGGCTTTGCGACAGGGATATGAAATTATTTGTCCATTATTACTGTCGCGTAGCGTGCGTCGTCGTCGCCGTCGAGTCGGTTGGTAGCAACATATGCCGCAAAGTAGGCATACATATTGCATCCATTAAAACCTTATTTGCATATTAAAAAAGATTTGATTTTTGCACGGAGATAGCTAAACGAAAAATAATAACGCCAGATGAGGCAGTTTACAGGGTGTTTTATAATTCGATGGCAATAATTTGGGAATTTATTTATGGGGATTAAAGGCCATGTCCCTAATTTTGGCATCTCTTTATGAAATTTAAGAAAAGGCTTACTTAGACGTACCCTGACCCATGGCAAAGCAATAAGCTCTCTCAATATGGATGTTACAACTTCAGCAGACCATGCTAATTTTTTGTTCTCACCTTTCTTAGAAAAAATTCACTGACAGTGCAGAAAAAGCCACACATTTCTTGATATTCGGAAAAACCGGCACCTGGCAATAATGTTCGCATATAAACTTTTGATTTTCAACTAACAAAAAAAAAAAAAAAAAAAAAAAAAATGAAAAAAGACAATATAAATTTATTTTTAAGATTTTTAAAACAATTTAAAAAAATTTGCCATCGAATTAGAAGGCACCCTATATAAAACAAAACGAGATTGCTAAGAACAAGCGACTTAAGCACAAAGTCACAGATATTAAACTACTTTTAAGAACTAAATAATATGACAAAATTAAGTGTAATTAAGTTTTAAAGCAATATATAAAATATATTGCTGTACAAAAAAATCATGTATAAAAGAGTATTAAATATAACAAAATGATAAATGCTATATTACTTATGTTTATTTTTTTTTTATAAATTTTTGCCTCAGTTCGAATACAAATTCAGTCTTTCGGAGCGTTGGTCTTAGTTAAAAATATTTCTATTCCCTAAAATTACTGTTTAGTCCAGTCGACAGGTACTTTTAGGTGGAAAAAGGTCAAAAGTTAATGAAACTTGGAGGTTTTGTTCAAAGATAGTAAACTAACATTTTGCTAAGTTTTTGACCTCGAGGGCCCTGTTCTAAAAGAGGGAGGGGGGGGGGGGGGGACTGCAAATTTTTCGACGTTGCTCCGGTTTTCCCTCAAAAACTTTTTTCCTTATAACCTTTGGCAAAAACATATAGTTTTTTGTAGAGCATAAAATTTCCTACAATTTTGTTAATACAAAAACATCTTTGTATGTCAATTTGTTACCAAGATATGGCGCTTCAAAAAACAGGTTTTTTTTTTAAATACTCCAAAAAATTACAAAAAATGAAGAATTCCGCCTTATTTTTTCGGAAATACCGACCTGTCGACTGGACTATGTTGTATTTGTTTTGAATGGAACATGGAAATAAAAAATCACAATTTAAGAAATACTCCTTAAATTTCCAAAAGTCCACATGATTTGGTAAAAGCTTCTTTGGTAAATTAATTTTTTTTTGTGCCTAACTAATAACTTTTAAATTATGTCAAAAATCGGTTCATTTGTTTAGCCGTTAAATGAGTTGCCACCCTAAGGTTTGCTTGTTGGTACCATGAACGCTTAACTGTGTCGACTTTGTTAATTCATCGACGGAGTAGATTAAGGTGTAATGTAATGTAAAGACGGTTTGCCAACATGCGGACAGGCAACGTACAGCTGACCGTGCAAAAAACAGGGAAATTCGAGATTAATCCCACAGACTTCCAACGATTGGCCTTGCGATTTTTTGATTGTCATCGCAAAAGCCAATATAAAGGGGAACTAAATTCGCTTGAATTGGAATGGAAGATCAATTGGAATAATCAGATTTCGTGGGATAAGGACTTAAACTCCTTTGAACCTAGTCACTTTCAGCTGTTAATTATGCAGTAGAGTTCCTGGCATATCAAGCTAGTTCAAAAATTTTTTCGGATAGTTGGCCGCTTCATCTTCGTCGGTCACCCTGTCAACTGATTTGTGTGGATGCAGTTCTCCAGCGATTTGGCTTTGAATTATGAAATTCAAGCTATCGGCGTTCGCTGCCAGTATTACCCGTTCACTAATCCAATCGATATTTGTATAGCTTTGTGCGATTCCGGGGAACACTTTGTTGACGAGCCCTTCCTTCGATAAGGATGTGAACTCTCAAAAATTTGCAGAAACGATATCAATTCAGTCAAAACATCAACGGGAATTTGGCCATTGTCAAGCGCCAGCATTTGTCTCGAGAGTTAGGCAGTTGATGGGTCGCTCTGCAAGGTGACTCTCATGTTCGTAGTCAATTTCAATTTATTGTCTCGAATCACTTAAAAATCTTTTCATCGTTCGGTCAATGCTTCAAAGCTCGTTTATGCGTCATCGTGCATTTATCCCAGATGATGATTTTGCGCTGAATTCTTGGTCATTGTGCACGTTGGTTTATCAATAGTTAGAAGATTCATAGGCAGCTTCAAAGCGGAATGTGAAGTTCTACCGCCTTCCAGCAAGGTGTTAAAATGGTAGAGTATGAAACAGCCAACGCCATTTGAGATCTTGACCGAATTGTTACCAGAAAAAGTGAACAAAAAAGGTTGTTTCATAACTGTTTAAATAAACTGAAAAGTGGATTTGATTTATCCTAGAAATTTTATAGTCTCCAGAGAGCAAACTTGTTGTATAGTGTAATTGAATATATCAGCCTTTCGGGGCCCCCGTCCCGATAGGGGTTCTGGGCACGGGCCCCGTGTGCCCTTATGGTAAAGACGGCATTGCATATATGAGGAAGCAAAATAAGCTAAGGTGTGGAAACTGAGTAACTAAAGAACTCCAATTATAGAATATACGGGGGTTCCCAGTTCATATTTTCCTTAAAAAAGAGAAACCAATTTAAAAAAAACCAATTTAAAAGAATCAGGGATGATCATAAGCCTTCTGGTTGGATGCAAGTTGTGCTTCTTCTTTTGTTGTAAGTTGACATCAGACTGACAAAGTGGTTACATAAAAGAAGTTACCAAAGTGGCGAAAAGCACTCGATAAAATCAATTATATTTTTAAGAACAGAAAACGCATGGCGAACGACTGATTAGAATATTCAATGTTCCCCAAATGAATGCTGGCCCGTCCGAAGTATCGTTCTATCTATCTCCGTTTCTTTTTTCTTATCAATATCAATGACCTTTTGTCCAAAACATCTAATCCACTAAATTGTTATGCTGACGGCAATACTCTTAGCTTCTCATTTTCGTTTCCGAATTTACAACCCAATTTTCCCAGATGTGGGTCTGTAACAGCAGCGTATGATAAGCTACTTAAGTTCCAATATTGAATGATTAATTCAAAAACTCGGTGCTGTCATCTGTCGTTAAAGGAAAATTTAGACCCTATGCCACTATCCATGAGTGGCACTGGCATTGACGAAACGAGATATGCGTTCCTTTTTTTGGTTTCCTACGACGATGAAAGAAATATGCGTTTTAACATAACAGAATAATTTGTCGAAATATTACCTGTCTGTTTCGGAATATCGGAATAGTCAGTTGCGCTACCCTCCTAAAGGAATTCTTCGTAATACTCGCACAACTAAAAATACCATTGAGTTTTTCCCGAGCCCTAAATCGGACGTACTGTTCAGTAAAGAGAATCATTCTTAAGCCGCACTACGCGAATATTGAACGCTTTTTCCTTCTGCGATTGACAGACATTAAAAACCAATGTGCATCGCGCAAATTATTCAATTGTAAAAAGGCTAGATTATTTTTAATTCAGTGTTCAAAAAATTAAATAATCCCCACTGATGTAAGCTTATGAACAATAGTGATGACAAAATTGAGGTTGCCAGAAAATTAGTTGTCTACTGGATTCAAGATTTCTTCTCAGCAAAAACAATTTTTTTAGGAATTGTTTTAAAATGTGGTTTCTGCTGCATTCCAACGTCCTTAAAGAATTTTTCACTTTGAATGCTGCACTCGATAAATCAATCATTTCAAAAATCACAAGCAGCGTTTGAAAATTAAACTTAACTATTTCAAACGAATTCTGAAAGACTTCATAAATACATCATAAAACTTCCTACATTTTTTCGTGCCGACTGATTGGCGTGAAAGATTGATCAAAAACCACATTAAAAGAAGAATCTTGGGCACGTTTTTAGACGGAACAAATAATTTCCTACGAAACTTACAAAAAAAGAGCAAACAAAGAAAACTAAACTAAACTCTACGGCAGCATTATAGCGATATTAAAAAAAAAATACATTTTCAAAACTGTTCATACGGTCCTTTCTTGTAGAGAAACACTATTCCAGACAAAATGATGCCATATCCTATCCTTGCCCAAAGCTATATGGACAAAATGACCGACATAATTCACGAAACTTTGTTTTAACGTGTTGGTATCTATAACACTGCAGTGCAATATTATGCTCTTTTAAATGCCAATACCCTAAGGCAGGAAGGATGAATTCCTGCGACCAGACGTGCGACAGTTCAACAATTTCAACGGGATAGTGTGTTATTTTAATGGTTTAAGTAACGTACATATACATGTATGTACATGTGCATGTTGTTACATACATATAATGTACACACAGGTATCAAAGTACACAAGCTTCTTCCTTGAGGGTTCAATTTCAGTTTATAGCAAGCAATACGAGCAAGGAAATCCGCCCAAATTCATCCTACAAAGACAAGTGAACGAATCGAATTCCTGTGGAGATAAATGGCTTACTATTACATCCTCAAACGAGGACAAAATTAAATAAAGTTCGCATTAAATTGCAAGGTGCGAATCAAAGAACCGTTAAGCTGGTAAATTAAACGCGAGACCCTTGTTTAATTAAAACTTCAAATTAATAGATAATTTCCTTTTATTTATTGCTACACGGTTGCGGTGAGAGGAACTCAAAGAACCAACGAGACTGCGACTTTGTATCTTTTCGAATCTATTTTGACAAAGAACAATTGGTAATTGATAAGATTTATTGAGCTGGAAAATTAGATCGCTTTTGTGTGATGTAATTTTGTAGGTACTCGTAAATATTTAGAAAATCATGTTTTTATTTTTTTTTTTTAATGAAGAACATTATGAAATTTAATTGAAGGAATCTGTGTTTCATTACGATTACGAGCTGTTTTAGTTGATAGTAGATTGAAGAAGTCCTTTTGGAGACTAATAAATACATTTTCGCCTCTAGGAATTTTCATTTTCAATAACTCATAGCATGAAATATATTAATTGCAACATGGAAACAAATAAGGAAATCGATAAGGAAATAGTAGATAGACAGGGTATTCAAAACACAGAGCAGTTGAAGTCTGTATTTAATTTTAAATAGTTAGATATCGATATGGACCTTAACAAAGTATATGTCATCCCAAACGGTTGTTAAACATGGAAGGTCTTCATCCGAGTTCAAGGTGCACTCTTAAGACAAAGAAACCAGGAGTATTTATGAATTTGCAATTTAATGCTACACGATAAAAAAAAAAATTCAAATATATGAGTGCTAACTAAACTATTTCGAAAAATTGAATATTTTTGCGGAATTAAATTAATGTGCCTATATGACTCTATTTACAGCAAGGTATTTGGTTTGTATTGCGAGTGCCAACCTATTTTGAATATGAAAAACGATAGACAACCACGAAGTCGGATATGGGTGGCTCTTAATGGGTAACGATGAATTCCAGAAAGATATATGCAGTTGGTCGTGAACATGTACGAAGAAGCAGTGACAAGAGTACAATTTCCAGCTGAAACCAAAGAAGAATTCCAAATCACAGTAGCTGTTCACCAGTATCTTGAGTCCCCAGCCCTTTATTGCAGTTCCTGACAGCCTGCCTGAAGGTAAAGTGACGGACTGCAAAGCGCATAAGTTATACTTTGCTGACGATATAGCCATCCATCATAAGCAGGGTTTCTTCATCTCTGTAACTTGATGTATAGGGAGACGTTTTGGAGGGAAATGGGAACCGTAAGATAGCAGGAAATTGCAGAGAAGGAGCAATCCTGAGAAGCCCGTCAAAAAGCCAAAATCATTCAGCGTTCCAATTCGATGGCGAGAAAGAAAGAGAAGAGGCAGTCCCAAAAATGCCTGGTACAAGAAAAAGCGAATACAGCATTTGATTGGCCTCAAAAATAGTACACTCCAATACCGGGCGGCTTGCCGACGAATCCAAAAGGCGGACCACGATACTTCGATAGGTTCATATATTGGGAGTTCATTTGATATGAAGCAATAGTTTCTAATAAAATAATTTTAATCAGAGTTTCTGTCAAAAATTTGTGAAGTTGAAGAGTATGAATCAAAGAATATACATATGGGCATTATTCATTCACAGTTTTCAGCCTTTTTGATACACAGCTTTATACCATCATGGCATTGTAAATTTTAAATCGAACAGTGCTGATTCCAAAAATGCCACCACGACAAAGGATTATGCGTTTCGAGTTTCGTTGAAGTGTCATGTTGTGAGCCTCTCTAAAATTAAGGCCCAACACGCTATAAAACAAAGTACCTATAATTTTAAAAATATATTTTGTGTGTGTCTCCGCAAAATTAATTTGATTTATCAAAACAGCGTGAACTATATAAAAAAATATAATATTTGCATTTTTGCTCTTTGATCTATAAAAGCTCTACGTCGAATCTCACATGAAGTCGCTTGAAAAAAAAATCCAATTTACTTGGAAATTTATTATAATTGTGTTCTCACTCCATTCAATATGTATTGTGATTCGCGGGAGTACCCCATCCAAAGGAATTTTTTGTTGTATTTTCTTCCTTAATAATAAACACCTGGAAACAAAATTCAACACACCGCACCGCACCATCCTGAACTCTCGGCTCGGCTTGTTTTAAATAAATATTTTGTTTTGATTACGAGAGCTCTGACACTCGGGCATTTAATTGAGTTCATCCTCATTAAAATATCATGATTGTGCTTTAATTACAATACATACGGGAACATATCTTAATATACTTTTTATAGCCGAAAGTATTTCTTTTTTTAATCATTTCACCAAACGAAAAAAAAATAGTTTTGTTCATCCAACTACTATAGTTATGTAGATATGAATGTATTGTATACGTATACCTACATTTAGTTTGTATTATTTAAGGATGCATTCGCATTAACATTGTCCTACGCTGTTAGTATTTTTGCAGTAGAACGAAAATGTAGGAATAAGAACGCATGATTTTTAAGAGCTAACGGTTTGAATTTGAATTTAATTTTTAAGTAAGCACAATGTGCTGAATTTTATCCTTTTTACTATAATTAAGAGTAAAAGCATTTTAATTTATAAAACATACATCTTTTTTCTGGCTTTTCTTATTCAAAGTTAAGAAATTTAAGTTCGGTGATGTGAAATAACCCCGACGAAATAAGGCCTAATGTTCCTTTTTCTTTGCTTGCAGAAATAGGGCCATACGAGAAATTTGGCATCATTTCTATGACTGGGATGCATATGAAATAGAAGGATTAAGGATTAATGCTGAATAATAATTTGAACCAGTGGATAACATTATGAGATTAAAATATTTTCAAAATAATATGACGACATTACAATTATTTTGGGTTAATATTCATTTGTTATTCAATGAATTAAAAGAAACACAGAAGACGCTCGATCTCGATGTAGTGAACTAAAAAAACCAAGCCTGTTCACTATATAGAAATTGTTCACTATTTTGAGCGGGAGTTTTTAAATGTTTACTAACACTGAATTCGATTATTAATAAAATTCTTTTTTTTATTAATTCAACATCGCAAAAACAAATAAAGTGCACGACTGAGTCGCACGAACTTGCTGTAATGTGTTAAAATGATCTTGAGTGCTTGAGATTTTGGGAAAAAAGCGTTGAAAAAATCATATGAAATTTTATAAATCATTTAAAAATCAAAATCTTAAAAGTTTTTTGGAGAAAATGAAATAAGCCATCAGGTTTCTTTTACTTTTTTGAATTTCTTCAAAAAAAAATTTCAAAATCGATCGATCAGTTTTTTCAAAAAAACAGTTTTTTTGAAAAACTTTTTGAAAATATATTCCAATTTTTTTTTTGAGTATGCCAACTTCTAGCACTTTGTACTTTTTATCAGAAAAATAAAATTAAAAAAATATAGATTAAACCGTTTTTGGAAAAAACAAAAATTGAAAAAAAATTTTGAAACTTTTTTAAAAAACTCAAAAAAACTTTTTTTGAAAAATTTAAGAATTTTTATTATAATTTTTATAAAAGGGCTTCTACAGTAAAAATTTCATCGAAATCCGTCAAGCGGCTTACGAGAAAATCGGATTGAAAAAAACCGGTCCTGTGGGAGGAACCGTTATAAGACTTTTCCTGAAAAATCTTTTAAAACCAAAACATAAAGCTTGTACATAAAACACTATTCAGAAAGTTTTATCAAAATCGTAGGAGCCGTTTTTGAGAAAAATTAATTTTTAACTAAAAATCGTATGGCAGGTACCGTTAGTTTTAAAGCTAGAATGCTAATTCCAAAAACCCCTCTGTAGGACGTCATAATAATACTATCTACCAAGACGGACGGACAGACAGACAGACAGACAGACAGAATTGTCGGACCCACTTTTTTGGGCTTCTCTATCATCGTAATGTTATGTTTGATTTTTTTTTTTACGAATGCATAACTTGCCTTATAGTACCTATAATCGCAAGTAAAAAGTTCACTTATTAAGATTCTCATAGTTTACTTTTTAGAGTAGTCTCTGTTAAATTTTGATGGTTCACTATATTGGATAGTTCATTATACAGAAGTTCACTATATCGACATCGAGCTATTGTATACATACAAATACATACATACAGACTTAGTATTTGAAATATTAAGGTATGAAAATAAATGAAACTTAAGAACTCATTTAATTACCAGCACTGTTAGCAGAACTTTGAAAAGAATTCATTTTTTTCAATTATTATTATTTATTGACTTTCGAAAAGCATTATTTTAAAAATAGATCAAGCAATCAATGACACATGTGCGTCAGGAACTTTTTCCAGTTTTGCATTGAAACAAGGCCTAATGCTGTTTTTATTATTTCGTGGGGTGTTAATTTACGTCAGATGAAAGACTCCTTCCAACACCAGTTTCGGGCTTACTTTGAACGTTTATTTATGACTGAACATTTTTGACATACATTCTAGAATACAAACGTACCGGCACGCTAGTTTCGCTTTAGATCTGATGTAAAGGGTTTTTCAACAGGGACGCTACAAAAGTAGAGCGACAGGGACAGCAAACGACGCCATATTTCTTGCCGCTAGTGGAAAAATTTGAATCCACAGGCACAGTACAAAATGTTCCCGTGCCAGTGAGAGTGTCGAGAATATTGCTGCCGCTGAGGCTTCAGTTGCAGAAAGCCCAAATGTGTCTCTTACACGTCGTTCTCAAGCGTTGGGCATCTCTGTGACGTCGTTGTGGCGAATTTTGCGAAAAGATCTTGGCCTACATCCTTACAAGATTAAATTGACGCATAAGAACTGAAGCCGCTTGACCACCGCGTCGTATGTTCGTGAATTGGCCTGAGCAACAACTTGAAAATGATTCGGATTTTCATCGAAAAATCATCTTCAGCGATGAGGCTCATTTCTGGCTGAATGGCTTCGTCAATAAACAAAATATGCGGTATTGGTCAGGCAGCAATCCACACGCACTCCATGAGCCATCATTGCATCCCGAAAAAAATACGGTTTGGTATGGTTTATGGGCCGGCGGCGTCATTGGGCCGTACTTCTTCCGTGATGATCAAGACCGGCACGTTACTGTGAATGGGGATCGCTACCGTTGGATAATAACCGAACATTTTTGGCCCCAATTGGATGATGTGGACTTGGAGGACATGTGGTTCCAACAGGACGGCGCCACAAGCCACACAGCGAATGTCACAATCAATTTATTGGAAACCAAGTTTGGAGAACGTGTTATCTCACGAAATGGTCCAGTCGGTTGGCCGCCTCGGTCGTGCGATTTAAAGCCGTTAGACTATTTCCTGTGGGGCTACGTCAAGTCTATGGTCTATGCCAACAAGCCAGCGATGATTGATGAACTTCGTACGTATATCGAACGTGAAATTGCAGCAGTATCGGCCGATTTATGCTTGAAAACTGTCGAAAATTGGGTTCAGCGTCTGGACTTCTGCAAGCGTGCCCGTGGTGGCCATGCAAAAGAAATCGAGTACCATACATAATGGCATCGAACGTACTCCCACAGGAATAATGAATTTCATTGATATCCAAAACCGTTTTTGTTTTATTTAAAAAAAACTTTTGTAGCGCTCTTATTGAAAAACCCGATATAACAGGGATATCTTTTTGGCTCCTTTGCGTCCTTTTGACTCCTTTTTAAAGCTTGAACTCCAGGACGCCACTATGTCAAAACATCGAAAACATACTAGTTTTCAAAAATTGAAGACTCCTTTTGAGAATTTTAATAATTTTTGTAATGGCAATTTCCGTTAAATACATTTCTTATGCATGTTTTTGTTTGTATTTTGCATTCTTCTTGAGCTAAGCTCATTCAAATCTTTTTCTAAAGCTTCTGTAAGACAGCATGCCAATGCCAATCACGTAATTTAACAAACATACATATTAACTTACTCGTATTAAAGCGCCTGCTCGCTCGCTTTAACTTGACATAATGTACATACATGTACAATGTCGCACATCCGGTGTAATATCGACACAATTGCAGTTTTTTTCTGAAATTGAGTTAAAAACGCCATAATTTCCCAAATGTCAAGTTTTATAAGTGGTAAAATCGACTGAATAGTCAGCTTTTTTTAGGACTCTTGAAGTCGATCCTGTAGGCCTATTTTAGGGCGTTTTTGCATTTTGAACAAGCAAGCAAAATTCCTCAACATTTCAGAAAATTGCATTTACGTCGTTATTACACCGGAGGTGCGATGTGTCATGTCAGAGATGGCAGAAATGCGATTTTTTTTTATTTACAACATTTTTGTTACGTCTACTACATAAATACATAGTAAATGTAGTTAAATGTAGCAGACGTAGCACTAGGCGTAAAAATGTAGTTTGAAATATCAATTCAATCACCAATTTGAAAAAATTTCGTAATTTTTTTTTTAAATTTTTTTTGAACTTCAACGTTTTGTGTGAATATAGTAAGGTTTGACACATTCCAATGTTTTGGCATTAGTTTCATAACTGAAAACATATTGTGGAATTGGGATGTATTTAATCTTCATCACGAGATTGCAAAAGGAAACACTTTGCCTTACAACTTAGGTCGTCGTGGATCTAAATGGCTACCTTGAGGTACGCTAGTTGGAACATTTATATTTTAACGATTAGAACTCTAAATGTTTTATAAGATTCCATTGTGTCTGGGCAAAAATATCAAAAGGATTAACTATATAAAAAGTCATCAAAGACAGGTTAGTTCTTGTCGACTCGATTAACCAAATGAATTTATACCCACGTTGAATACTGATTGAAACTAATAAGCAATATTGTATAAAAGTTTTTCTATAGATATACACTTGATTACTTAAGTTTAGAGCTTAAGTTCATAATTTAAAATGTTTATGTATCGAAGTCAATCAATTATGTATCCCTTTGTGTACCATGCACAGGTCTTTATAAGAAAGTACACCTCTAAAGTTACACGTTCGAAACAAAGTCTAACAATATCCTTAATAATACTAAGCGAATGTCAATGTTATAAACTCTGTTGAATTGATCATACTAAAGATAAAACAGCGAAGTCCGACTTTTTACGGCACTTCATCGAAAATGACATTTGAGGTATCTTATCTACATCTGGGTTCTTGAATAGCTATAAAACAATACAAAATATACAATACCTTCTTTCTCGAAAACATCTTTAATTCCGTTTATAAAGCCGTTTCTTTTAGCTGAAAATAAATAAAAACCGTCAAACAAAATAACAGAAAACAAAAAAAAAAGGAAAAATAAACGTTTGCTAATTTTTTTTGGTTAGTTACAATAATTTTGGCATCCGAAATCTAGCCCACACATATAAATGGAAAATGAGAAAAGCAGTTCTAGCAATTCATTTTGTTAATGTGATTTTTTGTTACTATTGAAAAAAGGCAGTTAACACCCAACTACTTACCAAAAGTTAGTTCATGCACCGACAATTTCTTTCGCATAAAAACTAAGCATCTTAAAGTGTATTTGACTTAAGCTTTAAAGGAGTTAAACTGAATTCGATCTTTAATTTCCAGAAACTTCTAGGAAGTTTTGAAGCGGACTATTACCACAAAGCTTATAAAGTTAGAATAATGGTTAAAGGCGAAATCTCAGGATGTACTTAACATTTCATACTAAAATTTAGTCATTTGGTTACACACTTTCATCAACAATCCCGTAAACGACTTGGTAAGAACATGTGACCATTGATAGGTACAACTTTCGAGGTAGTCAGTGAACTTGTCTACCTGGGTACTGCTGTTAACACAGATATCAACATCAGCTAAATCTTTCTTATCGTTGCTTCTTTTGGCTTGATTAGCAATCACGGAAAAAAACCCTATCGAGAAGAACCAAGGAGACGCTGTACAGTACAGAACACTTAACCTCCCGGTCCTGCTATATAGTGCAAACGCATGGACCCCATTCAAACCGAATAAAAAGCCACTTGGAGCATGTGAGAGAAAAGTTCTTTTAACGATTTACGGCCCTGTCTGCGGAAACAGAGAATGAAACTTTGACGAAGACATAAAACGATGCACTATACGTGTTGTGCAGCGACATAATCCTAGCCAGAAAAATTCGAATTCAACGATTAAAATGGCTGGACAATGTAGAGCGAATGGACATCAACGCTCCTACTTCTTAAGTCTTCAACGCAAAACCAGCGAGCCAGAAGCCAAGAAGCTACTCGTAATGTTCGATGGAGCGAATAGTTGGAAGGAGATCTCCGACTACTTAAAGTATGAGATTGGAGATGGCAGGCTTGAGATCGAGGTGGCTAGAGAGGCATATTAAGCAAGGCCAAGGAGAGCCATGCTATAGTGGTACCATCATAAGTATGTAAGAAAGATAGTGTTGATTCTTACGAGTACCATCGCCATCGGAATAATCTCATCACCAAGTGTACACTTTCTGAGGCGAAGAAATGTTGGAAACAATTCGTTAGTATGTGCAGAAATGTTTCTTTACTTCTGAGACAACTGTCAGTCTCATATTGTAGAGATGTTTTTCAAATAACAGTTATTCAGTCACTGTTGTGAGAATTTCCATATCTAGCTTTTGTTGGAATAAGACGAGTATTCTAGTAAGAATTGTGAAGAACAAATTTGACTAAGAGTTACTTGCGAATTCAACAAATTTTGTGTTAGAAATACATGCTTCTGAGTGTTGTTCCCTTAAGCGTAGCTGTTATTACCATACGGATGCAGTTACATAACACGTTTCAATATCAGATATTGACAATGATATGCTTGATGAATAAGCCATAAAATCAAACCCATGATACACATGTCCACTCCATAAACCAAATGTTTGAAAGAAATAAATCTACCAGAATTTTGCACAACAATTTCAACTCATTAGTAATTTGTTGGTAGGTATTCTAAAACTAAAAAACTGCTTTCTTTGTTTCTCTATAAATCCTCGCAACCATCATCAAGTAAGACCCTTTTTCAATTTTGTTTGCCCTTTCTTAAAACTCTTATGAAAGGTATCTGTAAAAAAATTTAATTGGGTATCCCAAAATCTTGTAATTCATGTCCACACACAAAAATTGTACCAGGCTCTTCATATTTGTGTGCTGTTATTGTTCACTCTTTTTATACATTTTGTATTTTTTTTTGTTATAGATTAAAGTATGACGTATTTCTTAAATTAAAAAAACAAATTTAAGGTAGAAAATCTTTCCTAAAAACTATGTGAAGGATTGGTGGTTTTTGTGTTTGTCATAGTTTTTAAAACAAAAAAACAAAATTAAAATAATAAATAAGGACACCTAAGGACGACTTCCCCTTTTTTTTTTTTATTAAAAATAAGGTTCTTTAGTAGGTAGGGAAATAGGAACAGAGTTACAACAATTAAAAAATATGTTTTAAAAAAGGCAAACAAAAAATGTGATAAGTTACTCTCTCATAACAAATATAGCTAAAAATTACAAAACAAAGAATTATAAAGCGCGATCGAAAAAAAGGACAACAGTCTCTAAAATGGAGAAGGTTCTTTGTGAAAGTTTTCGACAGAAGGTATAGGTAGGTGAGTCATGTTAAATTTTAAAGTGACTGAAATATCAACCGTAACAGATGCGTGAACGAAAATTGTATAAGTGTGGCTAAGACAATGTGTGTGAATTGAAAATAATTTTAAAAAAATCTATTCAAAAATAATTAAAAAAACACTAAAAGGAGATTAAAAAAAATTAATATCGAAAAATAAAAGTTTAATGATTGCTTTGGGGTTCCATTTTTTTGTTTTGTTTTCAAGATACCTGTCGATCCATCACATCCGTCGGCATGTGCCGAACATCCAGGTCCAGCTTCCCCTGTTTTCATTTGTATTTTACATTTATTTTTATTTTATTTAAAATCAAAGTATTGATAGTTTTATTTTTTTAATTTAATTTAATATTATTTTTAGCGGCCACACAACAAACAAACCAACACACAGAACAAATATCACACGTTATATTGTATGTATATTATATAATAAATGAAAATTTTTAAATTTATAAATGCATTTGAATTTTGAATCAATTTTACTTCATTTTTACTATGAAATTAATGAATGATTAACGTACATATACATGGTAACATACATAACAGTACCAAAGATAATTTCAATAAAATAAAATAAAATATTCACCAAAACATAATAATTTATAGATCGATACATTAAATGAGGATGTCCTTGGAGCGGAATAATAATTCGGATATTAAAAAGAGATGGAACTCACAAACATATTTATTACAGTGACAGCTTTGTAAGATGCTTTTGAATAGAGTTATACTTGGGACTTCGAAAGCGCATTACGTGAATTCCTTAGCTTCGACTATTGCTTACAAAAAAAAGAAAAAGAAAATGCTGTGAAGCAGCAACAGATCTAGGGTAATGTTTGAGAGTTCAAAGTTGAGAACCAAAATTATCGAAATCAAATTGAAATTTAAGGTAGATTGGTATCAACATGGCGATGACGAGTATTGTAGGTAACCGCCTCATACGCATCAATTGTGCTTATTTTACCTCCTAGTGGCAGCCATCGGGTACTGGTCATGTCCACCCGGACTTGAATTGCTTAACTTATAAGCGCGAGTGTTGAACAACGAAATATTGCAACACTATAACACCCTGCCAGAATGGCTTCTCTGTTTTTTTTTGGGCCTCAGATAGCCTGGCTGTACCTACCCTTCAGAAAATGAGCGAGCGGCAGATGAGTTCCAATTGTGAACCAATGGCGACGCCAGCAGTCATCATGGTTGTCACTTATGCTCCAAATGAGTCGCAAAAACTCATTTGGCCCCCTACACTTTTAGTCAGGGTAGTGAAATAGAGAAGGTAGTAGATGAGCCCTTAAAAGACAAACGGTAGCTCTCGAATAATTTGTGCCAAGAGTGCGATGGAATGGTGTAGGCAAAAAGAGTATGATAAACTGTGATTCATTGTATTTATATCTTATAGTAATTTCATGGAACATTTTATTTTAGTTTTGAACGTCGTCAATGGCGGCGCTAGTTGTATTATCTACTTTACATATATTGTTGTTTTTGCTTCCCATGGAGTTTAGACAAAAACCACTCAAATAACTCTCCAATCAAAGCTTGTGAACGTCGTCCATAGATGCCGCACAAAACGTTCCGCTTCTTGGGAATACTATAGATTTTAAATACAAAGCTGTGATGTCTATTACGGCAAGTGCAACAAGACAAGAATACAGCGGTTGTTTGAATGCGGTTTTGGTATAAGAAAGACTTAAGCAAGAAGTCCGAGGGTTTCGTGACATAAGCGAAAGCATTGTCGCAAACCGTGTTGATCTGCATCAATGCCCATACTGAGGAAAAAGATGATAGAGCCAACAAACAGTTCTACGATCTCCTCGAGAAGACGTATGATGAATGTCCAAAGTGCGACCTTAAGGTAATTCTTGGTGACTTTAACACGAAATTCCGAAAAGAGAGAGACTTTGACCGACAGTCGGAAAGCACAGTCTGCACGTCATCAGTACTAGCACTTATATTCCTCACTTACTCGTAAGTATACTTAGTCGAGGGAACTTGGCGGTCTCCTGATCAACATACCGTCAACCAAATTGACCACATTGCGATCAATAGTAGACATGGAGTGTCTACGGATTTCCAACAGACCGCAGCACCGAGCAGTTACTGTGAGAAAATGTGATGTCGCAAAACTGCAATCGCAAGAGAACGGCAGAAGAGTGTCTCCTCTTACCTACATGGCCACAATAGAAATATATTGAGACCAACTGAGGAATGTTGAAGGTAATAATGGGCATGCTGCTTAGTCCAAAAATGGTGTAAAAATTTTAAAGAAATGTTTTTAAAAACACTGAAAAAGTTCATTTTGTCCATCACTATTCAAAATGATATAAAGAAAGATTCTATTGTGTCTCTGAGCGTAGTGGCAAGATGGGAGATATTAGTGAAACAATTCTTACATTTTTTCAGATATGGGCATAGTTATAGCATTGCAAGAATTCTCGAAAACTTGTTTAAGAAAATTCCAATTTATGTTTTGGCCTCGCATGTTTATAGTACTTTTGGAGAATGATGAAATTTTAAAGAAAATTTTTTTTCGATACTACGGTCTCTTCTTTACCACTTCACAATTCTGCAATGCACCTGATGATCTTAAAAAGCGTCAGAATGACGGTTTAAAATTTAAAAAAAGTGATTTCAGAACTATTTATGAGCGAGCATATTGCTTGTGATTATTTTTCATAAAGACTGTGTGAAGGCAAGAACATGTAATAACTTCTTCGAATTCGAAAAAGTAATTGATACTAAACGCATTCCGAAAAAAACATACCTACGTTTAATTAACCAAGTTAAGTAACTTTCACAATTAAATAGGTCTTTATTTTAAACTTAAAGAAAGAATATTTGTATACAAAGACTTATCTTATCTTTCGATTCAATTTAAAGATTCTTAGTTTATTCCGCTCCATAAAACATTTTTATTAAAAAACCAAACACCAAAAAAATATAAGAATAAAGAAAAAAAAAATGAAAACCCAATCAAAATACCAAAACTAACATACACAATAATTGATTATAAATTAAAGGAAAAAATTACTTAAATTAAACATTAATTTGTTATGATTAGCGCACCAAAACGCATTACAATACAGATATTATGAAAAGTATGATACAAAAATAACTTGAACCGATATTATATTCGATGATTTTAATTCATTGAGATTGAAAGACTTTATTTGTGTATACTTGCCTTGCTCCTGTTTACTTTTATCCACCGTCTGACAAGCGATTCTCCATTCCTGCAGTTCCGGCGAAGGAATTAACCCAGCCGAACCGCCAGCCGTATCGAGTCTAGCTTGCCACCAATGTTGGTCATCCTTGCTAATTATCTAGAAAACAAGAAAAAATACAATTATTATTTACGATACCATAACATGAGTGTATAACATAAATCAGATTAAGAGTCCAAAGGACCTCTGGTGTGGAAATGGCAACTTACTTGTAAAATATCACCAGTCTGGAAAGCAATTCCAGCTTGAGCACAGGGTATAAGCTCATCATCCAAAGGATTATAGTCGAATTGTGCTCGTACAAAAATCTGTTCGACCAGATTAAAGAATTCATAAAAAGGAGGGAGAAAAAAAGGACACATAAAATTATTAATCCACACATTGTTTTTATAGTATAGATTGTGTAATAATAAAAATATCGAACAGAACGGGGCAGCGCGGCGCACCGGCACGGGGTGCTCCATCGAGCGACACATAGTCGGGTTTGGTCATAAATAAACTAACATCATGTGTCAAGTGTCATCAGTTCCACAACAGAGAATGATGTGTGGGCTGATTGTGTAGTGTATGTACCCATTTACATCCCTTCTCATCCTATATTCCCTTTGTTTTTGATAACGAAAAAAAAACCGCTATACATAAATTTGCGTATACAATTGGGTATGTGTCCCGGGGGCGGTTGGGTTTATGGCTCAATTTTCAATATGAAGTGGCAAAGGGTTTTGTTTCTTGCAAGATTGCTATCTGTTGCTATTTCCAGGAGGAATTTGTTTAAAAAAAAAAAAAAAAAAATGAATAGAATAGGTTCAACCCTTTGGAATTTGGAGCAGTACTTTTGGGATTTATTTATCTCCAGATAAATTTGGTTATTACCACACTGGAATTGGATGATTTTTTTTTCTATCAACATATCGAGTACACAGGATTTTATTTTGCGAAGGGCCAAATGATTAGCATTATTTAAAATTCACCTTAAATTCAGGAGTACGTTGAAGGGCGTCTGAATGCTAGCTACAAACATTGTATTTTAAAGAATTTTCTTAAGAACGGACGGAGAGCATGGAATAGGAGTTCCACTTTAAGACAAGGTTCTGCAATGAAGAATTTTCTTCTGCTTTCAATTACTTCTCTGCTCCTTCTTACAGCAAAAGCAATTATTGAACTAATTAACCATATTTGCCTTCTTTTGATCAAACATACAGAAGTTGCAAAATTAAGTCAATAAAATCTGCTGGTTTGAAATTTTTTCGAATTAATGACGGTAGAGTTGGGGTTTTATGAAATTTTGCAATACCTGCTGGGGTTTCTATTCAATTATTGACACATGTAGACGCTTTGTAATCATAAATTAATGAACCAATGGAAGTAAGTGAAATAGCAATTGGGCAATTACATTGGCCTTGTTCGTTAGTTGAATTTAAATTGGTCTTTTAGATGTTAGATCTTACGCACACAAATATTGAGTTTTAATTATTGTCAATTTTAATAACCGACATGTGATTTAATTATTTGAAGAAAGATTATAAAACAAGGTTTGTATCACAAGTACTAACTTTTAATTTGATATTTGTGATTATTTTTTTGTTAACTGGAACGTAAATATCTTTTATTCAAATAATATTAATAAATTATTAGTAAAATATATATGTAACACTTTTCCAGTTTTGACATCAGCAGTTTTAAATAACTCCACTGACGCCTGAACAACGCAAACTATTGCTCTGGGGGACTTGAAGCCCCATAAACGAACTCAAATGCTGCAAAAAGTGATCAAAAATTGAATCTCAAGATTGGAGTACATCCGAACCAGCCACGATAGCCATATGAAATCAAGGAAACATACGTTATCTCCAAAAAACAATATCTCAATCGTACGAATTCCCAAAAAAATGTAATCTTACACGACAAAATCTCCATATTTGTATAATGTATTAGTTGACGCAGTTAAATTACAGTTAACAATTATTGTACCCATCATAATTATGTGTGCCCATCCCAGTTGCTCTTGATAACTAAGTGATTAGTGCGTTTTAAAATGGATGCGCGATTTTATTGCTCGATTCACTACATGCACATCAACGTTTTGGGAATTCCTCTTAGGGATTTTTTTTCAGAGATTTTTTCTTGGGGATTTCGTCCTTGACTGGGTTTCTTTGTTTTGATTCTTTTTCGGATTATGCTCTTATGACCAAGCATGACTAACCCAAGGTACATAAAGTAAGGTAATATATTCCGCATCTGTCAAAAAAGTAAACAAACAAAATGGCGTCTTCATGTGACCCAAGGCACTGTCGCCAGTACACATTATACTGATTTTACCAAATTTAATTGTTTTAAAAGAAAATAATGAACTGAATTGAGCTTATAAATGCTTCTATGCATAGTTGTATGCAGTGGTAAGTATATAAAGTATGTATAAAGTTTCTCAATTCAGTTTTTTTTTTTCAGGAGCTGAAAACTGATAACACTTCTGGCTATCGGTGTCAAAGGTGGCGTTAACAATAAAAGCCTGCATAGTTCCAACAAGGACATATACCATGTTATTGTGGTGCCAAAGGTGGCTGAAATCTTTTATTATTCAAGTATTGAATAACCAATAATTGTTCAACAGCCGGTGGATGGTATTCTTGCGGCCGAGTCAGCCATACGCATAGCAAAGATAGAGAAGCAGGCAATATAATAATGATAGAAAAATTTCGCCCACTGGCTAGAAGTGTGAAAAATGTGATCTTACGAATAACTTCTGGTTAAATCTTACCGATGGATCCTTGTGGACGTAAGTTTTTCCATGAATCCAGCAGAAATGACCGAGGGACCACTGTATTTCCGTTAAAGAACACAAAAACTAAATTTTTAAGAATTAAACATCGTTCTATTTCTAGGCAAAACATACGAGAAACATTTGGAAATGAATCGGAATTCAACTATAACATGGTTGGAGCGATGCATGCTGAAATGGATGGCCATTACCTAGACAAGAGGACAGATAGTTTTAATCGTTTCAAAGAGTATTTCAATGTAAGAGCTTTGTTGTTCACCAATTACAATTTGTAAGATTAATTCAAAACTCATTACACATAGGACACTTCCAATTATGGATATCCCGTGCGAGTGGTCTTCCTTATCGGACGCAGTGAGTTCGAACAACATTTAGGCAACGAAAGCAAAGTCCGTCTCAAACAAGAAGCAGACCAATACGATGATCTAATTCAAGAGCACTTCATCGATACTTACAACAATCTCACAGTGACACAGTGAAATCGGTAATGATGCTCAAATGGGCAAATAAAGGTACCATCACACAGCATTATGTGAAAGGTGATTCGATGCGGTAGTCGTCAAGGAGTTCTTCCTTTTATTTATTATAAATCCTGGTAGGGACCATATCAAATATTTTGTATGAAAGTGCCTAAGGTTTCGTATGGACTATTTTTAAAAGACATACTTTTATTGCTAGTCGACAATATCTAAGAAGAAATTAAGGTTTAATATATTTTTTCCCAAATTGAATAAAAAAATCATATAATTTTATAAAATCGTTTTATTATTTTATTAAATAAAAGTTTTAATGGATTAGGAAGAAAATAATCCGCACACAATTATTAAGAATTAGGATACAATAAATGTATGAGGGTCACATGCACCAGCCATTTTGAAAAGTTTTGACAGATGTCAAAAAAAAAATGAGCGGGAATATATTACCTTGTACTTTATGTACCTTGTGACTAACCCATGATTGATTATGGTCTTCATTATGAGTGAAAGCAGTACTGCATCATTGTAATGCACGCTAGTCGAAAATGCTGCTTGTGCAAGTGCTGCAGATGATCCGAATTTATCAATTTTACCGATTTTTTTTTGGGCAACGATTAAAGATCATGACAATATGTGGTTTTTTCAAGAAGCCAAACACCATAACCAATTATAGCTTTATTGCATGAGAAGTTTCCTGGTAGCGTAATTTCACGTTTTGCCAAATTGAATTGACAACCAAGATCATGCGATTCATGTTATATATTTTGCTGTGGCGCTATTCAAAAGACCGTGCGAATAATCTCCGAATTTTATAAGCAGGCAAATCCAACATTACTCATGTTATGGCCGAGACACCGGCCGAAATATGCGAAAAAGTGGTAAAATTTACTTCAAAAGAATCGCATGCTGCGAAACTTCCCGAAGCGGCGTTTTTCACACTTAATAGCAAAGTTCAAACTTTATAATGAAATCAAACTTTTTTTTTTACTGTGTGTGTTTTATTTAGCTTTAGGGGCCAGTTATAGCGATTCGGAAAACCAAACCGAAAAAGGTGGAACGAGATGAAAATAATATTTTTTTCGGTTTTAGCGTTTATAGCGATCAAGAAAACGATGCCAGAAAAAATATTTCACTCTGACATTTCACAAAACAGGCGTTTATCTACACGCACGCATAGTGTATTAATTTCCTGCATTGTGTAAAAATGAAATTTTCAATAAAGACGAAAAAAAACTACTAAAAAATTATATCGAGGAGAAACGAAGTCGCATGAGTGAGAGTTGCTCACAATGCAGGAAATTAATACACTGCGTAAATTAAATTATAGTGCGAATCGATTCTTATGTGATTTTTGTTGGTGCGTGCGTCGGATCATTTTTTGACCCCAGATCGGACTTCAGATCAAATTTAACACACATTTGCACACATACTTCAATAATTTGACTTTTCTCAAGCGTCAATTCTGTTTTTTTTTTTTTTTTTAATTTTGTAAAATTCATTGTGCAAAATTTTTGTTTGTAGAAGTGATTAATGTTTTTAAATAAATACAGACGGTTCAAGGAGTGTAATGAATTGATTAATGTATTTTTGCGCAAGTGAACAAATAAATGTGAATTAAAATCATTACTTTTCTTATATTTTTATAATTTATGTATTAAGAACGTCAAAAGAAACACAAATAACACAATTACAAAAACAGACCATATCTGTTTCAATTTCTTTTAGAAGTGAAATCAGATCAAATCTATATTTCCAAGAAAAAATCACATACAACAGATTTGATCTGTTTTTCTTATTGTGTTATTTGTATTTCTTTTGACGTTCTTAATTTATTAACTATAAAAAAAAAATAAGATAATTTAAAATATTATGTACATTGTATAATGATTTTAATTCACATTTATTTGTTCACTCGCGCAAAAATGCATTAATGAATTCATTAATTAAATTAAGTTAACTAAATTATGTTTGTATGTTTCTTCTAAATAAATAAAAAATAAAATATTTATTTATGAATCCAAAATTAATTTAAAAATAATTCTTTTTCCATAAATCTGCATTTACGAAAAAAATCACATTACAAATCATTACGACACTGCGTTGCTGGCGAAACTGGTGGCTCGGTGCGTGTGAATAAACAACTTCCTTGATAAATGTCAAACAGAAGTCAGTGGTCAGTGCCTCTGCCTCAGTCTGACTTATGATATTTTGTTCAAAAATTGCAACGAAAAACTTTTCATGGCCCAATGTACAACGAAAAAAATGTTTTGACAGCTCACCTTCCAGTAGAAAGCGAAAACAATTGGATTGAAACAGCAAAGACTATTTGTTCCATTTTGGTGGAATTGTCAATCAGTTGTGCGAAAACCCAAATTTAACCATAAAAAAGAATAAATACATTTTTAACAAAAAATATTAGTTCAATTGAAGCTTTTATTAGCAAAACAAAAATTCTCTGAGTTATTTAGCATCGATCAGTGTAGCATTTGTGTTTAAAATCGATTTATAACATACAAAATTTTCCATCTGAAAATTTTTTCGGTTTGGTTTTCCGTATCGCTATAACTAGCCGCTTACTTTCGAAACCGAAAAATTAATGGCCATATATAAATTATAAAGTATTTTCAAAAATCTTAAAGACTTAACTAAATTAATTCGAGTTTTTAATAACACATTTTTTTAAAATTTAATTCTATTGAAATTCAAAACTTTGAGAAAGTCTAACGGAAAACAACCCATAAATTCCTCGAAAGTATAGAAAAAGGAACCAATAATATATTAAGCTCTTCTTAAGGCAATTCGAAGAATATATTTTTACAACAAACATATCGTCAGAAATTACAACGAAGGACGATGGCATTTTGGTATTTTAACGCACATCACATGTACGATAAATTCATGGAAATTCAAGCTTTAATTTTAAGGTATTTCTTTTTGTATTCGTATCTGTGTGTATGTTTCCAGCTCAACGTGATCAATAGTATCCTCATTGCTTGATTAAAACATTTTTCTCCTTTGAGTTGGTGTAGTTCTAACCAAGGGAACATAGGTATATTTATGGCCTTTCATGGGAGGCGATTATTTAATCAAATCAATACTTCGGACAGATAAAATAAAGCTTTCCTAATACGTAATTGATTACATCGTAGGCAACACGAATGTGCCCTGAAACTAGTTATAGGCTTTCATTTATGGAAACTGAAAATGCAATTACCCATTCGGTTCGGACTGCGGACTACATTTCAATTTAAAATTATTTATTATAATTTTGTTAATGCGGACTGATTATATCATACCTAAGTAACTTAATAATCCATTTTGCTGATGGTGTACCTACTACATCCCTCAAATCGGATTAGACCCTTTAAAACTGTCCATGGTTATTTTCAATGATGAGTTAAGTCCTTCCAAATGAATAACTACCATCATTCTGCTTGATTACAAGGTTCCTTCTGATGCACTATTACTCGCAGTATGTTTAAAATTTAAACAACATTAAACTTTATTTTCCAGGAAAATACCAAGAACGGAACAGTACATCCAAAATCCCGCAAGATGTTTTGATGATTAAAGCACATAATATCACCATGATGAGTTAATCAGCGGAGGCATATTAAATGTGCTATAAATTGCTCTTGGCCACAACTTTTGTACTATAAAATAAAGTGGTTTACATAACAGTAATTGCCTTCAATTAGGCGCAACCATTGCAAATAATTTGATCCTGAGGTGCAAAATATGGTGTAATTATTGGCGATATTACCTCAAGTATCATATGGGCTGTCTATCAAATTGACGCTTTGTGGTAGGTACTTTGTTTGGAGCTGCCTATTCGTCGGAAATGTAGTATGAATATACTTATTGCTTGCCAGATATTGTACAATGTACAGTTGTATATACTTTATTTGTTTATATACCTCTCTTCCTAATGTGTGTATATGAATGTATGTGTGAAATACAATAAAGATAGTATCTAAACTTCCGAAATACAATCAACTTCATGAATTTTCTTTTATTGCGTCTAAATCTCCCTCTCGCCCCATTCGGAATTCAATTTGCTTCCATCATTGATGCAGTAGTATCCAAATTCAATAGATTGTTCACGTGGCAATGACTGTTTGGTGAGTAATGAATACAGAATTCGGTATATTGGATATAAAGAACAGCGAAACGAGCGAGGGTAGGGGTTAGGAGATACACTGCCTTATGGCTTTATTGAATTTGAATAAAGCCGCCTAAGTCCTGGCTTTTGGATTAAATTTTTCACGAACTAACAATTTGGGGCTTGGTGGGGCTTAGAATGCGAGAAGTGCAAAAGGTTTTGATTGATGAATACTCAACAATCCTCCAATGTCTTTGTTGTCTGGGTGTGGAATAACTGTTTGCTATACACATTACGCACACATTCATTCATTATTACTTACGCTAATATAGTCACACAATATTTTGGGTTATTTTATTTGGAATTCACATTATAAGAAGGAATGAAAAACAGTTTTGGCTATGAGAAATTCCATTTTTTTATTGCTTGAATAGATAAAAAGGAAAAACAAATTCTAGCTATTGTGGCGGAAGAAAATCATATGATCACTTGACATAAAATTCCAAGTAAAAGATAGACGTTCAAATGCCCGTATCGGTATTTGGTTGTTCTCCTTTAAGAAAGCAGCACTAAATTTGCTACAGAAAGTTTGTTTTGCATTTAAAATTTTAATAAGTACATACCTTGTATCTTAACAATTTTGTTGGTTAATTCTCAGAATTGTAGTCTAATAAAATAAACATTATTTTCTTTATTTTCTATTTGTTATACTCTATTAATTATCAAGTTAATATTTATGTTCAAAAGACAAAATACGGAAGAAAAAACAATTCCCAAATTTAAATTATCCTTTAGTGTAGATAAAATTGGGTTTAAATGTTCTAATTTTGTGTGACAACGGACCTTTGTCATCGACAAAAAGTGATACAAAATGGATATAACGGGTGATTTTTTAAGAGGTTTAGAACTTAAAAAAAAAAAACACAAAAAATTCGAAAAAATGAATGAAATGTTTATTTGAATCGATAGTTTGAACCTTGCAATTTAATGTTTAAAGATAATTTCATGCAAATGTTAACCGCGGCTGCGTCTCAGGTAGCCCATCCGCTGAGTCCAATTTTGGCATACTCTTTCACACATATCGGCCGGTATCTCACGAATGAATGCATAGATGTTGGCTTCCAGTGCGTCAATCGAAGCGGGCTTGTCCCTATAGACATTAGCCTTGACATACCCCCACAAAAAATAGTCTAATGGTGTCAAATCGCACGATCTAGGCGGCCAATTGACCGGCCCGAAACGTGAAATTAACTGTTCACCAAACTCGCCTCGCAATTGCGCCATTGTTTCGCGTGCTGTGTGGCATGTGGCACCGTCTTGTTGAAACCACATATCATGCAAGTCAAGAACTTCCATTTCGGGCAAAAAAAAGTTTGTTATCATCGCTCGGTAGCGTTCACCATTGACAGTAACGCTGCGATTCGCATCATCTTTGAAGAAATATGGCCCAATAATGCCGCCGGCCCATAAACCGCACCACTGCATCGAGGAATGGCAAAACTAACAAATTGTTATTGATGTGTCCTCAGGTTCTATCCTAATGACGGAGCTTCCACACTGAGAAGACAATTAGAAATCATCTGGACCATATCTTTACAACGAATATGCGAATGGAGTTCAGTCTTCAAAAAACAGAATATACTTTATTAATTCCAACTATAGCTGCCAGAAAAAAAAGGAAGATTTTTCGGCATCAGGAATAAGTCTGAGATGAGAAAAACTATTTTTTGTGATTCGAGGTGAATTACTTACGTTATGTTACGACACGAGCTTCATAATGTCTATGTTTATAAGTTTGGAGCATCACGTCTGTGCGCAAATAATGGCCACTACGGTTCAAATGCAATATTTGCCTATGTTAATTAATTTTAGGCCGCGTTTCCATTTGCAAGTCAACTCGCGGAAGTCTTGCAGAAGTTTCTTGCAGTCGCGTTTACATTGTCATGTGAATTCTTGCAATTTCTTCTGCAATAAATGTCTTGCAAGAAGCTCGCGCATCATACTGTCGCAATTTATTGCAGATGTATTTACACCAGGAGAGCAATTAATGTCGCAAGAAATGTGGTTGTTTACTTAAAATTGTGAAGTCATGGCGAGAAGACGTCAACGATTAGCAGCTGCGATGATAATTTTATTATTAAAAAAGAAAAAAAGATCAACTGGGGTTCGTAATTGGATTTTAAGAAGACGGGAAGCTGGTGCCTTCTATAATTTATTAAACGATTTAAATATAGAAGATGCTCAGCAGTACTTCAATTTCACTCGCATGATCGCAATTGATTTGAAAGTTTTGATATTGAAAGTGGGTCCTACTATAAAAAAAAAAGACACTCGATTCGGTGAGTCAATATCACCGAAGGAAAGACTCCTGTTGACTCTGCGATTCTTAGCATCTGGTATGTACATATAATTTAACGACAATAGGTACGCATTTAGCAGGTTGAATCTTTGATAATCATTTTTTCAGATGACTCATACCATTCCCTGATGTATTTATTTGGAATTCCTGTATCCACCATATCAGAAATTGTTCCTTTAATTTTACTCATTTTGTATAAAGCAAAGACGTCAACCAGCCACTTGCGCGAGATATACGAAACTGTTTCGATAAGCTGCAAGAACTGTCGCGAGTCGATGCAAAAGTGTTTAAACTAGCAATTAATTGCACTTGCAAATACTCGCAAAAAGTTATGAAAGTACTGTCGCGATAGAACTTGCTTGGTAGTTTCCACTTGCAATTCACTGTCGGACAGACTATCGGACATTTATTGCAGAAGTTTTCTTGCAAATGGAAACCAAGCCTTACTTTGTGTTAGTTTTTTGAGAAAAAAAAAATTAAATTTCTATCAAATCATCTATGTATTTGTCACTGCAGAATATAATATTCAAATCGCGATGAAAATTGTTACAAAAAAATTAAAATTTTGCAGAACAGCATAATATGTTCTTTTGTCAAGATTTTGCAAACCAATTTGGATTGAAATTGCTATGAATTACACGATTTTTCATTTTTAACTAAGAATTTGATAATGGAAAATCATTTGTTCGCTGAAAAAATTGTATGCAATCGTACAGTGAATGCAGTTCTTGCTAACATAGAGTTGTGAGTTCGAGCCCCAGCTTGGGCAGCAATTTTTCAATATTCCCCCAGCTTCAACTGGATGCCATGCCGTGGGATTTTTGTGAGGTATATAAATACTACTTAAATCTCAATCCACTGTAGGTACCAACAAAAATTCTTTCCAATCTTTCTATTCCTTCTAACTAAAGCCGTGCAATTCGCATTCAAAAGAATTCTAGATCGCAATCTGCACGTGCACTTTTCTTTGCTTTACAAAAATATTTTTCAGAACCATCAAAATAATGGCACCTACCCACTGAATGAAGAAAGTTTAAGCTATTTAAATTCTTGAATTGTTAACAAAAAAAGAAAGTAATCCTAATCAGTCAAAGAACATATTCGGATAATAAAAGTTCAAACAACAAATTATAGAATTAACGATTATCACTTTGGAATAAATCTAATGTGCTGCAGCACTAAGAACTCAATCAGAATTAAGATGAAACAAAGTTCGGTTAGATTTAATGAAACTGCGTTGCCATGAGCAGAAAACTCAAGGAAAAAAGAAACCATGAACTCCTAAAAGTGGGCGAAATGCTACAGCATACTTAAAGAAGGACTTACGTTTCAAATATTCTTTTTGACTTATCTCATGTAATGCAGAAAAATATTATGAAAAATGTATCATCGTTTTGGTTTTCTATGCAACGACGACCACACATATTTTATAAAGGAGGATTTATCTTCAAAGAATATTGAGAATGTATTTATGTTTTTACCATGACGACTAAATGGGGAGATTCATTTTGTTTCCCTAAAATAGCAACTTATCTTCTTTTACTGGAGAAAAAAAAAAAAAAAAAAAAACAGATACGGCAGTAATACATGAGGTTTTTGAATAGGTATACAAAATCAAGCACATCCATTTTGATGACTCTCAAATTTCAAAGTATTTCAAGACAAAATGAAAAAGGTGAATGAAAATTAAATTGAATACACATATTGAGCGTGATATTGATACATGATGATGAGAGTGATTATTATGATGGTATCACATTTGATGGAGTTTCTTAGAAGTTCCACTTGACATATAAGCAATGAAAAGCCAATGAGCTCAAAACACTTGATTGGGTGTTATGGCAAACAAATAACATTCACTTCAATGCTTTCATCTTCTCATCAAGGAACATAAATCAATCATTACGCTTTTCATCTTCTCATCAAAGAACATAAGAAACCATTAAGCTAAATATAAATTTATGAACATTGTCATTGATTGCAAACAAGTTGGGAATGAATTGCCAAATTATTGATCTCAGAGTCAAGGAATCTTCAAGTTTCAAAATATTCAACAAATTGCTCTAAGCTTTTTGATACACATACATACATATGTAAAGTAATAAGCTATTATGTTATGTTGTCGTTGATACTTATTCTTCTTAATATATTTTGCTGTACAGTTTTATTTTTATTTTAAAAAATATTCTGTTTGAATGCAAAGATATTATTTCAAAACCTGAAATATATGAATTTTATAATTTTTTTGCGCAGCAAAGTTGTTGTTAAAGTAACATATTTTTTTAAGTCTGTCGTAAACTCCGATTCAGGCTTGGTAGTTTGTATTCAATTTAAGCCATCTATTTCCACTAGCTAATGTAAGTAAATGTATGAACCTGCGCTTAGAGGATCGCAGGATCTCAGGCCAATGTATTGTATAACTTACAACTTTTATTAATTCAGAACAAGAGCTTGAACGTTCGTTCAAGGAAAGAAATTAATTTTATCTCCAAACTAATTATTTGAAATTTGAATAATAATGAAAATCTGCTGTTGAAATTTGACGTATCCATATAACGTATACTTGTATATTACGAAAAAAGTTCAGACCATCAAATTTGATTGCAGCAAAGTGACACTGCTAGTGGAAAGACCAGAACAAATCTCACTAAGCCCTATGTTAGCACTCTATTTCATTTAAAGCAGTGGTTGTTAACCTTTTAGTGATGACCTTATTTCGGTATTGCCATGGACCATTTGGCAGATATATACAGTACATATGCAAATGAATAAAAAGTTGCTCTGTGTATTAAATTATAATTCGAGACAAAAAGTAAGGTAGTAAAACCGTGTAGGTTGGGTGTAGATAAGAAAAAAATCGTATGTGGGGAGAGTTTATTCCCCCTCGTTTGGCCAGGAGGGGTTCCAAAATTTTTTTTTATTAAAATACAACAGTAACACTTACAATGACATTTTATACTTTTTCACGAAAAAAAGTCACACAATTTTGAATTTTTAGAGTAAAACAGTTAATCGGATGTTCAATTGTACTTTTTGAGAAAATTAGAAATAAGAAAAACAACTTCATTTTAGAACAAACTTTTGTTAGTTCATATTTTATACAGAACTTTTTGGAAAATTGTGTGAATTAAATGTTTAGTTTTTCTTTAATTATTTCTTTAAATACCCAGCATAAGAACACAATAAAAGTGACAAAACTCGAGAATAATTCTGTTCTACCCATTTTTCAATTATAACACACGAAAATTGACTTGCCGATTTTCTTAAGGTGGGCTTCAGCGTTCAGGTCGATGGAACCCACCTGTTGGGGTCAATATAACAAACGCGCATTTTCTTCCAACAAAATACAAAACATGTGTTAAAGATAAATAAGTAAGGGGGCCCGCCATAATCTCAAGAACCATAGTTTAAAAAGACTAAATTCCAGAAGACCCAATCCCAAAAAAGACTCAGTTTCAATAGACATAGATAAACACGACAAAGTTTCAAACTCTGGTATGCCAACGCTGCACAATTAAAAATTGGATGAGCTTAATTTCTATTGGTTAATTGATTAATTTCTGTTGGTTAGCTATAATATAATATTATGCATACATTCTCATTTAAAATGCCGTTAGAAGAGTAATTAAGAAGAAAGAGAAAAGGTATAATTTTTAAAATTCTTAGCAATTACTATACTAGATACATACATATGTTGAATCATCCATTTTTATTGACATTATCTTGACCATTTGATTGGTTCCTATTGAAAACTTTAGAAAACAATGCTGACATGACACGAGAAGGAATTATTAATATATACTTTTTTGTTACTTAGCTCTCATGGATTTGTATGGATTACAATTTTAAGTTTGAAAATAAATTGTATGTTAATAATTGTATTTCTAAGTCAAATTCTAAGAAAATTGCACCTCTCTCGAACACTAATTGTTTATATTTTCAACCAAACACGCTCTAGATCTTTGACACACCTTAAATGAATCAATCTGTTTAAAAAACGCTATAGCAGAATTTACATTTTAAGAACATTTTTATCTTATGTATAAGTCTACATAATATTTCAATGTGATTTTTGTGACTGTACAAAAATACAGTACAGTGCTACTTACATAAGGCCAAATGCATATCAGCACTGGCACTGGTGTTGAATTTCAAAATTTCTTTAAATTCATCAGCCAGTTAGCGATACGGAAAAACAAACCGAAAAAATTTTCAAATGGAAAATTTTGTATGTGCTGATTCTTAAGACAAATCTACACTGATCGACGGCAACCAATGCAGAGAATGTTTTTTGTTCACAAAAATTTTAATTGAACAAATACTTTTTGTTAAAAATGTAATTTTTTATTTTTCTTTTATACGCATAACAGAAAAATGAATAAATACATTTTTAACAAAAAGTACAAGTTCAATTCAAATTTTTATTTGCAAAATAAATTCTCTGAGTTGGTTGCCATCAATCAGTGTAGCATTTGTGTTTTAAAACTGATTATAATATACCAAATTTTCCATCTGAACATTTTTTCGGTTTGGTTTTCCTTATCGCTATAACTGGCCCCTCAGCTCCGAAAAGTAACCAATTAAATAATTGCGGATCAGTTTTCTGAATACTTTTGTCCATATTTAAATTTTTCAAATTGAATGTACTACTATTTTTTCGTTATTGTATTAACATTTCTCCTATTTCTTCCACTAATTACCGATCAACTGAAATTCGTTATGCCTTTATTTATTGTTCTAGGATCTGGGAGGACTTCGTGGACCACTTCGGGTGCCTTCAGGGATTTAAAGTAAAATAGGTTGCCGTCGAGGACATTTTAAAAAATTTCTGCGCACACAAAAGATTTTTTTTCTGCTCTCCGTTTAGTGACATGATTTGCTCCTTTCCTAATAGCCTATTCACACCAAACCATAAACGAGCATTTACTCGTTTTCCGCAAAACGTATACCTAAAACGACTCGTTTTCCCATACATTTTCCGGGTCTAGGCTAATTCACTGTGCACAATTCATTGTGCTCAATTCACTGTGCACAATTCACTGTGGGGACAATTCACTGTGCACAATTCACTGTGGCGGACGATTCACTGTGGTGGACAATTAACTGTGTGCATTTCATTGTGGTGTACTATTCGCGCGCGCGAATAGTACACCACAATGAAATGCACACAGTTTATTGTCCACCACAGTGAACTGTCCCCAATGCCTTAATCTTAAAACGGTTTAGTATTATTCTTTACAAAGTTTTTTCATTAAATCAAAAAACTGAGAACAAAAATCTAACAGATTTTGGTTCCGATTGTAATAATTTTTTCAGTTATTGAAACAAATTGAAACCAGGTCGAAAATTGTCAGATGTCGAAAACTTAACATTTTTATTATTTCATAAGGTCATATTCAGAAAATAAAACGAACACAACATAAGGAAAATCATCTTCCATTTGATGTATTTCAATGTCTGCTCATCACTCTAGAGGTGGAATTTATTCAAATTTATTGTCCATAACAGTTAATTGCCCGCCACAGTGAATTGTGTACCACAGTGAATTGTGCACAGTGAAGTGTCCCCACAGTGAATTGTGCACGGTGAATTGTGCACAGTGAATTAGCCGGCTTCGACATTTTCCATACCCAACTCGTTTTGCAAAACGACTCGTTTTTGCTAAAACGACTTGAAAACGAGTTGCAATTTTAAAATGAACTACACGAACGGATCTTTTTGTGATGTTATTGCGAATAAACACTAAAAAATAGAACAGCTGATGACTTGCTGTCAAAACAAATTCAATATTTCTACGATTTGAAGAAATTTTTGGCTGGCAGCGGTAAGTAATATTTTTTAGAAATATTTTTATATTACCGTGCTTGTGCTTTATTATAATTAGGTACCAACAAACGGAAGCACTTCTCTGTGGAGGGTCATCTGGAATGCCGTTCCCTGCTCTATAAACTAATCCAAGTAACTTTCGATCTCTTTGAAAACCAGAGGAAGCATATGATAAAGTTATGAGTGCATTTTGTTTTTATCATAGACAACTGCAAATATCTTATTCCAGAATATCTGATTGATTCCAAAGATGTCCCATTGAAGATTGAACGTCTCTCGTGAAATGCTTCATAGCAGAACAAAGATGGCAGATTTTACCTATTAACCGCATGAACATGCCACCTAGCACCGCAAGGAATCCAAATGCCAGCCATTTGTGACCAAGGAAGGATAGGAATAGACCGAAGGCGCGGGGGGAAAAAGAAGCGCCAAGAAGACAAAGCAGTTTTAATATTATTTTATATGTAGAAATAAATAAATCATCTTCCACGCCGACATCTACAATTGAACACTCTTCGTCCATTTCTTTCTTGTTCACTTAACCTTTCTATAGTCTGGCTTTTTCTCGACGAGCAACTTCATTGGGTAGCCAATGAACTGAGAGTGCTTGCTGCTTGTTAACGATTTCCTTGTTCTTGCTCTAATCCAAATATTAGGCCTGGTCCTCTGGTCCAAAGGCTCAGATTTGACTTAAATTTTATTGCAATTGTTTTAAAGTTTTAATTTCAAACAATTGAAATGTCAAACAAAAACGAGTAAATGTTCGGTGTAAACGCTCTACTCGTTTTGGTAAACGAATAGCCAAAACGAGTGCGGTGTGAATAGGCTATAAGGGTACAACCGTATACTACGAGTAAGTTAAGCGCACTATCTTGAATTCTTCGAAACTCATCTCCTGGACTTCTTTCAGCCTTGAAATTGAATAACGTATCACATTGCTGAATGGTCTGTTAGTTTATTCAAAATATTATGTCGCCCCTGTTTGGCGTATCATTTAATTTAACAATTTCACCATATTAAGATATTTAACCTGTTGATTCAGATATAACTTATTTATATTTTAGGTAATCCTTTTAGTCCTTGAGCCGAATTCTTGGCCATCGCATTTTCATGTTTATTTGTTATGCGGTATTTCAATTATTGTTTCTTTTGCTTCATCAGAAACAAATGAATGTCATAAAACATTCACAAATGAACAAAAAAAATGGAAGCCAAAAGTCCAATCCATCACATTAATTCAAAAATTACTCAACTAAACTCTTGGTATGAAAAATTACATCTCATTTATCAAGCTCGAGTATCCAAATGAATTGTTTTCATCCATTTTGATCGAATGTTAATGATATTTGACTGAACTGCAAGACCACACTGATTAAAGGACATTTTTCTTTTCACAATCACAATACCTAAGAACTCTAGGCGCTTTCCTCAAACACGAAAACACTCAAATTAATTTAAAACCACATTTTAAAGTAAGATAGAATTTATTTGACGTATGTAAGGAATGATAGAAATACTTACTAGAACCGGAGCAGGCCTAATCCTGAACAGCTGCATGACATTTGAAAATGTGGGAATGAAATGATATTTATTTAAATTTTTAAAAATTCATATACAAAATTGTTTAAATTTAAAGAAAACCATAATATGCAAACCATAAAATTCAAAAATGTATCATGCTTTCGATAGGAAAACAAAATTTATATAAAAACCAAAAGAAATTCTACAAAGTCATGTGCGAATTATTATAACCATAAATGTGAGCTGAAAAACAACACATACTCGTACATTCATACATCCATATATGGAGGAGTAAAATGAATTTGTGTTTATGAGGGTTCTGATATTTGGGATTTATTTTGTAAACAGGGATTTATTATCCTCTATCCTCTTAGGGTGTTTTCAAAATGTGACGTTTTTTTGGATGTCAGTAAATCAAATGGTTTTAAGGGACTTAGCTTTTTTTTTTATTTTTATTTGAGTGTGTTATTTAAACGTTCTACCTTTCGGTTTTGTAGATATTTTTTTTCGTTGTGAGGGAAACCTATTCCAACGTGTTATGCATAGAAGATTAAGTCCGCAGTGAAAATAATTTATTATTGTGTAAATTAAATTAATCATTTTGGGGTAAGCAACGTCTAATAAACCAACGAAGCACTTGCTTAGAATATCACCAATTGAAAAAAAGAGCTTATACAGTGGGAATGCTTTTTAAATTAATGATGTGACACATGATGCTATGAGATTATTATTTAGGGGATTTATATTTATATTTCTTGTATATATTGCTAACCTATTTTTTTTTGTATATACTTGATTTTTTAGGATAACAAAGTTTTTCCCAAATGCCTATCATTTTAAAGAAGCCCTTTCACCACAATATTAAAATTCGATATAACGAGTATTGTAACTAAGTCTTAGTGCTTACCACGCACATAAAGAGAAGTTTGGCAATGGAACTTATTCCTTTCATATTTCAGGGTACAATGCCTTGATTTTAAGTTATTCCAATTCGATTTAATCCTCGATAACATTATTATTCCGAATTTTAATATTTGAAAAATTAAGTCGACTCAATAATGGTCCTATAACGAGGAATAGTTGGTATTCAACATGTATTGACGTATGATCAAAAAATTTGGTTTCCTCGAAACTCAACGACAATATAGAAACATGGACGCTTGGACAAAGCTTGAGTTGTAAAGAGGCTATCGAGGTGAGAGAAGTTAGTTTCTGGTGTTACAAAGCCAGAAAAACCGAATATGGTTCAAACAATCTAGTGCCCACTTTCAAATAACCAATTTTAGCATGAACAAAAATTAAGGCACGAAATACTATACAATGTCCCAAGGTAGTGAAACTCTTAGTCATTTGTAAAAAAAATTACGAAAAACTCGATTTACCTACACAAATCTGCTGGCCCGGATATTATCTCCCCCAGAGTTCTGACGAAGTGTCCTTCTACGCTGGCAAGATCACTGCTTAAAATTTTCCATCTGTCCTACTCTACAGGTCTTTTTCCGAGTGGTTTGAAAACAGCATTTGTCCAACCCGTTCCAAAATAGTTTCCTTATCGCCCCAAAACTACCAACCAATTGCTTTTACGTCCGTTCTGTCCAAGGTCTTGGAAACTTTGATAAACTATAAGATACGGAAATATCTTGAGAAACGGGATTTTTTTTTTTTTGACTGGCACTACTGTCTCCAAATCTATTCCTGATCTCTTCTCTAAGACTTCTAATCCATTTATTTGTTTTGCTGACGACAGTACTAACAGCTTTTAATATTCGTTTCCATATTTACATCCATGTTCTTTGGAAATGGAACTTTTCAACCGCAGCCAAGAATAAACTCATTAAGTTCCAATCTTGACAGCTTTGTCTAATGGGGAGTTACCAACAGTGTCGAGTTTAAGGAAAATCTTGCTTTCAGCATTACCTAATCCCTACGCCACTATCCTTCACTGGCTTTGTGTTCTAGATATGTGTATTAAAATTCACCTTCTGTGGAACGATCACATTTTTGACGTCATCAAATATGCCAAGATCAACGTACAAAATATTTTTCCCCTTCTGATCTGGCTACAATCTACCAGAAATACAGCCGAAACCTGAGTATAATTCTCATATCAGCCGTTGTTACGCAATTACGTCTCCTATAGGTAGGATTCAGAATCTTCAATTAATTTTTTTTCCTTGAACATAGTCATAATGTCTATTGTCTAACCTTACTCTATCGCTTTTCCTATAAACAGTTCTTTAGCGAAATAACAAGATTCATTCCAAACCTTAAAATTTCCATCAATTTACCCTCGAACTTATCTTCGGTTGTATTGTTAAGTATAGAGATTAATTTCTTAGCTGCACTTCAAGAATGTGAAATGCTTTACCCAGCTCGATTTTCCCGCCTCATTACGATGAGGTATGGTATCTTTTTTTGTCTCCTATTTAATGCAAGTCCGTTCAATAATGTTCAAAATCATAAGATTTGCTAACTACACAATGCTGCAGTATTATGTTTTGGCAGTATAAATCCTGCGAAATTGCGGGGTCAGAATGCACGCATATAGAGGGGTTTGTGCGCATACAAATGTTTTTTCCGATTCATGTCCGATTTCATTAACGCCCAACAACGTGTGCCATGATTTATTTTAGAATTGATAAAATTTTATTTTTATAAAAATAATAATTGTTGCATTGATTGACCCAACAAAAATAAATCAAAGTCATTGGGCATTGTTTTTTGGTATTCGAAGTACCTATGTATTTCGAAAAAACTTGTTCAGAACGATGCTATGAAATGATTCTGACTTTTCTTAGCCGATACTGCAGTAAACTGGAATTAAAATTGAAGCGGGTAGCGAATATAGACATTTGATACCAAAACACTCCAAGTGGAGTGTTGGTATTAGAAATACATTACAGTATTTGAACAAAAATCACATTTGTTTAACATTGCTAAAATTTAAAAAAGGGTCACAATTTTGATGGAACCAAGGGCCGTAATACAGATTTATAGAATCTATTTTACTGTTACATCAAGAGCTCTTGAGTTCTTGAAATTAAGAATTGTATCCATCAGAACATTGCTTTCTTTTATTTTTATTTGACAAGTTACTGACGAAATAAAGTCGAACACAAATCACAATAAATTTCAAAAGTTTTACTAAAAACTCCTTGTTCAATTTGTTTTAACCCGCTGGATTTCATCATCTAAGGAATTTAAAATGCACAGCTGTTCGTTCCTTTGGTAACAAAAGCAAGTGGAGTAATCCAAAGGCTTTTGTTGCAATTGCTTGACTGCATTGTATGTTATTCTCATTTTAATCTATCTTTTGATAGTCATGATTAAAGTTTCCGAATAAGCTTCTTTAAATAATATTCCACTTATCTACCTATATTCTTGATGAACATATTCTCAAATAATAGCTGTAGGTACCTATGTGCATCTTTAAATATTCTGTATCAACTTTTTACTTTATATATGTTCAATTTCTAAATATCTTTTTGTTCTTATGAATTAAAATGGATTTCGTTTTAAGACTCATGTAATTTTAAATAGCAGATAGTTACTTTGTACTTTTACATTGTTTGTTATAAATTTACATCTTTCACTTGTCGGTCGTCACATACAATATCCTTCCCCCTATTCACAAGGTTTTTGATTTATGCATGCCAGCCACTTTAGCAGACTTGAATTGTGCACATAAATTTTATCGTTTTGGCACTCTGGTAAAAAAAATATTGGGTTCTTCTATCTATCTTTTTTTTTTTTTTTTTGGTTATATCACCTCTTTTCACATCTGTTAATGCCACATGCATGAATAAATACGACGAATTAAATTGGTAATAAATTCGGCGAGTATTTTTTGGGAGAATAAAACTGAAACTTTTGTATGCATTGTATACGACGCCGACCGACGGCGACGGACGGACGTAGTGGATACCCATCCAGCAGATGATGTATTTTTTTTGAAGCATGAATAAAATCTGTTTTGTCATTGGAAAACTTATTCGGTAGTTTTATTTTCAGGTACATATAGAAATTTTAGTAGATACTAGCATCATGAGTGAAGTTCTATTTACCTTAGTGGCCAGTTCGTGTAAAAACGTTAAATGTTTTGTTTTGAGATATTAAGAGGAAATTTTCTATTATTTTAGCTTCGAGGTGCATTGGGCCTTTTTTTCAAATTTAATGTAGATCTTAAAAATACTGAAGAACTAAGTGATGTTTCAACTGAAAAGGTACTTATTCAAAATTTATATTAAAGTTTAGATTCACTTGTTTTCGCAAGACGTCCATTGAAAGTGAAACATTATTTTGTTTAACTTGTTGAATCAAACGACCGATGCTTATGTGTGCAATAAAAAAAAAATCTAACACGTATTTCTTATAAAAGATTTTATAAACTCTCCAATAAATAACCAACCCTTGGCTAATTCCTAGATTAATGACCCAATTTCTGGTACGAAACCAAATCATTTTCGTGGTCAATGTTAAGGTTAAATCTAGAGAACCACCATCGTCAAAATGTCTTTTGTATTCCATGCACAATTGCCATTTAATAGCTTTCAGTTTCAACGAACGGCACGTTCCGATGGAAGCTTCATAATGGATGCTATCAGTTGTAATATTTTCATTGTATGGACGTGCAAAAGATGAAGTTTTATACTCCTATAGCTACCCTTTTTATTATGTTATCGCATGCCGTTAGCTGGGAGGTATTAAGTGGTTTATGGAGACTCAGCTGTTGATTATTTCGGTTTTGTGGAATAATTGCATATTCGGAAAACATATTGCTTTTGATTTGGTATATATATTTGCGGGGATTTTTTCTTTCCACTTAAATGATTTTTTCTTTAATGCGAGTGGATATGTATTTCTGAGATTTATTGTGTTTGAACTACATATTTGGACGTTGGGGTTAGGTCTCTTACAAATAAACCGTAGGATTCTAGAACCTTAGAACTTTTTAAAATTCAATTTATTTGCGTGGATGCAATTTACTTTGTTTTCTTCTTGTAATTTTTTTGTGTTTTGAAAAAGAGGTGAATTTAATTTCGTTTTAGAAAACTTAAAACTTTTATTTTGTTTGTATCATTTGCACAAATTCAAGGAGTTGAGTAGGTATACCCTTTTAATGGTAAAACTCAATTCGAACGATTAGCCAGTTTCACTGGTGATCAAAAAGGACACACATTACACATTGATTTTGAAAGATTGAATATTGCAATATGAGGGAAACACAAGTTGATCTTTATTTAATCAAAGGTTCAAAATTGTCCAAATAATAATTAATATAGCGCTGAAATTGTTTAAGGGGTGGAATATAGCTGACTTCTTTTTTAAAGATTTTGTTTTGTTCAAAAATCGACACAATGTGATTTTACAGACATTCAGAAGTATGTGCATCGGTATCTCCTTTTACGGCCTATCCAATCCTAAACACTCGCACTGTTTTAATTTATGTTAAGGGCATTAGTAAGCCTTTGAGTGCGAGAAATTTATAAAATGGGGTTCAAGGGAAACAAATGTTCCCGTTTCAGATCTCTTTCCCATTCAATTTAAAGCTATATTTTGAAGTCTATGATACAGTAGACAGATGCAACGATGTCGAAATATCACATAGCACGTATTTGTATGTGACAGTTGTGTTGATTGAAGCCAATTTTGAAAAAGGAATAAAATAATGTTTGCATCGACAAAGGAAGTTAAGTATTTCTCACGGGGCTAATTGGACAGAAGGTAGTTGTTAATGAAAATTCTTAGAATGAAAAGCTTTTCGGTTTCCTCGATGAAAGAGCTATTCATAGATAACGACAACGGGATAATGTTTTGCTTTAACGTCATTACACTCCAAGCGGTTGTTAAATCTCCACTGGACAAATTAGAGTTTACTGAAGTTACAAGAAAAAGTAAAAAAGTTAAAAATGCTTTGACGTTTATCGTGGCAGACGAATATCACTCTAAGAACGCTGCGAACGCTCTCTCTGCCTTAAAATAAACTAAATAAATTCAATTAACGTTTTAAATTCTGAGCATTTATACCTTACCTATTAAAATTACACCAGAATTTATATTGTGAATTTCTGACTTAAAACCGTTTAAAACTACATCCTGAAAGGTTATTTCTAACCCAACGATGAAAAAACTGATCAATGATTAAGGCACACATAATTCATGGCACTGCATGGCCAAACTCATTCAAATGCTTTCGAAATATCAAGCTGACGAAAAGACTGATTCCACTTTTTAGTGATGTATATTATCGAAATTTCAGTATCTACATATATATTGCTAGTGAAGCTGTCTAATTAATCTTCCAGATATATCTTAGCCTAACGATTTATCAACCTTTCGTCAAGTTAATAAATACATAGCCATATAACGTTTGTTTTAGACGTATTGAAAGTTGGCAACACTATTTTAATTGGCGGACATTTTGTCAGCTGTCAAGTGGTTTATTTTTGTTTTGGAATTAAGTGCTCATTGAATAAGAATTAAATGCTGCGTTATCTCAACAAAGTTTTGAAAAAAAAAATGAAACTTAAAAAAATCATTTTCCGTGTTCTGCTAACTTCATCCATGATTTTGGCCACTTCCATGAAATTTTTCTACAAGCAGATTTTGGCCAAAACAAGTTATGCCAAGATTTTTCGTCCATCTGACCAAAATTCCAAAAATTCAAAATAGTATTCGAACAAACCCCAAAATAGATTAACATTTTTAGTCTAGTGTGAACCGTTGTTGAAACCCAGTCACGCATTCGATTTATGCAAAACATCCCAGCCCATTGGTGATCGTTCCTAAAGAGAAGCTCAATGAACGAGTTCAGCCACTTTAGTTGAATACCTAGTTTATAAAAAAATAACACAAATCATTGTATCGCGGCACAGTCCTCATAACAAACCGACTTACATGAAAGGAAACTATTTCTGTCGGAAAAAGTCTCTGCCATTTTTCAACCAATATGGTGGAAGAAATCCGACAAAAAACCCGAACTGATTACTGTTTTTGGACTTTCGCCCAGATAAGAGTGCTAGAAATAATTTGGAAACGTTTCGCACATTCATATTTCTTTCGTGCTTAAGAATATCGTCAAGCAGTTATCCGGTTGATGGTTCAGGTTTTCTACTAGACTCTACAAGCGTCTTTAAGCCACAATAGAGACGGAAGGGTAAAATCGTAAAATTGAGTTTAAGGAGAAGAGTATTCTGGTGAAACTTGTTGTTTTTAATTTTTCCGCAATAAGGTAATTTAAAAAAGTTAAGAAAATTGCATTTAAAGGTGCTCTGGTCAATTTTTTTTTCTTACTTATAGCCATTTGAAATATCAATAGCTGTTAAATGTTTCGATAAACTTGCTTGAATTTAAAAATAATTTTATATCAAACTCTTGCTTTGTTCAGTCTCACATGCTTAAGAAAACGGGGCAGGGACATAAGTTCCTGGGACATAGGTCCCAAATTTAATTTTTTTGACTTATGTCCCACTCAAGTGAGACATAAGTCCCAAATTTGATTTTGGGACTTATGTCCCACTTAAGTAGGACACAAGTCCCAAAAATAAAAGCTGATACTTATGTCCCACCGAATAAATTTTTTGTGTATAAGCTTAGAGAATTTCCTCACTAAGTTTTTAAAATTATAATGTTTCACTTAGTTTTAGAACAATTTTCAATAATTTATCTTCGCAAAACAGCTACTACACATCTTGCAATGGTTGCAGGCTTGAAGTAATACGTTCCTTGGATTTTCGAAACAAATACCGCAGGTTATGGTTTCGTTATTTTGTTGTTGTCCAGGGTCGTTCGTAGCCATATAACGGGTGCTTTTTTAGACGCATTGAAAGTTGGCAACACTATTTTAATTGGCGGACATTTTGTCACCTGTGAAGTGGTTTATTTTTATTTTGGTTTGGCATTTAAAAATGAATAGACTGACGTCTGAACACCGATAAGCCCGAAACGATTGACCACTTGGAGGACAATATTCGCCGCGTTATTGCCAATATACGGCTACAAATGTTGGAAAAAGTCATCGAAAATTAGACCTCCAGATTATCTTTCGAATAAAGTTACTTTCATGTCAATTTAAAAAAATCAACTTTGTTTTATTACTTTTCGAAGTTCTATACCTCTAAAAAACACCCTTTATATATTTTACAAACAAAACTTCAGTAATTTTCAAACTCAAATATTTTGTGATTGTTGAGTTTTTTTTGCCTAGTTTACCACTTCCCTTTCAAACAATAAATAAAGCCTTTTTATGGCTCGAAAAACAATAATCTATTCTCATTTGCATTTACGCTCTATTTTTGTAAATCAACGCTCGTTTTTTTTTTATAATTGTAGCCCCCAGCATTGCAACGAAGTACTTTATCAGGTCTCTTGGCCCCTATTTTATATTTTAGCTCTTTGCACGGGTCTATAAGAAATGGCCGCTAAATGTATATCATATTTACATAAAAACTAAAAAGTTATACAAAATAAAATATAAGCCATCGCCATTGCCAATTTCAATGTGTTCGCACTCCATGCTACTGAATTTATTCATTTATTTCGTCTAGTCTCACCATTGTTTATACATTTTTATAATAATTTTATGAAACATTTTATTTTAGTTCTGAACGTCGTCGATGGCGGCGCTAGTTGTCTTATCTACTTTACATCAAATGTCTTCTTTTGTTGTTTTTGCTTCCCATAGCAGTTTAGACAAAAACCACTAAAATTACGCACCATTCAAAGCTTGTGAAAGTTTTAAATACAATGGTCTCACCATTTTATATGAAATTTATAGTAGTCTGGAGAACGAGTAAGAGATAACGGGGCTTGGAGACACATAGATATCGCTGATAATTATCAAATATTTAAACCTTTCCACCTACATTTTTTCTCCAAAACGAGAAATTTGGAAACAAAGGTTTGGAGACTTACGGTGTCGCCACAGTCGATCCTGCTATCCATATTTCTATAGATTTCATATGCAATGGTCTCACTTAATTTTCTTGTCAAAAGGTAGACATCTTATTTGTTTGCTGATTAGATGATTCTTTTGTCACCATCTTTTATTTAATGGCTTTCGCGGCAACGCTGATAAATGGTGAATACGCTTCAAAGAAGTTCTTTTGTAGTACAATAGTCGCCGTTAAACTAAATACTGATGTTGAAGTTTCTGATGTACTTACATAGAATTAGGTGAATTAGGTACAGTCTTCAGAAATAATTACTTTAGAAAACTAATATCAGTTCTATGTACATGAGGGGAAGGCAGTATTTTGTTTACGTTTTGCTGTTTTAGAAAGAGACGGTGCCCTTACTTGTTCCAGTATAAAAGAGATAAATAACTGACCGCCTAAATTATTTTCGGTGGAAACAAAGTATACTTCTATAAGGAGCATAATATTCTACTTTTATGTTTACGGGTCGCATCCAATTGACTTACATACTAATGCATAGATATAGACAATATTTTAAAGAAAAGTTGAAACATTTTAATCATGTATTTACCATTCTTGTGAATCATATCACAAATACCTAAATTCTAAAGGTCCTCAAACGAAAAAAAATCTTAAACCAGTAGAACCCTTAGATAGGGATTCAAGATAACTTTGCCTAACAAACGGATACAATAAAACATAAAAATTTTCTTGAAAACCAAATTAAAATTTAAAAAATAATAATACTCGTAATAAATTGACATTGCTAAATGCAATCGATTATTATTATTATGTGCACGAAAATTTCGAAATGAATACTTAAGTCCAAAAGTCCTTATATAAATATTGAAAAAAATTAATTTCCAACACGAAATGAAAGTCATATACATTAATTTAAAAAATAATAATAATAAATTTAAAAAGCACATTATTAAAAAAAGCTTAATCGATAAATTACGTGCTTGAATTATTTTTAAGTGAAAAAGAAAAAATAAATTCGATTTCGATTTTGCAATCAATTATATTTTTGTTTGTGAAAAACACTTACCTCACAAGGTGGCGGAGCACTCCTGTACGAAGGAACTATTTTAAAGGTAACAGAACCACGAGCTTCGCGCTGTAATCGAAGTAAAAAAAAAAAAACAATATAGATGCATATTTATTTTTGTATATATTGGTATGTAGGCATGTATTTTTTTAAATGAAAAACGAACGAAAAAAAAAAAAAACAAATCGCCAACAACATGGCAAATAAAAGCAATTTAAAAATTAATTTAATTCAATTGAATGATGCAATTGATGAAAGGAACAGAGGCAGGAACAAATAAAAGACGAACCAGGATAATAAAAACTCTTCAGATAATCACACACCTCGGGCTCGTGCTCCTCCTCACACAGAAAGAAACAAAATTAGATCCTTTTTTTTTTTTTAATAATAAACTAAAAACAAAGTACTGAAGAAGGAAACTTCACCAGAGGCAAGTGAATTTCATCACCGAGAAAGGATAAAGCAAAATGACACGATAATTCTATGTCAGAGGCAGAGAGGGGAGTGTATTTATTGATTGACGTAGACGTAGCAGCTCGTCCTAGCCTCGCCAAAGGAAATTTTGTACCTATTTATGCTTCGGTGAATAAGTTAATCATAAATCAGACTGGGGCTCTTATAACTCAACATCTTGGATCCTTTAAATATATCAATGAAATATTATGGGCATGTTATGTCCTTAATTTATGTTGAAGTTGAACGTATTACTTCTGTCTTATAGGTGTTTCCTTTTGAAGGGCTTTTGAATTATTAGATTTGGTAGGGATCAGAGTTCAAAATGCATACAAATGAGATGAGGTCCTTAAGAATTTCAGAAGAAGGATGTTAATATTGAGCAAATGGTAACATTTAATAAATGTTTCCAGCTTACACATTCGTGTGGTAGGTATTTTTAGATAAACGACGTTAATTCTGCTACTGTTATTACAACGGAGATCAAATGTGGAAATTTCAATTGGTATATGTATTATGAAGTCTTGTATTCCTTTAAACTATAAAAGCTTGAGGGTGGATATTTGTAATTAAGTGCATAGCTGGCAGATGTTTAGAAAATCTGTTTACATTGCTAAAGTTATTTCCTGGGCAGAGGAAACAAGTCGTTCATGTTAGAATGGCATTAATTAGGAACCTACGTTAGGACAAGAAAACAAAGGGATATAAATTATACTGACTCTAGGGAACATTTAAGTGAAGGACTTCCTAATTTCAGGTTAGTTTTTTATTAATAAAACTAAGCTCCTTTAGTGTTATGCCAACGAGTTGACTTGACATATGTATGTACAATCGATTGCACGCGTTAAAAATTAATAAATTTTGCTAATTAAAAAAGAACGAGTATACCTTGATTCTATCCGTGATCAAACCTTTGTTTTAAAATATGGTTTTTTAGCTCCTTAAATGTTTGGCAATATCAAGGTATATTTCAAATTTTTAATGGTAATCGAATTCAGAACGTTTTGGCATACTAGTGAAATTTGTGTTGTTAAAGTTTGTGTTTTATAAGACTTTTTGCTGGGATTTAAGCAACAACAATGTGCTGATCGATTTGCTTCGACTTTTGGTGATTAAGCACCATATCGAGCTGGTTTTCCGAAAGCAATCAGGTCAAAATTTCGTGCAGGTCGTCCAAAATCGTTTTTTTGTCCCAAAAGCTTTGTGGTGCGTTCTTTTTCTAACCATAGTCAACAATTGTTGTTATGTTAATAAAAATTTGTTAAAGTGTCATTGTAAGGATTAGTTGGGTATTTTACAAACCATTTAGGAACGATACGTTGTTAGAATTTGTTAAACTGTCAAACGCCCACTTTTAATATTTTTTTGTATATTGAACAACTAATAAATTATCCTCCTTCATCGCTCAAAATTGGCCAAAAATCCTTTTATTTCTTTGTTAATGATCACTCAAAGAAAATAAAGACGTTCTTGCTGCTTAAACCAAAAATTGGTTTTTTTTTGGTTCGATTTTTAATGAAGATTTGCTTAATTGAATTGCTTAATAGAAAACGTCCTATTTGACAGATCAACAATCTAAGCTCATGTCATGGAGGTGAGTTGGAAAAAGTAACATATCGTAACAATTTGACACTTCAAAGTGAGTTTACGAAAGCTGTTATGACGTCATATAGTTAAAAATCGTAACTAATTTGGATTAAAGGAACGCGAAATAGAAGGCCTAAAATATTGTTGACAGAAGTAGGCATCAAAATTTTCGAAGAGTATGCACATCTGTTTTAGGTTACATTTGACTGTCTAATAGATCTGTTGGCGTTGGATACCGCATAATTTAGCAATCGTTAATAAAGGATCGTATGGATTTGCACCAAGAAATATTTAAAACAAAATTAATCGCGCTGCTTCATAGGATCATATATAAAATTATAACAAGTAACAAATCATAAATCAAGTCAACCTTCAAGAACAGCCAAATCGAACAAAGGGTAGCCTATTTTGGGAATAGCTATAATAACGTTGGCGGTTTCGAAATATCGCCGCCAGTTATATGAAAATTTATATCAGTCAAGTGCGAATACGATTTCAAATGACCAAATAGTTGATCATTTTCGTCAAGATTACCACAGTTTAGATTATCACAGTTCGAATAGTTATCACAGTTGAAAGAATCACAGATGAATGCGCTTTGAAAAAAGTCAGAAAATAGTTGTGTAATGATATGTGGATCGTTGACTGAAATATTGTTATGTTTAAAAACGGACGGATATGGAGTACATTTACGTTTGCTATTAATAAAATTCCAAAAGGATTTAGGATCCATTTTTAAATTGCTCTGAACATTTTGTATGTAATTAAGATACTTAATACTTGACTCTCTGTTGAAAATATTTCTGGCCTCACAGTAACTAATAAAATCGGAATCTAAGCCAGTTTGTTTGTATTTAAAACATAACTTATTTCTGTAGTTCTTTAATCCCCGCACTTCACTATCATACAAACTTGGAGCAAGTGATTTTGATTTATTAGATATAAGGGGAACAGATGCGTTGGCGTCCGGTGTAGCTCCCATGCAATCTGAGCAACGTAGAACGGTCAACTCCTAATGGTACTTAAACTTTTGTTTGCAATCGAATTGGAGGTTAATACGCCGCGCGCCGTACAATCCTTATTTGGCACCTAACGAATGCGAGTTCAAGGTTTTTCGACGTCTCCAGAAGCGCTTGCTACATTTAAAAGGTATGTTTTCGAGGTACCTCAGAGATTGATTAAAACGCTTGCAACAAAGTATTGATCTTCTTGGAAGATGTTTTCGAAACATAGGTAAGGAAACAAACTTTCAAACTAAAGCCAATTGAGTTTTGTGTATATCTTACTTTTAATTATTATTAACTATCATTATGATATAAATTTCGATAGGTATGGTTAATTTTATTTTTTTAAATTCAATTGCGGTATTTTCCATTGCGCCAAAGAAGTTTTACTTCAACCGAGCGTAAAGGCTACGTGCATTTATTTTTTTCGAAGTTGTTCGTCTAGTTTTAATTAAATTTTCAGTGCCAATAGGCAACAAAGGCAAAAATTAACGCATCAAACGAAAATAAAAATAAAAAATAATTAGCCGTATGAAACAGCTCAGGACAATAATTATAATAAAACCATTAAATTTGGTGTCAATACCAGGTTTATTTTAAAAAAAGCAATTCAAAATAACATTAATGCAATAATACCTTTTACCGATATAAAAATTAAATCGAAATATTATATTATTTGATTTGCTTTCAAAATAACTTCAAAGCTAAGAGCGAAGAGCAGGGTATTCAGGTAATAATTTTCAGCAGGATTATGTTGGTCGCAATCGCAACTTTCGTTAATTTGATTTCATTTTATTGGCGTTTTGAAAATTGCTTTATTTTACATTCGATGTTTTTTTGAACGGAAAATCGAAAACAGTGTGTAGGTACCCGCATGACATTATTTATCGATTGAAGTTCTATTTCGCTTCAATTAGTCAAATGTAATTTGTGTGAATATTTTGTATTTTTAAATTAGACCAGAAACATGCATTTCAGTAGGTAGCTTCTGTTTTGAAAAAAAAGCGTTGAATATTTACTGGCGAAATGAGAAAAATAACTAAAAAAGTGGATATACTGTCATTGTGAGCATACAAAATAGAAATGAAAGTTGAATACTGGATATTTGGTATTGATTTGCCAGAAAATGAAACGCCAATCAATCACTGATGATTTTAGTCAATAAAAAAAATTGTATATAAATCAATTCAGATGAATTGGAAGCTCATATCATAGTTTTTTACAAGAAATCAAACTTTTATTAGGCGGCAGGGTATTTTTTGTGTTTGTTTTGAAAAAGGCACCCTCTGACTGCAATTTTGTGTTTTATTTTAACTTCAACATATCAGCTTAGCTGTTTTAGATTATCCATATCTAGCTAGCACATTTCTTTTTTTTATAAAAGTGGTCGTGAAACAGGAATGAAAAAGTGTTAAACACTGACAGTAAAGTGATTAAGTTTTAATTAGACATTTAATTTTTTTTCCAACGTTTTCATTCATATTTATGAATATCACGGAACAGTGAAAGTTTCAGTCAAAATGGTTGGCAAGACTCGAGTGGAATGGCTCACATAAATTCAGCAAGAGCAATGGTACAGTGGATGTTCTGCTTGGTTGCTAAAATTAGAGTTGTAAAGGCAAACCCAGCCTGGGCAGCATTTTTTTTTTATTCCCCCAACTGTAGACCACCCGTGGGATTTTCGTGAGATAATTACCACCTAAAATCTCAATCCATTGTACCACCAAACATTCTTTCCTAATCTTTCTATTCATTTATGTATAGTTTAAGGGTATTCATATTCATATACTCCTGAGTGCGATTGAATTATAAAAAAGATATAATCATCAAAACACATTCAAACATAAGCGAGAGCTACAGAACGTTTTCAACGAACTGTTTAATACCCTTTTGCCTTTTCCATTTTTTTATGTGTATGCGTTCGCCTCCCTCAGCCAGCCGCTGTTCCAGTTTCAGAAACAAAATTCTTCTTTAGCAGACAGGAAAAATTCAATAACATTAATTTTGTGTGGCTGATGTTCAATAACCGCCGGCGCAATAAATAAAATATAGACGGAAACGCCCCTTAAAAGTGGGCGTGTCCTAAATTTTTTTAAAAAGTACTAACTGAGCTTTGATCATTAGTAAAATTTTAGGCATATGTGTAAAACTAGAGCTGGATCGAGTAGTTTTTGAACGATCTTACCGGAATAAAGTTATTTTATAAAAATTACGCCCTTAAAAGTTGGCGCATTGAAAAATGTACACACAAAATTGTAGAAATGTATTTTTCAAATAACGAACGAATAAAAGGTTAAAATTGAATGTTGGAAGTATGAGCTTTCTATCTCAAAAATTGGGCCATTCTAGAGGGTATACATACGGACGGACGGACATCGCTAAATCGATTCGGCTTTTGATTCTCAGTCAGAATATAAATATACTTTTCTATACCTAACGGTATTATTAATCTATGTTCAGATTCCACACCAAATACAATATACCCATTCTATAGAATAGGGTATAAAAATCACATTATGAAAAACCTGCTTAAAGGGTCATTGCAAATTTAGAATCGGGTGCAATCTCAAGAGATGCAATTTCTAAAATTGGTAAAAACAAAATAATGCTGCGTATGCCCAAACTTGACTTATAGTTATGATCCAAATGCTTCAGTGAGAAATAATGTGTGGAACACTCGATTTTTTTTTTAAAAGTCCATTGAAATCGGACAATAATAAAGATACCACAAGGAAAAGGAAGGAACAAAATGTAAGACCAAAAGATTTGGTCTAGGTTCACCTCCGAGTTTTGGAAAAAGCTTTTCAATTGCAATAAAAAAAACAAGACTTTTCACCAAAGGAGTCTGATGATATGCCTATCAACCGTGAAATAGTAATAGCTCCTGCCAATACAGTTTTTATGAAAGCACCTTGTTGTTTAATGCTACATTTCACTTGTCTTAACGAACAATAAACCTTAGTGATTTGCTTTTTCATTGACATTAAATTGAATCAAATGCATTAACAATACCAATGTTTTTATTCAAATGCACCTACCTTTATTTTTAACTAGATTTGATTTCTTTTTCCAAATTTTAAAAATTTTGGAGCTTATAGAACTCAAGCCAATATCCACCTGAGACCATAAAAACTGTCCAAGAAGACATAAAAAAAAACACTTTCCATCATGCAGACAGGCGATTGGTGCACCGGTGTATCTTATGCTAGGAATAAGATAAGATGTAGCCTATAAAGTAGATTTCTATCAAGATCTTTAGAAAATCTAGCCGTAAATGATGTCAAAGAGTATTTCGGTTCACTTCTGGAACACTGAACATTAGGTATTCAATACAGGCAAAACATTAAAGGAGTCTCTTTTGAATGCTTCAGTGATGCAGGTTTTGGTGGATGCATAAGAACTGGACTCTCAACTGGTGTAGTTATCAATTATGCAGCTGAATCAATTTCTTAGATGAGTCAAGACAATCGACATCTTCAACTGAAGCCGAGGTCATAGCAGCAAATGAAGTATAGCTAAAGAAATAATCTATGTCGAAACAAATTCTTGTTCTTCAAGTGGACATTTCTGCAGCTGTCAGTCAAACTGGCTCAAAATCCAGATTCCACAGAAGAACAAAACTGTTTGTGACTAGCATCCGATTAATATTTGTTCATTGCTCTAAAAACTGATAACATATCTTAAGTTTTTGAAAGATACTTTAAAATGTATTTTAAAACTTTGTTGGAAATATTTAAAGCAATGTAGTCATATCAACTAAACAACAAATTTTAAAAGATAACTAGCTTCATTAATCGACATCTCGAAAAACATAATTAAAACTTTTTGGCCGATGAAATACACCTTTTGTTCACGATGTTAGTGTTTTTTAACATCTGAAACCTAATTCGGTGCGGTCTCGAATAAGTTTTCAACTTTTGCCTAAGATTTAGTTATAATTACCAAGAACCAAAAGAACTGATTGAGTTTCTTACCAACAAAGAAAGTATATAGTATATTAAACATGTCCTAGCCAAACACCGGATATCTCCTCTTTAACTTCCATTAAGGCCAAAAGAAAGAACATTAAACCAAAACTATTTATCCGACCAAAAGAGAGGCATACGCCAAAGGATTCCAAGTTATCTTCGCAGCAACTTCTGCAACGTGAATGAATGCTCGTTCCGTTCCTTTTTTCTTTTCTTTTATATTATTTCTTGCCTCTGCATCACCATTTATATGGCCAAGTTCCAAAAGTTATTGGTAAACTTTGGAAAAGGCCAAAAAAGATTTGCCAGTAAAACACACATCTGCATTGCAAGCATTTAATAGCCATTCTTACGAGCAAGACATGTGACAGAAGTTGACTTTATAGGTTAAACATTTCGAATTAAACTGAAACCTGAAACGGAAGTGGCAGCAGTTCTTCCATTTTCAGTTCTGTGTTTTTTTTTTTTGACTGCCACCATGAAAGTGCAGAAGTTTTTGAAAGGGAATAGTTTGACAGGAACAAAAATTGAACAAAAATGCCTCGAAATGTCAAAACTCAATATTACTTACCAGCATTCGTTGTAATTGGCCAACGGATTGATGTTGCACTGGTTGGCCATTAATTTCCCGAATCTCATCGCCCACATGCAAAGTTGCCTGGCGATGTATCATACCGCCATGCATTATCCTAGCTACAATACAGCGTCCATCTTCGGTCATTTTCAAAGTTATACCCTACGAAGAATCCAAATTGATGGGTTTTAGTTACGGAAAGACACGAGAGAGTGTATTACATAAATCATTGAAGCTTATAACACAATTTATGCTGTGGGATATTGTGTAATTCTACTCACCATTGGCTCATCGGTGTTCTTCTGGAACTGCACCAAACGTACTCTGGTCACATGCTGCAGTTCGCCACTGTCAACATTGTCGATGTCATCACCATTGATATAGGGCGCTAGTGGCGGGGGTGTTACCCGTAAAGCCTCCTCACCGTATACCTCTCTTGCGACAACGTCATGCGTGTGCAAAAGAGCCTGAAATAATTGAAATTTGTTATCAAAAACCATCAAATTGAGTACATTTTGTGAAATAAATTGCAAGTTATGTATTTTGAGAAAGTTAAAAGTAGAGGGTATCTGTTGAAATTTTATGGGGAACATTTTTTAACTCATTGATTATTTGAATATTTTGAAGTTTTGAAGTGTTTTTTTCATACAAGAAGTTGTCGTCAATGAAAAGATATTTTGTTTCCAAGGGTGACTTATAAAAATATAATTAAAAAAAAGGAACCGCTTACAATTGCACGTTTTAGCTTTTTGACATCAGTAAAACAAAGTGGGATCGGTGTAACTAAACTATTTGAAACTCATGAACGGCTAAACTGATTTTAATGAAGGGATCATTATCGAGGTATCCGTTTGCCGGAACGGAAATTCCTCCGATTTTATACTAATTCGGATGATTTTTGTTTCGATGTATTTTCCGACCAGCTGTTCGGAATATTTCTCCGAAAATTTTTAACGCACAGCTAGGTATTGCGTTGCAGTGGGTTCAAGTACATTTTTTAGTTTAATTTTTGACAGCTAGGTACGATTTTATTTCCGATTTCCTCCGAAATAAATTCATGGCAGAGTATGTTTATGAATTTAAGGAAAGTGTTGAACAATGTAAGAAACGAAAAAATTACGATTATAGATGCCTCGAACGCAATTGAAAAGTCCGAAAAAGTATGCATTGCGGTAAACTGTCCGCTCCGACGGATACCTCGATAGGGCTGATTAATTGCTTTCGCATCTGTCCCAAATAGCAGAATAACTATTAAAATAGTAGAAAAATTCGCTCGGAGATGCCAAAATATTAAACTTGGAACTTTTTATTGAAAAGAAATAGGAAATTAGGGAGGAAGGGAAAAGAGGTGCCGATGAACATTGGTTCATCTACCATCGTTTCAACATTCTTCCCATTGAATCCACGTGACCTAAGGCACAAATATAAGGATACCATGTCAGACGACATTTTACATAGAATTCATGTCAGTTTAAGAAATACCGAACTCGGGGTGAATGAGGAGTTGCATAACCAGTGATCGAAGACGTGTGATACCTCATGTTTGGCAGTTGACAGCGCTAGTTTTCGCGCTAGATTTCGGAATGAATAACGCATTCAATCGAAAATTGGTGCATGAAGGCAATATTGGCGATGAAAATGGAAGGTTATTTTTCTTTGATGTCCCTGGTGGAGCGGGGAAGAAATTCGCCTTGTCATTGACTTTGGCGACTGTGTATGCGAGATCCGACATTGCGGTAGCAGTTGCTTCTTTTGGAATAGCAGCCACATGCCACACTGCTCCAGTACAAGCAAGCATTAGAAGCACTTGACCGTACATTGAAAGATCTGCGCAAGTTTTTTCAAGGCGCAATAATCTTACTGTCTGGCAATTCCCGGCAAACACTGCCAGTCATCCAAAATCGACTGTTGTCGATGAGCAAATCATCGAATCTTTGGCACTATGTGAAGAAACCAAAGCTGGAAGCAAACATGAATTGCGTTGTTGAGCAATCCATCTGCTAAAGATTTCTCCAAACATTTGCTGACTATCATTAACGGCCTTCTTCCTGTCGAATTTTGCGAATTTTAGCTTTTTGTATGTCTCATCGAATGTTGACCTTATCAATCAAGTATTCCCGAACATGATTGCTTACCACAAAATTGAAAAATGGTTGTGTGAGCGAGACATTTTGGTGTCTAGGAAAAAAGATGTGAATTGTGGATGAGCTTCATTAATCACAATCATATCGTTGGTATTGCGCATTTATTTTATTCTATTGACGATGACGAAACCAACAACAACTATCCAACTGAATTTTCTAACTTCTTGAATGTGCTTTGCTTACCTCCGCATAGTTACCAACTAAAGCTTGGGTCCGTAAACAAAATGCTTCGAAATCTAAACCAACAAAATATATGCAATTTAACGCGTTTGGTGCTAAGAAAAATGATGGGAGCAATGTGATACAAGCGACGATACTCAAACACTCAAAGGAAAATTCAAAGGTGAGGAAGCTCTCATTTCTATGAATCCGATGGTCCCAATCGATATGCCATTTGAGTTTTATCGAATTCAATTTCCGATGCATCTTGCTTTTTCTATCGTCAGAAGCTCATATTGTAATAGATTTTAAATAGCAACAAGGTTTCAATAACAGCTAGTTGGTTACATTTTCACATTCACAAAACCCCTATTTGAACTTTGTATGAAGGGGCACCCATCAAAATCAAAAGTTTCAAAGCATAAAGCAAATTTTAGAAAATTATATTGAAAATCTACCTGCTACGCATATACTCGCACCTTGTCTAAAAATCCTATCGATAAAAGATTTTTGAAGATGTTAAGGAAAAACCAATTACTTTCGCAAAGTTATGATGTCTTTTACACTGCAGACAAAATGTACATAATCACATAACGAGCGACTTGCTAGGGAACAGGTAGTGCAATCTCATGTAACGATTCGGCCGCCGAGTTAAATCCTTATTGGATGTTCTCAGTGTGAGCCACAAATCGAAGTATTATCATTTTCCAGATCTAACGTTAAACTCTAAGATGTCAATTTACGAACTCCCAAATTCTAATGCAAAAGAGTTCTTTTCACGTGACACACATATTCTCCATTAAGTCGCCGCCAATTTATACCCCGAAAATGTACTCAGGAACGTAAAAGCCAACCGCTTGTTAAAGGCATATTCAAATCCCTTTTAACTTATCTCCGATAAATCCTCATGGAATAGGGTAATATACAGGTAAAAAAAAAAAAAAAACATGTTCCCCTATAACATAGTCCAATTACATAGGATCAAAAAACTAACATGCAACTTCATCCTGCGGATAATATTTCCACTAAAACTTTCGACTCCATTTTCCTTGCCCTTTCACTCTATATTTCACAAGGATTTTATCTAACATCTAACTGCAGTGCAGTTCCTGAAAATTTTCACACTTGGATGTTTTTTATTAAATATTTTTTCCTTTCAGCCATGTAATCGGTTTAGGAAGGAATATCATTCAGGAAATTGTTGTTGCTCTAGGTTTACGATTGAGAAGATATTTTTGCATAATTTTAAACCTATTGTCTGTAAACAGTGTAGAGAGAGGGTATTAATACTGCCTGCAAAATTTAGACAGAATTTCCAAAATTGGTTAATTGAATGAAAACTCGCGCAGTCGTTTTAATAAAATGTCTTTCTTTTGCTTTCGTTTTGCCTCCATTATTTGGGCGATGCAAGTCGAAATGTTTGGCTTTTTGCCAGAAACTTGTGTTTTAATTGTATACGTCACACGGTTCGCTTCCTGTAATAAGGATAAACCGTATATACCATAAAACTGCAGCTGTCATTGCTATTTCCTGTTCTATTTTTTTTTCCTCTAAAAAAGTTAGCTTTATACATTTAAATATTTGTTTTCATCTAATAAAAACAAATTGGCAAGCAAAAATACAGTAGTTTCTTAAGACTGTCGTAGAAACTATTTTTAATCACATTATTCTTTTGTTGAAATCCTTATCTGAAACGAAGATGGGGTGGGAGAATGGACCTTATATCGATTGAATTCAAGATCCTGAAAATAAAATATGAGCTCATTTACTGGAAAACGTTTTAAAAATGAATTTCCTGGTCTTTCGATTGGAAGCTTTATTTATTATCGTTTTCATTACATTTATCGCTCCAACAAGTTACAAAAGCATAGACAACTCGTTAATCATTAAGGTTCAGATCAAACCCACAGGCTATAAGACAGGAGTTTCCGCAAAACCCTAAGAAAGAAGAAACCAAAACAAAAGTTAATAAATGAAAATGATTACTCAGCAAATTGTAAACCATTTTTCTTCAACAGACGGCACAATTCCACGGATCATCCAAAGTAAAAAAAAAGTCAATTAAATATTTTCTACACAAACTATATTTTTGTTTCAGTATCATCACATTGAAAATAAAAATATATATATAAATATAAGCGCAATCAACCTTTTACAGGAGATTCAAAAATATACCAGATGCTGTCGTGCAAAATATGACCCTTAATAAAATATTTTCCATTTTCTTTTTATTGAATCGATTCGCTTTTTTTAATTGGCGCAGATAAAAACACATGAATTTTATAGCTGTATCGATAAGAATGGTAAATGTTGCAGACAATTATTATTATCTTTTGCGGAAATACAAAATAAAAAAAATAAATAAAAAATCTGTGCAGGTGATGCGCCATAACAAAAATGTTCTTCTCAAATTTTGTTTTAATACTTTCATGAACAATTTATTTCATATTTATTGTTGAATTTAAACATCTTTTTAATCACAAGGGAATCAAATTGTTTGATTGAATACTTGCCATTAAATGTTAAATGCAGGTACATTAAAAAAAATGCACGACTACTGCACGTACTTGATCTGTTTCTTTTCGAGCAATAAGAACAACTATTTTTTGAAAAATTTTGTAGAAACTAAAAAAATTTACTAAAACTGGAAAACGTTAAGAAATCTTTAATGATTAAAATTTTAACGTCATCTTTTGGGTACTATAAATGATATAAATGTCCACTTATGGCCAATTTAATAAAACTGTAAAAACCAATTACCGTTATCTCGAATCATTCTTTGTAAAGGGTGTTTTTTAGACGTGTGGTTTTGAATCTGGCAGTACTTTTTTCGGAGTTGGTCTTTTTGACAGCTGTCACTTGATTTATGCTCAGTTTGGTTAGCCAAGCTAAGTCATTGTCGTTTGTATTTATTTCAATTGTGAAAGTGTTTAAAAGTGAAAAAGTGTATTAGTGCGGTGTAGTATTAATACCGAAATCAAATAATAATTAAATAAAATAATAAAATACTGGTGGGTTTGAATTAATTTTCTTTCATTTCATTTTATATATTTTTCTGATAAACTTTTTTAATTTAACATTATATCTGTGAGTGTCAAAAATGGGTGAGTTGCATAATAATGAGTGACAAAAAGCTGGAGCGTGAAGGTTGAGTTGAGAACAAGATCATACGGAAGGGGGTCTATTCCCCGTCACCCCGTTAAGCCGGGTAAGTACTATGTTTACGAATGATTTAGTGCATTGTACAAAATATATTGTAATTTTACTAAATAAAATACAAACATTTTCGTACAATGATTTTGTTCGGACCATGCCTACGAATCATTTCGTGCATTGTACAGAAGCATTTCGTGAATACACTAAAGCATTCGTAATTTGTATGTGGAAAAATTAGTTCAGTTACGGATGCCTATAGTTTTGCACCACGAAACTTTTGTATAATGAACGAAAATTATAGTGATATGTACATACTTTAATTATTTTTTTGGATGTACAAAGTTTAATAAAAACTGGTAGAGCCTTTTTTGAGCAAATTAGAAAAAAAACGAAAAAAAACTTTGCCAAAACCTAGTGCCTCGTTGTATGGGAGCCACCTTTTAAAAAAGAGTATAACTGAAAAACTTGCAATGCCATCTTATAAAAAACTATAAAGAACTATGTCAAACAAAGTTTGAGTCAATTCAATCAAGCCGTTGCGAACTTATGGCCATTTGAAAAAAAAACCATTTAAACCTGATTTTCGTTACAACCATTTGAGCCAAAAACAAAAAATGCAGTTTTGTTAGAAATGCTTAAAATTAGCTAAATTTTGAGTTTAATCAAATTCGTTAGAGCAGTTTTCGAGAAAATCCAAAATGAAAAAAACCGCTACTTGAAAGGTACCAGTTTGGGCCGGGCGGAAAAGAAATATAAAACCGTTTTTCACTAAACTGCTATATAGCCTATATGAGGTTTGAAGAAAATCCGTCAAGCGGTTTGAGCTACAGCATGGCGTGCAAAAGCGCACATCCAGACCACTTTTTTGGGTTTCTCTATCATCGTAATGTCATGTTTGATAAAAATATCGTTTTTTTTTCTGCACGAAACCAATACTTGCACTACAGAGCAATTAAAAAACTTTCATACCTATTATTAAAAAAAAAAAAAACAACAAAGTAACTTGAAGTCTTTACAAACACAAATATACAAACTGCAATACGAAATATGTATCTCTCTATAAATTTATTGGCTTTCGATTAAATGGTATAATATTTTTTTTTTCAATTAATGGGATAGAAAATTACTCAATGCAAATTGTTTCATCATTATTTCTGAGGCAACCACCTGGGTAAAATAAAATTCAAAGATGCACTTGACTGATTGCTATAATTGCAGCACATTGGAGCATTTGTCTCCCAAGGCTTGATTTTCTCCTTGCAATTTTTAGTGTATACTTTATTGCAATCATTAAGTCAAATCCTCCTTCTGGCTTGCTATTAAGTGTCTGGCAAGTTTCAGAAATTGTCCTCCCGCTATCCTTGGATAGGACTAGGTCGAACAAATTGACTTAAAGGCCGAATCTTAGCTCGGATTTAAGAAATTGCAAAAGCAATTCAAGTGTTCTGAGGAGATGACCCTGCACATTCAACATTTTTTATTGATTTTAAAACACTTAATTATGCAAGAAAAAATGTTCAATAGAAAGGTTGAATTAATTGAAACAATAAGAGTTTGCGATTTTCTGATGTACTACCTATTTTGTCTGCTTAAGCCTTTTGATACGAAAGCATTAGGATTTACCTGAAGGAATGCATTTCAAGCTTCAGAAATCTTTTGTAATACGTTTACAACAACGGTCGAAGAAGACAGTCCTCAAGTGTTTAATGGATTTAATCGGAAAACCACACTTCTGATATAAACAACATCAAGGTACTCTTAAAAAGACTGATTTATTTTGGATTTATTTCAGGTCTCCCAAAAAAAGAGAGTCTTGGGATTATTTCAAAATACAATAATTGCCACAAGCAAACTTTTCCAAGGACGTTATTATGTTACTTAAATTTATGTTTGTCCAGATGGAATAGTTCTAAGGTTCCTTTTTCGCTTTACTTTGAAAACATAATAAAATAGGTGTTATAGACGTTCAAGGTGAGGCGAATTTACTGCTTCTACTTTCCCATGCTGAAGGACAATTTCTTCAAGCTTTAGGCGATACTCTAAAAAATCCACGATCGAGAAATTGATTATTTTAACTCTTATAGACAGTATCATGAAACCAGTTGGTATAAGAGCGGACATCATAGAAGATTTTGGAACATAGTTTACTGTGTGTAATTATTTGGAACGCAGCAGTAAAAAAGCCAGTAAGTCCACACATGCTTGCCAGGTACTATATATGTACTTACATTTCCCCCCCAACCAACTCGGAACCTGAGTCAAGGAATGCCTCTTATTTTTTTTGAAATTCTTTGCTTAAATTGTTCGTATTTTGTCTGTGGTGATGTCACAGTACGCTTTGTTTATGAGATTATTTAACTTTTCTTTTTTCTTCAATATTAAAGGTTGTGTGTACTGGAACGAAAAATGTCCTGCTTTGTTTTTATAGCATGCATGTGTGTAAAACGCACACATTTGCAAAACATTTTATTTTTTTATTGTTGCCTTTTATATCCTGCAGACAACGTTGCACCTTCAATCATAAACAAAAACGAATAGATAGGTATAACCAAGCCCGAACTAAATTAAAAGTGGGTGGTATCCTTTGCTACGTCAGGCTTGCTTCCAGGAAGCATACATTCATGCTTCACATAAATGTCACGTGAGCACGCTGGACTTCTGAGAAGCAACACACTTGACACAAAAATTGACATTTAACTGCAGCTTGTCAACTTTAGGAACTTCGAAAACTGACCAAACAAGTCCGATTTTAGAAAAACAATTCACGAAGTTTAAAAATGAAATCCTCCAAATCAACCACAGCACAATATAAGTTGAAATTGCAGTTGATTGAAAGTGTGAGATTAGGGCTAAGTGTGTTCAAACAGGCTGAGAAGGATGACAAGACAGTGATTTTTTGTTGCTTTTACTAACGCGCCAATCCTTAATGTTGAACAAGATGTTATTTTCGAGTAATTTTAGTTAGGAGCTCATGAAATGTACGTCTAAAAATTTAAAATTTTGCCAAGGCGGAAAGTTTACAACAAAATATCATGACTTTTTCAAATATTATCTTGTGCACAATTCTTTTCCTAAAAAGTATTCACACTCAATGAAAAATAATAAATACATTCAGACTGAAATAAGTTTCCCATGAAAAGTGGCAGCATTCAGTGAAATATTAATGCACTTGTGAACGGTTCGTTTACGTTGATTAAAAAAGTGCTTTAAGTGAAGCAAAACGAAAGGCCTGAAACAAATTTGAAGCTTCACAAAGGACTCATGCGCCGCTATCCTAAATCCTTACGTTTGGTTACCCTATTCGAACTTATGTGAAAAAAATAAGATATTGTTTTCTTAAGCATGTGCGACTGAACAAAGTAAGAGTTTGATATAAAATTATTTTTAAATTCAAGCAAGTTTATCGAAACATTTAACAGGTATTGATATTTCAAATGGCTATAAGTAAGAAAACAAATTGACCAGAGTACCTTTAAATGCGATTTCCTTAACTTTTTTAAATTACCTTATTGCGGAAAATTTAAGAACAACAAGTTTCACTAGAATACTCTTTTCCTTAAACTCAATTTTTCCCTTCCGTCTCTATTGTGGCTTAAAGACACTTGTAGAGTCCAGTAGAAAACCTGAACCATCAACCGGATAACTGCTTGACGATATTCTTAAGCACGAAAGAAGTATGAATGTGCGAAACGTTTCCAAATTATTTCTAGCACTCTTATCTGGGCGAAAGTCCAAAAACATTAAACTGTTCGGGTTTTTTTATAAACTAGGTATTTAACTGAAGTGGCTGAACTCGTTCATTGAGCTTCTCTTTAGGAAAGATCACCAATGGGCAGGGATGTTTTGCATAAATCGAATGCGTTGCTGGGTTTCAACAACGGTTCACACTAGACCAAAAATGTTCATATATTTTGGATTTTGTTCGAATACTATTTTGAATCTTTGGAATTTTGGTCAGAAGGACGAAAAAACTTGTTTTGGCCAAAATCTGCTTGTAGAAAAATTTCATGGAAGTGGTCAAAATCATGGATGAAGTTAGCAGAATACGGAAAATGATTTTTGTAAGTTTCATTTTTTCAAAACTTTGTTGAGATAACGCAGCATTTCATTCTTATTCAATGAGTACTTAATTCTTGTAGAAGTTTTTGAAAAAAAAATTGTCTTTATACAAATGTTATCCCATTTTTGTTGTATTTTTTTTTTTGAGCATTTATTTAGCATTTCATTCCAGGATCAAATTTGTATATTTAGATTCTAATTTAATATAATTTTGAACTTCTTGTGAAGTTAAAAGAACCGTTGGACCACTACTGGCGAGGATTGTTGGTTGAGGCCGTGGTCCACAATGGACTGTCTGCGCCACCTTAAGTTGGACCACTACATTTTTTCTTTGGCATCTAATTATTATAAATCAAAATATGTTGGTTCTACTGAATTTGTTCTATTGACTTTTTGGGACATATTCTATAACCACAATCTGTAATTTTCTATATGATTTAGTTTCAAAGATTTCTGTTTACAAGTTAAATGTTTTTTTTTTTTAATGTTCAACCTGTTGTATTTTCAGATTTACTCTGTTTTATATTTATCGCGGTAATTCAACTTAATTAGTAAAACGTAACCCGGGATGAAGGAATTTCTTGTTTTTGTCTTTCACAGTATATCCTAACCCTAACCCCCTTCTATTTTGGACTTGTCGTTCATCGAAATTTTCCACAGCATGACCCTTTTTTCATTTAACAAATAAATCGATTTTTTAATATGTTTTAATTTTTTAATTTATAAACTTTGTACATTTATAAGTTTTCGACTTTTTTCATATACAACGTTTGGTGGGAAAACTTAATCCAAGTCGCGGTCTTAAAGTTTTCGTTTCGTCATAAAAACTTCCTAAATTTGCATTTGATTATTTAGTGTCAACATGCAGGGAAATGTATCTAACTCTTGGACAAACTGAATTATTTTTGTTTACAATCGATAAAAATCTATGCATAAATACTTGGTAACAACAAAAGTCATTTCATTCAGAATTCCATTATTTAGAAAACCTCGCCATTCCTTTTTTTTGCTTCAAAATTTTTGCATTCCCCAAAAAAGGACGAACATTAGATTTGAATAATAATTCTTTTTCAGATTTTGCATGACAATCACAAAGCCATCATACGATATTCTGAAAGCTTAAACAATATTCAAATTTTAAAATACATAAACAACAGTTACAAATTACAATGCGGGAAGGAAAAAAGGGTGTGATAAGAGGCGGATGTTGTGTTTTTCTTTATGTAAACTCGTAATGTTTAAAATTCTTGATTCTATTTTAATCTTTTGTTTGCTTTGTTTTTACTTTACTTTCAAAAAACTTAGCAAATATACTTCTTTGTATGCACGATTCAATAAATAAGTAAGCAAGATTAAATAGAGTGCGTGTGCTTGGTATCTGATGTGTCATTGTTTAAACAAGGAGCCAGAACCTCCTCCAGCTTCATACAATATTTACCTAGAACCACATACATATATCTTTTGTTATCTTAAATGTTTACAGTGGCTTTGGAAGGCATATTTATGAACTCTGCTTTTAAGTAGCGTGTCTTATAGCACACCTCCTTCACACAGTTTGGTGGTATTTTTTTTAAACGATCTAATTAATTCAAAAATAATACCACGTTCCCTACAAAAGTTGGTTTCATATTGAAAAAAAAAAGAAGAAGCGACACAGAATCCTTAAAAAAAGAACCCTTTAAAAAAAAAAAAAAAACATCTGGCATGTTTGATGCCAAATAACGACTGTGAAGTGTCGTGGATGTGGTTTTTGAGAAATTATTATTATTAAATAAATCATAGCATCATTGTTGATGTTAAGTGTTTCCGAAAGGCGAAAGGAAGCCCGACATAGATGTGAAGGAAGAACGAACATTGAACAACACACACAACACAACACAAGCGGGTCCTTTTTGATGCTTGCTTGTTGAGTACTTTGAGGATTAAGTAGAACATTTATTCTGACGAGCTCAAATCAAAAGCTGGATATTTTACCTAGATGCTACATCAGCGTAGTACGATACGAGTATACAAGTGTGTTTTATTTAACATAATTATAAAGCTGGAAAACTCTCTCGCAATTAATACTCATGCCACGAGCACATCATCACATCACGAATCATGATGATTATGCCAACACACTCGAGTGCAGATTTATGCCACACAAATTAAATATGTACGATGCAAGGACTAAAAAGTCCTATCATTTTACTTTCGAGATTGGAGGGAATGTCAGTTGGTGTGGGTGTTGTGTTTTGGGTGGTATATAACCTTGTTAACATGGGTTTTATGATCCCATCGAAGAAGAACACACAAAATGAAAGGTTTTCACTTTCTGAGTTCATATTCGCAATTGCACACGGGCGGATTATATTTTATGAACAGGCCAGCGGTTTGTTTTTTTAGTTCACAAATGTTCTTCAAAAAATGCTTCTAAGTTTGATTTAGGTAGATATCTACTATTTTTTTTTTTAAAGTCAAACCAAACAATATTTGTTGAGTTCATCCTTTTAGGTCGATCTATTCTGATAGAGCCTTTTAAGACTTTTCAAAGCCAATTTTTTCGAAGCTAGCAATTTCTTACGTTTCGGAAGAGATAAAAGTCAAATTAATACGCTGGATGTAGCAGCGAATTCAATCGACGATTATCCCCATAAAAATTGATTACTTTGCTAAAACTGTCAAATAACGAACAACGGCGTTTTTAGTCCATCATTTTTCCAAGAAGTTCCGAAAAACATGACTTGATTCAACGGGACTTAAATTTACTTCAGATTTTGACGAAACAAGGTTTTGTTTAGAACCAATCAAACATTTTTACTGCCCTTACTACCATGGAGTCATCAGCAAGCAGAATGGGATTGGACATCTGCTCGTTTAGTCTTCAACGCTAAACCAGAGGGAGTCAGAACACAAAGTTAGACCTCATCTTCGATGGAGCGACCAGGTAGAGGGACATCTACGGCTACTTGGACTACAAAATTAGAGCCGAGGGCAGAGATCGAGCCGGTTGGAGAGGCATAATAAGCAAGGCCTAGGAGCACCACGCTCTAGTTAAAACAACATAAGTTGCAAGGAACAGTTGTATACCCTATTCCCTATTTTTTTATGAGTATGCCTTCACTAGTGCAATAAAAAAAGGAGTGTGCCACGCCCAAAGTTGAGGCTTTTTATAACCAAGGCAATTACTATGAGATTAGTGACTATCTAATTTTAAGCTTGCTGCTCGATTTGAACAAAACAAGACATATATTAGATTTTTAAAAATTAGATTTTGAATCTAAATTTCGATTTTGTGTGTATTTAACAATTCTTGAACCACAAACTGTTACGTAACCAAGGAATACAAACCGAAATGTTCATTTTCTTACTTGAAAATTGCTACCGGTATTTAGAAAACATTAAAAATAATGCATATTACGACTTTTAACGGAAACGCCCCCTAAAAAGTAGGCGTGTCCTAAAAATGTGTTAAAAAAAAACTGAGCTTTGATCATAATTCAATTTTTAGGCATATGTATTAAACTACAGCTGAAACGAGTAGTTTTTCAACGATCTTACCCGAATAAAGGTATTTAATAAAAACACGCCCTTTAAAGTGAAAATATTGAAAAAATGTACACACAACAAATTAGAGACTATATTTTTCATATGACGAACGGAAAAAAGGTTAAAATTGAATATTGGAACCTTAAAATTTTTAAAAATACGGTTTTTGTTCTTTAATGAAAAGAAGGCGTTAGCCACTCCTAAAATTCAAAATTTTCTTTTCACACGCAAGCTTCTTAGTTTCGACTTAGTTACAAACTGGTTTAAGGTTTCCTTATAAGTACCGATTATTTGCAAAAAACTATTTTTTGTATCATTTCTAATGAAAAATAGGCGTCAGCCACACCCAGCATTAATTGTTTCGATTTCATACACAAGATGTTTATGTAGAAGCAATACTCACAAAGTTTAATGTTTTTCGCCCAAATATAAACATTGCAATTTTATAAAAATAATATTGATGATTTTGTATGAAAAGCGTTGTGCTTTGGTCGGAATTGTACAAAAAACATAATTAATAATTATGCCAAATTGAGGTTGTTGAACAAAATTGCGCTTGTGGGCGTGTTTGTGGGCGGTTCCAAAACTCAGCCCTACTCTTGAACCAAGAATTTTATTATAATACCAAATTTTAGTTTTTTAGCTCAAAAATTGAACTTGAGACGAAACATACAGACGGACGGATATTGCTTTATCGATTAGGCTTTTGATTCTGAGTAGTCAGAATTATATACTTTTCTATAAGAAACGGTATTATTTCGCTATGTTACAAACTCCACCCCAAATACAATTATACCCATTTTATAGAATGGGGTATAATCAATAATTTTCGGACAGGATTTTTCCCCGTTTAAGGCAGCAGTATATTTAGTTTTCAGAAAAGTCCAATCTAAAACACACAAAACTACCAGAATTGGCTCAGGCTCAGTGTGCGCAAAGTTTGATAATTACGCCTTCGAAAATAGACTATGAACTCACTGAGTCG